>OX328099.1:45874298-47235297 GCA_946811185.2 Hippopus hippopus | reverse complement strand
CCCGCACCAGGTAAAAACATGGCTGCGCCCTAGACTTTTGCTAGGTAAGCACTGAAACATACTTCTTTGACAATCAGATGAATAGATATGCAGTCGACGGTTGTCGCACGGAATGTCTGGGATGTCAGTGCATATTTCTGTATTGTTCTTTTGGTGGTTGGTTGTTTATTGAAGACGTTTAATCCAACAAATTTCCGTTAGCGACTATGATTTCTGGAAAATCAACACGCGGAAGTCAGCAAAAGCTTTGTTAAACATACAAACACGATATTCTGAAGTTTGTGCTCTGCCAAGTGATTCATATATGCTTTATTCACCACAGTTCTAAACAAAAAATATACAATGTTCATTATCGAGCAACTTTCTGTCATTTCTTATAGGCAACGCTCCACGCTCCAAAACACAGTAAAACGATCCAGTTCCTGAGTTGAAACACAGTACGATATTATAAGCGATTGTCTACGAGTTTGATCAAACAACTTGTCTTTTTGATCAATATGTATAACTGCCTGTCTGTCGGTCTTTCTGTCAGTCAGGTTTCTTGTCCTGATTTTTGATGCTTTTGAAATGAAATATCATTATATATATGAAGAGCTTGATGACAGACAGAATCATGCACAAGGTCCATAACTATCATAACTATCATGCACAAGATCCATAACTATTATTTATAACTATCATCTTCGATATCGTCATCACAAGACTCCTCTTCGTTAATGTAAATGAATAATAATTATCATCAACGAACAACCAACCATATGCCTTGTCAGCTGCACACCTAAAAGCATCTACTTATATCTAATACTATGATTTAAATATGTATAGATTTCTTTTCACTTTTCACACCTTTGCAAAACAGTACACCCTAATTAGACCTTAAAGTAGCTTACGAATGTCGAATGACGAATTTGTTTTAAATTAACAAGCCATTTTTTGTGAAATGCACTATATAGATGCAACAGATCCGGTAAATTCTTAAATCGTTTGGCACAAGAAAACGACATAGGGAAATAATGCAGTCCCAGATCAGCCGCTACTGAAGCTGGCGGTGCCTGATCATGATATTTCACTAATAGCGTGTAGTGTTACTATAGATAAGGGGTAAAAAAGGAATTAATGTTATTATCGACGGCAGGTTTTTTAAAGGTATTTTTTGATATTTTCATACTGAAAGAAATCATTTGCAGACGACTTTTTTTTTTTTATTTGACACCTAAGGGGTTAATACTCATACATTTAAAACGCTCACTTACAAATCATGTATGATTTATTTTCAGATAAAATGTGAAAACGATGGGGAAAAGGAAGAAGACAAATATTTGGCTTAATAAGCCAAAAAGGCGACCAAAGACATTTTATACTACAATAAGAAAAACCAAGTTGCAGAAAACAGTTTAAAATGTAACTAAACTGAAAGATACTTATCTCATTGGATAGAGTACAATGTGAGAAAAGGAAAAATGCCCAATGTTTTGCTTAGTATTCTACAACAGTTTATTTAAATTAGGAAATATTTGGAAAGGGTTAAAACATCCAGGTTTTACAGTAGGCTGTGTAAAATATATTCACTAACCACAACACCAAATAAGGATGACTATGTAATATTAGAGATGTGGCTATGCCACAGTGTTGAACACTGCACTTGTTCTTTCGGGGTGTATTATATTCCTGTAGAATTTACTATTTAGCCTCAAACTTATACATAAACGGATGTCTATAGATGTTCAGCTGATTCGGAATATATAGTTGGTCGTTCATAATGACAATTATTGCCATTATCAACGATGACGAACCTATGACAGTGACCTCGACAATTAATATAGAATCTTGACCAAAATGACAAAATTGTTTATTGTAACACGAAGATTTACGCATACCGTGTTTCAACTCGGGAGCTGGATCGTCGTATTGAATTCTGGAGCATGTTACGTTGTAATGCAAAAATGGCAAAATATCGCTTTATAATTGCAATGTAATTTTTTTCGGTTTATAGTTGTGAGGAATAATCATTATATAGGCTATCTTACACGGTACACACTTCAGAATACCGAGAATATATGTTTTACAAAGGTTTTTGGAGACTCCAAGTATTGATTTTCCAGAAATCGTAGTCGCCGACAAAAGTTTGTCGGATTAAACGTCTTCAACAAACGATTATCCACCAAAAGAACTACAGATTAACGTGCACTGACATCCTAGACATTCCGTGCGACAACCTTCAACTGCGTATCTATTTATTAACATGTCAAAAAATTAAGTTTTTGTGCATACCTTGCAAAATCTTATGGGCGCGGCCATGTTTTTACCTGGAGCGGGTACGTTCAATTGACAGGAGCAGTAACGTTGATCTGGAGCAAGAACGTAAAGTCTCTCCAGCGTGATGTTAATAATAACAACAAATACAACTAAATAAATGATAAACTAAATGCAAAGCCGTTAGATACATAAGTATAAATGGAGAAAGACCTCGATAAAGTAATGAATGAAAGCATCATATAGTTCAACTCTTTACCAAACAACCAAATCTTTTACCTGTCCCATCTGAATGCATTTGTATAAAAAAAATAGAACACTAATTGAATGGTTCAAATGATAACTCGCCTCGAAAAGGCCATAAAACATTGTGGGAAAAGAAGAAAATGCTGGTCACCAACATTTTCTTCTTTTACTCACAATTTTTTCAAAAGCTTTTCACCCAAGGTCGTTATAATTGTTGATAACTTGGTAAAGGGTAAAATTAGACTGTTTTACTTCATATAAAAAAGACAATAGCATATAAGCAGGTAATAAACCCATGTAATAAAATAAGACATTGTCACGACTTTAATTATAGCTAGATTCTTAGATTTATATGGCGTGTTCGTGACAAAAAACGAAATGGGGTGTACTTTGTGTTGATTAGCAATGTCACCTTTGGCATTAGCAAATACAATCTTTCTTGTAACTGGCTACTCGTTTAGCTTCCGTGTGTTAATTGAAACTATTTGACGACGTCGAATACCCATGCAAACACTTGAATGCACTTAAAGATGGATAAAGATCATCGTGCACAAAAAAACCGGGTCTGATCTTGAAGCTTTTGCACTATCTGATACATTGGGATCTTCTCGAGTAAAAATAGCATTGAAACTATAATATGAGCCAAGCCCTAGCGAATGGGAGTTTAGTGCATACCGTACTGCATTATACGAAGCAAGTCAGAATATAATCATGGATCCATAAAATCCAATTGACTGAATCTGGAGGTAGATTGGTCCTTACAACTGCATAAAATTTACAAAGAGCAAAGTGTTTCGACCGATGTCATTGGACCTGGGTCGATACCTTTTGCAGATGCATTTAATCTCCTTTTCAGAGCTTGGCTCATATAGGCTCATATATGTTGGACTGCTTTATTTTTAGAGGAAAAACGTCAATGCCATTTATTGTAGAAAGTCATGCATACACCAAGAAACAAACTGCCCCAACTCGACGGAATAGCTAGAGCACTAGATGCAGACTAACAAGCTTGGACATCTGAAATTCCTTTTGCAATGCTTTAACCCGTTCACTGCCAATGCCGACTGATATAGTTTTTGCGGACGGCGTTAATCAAAATCACAATGAACAGAACGTGCAGTCTGATCTTTGATCTACACTGTCTGCTACCTGATGCTAAACTATGACCAAAACCATTTGTAAATGCACTTGGAATAAACGTTGAGATCTCAAAGAGAGTCGGATTTTTATAGATAAAAAAGTTAAGGCCAGTTTATGCCTACATCCAAATACTGTAGCGCCTTGAAACGGCTTATCGCACTACATACTACGGCGACCATGTATACACAATAGGTAAGACAATGGACATAAAGGTCAGACATATATTGAGACAAATCAAAAAGCTTTAAAAAGAAGATTTTGAACATCTGCACATCAGGAGGAATCCGAACTAGTAAAATATGACGACATTCGGGCAATAAAAGCGTATAACAAATTGAGTCATCTGATACTGCACTTCCAGTATATCATATAGACATATCAAAGTATCATACTTCTTCGAGACAGTTTTGCATGGGGCACTGATTGACAGATTGAATAGTGTTTTTCGCCGATTTCAGCATTATTTCAGTCATATCACGGCGACAGCTCACATATTCATGTGTGTCCTGTGTTTCACCAGTACTTGGCTAGGCCTCTGAAATATCTTACCCAAGGTCACCTTTACAAAAGATCCAATGCTAATTATGGAGCATAGACTGCACTAGATCTAATATGAGAAAAAGTTGCTTGCAGTCACAGAATCTAAGGGAGATACAAATTCGGCATAATACCGTATGAACTAATTTCTTACGTCCCTACAAAACGGGAAATTAAAAAAATACTAAGGGAAAGGGAACAGTTTTATGTGAAAAGGGATTGAAACTCCCTTCAGTGGCATGAACGTCTATTGTGCCAATCAAACTTGTTATCAATTGGTCTAAAAATGGCCTGTACATTTATAGCATCAACCGGTCACACATAAAGTACACGTTCCTTCATTTTGTAGAACAGATACGGTGGCCTTGAGATAATCAATAAGCTCTCTAATACAAACCCACAGCACTATTATTGCTGTCCAGGAATTAAGGAGATACATAACCTCTTGCAGACGACGTCTTTGATTTTAGAAGCAGAAATTTTATCGAAACATTGTTGCAAAAGGGAATGTGATTTTGACAACCAGTTTCTTGGTGCCTATTCAACAATCATTCTTAGTCTAACCATCAAGAATTTTCTAAATTTCAAAGTAACGCAAGTTCTGATTGGCTACACCAAATGGTTTAGCTAATCAGAACTTGCGTTACTTTGAATTTAGAACATTTTCAGAATTAGATCAAGAATGATATTAAGAATGATTGTTGAATACGGGCCCTGATCTACATGTATTCGCAATTTCTTCACACTGAATCATACCTTATTCATGCTGATTTTTTTTCCAATGGTGATATGAAATTTTTATGCTGCAAATTATTTCAGAAGGTAATGATTTCGTGATGTGTGTCTGTGACCTGAAATTCCCAAATAATATATTGCACCGCCATCAAAAGTCACCTGTGTCGTTCTCCTTGACATTATGTAACCACCAACCTGCGCCTTGTGGATACTTTTACCAGATGATGGACTTTTCCAAATTGAAAGCATTTGCAGAAGATAAATGATGAAATTTATCTTTGAATGGGAAAAGAAGAAAATACCGGTTAGTCAAACATCAGAGTAGTTAACGCCATGTAAGACAAATATGAATACTTCAAGGCACTAACAATCGACCAGATTTTTTGGCGCAAATTTCTTAAAGATTGAGCAGGGTATACCGACTTATATAGGCCGATCTACAGCCTGCGTAACATGTAATGAAGTCGCCTTCGGCACAGGAGGGTTATATACTGTACCATGTTCTGAAATTTAGTTTTTATTGAACAATGCATGGTGTAGCGCCAGGGTAAATGTTCTTAATACCCGTCAATCGTAAATTTGATTAAGTCCTTATAGTCTATTACGATTTAATTCATAACGGCTTTGCTTTCATAACATACATTTGGAATCTGATCCAGAATGATAGCTGTCATGAAAATTAAAAATAATAACTCGAGATCTGGATTTTCTCAAAATAACAAAAGTTCAGTCATAAATCTTAAAGTTTTGGGTATTCTCCATGTGAATCATAATCCGCAATCAAACCCCCCGACTGCAAGTCAATTAACCCTTTTTCAAGCAATCCTGTGTTTTCACGAGGATCCTGAGGAAGAAGGCTTTAAAAAAGGCAAAGATACTGGAAACCAGCATTTTAACCTTTTCCAACAATGTTGTTATCTACCCTTATCGAGACAAACTCCTTAAATTTAGTCACCTTTAATTTGGTATCTGCAAATGTTTTCAATTCGAACATGTCTAAATTGTTGTCGTCTGATAAAGGCTTATTCAACTTTCAGATCATTCGCTGGCTTACAAAGACTTCAAGTTTCACTGGCTCGACCTAAAGTCGTACAGATCTTGGCCCGCACTGGCAAACCAGAGTAAACGCAATTCAGCTTCTAATTTCCTAGGCTGGCCATCTCAACGGCTGAAAATGTTTTATCTTAGCAAATCAGATGGCCGTTTTCGAATTTGGAATACTAGTAAGTAAGATATTTTGAACCGTTTATAAATACGGTCTCCTACGAAAGCCTGTGAGCTAAGACTGTTCTCTCTTGCCTTTTATAATCATACATACACTTTTTGGCGTTAACCCTTATCCTGCTAAATAAGTGAAATGAAATTTTCAAGGCGACAGTACAAACCCAAATTCTGCTATTTTAAATGTATTTCTGGGGAAAAGATATCTCCTTATTGGACAGTGAAGATCCAAGATCAGACTGTACGTTTTGTGCAGTCTCATCTTGATCTACACTGTCCACAAAAGGTCATTGAGTCGCGCTTAGCAGCCTACGGGTTAATGTAGGAAAGGAGCCCTTGGCTTGGATGAGTCTTTTGTTTAGGAAACACCTTCCAGAAAGACAGGGGTTCGCCCCCATGACCTACTAATGACAAGCATTTTGTTAGAGCGTATTGCCTAACCAAAAAAGGATCAAATAGCTTTAGTAAACATTAGTAAACATGTGCAAATGGGAAACTTCTTACGAATACATGCAGTCTCTTACCCTTGATATCACTGTGACAAGTAGAGAACCAACCGATTTCACCCAAATTATCTATTTTCGAAAACGCTGCTATACCTTCATAAACTGAACAGTAGGGTGTGACGGCGCCCTACCACTTGAACCAGACGCTAGCCTAATTACCATGATAGCAAATATGATCGAAATGGTCACGGAACGATTTCTCTATGTCGACACGGGTAGCGTGAAATGTAACTGCAAGTGGCCTGCCTGTATTCAGACAATGAAAGATTAGTTCTGTTGAAAATTATATACTGACCGACAAGGAAACTAACCATGATAAATCAATGTCTATTCGTTTACGTGCTGGTAGTATAGATACACTCAAAGTATCTAGCAACTTGAGTCTGTATATCTAGAGCGATCGTTCCCAATGTCTTGTCATTTTCATCGTCTTACAGACCATTGGCCAATTCATACAATACTACTTGAACGCATGGGTTTTTCTGTCACTCCCCCCCCCCCAGCAATGTTTCATTTTTTCTGTCACTCCCCCCCCCCAGCAATGTTTCATTCACCCCCTTTCACCCCCTTTTTTCCTGTCAAATCAATTGATAAATTCTTTTTCAAATTCGCTGACACAAATATGTGTTATCTTCGTATACTTTAACCCGTTTTCCATGTAATCCTCGGGTGTCGTTGACCTTTTACAATCAAGCATATTTCCGAAGGTCAATTTAGCACTTCGTCCTACGTTCATATCCCCATAGACACAAGGGAATGATACATACTCGAAGAAAATCCGCTATTACATTGCAAAACGTCCCCAGATATCAAACCGTAATTCTCACAGCTTGATCTAAATCTGACTTTAATGAACTAAATGTAATGTTCTTGCTTTAGCTGCCATATGCTTTCCATGCAATGTCAACGAAGAGAATTAAAATACAACACGAATGTTGTAAATTCGACTATATCAAATAGACTATGAGCCAGCAGGGTGTTTGCTCCCCCCCCCACCGGGGGGAATTTTCAGGACTATGATTTTCCTGAGCCCCAAGGTCTCCTGAGCATATTCTTAAACTCTGCCACCTGGCGAGTGGGGCTTTTGGAAGTTATAGAGGTCAAAGGTCATCAAGTGCACCTCTAACCCTAACCTTATTAGTTGATCCTCAATTGACACTTCTTTGGAAATTTTATACCTTGCGAAAGTCCCAATGATCTCAGGTAATGTAATAAGCTTATATTTAGATAATTCTATGCATTTCTAAGAAAATAAAAGAACATTTAATGCAAATCAAAGCACTGACAGCACTATTCTTTTATGATTCAAGCTTCCAAATAATCATAATCTGAGAAACTACAAGGATAACTTTCAGATAAAGCACATTTTCTTGATAACAAATGCCTTGAATGCATCCTAGAAGCAACCCAAACGGCATTTTAAGATTTATTGTATATCAATTTGTCATATTCATGGATAAAATAGAAGCTCTTATTACCAAAGTTCACTAATATACTTTTTAATCTTTTATATCAGTTGCTGAGAATTGAACAACTATCTGGTTCATTTCTTTATTTTAGATAAAAAAAAATCTAAAATTTATTGGTATGCTTATTTTCATGGTCTTAATAATCATATTCATTACAATAAACAGAAACTTTTGGTGTAAATCAAAGTACTGAAGCTATTGATACATTGTGTATCATTAAACTCTTGCATCTAAAAACGGACAAAAAAGTTTAAAAGTAAGATATATTTTGATCTTATTTATTAAGACGACATTGCATATGCTATCTACAGTGCCTTCTCTTGTTACTTTATCAGTTTAGTTCTCTCCAGACAATGATATCAAAGTACTAAAATTTGAACTGCCATGACAAAAGTAGTAAAAGTATGACCTACAGCCATATTCACCTTTTTAGTTAAATACAGGATACATATATGCATGACTTTAACCCTTTCAGCGCTATAGGCGGAAACAGAGGCCTTTGCAGACGACATAGATCAAGATCAGACTGCACAGAACATGCAGTCTGATCTTGGATCTCTGTCGTCCCCTTGTTTAGTCAAGCCTAATATTATAAAACTCTTCCTGAGTTTCAGTGGCGCCTATTTCCAGGCATCGAAAGAGGTGGACATTAAAATATTTGGCGCCGAAAGAGTTAAGTGCCCAAAATCAGAGATATATTATTCCTAGTTAATTTGTGCCACTTTTTACACACATCAATCAAGTAATCAGGTGATTTACTAGCAATATGAGCTACCAAGATGAATTCCTCATTTGGATTTGATATTTCAATAGGGTAAATGCACCTGTTATCTCACATTGATGGTCAGTATTCATTTACAGAGGACCATAGTGTTAAAGTGAATGAGAACTCATTCATGCTTGTATCTGCTCAGTAAAATCTTCCCCATCATCATTCGCATGCTCTACCAGCCATATTTTTGGCTTTATGTTTTTGTTATGAACACTGTGGTTGTTTTTTTTTCGTTCTTACCTGTTCAGAATTATGTCAGATTAACTGCTTAGCATTAAGAAAAGAGGAAATAATATGAAGCATCATGCCATGACTATAAAAGAAGGCTAAGTATAAATGTTGGAAATGAGATGCATTGGGTTTGATATAATATGCTTAAGTCTCAAACTACGCAATTAAGTTATCCATTTTGTTTCCTTTGTATGTTCACTTTGAAATGAAGGTCATTTTGTGTGTTACCGTGTACTGTTAATTTTCTTGTCATTAACATATTATTTGGCATAAAGGTCATGCAAATTATCATCAT
Organism: Hippopus hippopus; assembly: GCA_946811185.2. NCBI lineage: Eukaryota > Metazoa > Mollusca > Bivalvia > Cardiida > Cardiidae > Hippopus > Hippopus hippopus. The sequence goes on along the minus strand of OX328099.1, from coordinate 47,225,892 downwards.
CATTCACATGGCCATCCTTTTATTGCTCAGATTGTCTTGTTCTTGCATATGTATAACTGCTTGCTTTCTGCTTCAAGGCTATGTCTTCTTTTACTCAATTACATTGTATTCTACTTATTTATCATCTGCGTAAATTCAAAACTTGCTTTTTTTTTCTTAGTTTTTTGTTCGATATTATACACATTTAACCGAGACTGAAGCTTTTTTGATATTTTAGTTGGCCAGTTATCATTTACCTTTTTTGATAGATGATTAGTGACTCTCCTTATTTCTGCTATGGGCAAAAGGCCTGTGCGTGAGTTTTGTTTTTCCCTCTTTCTATCAAACATGTATATAAAGGTACCTTTCGTATGTCAAAAAGAAAATGCCTGCTATAATATACTTAGACGATGCTTAGCCCCACCTCATCCAACATCAGCATAATTGTATTATTGTGCATAAACAGATTAACATTCTTTTTTTTTTTTTTTTTTCATTTGGTATCACATCACCATCATGGGCTCATTGTTATTTCCAGGATATTGTTTCCCATATTAAAAATGATAGATTTCACTTTACTGTGCTATTCCATATAAGTGATGCACCAATAATTGCCCATCTGTTGGAAAAAATGAACAGTGATCTAATGGGGAGACAGTTTCTTCCTTTCTGACCTGATTCCTCATTCGCAAAGTCTATACTGTGAAGGGAAGTTTTTGTAGTTCGACAAAAGGAAATCCTGTTTTGCAAAATGCTACCTTGGAATAATTTAGAGAATAACAGACCCAGAGTGTCTCAAATATGGTTTTATGCAAGCCCTCTTTGCTTACATTTTGATGTTTTTCAATTGTGGTAAAAATGTCATATTGTGAACAGAACAGAAATTTTATTGAATTTTCACAATTTTACTGGATACTTCCCAATGTCAAAGACATGCAATACGTGTATAAAATAATACAGAGTATAAATCATAGCAATGATTTTGTTAACATAGTGATATATATTTTAACCAAGTGATGAGGAAGATGATAACAATGTTGACTTCATGAATGTGGTCCATGGGTGATAGTGGATAGACTTTCATATAGCATGGAATGATATGTTGTAAACATCATTGCTATCATTTCAATGAAAGGAACTTCATATTAGTCTCGAACTCTATGAAGGGCCACCATTAAGATCTAAACAACTTTAAGATCTAAACAACTTTATTCACTGGGTTAATACCAATCATTGTGGCAAACTACTGTTGATTATAGAAGTGATGAATACAATCCTGACGTCAATGAGTTCTTATGGGTCAACAGCCAGATATTCCAGCAAATGTCATAAGACTTAATAAAAAAAAAGCTCACCATTTGTCACTATTAATACTCTGATTTCCTTCGCTGACACAGCTTATAGATAAGATAAATTATAATGGTAAAACACTATGATTGTCATGGAATCTATTCTGTATCAATAAGATCGTAATTGATGATTTTGTAGGCTACTGATACATTTTTTGGTACCAGCCATTTTACGCTCACAAACATGGCCAAGAACAGCTCTGTCAGTACTTTGATTCCAACAAAATTGCTTCTTTTTCTATAAAACAGCTGTTTTGACTATAGATATGAGTGTATAATCCCATATGAACATGTTTCTGACATATTAAATGTAAAAAAATGAAATGAAAATTTAACCTGAACTGCTATTCATTGATATCTCGTATGCAAGAGTGCAGTTGGTGACCTTTGACCTCTATAACTCACAAAAACCCCACTCGCCAGGTGGCAGACTTTGACAAAGTGCTCAGGAGACCTTGGGGTTTCTGAAAATAATAGTGCCGAAAATTCCCCCCCCCGGGGGGGGGGGAGGGGGGCCTATTGGTGGCTCAAGGTCTAAAACTGTATACTTGCCGCCGTCCAATGATGGTTGACGCTGTCCACAAGTCTTAAATTTTAAATTACCAACGAGTATAAGAGAATTAGTTTTATACTGCAATTCAATTGAACAACAATCTGAACAGCCAACTCTGGGTTTGAAAACGAAAACTACTATTGTTGGCGTTTAAGATGAACGATGTGCAAAAGATAATTTGTGGGATATAATCAAATTCTTCCAGTTTCATTTTGAGATCAAAAATCTTTTTGAAGTAGATTGAAAGATGGATCACTATTCCAAAAAGTCTAAAGCCATTCTCCTGGAAAAAGGGGTTTAATGAATCTGCAAAAACGTATCTCCTAGGTCAGACTGCACAGTCCACCCAGGCTTACCTTAGTCGACACTTCTTGCTATTGGTCAATTTTCTGATGTCCAAGGACCATTCTCCCTCAGGATTCAGTCGTTAAGACTGAATGGATGTTATGGATCCATCATTATGTTATGACTTATTTGGTATAAGATGCAACTAACCCCGGTTTGCAAGAGCATGGTCCTCTAATTCTGACAACCGACCGACAGCAAAAAACAACGGTTGCATATATCACCCTGGAGAGACCTTACGTTCTTGCTCCAGATCAACGTTACTGCTCCTGTCAATTGAACGTACCCGCACCAGGTAAAAACATGGCTGCGCCCTAGAATTTTGCTAGGAAAGCACTGAAACATACTTCTTTGACAATCAGATGAATAGATATGCAGTCGATGGTTGTCGCACGGAATGTCTGGGATGTTAGTGCATATTTCTGTATTGTTCTTTTGGTGGTTGGTTGTTTGTTGAAGACGTTTAATCCAACAAACTTCCGTCAGTGACTATGATTTCTTGAAAATCAAACACGCGGAAGTCAGCAAAAGCTTTGTTAAACATACAAACACGATATTCTGAAGTTTGTGCTCTGCCAAGTGATTCATATATGCTTTATTCACCACAGTTCTAAACAAAAAAATATACGATGTTCATTATCGAGCAACTTTCTGTCATTTTTTATAGGCAACGCTCCACGCTCCAAAACTCTGTAAAACGATCCAGCTCCTGAGTTGAAACAGAGTATCGTTATAAGCGATTGTCTACGAGTTTAATCAAAGAATTTGTCCTTTTGATCAATATGTATAACTGTCTGTCTGTCCGCCTTTCGGTCTTTCTGTCAGTCAGGTTTCTTGTCCTGATTTTTGATGCTTTTGAAATGAAATATCATTATATACATGAAGAGCTTAATGACAGACAGAATCATGCACAAGGTCCATAACTATCATAACTATCATGCACAAGATCCATAACTATTATTTATAACTATCATCATCGATATCGTCATCACAAGACTCCTCTTCGTTAATGTAAATGAATAATAATTATCATCAACGAACAACCAACCATATGCCTTGTCAGCTGCACACCTAAAAGCATCTAGTTATATATAATACTTTGATTTAAATATGTATAGATTTTTTTTTTTTTTTTTCACTTTTCACACCTTTGCAAAACAGTAGACCCTAATTAGACCTTAAAGTAGCTTACGAATGTCGAATGACGAATTTGTTTCAAATTAACAAGCCATTTTTGTGAAATACACTATATAGATGCATAGTTTGTGATTTTTTGCACGAAAACAGATCCGCTAAATTCTTAAATCTTTTGGCACCAGAAAATGACATAGGCAAAAAATGCAGTCCCAGATCAGCCGCTACAGAAGCTGGCGGTGCCTGATCATGAGATTTCACTATTTGCGTGTAGTGTTACTATAGATAAGAGGTAAAAAAACGAATTAATGTGATTATCTACGGCAGGTTTTTTAAAGGTATTTTCATATTTTTATACTAAATTTAATAGTTAATACCAGTACATTTAAAACGCTCACTTACAAATCATGTATGTTTTATTTTCAGATAAAATGTAAAAACGATGGGGATAAGGAAGAAGACAAATCTTTGGCTTAAAAAGGCGACCAAAGACATTTTGGACTCCAAAAAGAAAAATCAAGTTGCAGAAAACAGTTTAAAATGTATCTAAACTGAAAGGTACTTATCTCATTGGATAGAATACAATGTGAGAACAGTAAAAATGCCCAATGTTTTGCTTAGTATTGTACATCAGTTTATTTAAATTAGGAGATATTCGGAAAGGGTTAAAACATACAGGTTTTACAGTAGGCTGTGTAAAATATATTCACTAACCACAACACCAAATAAGGATGACAATGTAATCATAGAGATGTGGCTATGCCACAGTGTTGAACACTGCACTTGTTCTTTTGGGGTGTATTATATTCCTGTAGAATTTACTATTTAGCCTGAAACTAATACTTAAACCGGTGTTTATATAGATGTTCAGCTGATTTGGAATATATAGTTGGTCGTTCATAATGACACTTATTGCTATTATCCATTGTCTGCGCATGTCATATTCTTCGAAGATTCGACCTGTCTGCTATGACGCATCACCCACCCCCGTATACCTGGGAAAAGTAGGGCTTATACCGAAGCTATTAGCCTATTACCCAAGCATGTAGGGGCTGTTTTAATAAACGGCCGATGCATAGGTTACATGCTAGCCGATCACAGCTGAATGAATCGCACCAGGTAGCGTTTTATTGAGTAAACGTTTATTTCATTTTGAAATTCAAAGTAACGGTTGTTGTTTTCAAAAGTAGTCCGGTTCTGTATCCAGAATGCCCAAATTAGATAGATGTGTATTTGTAGAATGCCATCTAGCGGGAAATAACGGCTATTATCAACGATGACGAACCTATGACTGTGACCACGATAATTAATATAGAATCTTGACCAAAATGACAAAATTGTTTATTGTAACACGAAGATTTACGCATACCGTGTTTCAACTCGGGAGCTGGATCGTCGTATTGAATTCAGGAGCATGTTACGTTGTAATGCAAAAATGGCAAAACATCGCTTTATAACTTCAATGTAATTTTTTTCGGTTTATAGTTGTGAGGAATAATCATTATATAGGTCATCTGACACGGTACACACTTCAGAATACCGAGTATATATGTTTTACAAAGGTTTTTGGAGACTCCAAGTATTGATTTTCCAGAAATCGTAGTCGCCGACGGAAGTTTGTCGGATTAAACGTCTTCAACAAACGATTAACCACCAAAAGAACTACAGATTAACGTGCACTGACATCCTAGACATTCCGTGCGACAACCTTCATCTGCATATCTATTTATTAACATGTCAAAAAATTATGTTTTTGTACATACCCTGCAAAATCTTATTGGCGCGGCCATGTTTTTACCTGGAGCGGGCACGTTCAATTGACAGGAGCAGTAACGTTGATCTGGAACAAGAACGTAAGGTCTCTCCAGGGTTTATATGCACAATTATTATGTGAGACGGAGAGAAAGAGAAGCGTCAGAAAAAGAATAAAGGAGGACAGAAATCAATGCGTAGCAGTCTGATCTTGCTCTGCACTAACCGCAAAAATGTTAAAAGATGTGATACGCAGTCTGCGGATTAATAAGGATAAGTCAAGGTACGTATATTTGATGAAATAATTTTATCACCTTCTTTTCGACGTACTTGTCAACGACCTAATGTAGTAACTATATTACGAAAACAGCAAGGTATTACTTTCAGGACGAAGTTTATTGAATTATAAAATTAGGTATGACAGGGTCTTAAATCAAATCTAATTCTTATTTTCTTGTTGATGATAACTTGATTTTCTATCTTTTACAAGAGTTTCTAAGATGTAAGAGATTTATTTATAAAATCGATCACCCAGTTCCTGCTTTACGAGGTACTAGTTCTTGCTTTATATTTCGAAGAGAGTGCAGACCATTATTGGACTGTTCATATGTGCAGTCTGGTCTTGACATACACTCGTCGTTCTTCTGTCAATGATTCTTGTACTGTAACCCCTATTAAATGCCAGTAAAGTTACCGAAATGTGTGCATATAAAATTCGCTAAGGTAAATTCAAAAGTTTACCAACAAGATAATAAGTATGGATTGCATGTTAGTTTCACCAGATGTAAATACTCAAGCCAATACAGTTTCTACTTTGGAAAAGATTGTTGAGAACAAGAAGATTTGCATGATACCAGAAATTGCGTCTTTTCCCTCAGTGTCTTTTGTTTCATTAAAAAGAAGCATTTTTCTGTTATTGGAGTCATTCTTTTTTTCGTGACACTTTTATCAGTTTTTGACTTTCCAAACTCGGCTTTTGTTAATCTAATTGGAGCCATACCCTTTGTAAAGAGGGTTTGGTGCATTTGCAAAAAGTATTAACCCAGGTCAGCCTGTGCAGTCCGCATTGGCTGATCTGGGTCGAAACATTTTGCTATCGGCCAATTTTCTGCATGTCCAAGGACCAGTTTACGTTATAATTTAGTTGGCTGTTACACAAAATGGATTGTATTGATCCATGATCATGTGATGACTTGTGTGGTATCATGCATCGCAGAGATTCATTAAACCCCGTTTTCACAGACCATGGCTCATTTATTATACAGGGTGTCCAAAAAGTCGTGCACCATCCTGAAAACACATTCATTGTTACAGATGCTCAAATTGAGCACCATTTTCAGTAATACAACGCTGTACTCTCCGCAAAAAGCTGTTTTGAACATTCCGGTGGGATGTTGTGACACTCAGTTACTGACCATTACTGAAAATGGTGCTCAATTTGAGCATCTGTAACAATGAATGTGTTTTCAGGATGGTGCACGACTTTTTGGACACCCTTTATATATTTCAGAATTGATAATTAAAACTTGTTTTCTTTCAAGAGATAAATAAGAGATTTTGACATGAAAGGCATTTATTTTTGATGTCTGTTACATGTCTTGATGGTATCCTTCAGACTTTTAAACAAATGAAATTGAAAGTTCCAGCTGACTGTAAGGAGAAAAACATAACGTTATCGAACTTTATTTTTAAACATGGCATTGTCGGACACGGTAGATCTAAGATCATACTGCCTCTTCTGTGCACTCTGATCTTGATCTATACTGCCCTTAAAAGCGCACATGATCAAGTGTAGTGGCACAAGGGCTAACTAAACAACTGTAGAGAAGAGATTGGATATGGCATATAGGAGCAATGAATAAGCACAATAAACCCTTTCAGCGCCACAGACGAAAACAAGAACTTTTGCGTACAGCAAAGATCAAGACCAGACTGCACAGAACGTGCAGTCTGTTCTTGGATCTATACCATTCGCTTGTTTAGTCGATCCTGTATGACAGATATCTTAGATTTGATGGACTGTAATGTCAGTTGTCGAGAGAAGTCGAGTAATTTTACCTGGCGCTGAAGGAGTTAATAATGTGGAACTCATGTAAAACACCGGATAATTTTTTAAGTTTTGTGAGCCATGTTGGTACTGACACAATCATCGTATACCAAACCTGGGAAATCCATATCTACTCATATGCATTAAGATATAAATCAAAAGCTAATCAAAACCTTAAAAAAATTACTGAGAACATAGTAAAGAGAAAAACATGCATTAAAGATAACAAGACACCGTGTTTTACTTGTGTTACATGTGTGATTTTACCGACAACATAAAACATGCATTTTTTATCCTTCCCATGAAAGATAACATGATATTGCTATGCAGGAATATGACCTTTCAGCTAATGAAACACTGCTTATAACATTGTATGTAATCTAATATCCAACGCTTTTTCCATTTCTGATAAATCTTGACGGACATTGCCTAATAACGAGTTCCTTTTTCTAAAATAAAATAAATACATTACCACGCCTTAAAACCTGTAGATTCTTTCTTACAAGACCGACAGGTGTAATAGTAGATGTAATGATACAGTTGAAATAAATCGTTTACGTTTCAATGTATAGTGAGATCGTGTCGGTTTCAAAGTCCTCCTACCCGTCTGTCCGTCAGTTCCTCTAAATTCGGATCCTGCCGTAAATCAAAACTTTGAGGGCCACCTGTGGATAACGCCAATAAACAGTTGCTGAACTTTGTTTTAGTTTTTAAGTCTAAACGCTCACGGGGTCTTACGTTGCTAAGTTGTAAAGTGTAGGACTCGCAATCTGGAGGCCCGGATTCGATTTTCGAGCCTCACTGGAAGCACCTTTTTTGTGGAAGCGTGCCCAGGCAAGATACATGTGAGCCCCAGCCTTGTACAGGTGAAACCCAGGAAATACATGAATATTCAGACTGTCGCCGTGATATGACTGAAATAATGTCGAAGACGGCGTAAAACACCATTCAATCAATCAATCCATCTAAACGCTCGAAATTAATGTTGTCCTGGACAATACACGAAAGCGCTTTCGTGTGCATAAAGTTTTTTTTTTTTTGCTTATGTAATATCACGGCGGTCAGTGCACCTACGCATGTGTTTCCTGGCTTTCTAACACAGGTACTGAGTGACACAATTTTCTTTCCAAGCCACTGACTACTCTTTCACATGCATCAGAGATGAGAGGCGAAAACTCGCCGGATAGAAAGTTTGCCTCAACCGGACTTCGAACCTGCAACCACCAGATCACGCGTCAGATACACTAACCACTGAGCTACCCGGCCGATAGAGATTTTTTTCTTAACCTTTAAGCGCTACAGGCGAAATCTGGGGCTCTTGCGGACGGCATAGATCAGTTTGCACAGAGGGTATATTCTAATCTTGGATGTATTTCGTCCGCTTGTTTAGTCAAGGCTATAGGATAGAAATCTGTTTCAGTGTCAGTGGATTGTATACTCACCCGTTGCAAGACTTCCAGTTCATATATTTGGCGCTGAAAGAGTTGTTAAGAATTCGGCTTTCAATCAACTTGATTAAAGATAACAAGCTTGTGCAATCTCGACCTTTCTTACACAAATCACAACATCCGATTTTTCTTGACATCAAATACGTTTTGTATAGCCTGTTTGACCAATCAAGTTCCTCATCGGATTTTTCACTTGCTTCTCTTTTAACTCATTTTCGTACAATAAAGATTAACTGTTATCCTGCTAAATAAAAGAAATGAAACTTTCAAGCCGACAGTAAAAACCTAAATATAGCTTTTTGAGAGGTAGTTTTGGAGGAAAGTTATCTCTTTATCGTACAGTGTAGATCCAAGATCAGACTGCACAATCTGCGATGTCTGATCTTGATATACACTGTCTGCGAAAGGTCAATGAGTTTCGCTTAGAAGCCTAAATGGTTAAGCGAAAACGAAATGAAAACGAAAAAAGGAAGAAAGTAATGGTTAACAGCTTACTCTTCTTTTCCCAAAATGTTTTCAAAAGCTTTCTTTCCCAGAATGATTAAAACTCGGGTTTGTTAGGTAAAGGTGGTTTTTTTTTCCGTGATTACTAAATACGTTCGTATTAAATAATATGTCTAATAAAAGTATCGCTATTGTTATATTCAAATGCCAGGCACGGGCTTACCGCAGCGCTTGTCCAAAGAATTGCTTGTTTCTTGCGATGGTGTTAGACGCCGTTTCAGCATTAATTAAAATACATGTATATCGCCGCGGCCAGTGCACCAACCCATGCTTTTCTGCAGTTCCTTTTACCGGTAATTCGCACAACAATTTCTCAAGCCTTTGGCTGCTTTCCCATATAACCATCGTTGAACCAGTGGTGTCAGAGGAACGAAGCCTGTCGCAACGACTATCATCGACCACCTCGTTTAGAGCCCTTTACCTTACTGACTGAACTACGGGGCTCAGCACTTGTCAAGAGAAATTCAAAAGATATGTATAAATTTTGATAGGTGTAGATGAGTCAAGAACTTGCAGGCCTGTCACTTTAATCATAGATTGAACGTTTTCATCTGTATAACACTAAAAAGAATGCCAGGAAAAAAAAAGAAATATAAAACACCAAATTCAACAATAACGATGGACAATAATGACCAATTTGCATATTTTCCAGAAGGTTGGCAATAAGATAAACGAACACGCTGATTTTTGTGGTCGTTCTGCAGACACTCAATATGTAAATATAGTTGTACAATTACGTGCTGTTTCCTTATATGGTATTTGAGACGAAATGTAACGTAAAGGTCAACGCTTGTTCTGTCGTAAACTCCATCTTGGAACAATGTGATTCAGAACTGATTTTTAGACTGATAAATATAAAAGTTGATATTTTGTCAGTCAATAAGACTAAGTTATTGCAGCTTTAAGATGGTTTTTATTCAGGCTTTATGGTAAAATTTTGAACAAGGTTGGTCAAAGATCAGACTGCACGATCTAAGTTGTCTGATTGTGATCTATTCGCCCATAAAACACACTAAAGGGTTTGCTTGTTGCTTTCTGTTACGGTTCAATATGTGACCTTCCTTGTTTTTGATTACTGTTCTAGGAGCTTCGTAAAATTCGTTGTACTTTAACGTGAAAGGAAATAATAGGATATATAAAAATCAACGTTCTACAGCTGTGTAGAATTATTTGTTTTAATGTGGTTTTATTCCGTTTTCAGCTCTACTTTAGTGCCAAATATATACCAGTGGAAAAAAATATATTCATTTTATCATATCCTTCCAAAAAAAATTATGTCCATAAATTGCACCCAAACCATGAAATAAACATGAGACCTAAATACAGACATGCTAAAACATGTTGTGTCTCCTCAATGAAATCCGCTGCAGGTCTCGCAGACTAGGTCCAGGAAATGCTGATTTCACTTCCTGTCGCTCACGCTTACGATATTTTTATCGTAGCCTTTGAGTGCTTTGATGAAAATCGGAAATCAAAAGTATGAAAGATTGCACGTCTGTTGGAAAATGGACGTTTACAGGCTACATGCAAGCAAACTTCAAAAAAGTACAGAGGACATTTTATTCAACGATTTAAGTGACAATAAATACCAATTAGGGAGTTTCTCTGGCGGACGGACAATTAGATTTAAACGACAGTGTTGATTTTTTTGTGGGCGTTTTGATTATATGACAGACGCAAAGCCAGTATAATGATGACGTTTGCGTTCCATTTCGGTACTGGAAATGGAACGTTACGGTTTGTTAGGATTGGCCTCGTTTGAAATAACTTAATCCCTATAATTATCACCAAACATTCGACTGATTAATTTTATAAAACGGATATTTTCTATGGAAATAACGACCTGTTGCAATTTGCATCTCAATTTCAACTAGAGTGTCTCTGAAGATATTGGTCACAACAGCTGTCGTTGGATAAATAATCGTACGTTACCGCTGTCCAGCTTTCATAACTACATTCACTGGTAATGTGTCACCTCAAATATACATTCACTAAATGTATCAGTTGCATACTAAAGGAAACAAGACACTAGCCCGTATTGTCAGTGAACTCGTCTTAACGTAAAATCACTAAACACCTCATGCCTTAACTCGTTTACACGACGAAAAAAAAGTCTTGTCCATTTGTAAGCATTTGCAGACCATGAATATAATATGGCATGTAGGATTAGGTTTGTCTTTAAAAGAGTAGAAATCATTGTGCATGAAGATAAAATGCTGGTTGCCAGTATTTTCATTTTATTCCACAATCTTTCCAAAAGCCTTTTTCTACAAGCTCGCATCAAATACGTGGTCGGTTAGTAAAGGAATGAATAGACAAATGTAATATATTGGTTGTCGTGCATAAATGTATATATGCTCTTTATATAGATATCTGACAAACATTGTTGACACAAATAAACTAAAAATTGCAATCAATGTGATGCCCTATATTTAGATAAACTGTTTACAAATACCAGTTGGGTCAGAAACCATTACGATAACGGTCTGTCCTGCTGCGGATAAATGACGCCCGCGATTAAACGTGACAACTGAAACTTCCGGTTGTCTTTCTGATCAATATGGCGTAACTGTTGTAAAAAGCATTATTTTCAATTTTTGTCGATGGAGAATTTTATTTCAAAATTTCACGGAAGAAAATAAAATCTTGAAATTAATCTTAGGTTTTTTGAGTACAGTATTACTGTAACTAATCGAGAAAAACAAGGCTTATTGAGTAAGTTATTTGCAATCACTGCATACTCGTACATTGTCCACAAAAAGCATCGACGGTTGTGGTAATCGTCCAGAACGTAAAAGTTCTCTGTCCATGGTGAATGAAACATATATTTTTATGCCAATGAAAAAATCCAAGGTAAACAGGGTTTTTCCCGAACTCTCACCATTGATGGAAAGGTTATTTCAAGCAAATTCTTGAACTTGTATAAAATGTCTTTAATCAGAAAGTTAAAGGGCATCCGCGTGATTTAAGACTCGTGACTTAAAACAGTATTTCATTAATACATTCGTGTGACAAAATTTTGTCTCTGTTTTTCCAAAAGTGTTTCCAAAAGCCTTCTTCCTCAAAGTCGTAGTAAAACGGGGTAGTTTGTTACAGAGTTAAAGGAAATATGCGTACGAAAAGATCACTACGCTTCTAATATTGTATTTTACAAAAGAAAAAAATTGTCCCACGGAATTTAATTTAAAAGAAGAAGTAAGATATACAACCCTGTCAAGTTTGACATTTTACAATTGCAATACGTCATCGACTGATGTAATAATTGTCAAAACCTCAGAAATACGGTTCATTGTGTTAAAGAAGTGTTTTATTGGGCTTTGTTAGGCTGTTATTAGAATAACACCACTGCCGGCTTTCTCAAGAAATAAGCAAACTTTGTATTTAGTATTAAAGGTTCGTTTTCAACAACAGTTCTTAAGAAAAATCGCTCTAGCTCACAATTACATGACTAACGAGCTGATTGGCTGAAAGAGCCGGGGTGGAGGAGGCTGGCCCCTGCTTCCCCAGCCATGTTGCTAGGACCGTGCAAACTCAATTATTACAGTGTGTGGTTGTTAAGTCGTCAAATATATTTTCAGAAGGGAATTCAAAGTCTTCATGTTATCCGCTTCGAAACCGAATTCTCTACACGACAGCTTTACAATGCAGTGGCAAAGAAGCAATTTGTACTAGTAAATCCATATTAGTTAAGTTTAAACATATCCATATTCCATCGATTGTGAAACAAATACTAGCAATTTTTACTGATCACTCTGGACGATTGCTCTCTGAAAACCTTAACCAGTTCTCGCGCTGTAATACGAGTAGAACCCAAGGCTAACCTCGCTCATCAAGTGATTTGAACCCGGAACCTTTGATGTGAAAGGCTAACGATCTGTCCCCTACACCACTGTCTCCCAAATGTTATTGATATGCCAAGTGCCACTATCTTCCGAGCTAGATCGACTCTAAAGATTTCTCACTGGACAAATGATCTGCTTGCGAACAATTACATGTCCTCTGTGAGATCTATTTGGTACCTTGCTGGAATGGTCAATTATTTATTGACTGATTTGTTAAACGTGATTTTCGCAGAACGCGAGCTGTTTGGGGGAATTCTTGTCATGGGAGAATAAATGTCACCGAGTCATTTATCAATGAGAAAATGTTTCATTAAAATCGGATCAAGATCAAGCTGTGAGATTTATTTCGGTGTATTATGTCTATTGCCAGGATATTCGTAGCGTAGAGTTATGTTCTGTATTCTAGAGCTTTACAAAAAAAAAAATACATTTGTTTGTTCGCTTAACCCTTTCAGCGCTAAAGGCGAAAACAGGGACCTTTTGCGGACGGCAGAGAACAAAATCAGACTGCACAGAACGTGCAGTCTGATCGTGGATCTATATACTCCACTTGTTTAGTCAAGCTTATAAGGTAAAACGATGGATTGTATGTTAAGCCGTCGATATGGATTGAGTCTATTAATTTGGCGCTGACAGAGTTAATGATATTGGGCGTTTACGCAAACCGACGGTAATTTTAACGGTACAGTATTTATACGTAATCGTTATGATGGCGGTCACTGACCTATTGTTGCATTCTTATGCCCATGCATTTCTTGTCTGTTGAATCAGTTCTTTGCACAATAATCTTACCATTCGCTGGTTGATGCAATATTCAACAATAAGAAACCAATTAATCATTAAGCTCTGGTTATATCATCGAAAAGAATTTTTTGCCCGTAAAAATTGCACTCCCTTGACAACCAGTGCAACGCCTTAACGACTTATCTACTGTGTTGGTCTCGCTTACTTTCGGAAGAATCGTACAAATTTATCATTGCTTTCCTGTGTATTTATAGTTAAAATATTAAGATACAAATACTTTTGGGAAAAAATGCATTCTTTTTATACTGACCACGTAAACTTCGGGAAAAAAAGTCTTCTGAATTTTTTATGTATTATAACTCATAGCCCGTCTTTGATTCATTTGAAAGAAAATAAAGAAAAACCTTTATTTTGTTGAAAAAGCAATTTAAGCGTCTACGAAAACTCCCATTCTTCATCGATAATGCAAAGTTTACCATTTCCATACTTTAAAATATCTGCTCATATTTCATTTTAGCCCATACTAGCTTTTGTTCATTGCAGACCAATAAAGACAGTCTGTTTATTCAGTGGATATTGCATTTCCATAAAAGCGAATTGCCAAAGAGGAGTTTCTTTGTGAATGAAGTAATATGGTCACATATTTTATAGCAGCAAACTATCAATAATCACTAATGATATCTTACACGATGGACCAGACATGACCAATTTCACGGCTTGTTTCTCGGGAAAATTTGTTTCTATGGTGTTTAGTGCCGATTTAACTCTTTCCCAAACGCCAAAATTTTGAAAATGCCCAAATCCAAATCATTTGCAGACAACATATCCAATATAGTTAAAATTGCTGTATTTGCCTTTTGAAGGGTAGAAAACATTTTGGGAAAAGGAAAGATGCTGGTTACCAGCATTTTCACATTTTCCCCGCAATGTTTTCAAAAGCGTTATTCTGTAAGGTCGTTAAAACTCGAGATTGTGTGGTAAAGGGTTAGACATAATTTGAATTAAATCTCTGCGGCCGGTGCGCCAATCCATGCTTTCCTGAGGTTTCTTTTCCTAATCCTTCCAAAAGTATTTTTTCGAATACCACTGTCTGCTTACCCCCATATCCATCGTCGAATAAACGATCAGCAATGAGAGAAGAATGAATCCTATCGCAATGCATATCATCAATTCTTGGAAAGAAATTAGCCAAGCTTGGGATTCGAACCTACAACATCCTGGTTTCAAGCCCTGTACGTCAATGGCCGAGCTACCTGGCTTGGCAACACAAAATTTGAAATCAAAGAGCGTCCAGAGAAAATTGTAAAAAAGATGAACTTCTTATCTAAGCATTTGTTTTTGTTTTGCCACGATGTATCAGGATTAATCAATTAGGTTGTTACCTCATACTCAGGTTGAACTCATTAACAGTAAAAGATAAGTGTTGATACAGATTAATAAACAGCTCGACAATACGTAAATTTGATGATAATAAGAGAGCACAAGTAAGAGATGAAGACAAAAAAAAACTGGTTTCAATTCACCAATAGGCTGCAAAGCACGACTTAAAGCTTTACCATAGAATCCCGTGTTTTAACGATCTTTGGGAAGAAGGCTGTTAACAACACTGTAGGAAAAGGAGAAAATGTTGGTTACCAGCATTTTCTTTTTTCCCTCCATTTCTACATTTTCTAGAAAAAAATCGTCGTCTAACAAATGCTTTCAATTGGGACCAGTCTAAAATTTTGTCGTTTGATAAAGAGTTTATAAGTTTTGGTGGACCATCTAGATCAAGATCAGAATAAGCAGAACGTGAAGTCTGATCTTGAGTCTACAATGTCTGATGTGGGGCTTTTTTTTTCGGGGCTTTTTTTTCGGCAGAGAGAACTTTAGAAACGTAGTATTTTGGTTTCACGAACTGCTAGAAATTTTCTGGATTTATTCAACAGTTTAGGGGTGAATACATTGTCATCCACATACAACCCTGAACACTCTCAACTAGAATTTCTCCTTTTGTCGTAATAGTTTAGGTTTACTTCTATTCAAGTAGCAACATTATTTCATATTGAGCATCCAAGTTTAATCCAGTGTTTTCAAAGTCGCCTGATACAAACTAAATTCCTAAAGAATATCAACATTAACAGACGGTTTGGTATCAAGGTCCGTTCTGATTAACACTCTTAGTCAAATTCTCAAGAAAGTTCTTAATTTCGAATTGACAGAATTTCTGATTGACTGAACGAGATGGTCTAGCTAGTCAGAAATTGCGTTACTTCTATATCGAGAATTAGACCAAGAATGCAAGTATGGTTGGTGAAAAGTATTGAATACGTACCCGAACAAGTTTAATTGCTGACGTTGAAGGTCAATGGAATCAGTACATTATTAGTTGTACGGTCAGGTGGCAGGGGACTTGGAAACTTGTTCACGGCTGTGGTGAATCATGTCGCCCCGAGCCGAAAGGGGCGACATGATTCACCACAGCCGTGAACAAGTTTCCAAGTCCCCTGCCACCTGACCGTACAACGAATTTATTATACTGCAAAGTTTTACCATTCCAACGTGTGTTAAGCGAAATTTACCTGTATTTTTGGTTTCAAAAATTGAGTACGCTGACGAAGTAGAATTTCCCTTCTGAGTGCCCATTTCAATGAAAACTGACGTCACTGGGAACTGACGTCACTGAAACCTTGGAAAAACGTGCAGTTTGGTGCATAATCTTGATGTTAATCTTGATCGACGCCGCCATTTTAGATGTTGTGTTGAAAGTGTGGTCATGTATACGGGGCTCCCGAAAGGGAAACTGCTTTTACTTTAGTTTTGCCAGTGCACATGATATATATGTTCGGGGCCATATTATCCAATCAGATCACGAGAAATTTCTTTGCAGTATAATAAACTGATATAAGCCATATTCTGTGACAAGGGGTTTAATGTGTCTGCAAAAAGTATCGACCCAGGTCAGCCTGCGCAGTTAGCGCTGGCTTACCTGGGCCGAAACTTTTATTATACTGGTTAATTTTCTGCATGCCCAAGGACCAGTTTACCTCATGATTCAGTAGGCTTGTTGACAAAATGGACTTAAAAGATCCATAATTATCTGATGACTGGTAAAATGCATCACGAATATGCATAAAACTCCCCTTTTGTCAGAGTATGGCACATATAAGCCCTTCTCTGTGAAAAGGGGGCTTAATGCATCCGCGAAAAGTATCGACCAGGTCAGCCTGCGCAGTTCGCGCAGGCTGACCTGGGCCGAAACTTTTCGCTATTGGTCAATTTTCTGTTCGTCAAAGGACTAGACTACCTCATGATTAAGTCGGTTATTTAAAAAAAAAAGCTCTTATGGATCCTTAAATATGTGATGACTTAGGTTGGTATGATATATCACGGTGATGCATTAAGCCTCCTTTTGTCAGAGTATGGTTCATATGTTATTGACGTTCTGTCTGGGATAATCTGATGGCTTTTCTTGGAATTTGGAATTGCAATGTTCTTAGTATGACGTCATTTGTCTATAACAGTTTTATCAAGGCTTGGTTGTATCTGTCTCTAGAATACAGTTTTGTCATTTTTTCGCAATCGAATGCAAGCGAAATCACTTCTGGTACGTAAATCTTTCCTGAATTACTTTCAAAGGAAAATTAGAAACGATAGAAATCGTAACCCAGGATCTTGAAAATAGAAATACGTACTTAAACGGAATCCTTCTAAGCCGACTTATACTTTCCGACTACTTTACTTACATACTTTTTATTCTAGCAATTTAAAAATTCCTCTATTGGTCTATTAAGTATATTGTCACCAAACAAGACTTGTTCTGTGACGGCTTACCGCCTAAATCCTGTAAAAATGGAGGGATTTATTGGTAATCGTTTTGGACCAGAAGTTGCTAACGTAAATCAAAGTTCTTTTTACATGCACTCACTCACGCCTCCTATAAAAGCCACAAATATCATCTATGACATCGACTTAGAAACTTTACATCAAACATTCACTCTGTCAAAGAACAATTTTACAGTTTCCTTTTTTTTTTTTTGTTCAATTTTCACAGAATTTCCGTTGCTTACATAAAATCCACGTCGTAATTCTACATGGCTTAAGCTATTGCTATAGTATCACGCGAAGCTTAGGCAAATCCACCCAAATGAACTTAAAGTAATTGTTAACGCTGGATGTCAGAATCTTTTTGTTACAAAACCAAAGGCAATTAATACACTTTGGCATTCACATGGAACTACATCTAGACAATCTCCATGTCTCCGTGGATGCTATGTGTCAAAACAAAATTCGTGATACACCGACAGGCATCTGAGTTCGCTTTGTCTTTCTTGCCAAATACGAAATCATCAACTCATAGGTATTTCACAAACTAATGTCAGGAAAATCAGACAAGTTAAGTTCAAAAAATACTTTACACCGATGGACCTAAAGATGGGAATGCCATTCCTTCAGCAGCAGTATTGGGTATAAAAAGTATAACAAATGTCGTCTTCCTTACAGTTTATCATTGTTTTATCTGCTGAAGTGAGGGCAACTAACTTCACTGTGGATACAGCAATGAAGAATAGATTTGGCAGCTTCCTTTTGTTCTTAGATCGTCCAGACTTTTTATATCAAAAATTTGAAATTCATTGTATCGGTGCTGCTGTAGACAATAGTCGTATATCCTCTCGTTTTAATACAAGGAAGTTTATGTTTTACTGGGTATTACAGCCAACGAAAAGATCGGCCAACTTGCTAAGTCGTAATTGTCTCTTCCCATATCTCATTTTAAATGAATAAAAGAGATCATTTTAAAATTCTTACACAAATTTATAGCATTCATGTTACCTCTAAAAAATTCTTTTCAAACCTAAGCAAGATGCAGATTTTTTAACATGTTCCACTCTGTTAACCAAGCCTCGGCGAATGGTTTCCCTGTTACAAGTCCGTCTGTCGAGAAGGCTTCAAGTTAGGTGTTCACGGTCAACGCACAATTGGCTTTTAACGAGAGAAGTTGCACCTGAAGGTATTCAGTGCAATCACAATCTCACCGTTTAACATATCCTTCGAGACTGTTTGACTTACGGACAAAAATTATTTCAATGAAAAATATTTCAATGTCAGCAGTATCCACAAGCCTCTTTGACAAAAACAGCATTGATTAAGTTTTTTATCTTTTACGTAAACAAGCGGCTCCTTCTAAGATGCAAATGTTTCTTTTCCATACAAGATTTTCAACATAAAACACAGATGATCAAATTCTCCCCTATATCATCTGTTTGTTATTTGTAATACTTTTGGCAAATTCTAAAAAGATATGTTTAAACTAAAAGGATTTGCTTGAAGGCTTATTTATGCCGTTTTCAAAATTATTTCTATTATATTACTCGACAGCGGTTACGCCCTTATTTGATAACACTCTCATTCTTGTGTTTTTAAAATTAAGTAATAACGTTAACACGGTCACTCTGACATAGTCAGGGCCATCGATGGAATGTCCGATCTCTGGATTAGAATTCGACAGTTATAAGCACTAATCCACGAAGGATTCCAGGGCCAAACAAAAGTAAAGTTATACGGTTATAAATGATGTAACGCGTTGGTGAGCGAATCCATTTATCTGGTGATATTTTATTGTCGTATAAGGCCAATTATGGACTTCTGGTGAATTCATCGGCAATTAAACGATACCGTTGAAATGCAGGCTCTATGAGACAGGCTTCCCAATTTACATTTGAAAAGAACCCTGTCGTCTCATAGACAATTATGCCCTTGTTGTTCAGATCCAATACCATACATTTTTGCAAATCAAGCTTTGGACGGTTTTTGAAAATATTATTAGAAAATAGATGAAAGATGTTAAATAGCTTCTTTTCCACCACCCCTTTTTTTCATACGACAAAAAGCACACTATTTACTGAATGCAACAATTCAGCTTCTTTACCTTTAGATAAAAAAAATTTTTTTTTTGGAGTATTTATTTGTGATTTACAACAAAATTGATTCACGGCAAAAAAAATCTTATAAGGTCCAATTACCGAGCACTGCCTTAGACATATTGACAAGCTATTGTTTTCGACACGAACAAAGTCGAAAAAGGAAAAAAATCCTTCAAACGAGTTTTTGTTGCGTGGTGAGATTCAACCTGAAAACCAAGAATTACTAGTTCTGCATATTACCGCTAGATACTGTTGTAAGGCAACAATATGATAGGATATAAACACATATTGGGAATTCGTTGAATTGCAAAATGTTTCGCCTTAACTGTTAGTTTTGAAAAACCACCGTCACTAAAGAGAATTTCGTGTAAAAAATATCTTGAAACTGGGCAAAATACAGTTAAAAATATTATTGACAATGAATTTTGATTGATGTCTACCTGTAGTATCCAGACGTTTATTGTGAATAGACTGCCAAATGCCAAGACAAGTGTATGAAAAAAATAACGAAATTTGGCAAGAATAAACTGCTTACTTTCCAGATATGTAGAGGACTACAAACCGATCAAAAAAGGGTTGTTGACGAAGATTTCGATTGATTTCTACCAAAGACAGACCAACGTTTATTCAAGTAAATTGTAGCAACAGGGGCGAATGTTACCAGATACTTTCATCGATAAAAAACACCAGCGAATACAACCCTTTTTCCTTTCACCGCTTTCACCGGCTACAGGAGCATCTGCCAACGGCGTAGAGAGAGATAAGACTGCACAGGACGTGCCGGCTGATCTTGGATCTAGACCGACCTATACTCTAGTCCCATAATCTATTCTAAAAAATATTCCATGGCCGTGGTTTCGCATTTGATAAGTTGTTTTTCTTTCACTACGGAAATTTTACACGTCTATAGCATCACTTTATGGGTATCTAAGATCAACAATCTTACCACATGTAATGTATGGATAAAGTTTCTATTATTTCTCTTGAAGCATACTAAAATAGGCGTATCTTAACTTCTTGAAACAATAAAATGTGTAATACGTATGTTTTTAATATATCACAAAAAATGCTGCACACTTAACTAGATAGAACTAGACAGAACTAGATAGAACAAGAATCTAAACAAATTTCAACAAACTTCGATCCTATATACATATATATAGAATTGAGCCATGTTCTGTGAAAAGAAGGCTTAATCCATCTGCAAAAAGTAACGACCCATGTCAGCCTGCGCAGTCTGCTCAGGCTGACATGGGTCGAAACTTTTTGCAATTTGTGACATTTTTTCGTGTCAAAGGCCCATTCTACCCAGTCGATTTTTAGACGAAATGGAATTTATGGATCCATAATTGTGTGATGACTTGCTTGGTATAATGCATCACAGAAATGCATTAAACCCCCTTTTGCCAGTGCAAGGGTCAAATGTAATGCGTCCTAGTGGGTGAAATTTGTCAAAAACAGATTGTCATTTACTGTAAACTCTGAAATAGGTCCCTTACAATTGTGCGCATTGTTTCTTTTATAAAGTCAGGGTCAAAACATTTTTTTAATTGAATTTCTTGTATCTCTAATGACGAGAAAGTGGCTGCTATTCAGAAGATTGGCCTTTGAATAGGAATTATTGTCATTCTTGCTCTCCAGACTGAAAACTATGACTTGGCAACACGATTCAGTTCTTCACGTTTTTTTCGCCTTTAGCAAGTCTTGACTGCTCCATAACACCGTGGTGACCAAGTTGGCAAGATCAGACTGCAAATACCGTACGTAAGCATGGTCTTGAATCTACGCTGTCTCATTGTTGTCTTAACACTATGGCCAAGCATTATTTTCTTTTCGATATTTGGATCTCTTTTTCTTTCCTGACCAAAAATCATGACTTTTTTGTACTAAACAGTCTGAGGATTACCCTTTCAGCGCAAGCGCAAAGTGGGTAAAGAAAAAAAAAAAGAATTTTGCGGACGGCATAGATCAAGAACAAACAGCACAGAGAGTGCAGTCTGATCCTGGATCTCTAACGTCCACTTGTTTATTCAAGCAGTGGACAGAGGAGCGGTCGAGTTTATATACTTGACGCTGAAAGAGTTAACTATGATATGTCTTGAGGTTGATAAATCATTTTTGCTTATCAGTTCAACCCTGAATTGTTAAATAAGTGAACTATAATCTCTCTGTCTCTTTGTCTGTCTGTCTGTCTCTCTGACCAGACTTTAAGTTCTTCAAGTTATGTGCAGTCTTATCTTATGCCTAAGATGTCCGATAGTTTTAGACATTCTGGCCTGATTTCCTTGAAAATGCCCTCTTTGAGTCGTTGTAAAGGCTGAACAGCTTTTTCATTCATTTAGAAATGTTTGGGTTAATCTCATGGGTCTATTTAAAATCAAAGATATTTTGAGCATATTAATCTTATGAAATCTCAGCTACTGCTACTTCAATGTTGTAAATCAGAATACAGCATAAAATACCAAACACATACAAAAGCGGACAGTGCAGATCCAAGATCAGACTGCACGATCTGTGCAGTCTGATCTTGGTCTACACTTTCCGCAATGGCAGCTAACGGTGAGTCCAACTCTCTGTCAGGGTTAATCTTCAGGGAGCGAAGCTTATCACATTCTATCAGTCATTTCCTTACGCTGAAACATTAATATGAGTTATTGCTTGTCAGGAAAAAAACCCTCACCGCTGTCGTTTTAGACCGATTGCACCTTTTGAATCTTGAAGTACATCTTTTACATTTTTTCCCTTTTCCAACAGACAGCCAGCCGGTCTAAATGAGTAATGATTCTTTATTTGTCGTAAACAATAGAATGTGCCAACTAAATAACTGAAATTAGTACTTTTTCTATTGTAAAAAGACCAAGATGTTGCGATTTCAAAGCTGCCTTCGCCAAATAATGCATAGAATAACCGACAGTTTGAGTCAAAGGTCATACTAGCACTACATCTTCTTATCCATCTGATCTTGCTCTATTGTGTCCGTCAAAGTACCTAGCGTTGTTCTCGAAATTCTCAATGCTACTTTTTCCGTATGAAAAATGGAAACCCCTGTTCAAAAAAGGGTAATATGACAGGCCTGTGATAGGTCGTATTTTTAAGTAATGTGTTAAATCATAGGCTTCTATCGTAATGAATGGTTACAGAATAACAAATAACAGTACATACTTCAATCTTTATCACAGTGCAAAATTGTCAGCTCGATCATATTGAAGGCATTTGGAGCTGTCAAATGAACTAGTGTCCAAATAATGGAACTTTTTCAAAAGAGCAGAAAACACTGTGGGAAAAGGAGAAAATGCTGTAACTCTTTACCATACGGCAAAATTTTAAACTAACCCATACTGAGGGCATTTGAAGTTCACGAATCAGCTGTTGTCCGAAATGTTTGAATATTCTTTAAAAGATTATAAAACACTGTGGCAAAAGGATGACATGGAATTACTTTTTATTAAACGACAAAATTTTAAACTCCTCCATAATGAAGGCATTTGCAGACATATCAACTGTGATCTAAATAATGGATTTGTCTTTGAAAGGATAGAAAACATGGTGGGAAGAGGAGAAAATGCTGGTTAACAGCATTTTCTCCTTTTCCCGTATTGTTTTCATAAACCCACTTCTTCAGGTTCGTTAAAGCACAGATTCGTTTTGTACAAGATTAAAAGATTAAAAGCGCATACGAAAGTTCAGAAAAAAACCACCCTGTAGGCCATATTTTTGCGTCCCGGTTCCAAAATGATATATCGGAAACAGACAAAATGAGAAATAGTTTGCATTTGTAACATTTAGAATTCAGGTTCGTTAGTCGATGAAATAAATCGAAGAGGTACGTTTTACGTAAATCCCCTGATAGGAAACTGTCTTTTTCATGGTCTTTGTTAAACAACCTGGCAAGGAAGGGGGAGGAGGGGGAGATTTGTTCTTTTGAAGTTATTTTTTGTATGAAACGCTTTTATCTTTTTTACCAGTCTACAACACTTTAGCATTGTCCAAATGAAAAACATATACAGACAATAATTATTTAACACAAAAGGCGATTTTTACAACGGTTGAAAAAGTGTTGAGAAAAGGAGAAAATGCTGGTTAAGGGTTAAAAAATTTCAGCAGATTATTTGGATAGAAAGATAACCAGACTCACCTCCAAGGTCGGCAACCGCCAAATTACATAACAATAAATTAGTAACACTTCTGATCTGTCTCCGGGTAATGATAATTATTGTCAACATTCCGTTTCCAAGGAAACCAAGCAGAAACACAGGAACATATAAAATCACGAGAATAATGTGCTCAGGTTTGGGTATCACATCAGATCGAAAATGGCTCTCAACGATCGATCTCAAGTACGTTTCGTTTAAAAATCCCCAAAACGCCGTGGAATTGAAATCCGTGTCATTGAAATCATTTAAGTAATCCAGATGCCCAAATAAATCCATCGTTAAATTCTTTCGTTTATATTAATCCTTATACTTAAAATCGCATACCATTATTCATTTAAAATTTCGGGTCTACTTTCGTGCTCTTCAAATTGTTCCGCCATTTAATGTTTGTATTCCCGCAGTCTACGTTATATATCACTGCACGACAGCATCAAAAAAGGCAATATCTGCCGTACGTACCCAGCGTATCTGCCACATTCTAGGTAAGACGTATCACATTTCAGTAATAATATGACTGAAGTCGTCTAAAGAATAATATTATTTCCATTACGTGGGTGTTGCTTTCAAAAGATTAATACCATATATATCCTTAGATTGAAAGTCCACAATAAGGTATCAGAGAGATATGAATCATGCTCTGGCCAAAGGAGGTTTATACTGCAAAGAAATTTTTCGTGATCTGATTGGATAATAAGCCCCGAACATATATATCATGTACACTGGCAAAACTAAAGTAAAAGCAGTTTGCCTTTCGGGAGCCCCGTATACATGACTACACTTTCAACACAGCATCCAAAATGGCGGCGTTGATCAAGATTAACATCAAGATTATGCACCAAACTGCACGTTTTACCAAGGTTTCAGTGATGTCAGTTCCCAGTGACGTCAGTTTTCATTGAATTGGGGCACTCAGAAGGGAAATTCTACATCGTCAGCGTACTCAATTTTTGAAACCAAAAAACAGGTAAAATTCGCTTAACACACGTTGGAATGGTAAAACTTTGCAGTATAATAAATTCGTTGTACGATCAGGTGGCAGGGGACTTGGAAACTTGTTCACGGCTGTGGTGAATCATGTCGCCCCGAGCCGAAGGCGAGGTGGCGACATGATTCACCACAGCCGTGAACAAGTTTCCAAGTCCCCTGCCACCTGACCGTACAACTAATAATGTATCTCCTTAATGCGTCATACCAAGCATTTCATTTATTAATTATGGATCCCTAAAATCCATTTGTTTAAAAAGCAACTGAATCATAAGGTATAATGGTCCTTTGACATCTAGGAAATTTAAAGATACTAAAAGTTTCGGCCCATGTCAGCCTGCATGGATTACGCAGACTGACATGGGTTGATACTCTTTACAGATTCATTAAGATTCATTTTTACAGAGCATGGCTCATATATTTTTTTCCAAGTCAGACGCTACCGATTTCAGTTCTTGGTAACATAGCTTCAAAATATATCATTTAGAGATTTCAATACGACTGTATAATCATTATCTGGAACACGAATGTTGTTGTATAAAGTAGTCTGTTTTCCTTGTGCAAAAAGAAATCAGTAGTCACAACTGCAAACCGTTCTTTTTAAATTCAAGTACTACTCATCTGAGTGGCCGAGATGTTTTGTCTCAGCCATTTATATATCTAGATAGAATTAGAACAGAAGTTAGAAGGGTTGATTAATACGGTATCTGGTTTTTACGCAATGACGGACCATATACATTATGTACTGCAATGTTGCGCAATATTTCGTACGTGCTATCATTCGAATATATTGGTTAATTCAGACTATACACAAACCAATGTTTCTTCTGAAAACAATTAAGCACGGATTCTGTTCGCTCACAGGAGTAGTAAGAACACCTGCTGCACTGCTTTCTCAATGTAAAGTATGTGGTCTGAAACACTTTGTTAATCCGTACACTTATCAAATAAGCACAAGATTTAGCTTCCGAGCATCTCGATCATTCCTATTCAAAGACGAATTGGGCTAATTTCTCGCCAAAGCTTGTGTATGAATTTTCGACTTGTCGCTGTTAACATTTACATCATTTCTGATTCCAATTAATCTTTTAAAAACAATCCCGAGTTTTAAAGACCCTGAAGAAAAGGCTTTATAATACTTTTTGAAAACAGGAGAAAATGCTTGAAACCAGCTTTTTCTTCTTTTCCCACAATGTTTTCTATCCTATCTACGACGAATTCCACCATTTTAGCCACCTTTAGTTTGTCGCCTACAAATACTTTCAGTTTGGACTAGTCTAATATTTTGCTGTCTGGTTGAGAGTTAGGCTTAGTTTCCACTCGTCTGACTGTTAGACCGAATATTATCGAAAGTTGCAATTTATACTGGTACATTCTATCTCAGTTTGTATTACGTAACACGTGTTACATAAATACATGAAAGATTAACGTTCGCTCGTGCATAAAACTGAAACTCGCATCTCCCTGATTGACAGAGGTTCAATGGCCGAGTTATAAAATCAAAACATTGCCTTCAATAAATTCCAACTGTACCATTGCTTTAGATATACAGAATCTGATCAGACGTCTCAACGATTCCAGAGTATCGCGCTTGGCTAAATTTCTTTCTTCACGTGAAATAAAAGAAACCCTTCACCAAACAATCACGTGTTTATACGATCCTGGGGAAGATAGCGTTTATATATTTATGGGGTCTGAAATTTTGTCGTTAAGTAAGACTTAAAGACATTTTCAAGTGCGAGAAAGGAAACTTTCAACGATGAAGAAAATGAGAAAGAGAGAGAGAGAGAAAAAAAAGGCTAGACAAGAGAATTATTGATGATGATGATGATAATGATGATGATGAAGAATTTTCGGTAATAATAAAGACTAATGACGGAGAAAACAACGACGACAACGATGATGGCAACGATGATGATGATCACGAGGAGAAGGGGGAGGAGGTTTCCGTGGACGTGAGCTCAGTGTGAAGTGAATCAGTTTTGTTTTTAATCAACAATTTACGTCATTTGTCTCGAGGTTTTTACAGCAAGCAGAGCTAGTTTTTAATTAATTGACTTCAAAGAGACTCCTGCGTAAATCAATCAATGTCCATCAACATTCGGATCAATCTGAATGCACCGATAACAATTAACCTATCATCTCATTACTTCATGAGACAACAGCAGGCACCTTTGACAATGTCGACGAAGAATATAAATTATTGGAATGATTTGAGGCAATGTGTCCAAAAGCTGTCTTTGGCAAGGGCATAAGAAAAGATAAGAAGTAGTAAAGAACATTCGAGCCATGCTCTGGCAACAGTGGTATTAATGATCATCCGTGATGCATTATACCAAACAAGAAACCACATAATATTATATTTCATGTGTCTATTTTTAGAAATGTTATGGGTAAAGAAATGTCGTAATTTAAGCTGGGGGGAATTATTTCCCCGTCACAGTGAATAGTTTCCTCCTGCCGAAAATCTGGAACTACTTTTTTAAGTTTTTTAAGTTTTTAAGTTTTAAAAGTGGCATTCGTTGACAAAATAATCAGAGAAAATATAATATATAATTTATTTCACCAGCTTGTGGTTAATATGGGGAAATATTTGCCTCAAAAGGGAAAGGCACGTGTTATTTTCGCGGACCTTTCCCTTTTGAGGCAAATATTTCCCCATATTAACCACAAGCTGATGAAATAAACTCTATTTATGGATCCATGAAATCCATTTTGTCTAACAACCGGCTGAATTCTGAGGCGGAATGGTCCTTGGACATGGAAATTTACATATAACAAAAAGTTTCGACACGTGTCAGCGTGCGCGTACTGTGGAGGCTGACATGAGTCAATACTTTTAGCAGATGCATTAAACCCCCTTTTCACAGACCATGTCTTATTTATGAAAGTAACTCATCGCTGAAACTTTGTATCTAACTTTTTTTTATTTGTTGATGTTTAATAGTTTTAGAATCCAACATGTCGTCGCTTAAGTCGATATTTGTTGCTCTTGTATAAATACAAAATGATTATATCGTTAAGCGTAACAATAACTCTGGAAGTACAAAATATTTTGTAAATCTGAATTGATATTTTAAGTACGAAATAATTTTGAAGATTTGCATACAAAACTGTCAGTTGAATATCACTTAGGGAGAGGATTCTTTCCTTGGTTTTCATTGCCTGTCCTTTCATATAATGCTTTTTTGGTAGTTCTAAAACTTATCATTGCCAGTTCGATAGAGTTACAGAGTGCTCTCTTTGAACACTTTTGCGCATAATAATATGGTAAGAAAACGAAAAAGTCTCGCGAGACAGCGCGATATTATCGGAACCTACACGGTGCGCGTAACGTAACAAAATCGTTATATAACCCGTTACCGGAAAGAAAATAAGAAGCCAAAATGTTAATATGCTTATTAGACACTGCATCGCAATGAAATGTGCATGCGTTTGCACATATGACTGCGTTTGATTGTACTCCATACATGATGCCATTGATTTTTATTTACGCACAGTCTTGGAAGTTGGTCTTAACAAGCCTTTAACCTGAAGATTTCCACTAATGGAATTATGAAGTATTCAGTGGGATAAAAGAAAATCAGACTATATATGAGCCAGGCTCTGACAAAAAAAAAGGCTTGATGCATCTCCGTAATCCATCATACCAAGAGAGTCATCACATAATTGTAGATCCTTAAAATCCATTTTGTCTAACAAACAACTGAACCATGAGGTAGAATGGTCCTTGGACATACATAAAATTGACAAATGGCGAAAAGTTTCGGCCCAGGTCAGCCTGCGCGGACTGCGCAGGCTGACCTGGGTCGATACTTTTCGCAGATGTATTAAGCCCCCTTTTCACAGAGCATGGCTCATATACATCGTTTAGAGCTGATCAAGGATTTGGTTATCTAGTGACATGATACTGAACTTTCAGCCGTATGAAGATGACAAAAAACCAATTCAGTTTGACTAAATGAAAGCAACCCCTGTTTATGTTCTTTAAAAATTTGATGCATCTTTTTTTTCGCTTCAATCCCGTACATGCATCTAACCATAGGTCACCAAGGCTTCAATGTTCTATCACGAAAGACCGAGTAATTATTGTTATTGGTTGACTATTGAGCAGTGTTACTTTAAATAGCACATTGGCGCATTCCCTGACAACTAGAGCTTCAAAGGCCTGTGATCTTACCTTTCTAAGTCTCGTATTTTTTCCTTGAATATTTTTATATATAACTGGATAACTGGACAGAAAGATCAGAGCGTAAAGTAGAGGGTTAGTCTCTTATTCATTGGTTCGATACAAACATCAACACAAACACTCTTCCAGGTCTATCACGACCATTGCAACTAACCGTATGTTCCTGGGGTATTTGACCGCAACCTCGCTTGACACTCTGTCCAAGTCTCTAACTCCTTCCAAACGGCAATATTAACCCTTAAGTGAGATTAAACGATCCTGAGAAAGAACGCTTTTGAAAACATTGAGAGAAAAGGAGAAAATGCTGGTGGCAGTGTTTTACCCTTTTCCCACAATGTTTTCTTCCCTCTTGAGGATAAATATCAGTAATTAAACAGATTTCAATTTAGAAAAATCTACAATTTGTCGTTGGTTAACAGTCGCTTGAGTTAAGCCGTGAGAGAGAAATAAATCCTCTTGCATAACATGCTACGCATAATATTGTCATGCCATGTAAAAGTGTAAAACGACATTTCATACTTGTCATGTTAGAACGTCAAGTGTCTAGTTTTCTTGGCGGACATCCATTTTATAATTACTAACAGCTTTTGTTATGACTGGATTTGAAGGCTTAATCAATTATACTTTCATGCTAGATTAAACGTTTTACACCTTTTTACACCTCTCAAAATAATCCTTCGATCTATACTTCAACTCGACATACTGCCATGACAGCTGAAAATTGTTACATTTTTTTTTGTCTGTATGGTGTTTAACGCAGTTTTCAACATCATTATAGTTATATCGTGACCGGCAGTGCGCCGCCTAGTCATGCTTTCCTGGAGTTTCTTTTACCAGTACTTCGTGCAATAATTTTCCTATACTACTGGCTGTGTTCTTACATAACCATCATCTAAACAATGATCAGCGGTGAAAGAGGAGCATATTTTTGACGCATAGACTATCACCAGAGAAATTGGCCGAGCCGGGGATTCGAACAAGAGAGGTCATGTTTTCAAATCCTGTGCATTACCGATTGACATACCGGGCTCAGCTTGCAAATGGCGAAGTTTTTTTTAAACTCAGTCTTAACTTGTCACATTTTTTTTCTTTTTTACTTTATACTGACACGATTACTATAGTAACTACAATCTAGTTTTTTTTTCTATCTTTATTCTTCTTTATGTAGAGAAGATCAAACGTACGGCTTTCTATAACCAGTTTATTTAGAAAAAGGGTTAACTCTTATCCTGATAAATAACTTAGATGAAACTTTCAAGCCAATAATAAAAAGCCGAATGTTGCCATTTCAAACTTATTTTTTGGAGAATAACATCTCCTTAACGGACAGTGTAGACCCAAGATCAGACTGCACGTTCTGTGCAGTCTGATCTTGATCTACACTGTCCGCAAAAGGTCATTTAGTCGCGCTTAGCAGTCTAAGGGTTAAGACCGTGCAACAGTTGGTGTGCGCATATTTGCACATAAACTATGCAATTTTGATACTTAGAAAGCTGACTGAATCAACGAATGAATAAATGAATTAATCGAATGATCGAAGAATGGATGGATGAATGAATGAATGAATGAATGAATGAAAGAACGAACAAAAGAATGAATTAATGATTGAATGATATTTTTCACGTAGAAAACAAGAATATTAATACATGTGAAAACATCGTGGCAAAAGGATAAAATCGCTCTTTACGAATATTTTCGTATTTGCCGTTTTCATAGTGGTCCCATGCACGTCAGGTTGTTAAGAAAATTGATATCTTTCCTCCTTTCAATTGAAAACAATAAATTTTCATTTGTCTGTCGAGTGCCTAATCCTATTCTCATTAGGGGCTGACGGGAAGAAACCACTCGGCTTAAAAAAAAGCAATGATTATGCAGATAATATAAAACTTATCCTTTGGAGCGCCAATTTAATCAAAAAGACATTTTTGAATCATGAAATAAGACCCAAATAAATAAAATAATAAGGTCAACTTTGCATAGAATGTCTCAGCAAAGCGCACAGTGTAGATCAAAGATCATAATTAACGTTTGTGCTGTCTGATCTGTCTGGCCGCAAAAGAAACTTTAGTTGTGAAAGGTGCTGTAAGAGTTCATAATAATTTAGATATTATACTTGTACTAACAGACATTAATCTAGGACGTTTTGGCCAGCGGACAATTTGACCCAGATGTTTTGGCCTAGGACGGATGGCCTGGACGTTTTGGAAAGCCACAATTTACGGGTGCAGTAGGACAATTTGTCTAGATCAGCGTTATCAAAAGATTATGCGGTGCAACGGAGAATATACCTACGTTTTGATCTTTGAAAACTATAATGTAATTAAGGTAATTAGTGATGAAATTACTCAAATAGATTTTATATAGGAATAGGGAATGATAACAGACAGGGAGTTAGGACAACAAGGAATTGAGACCGATCAACCACTAAATTAGACCAATAACTCAGAAAGGACTAACCTTCCGTTTTAACAAGTCACCAGATTTGTGGGGCCGAATCGTCTGAATTGTAACTTTTGAATAAAAGTTCTAACAATAGAAGAAATTGCTCGTAAATGCAATTTTTTCCTTAAGCTACAACATCATCACATGTGTTCATGTATTAGCAATTAACTTGTGTTGATTATCTACAAATTTTACAAGGATGGTGTCTTAAATTGTCCAAATTGATAGCAAATACTGATGGCATATCAATATTATTTAAATAATTGGACTGACTTTAAAGTGTTGAAAATAGTGTGGGAAAAGGAAAAGCCGGTTACCAGCATTTTCTCTTATTCCAACAAATAATGTTGAAAATGGCATTAAATACTATGCAATCTTATTCCACAATGTTTTCAAAATTATCTTCCTTTAGGATCTTTTAAACTCGGATTATATGGTAAATGGTCAAAAATCGTCTCTTCCAATAGTAGGAAGTGTCAAGTGGATAATTATAACGAGTAGTTTTTAACAGTTTGAGCCACACTCTGTGAAAAGGGGGCTTAATGTATCTGCAAAAAGTATCGACTCAGGTCAGCCTGCGCAGTCCGTGCAGGCTGACCAGGGCCGAAACTTTTTGCTATTGGTGAATTTTCTGCATGTCAAAGGACACTTTTACCTCACAATTCAGACAGTTGTTAGAGAAAATTGATTTCATGAATCCATAGCTATGCCAATGTCTTGCTTGGTATAATGCAGGAGATGGATTAAGCCCTCTTTTGCAAGAGCATAGCTCGTTACTGTTTCGGCGCCAAATATCTCAACCTCTTTACACGGCTGAAAGTACAACCCAATGAAACTCGGAAAGATTTTTATCTTATAGGCTTGACTACACAAGCGGACGGTACAGATCTACGATCAGACTGCATGTTCTGTGCTGTCTTATCTTGATCTATGCCGTCCGCAAAAGCCCCTGTTTATTTGCTAATGACACTGACAGGGTAAATACAACTATCATATTGATAACAGCTGGAAAAAAATAACAAAAGCAATAAACACAGCTACCCATGTAACTTTATCCTACTGTTACTACCATAGTCTTTTTTTTTTTTTCACCAAAACTAAAAAAAAACCACCACGAGTTTCCTAAAATTTGCACACAAGTTCACGTTTAATTCCAAATAACGTAGAGCGCGTTCACCTCTCGCGAGAAAACCAATACCACATTACCTAACCGCTTAACTCATTTCCTCCTAGAAACAAAATTGCAGCTGACAGCTTTGAAGGCCTTCTTGTAAATTATTGAAAATTGGTGTAAATTAAGGCTTTAAAACATAGTTACCTTTGAAAACAGTGTGGTACCGGGAGAAAATTCTCGTAACGAGAAATTTCTGTTGTTCCCACATTTTTTTTCAAAAGGGATCAGCTGCAAGGCACTAAACCTAACAAACCCAGTTTTAACGACCCCGAAAACGACTGTTGAAAACATCGAGGGAATAAGAGGAAATATTCGTAAACAGTATTTTCCCCTATTCCACAATGTTTTCTAGCCCTTCAAAGAGAAATCCAATTTTTTAGTTGTATTTTACTTGTCGTTTGCAATTGCTTTTAATTAGGACAAGCGTAAGATTTTGTCGTTTGGTGTGAGTCAAATCAGACAAGGAATTTCAACATCTTAGCAATATAGACTTCAGTTAATTCCCGCCTCGCACCGTATCCTTGTTCGTTACCAAATAGTCCAGTTAAAGACGACACTGTAGTCTTATATAGGGTAACTAGCATTGATTTTTCATCACTCGGATACTTTCTGATCAGTTAAATTAGTAGGTCATGGGGCACACTTTCACCAGACACAGACGTGAGTTCGATCGCGCTTTTAGCCATGTCCGATGACTAGAACAGATTTTTTTTTTTTAAGTTTTGCAGAATCTTTATTCTTTACCAAACGATACCATGTTAGACTTGTCCAAATTAAAAACATTCATAAATGACAAATTGGATCAGACTCAGTTCATGAGATTTGTCTTCAAGGGGTCAAAGACATTATGGAAAAAGAGAAAGTGCTGCTTACCAGTAATTTCTTTTTTTTTTTTCTATTATGTGTTCAGTAGCCCTTTTCTGTAGTGTCGTTTAAACATGGGACTGTCTGGCAAAGGGCTAAGACCCTACTTCTGTTTGAAAGGAGTAGAGAAGCTCGGAAAATGCGATCTTATGAGTAACATTGTGTCCGCAAAAATTTTTGCAGTCGCTTTCCAATCGTGAAAGACTGACGCTCGAGAGGTCACACCGGCTTTGCTTAAAGCACATACAAGGTTTGCAAGTAAGGTCAAGGACAGATATTGTCCATGGGCTTATTGGCTCTCTTCCTTTAGAGGCTGTGATTGAAAAAAGAAAATTGACATTTCTGGGTCAGCTGTGTCGATTGGAAAGGGACTGCTCAACAAAGAGATTATTTTTATTACGTCTAATTTCTTTTCAAAATGGCGTATGAAAAATTGTTTTCATCCCAGATGTTGTAGTTTTATTACGAAAATATGATTTGTATGATGTTTTACTTGAATATATCAATTTTGGGCTTTTCCCAAGCAAATGTACGTGGAAACGTTGTATTGACCAGAAGATAACAAGCCATTTTATTAATGAATGGGAAGTTCGAACCATGTCAGTTGAGTTTGTTTGGTATAGACAAATTCAGCAGCAGTTTTCGTATAGTCCTGTTTGGATCTATGCACGGAATAATCCTTCCATGCTACGCGCATGTTCCTCTATTGCACAGTTAATTGCATATTTGTCTCTTTTCGATTCAAACTGTCCTAGATGCAATGAAAGTAATATTCGTGTTTGTCTAACAGATCATATTTTAACACAATGTACCAGAGTCCAGTATTGTAGACGTTTATTTTTTCATAATGTTGTTATCTTATATGGACATTCTGTACAACGTGCCTTACAATCGTTAAATGAGTATATGTTCGTGCAAACCTTATTTGGTCTAAATCAAGATTTTGATAAGGAAATAAGGTCTGTTTACGACCATTTCTATAGACACATTGCTTGGTTTTTACACTCCATGTGGAGTTGTTATAAACAGATTACTTTTCCTTAGTTGTTTTTTTTTTCCTTAAGTAATCATCTCAGATGTCTGTCTGTCTGTCTGTCTGTCTGCCTGCCTGCCTGCCTGTCTGTCCGTACGTACGTCTGTCCGTCCGTCTGTCTGTCTGTTTTCTGCTGTTCGTTTGTTTGATTGGGTATATATGAATACATGTTATGTTGAATGTGAGGGTTCTGTGCGTATATGTAAGTTTAATTTTATGTATGTATTTATAATGTATACGTGACTTTTTTTTTCTATGTGTGATTTGTTTGTAATCTTCAATTATGGAGGAAATAAAGAATTAATTAAAAAAAAAAAAACGAATAATAAGCCCGCAAAACAAACATTATCAAATATCGGACAGTTTCTTACAATCTGACCTTGACCTTCACTGTTCGAAAAAGTTTCTCTTTTTGTAAAAAAAAAAATCGCTTTAAGCATATTTAGATTAAAAATGAGCGAAGTTTAATGCATCCCCGTGATGCTTTATACTAAGCAAGGGATCACATAATTATCGGTCGATC
This sequence comes from Hippopus hippopus, assembly GCA_946811185.2. Classification (NCBI taxonomy): domain Eukaryota; kingdom Metazoa; phylum Mollusca; class Bivalvia; order Cardiida; family Cardiidae; genus Hippopus; species Hippopus hippopus. The sequence goes on along the minus strand of OX328099.1, from coordinate 47,190,929 downwards.
AATTCTGTTTCGTCTAAAAACGGGCTGAATCATGAGAGATTGATCCTTTGACATGCAGGAAATTGACCTACAACAAAAAGTTTTGACCGAGGTCAGGCTACGTGAACTGGGCAGACTGGCCTGGGTCGATACTTTTTGCAGACGCATTAAACCCCCTTTTCACAGAGCATGGCTCAAATAAAAGCTTTGGAACTGAGTTAATACGCATTTTATATGTGATTTGTGTTCGTTGTCGAAAACTTTCGTGGTCACTTTTGTATTGTCTTTTCTGTACTCCCACCCATAGTTCTTTATATTACTTGATGTTAATGCAGAAATGTAGCAAATGCGTAAGGAAAAATGAAGCATATGCTGTTTTTCTGCTCTAGTCCCTCGGTATTTGAAAATAAATATTATCAAATAACAAGCACTATCAGAAAGGTGTATCTTCGTCCATTACCACATTTACAAATTAAGCTGTTACACTATTGCCGCGTGCTATCGTCATCGACTAAACCACCACAAAGCCGCTTTGTTCCTACGAGTGAAAATATCCAATATGGGCGATAATGAACCCGGGATTACAAAGACTGTGTTACTAAGACTGTTAAACCTTGTTACGACTGTGAGAACGATACATGTAAATGAGCCGCGCTCTGTGAAAAGGGGGCTTAATGCATCTGCGAAAAGTTTCGACCCAGGTCAGCCTGCGCAGTCCGCGCAGGCTGACCTGGGCCGAAACTTTTCGCTATTGGTCGATTTTCTGCATGTCAAAGGATCAGTCTACCTCATGATTGAGTCGGTTGTTAAAAAAAGTGACTATTATGGATCAATAAGTATGTGATGGCTTTCTTGGTATGATGGATTACGGAGATGCATTAAGCCCCCTTTTGCCAGAGCACGGCTCAAATGATTTAGCTCCTTTCTTAATACTTTTAGGGTTAATTCATATGGTGGCTCCTTCGTGACTCCGTCGTGAAGACAATGGGTTTGTAATGAACAAATCCTGGTTCGATTCCTACAACTCATGTGAAAGTGTCCTAATTGAATGTATAGTACTTAAGAAACCCAGAAGTAATTACGTCGCCGTCATACGACTAAAAAAATATTGAAGTCGACATAAAACGACATCAAAACAAACAATCAGACATGGTAATATAGTGAGGAACCCCCAGAGTTTTTTATTTTTCAATTCTTAATTCTAATTTCAAAGGTCATCCCTACAATTTATTTCTTTAAAGCAAACCACATAAATCAAATAATCAATTACCTCCTGAATTGATTTTACATACTAACTACTTAAAAACATATTTGTGCAGAATATGATTAATCAGAATTAATTAAGGCTTGATCGATGAATACGCACATAATTATGTAAATGTTGTGACTAAAGAAAAAAACTTTTGTTACGCACAACTTCTCCGGTCAAAACATATTTTTCAAAGCAGTCTGCTACGAGACAAAAATTACAGTCTGTAAATGATTATGATTGTATCCTTTGGATAAGGTGCCGAGTCCCGGTAGCTAAGTCGGTAACGTACAGGACTTGAGAACAGGGGTCGTGGGTTCGATCCCTGGCTCGGCCAATTTCCTTCCAAGGATTGATGATAGTCATTGCGACAGGATTCATTCTTCTCCCACCGCTGACCATTGTCTCGACCATGGTTATGTGGGAAAGCAGCCAGTGGATTGGGAAGGAAAATGTGCTGAGTACTGGTAAAAGAAACTCCATGAAAGCATGGATAGGTGCACAGGCCGCCGCGATATAACTGAAATAATGTTGAAAACGGCGTTGAACACCATACAATCAATCATTCTAAGGATAAGGTGCCAAGAGAAAGCAAAACCGCTAAGCGCAAAGAATTACTTAACTTGTTTTCGTCCTATACCACTTCCTATTATTCGGCATAACAAGATAATTTGCAAGCCGTCACTGCCTTTCTAACACCGTATTCAAAAGAGGGTAAACTGCTGATACAAGAAGTCCAGAGACTCTGATATTGGGTTAAACTGTTTTCTACACTTTCGAAAACAAATCTCATCAGTTAAGTCACATTTGATTTGTCGTCTGCAAATGCTTTCAATTTGGACAAGTCTAAAATAAGTTGATTTGTAAAGACTTAAATCTTTACCAGACGGTAAAATGTTTTAAAAATCCTTCCTTCAAATGGTCGAAAAAAACGATGCGGTTATTTGGTAAAATATCAAATGCAAGTACCATGTACATGTATATGTACACACCCACGAGAGATAAAAATGTCCCTATTTAATGACTTCCTAGACATTTTGAATAGGGGAGCCAAACACTTCAAGTGTTCGTTTTCCTACAACGTTTACCAAAGCCGCCTACCGCTTGGTTCAAATAGTTGCTATGGTGATTGGATTACTAGTGTCACTTAGAATGATAACACTAACAACATGAACAATGCTTCCGGTGAAGATTTTAATTTTCTGTGTCCCTACATTTTTTGTCCGAATTATTCTTTTTCCGTTTTTAACCGGAAATTCAGAACGCAATACAGGCAATAAAATAGTTTGCCGTGATGAAAAATAAATCTGTCACGAGATACATTGAAACAACCTGTAACTGTAGCATGTAGCCAAGCTTTGCTAAAACAGCACAGTAGTAAAAAGTAGGGTTATTAAATCATTAATACAAGGAATAAGACACCATACTTCTTTTTCAAGATAGATGTATGTCATAGAGACAGTGCTCATTCATCTCCGATTCCTGAACATTGTTTTAACTTCGTTAATCTGGGGAGTCGTCAACGGCATGGCGTGGTATTTTGTGTATTAGCGTTTGAGAAGATTTAGAATCTTCATCAAATACTAAACACAGACGCACAGAATAAACCACAAGAAAGTGATCTAAAATTCGGTTTTACGAGCTTGAGCTTGGTTTACTTCATTGCAAAACAGTTAAATGTATACATCTAGATTTTAATAAAGACAGCCATGACTTTACATACTGAAATATGGTCGTTGTCATATTTTCAACAATGAAAATGATTGAAAAGGCAAACATTAAAAAAAAAAACGCATACATTAGCCTCAAAAGAAAGTTTTTCCTGCAACTTAATTGAAATTTCTGGGTGCCTCACATAAGCGAGGATTTTGTCTAAAAAGTAATTTAATTAACTCATATAATGACATTGGGCGAGAGAGAATTCCACTGAAACTTTAATTCTTTTTTTGTAACCATTATATTGCCTTTCACAGCTGAGGCTGCTGCATAGGACAGCTTGAAGCAAGATCAGACAGCCCTGAAATGTACAATAGGATCTAAACTGTTTGGGTTATTTGTGGGTAACTCAATCAGCCTATAGACTGCAGTATTTTGGTCCACATATTTTTTTAATTGTAAATATCTAATTATCTAGAACTATTCGGCTGTTTCAGGGTTTAATTCCTCCCAGGATTTGATCGTTAAACTCTGAGCACGACCAAAATTGCCCCAACATCAACCACTCGTAATTGGCTGTAATAATCACGTTTCAGCCAAAGCTGAAAGATTCGTTAATGAAGAAACTGGTGGTTCGACTCCCATTATTTGTTTATGAAAAACAATTGATACAATTCACAAAAGATGTGTTCTGTACCGCTATCCTTGCTCCTGAGAGATTTTGCGTTTTCATGGGATCGAAAGTTCCTTTCAATATATTAGATGGAGTTATGTTTATATTCACCTGAAATTCGAAGAATCGCTGTTATAGTCATTTTAAAGACATATCTTTGGATTTGCTGAGACAAAACCAACTGACTAATTTTGGTACTAGAAATCTAATTGGTAAGAAATCGAGTTTAGAACAGTCGGTGAAGATCACTGTTAGGGTCCGCCTTACATATTGAATGGAATTATAAAATCAAAGGTTATATGACAAAGATGTCAATGCAAAATTTATTAATCAAAACTTCTCGATGATTTAGAGGTTAGCATGATTGGAACAATGGTATTAGGCAGATGTTACGTATATACCATAAGAATTACGGCTATTACATTACCTAGTGAAGGTTGAGGCTGAAACAACTCCTTTGAAATCTTACACACCACCGTCACTTGTCTGAATTCAGCGCTTTGGCGGGGTAGACGTGTTTAGCTGGCCGGTAGTGCATTTATGGATGTCGTAAAGTAAAACTTTATTACGTTTTAATGATTATTTTTGTAAACAGGTAAGTTGCTGTTATTTATTTAAATTGCCGAGTTTAAATCTATTCAGACGTGAGTGATTTTTTTTTTTTGTCCGGGGAAAAAAAATCAACAAGAATTCTTAATGATGGTAATCGGAATTGCGATCTATCACGAAAAAAATTCCCACTAAAGCCGATGCATCGAATCAAGGGACCTATTAAAATTTCGCATGTTGGAAAACATGTAATTAGGAACTGGCCGTCTTTCATATCAAATGTGTAACTAGTTTCCTAAAGTAACTTCAAGAGAACCTAACACTGTCGCAATAAGGTGTAGAAACAAAGGCTGACACCTTCGCCCATCACCAGATGACCTTTGCTATGAAAGAGAAGCATTTGACTTCTTAGAGCATTACTGTACAAGATATCATGTAAATGCAAAATGAATGGGACGAAGTATGCTTCCTGAATCTGCAATGCAGCAGTTACCTAGTGCTTGAAGACTATGATTTGATTAATTTTATAGGGTGTATTCGACCGTTTGAACTGAAGACTTCAATCAAAAAATCTCTGTTGCAATAAATGTTTAGGGAACAGATACTGCGTATTTACTTCCTTTACCCTTTCAGTGCCATAGGCGGAAACAGAAACTTTTGTGAACGGCATAGATCCAAGATCAGAATGCACATAACGTGCAGTCTGATCTTGGATTTCTACCCTCCGCTTGTTTAGTCAAGGATATAAGATAAAAATCATTCTGCATTTCATTGGATTGTATTTTCGCCCACCCAAAGCGATTGGGTTGAAGTATTTTGCACTGAAAGGGTTATTATTCGACCTAATCTAAGGTATTCACAGCCTGTTAGGGTAAAAATTAAATCCGTTAGCATACGGTGCTGATCAAAATAACAAGAGCATTGCATGCGGCTGCCAACGCTGGACTTTCATTGAAAATTCGAAGTCGAAAAAGGGGCATAACTGTGTCAAAAATATTTTGGTTGTTATCTACCCTTATTGTATGGGTTCCCCTTTTGCTAGTTAACAACGTATCTGAATTTGAAGTAAATATCTTCAGTGATAACAGAGATATTACAAAATGTCAAAGTTTTTTCACGACGACGACGCAGACAACGATGACGCAGACAACGACGACGCCAACGACGCAGACGACGACGCCGGAGCTACGACAATACCTCGACATTTTCTCCGAAAACAACCGAGCTTAAAATGTACACAACTTAAGTTTCATCCAAGATCTGCTCCTTCTGATATTTTGAAAGAAATATGCATATGCCAAAATAGCCTAGAATTTGCAATCGCTATAACTATAGGACATGTGATGTTATATTCTCTGAGCCATTTGAGGGTTCATTGCTTTGGTGAAACCAGATTTATAGCCACTTTGGCTCGCAATGTTGCAATCAAAGTTGAAGATAATGAAAAGATAGAGCGTATTAACATCGTTTGTACAATATTTTCCATTTACGACTACTTTACAGCCTTTGATAAACTTTGTGTGTCTCTTGATTGCAACAGAGAATTCTTCGTATTATTTATGAGAGAGACATTGTAAAAACTTTATGTACCTCGTTGATTTTGCGATCTTTCCATCGGCAAATTTTAAGTAACCGCTCTTGAGGGAGTAAAGTATTTTACATTTTAGCTATTTCGTAAGAATTGCCGGTTATGTAAATGCCCATTGCAGTCCTCATATAAGAGGACAGTGGTATTTGGTTGTGTCAAGAACATGAAAACATACGTTATAAAGTGGTTTGAGCCCCATAGACATGATAGTCAATAGTTTTAAATAATTAGATGATATAAGTATTAAGCGAACCGGAGAGCCCGTAAGCATAACTTTTTGGTCATTTCTTCTTCGTATTTTCTGTGAATGAGGTCTTGCACATAGTCCTGGTCAATAAATGGAGTATTCTACGATTTTTAAAATAACTAGCAAATCAATTTTTGGAAATTCGTTTGGGAGGCTTTAATTATTCAAATGATTATTTACAGTTATTAGGAAATGCTCAAATTACTGCGAGTCAACTAAAGCTGCTTTGGCCGGAACAAGTCAATTCTCTCTTACAATTGGGATATTAATTGATTTTATGGTGTTCAACGCCGTGTTCAACATTATTTCAGTTAAATGTATATTGCTGCAGCTAATGCATCTTTCCATGTTTTCCAGGAGTTTCTGCTAACAGTACTTCGCACAGTATTCTTCCCAAGCCACTGGTTGCTTTTCCACATAAACATAGTCGAAATAATGATCAGCGGTAAGAGACGAATAAATTCTGTCGCAATGACTATCACCAATCCTCGGAAAGAAATTGGCCGAGAATTCAAGCGACCCCCAGTTCTCCAGTCCTGCACGGTACCAACTGTGCTACCGGGGCTCGGCTCGTAGTATGGAGATATTGACATTTTACGTACACGCGTGTTGATTTTTAATGGAAAACAGTAAAAGACAACGCAAACAATGTAAAGAGCGGCACTCTGGAAAAGGGAGTTTAATACATCTTCGTGATGCATTATACCAAGCAAGTCTTCACATAATTATGGATTCATAAAATCCATATTGTCGAACAACCGACTAAATACTGAGGTAGATTCGACCATTGACATGCAGGAAATTTACAAATAGCAAAAAGTTTCCTCCCATGACAGCCTGTGCGGACTATGCAGGTTTACATGGAACTATACTGTAGCAGATGCATAAAAAAACCCTCTTCACAGAGCGTGTCTCAAATATATCTTTAACAGATATCAGATATGACTGACTAATTATACATATACATGCAATCACGGTTTACAAATACATGTAAATGTCAACAAACCAATGGAAAGTCGTTTTAGGTAAAAACTTTTCAAACTGAACAGCAAAGCTCCTGCATGTAATAAAGCTGTTATGTTGCGGTGGCAAAGGACTGAACTGGAATAGATAAACGTTTGAATGTTTTTTTCTTTTTTTTTTCAAACACTGCACAGAACACTCTGTCCATTTTCATTTTCTAACACAAACAAAGCACCTGCCAATCTTACATGATTTTTCAAATAGGGAAACTGCCACGTGTCAAACCTCAGCCTTTCTGTCATTTGTTATCTCTCCTGATGGATTAGTTTTGCCATGTTTTATGGAATATCTTCCTGGGCAAATGCTTTAATTTGAAAGATTGTTCAAGATTTTGCCTTAGTTCTACCACAAAATAAACAATAAGAATACCGACATTTCTCCTCGGTGGCATCGTTGATATTAGATTCAGCTATTCTCAATCACTCATTTTCTTCAGTAAAAAGCGAACTTCAAAAGATAATTGTGTATGAACATGGATTTTGCGACAGCTATGTCACAATGTAAACAAGCCGAACATACGTGAACATGAACATGAATTTGTCAGGACTATATATGTTTACCATTCACGAAACAGGTCTGATTTGAAGTGAACTTTGAGTTCCATCATTGACAGGCTGTATTCTGATATCTCTAACCCACGTTTAATGCCATTTACCTCATAATTGTGTTTCAACGTGTTTCTTTTAAATCTCTTCAAAATTTGTTAATCTGAGGTACTGACAGACAATACAGTTTCATTTGAGCCACGCTTTGTGAAAAGTGTGTCTAAGGTATCTGCTAAAAGTATCGACCCAGGTCAGCCTGCGCAGTCCGCGCAAGCTGACTTGGGCCGAGACATTTTGCTATATTGGTCAGTTTTTGCATGTCAAGGGACCATTCTACCTCAGGATTCAGTCTCATTTTAGACAAACTGAGTCCATATCCCATGCAACAATTCCTATTATGTAATGCATTCCGAGGATGCAATAAACCTCTGTTTTTACCAGAGCGTCGCTCATTTAGAAAATTCATTGAGTGTTCCACTTTCTCATACAAATAGTCACAGTGAAGTTTGCTTATGTGACGACTGATTTTGAGTTGTGTAGGCACCATCTATATTTCTGATCATGAGAGGGTGAGGAGAAGGGATTCACTCTGTTTTTTACCTGATTGAGATTTAAAAGCTATGGGTATAAAATATGGGTATGAAATACAGAACCTTCTTACATGTTTTTCATGAGAATCTGGTTGTCTAGGCCGCTTTCGAATTAAACAGAGCTAAAATTTGAAGTCACTTCCATATTGTTTTCATTCAGAGACGTCAATAGAAGTATGCACGAGTATTCATATTCATTGCTAGGAGCTCATTACAAGCAAATATAATCAAACTATATGTTTTAAGTCTTTTAAACGTCAATTGCTTTTTTCAATAAGAATCAAGAGAGACTAAAGAACAGCAAAGAGCTTCTGAGACTTCATCACGACTTCCTGGATCGAATTAATAGCGTGTGACATTTTCTGCTCGAAACAAGGAGCAAGCAAAGGGTCTTAATCTCACTTAGACATGATTTACACTCAAGCAATGTTGCAACCAGTGTTTAATACAGATTGCCCCCTCTAGCTATGCTGTATTTCAACAAAAAATACAAAGACTGTCTGAATGAACTTTCTAAAAAATACATTCAATTATCCATTAGTGCCCATTAAAGATACACCCTTACAGCCAGAGAGAGAAAAAAAGCGCTGTTCAAATTTGACAGACTGTAGAATGGTTCAAAGGTCAGTCGGCTGTGTAAACATAGATAAATTACCGATATATATTATGTAAGGGATAAATACATATTCGTATTGGAAATTTTCGTTTTAAAACCGGAAACCTCACAACAGAGATTTCTTTGATGTCCCCAAGAAAATGAAATGCATTTCTTTCAGTCGTAATCTATGCAACCTTGCAACCGTTAGGGGCAATATTTGGCATGAAGATACAAGAGTGATTACAGTTTGTTAAAATAAAGATGAAATGGGTTAAAAGCTGGCTGAAACAAGTATAGAAGTGTCTTTAAAGATAAACCATTTTAAAGGCAGAAGATCGGATTTTAGCAGTTTCATGCCATTTTGGTCAGATTATCCCTTGCACTATCTGAAATCGTAGACAACACATTAGATAACACATTCTGCGGAATTTAGTCTCGGTTTACTCTGTCTGCAAATGCAACGAAAGCTGTTCTTGGCCGCTACAGATCTAACTCTTTCAGAGCCAAATACATGTATAAATGAGCCATGCCCTGTGAAAAGCGGACTTAATGCAGCTGCAAAAAAGTGTCGACCAAGGTCAGCCTATGCCGTACGTGCAGCCTGACCTTGGCAGAAACATTTTATTATTAGTCAATTTTCTGCAGTTCAAAGGACTATTGTACTTCATAATTCAGCCGGTTGTTATACAAAATGGATTTTATAGATCTATAATTCTGCGACGACTTGCTTGGTATGATGCATCACAGAGATGCATTAAGCTCCTTTTTGCAAATGCGAGGCTCAAATACTAAACCTCTGTGGTCGACTGAAAATTCAATCCACGGAAGTCCCCCACCCCTTTAATGTTCTTTTCTCTTGTAAGCTTGACAAAACAAGCGGACGACATAGGTCAAAGATCACACTGCACAGGATGTGCAGTGTAATTTTGATCTTTGCCATCCGCAAGGCCCCTGTTTTCTCCTACGGCTTCCTCAGATTTAATGTAGTTGAGAATTAAAATTTCGTTGCCTCTGCACTAATGAAGCACTAGCGATCGAGGTAAGAAAATGAGAAATGTCGTTTTCACGAAGAATCGTCTAAACCATTATTCACACTAGACAGAGAAGTATTCACTTTAATGAATTTTTAATTTTGCACACTCGAAGTATAGAATGTTGGTTCTGTATTTAGCACGAAACCTTCAAATTTAAACAAGATTAACGCTTAGAACGCCGAGAGCTACTGAAAGCGCCGGTGAAGACGGTGAACATGAAGATTCGACTGCAAAGAGCGTGCAGTCTGATCTTTGATCTACACTGCCTGATACGAAGATGCTATTCAATAGAAAGGAAATTTAAAGATACATCCTTACAGCTAGACAGAAAAAACCATGCTGTTTAAAATTGAAAGTGTGTAGAATAGCTCGGCTGTGTAAATGTAGATAAATTATCAGTATAGAAGGTGTAAGGGATAGGAAAAGGGATTTGTCCTCATTTAAAGCCAGAAACGCCAACAGCGATTCCTTTGAAGGCCTCCAAAACATGAACAGCATTTATTATCCGTCGTAACCTGTGCAACCTTGCAGCCGTCAGGGCCAACATTTGGCATGAAGATATAAGAATAATTATAGTTTCATAAAATTAGGATGAATTGGGTTAAAAACTGGCTAAAAACTGGCTGAAAATGAGTATAAATGTATCTTTAAAATTTGGGTTTCTACAATTGGCTGGGGATTTCCGTTCATCTAATATTATATCTTCATGTTGATGATAGTAACACGTGGCACTTTTTGAGACAAACAATGTAAACTAAGATCACATTCCACAGAAAGCAAGCCTGATCCACATGTCCCATACTTTATGTGATATTCAAGCCACAATAATCAAGAAAATGCAATTTAAAGAACTATATTTTTGGAATGAAAACAACTAGGTGTGTTTGATTTATGTAGCAGTTAAAAAGTAGACTGTTTACCAGCAGAAAAACAGTCTCGTCAATATTGACAGCGTTTGCATATGGCAATGATAAAATATGGACTAAATGATAGCATCGTAGGAAATAGGGAAAGCAACATTTCCTAGACCTAAATTCATGCTCATTACCAAAATGTATAGAACCGGTTTTAAATGTGTTTGCTGTCCTTTGTTTCCGGAAGCACTCAGTTGATTCCTGACACTTTAATCGTGATACGAAGGACATAACTTATTTTGAAACAGAATCAAGGAAAAACAACAACAACCCGTTGCGATTTGCAAATAAAGTACAATAGAACGTCGTATTTCATTACAGAAAAGGGAAAAAAAACCTAAAGATGTCCTAGTTTTCTGGAGTACTTGACAACGGACCTCATATAAACATAATAAATGGCCAAGAAAGTCAGACTTGATGCCATAAATGTATTAATTCGGTGGATGTGATTGGTTATCGGCGTCTCGTATACTTTCAAAGGATGGTCGGGTTTCTAAATGCTGCTCTTATTTATTTATATTCGAGACTCAAGGTCACTCGGCATTTGTTTGGTTTGGATGAATTGTTGGTTTTGTTACACATGCTGTTTCACGGATAGACTTAACGAGCATTATTAAACATCTACCCTAGATTCAGCAGTTTTTTTTCAGAACGTCCCAGTCAGTTAAAAGTTATGGCTTATTTTACTATGTCGATTTCCAGCAATAGTTCATTAACTTTTTCAGCACCTAAGACAAATCTCACAAACGACAACCCGGTCACATAAATAATATAAAAACGGTCTCTTTTTCGGTTGAAAATACAGTCCATTGAAACTCAGAAAGAACTCTGTCTTATGGGCTTGACAAGTCACTCCGGTGGTATCGATCCAAGATCAGACGGCACGTTCATTGCAGACTAGGTCTTAATCTATACATTCTGCAAAATCGCCTGTTTTCGTCCAAAGAGCTACAAGTGTTAAACTGCTGAATAAATAAAAATAAAAATATTCAGCAAATAATAATGAAAAAAACATGCCAATTTTGGGAATTCAAAGTTCTTTTCGTACAAAACATCCCTCTGTGGTGGCAGTGTAGAACCAAGATCACACTGCACTTTCTGTGCAGTTTGATCTTGAAACTGCACTGTCCGCAAAAGCGCAGCGAATTGCGTTAAACAGCTTATGCAAAGAGGGTGGTTGATCAATAAGATTTTTGGCCCACAGTTTCATCTTTTTAAGGTTAGGTCTAAGTTCAAGAGAACTCATTTATTGGTCTTTACCACATTTCATAAAGACCTCGCACCAGACAAAAAATATGTACCAGCGATCAGTCAAATATTCAAGTTGCGTGTCAGTTAGTATGGTGATTTTGCCATGTTTTTATCCATTTCTCAAAACAGTTAGACAGCAAGGTTTCTTAAAAAACGCGATGAGTTTAAAGGATCCCGTTTGTCTAATCTAAAGGACATGTAATGACACTGCAAAAGATTTAGGACAATAAAATATTTTAGCTTAAATCCAACTATCTCTTGGCCATGTCAATCAACAGTAGTCTCGAACCCCCAGCCCCGAATATATAACAATCCGAATAAATCTAAATTTCTTAATTACATTTACATTATTGAGCAAACACATTTTCGCTACAAACTGGAGCAGTAGTTCTAAATTTCTAATTCCGATTGTATAGTACGTTGTTGTACTATTAGCTTTCCCTTTAGACGTTTTCGTAAGTGTTGAATGATTTTTCTACAATTACAATTCTAGCTAAAGACACCACCCTTTCTTATTGAAATTACCGAGAATTTAAAGTGTATTTTTTTGTATTGTTCAAAACCAAGCGACGCATTGCATGGCAGAACAAGGCGCTATATGCTTCACACCAGAAGTACGCCTAGCTTCAAACGCAAACAACCTGGGGTTTTTCTCCTAATTTAGTAAGCTGGCCAATTTCTTGCATGATACAAGTCGTACTTTGATCGAGCTCTGCATGGGTATTCACTTATACTTTAATGAATTCTGATGCATGGCTATTTTTCTGACAAAAGATCAATGTCAGCGAGTTAAAAGATACCAAACATCATTACACATCAAAGATCACTCACGGTGAGCATTCTATTCAGTATTATATGGATGGAACTTTTCGATATGGCAAATTAATTTATCTTCAGTAGGCTAAATAGAAACTCCAAAAACTAATTTATGTTCGGAGTAGAAAAGGAAAAACGTTGCATAATATATTCACCAAGTGGCTGATTTCTGTTCTTTCAAAACGTTTTACAAAATTTTCGATCAAGAAATCTAATTTCAACGGAGGGCAGACACGTCTTTTTAAATGAAGAAAATTATTTGAAAAGAAGCAGTGGTTTGTAACGAGCAACTTTTTTTTTCTAAGCAATAGCGCCTTTCCAAAAGATCTTTATTCCACAAGAAGATTATAGGTTGTCATAAATGAAGCAACACCCTATTCAAGGCAAGTAATATGCAATCCTCATTCTTTTATTCCCCTCGTCTACGCGAGAAGCAAATATCGCACGAACTTAAAGTTACAATCTTGCATTTTTCTAATCGCAGCAAGTGTGTTAAAAGTCTGCATGCGGCTGTAAAACTACATGATATTACGGAGGAAAAGGCGGAATTGCGACGATCGGGTCTTCCCTTCTCTCTCTCTCTCACATATCACGAATTTTTACGACCCTCAGGAAGAAAGCTTTGAAAACATCATCGGAAAAGCAGAAAATGCCTATAAAAGCATTTTCACCTTTCCCACATTTTCTACCCTCCTAAAAAGATTTCATTTATTTGAGCAAACCTTTTATTGTTGCGCTCAAATGCCTTCAATACAGACTGGTTTAAAATTTCATTGCCTGGTAGAGGGCTAAAGAAGAGAAATGGTGGCACGATTAGAATTCCATAGAATGAAGAGTAACCCCAAAACTGATGTTGACGTTGCCGCACTGGCCTATCTTTAAAATAAACTGACCTTGAAATCACATAGAACATACCATGTACGACTTTTTTGTTTTCAATGTACATCGACATCAATAGGCATTTAGGCAAAGGCCACGAAAATAGAACACCTGACACTGACCTTGACTATGTGTGCGAAGTTGAGGAATGTACAGGAGTTGTTCGTTCATACGAAGGTGAAATACCAATAAAAAAGAATTTGCCGTGAAACGTTTTCCTTCATTGGATACATTTTGTGGAGAAAGCAGGCCAAGATCAGCTTGCAGATATGCGCAGTCTGATCTTGTTCTACATTCTCCGGCTCTTTTCCATTCTATTCAGTCATGTAATTCCCCGTAAATGACTTTCAGCTAATATACTTTTGTAATTGTAAATAACCTGAATTTGGCTGGGTAAGAGGAGAGTGAGAAGAAATGGTTCTAAGTGCATCGTTTCCTTTTTCAATTGTTGCTTTAACCGGACAGTGCAGGTGGTAAAGGAGTGTCTAAGGAAGTCTAACATTGATAAAAACAAAACTATTTTCTCATTACCACCTGCAACAGATTTGCATAGCTCGAAGTGCATAGCTTCCTTTTTTCGATTGTTGCTTTAACCGGATAGGCTTGAGCAGGTGGCAAAGGAGTGTCCCAAAATTGTGACCTTGATACATGTAAATACAAAACCCTTCTCTCGTGACCTTCTGCGATAAATTTGCCACAGACGACTGTGAACACAACCTTGTGAAAATGGATTATGTTACTACTTAATTTAAAGGCCCAGTGGCGGCAAAAAGTGTACAATGGGGGTGTTGAAATACATTTTGAATCATACCATTTAATTAAAAATATCAATTATATTGTGAAGATGGTAAACTGTTATTGTACAGTTGGTCCTGGTGTTAGTTGCCGGCAGAAAATGAACTTTAACCCTTAGGCTGCTAAGCGCCACTCACTGACCTTTTGCGGACAGTGTAGATCAAGATCAGACTGCACAGAACGTTCAGTCTGATCTTGGATCTACGCTGTCCGATGAGGAGATATCTTTCTCCAAAAGATACCTTTTAAATAGCAAAATTTGAGTTTTTACTATCGACTTGAAAGTTTCATGTTGGTTATTTAGCAGGAATAGGGTTAAAACCAGGTAAAAAGTAAACAAACGTGGCAACGTTTTACCTAGTTCCAGAAATCATTTTTCTGCTAAAGACAAACACCAGGCCTGTATTCACCAACCATTCTTGAGAATATTCTTAGTCTTAATCTCCAAGATTATCTAAATTTGTAAGTAACATAACTTCTGATTGGCTAAACCGAATGGTTTAGCCAATCAGAAGTTGTGTTACTTTCAAATGTAGAAAATTCTGGAGAATAAGATAAAGAACGTTCTTAAGAACGGTTGGTGAATATGAGCCCAAATGGACCGACTGTGCAATTATACTTGTACTTGGACGCCATGGGATCGCTGTCTTAGTGTGACAGGGGTTTTAACGAAAACATTGTTGCAGCAAGGGAATTTGCTCGTCTCAAGCCATATATTCTTGCAACGTTGTATAAAAAATGTATTTAACTGAGCGAAATAACATCTAAAGCGAGTAAACCCTTCAACACATAATCCCGAGTTTCAACGATCCAGATAAAAAAGCCTTTTAAAAAATTAGTGGAAAAGGAGAAATTGCTGGTAACCAGCACTTTCGCCTATTTCCTCCAATCAAAAAATATCAAGTGCGGTTCCAATCATTTCAGCCACATTTAATGTGTTGTTTTCCGATGTGGACCAGTCCAACTTTCTTTCGTTTGGTAAAGAGTCAATTGTGTCAAAAAGAGTTGCCTAAAACTTGAGCCGCACCTGATCTAAAGTACTTAGTTCAACTCTTGTTATTTTTTAACACACTATATAGATCAAGATAAGGTTGTAAAGAACATACAGTCTGATTCTATATCTCAATCGTCTGACAGTCTTTTTATTAAGATAGTTTGACACAAGCAGCAGAAAAGATTTAATTCCAACGCAGGTGTGTAGCTACGAACGAAGTAAAGAAAGAACCATTTTATTCTAATTTTTCGTCTCTTCTATTCGTTCAGTCGCCGTTTTTCCATAAGCTTAAGTTCTGTTAACACTTTAAAGGCCAGGCAAAACTTTAGCAGTTTTTTGTAGACGATGTAGATCAACATGAGACCGCAATCAACAGACAACGTAGACCATGATCAGACTGCACAGAACTTGCCGCCTGATATATGATCTACACCATCAGCAATTGAGTGAAATAACTTGGCAAAACACTATAGAAATTTAACTAATTTGGTCTATTTTCCTATCTATGAAAGTGCATTTCATTAATATGGCACTTCAATGCTTACTGTTGAAGCCCTTACTATCGCCTGGAAAGCAGGATCTTTTCTACACTCTCAGCCAGCATCTATGCAAAGCAATAGTGATATACCTACTAACGTTACTACAAGAAGATATATATTTGATGTTCCCTAAAAATCACTGACCGATGAAAAGCACGCCGAGTCCCGGTAGCTCTGTAGGCAACGTACTGGACTTGAGAACGGGAGGTCGCTGGTTCGATCCCGGGCTCGGCCAATTTCTTTCCGAGAATTGATGATAGTCATTGTGACAGGATTCATTTTTCTCTCACCGCTGACCATTGTTTCGACAATGGTTATTTTGGAAAGCAGCCAGTGGCTTGGAAAGAATATTACCAGAGTACTGGTAAAAGAAACTCCAGGAGAGCATGGATAGGCAAACTGGCTTTAACGATATAACTGAAATACTGTTGAAAACAGCTTTAAATACCATACAATCAATCGTATAATGAAAATCACTATGACAAGCCAATCGCATCAATTTGATCTTTATATCTAGCCGCGGGTATAGCGACTTTCGACTCGCCAAGCACGGTATTCAACTCTTCGAATAAACCCTTAATTAGCAAAACAATCCCGTTTTTTTTTTCACGACCTTCAGGATCAGGGCTTTAGAAAACATTCTGGAAAATAAGAAAAATGTCCGTAAAAATCATTTTCTCCCTTTCCCATTATGTTCTCTACAAATCCTATCTTTTCATACACATTTTAGTCGTCTTCTGCACATGCTTTCACTTTGGACTGGTCTTATTTTTTTGTCGTCTGGTTAAGTCAAAAAAGGAAATCCGTTGAAAATCTTGAATCCTGTCCGGCTAAGATTTGTGTTTATATCGTAATGGTATAAGTAGCACGCAAAGTTCCATTACGAATCGTTATTGGAACTTAAAACCCATCAAATCCGTGAGGAAGAGAAAACTCATGTGATATGGTATCAAAGACTCGCTATCGTGATTTGTTACAATCTGTAATTTGTCCATCATCGTACAAGCTACTATTTTACGTCTGATACTATCTGTTTTAATTCATTTAAATTCTAGCGGCATTGAAAAAGTAGATGTATAATTTTAGAAATAAAAAAAAAAACACTTGGGGAAAAGAGCCAATTTGCTGAAAACAAGCAACAGCTCTTTTTCCAACAATGTGTTCAAAAGTTCTTCACTGTAAGGCTGGTTGAACAACCGTGCTGTATTCTTAAGTATGCTATTACGGCTAGTGACTTAAACATCTGAGGCTAAAGCATATGTATATTCTGAGTCGTAATTATCGTGAGAAAAGAAGATTATCTCATTGAACGAGCAATCCTTTCTTTTCCCACATTAAGTTCCGAGGAACTGGAGTTGAGGTATGACCTTACTTGGGCATTAAACTTTAACTTGTTGACCTAAAAAGATTATCTGCACTTTAGTGTTAATTTTACCTGCCAAGATTGACGAATCTAGGTCAAACTAAAGGCGAATTGTTGCCTGGAGAGGTTTTTAAGCAGCCAGTAGGACATTGCTGAGCTTGAAGTCTGACCAACTGACCTCAGATGAATAGGAATCCTCTTAACTTAATCGCAACTATCTTTTCAGTCTGAAGAACTTGTGCTAAAAGTGTGTCTAAACAGTACCCTAGCGAGATTCATATTTCTACAGATTCACAGACCGACCGACTGACATCAGCATTTTCATTCTGGCATCACACTACCCCGAAATTAATACCAGATTGCAAAACGAGCTTGGAACTTTTAAATTCGTGCATATGTTAGTCCCGGATATTTATCAACTGTCAAGCAATAGGGGAAGCAAGTGTGATATCTAAATAAGGTCATCCAACGGCTTCATATGCCCATATGAATGGTCCAATGTTTGAAACGATCTGGGTTCTTCATACTCACCAACCATTCTAAAGAATATTCTTAGTCTTACTCTTAAGAATAAAAAGTAACAAAACTTCTGATTGGCTAAAGCAAATGGTTTAACCAATCAGAAGTTGTGTTACAATCTAAATCTAGATATAGAATAAAAAAGAAGATTTGGTAAATACGATCCTTGAGCTGAATTTGAATTTATTGACGTTGTCGTCTCTTCTCAGTTTAGAGCAGTATAACGCCTATTTCATGAAAATGCCTCAATTTCTTCGAAATGGTGATGATTACTAAACAAAAAAACTTAGTATATGACAAGCGTCGTGACATGTAATTAGATCTCATGAAAAATAAATAAGCTTGTATTCACCCTGAGCTAATCGATTTTAAAAACTACTTAAAATAAACCAAGAAACCTGGTTCTTTCAAGGTGGAGCTACGATGATGTGATGTTAACCAATATTCGAGGTTCCCAGTTCGAGTCAAAACTTTGGCGGAATTTTCAGATTCTGACAGTCTCATACGGTGAGATCTGTCCGGCGAAACGAACTTTAAAATCAGATGGAAAAATCAAATTTTAGCTCGGGTGTTTTTGAAGAAAACGTCGAGGTACTGTCATAGCCCTGTCTTCGTCAATGTCTGCGTCTGTGTCGTTTTCGTCGTCGTGCAAAAACTTTGACCCTTTACATTTTCTCTATTACAAAATATATACTTCAAATTTTGGGCTAGTTGTTAACTATCAAGAGGGGAACCAATACAACAGGGCAGGTAACCATAAAAGTATTTTTGACAAAGTTATGCCCCTTTTGCGACTAAGAATTTCACTAAAAAATCAAGCAACTCAACGGAAAGCTGACACCCGCATGCAGCGCTCTTGTTTATATTTCACAGTGTAATGTTTAACTCATTAACTCCTTCAACAAATTAGCTGCAGACAATATTCAGAATATCTGTGTAAAATATCGATAATACACATGAAGTAAAGTTTAAATACACATTTAGAAAAATAGAAATTGTGGCCAAAAGAGGTGTTGGTCACTATCTACCAGTCTAGATACCAGTAATAGATTCAGAGAAGTGTGCAGGACCTAATGAGTACTCGTTTATCCGCCTTTATTTAGAGGCAGCATGAGAGAGAGAGAGACAGAGAGAGAGAGAGAGAGAGAGAGAGAGAGAGAAAATTTTGAGAGAGAGAAAGAAAGTAATTTGTGCTGATAAAAAAAAAAACATGTGCACAAAAAAACGTAAATGCTACAATGTCCACTAGATGTTTAAACTCACCCCAAAGGTCAGCAACCGCCATATTACATAACAGTAAATTCGTAACAGTTCTTGTCTTTCGCATGGTAACTATGATAATAATCAACACTCCATTTCCAAGAAAACCGAGTAAAAACACAGTTACATACAAAACTATAATAAGCTTATTTTCGGATTTCAGTGTCCCTGCCGATCCAAAGTGGTTATCCAGAATAGATCTGAGGAGAGTATTGTTCAAAATTTGAAGATGTAAAGTAGAATTTAATGTATTGCTATTATAATGAGCCGTAAGATCGACTTGTTTATACGAATCCATTTTTTAATTATCCTACTGTATTTAAATTTGAAAAAAATCCCCTCAGAAAGCCCTGTAAATAGTTATAGAAATATGATAATTATTCGATTACATGATTGTTTGAAAATTTTTATCAGTCTCAAGGTCATCCTGTAAATTACACATCTTAAGAAACAAAGCAATCAAAACTACTGCAGCACTCTTTTTCTGAGAAACGTATTGTATGTTTGAGAGGGCTGATAAAGCTACTGTATTCGTGCACTTATTTCTAAGCTTTAAATGACATTTTAGTAATCCCGATTCACTTACATGTACATTGCAAACTGACACCGCAGTCCCTGTCGTAATTTCAATTTCTAATTGCCCCAATCGGAAATAGTTGCATGTATTTCGAAATTCATCTCAAATATCGAGTTCTTATTTCCTTTCAATAACAATAGCACAATTAGCATGTCGAGTTCAAATTTCCTTTCAACTTTAATTCTTTACCCTGCAACAAAACTTTTTAGGACTGTCCAATACAAATTAAGCTTTAGCAAACAATATGTTCAAAGTAGCTCCAATGATTAAGTTCGTTATTGAAACCGTAGAAAAGATTGTGGAAACGGGAGAAAATGCTGGGTGCACGCATTTTGTCCTTTTCTCCACAATGTTTTCTAAGCATAAAGTTTTATGCAGAGTTACAAAAACTCGGGTTTGTTTCGGTAAAGGGTTAAACCATCTTTACAGAATACATATATTTTTACAGTGGAAAAAACCTGAACCCTTATTAAGCTAAATGAAAGAAACGACACTTCAAACCGATAGTAAAAACCCAAATATTGGTGTTTGAAAGGTATTTTTGGAGGAAAGATATCCCCTATCGGACAATGTAAATCCAAGATCAGCCTGCACGTTCTGTGCAGTCTGGTCTTGATCTACACTGTCCGCAAAAGGTCAGTGAGTCGCACCTAGCAGCCTAAGGGTTAATCGAGTAAAAGAGCCTAACGTTCACAGCTTACATTGGGACTGGAACGAAAAAATGATGTTGATACGCAAATTACCACCCACTCTTACTAGGATGTAATTCTTACTTCCAGTTTACAATCAACAAGGGACCAATAAAAAGTTGCACAAAGACGGGTAACTCTTCACTAGTGTCCATTGACGCTATACTTGTGTGTACCTAGACAGCTTCACTGCCAATGGCGACTTACATAGCTGTTTCGGGTGGACTAGATCAATATCAAACTGAGCAGACTGATTTTGGAGCTACACCGTCCGTTACACTAATCCGTGACAAAGCCCCATCTTCCATACTACTGCATAGGAAATCTACTTATAGATTATGGAATAAAGGTCAAAAGTAAGTTGGCAGTGGAAGAATTGATATAAATGAAATATAAAATGTGACATTAAGGATAAACACATGCCGGTAGTAAACATAAGAAGGAAAGACCGTTGAATACTTCGTGAAAAAAAAGCAGTTATTTGTGACAGTTAATTGATCCTTTTCTCCGTTCTGTTCTCCGTGACGATTGTAAACTAGGTCGCACTTGTACTTTTGTAGATCAAAAGGGTGCATAAAACCAGATTTCGATTGGCAAGGTTTTCAGAAAATCTTTACAAAGGATAACCGCTGACTTTCATTGGCGTGCAAGAATGGCGCTAGGATTATTGACACGGATAGAAATACTTGCAGAAGACACGAGAATTACCGATTTTTTTTTTATTTTAAAGAAAGATTTCCTATCCCGTCATAATCGTAACAATTCAGCCGATTCCGTAACTACATCTAACCTCTCACGTATCAAAGACATTTTCATGTGCTGTCTATCACATGATCTAAATATGGCGACGCCCGTAAAAATCAATTTGAAACGACATCAACAACAACTATGGAGGGCATCATCTTCCGCTCGGTGGGCTTTTTTCAAATACATACTTATCTGATTTTGGGCATTCTGGGAACAGAACCGGACTACCTTCAAGACCCCAATCGATGCAGCGAATTTCAAAATAAAGTTAACTTTTACTCATTTAAACGCTGCCTGGTACGATTTATCAAGCCATGGTTAGCTAGCCTATAACCTAGAAGTAGCCCTGGTATAAGCCCAGCATGGTGGGGTCATTACTTTGTTGTCAAGGCTGTTGCACAAATTCCAATATTTCCCATATCTGTATTTAGAAACTGTTTACAAAGATTTGCAGTAAATAATGGTATTTTTATAATCATTTTTTCCTGTTTAAAATGATCGTATTTTGAAGAAATTCGGTGCGAAAAGTAGGCATGATTTTTCCAAAGACTTTTTATTAAAAGCCATTTTGCGTTTGCTTATTTTTTAGCGACAGAGTCTTTTAGTTTAGGCACCGCGTATTCATATTTATCCTATACAGGATAGTGATGCTTCATAGCAAATAGGTCAATCTTCGAAGAATATGACACGCGCAGATGAAGGGGTCATCTATCAATCTGTCGGTGGAAACTGCCAACGGACTTGACAGACCACGTAAAAAATTGAATATGCAAACTGTTTATCAACTGAAGTATACATGTATTTAGACTGATTGATTGGTTGGTGTTTAACACCGTTTTCAACATTATTTCAGTTATATCGCGGCAGCCAGTGCACCTATCCGTGCTTTCCTGGAGTTTCTTTTAATTATACTCCGCACAATATTCTTTCCAAGCCACTGGCTGCTTTCCCAAATAACTATCGTCGTAACAATGGTCAGCAGTGTGAGAGAAGAATGAATCCTGTCGCAATGACTATCATCAATCCTCGGAAAGAAATTGGCCGAGCCGGGGATCGAACCAGCGACCTCCTATTCTCTTGAAAGTCCTGTAATCCACCGACTGAGCTACCGGGACCATACACATGTATTTAGAAAGATTTCGATTTCGAAAATGGTGACCTGTTTTCTTACGGAGCCTTACAATTACGGTGAAGAGGCGACGAAAAGTATCGTGCAGGCGTGTTTCACCCATCGTAATACAGCAGAGGGGTTTAACCCTTATGCCATTAAGCGCGACTCACTGACCTTTAGCGGACAGTGTAGATCAAGATCGGACTGCACAGAACGTGCAGTCTGATCTTGGATCTAAACTGCCCGATAAAGAGACATTATTCCCCAAAACATAACTTTGAAATAGCGATATTTGGGTTTTAACTGTCGAATTGAAAATTTCATTTTAGTTGTTTAGCAGGATAAGGATTAATCGACGGATCAGCAGAGGTTTGCCAGATGATTCCGTGAGTAACGATATAGCTGTTATTGTATAGCAAGAGGTAGGCGTATTTTTAGCATAAGCAAGGCTCTGGATGGTTCCATAGCTTAGTGCTTAGAGTGACTATCAACTGTTTTGAAGGTCGAACGTGCGAGTGCCACTGAAGGCTATTTTTCCCACCATGTAATATTTATTTTGTTTTTGCTCAGTTTAAGGTAAACACTCACGTCCTACTGATTTTTCGTTAAGAAAGATCATTTTCCTGCCACACTCAAAAAAGGTCTGAGTCAAGATATGGTTTAATACCCTCTTTAAACTTTGTACACAAAGCTTATATGGATGGAATAGACATTTTTAGGGAAGGGGAAAAGCTTACGTACTGCTACTGAAAAAGTTTTTGCGTCAAATATTTCACAAAATAAATATCCGATGGGATCATGGGGAAGACAATTATCAAAGAGTGCGTTCTACACCGCCAGGTCTTGACCTACAATGCCCATTGACTCTTTACCAGATCAAAAAAAAATGGACTCGTCTAATTTGAAAATAAAATTGCAGACAAATCGAATTAGGCTCAAATGATGGACTTTTTTTTTTCATTGGGTAGGAAACACTGTTGGAAAATGCTGGTTACAAGGACTTTCTTTTTTACCCACATTGTTTTGAAAAGCCCTCTCTGTCAGGGTCGTTAAAAAACTGGGATTGTTTGGAGAAGGGTTAAGATGTGTGACAGTGAGGTTTTTTTTTTTCGAACGCAAGAAGTGTTAATGTTCTATTAATCCAGCGAGTGCCATGATGAGACGCGATATCGGAGAACTGTGTCAAATAAATGTCAACAGTTCATTTCTAGAAATCGGATTTTGTTCTAAGAATTTTCACTTTAATTCTGTGGGTCCTGAAAGAAATTTGCAGCAGACGACGTTAAGAATAATATCTGATTTTACCACAATGTTTTCAAAAGAGGTCTACTGCACGACAAGGAAGGTAGGAAATGTAATGAACGGAAAAAGAAACGTAATGTTAACATTTAATGCGATAACGGCTGAACCGCTGAACTACTTGGAAATATTGAAAACAATTTCATAACTCTACAAATACTAGTCATATTGTATTAGAATTTTCACCATTTGTCAAACATGTTAAGTCTAGCAATTAACTAAATATTGAATCAATCCAACGTTTTCATTTTAGCGCATGTTTCGTTTTTCTTTAAGTATAGATTACTTAAAAGCCTTTCAATAATCGTTACATTATTTGCCTATGCTGACGCCCATCACTTCAGGATGTAATTCAAACTATCAATATACTAGTAAGAAGGAAGCACTTGACGATCACACTCTTTAATCCTTGAGTGCTTTGTCAATGAAACCGACATTTTCGTTTATAACCGAAGAGACCTATGTATAAATACTGCATTTTTAAATCTTGTGTTACAATATCTCACAAAACATCTTAAAGTGTACATCCAAAATCAGACTGCATATGGAAAAGCAACTGAATCGTGTTTTGCGACCTGTATTAGATTCAGTAACAGTGAGGGCGATACCCATTATCCGTACATATTGTGAAATAACTGTCAACGGTATATTATTGCAGAACTGTCTTGGATTTTAGTGCTTTTCGTTAACTATGATGTATTGAATACCGAACTCTTACCCAAAGACTTCGTAATCTGATCTTGATCTAAACTTACTCCAAAATTTACTAAAGTTGTGATGATGTCTCTAATCATAAATGCGACATACGTTTAGTAGGTGCCACGACAAGGATTGGTATCCCTACACCGTGTCAAAATATGTCAATCATTTACTTTGGGGATTTTTGTTGTAAAGGATAATAGAATTTTCAAATGAGTGTTCATGTTAACACTTACAAATGTAGCCATTTTGCCAAGCTCTGAGTCAATGTGTATAAACCAACAATAACAGAGCATTGAGCAGTTGACCTCAATATAACAAAATAGAAAATTCCCTTCTAAAGAAATATTGTGATTTACAGACCCTTTAAAAGAATATCCCACAAAAATATCAGACATTGAAGATCCAGACCAGACCTAACGTTACGGCAGAACAATTAACTGAAGGTGTGCTCTTTGCTCTGAACATTTATTTGTTATAGTGTATATTCCGATTGTGAAATGACAAGTAATGGTGTCAGTTTACAGTGAACAATAAGTGTCTACGGTCTATTTTTGGAAAAATGTCTTAACGCCTTCCTTGTTAATAGTGGTGTATCGAATTACCACACACGTGCTCAAAGCTGTCGACTTTTAGCATGCCGTTGAGAAGTACTTACAGTGAATCAAGAAAAGTTTTCACAGAACCTCCATGTACAAATTATTACATTATAAGGGAACGCTTACGCTGTGCACGCTTCGTCGACAACGTCATATAGTCATTCAAGTCTTACAAAAAAAAAAACTTTGATTTCTCTTCAAGGTACCAACAGTTGTGTGCAATACACTTGTGATATCGCGTGCCTTTATGGATCTGTTGGTTGGGGGAGGGGGCATATCCTTTTGTTTGTTTGTACCAGTGGCATACGTTTATCCTCTGACTCGAGGTAATAGACCAATGTCTCCTCTACAGCAATAATGCAGGACAGAAAGCCGCGCGGTCACTTTCAACTTTACGAAAAACGTACTGGACGCCACAATTCTAACCATTTTTCCCTACCGTTAGTAGTAACTTCCGTATAAATGAACGTGCATTGTGTTTCTTGTTGTATTAAGAGATAAACAAAATGTATACCAATTTGGCACTAAGACTCTTTAATACTAGTCTACGGAAAAAACTTTAGATAGGTACACTAAACAACATTTAGAAATCGCCACTGTATAAAAATGATTATAAAAACAATATTCAATAAACATGCCACATGTTTATAAAATATTTATGTCTAAAACTCTGAACTTTTAGAGAAAGAAAATGGGGTAACCTATCTAGTAACAGCTTGTTGATTTTGCTCATAAGTTTTACCGTAGATCTGCCAAATGGGTAGTGGTGGTTTGTAAGTTTGTCTCAGTGTATATTTGAACGTCCTTTGCTCGAATTGCCTAGACGAAAAGTCAGACAAAATTATTGTTCCATCTACATTGTCTGATGCCTGATCCACTAGCATGAAATGTTAATGGAAAGATTACACGCAGTTGGATACAGTGCAATTTTCAAATGCATTTGAAGACACCAATTAGAGTGGCAGTCAGCACAAATGCAAGTTTCATTGAGATTGATGAAGAAACTATTCTTATCTTAAACATAATCTTGAAAAGCTTTTATCTTTATAGCCGCATAATAAATAGATTAATCTTTTCAAGGGTTTGAATGGGCATATCTAGAATCTATTTCCGCGAATCAATCTGAAGATTTATTATAACTAAACATGTTTTTCTTTGCAGGCATTAAGAAACTGCACGAGTTAAGTTAGTAAAAAGGTGCACTTTCGGTATTTAATCGGACAATCCGCCTGTTCTTATTAGACCAGGTATGGCGTTATCTTACCGTCTTGAATATGATCCCGGAATGGCGCGTGTTATTGATCGTATAAAAACCCTGTAAGCCTTCAAGACATTTTGGCGGTTATCTGTGGATAATGCGGTGGATACGTTCCCCAGCAGCCAGATTCGTTTGGATGTCCTTTTGCAACGCACTGCAGAGCCCGTGCGAAGTACAGGTGGAGACAAACGTTTACAAGAATAAGTACGAATGCTTTTACTGCAGAGTGAATTATGTTGAAAGCGACGTAAAACGCCATGCATTTAATGAACAATTCTAAAATGAAAAAAAAAAAAAAAAAAAAAAGGCCTTAATAAGTATTTTCAAATTAGAACGGCTAAAAAAAGAAGTTGACTAGAACATCAATCTTGTACACGTTTTATATATATATAAAAACAACCTCATCTTTTACTCGAGCTTGAGACCGATTGAAAAAGATGCTTAGACAGGTCTTTCTTACTTTCTTACAGGGGGGAACGAGTTGACCATGCTCGGAAATTAAACTTTCAAACATTTCTTAAATCTTAGGTGGTGGTTAGGTGGATGATTACCCGGTTAGAGCCATTTCTCCATTGGTCTCATTTTCTTCATAAGCCAAATACTTTTTAGATACATCAACAATCACACGGCAAATGCAAAGCATTCCAAAAACGCCATTAATAAGAGGTGCCTTTGGAGTAAATGATTCCAACCTTTATAGGCTGCCAAGTACGACTAAATGTGTTTCGCGGACCGTTAGAACCAAGATCAGACTGTACAGAACAATGCAGTGAGATTTTTCTGCCGAAAAGAACAGAGCTCGCAAGACTGTTATTTTTTCTCCTTTTGCTAGAAAAGTTTATTGAAACTCTGTAACAGTTTAAGGTTAACCGGTGAAGACGAACAAATAATCTCGTATGTTCCACGTCTAGGTGAACTGGCCTTTGAAGTGTTTCAGTGCAAAGATGCTTGACATATTTATAAATACATGTACAGTTTCTCTATAACTCATTTAATCAGCTATTGCGTAATCTGGTTAATACTTGCATTTATATTTCTACTATGTACTGTTTATGGTTCTCAAAGATCAAAGTAAAAAAAAAATACAAAATTTAATAGAGCGGTCACGTTTGTGCACTTTAAGAACGATTTCGGTTGATTGAGACTTTACATTTGATGGATCATTCTGACATGTATTTGCAAAAATACTGAAGATACCCTACCCTTATAAATTCCTCACACCTAAAGATTTTTTCCCATTTACTTTTTTCCACAAGCAGTCACGATGCATACACGGGAAGTGTCAATGAAAACCCAACACGACGTAAAAAGAGTGATCTGCAGAATATAATGATGTTATCAAGCTAATATTACTCAATGGGCTATTTTAGGCATACCCTAACCGAGAAATACCTTTCACCACATTAATGTCGTATTTAAATGATATTGTAAACAGTGTTGGAAAAGACCAGCTGCTATTCTTTCAATCGCTGTCTTACTGCAGCGGCATAAAATAAGGATGAAGCCAACCGGAACTGGTGTTTAATGTAATTTAAGCATGCATAGCCTCTCTCGCAATACCTCATGCAGACGACTTTTTCTCGCCTTGCAGCAGACCACTTTTGAGAACAATGTGGAGAAAAAAGAATTAGCTCAAAACGTATCATTTCGTCTTTAGGCACAAATATTTCCTATACATGCATGCGTATTTTTCAGGATATACCTAACTTTCAAAGGGGTTTTTACTGTCGTTTGCTGCAAGTATACGTTTCAGAAAGCAAAGAGTTAAAAAAGACATTCCTTAATACGATACAGACGTTTCTGCTAGCCTACAGGGTTAAAATTATGTTCTGAAAACGATGTATTTATGAGGGATTGAGCTGCTGATCGATAGAGATATTCTTTTTCGTGTTCTTTGTTTATTTTGTTTCAATATACGTACATGTAGCTTGAGATATCGACCTTCTGAGTATTGCATAGGCTCAATACATCGATTCGTTCGAAGTATTTACTTGAACGAACAAAAGCGTTTGTCAAAAACGTGTAGCAGTAGATTAGAATTCAGTACTGCTGCTACAATGTTTTCTTTCAAAAGAAAAATCGAGACGACATTAGTAGCCAGAATATATTTTCGAACCCAAATGACAAGATATAAAAAAAAAAGTTACGTTTTGAAACCAGGCACAGAATGAAACAAAACCTCTAGCTAGCCCTCCCTCTTAGAACTAGGAAGTGACCATTGTACGGTTGTACCATTACGTTGTAGTTTCGTCGTAGTTAAATAAGTGACAACCTATGAATGCACATCTTAAACTCTTGGAACATAATTGGAGTATATTTTACAAAGTACTGCTTCAGTCATGACGCAACTGACATTTTTTCGTATGTAAAGCATACGACACCCAGGGCGGAGGCGATGATTGGCCTCTCCTAACATAAGTTAACTCTTTACCAGACGACAAAAAGTTAAAAGCACTTGCAGACGGCAATTGAGACATTACTCAAATGATGGAATTCGTCTTAGACAGGGTAGAAAAGATTGTGGAAAAGGAGCAAATGCTGGATACCAGCATTTTCTTCTTTTCCCACAATGTTTTCAAAAGTCTTCTACCTCAGGGTCGTCAAAAGTCGGGATTGTGTGGTAAAGGGTTAACCAATCTTGTTTCAGGACAACTACAGTAAGTAGCGGTAAATATTCTATAAAATCCCAGATCTCGATTGACTTAATGTACTTTTCAGTGTACGTTTGGCCGTTACTGGGCCCTTACCCATTTACCACACAGTTCTGCGAGTTTTTAAGAACCCTAAGGGAGAAGACTTTCGAAAATATTGTGGGAAAAGTAGAAAATGCTGGTTACCTCCTTTTCCCACAAATTTTCTATACTTTTAGAGACAAAACTCCACCAAGTTAATCACATTTGAGATTTTGAGTTGCATCTAATTTGTCGCTACTAGTTCTTTCAAGTTTGACAAGCCTACTATTTTGTCGTTTGGTAGAGAATTACATGTAGCTTAGAAATATATGCAAGTCAATGGGGATTCGGAATCTGATAAGATATTTAGACCAAAACAAACAATTCGGAAACTTCTATGTCGTTTTACATCTATTAATCGCCCCTGATGCGTGTTTGGAAAAAAAAAACATTTGAAAACATAAAATAATTTTCCGACCTACCGATCCTAATTCTCAAAAGTATGTAAACGGAACCACACATTTATTTTGTTTTGGCCTTATCGCCAAATTACTGTAAATCATGCTACCTCCAAATATGTGCTGTTTTACACCAAAAAGCCGTTGAACATTAGAGTCTACCAGAGACATAGATGTGTATTATATGTCTCTGAGTCTATATAACTTTTTTACGTTTGATAACTCCTATCTTACTTACACGTGATCTCCGAGACGCGGGGTTTATTTTTGACACCCATTTGTCAAGTTTGATGAAGCACCACTACATGATACCGCATACGAAAAAAGCAAAACCCTTGGTACTGTAGTTCCAGACTATTTTAATGGTCTGGAACTACAGTCTATCTGAACCATATTGGATTGATCAACCCTTACAACTTGGAGATGATTCGAAAATCTTCGATACAAGACTTCTGTATAATGCTACATAAAAAGTTTTAGCTAGTGTAGGTCGTTATCATATCAAATGCTTTTACTGTCCATTTGGGGGTCTTTAGGACGTGAAATTGTAGGTCAAAGTCCGACTTACTCTGGACCTTTAACAATATTTACACTACTCCTTACACTAATTATCTGCTGACAATTGGTTCTTAGGGAGAAAACGTTCTATTGTTAGTTCCGGTGGCGTTTTAAGATGATGCCCTATATCGTTTAAACACCAATTATTTCAATGACATAGGAAACACAAAATAAGCTATTACATTATCCATGGGTTAGGCGAGCTACAATTAATGTGGTTTTTTAGACGAATAATGGCGCAGTATATGAGTGCTACTGTCGTCTTTACGAATTCTTCGTATCTCTGGTGTGTGTAAGGTGCAGACTAATTTCTTTGTAGCTCTATTTGTCCGAACTCACGATTTTACTGCATCAACTTTCTATTATTCTTACCAACTCAATTACTGTTGTATCGAATACATTTTGCAACTTCAGAAGTTGAATTGGTAATTTTAAAGAAACCTGAAACAGAAAACAAAACATTTAAAAATATTATTTTTCTCAAATTACTTTCGCGGAAAATAGAATATTTCTGCACACTGTTTGGAAAATGAAATTCCCATGACAACAAGTTCTGTATCTTCTTTAAACTGGGTTGTTTACTCCTTGTACCAGTGGGCTTTGAAATTTTATCAATTTATTGTACTTGTTTTTTTCTTTTTTTTTTGGGGGGGGGGGGGAAGAGAGAAAGTTTTTTTTTTTTGGGGGGGGGGGGGGGGGAAAGAGAGAAAGGGGTCGTTCAAAGAATGGCGAAAAAGTTTTAGTCCCGAATATCTTAAAAGAGGGTTTCTACACGGCGATGAAACATACCGAGTGATTATGGCAAAATCTATTTACTTGTAAACGTGAAACGCAGACTGAATGTAAGTACATGATAATGGTTTGTTTTGAGATGATGGTTTTGGAGCGTTATCTGAACAATCTTGCTGGACGCAATAGGTGATATCAAATGGCGTTAGTATTGACCAACGTCCAGTATGATATTTAATCTTTAAGTTTTCAGAATATAGCGATACCCAGTTACCTTTGTAGAACCTTTTAATAATTTAGAGTATGTGTTCTGGTTTTAAGACAAGTCATTTCAAGATAAGACGGGCGACGCTTACACCAGAACCGGACAACGTACTTTTGATGCCTACTGCAGCTCCGAAACCGCAGGACGGCACCTAATTACTGACATCAATTTCCTACTTTGAAACAATACACCGGCATTGTCAAGTTAAGTGATCAAACAGTTTCTCAAATAGAACTTGAGCCCCGATAATCTAGGCCTCGAATAAATTTGACGAGGGTTGCTCTAATTAATGCAATTTCCTTAATGATGTTAATTATGAGAGAAAAAATATGTCAGTGTTTTCACCTTTTATATCATGGGTGCGCAAATATTGATTTTACACAAAATCATTTATTTATTTAAAGTTTCCAATAGCGAATTTTAATCTTTAATCAGCTTTTATTTCCATTTTGTGTATATTTTAAATGAGTGTAAGCTTCGGGCATCAAAACGCTGTTCAGCATGTCAATTATACCACAGAATTATTTCTACCAACTGAAAATTATAATTTGTTTATTTCTAAATCAAGCCCTGTCGCTACCGATTGAAATCGACTCTTTTTATAGTATAAAAGTACAGTTCCACTTCATCTGAAGATAATGTAGGTCATAGTTTAGCATTTGATTTTTAAGTAGTCGGACATGTACATGCAAAAAGCTACCATAATTGCCATTGGCAGTTACTCTCCGAGTCCATTGTTGACCTGCAAAGAATTCCATGTAAGAATTAAATGTGTATGCTTGAGTCACTAAAATAAGTAATTTTAATAAGGTAGCGGCTGAATCTGACCTCTTTGGGGGTTTGGGGGAAGGGGCAAAGTTATGTCAACATATGTCTTTTTCCACATATCTTGTCTATCTGATCAAAAAGAGTACAAATACAACTTATTAAAACTATCTAAGACTAGTACCTACTGGTACTTTTCTATTTATTTTCTTTGACATGTACTGTTTTTTTCTAGTGTAAGTGTGAACATTAGAAATCGATGTAAAGATAGAGATTAAATAACGTTGGTGAGAAGGTCTTGCATGATGGTATATGTCTCGAAAAAGAAAGAGAAAAGAACTCCGCCTCTCATTGCTCTTACCAGCAATCCTACTTACTGCAGAATTTATGTAAAATCATTTCTTATAAATCTGTATGAAGAGAAATGGCCTGATATGGAGGGAGGGGCTCTGGAAAAAAGGTGTTAAATTATAAATACCGAGCACGCCGAAGTCTAATATCAGCATCCGCACGCCCTCTACACATCTCGAAAAAACGCACGTGTAAATGATGTGGTTTTGTAAGGATAGAGAGTGTCAAATTAAAATAATATGCGTTTAAATAAGCACTGGAGTTGATTGTTTGAGGCGTAATTTATGCCATTTTCATATCATGGTGACAGCTCACATATCAATGTATGTCCAAGGTTTCACCAGTACCATGCTAGTGCTCTGAACTGTCTTGCCCAGAGACACACCCACGAAAGGTCTAATGCTTTCAGTGAAGGTCAAACCCGGGCCTCCATGTTACGAATCATACACATTACCATTGAGACACACAGAACCCTAAGCACCGGAGTACACTCGACATAGTATACACCAACGGCTTGATAAATTTCCCCCTTCTTTATGGTTATACATGTGTTTAGATTTTCATTTCGTGTAAAAGGTTAGCCAATCAGTTTAGTACCAGATTTGTCCTTCTTGATGATGACTGTAATTTTGTTGCCAGTCTTTTTAAAAACACTTGCAAAATTATTATTTTTTACCCCAGCTTCAAGTTGTAAAAGCATAATATTGTGTAATGTCAACTGCGATGATTTCGGTCCATTGACGTTTGTAAACACGGACGCTTTCCGCGGAAAAAAATGAAAATCAGGGACGGACGGAAACTTTCTGTCGGCTCTTTAATTTAAACAGTTCCAGTTTATATATGAGCCATGCTCTGTGAAAAGGAGGTTTAATGTATCTGCAAAGTATCGACCCAGGTCAGCTTGCGCTAATACGGAACTTTCAGCAATTGGTCATTTTACTGTATTTGAAAGAACCAGTCTGCTCATGATTTAGTAGCTTGTTTGACAAAATGGATTTAATGGATCTATAGTTATATGTTGTCTGTCTTGGTATCATGCATTAAACGCCTTTGCATCTGCGAAAAGTGTAGACCCAGGCCAGCCTGCACAGTCAGCGCAGGCTGACCTAGGCCGAAACTTTTCCCTATTGGTCAATATTTTGTATGTCCAAGGACCATTCTATCTCAGGATTCGGTCATTTGTTACAGAAAATGGATACAACGGATCCATAATCATGGGATTTCCTGCATGGTATAATGAATCACAGAGATGCATTAAGCCCCCTTTTGCCAGAGCATGGTTCATATATATATATATTTTGCACTTATCGTTCGGAATGTCTTTGTTTTTCCACCCAAATATCAAGATACAATACACATCCCAAGATAGCTCATTTAAGAGTTTAGGTTGAAAATGCGATATTCGACTATAACTGAACGCTGTTTCCCGGAGACTTTCGTGTGTATTGATGCCCACGCTAAACAGGAAATTATCCATCATTATCCAACAGAACCGCGACCAACAGTCCTAAATTATAGGTAAGTGTTGACTTTATTGCTTGTTATTTTTAGATAATGGATACTTATAAACGAAACAAAGTGATTATTTCGAGAAACTAATTTGCTTGTTTTGATGATAAATCAGTTATACAAGAAGACCCTGTAGGTGTTTCGTGCCCTTACAGAGTACAAAAATTAATGTGCCAGTGGTCATTGTAATACTGTTCAAGGAAACATCTTTGTTTTGCTTCGACATGCTCTAAAATAGACAATGACCCTTGCATCTATAGTCTTACAGACTAATATGCTGTAATGTAATGCCTTTCAATTTAACGTACGCATGAATGAATGAATGTTTTTTAGGGCGCATCGACAGACTTAGCGTGCATCAAATGATGATAAAAAAGAATTTTTTTGAGCTCAGAAAGGTTTGAACAAGATGATAACGAGGTAAAATAAGAGTTGATTTAAGAAGGATAACGTTTGCAGAAAAAAAAAAAATCTCTCTCTCTCTCTCTACTCTTCTAGGAATTCTACGGCCTTAAACAGAGACTTTGTTTTTGTGAGACTAATCTTAGAAGGCATAATGAAGAATGGGCCCTGCATCAAAGCATTTTGAATGCAACTGTTTTATTATCATCTCTAATTTAGACGGAGAAAGATAATTGAGATGATAACAGCCTTACATCATTCTTCTTAAAATAATGTTTTATCGCCTTCATTTAACCACAGACCTTTGAAGCTCTATTGGTCTATCACGGAACACTAAAATCTTCCTTGGTCGATCATCGAACACTTATGGCACATTGGTGTGTCGCCTGTATATCACGGAATATACTAAAATTTTCATTAACACCATCGGCGACTCCCTCTATATCGTATATAGTAAGACAAGGTGTGCAACGAAATCGAAATAAATTTGACCCCCGTCCCCTTTCAGAGTTAATATTTAACAGAAAATGGTAAAAATAAACCTAATTACCGATGCAGATGGGTTTACAAATGATTTTTCTTCTGTATTCTGACCCTTGAAAGTTACAGACGGCTCTTGCAATCAAGCAATAGCTCTCATCTCAAAAAATTTAAAAAGATTCCACATTTTCCGGATCGCCATGCACCGACGTCACATAATTCATTATGACGCAGCGAATTATAACTCACGTGAATTTGCTATCAAAAGACGCGCCAAAGTTTTTGACCAATGAACGGTAAAAAAGCATTTGAAAATATGCAAAATGGAAGATGAAAATCGTGATACTGGATTAGATAAAAAGATAAATCATATCGACGAAATATTAATTTAATTATTTCATCAATACACCAACAAAAAAATTTTCCTTCTATGTTAGAAAAAAAAAAAGTTATTATTCGCTGCAGGATTAAAATCGTGTGACGTCAGCGCATGGCGATCCAGAAAATGTGGAAGTTTTTTAAATCTCTTTAGATAAGAGCTATTGCTTGATGGCAAGAGCCGTTTGGAACTTTCGAAGGTCAGGGTACAGAAGAAAAATCATTTATGAACCCATCCGCACCGGTAACTAGGTTCATTCATCCGTTTTCGTTTAAATATTATCTCTGAAAGGGGACGAGGGTCAAATTTTCTTCGATTTCGTTGCACACCTTGTCTTACTATATACGATAAAGAGGGAATCGCCAATGTGCTTTTTATAGTAACAGTGTCCGATAATGAAAATTGCGTTATCCCTTGATAGACCAATGGAGTTTCAGAGGCCTATGGTTTAACTATGTCAACATTAACTTAGAAGTACAGGTGCTGTTTCAGCAGAAGTAGAACAACATTTCCAAACAAAGCAAAGGGCAATATTATATGTAATATTAGCAAACTAGGCTCTGGGCTTTTTCTAGTATATTAGTTTCTTCTCATGTGTACTTTCCACTCGGTGTGTATCGTTATTACCAATTCTTCCAGGGCTATTTATAGATCCATATACATCATCTCGGGGGCTTTCAAAGATATATTTTATCCCTGAAAGCGGAAAGTGTGTTATTCGTTAATCCTCCGGTATAAAAGACCTTCGTGGAGTTATCCATTACTATGCAAACTAGTTCTAGAACAGTTAGAGCAAATGTAGGGGAATACTTGATGGGAAAGGAAAGTGTTTATTGCCCTGTTCGGAAAGCTTTTTTGAAAACAAATGCTCCTTTCCCTCTAACGTTTTCAAACGTTGTCTGATGCAGAGGGTGATGAATCGTCTTTTTGCTGTTGAGGATGCCCTGTATTGGCAAGCTAGCAATGATCAACGCTTGATTTATGCTCATGTCTATTTGCAATGTGAAATAGCCTGAAACGACTTCCTGATGCTCGATATTGACTTGATATTACAATTTTTCTGTCTCCCTGATTTTCTGTCTATTTTTCGTTCAAGCAAATGCTATTTTTTTTTTTTCAAACTTATTCAACGGACTTAATTCAATAGGGTTGTCATTTCCTTTCGTTTAAAGTTTGTCCTTTTTGTATTTTTGTCACTTCTTTTGTTTGGATTATGTTAAGTAAAGGGTTAAAGTGATCTGAATGGGGGAAAAATAAGAGTATCAGAGCATACAATGACCGATTAAGTATGTACACTTAATGGAAATAATGTTTATACATGTAGGCATAGAAAAGGAAACAAAACGAAGACGAAGGAGATGAAGAATGATGATAATGATGACAAAGAAAAAGAAAAGAAATGACACAAAACAGTATTAAACTCTATTGACGGGCATGACAAAAGTGTCACACAAGATACAAAAAATGAAGATTTTACATTTAAAATGATATCCATTTCGGTTGTAGGACCCATGTTTCACTGTCGATACTGATTTGACTGATAAACCGATGATATGAAGAAAATTAGATCACGTGACAAATGAATAAATGACATTGTCTTGATCTGATGCAATAAATATGATTGGGTCGCTTTGTTATTAACTCAACGGAAACTATTCTACAAAAAAAAAAAATAAGTTTTGCCATCTGTGGTATCCAAAGGCTATTTGTTGACCTGTAACTTTGCAGATCGAGATCAGCCACAACAAAATTTTCGGGCTGATCTTAAATCCAGATTCTCCGCTATTGTATTGGAAATTCCGCCGGTAAGGAAGCACTTGAATTT
Organism: Hippopus hippopus; assembly: GCA_946811185.2. Classification (NCBI taxonomy): domain Eukaryota; kingdom Metazoa; phylum Mollusca; class Bivalvia; order Cardiida; family Cardiidae; genus Hippopus; species Hippopus hippopus. Next base: position 47,154,496 of record OX328099.1, on the reverse strand, counting down.
GCTGTAATAGGCCGTTTTTTACCGACTAAACATTATAGAGCAGCCAAAGAGTTAATCTGGAAATAATCGAAACCTTGAGTCTAGACATCAAGCGCTTTCAGTTATCCCCCGATATTATATTAAACAGACATTATTTCTCCTATCTTGGCATTGTTTGTAAATGTGATTGGCGTCTACAAAGAACGATATCCTGTGAGCATGGCTAGCCATCTTTGCCGGGATCGTTGTATTACTCTAGCGTTTTTCATTGAATTTATGTGCTTTTTAAAAAACCTAAACACGGACATTTTTGTTTTTTACCACAGGGACGAAATTATAACATTTTTGTCTATAGAACCCTAATTGGTTACACGAAAAAAGCAATGCTCTAGGCAATGAATTTCTAAATAAAAAAAACATCTTCAATTTTCCCCTAAGTGAAATATGTGGTCCCTCACCCCGAGTACACAGGGCCATTTTTAAGCCAAGCCATTAGAAATACTAACCACTTGAAAGTGAAAAAACCAATATAAATTTCTAGCATTCAATTCTACAATAAACTTTTGATTATGTTATTTTTCATTACTTCAGCAGGGTATCATGGCAAAATATTAAGTTTACACGGTCAATAGGTGCAGAAACTCACGGTTATTTTGATTAACTTCTTTGTAAAATTTGCTTGTCCAAACCTATGATGTTCTGACCGATTTGTAACATATTCCAACAAAAAACGGCTGACAAAGTCCTAAATTTGTTGAATAAGAAACCCATCCAAAAATGTTGACAGTCTGATACTAATAGCGCGTAAACATTGGCAGGCTGTTAGACCTTTTACCTAACAGTCCCGTGTTCTAACAATTCCGAGAGAAGGCTTTTGAAAACATTATGACAACGTACAGATCAAAGAACAAACATGGAACACACTGTTAAATGAAAAAGGGTGATCTCCGACTTATGCATTATTACGTTAATGTTCAAATGCAATTTTCTCTGGCTTTAAAAAAAGTATTATCACGTTAATGTACACATGTAATTTTTCTTTTAACGGTTACAATTTGTAATTTGTAAAAACAATTTGCGAGAAGGACTAGATCTACTGATATCTGGTCTCAGAGATTTGCTATAGAAAGCAAACGTTGTTAAAGCCCTCTTTACACCAAACTAGATCTTATTAGGACGTTTTTTACCCTGTCTTAACAAAATCGTTAAACGGGTTGCGGCAGGGGTAGAACGTGTAATTTTGACCTAATAATGCCTGTAGCCACCCGTAATATCAAACTAGATCTTCGAATGTTTTACCCTGTCTTAACAAAACCATAAAACAGGTTGCGGTCGGGGTAGAATTTGTAATTTCGGACGGTTTGCAAACAAAGTCATACTGCCAATTGATGCCCGACAACACCATGTGGTAACACGTCTCTAATAGGATGGAAATACGGCAGTTCCGTTTGTAGTACGTCCATCTCGTTTTAAGTACGTTGTCACTCTGTCTAATTACAGGAAGGGATGGACGGCAAAAAAATTGAGCATGCTCAAAGTTCTGGAGTACCCTTCCCGTCCTAGCCGGTCCATGAAGTTCGTAAACAGATCGTAAAAGGTTGCTACTGCGTCCACTCCTTTCGAACACAGTTTGAGTCCGTTTGGCAACAATTTTCGGAATGTAGTGGGAACGAGTTCGGTGTGACAGGGATATAAAGGAGCCGACACATCGAATCTGCATTCTTACTGCGTTCATACAGCGATCCAGGACGCACTAAAATTCGCCATGATCGTGGTTGGGTCTTAGTTACAACGCAGCAATACGTAGCGAGTGACCCGAAAATGCTTCAGGGCGCGGGCCAGCGGCGACAACTTCAAATGGAAATAAAACATACTGCAGGAGGCAGAAGTCCTGGGTCCGTATTCACCAACCATTCTCAAGAACATTCTTTGTCTCATTCTCCCAGAATTTTCTAAATTTGAAAGTAACACAACTTCTGACTGACTAAACCAAATTGTTTAGCCAATCAGAAGCGGTGTTTTTCTTTACAAGTTTAGAAAATCTTGGAGAATAAGACTAAGAATGTTCTAAAGAACGGTTGGTGAATACAGACCCAGGTGCCGTATTCTACTATCGTAGTAAATTTCATTATAATTTTAATACTTTTATTTTTAATCAGAGAGTAGCAAATTAACTGACTACCTTTATAACCAAAATATTCAGAAATTATATTTATTTCCTGAATTTAGGATTAGACAATGAAAGGGATCAGAATAGTCGTTTTATTCTGGACCAGGGTTGTTTTGGTTTTCCATTCCTTGAAACAAAGTTGCATTTAAGCCATCGAGACAATTCTAATGATTAACCGCAACGTGAGCTGCAAGATAGTTAGACACATGAGATATTACCCTTAGCTTATCTATACTTTGAAGAAAGTTTACATTGAAGCCATGACCAATAAAACTTTTTTTTTAACCCTTTGCTTCCAACTAAATAATTTTGACGTCTACACTGCAGCCGGGTAGCAATTGCCTGATACAGGAAGTTATACATTTTTTTTCCACATCGTGTTCAAAAGCTGTTCAATATGTATGGCTTAACTGGTCGTTATTGTTAAGATTTGGTTGACAGAGTCGAGTTAACAAGAGTTACATACTTACAAACTGTTTCCAGAGAGAGAGAGAGAGAGAGAGAGAGAGAGAGAGGCCGAGAGAGAGAGACAGACAGAGAGAGAGGACGGGAGAGAGAGAGGGAGAGAGAGACAGATAGACAGCACGATAATGTAATATTCATATATTCATAAAGCTGGAATAATAACTATCGACTTGAAATACAGCAGTCTTAGAGGAGTTATTTCCCTTGAGTGCCGTTTGCAAATGTCAGAGGACTATAGATAGCTATGTGAAAGAATAGAGCCGTGTTCAATATTTCGCATGTCGCGTTCAATACTTCTCATTACTTAAAACTGATTTATTGCATGTCCTCATAGTAAAGAAACAAGCAGTGAATTTGAAATTGATGAATAGTTAACTATGACCTGAAGGCTTCATTAGCGAATCTGTTACGGGGCATTAGCTCTTCCTGATAGCTATCTGGAAGGAAATAAAAAAGTTTGGCAGCTATACTTTTAGCCATTCCCTGCTGAAGTAAATTTGCTACATATATGAATATCTTTGTGAATATTGATAATCACGATGATTTGATGACTTTAATTAATGAGTATAAATGAAAACATCATGGTTAAAGGAGAGATTGCCCGTTACAGATTTCGTTTTCTTACAATGTATCGCTCTATTGTAACGGCACCAGTGTATGCCTTTGTTTGAGAAAAAACACTGAATTTTAAATAGAACATGAAGAAAACAAATCCTATACATTTCGAAACATTCGTGCACGTATTCAAAGCTTTATAAGACCATTTTTGCGTTAGACATGTACTTCGAATAAAACAAGCATACTGTCTGTTCATAACAAAAACTTTACTGCTAGATGCTGGAGAGTACTTTATGGTGTTACACCAATGGTTTTTGGTACATTGAAAATAGAGTGAAATTTACCATCTTTTCCCCTTGCTTTACTTTTATTAGCAAATCCACAGACTTGTTGTTTGTTTTCAGATGTATCAAATGTATGTCCAGAAGCCTATATAAGAAGCTATTAAAAAAAAAAAAAAAAAAAAAAAAAAAAACTGGCACCTGAATCGATTACGTTTTTTTTTTTTTCTATTCCACCTCGAACACAACTACCCTTGAAAAATAACGGAGAAAAAAGGCCTTTCCGGAAATAGACTATGTTCCTTTATGTGGGCACAGGCACGAAATATTTTCCTAAGAAATAACAAACTTGCAATCAGTTTCCACAGAAATAATCAGATCAACACCAGAAATACATTCTGGACATGTACTTCAATGTTCTGTGATAAAACAGTGCAGCAGAAGTGCTTGCTGTCAAAATTTTAAAAGGGTTACCACGACTCGGAAAAAGTTCGCAGTGATGCGACACCTTACCCAGCGTAATATTTGGTCTAATTATAGCAATAGACACTGGAGGAATAACTTATGGTGGCATATTTCTGCCACGAGATACGAGATAGCTATCATGATAAGTTTAGAAAACTATCGCGATAAATCAAAGTTTCCTGAAAATTTTATCAAGATAGTGAAAAGTTTCCTGAAAAAAATATCACGATAAACTTTGTTACCTAACGCAAAATTCCTCAATCGTGCACCAAGCTGACATGCGAGATAAAATTATCGTGCTAGTTCTATCCGTTTCTCGATATCTGTAAATAGAAAATTCACCATTTGGATTAACTCGGTAGTTTTTGACTTCACAAGATTGCAGTAAGTAAAAATTCGAATTACTAGCAATTTTAGCTTAATTGGTAAATTTTGACAAGACTGGAAATAAACAGAAGTCTGTAAAATCACAAAGACGATTCGAAATGCCTCCTACGAATAACTTTAAAACCATTCCAGGAAAAGGAAATTCATAAGGTTGTAGACGAAGAAGTTCCGAAACCGTATCTAATTATAGATACCGCGAATGTCAGTTGTGGGCACGAAAGAAAAAAGAATCATGATAACAGTTATAATTATCGCGATATTTTCATCGTGAAAAATTTTATAATCTAGATAATATTTCCAGGAAACTTTGTTTTATCACGATAGTTCTCTTAAATTATCGCAATAACTATCTCGTATCTCGCGGCAGAAATATGCCACCACTATAACTCTATATTTTAGCTATTTTTTTTTTTTAAATTAGTTCGAGCAAGAACTTCTACCCGCTGTACTAACCGTACCGTTCGATAGATACAAAGATCGATAACAGGCAGCCGGTTTAGTTCGGACAAAGACTGATGTTTAGCCATTAGCGTATGAAGCGAATCTTTGCACGGAGATTATCAAATGACACGACATCTTCGTTGATATATAGAACCCCTTTTCTTTGATAGCATTGGCCTAGGTTTTGTTTCTATTCCGTATACGCATCAGAGAATAAAAATATCAAATATGCTATCTGAATAGAGATTTATACATTATTTCACAGAGTAGATGTTAAGGGACTTCTCGTGAAAATCGGTGATTCATCTCGTTTCTAGTCCTAATTCTTTCATAGACCGATCTTTTTATTTTGTTCATAAAAAACGCATGAATTAAATAAATTGTCAATTCCGAGATGTTACTTTCAGTTTTCATTCTTCGCAATCTACATTTTCTCACATACAAGCAAATGTTAACATCACATCTATTACCATACTTTATTTCTTCGATTAATGCGGGTTTTCTGTCACTGACCGACTAGACAAATTGATTTATAGAGACATTTTAGAGACTATTTGTAGACCATTGTTTCCTATCAATGCGTTGATAAAAACTATTTACTCGTCATCTATTCGTCAACCCTTACGCGCCAAATAAAATATTCTTTTTCAGTCCGGAACAAAGATAAAATCTAAAGCTTGATTTTGGACCAAATATCTCAATATAGCTAACTGCGTAGATGTAAGGTAAGACCTAACGTTTTGTGGAGTATGATCTTGATCTAAACTGGCCGCAAAAGCAACTACAGTTGTGAAAGGCCTTCTGGACATGACAGTAGATAGAGAAACAGCTTAGACCGTAAATTGACATATGACATTTTTAAAGGTATTATTGATATGTGGAATGCCATTGAGTGTAGAAAACTGTTTTGTTTGATATAAATCAAAGTGTTATGGGCTCCAACCACGTACATCCTGACAGATAGACAGCATCAGAGCACCTGAATGAATCGACGAGAAAATCCTTAGGCCTTATTCAAGCATCATTTTAACTATTGTTCTAACTCTGAATATCGAGATTCAGTCACCTGGTTGGCTGAGATATTCTATCAGAGGGTTTACCTTGAACTTTGACCACATTCACCCTGCATTTTAAATGTTTTTGGCCAATTAGCCTAAAAATATTCTTATACCCAATTTCTGTATATGTCATTAGCTACTGCACAATTCAAGAATCTTAAAGTTTTCACTCTCTCTTTACTACAAAATCCCGATTTTTAACGACCCTGGCGAAAAGGACTTTTTAAAACCTTGTGGGAAAACAGCATTTTCTCCTTTTCCCCAAATAATGTTTTCCACCCTATCAAAGACTGACATTACCATTCGAGGCACATCAAATTCGTCGTCCGCAAATGCTTTGAATTTGCTCTGGTCCAAAATTGTGTCACCGTCCTAGCTTTATAAGCAACACATGTCGAAATGTGCTCGTTAACAATACAAAGTTACAAGTTGATACAGCAACGTGTTTGATTTCCGTATCAATCAAGGACCTTTTACAGACAGTGGCACCTAGCGTCTCCTTTATCACCTTATACCGGTGTAGCAACGTTTTCACGAACGAAAATGGTTAGAAGATGATTTAGGATAATCTTTAAAGAAAACTGGACCGTGACAAATTGTTTCTGAGGGTTGAAAGCATGAAAAGGCAATAATACGTATATGGTATGTTTGTGTGTGATGAAAATGTGTTAAATGTTCTTGACTTGAATACTTGCGACAATGATTAAATAGTTGTCCACGGTTGGATTTGGAAATTAACATGTGGGTAAGTAATTTTTCAAAACCAACTATCATCTTAGCATTAAAAAAATGACCAGGTTTAGGGTTACATGCCGAATTTATCTTACGCGAATTTGTCAATTTTTCCCAACCCACTTTGCGACAGGCAAGTTTTGACCATTTTCTTAGGATCATTGGTATTTTGTGACCATCCAAGTCCATTTTCCAACTGTAATACTGTGTCGTTGAGTGCACTTTGTTTCGCTTTCTAGTTTTTGTACTGTGGCGAACGATTCAACAAATGGATGTATTTGCATGTATAAGTGCGACCTTGACATGAGCTTCATGGACCATCTTAAGCGCTGCATGCGTTCGGTAATATATGAAGCTTGTACCCAAAGTCATGTTTGTTGAACATTTTTGGTGCTTTTTATACGCCCGAAGGGTCCTATTATGTTATGGCCCCGGTCGTCCGTCCGTCCGTCCGTTAGCAATTTCTTGTGTGCACAACTCCTCCTACAATTTCCATGGGAATAAGTTCAAACTTTCCACAATGAATCTCTATGATGTGTAGTTGTGCATGTGACTTTTTAAATTTGGATATCTTCAGGCGTTTTAGAGTTATTGCCCTTTGTTATTTTTTATACTTAGATTTTGTCAGGAGCATAACTCAAAAACTATTAGAGGTGTAAACATGATACTTCACAGGTGGATATATCTCATCAAGGAGATGTGCACTGCACAAGAACCATCACTCATGATTGCATAATTTAGGAGTTATTGCCCTTTATTTTTTTTCTTACTTAAATTTTGTCCAGAGTATAACTTGAAAACTACATGAGGTATAAACATGAAACTTCACAGATTGATAGATGGCATTAAGGAAAAGTGCAGTTTACAAGAACCATAACTTTCAGCCCTATAGTTAAGGAGTTATTGCTCTTTGTTATTTTTTATGCTTAAATTTTGTCAGGAGGATAAATTAGAGTTGTAAACATGATACTTCATAGGTGGATAGATCTCATCAAGAAGAAGTGCAGTGCACAGAAAACATAACTCTTGATTGCATAATTTAGGAGTTATTGCTCTTTGTTATTTTTCTTACTTAAATTTTGTCTCGTGCATAACTTGAAAACTACATGAGATATAAGCCTAAAACTTCACAGGTTGATAGATGACATTGAGGAGAAGTTCAGTGTACAAGAACCATAACTTTCAGCCCCATAGTTTAGGAGTTATTGCCCTTTGATTTTTTTCTTACTTAAATTTTGTCTGGAGCATAACTCAAAAACTATTAGAGGTGTAAAAATTATACTTCACAGGTGCATAGATCACATTGAGGAGGAGTGCAGTGCACAAGAATAAATAACTCCATGGTCTCATATGTGATTCCTAACTGTCCATTATCTTGTTCTTTTACGGCACATCCTTCATTTTAAACCATTTCACTGACAAGCCCCTTCGGGCGTATATGCGCCGCTCTGCGAAGCTCTTTTTTTTTTTTTTGTTGTTGTTACTTTAAACACTAGCAAAGAGAGTGTTTATGAAATTTCCTTTTAGGTTTAAACTTGTGAAAATGTTGTGCGTAGGTGCCTTAGAAAAACGGGGCTAGGATTTTACACAGGAACATTTCACATCTATCCAATATTCTATAAACCCTAAGAAATTTCTTCTAACTCATATGCACAACGTTATCTAATCAAAGCTCCATGAAATCTATTCTTAGCGACTGAATGTATTTTTTCCAATTAATCATGCTTAAAGGGCTCTTGGAAGCAGTCAGAAAATAGTACAATATTACTCTCAACAAACAGAGGTGCAGATATAAAAAGTAGATCTTAAACATTGTACAAATTCAAGCCTTTTCTCTATCTGCCGAGGCTGATATAAGCCTGAGACTTAATTCTAAGTTCTAAGACTAGCAGACTGATTTGCTCAGCAAACCAGACGGTTCCTATCTAGAATTATATTTGAGCCATGTTCTGAAGAAAGGGGTTGTAATGCATCTATCACCATGATGCATCATATCAAGCAGAGCATAACTAATTTTGGGTCTATAAACTCCATTTTCTTTAACAACCGACTGGAATCTGAGGTAGACTGGTCCTTGGATATGCAGAAAATTGACAAATAGCAGAAGGCTTCGACCCAGGGCAGACTGCGCAGACTGCCCTGCGTCGATCGTTTTGCAGATGAATTAAACACTTTTTCCAAGCATGGCTCATTTAACTTAGAATTGTTGAAGAATACAGACAATGGTCTAAGAACTGATACGTTGTGAGAAGATCATGTCCTTGTTTAAATTTCTGTTCAAGTCCTAAGGAAAAAAGGACTACTGCTTCAAGTGTGCGATTCAGTACAGAAAGATCAGGTATGTTTGGATACTTATTAGAATTGTCTAAACTAGACGAATAGACTACAGAAATGATAGCTAACGATACAGGTTTCGGGGAAGAACGCATGTTTGTTGGATTCGAATATACACTGTAAATCTGGACCTCTGTTTTATATTCATACAATTTAAAGGTTTTGCTGATAAATTATTAAACGAAACGGTTTGCAACGTTTTGAAAAACAAATCCTTTTAAAATAAATACTTATTATAAATCCAAGACTATCCATACGATCGACTAAGACATATTTATAAGATTTAAGGAGTTCGGCCCAAATAATACAAAAAAAGTCGATAAGAAAAGGCTCATTCGATCTTGTAGCAAACATTAGTGTCAGAATTGTCGAGCATCCTTGTTAAGTCATTATTCATACTCGTAGCAGAAATAGGATTGGAGAAGTACAACATCGTTCATTTACCCGTCTTCGAAATGTACTTAAAGTTTCTTGTGTATTAGTCCCAATAGTAATTCCCTTTAATATTTTGTTTACTATTGCAGGTAGGTGATCTTGAAGAGTAAAAACCACATACAAATAAGATTTCAGAATGTCATAATTCACATGCATGATATTTTGACAAAAAGAGCACATTTTCAATTTGTAAAACTGATCGTGTGTCAAATGTATCAAAATTCATTCTCAAATATATGTGGGGGAAAAGATTAATGTCATATTGATGGGAGATTCATTTACAAGAAGGTGAAAGGTCCCGACTGTTTAACTTAATCTCCGCCGTATCGGCAGTGTTCCTACAAATCATTTCCTCTACTCATCATTCTAGAAACTTGAACTTTAAGTGTACAATCCCGATACTGGTAAATTTCATCAATTATTCTAACAAGCAATTTCTCCTTTTACAAAAAAAAAAAAATGTTTTTCATACCATCAAAAACGGTATTCATTTCTTTTTTTCCACAGCTATGCAGTCTTCGAGCGATTTGTGAAAGGTATAGGTTGGTCTATAACAAGCTGGAATGGAAGTACTTAAGGCGCAGAATATGACAAAAAACCAATGTATACATTTGTCTGGTCTTGCGGCTTACATACTGCAAAAGCCTAAATCATTGGTCGGTAATGCATTGATAGTCACTACTGAAAAAGAAACAAACAAACAAAAATAATAATAATAAAAGAAAAAAAAAAAAAAAAAAATTATTCTTACTTTCTAAACATTTTGACTGAATATAATTGAGGACGTAGCCAGTCTCGTTGAACATAATGAGTGCAGAACAGATAAAAGAAAACTAGATGTATTAAAAAGGCACTAGGAAATAACTGACTTAAAATAGAAAAAGAACAAAAATATACATCTTTTTTGTTTATGTAGATAGTTCAAATGAAAATTTGCTGGGAACTCTTTTAGCCTTTATCCTGCCGTTAGTGGCAGGCTGATATTAGTGTATACTGATCGCTTCATCATAAACAGTACCAGTCATATAAGAAAATATTATTCGTTAGATCTTCACGCTTCACCCGAAGTATGAATTAATTCATTTTATAAAGAATACAGCAAGAGCAGTTTTGATTTCTCGTAAGAGCATTCAAAATTTTTAGTTTTGTTCCAAAGTATGTTGGTTACAACATATAATTAGTACATTGAATTTAACTGCTTTAATTATTCAAAATATCGAGTTTTAACTAGATTATGTAGGATCTCCATAACTTTGAACACTTTAGAAGACTAAATGTTACCTTTCTTTTGTAACTGATCGTTTTTGTAACTCTTAACCAAACTGCACAGTTTAAGACTCGTCTATATCGAAAGATTTGTAGATGTCAATTCAATTTTGCTCAAGTGATAGATTTTGTGTCATTAGAAAACTATAAAATGCTATTCACCAGGTGAACCTTTACGAAGATCGAAACTATAGAAAGTCGCAGCTCGCTGAAGATAACTTCACCATTGAAATTGAAATTAATTTCTTTATTCAACAGCGTTTTTATCTTTACCTACAAAGAGCTTTTTATTTGAAGTACATGTAGCTACATGGAAAAATAGAGTCTCACGAGACTTGCAAATAATACCGTAATCGACTTACATCACTCGGATATTAACTAAAGGAAGATTGAGTAGAAATTTATTCACTCGATGGTTCCAATGATTGAAGTCGAAACGCTACTGCAAACGTTACGTTGTCTTGAGAAACTATGAATGTTTGGCGTGTTTCCATAAATAATTGTTACATTCCCCATTGTTCGGCGTAGCCTAGTGATCTCATTTTTCAACCTACATTTTGTAATAGCATGAACTAAATTGTTACTCATTTTACGATTGGTTAATGGTATGTAAACGCCGCAAAAAATGTGACTGTCAGTGTAGAAATTTACCGATATCTGAGAAAAGTTATCATAAATGAATAATCATGTGACAATCACATACATCTATGTAAAGTTGTACTATGTGGCAATGCAGAGGTTAAAAACTGGAAAGACGCCCATGATGTAAAAAAGATCATAACACTTGGTGAGTTTTCTTTTCCGTTCAATTGTAGAGATTTGGTGCATACTAAAGCGGCTCAAAGAGGTACCATATGCCTTGTACCATTACACTGGTACCCGATTTATCTCTCGTAAAACCGAATACGATCCGTGTAAACGAAAGCAGGCTACAAGCATTTTGTACTATGAGAGTGAAAGGTTGTAAAATTGCACATTTCGTTTTCATATCATAATAAAAACTATGCCTTGAGTTTGCTAAAAGAATCCTCTTCATAAATAATTTTGTCTGCTTGTCAGAACAACCCGTTTTATTCGCAATGTTAGAAAACCTGGTTTTGTCAAAATTACACTAAGCGAGAGGAGATGGGCGTGGTCAAGCAGTGAGACGAGATTATTAAACCCCGCCTTTTGATGACGTTACATCACAGATGTTGAGAGGCGATTCAGTGAGATGGAAACATGTAGATATACTTGCTTTCATTTCAGATATATTTGTAAATTGTGAACAGTTTCTATATCATTGCAAAGAAAATTATACCCTAAGGTATTTACCGGCGTTTTAAAAGACGTTTTGATTTACCGGATAAAAGCTGAATAGTCTGCTTTAAGATTGTTATTGTTGGTCCTAAGTGCAGTTTTTCCTGGAGATAGATGAGCTAAGATCATATGTAACCAAAAATATTCGACATTCGTGTAAGCCACCTTTTGACTTAAAAATTGAATCTGGCAGCCTAGGTTATACGCAAAAAGGGGTCAATGTTCTTTTGCTGACCTATACCTGTAATGACGTTAGGAAATCGATCACAAATATGAGCATCACCACTAACAACGTCAACAAACTTTCCGCCATCGAAATTGGCTTCGCCAAAACGCTTCATAAAATTTGCGATATCTCTCCTGCTATTTTCAGGTTAATGGGCATTTTAAGTATCCTTAGTGATCAGCTAACCCTTTACCACACAATCCCGTGTCTTAAAGATCCTGAGGAAAATAAGCATTTTGAAAACGTTTTGAGAAAATGCTGGTAAAGAGCATTTCCTCCCTTTTCCACAATGTTTTCTGTAATTGTAAAGACAAATAACACCGTAATTTGAGCCATATTTCACTTGTCATCTGCAAATGCCTTCAGTATAGACGGGTGTAACACTATGTCGTCTAGTAAAGAGTTTAAAGGGTCTTTTTAGATTTTTTGCTATTTTTCTTTTTTTTCAACACTGATAAATACAACAAATTATACTTTTTCTGCAAATGTAAACACACTGGACGATTACTTGCAGTAAAAATGCGCATATCTCGCGTTTGTAGCTTTGCAATAGGTAACTTTATCTTCAAACGCCAGATTGAAAGACAGCCACTAAACTAGCGATTTTGTACAAAAAATAGAACATTATTAGTTTTATCATTTTTATCGAAGATGATGATCTCGAAATAGTAAAGAAATTCCAATCATTAGGGGGTGGGGGAGACAGATAGACAGACAGCGAGCGAGCCTGGCAAAGCGTGGAATGGACGTTCCTGCATGGCAAAGAGAATACGGATTTTATAACTGAAGAATTCCAAACTTTGGAATTAAATCCATTAACTGCAGAAGCGTTGAATGAGCCACTGGCAAAATTTTATCGATCAAACCCTGATTTAATTAGGAATGTCACAATGTTTTGTTTTTGAAAAATCCTGTACACCTCTTATTCAGAAGTTGGAGGTCAATACAAGACAGAAGTTTGTTTTAATGTATTTTACGGCGATTTCAACAAAATTTCAAATTACGACGAGAGGTCATTTGTTTATTTCTCTCCCTGATCTTACTGACACGAGGCACAAGCCTTGCAGTGCTTCTTCCCTCTTTCCCCCCCCCCCTTTTTTGGGACACTCCGACGTTATCAGCTCTACAAATTGGGATTGGACCGTAATTTTCCGGTTACAATCCAACGCCTAAATCTACGCCACACGAAGGACCCAGCAGCTAAACCTTTTAACAGTTTGAAGTGATATGTGGCGTAATTGGAATATTCACATATCTACAGACAAATTTTCATTTTTTTTTTCTTCAAATCGGCAGTACTTCGAACTGACATCTTATATTTAGAAATGCTTTTGAGCCGTTGTCTGAGAAAAGGGGTTCAACGCATCTCCGTGATGAATTATACTAAGTAAGTCGTCAAATAATTATGGATCCATTAAGTGCATTTTGTCTAATAACCGACTGGATCTTGAGGTGGTATGATCCTTTGACATGCAGGAAATTCATAGTTTGCAAAAAGTATCTTCTCGTGTCAGCCTGAACGCTGACATGAGTCGATACTTTTTGCAGATGCATTAAAACCCCTTATCACAGAGCATGGCTCATTTGTATTTGCCTAAATGTTGAGTAGATACGTCTTGAGAAACTTAGCAGCTGTCCTAAAATCTCAGGCAAATAAATCATAACTTGGCTTATTATACATTTTGTATTCCCCTCCCCCAAATCATTCTGGCTCAAATTGGAATGAAGAAAAATGATAAACAAATGCCCTAATATTTTTTCCGCTCATCTGCGAGTTTCCAATACCTTCTCCGATGATTCGCGCCTTTTATTACGATAAGTCAATACCAATAATGATTAGAGTGTCCTGGGTATGATTTCCAATATCGAATATTACGCAATTTAAGGCTGCTAGGTACAAGTCATTGCGCTATTGCGGACAGTGTAGACTAGGTTTGACTGCACAAAACTGATCCTGAATCTACACTGTCCGCTTAGGCGAGAGATTTTCTAACTGTTAATGTAGAATCCTTTCGTAAAAAATAAATAAATAAATGAATAAATAAATAAATAAATAATAAAGAGAACTATTTAGTTTGTATGCAGAATTTCAAAATGTCTTTTAATAACCAATAAATAGAAGCAATAAATAGAATGTATTTATCTTTGCAATCGTATTTATAAACTTTAGTGAAAAGATACAATTTTTGGCGTTTAAAATAATGGGATAGTGGTCTAATAATCGGTAACTTCGTCTATTTTTATTACAGATATGACGTCATTGTACTGAATTCGAAATACGATTCCTCGGCATCGACGCGTGTTGTTGATCATGTGACATTCCGACAACGCCTTTAAAAAATTCTGGGGCAAAATCTGAGACACCTGAAAAGGCCATGTAGCCCATTAAGGAAATAATATTGAAATTTGTTTTCTTTCTTTTGTCTTTTTTCTTATTTGCCAGCTATAGCCCTGCATAATCCAGTATTTTTTTTTATTTTTTAAAGTTTGACGACACTACAAATGAATAGATCCCTTTAATTTATTCATATGCAAATTGTTTAAGCGTTTTATTATTTCACTTAAACTAAGTCTGAGTTGTATACGTTTGCTATTCCTTTCTTTGGGAAGTTTTGAGACCTTTAAACAAAATTTGTCTTAGGAGCCTTCAGTTACTTGCAAACTGGTATATTTAAAAGCATTAAAGGCTCGAGCATTGCGTTGACGTTTGCTCGATTCTATTATGCAGCTGGTGGTAAAGGTACACAAACTCTTTACCTGTGGTGAGCATGTTTGTGTATCGGATTTCTTTTTTATCTTGGCTCATTTCTGCGTGTGATACAACTGGATGTATGGACTATCAATGACATCGCAGTTTATGGTCCTGCAAACTATTAATGATTTATGTTTTGGTTTGGCCGCTAAGTCGGCCACATCTCTACAATCTAATCTGGTGATGTGTTAAAATTACATCAAGGTGTAGTAATTAAGCAGTGTTGTTATTGTTAGATCACAGAAATACTATTATGCTACTATTAAAAAAATTACGACACCATTTTGCATTAACATCCGTTACTTTTTCCATTACCAGTATGATTGGTATACGAACGTATTACCATATAGCCTTCTAACAGAAACGAACCAACCTCAATCGCTTGCAAAGACTGACTCCTGATTACTGTGGCTCTAGGAGAAAACGTCGAGATAAATATGCCGCTTTAACCCTGTATGAAACAATCCAGTATTTTAGCGACCACCCCCCACCCCGGAAAAAAGAGGCTTTTGAAAGCACTGTTCGATCAAAAAAAAAAAAAAAAAAGAAATCTGGTAACCAGCATTTCTTCCATTTCCAAAAGTGTATTCTACCTTTACAAAGGCGAATTCAAAAATCAGCGCCACATTTAATTTGCAGGCTGTAAATGCTTCTAATACATCAAATCTGAAATTCTGTCGTTTGAGAAACAGTAAGATCTAAGACAAAATGCCCCTGGAGGGTTTATTGACATACTAATTGAAGAAAATGGGAATTAGGGTATGTTCACCATCTAATTACAGTGCTTCCTTTTCAAATTACCTTCTATTCCACATCAAAGTACTTGTTATTGATCACGTGACGTAATAAGGGGTCTATTAGCCTAGACATAACGGATTTCTTTTTTTCAGAAGACAAAAATTTGGGGAAAAAACCGGTAAAATCTACACTAATAAGTGACCTTTATGTATTAGATTAGGGCTTTTCACCAACAAACTATTAACATTCTGTATTTGTTCCATTTTGATAGTTGATTTTCTATATCAAAGAAAAGGCCGTTTAAGAACGGCACCTTACCTATCTCATTTTTTTAGGACTCAGTTGATGAAAACTTACGTGGAAAAGGGGCAAATGCTGGTGCCCAGCATATTTCTTTTATCCAAGAATGTTACCTTACAGATACATATTCTATTATTATACTGCAAAGAAATTTCTCGTGATCTGATTGGACAATATGCCCCGAACATATATATCATGTCCACTGGCAAAACCAACGTAAAAGCAGTTTCCCTTTCGGGAGCCCCGTATATATGACTACACTTTCAACACAACATCCAAATTGGCGGCGTCGATCAAGATTAACATCAAGATTATGCGCCAAGCTGCACGTTTTAGCACGTATATCCAAGGTTTCAGTGACGTCAGTTCCCAGTGACGTCAGTTTCCATTGAATCGGGGCACTAAGAAGGGTAATTCTACCGCGTCAGCGTACTCAATTTTTTAAACCAAAAAACAGGTAAAATTCGCTTAACAAACGTTGGAATGGTAAAACTTTGCAGTAAAATAAATTCGTTGTACGATCAGGTGGCAGGGGACTTGGAAACTTGTTCACGGCTGTGGTGAATCATGTCGCCACCTCGCCTTCGGCTCGGGGCGGCTCGGGGCGACATGATTCACCACAGCCGTGAACAAGTTTCCAAGTCCCCTGCCACCTGACCGTACAACTAATATAGTTTGATTTGCATTGAGTTTGATGTCAGCGGGTGTTTTCACTATGGACGTTTCTAAAATTGTGTCGTCTAGTTAAGATTTGTTATATATCACCATTTTCTAGTCGTATTGATGTTGTTAATTAAAAAAAAAAGATTTTGTTAAGCTTGACCTTAAATATATGGCTGTAACTATTATTAGAAAAGCGGATAGTAGGATAGTATCAGACCCTATGTATGTGCTGGCTAGGCTTGGCCTGGTCCCTTGGCAAATATACGTACATAGCAGCATAGAGGATTTATCTAAATCAGAGGCATCTATTTGAATTTAAGCCTGTATATATATAGATCAGATTCGATGTAATTCTTTACTAAATAAACCGATTCTTTTGTAATCGAGGGAATCCTCAATGTCTGACGGGTTGAGGCGTCGGGTTTGATCTGCGCTGGAATGCAACAAAAAGATTCATGATATCTTGAAGTACGAAATACAACAGAAAGTGAAAGTACGATAATCGTAACAGGTCATACTTGGTATATATAGGTTAGTATTAAGTATTGGCTGGAACAGTAATGGGGGGAGGGAAAGACGAAGGGAGTAATGCAGAAACCGTTTTGATCAATTATCCCAAAATCAAAATTGCTGCTACGCTTCCTTTAACCTTTTACCAGAAAATCGCCTGTTATTTCCGACCAAGGAAAATAATTTTTTAAAATGAAAATCCTGGTAATTGCATTTACAGACGACGAGTAAGAAGTGGCTCATATGATGGCATTTGTCGCGAAAAATGTAGTAAAACGTTGTGTAAAAAGGAAAAAATGCTGTTAACCAACATTTTCTCCTTATTTCACAATGTTTTCATAGTTCTTCTCCCTCAGGGTCGTAAAAACTCAGGATTGTGTGGTAATGGATTAATATGGGCACGTCTAATATTTCGTTGTTTAGTGAAGAGTTAGGGACAAAAATGTGTTTAGTGAAGAGTTAGGGACAAAAATGTTTTTGAACGACAACGAAGACAATTACGAATACGTGCCTGTATCAACTTCACTCAGTCACTAATATCTAAGTCATTTTTAAAAATGTCATTTTAATAATGCCATCAATTATTTACGTTTTTTGACAAGAAAGACACAAATAAAGGTTAATTCAAGCACTTTGACAAAGATCTTACCTGCTAAATCAGCGATTGCAAGGTTACAGAGAAATATGTTGGTAATATTCCGAAGCTGTGGTCTACACGTTATCAAAACAGTAAGTATACCATTTCCAAGAAGTCCGACCATAAATACCGGTATGTACAGGACAATCAGACAGACGGAGAGTGGATCTAGCCCGATGGATGTTTTAAACACGTGATCATTCAATATTTCTTTTACAACTGTATCATTAAGACTATACTCAGCACTTCCGTTCTTGAGATCTAACCCGTCACTTGTACAGTTATAATCTGATTCATTCATTTTTTTTGTTTACTTTCTCGTTGATACAAAACGAAGTTTAGTTCATGTTCTGAATTAGACAAAACAACTAAGATAGAATATGATAGGAAATCATTTGGAATTCAACATCGTAAGCCTTTGTATTCCACGTGCAAATCGTCGACAACATTCCTGTATATGAATGGTCCATTTCAAACAGATTCATTTCCTTTTTAGGCTAAACGAAGTAATGGAAAATGCGATAAAGAATGTCTTTTGATGTTTGGCCAACCATACAAATTTAATCACAGTCTTCTGCTATAAACATAATCTTTATCAGCAATTTGGCGATGATCCTCTTACACATCACATTTCCTTTTTTTTAATATTGAGTTCCATCTTATGAAGAAAAAACAATGCACACTTATCCTTTATATTGCAAAGTTTTACTTCCAATATATTTTCGGAGAGAGTATTAGACATCACTAAGCATAATGTAATATTTTTGGGATCTGCCTTGTCCGCCGATGTTGAGGGAAAACCCGTTTCAGATTGATATATAATCCTATGTGCACAGCACTCGAAGGTTTCATATCAAAGACAGAAAGAAAGAAAGTGTATAACTCCAATCGTTGAAGAACGGTTTTTACTGTAGTAACATGTACTTACTATCGCTGTGATTTTTCTCTATGCGGTAATGTTGCAGTCATGAGAAATTCTATCCGATAATCACTCAGCACTAATACTGGCAAGAACAATATTTTTTAACGCAACGCATCCTATATATAAATCCAAAAATAAACACATACTTAATTAGACTGCTAGAAAATAAAAAGTTTAATGTGCATATATGTACAATAACTGCGTACATTTTAGCACGAAAGTTCACTAACGTTACTGATTGTCCAACACATTCTCCCTTTAACAGCTTACGATCATTACTCGGATTCTATCAGATAAATGCTGTACTTGAGTTCTGGAAAACTTCTAACGTTTTTTAACGTTATTTCACTGAAGTTATCGGTTGTCCATAGACCTTTTGCGATCAGGTATCAGACTTAAGGATTCTGTCCGATAATGGCTCAACACAAGTATTGCAAAGCAATATTTTCTTTAACGCAACGCACCCTGGATATGAACCCTATAATCAATGTATTTGAACCAGCTAGAAGAGACAGATTAAGCAGGTTCTTGCATGTCCGGGAAAGAACAAATGATAATTTCTGTTTGAGACACCAAATGAAACTAGAACTTGTTTTTCTACAAAAAAAAAAACAGATGTTTCCCCCCCCTTTTGGTGTCAGAAGGATTGATATGTCACCAAGGCAATTTCTAACTGAAATTATGGTCATTTTTCTCTAACGGTTTTCGAGTTATAAAGCGGACACGAAATTGTACGTAAAATGATAAAGGAAAATAATCAAAGGGAAATAAGTCAAAAAATATACAAGCCAGAGTTATGGTTCTTGCGCATGACACTTTGTCTCATGGTGCTTTACAAATGTGTGAAGTTTTATCAAAATATCTTAAAAGGTTTTTGAGTTATAGAGCGGACACGATTTGTGAAGGAAAGTAATGAAAGGGAAATAACTCGTAAAATATAGAAGCCAGAGTTATGATTCTTGTGCATGACACTTCGTCTCATGGTGCTTTAAAATTGTGTGAAGTTTTATCAAAAAATCTTAAAAGGTTTTCGAGTTATAGAGCGGACACGATTCGTGAAGGAAAATAATCAAAGGGAAATAAGTCAAAAAATACACAAGCCAGAGTTATGCTTCTTGTGCATGACACTTCGTCTCATGGTGCTTTACAAATGTGTGAAGTTTTATCAAAATATCTTAAAACTTTTTCGAGTTACAGTGCGGACACGATTTGTGAAGGAAAATAATCAAAGGGAAATAAGTCGAAAAATATACAAGCCAGAGTTATGGTTCTTGTGCATGACACTTTGTCTCATAGTGCTTTACAAATGTGTGAAGTTTTATCAAAATATCTTAAAAGGCTTTCGAGTTATAGAGCGGACACGATTTGTGACGGACAGACAGACAGACGGACGGACAGACGGACTGACGCACAGGGAAAAACAATGTGTCTCATGACCCTGACGGGGGGAGACATAATAAGTTAAAATCGTCGAGCCACTCTGGTTAGCAATAGAGGAAAATGTTTTCCTTGTAGCTAAACATGAAAACCGACGATTCATTTGACTTTATATATACCTAACCTGCAATTAGGGTTATTTTTCGACTAAATTAAAATGAAAGTTTGTCAGCAAGCATCAAGAACGCAGACATAAAAACGCAAGACTGCTTTAAAAAAAATCAGAAAGGGTGGACCCAAGTTCTGACCTTATTGAGTCATGATTTGGGAAAAGGCGCTTTAATGCATCTGCAAAAACTATCGGCACATATCAGCCTACATTAGTCGAAACCATGCTATTGGAAAATTACCTGCATATTAAAGGACTATTCTAACTCATGATTTAGCCGTCCGTTTAGACAGAAAGGATCCATAATGATATTATGCGCCGAATTGCTTAGTGTGAAATC
The DNA here is from genome assembly GCA_946811185.2 of Hippopus hippopus. NCBI lineage: Eukaryota > Metazoa > Mollusca > Bivalvia > Cardiida > Cardiidae > Hippopus > Hippopus hippopus. The sequence goes on along the minus strand of OX328099.1, from coordinate 47,133,992 downwards.
CCCTCCCCCCTACTTACAGGGAGCCGTTCAAATTTATTTATATAGAGGTCTGTAGATTATTAATACAGGCCTGCACTCACACACCACCATATTATACAATATATTTTTACACTCAGTTTCTGAATGACTAAGACAAAAGCTTCAATTCTGAAAAGTAAAAGTCTAACAAATTAAGGATTCTTGTAAGTGTGCATTTAATGTTTTGAGAGAAGCAACTGAGTTTTGAGTGACTTAAATTAAAAGGAAAATCTTTTCCGGCCACCAGATAGTGGAGACAAAAATATCTGAACTAAAGAAACACAAATATCATAACCAAAGAAACAAAAATGTCTAAACATATTTGAACGGAAGAAAAACAGATATCTGAACCAAAGACACAAATATCTAGACCAAAGGAACACAAAAATTAATATCTAATCCATTCCGAATTAAAAAAATACAAATATCTGAAACAAAGAAACACAAGTATCTGAACCAAATATCTAAACCAAAGAAACACAAATATCTGAAACAAAGAAACATACATTTATCACATAACATCCACTGTTTTCAGTGTAATACACCTATTACGAATTTTCTTATCTTATACACGTTTAATATCACAATTATGTGACGTCATTTTTGACGTCATTTTCTACGTATTTCATAATTCCAGTGAATGGGTTTTAATATGAAAAAGGCAAAGCCTCAATACGAGCGACATGAATGATTTGTGGAACAAATATCTAATAATTCGAATGACGACCTAGATTCTAAATCTTGAAATCAAAGGGTTTTGAGTTCGAATTTCGGCTTTGCCAAAACCAAATTTGAGCGTTGTTAAAAGTAGAAAGCATGCTTCTTTCATTGATGTATACGTGTGAAATAGATCGAACGGTCCCGGATTCCCTAAACAAAATTAAGACAGTTCCTCTGCAGTTTTGTTAATTTATATAAAAAAAAAATAATAATAATAATAATAACTTGGAGTGATTATTAGTTCATGTACTTTTAAAGAACATTTTACAGGAACATTTCCTCACTGCATGTAGATCTAGATCTATAAGAGAGAGAGAAAAAAAAGAAAAGACAGAAAGGAAGAAATTCACGGTCGTATTTTCACATTTGCATGTAAAAAGGAGAAGGGGAAAAAAAAAAAACCTTCACTTTCATAGATCTATATCATTCCGCGGAACACTGCTGTCTTTCTAAAATACCACCAGTAGCTTTGATCGCCAGGGAATCATGTGACCGCCACATTTTCAAGGGTTTAGTTGGCGATTAAGGACGACTGGATTGTTTCCACTGCTACCCGGGCGCTACTGCAGCGACATCTAATCATTCTCAGACCTGATTCACATCATGATCTATCCACCTTCGGAGAATTATGATGTATTTTTCAACTATGATTTTTAACACTTTATTTCACATGTAGATCTGTCAATGGCGACATGTTTTTCCTTGAGTTTCTTTAAAATGAAAGTGCCCAGATCGCCAAAATTAGATTATTTGTAGCTTTCCTTTTTCATCCCATCTGCTTTCCTACAAGTCCATCGTTGAAACGGTGATCAGTGTAGAGAGAGGAATGAATTCTGTCGCAGTGACTAGATCTATCATCAATCCTAAGATAGAAATTTACCTAGTTATCGGATAGATATCCAACTTATGGTAAACCCCCCCCCCCCACCCCCAACTTTTAGATCTATCAACAACTTCTAACGTTATAACATTTGAATAAATATATTTGAGCCATGTTGCGATAAAGTGGGTTTAATGCATCTTCGTGATGCATGATACCAAGAAAGTCATCACATAATTATAGTTCCATATAATCCATTTTGTATGATAACTGACTGAATCACGAGGCATGTATACTGGTCCTTTGACATGCAGAAACTTGATCAATAGATTTAGCATAGAGTTTTGATTCAGGTCAGCTTGCACGGACTGCACAGGCAGACCTGGATCGATAGTTTTTGCGGATGCATTTATTCCCCTTTTCACGGATCATAAATCCGACTTTCTCTGTACATGGTATTTTGAAACAGTCAAAAAACTAGTTGCCGAGCCCCGGTAGCGCAGTCGGTAGCGTCTAGGACTCAAGAACAGGGGGTCGCCGTTCGATCCCCGGCTCGGCCAATTTCTTTCCGAGGACTGATGATAGTTATTGCGACATGATTCATTCCTCTCACACTGCTGATCATTGTTTCGACGATGGTTATGTGGGAAAGCAGCCAGTGGCTCTGAAAGAAAATTGTGCAGAGTAGTGGTGAAAGAAACTCCAGGAAAGCATGGATAGGTGCACTGGCCGCCGTGATATAACTGGAATAATGTTAAAAACGGCGTTAAACACCATACAATCAATCAATCATCAGTCAAGAAACTAGTTTAGTCGTGATTTCTTCGACACAATATTTTCCGCGAAAAACCGGTTTGTGCATGACGTAAAAATAGTATGATTAATGACGTCATCATTTGCTAGCGTAGATCATTGCGTATATTTATAGAAAAAAATAGACGTTTAATGCGCTGAAAGTAGGAGGAAATTCGATAACCTGTACTCATTAAAATGACGATGATTTTTAAGTTGTCATCCGATCGGTAGATAATTTTTGTCATTTTTGACCAATCAGGTAATTGTGTGAAAGATTGTGATACGTGTGACGCTGTGCGACCAACCGGAAGACACTCAATTTTTAGTCATCCCCTTCTAGATTTAGACTAAAACCCACAACGAAGTCGTAATTTTATTTTTAAAAATCTAGGACGGTGTTACCGCAAAACGAGCTTCGCTCGTTATGAATATTACCGCGGGTATATAGAGTGATTTCGCATCTTCTGATCAATAATTTGTGAAATATCATTATGTGATAAAAAGAATCTGACATTCGTTGGCGTTTGAGATAAAATTTTATTAAACTCGTCCAAAAAAAAAAAAAAAATGTTATTAAGCTGGCCAGAGGCTCGCTTAATAACATTTTCCCTAGACTCGTTTAATAAAATTTTATCTCAAAAGCCAACTCATGTCAGATCTTATATATCTGAACCAAACAAACACAAATATCTGAACAAATCTGAACTGAAGAAACACAAATATCAGAACCAAGGAAACAGAAATACCTGAACATATCTCAACAAAAGAAACACAAATATCCGAACCAAAGAAACACGTACCTGAACCGAAAAAACACATATAACTGACCAAAAGAAACACAAGTTTTTGAACAAAAAAAAAAAACCAAAAGAAATATAAACAAAAATATCCTCACCATAGAGTTACACACATCCGACCCATAGATGCACACATACCTAAACCATAAAATCACACATGTTTGAAACAAAGAAACACACATATCGGGACCTAGGAAATCAATTATCTAATCCTAGATACATAAATATCTGAACCCAAGAAACAGAAAAAGAAAAAAAAAAAAATGATCAAAGAAACAGACAATATCTTAATGTAAGAAAATAAAAGTTTGAAATTAAGAAGCACAAAATATCCGAGTCAGAAAAACTAAAATTACTAAATTCGAGGAATGCAACTGTACATAGCTTGATTTCTCATTGCTGTAAAAGTATTGTTTCCAAAAAAAAAAAAAACGAAAAAGTGCTAACAAACTGCAAGTTCGAAGTTTTCACTGACTCGACATAGGTTTTCAAATAAAGCAGTTTCATGAGATATTTTTCTGTAAAAGAAATGGAGAAAAAATCCTCCACTAAGCATAACTTCATGAGAAAAAAAGTATTGGATCGCGTGACTTTCTCGTCGTCTGTTGTCAAATCTTGTTCGCTAATTTGGTAACAATATGTGTCTTGTGGACGGTGGCATTAGGTTCTTACTTTACATAATGAATGCCATTTCCCATTTTGGAATATATTACATTCCATGACATATGTAAGAGCCTACCTGATTGCCGAGCCCCGGTAGCTCAGTCGGTAGCGTACAGGACTTGAGAACAGGGGATCGCCGGTTGGATCCCCGGTTCGGCCAATCTCTTTCCGAGGATTGATGATAGTCATTGCGACAGGGTTCATTCCTCTCTCATCACTGACCATTGTTTCGACGATGGTTATGTGGAAAAGCAGCCAGTTTCTTGGAAAAATATTGTGTGGAGTACTGGTAAAAGAAATTGCAGGAAAGCATGGATAGGTGCACTGGCCGCAGCGATATAACTGAAATAATGTCGAAAAACGGCGTTAAACACCGTACAATCAATCAATAAATCGAGCGTACCTGATCAGATTGGAGCTCTCCGCTAACACTACGGTTGGCAAATTGGATAATCAATGACAGATGCTGTTGGCTTAATGTGTACCCTTCCTGTCCATCATTTTAGGGAAGTTTATGGTACACGTTCTAGTAATCTAAAAACCCTGAAACGCCAAAATTATATAGAAATTTCGAACGGGAGAAATCCTTATCCAAATTCAGGGTCGCTGTGGCGAATGTCAGACTCTGCAAATTAACCCTGCAAGTTTTGTGCAGTCTGATCTTGATCTACATTGTCTGCAAAAGGTTCTTTAGTCGCACTGAGCAGCTTAAGGGTTACAATTATATAGACCACATTATGTGCTACTTGGAACTAGTGTTCGCAAGAGCAACCAAACATGAGCATACAAGCTCTCGAAAGCTTACTGATTTTACGATAGCGTGCTGAAAAAAGTTACTGATAATTTTTGCAAGTTCTGACATCTATTTTGTTTTATTTGGAAACAATGTCTGTCGTTGATTATATCAAATAGTCGTAATCATACAAGATTCGTCGCTTATTTTCGAATAAATCATCCATATTATTTGCCCTGACATTACGGATCACAAAATGGCCATGGAACAAAGACCAAGGTACGAAGTTTCCTGCATAGTCTTCGGTTCTGGATGCTTGTTCATTTCTTATTGAGATGTCTTTCGTCTTTGTGCGTGCACTTAAAATGACTTATAGCACTCAGCCAAGTGTTGGATAAAAATCTAAAACGGCTAGAATGTTATCTAAATAGAATAAAACATGAAGTAAATACTCCTGTAATAGAAAGAAAACAAGTTGCTTGATTTTCAGCGATGGATGCAATTGCTGCATTATTTCGGTAACAATAAACAATGGTTATTTTCCAGATCAGCTGTCGGCCTAAAAATGACCAGTACATTCTGAATAAGATAATCGAGTTACACATCTTCCAACTGGTGTACGAAAATGAAATTACACAATATGGTGCGAGACGAAGGTCGTTGATCCTCATCATGATACAGCATCTATTTTTGGAATATTTAGATAATCCTGTTTAGAGCAGTAAGTGTTGTATCTTTTTGACAAAGCTGAAATGTACAAAGTCGATTCCACTTTTAACGGGTTTGGTTTCAGTTGGCATAGACCTATCAAAAATTTGTAACAAGCGTCAATTGTTTGCGTAGGTGTGGCCCTAACGCATGCAATTGACGCTTTGTACAAAGTAAACTACATTTAAGACTGTTTGATTGGAATAACAATCGTAATATCAAAATCTATATTCTTGATAAGAAATACGTCATTTACTTATTAGGCAACGCTAATCAGAACCATTATAAAGATCTTGCTTAAAATACATAATTACTCTGGTCTCCAGTTGAAAGGGAGCACTCAGAAATAGTCAGTCCTCACAACCTCTGATAATAACTGCTTTTATTATATACCTATATATGATCTGAGTAAAATGCGGACGTTATCTTACCAATACAGCTCAACAGAATTTTTTTTTTCTTGTACCGTGTGTAGAGCATAATCGTGTACACGGACTACTTAGAACTGTGTATTGACGTTCTGGTATTTTCGCCAAATTCCTAACACGTTCGGCCCGCATGATGAAGCATGAAAACCCCATTTTAGTGCATTTATAGCGATTCCACCTGTTATTTGACATCTACTTTTTTCAAAAATCGATTTTATGCAGAACTTGATATTTTCCGACATCAATGCCCAGTAAATAAACATATGTTGTTTCGAAACGGTATTTCCAAATGCTACTGTACGATACACTCTTGAACTTAAGAATCGCGATTAATAATCAGAAACTTTACTTGCCTCCTGCGTTAAAAGTAAAGAAATGTACTGTTCTTTAGAGTGACAGTGAATAACAACCACTGATTACCTTTCCAGTGTTTAAGAAATATTTTTTAAGCCACAGTTCTTGTCTTTTTTCTTGTAGCGGCTCGAGGACAGCAACCGCCATTTTCAAATAAATACTGATCTATGCTGACTTACGTTATCTATGTACCGTATATTCATCCGCCATTTATAAATATTGTACATATATGTACAATAAAATTTTCTCTGATTTTTGGTTATTCGTATTGGTTTTTGTGATGTTTCTTTACAGTTATTGTGGTGGCCTTCGATCTCATTCGATACGCACCTCTTTACACACGCAACTCGACATGATCCGACCACGCAGAAATGCAGACTGTTGTAATATTCCATACTGATTACTTAGGATAACAAGGGCTTTCAGTACATCTCAGCTCCACTGTCGATCATACAGCTGCAGAAATGCAGAATCGAGATGGAGTTAAAATCAAATAATTGATAACTCAAACATGCATAGCAAAAACTTTCAAACTGCTTGATAATGATCTGTTCTGTTATTACCATACACACATGCTTTTTGACAAGACGTTGTCGGGGGACTTATTTTAATGTTGTCGCTGGCAAGAAAGTATCGTTCAAATGGGAATGTATCACCTGTCGTGATTTAATAACTAAAATTTTTGTTGCTATAGCTAAGTATCTTATGTGTTTAGGAGAGAGAGAGAGAGAGAGAGAGAGAGAGACTATGTTAAATATCAAATATTTCGGTTTATGGTGCTAGATTTCTCAGTTTTAAGTAAAAAGACATCCTTAGTTAGCACGAGATTCGCATTTGACACAAAACTAAGGCATCCCCCTACTTCAAAATCCGACAAAAAAAGTTGCACAAGGAAGAATAAAGGTCAGATCGCACATTAAATTCAATCAAATCTGAATTTACAGTGTCCACAAGACAAGCCCTGAACTTGTACTAGAAGCGTTCAATGAATGAATGCGTGTGCAAATGCTTCATAAATTCTAATAAAGGCCATTTTGTAATCATGTCTGTGAAGTTTGATCAAAATTGGATAGGTAGTTTCAGAGAGGTAGATGTCCAAAATAAAAGTTCTCACGCACAAGTACGCACGGACACCGTACCATAGCATAAGCTCGTTGGCGTTCGGCCAATAGAGCTAAATCACATATTTAAAACTAAACTGGTGTGCTAAATACAGTACTTTAAGGAGATTTAGACCCATTTAGCGTTCAATTCCATATCGTCCGTATACCTTTGCAAATAATATACCAAGCTCAGTATCAAGTTTAAAGGTGGCCCTTCAGATTTTGGGACGAAAATTTTACAAAAATACAAAAAAATGATCCTTATACTCCCAAAGCCTTTTAATTTTCATTCATAAAACGCCAGTAGTCGAAAACCATCCGACAACAAGAGAAATTAGAGATTTACTACGGCCCAGGTCGACACTGACGGGAAACACGGTCTATTTTTACATGAGCAACTCGCTCATTTACATACCAGAGATACACAGACGAAGCTTCAAACATAGCGTCCGAAGAAGACATTATGGAAAATAATTACATGTTTGTTATGTTATGGAATTTAAGCGTCATTAGTCACGTGCCAGTCACTTGACATTCCCACAATGCTTTTTTGATTTCTGGCGGAAAATCTAAAAATACTTTAAGAGGCTACGTAGCCTTTTAAGGGAACACCATCAAAAAAAATTTTTTTGTAATTTTATGATTCTTAAATATTGACAATTTGTATTGTTTTTTTCATATAAATTTCAGTGATATATATATATTTTTTAATTTGGTGAGATGTGAAAAATCTAAATACCCACCTTTAAGGAAGTCTAGTCTTCATGAATTTAACTCTTTGACATACAATCAATCAATCTTTCGAGCTTGACTATATCCAATAAGGATTTTTGAAAGAGGCAATAAATGGTCATCTCTTTCGCTGATTTTTCATATCCATGTAATAAAAGTAGTCTGCTAGTAGCCATTCATTATTCTCATGATACGTGTATTGACATTGCCAACATGTCTCTGCACATTAGACATTATGTAAAACATTGTCTGTTCATTCCCAACTGCACGATAAATTATAGAAAATGACAAGCCCGTTCTATATTGCCAACGAAAAGCTGTCGTTTACTGCATAGCATCAGGATTGAAGACACACTATTTACAGTTCAACCAAAGCGATCTTGCATATTTTTCCTACGCATTGGAAGAAGCTTTTGAAAAGAGGAAATGGTGGTTACCCGTTTTCTTGTCCTTTTCAAACAATGTTTTCTAACAAGTTAGAGTCAAATCATGTCATCTAAAATCGTCTGCAAATGCGTTCCATACAGATTCAACTTTGTCATCTGATAAAGCGTAAATCATCTCACGCAACATCTCTGTCTGTTTAACTGCTATCCGCCTATATAACCTATGCCTTCTGAAGCAAAGAGAGCGGACCGAAATGACACGGAGTTGTCCATGACGACGTAATGTTGGCCAGCTGTTTTCAAAACCTGATTGTTAACGCTCAATTATACCATTTGAATTCGGTAGGCCTAATCTATGCAACAGCAACGGGTTTTCTGTCATAATTTAATTCGGTTTTTACTCAGTTTGTTTTCCACGATGTTTGAACTGAATATTCTTTTAATCCTGCCTAAGAGAAGGAACGTTATCATGTCTATTTAACGTTATATCCTTTTAGAACAGGGGTGTTTCAAATTTTCAGAGTATTGTTTATGTTCTTGTCGATATTTTATCACACTATAGTCATTCTTGTGGCGTCATGACAAACATTACACCTGGTGGTTGCGAGATTGCATAGATTACGACGGATAGAAAATGTAATTTTGGACTTGGCTCCTATCCACTGTTCAGTCGAGGATACCGCATGATACTTGTCACGTGACTTTGTACGACCTTCGTCTTGCATATTCATGAAGCTGGCAAGAAATTGGAGTCGAGATACACTACACAAGTCTACTGTCGCAAAAATCTATGTCACCTTAGATGGGGGATATGTAAATGACTCTAGTGATACACCACCCCATTGTTTACAATTTGACCTGACGTAATTTTCTCCCGACCAAGATTCATTTCAAATAACAAATCTGAAACTTCTTTTCATTCTTTGGGTCCGTAGATATTTCTAAATTATTGATTTAAGCACATTTCTACATTTGGCTGAAATGAGTAAATGGGTATCTTTAAATCAAGACAGAACGGAGTTTGATAAAATTTTCACTTCAGCTAGGATTTGCTGTTACTGGCTGTCATATGATCGTGTCAGCGAGGGTGGTTTACTGTCAGGCTATTTTAAAAAATGTTGGTTTATTCTCATTCTCCGCGAATATACATACGTACATAACTAAATGGCAGCTCTGTGTCGGATGTGTCATGCTCACTGAAATGATTTTGTTAATATTTGTACAAAATTTGATGTCTTGTATACTCAAAGGACATTAATTACATAACACATGCAGGTAAGTGAAGTTTCCCTTATTCCTTTAAAGTTTAATTTTGCGAGCAAATTTACGGCGATTTTTTTTTAAGATATCTTTTGTTTCCACATGAGGCGATCAAGTCGTGAATGTCATTCCATAAATCTCAGAATTAATTAGAGAGACCGTTACCACAATCGAGTTCTTGGACTTGGGGCCTTTCCTACAGATAGTAAGGCTGAGCTTGTATTGCAAAAATTCCGATATAACTTAACAAGTAAACTTATTTTTAAAAAGATAGCAAGAGAAATACCTGAGTCGGAGTATGAGTAAAAATATTGGATATGGGATATTTCATAGGACGAATAAAAAGGTATAAACAGTCATATCTGTACGTATACAGTATACGACTCATTTATTTTCGCGATCTTGTTGCGTGACTTTTAATCACGTCTTCTGACGGTAAGATTTTCTTGTTACTCTGTGACAAATAGGCTCTCGTTTTCAGACAATATAATTATATCGTCATTTAGCGTAACGTATTGTCCGCCTGGGAATATATCATCTGTCTGACTTCTCAGCTAACTTTTATTCTCCACAGTCCCTTACATTGTAATAGGCAACAGCAGGTCTCCGGTAAAGATCCGTTCAGATTGCCTAACCTTGAATCTATTCCGTCCTCTTGTTCGGTCAAGCTTATGCAATAAAAAAACTTTTCAGGTTTCAGTTTGTTCGATTATCAGCCATCAAAAGAGGTCGAGTTTGTAAATTTGACCCTAAAAGAGTTAAACTCTTTCCAAAAAAGCAAGACAATCCATCAAATGTATCAAGGTTCTGTTTGATACAAATGCAGCATTTTGTGCCTGATGGACTGTCTAAATCGGGATTGGACTGCATAAAGACCGTATTTCCCGATTTCAAAAGTAAAATGTCCATTTATTTTTCAAGACACTCATGTTATACTTGCTGTAACAATGACTGTGAATTTTTTTTAAATTATTATTATTATTTATTTCGCATCTCTTAAGGACGTCTGTATCAAAGCTACGTTTACCTTGAAGAGTGTTTTCAAGTAACAGTCTTCAAGTCTTGTGGCTAGCAAATTTTAGGTCTGCATTTCCAAATATTTTCGAAAAATATCTCCAAAACTGCTTCAAACAGACAAATCAATTGCAAACTGATACATAAGACTAAACGAAATAACTTAAATGCAAACATAATACCGTGGGCAGGCGACACTTTTCGAGGAGCAGCAGAACCGTTATTAAATCGTTTTCTTAAATCAAGAAATTGGTCATAACGTGCATTTTACATATTTCTTATTGCTAAAATGTTTTTCGTGTGTTCATGTATACCATCAAGCCTGATGCTTATTTCTTTTAAAAAGGGGTTATTTCCACAGTTAATCCTTCAAGTTAAAGTTTTAATCCTTTATTTTTCAAGTTTTATAAATCCTGAAAACTCAATTTTGGCAAGTATAAAGACTTACTCTTGGAAATTGTATACTATAAAAACTTTAATATTAGTCCTTTAAGGATACATGGGGATATCTCATAATTCATCTCCGTTCTGTTATCAAATTACGAGTTAAATTAAACTGCCCCAGTGTTGCGATAGAAAATTTTTTGTCTAGAATTACCACTATTATTAGTTAAATTACACAGTAGAATAAAGAGGGTCACGAAAGCCTAAAAACGCTCACCTGAAATCTAATATTCAACATTTGTAAGTCTACAAAGATACGATCCCTCAAAGGAGTCATTTTCCGAATACAATTGCTTCACCACACAAGTTCAATGAGATGGTACTTAACATCCAGTTCCGAGGCAAGGTCTTGTGGTTCCTATAGAACATCCTGTAGGTGTCCCGCTCATAAAGTTTTACATATTGACATCCGACACGATGGATGGACTGTATTTACACCAGGGCTGAAAATCATAGATTGCTGGTCGTGATACCAGTCTATACTCTCTGTTGTATGCAATTTAAACTCTCTAAATGTACTATTTAATATATAATGGGCTAGTGGCCATACCATTGAATAAACTATTGTATTGTATTGTATTATTTTGTTACCCTCGTGACCTGACTGGTTTTAATAGTTTTCAATAAGGTAGAGAAGCTAAAAAATAAAACAGTAAGATTCGTCAATGACAAACTCACTAAGCGAAAGCAAGGGATCAAAATCAGACAACACAAACTATGTAACTTTATATAAGACCTACAGTAAAATTTTATGTTGCGACTTTCTACCAAAGCGAATATGTGTATCTGGATCGTATAATCAATTACATTTATTCAGCTCTAGAAAGATCAAAAGTTCTCTCAGAAATAAAAACATTTCCATCCGCCTTGTCCTGAATAATATTACGATTCATTATTTACTAACCGTAATATTGTTGAGTCAAACCACCAAGATTACCAACGTTGCTATATTTACATAAAAAAAAAAAAAAAAAACTCAGTCCAGCTGGTATTAGTTAAGGGTTTATATGCATTTTTCGAGAAAAAGAAAATGACATCAATTTCAGCTAATGTGTTTCTCTAGTTAATCTGCAATTCGACTGTCATTAAGAAATCTAATACTGATATTGACTGTCACTTAATTAAGTTTACCTTTTTTATACATGTATCAGTTGCAGGCAGTTTTGGTTGCTTTGTGGGTATCAAAGATGGGATAAAAACAGAAAACAGGGACTTATAAGATAGAGAAGTGATCCCGGATCTTCACATACAATATATTCTGTAAAAAAATAAAGCGATTACAACATATGTTGATTTGTTGTCACTGACAAAACACATGGACATATATTTCGTGTATGTATTTCATTCATTTCGGCCGCAACCTACATGAAGTACCACAGAAGAAAATGTAGTTCTTATTAGTTGCATACGGGTTGTGAATTTGAACTGCGGCATGGACCATGCACAAAACAAAAATTGATTGAAGTAAAATAGTTTAAAGGTGGAGAGACAACCGATGCTTAAAGCCCCATGCTTTTTTTTTTTTTTTTGATATATTTTTCCTTCTTTCCGTGATTTTCTTGAAAAAAAAAGGGGGGGGAAATTGTTAACAGCAAACTGATAATGGGCATGCATTTTTTTAAATCAGAGATTCTGTATTAAAAATAGCCCATGCCAAAAAATATGAAAGGTTCCTGGCAACACAGGGTTGCACACGCAAAGTAGGAAGTAAATATAGGTCGGTGTAAAAAATAACGACATTTCTACATTGGAAATTGAATTAAACTTGACATCGTCGCAGGACAATTGTGTGAAAAGAATGTTCAGGTTTCTCGCGGTAGTTAGTTTAGTTTTCTTCTCAGAGAGTATTGAAATGAAGCAGCCCTATGGCAAAGGAGGCTAAAATGTAACTTAGATGTATTTACCAAGCAAGTAATCATATGCTTACGATCGATACTCAAAATCATAACAACCGACTGAATCATGAAGTAATCTGGTCCTTTAACATACAAATAAATGACAAACAGCAAAAAGTTTCAACCCAGGTCACCTTTTCGGACTGCACAGGCTGACCAGGTTCAATACTTCTTGCAGATACATGAAACCCCTTTATATAGAATATAGCTCATACTGGAAATAAATCTGTTAGACAAGGCTAAGGTTATAGCGAAAGTGATACGTGTTAAGATGACTGGAAAAACCACAGAAATTTGATGTCATTAAATTTAGTTTAATTTGAACATTTTTAGTCATCATATAATTACAGTGTTCTATAGACAATCTAATAGAACAACTAAAATAACTGATGAAATGGATAAGAATGAAAGCTAAGCTTATATTCCAGGTATACATTAAATGGTTATTTAAAATGTCATGGCTACGGTTAGAAAAATAATAATGATAATTTGAAAAATAGTGAGGAAAAACAAAGATAACAATTAGAAAAAAAGAAGCCAATTGGTGTGGAGTGTAACTTTGGAGGACTATATTTGGAGGTATTTTTACACACGCTATTGTCTTCGTCCATGACTATCACAGATCAGAAGATATTAGTTGCTATTTGTAAAAGAACGTGTAAGCAGCTCTGTCAATTAAACCAAGTTTAGAAAGTCAGAAGTTCCACCATTTATAAAAGAAATCATATTTATATTAAGAAAATTTCCTGCAACTACTGGTCATATAAGTTTGAACTGCAACGGTTATTCAATCATATGTAAAATATGTAAGTTTTTTGTGTGATAATTTCATTCAATTCTCGTGACATTACGCACTTTTATACAGATTTCAAGTGAGAAGTACCTTTCTGTCGTTGGCGCTATTTTAGTAATTAATGGCGTTCTCTCACTTCCTGTTGTCTGGACATTTATGTAACCAACCAAAATATGCAGTTCTGGGAACATTAATAACCACACAGTTTCACGGAGTGACTACTGTACAATGAAAAACTAATTGTACGGTGTGCAATGTCATGTCATGCTGTTATTGGGCCATTCATGTCTTTAAATACACGATTAGTTCCCAACTTTACCTATCACATTTGAAAAAAAAAGTTTCTTCCCGCGCTTGAAAAGAAGTTCCTACAATGCAAAACACGTGGTTTATGCAGGATGCAGGACGGGACACACATCTAAAAGTCTAATAGAATTTTTGTACAATACGTTCGGTGATGGGGTAATATCAAGACTATATCCAAAGGTGAAAGATTGTTGATTATTGTGGCCTTCGCATAGTCCTGACCTCAACCTGTGCAACTTCTTCCGTAGGGTTTATTTGCTGTGGAAGGTCTACAATCCTATTCCAGACAGCACAGACATGATGGTAAAGAGAATTAAACCTGAAATCAAGAAGATTTATATTGGAATGTGTGCTAGAGTGATTAACAATTTCATCATGCGTATTGGGCATAGGAAGAGAATGAAAAACTGTCGCACTGAAAACGTCATTTATTACTAAAACGACGCCATTAACAAAAAAGATACTTCTGATTTGAAATATGTTAAAAAATGTTTGGTGTAATTAAAATTGAATGAAATTTTGACACAAAAAACTTACATTTTTTTAATATACATGTAAATATAATTTTACCTCTTCATCTGAAATTGAAAGCTATTGTATATATGTACAAAAGTGTTACCTTACTTTCCGGACACCCTGTACTTCATTTCTAGCAGACCTAAATTTTGACCAGTGACGGACATCGTTTGACTTCTTTGCTTTCCTATGTAATCTCTTAAGAAGACGTTTTTTTCTTCAGCTGGGAATGTACTTATGTGCATTTTCAATAATGACATCCGCAATATTATCTGCATAAATGTCAAAGTTACCATCATGCGTAGAGATCCAGTTGAAAATTGCGAGGCTGATTATAGTTGCCTTGGCTATTTTTTCCAAATTGTTCACGCTATATTCTTAAATTTGAGTTTTAAAAAAATCAAAGACACCAAAGACAGGAAATTAATAACACATTGTAAGAACGAGACAAGGTTCGTCAACGCCCGTTGTCAAGATTGAGTCCTTATTGGTAACGAAAAGAAGACCAATTATACAGTGATAATTTTCTGTGAAATGTGTTGTGAGTCATTGTATTTCAATTAAAATCCCAAATAGTTAAGAAATCAGAGTTATTCATATCAACACCAATACCAGAAGAATCATCAATGAGTGAGCCGTAAGCTTAGGAAAGTTTGGGGGTCTATAAAACATTCCATACAAAACGTTCTTGTTACTGCTACACTTGATTTGAATCCAAATGCTCTTAACTCTTTTGGGCTTGAGATCACGCCTTCGGATGTAAGATAATTTTTCCTTTTAACTCCTCATCTGTTTCCAACTCTATCTTACCGTTCAGGTGGATGGAAAGAGGAAAAAAATAATTAAATGAATTTGGAGCAATTACGTAAACTTAACAGAGCAACACTTTTGAGTATATGGTTTTCTGTAAATAATCGTTAATCATTAAATAATCGCACTCTTTTCATTAAGAAATTTACGAAGACACATTAGGAAAAAGGATTAACAAAAAATAATCATCGGTTTGAAAAAAGCAATTACACCATTACTTTATTTCTGCTCATTGAATCCTGTTCATTAAATCTATCATTGTTTTTGCAACTATTCCACTAGCATTTCGCATACCTTACTTACAGGTAGTTACACTTATTTACAGTAGACGGCTTAAAAACATCCGAATAACGTGTGGTCAATCAACATTGAACTGAGAGTTAATATATCAGTTCGATAAAATTATTTTTAAACCTCTAATAAATGAGAAAGTGCTCGATTTGGTCAAATATGTTTCCGAGAGAGTTCTGCTGATAGCAAAAAGCCGCATGCAATTGGTTCGGTTAATGTGCTTATAACATGAGGCTCAGGATAGGTCCCCTTACTATTCTATTCATTTTTTTTTTTTTTTTTGTACAATTGGACCTTTGAACATCTTTTTTATTATAACCATACAAATACGACTTTCTACATACGGTCAGTCGACGTCATTCCAAATGGCACATACATAGGCAACTAATTTTCATGCACTCCTTTCTTAGCAATAGCTACATGAAATCTAAGAAAAGGACTGTTTCAGTTATTTATTTATTTATTTATTTAAATTTATTTGATTAATTTTGTACTCGTTGTATCGATCATGTATTAACGAATGGAGTTATAATTCAGATTCAAGCATGTGCATTATCCTCTTACTGTTACCAGACGAGCATTGTTTTTTTTTTTTTAGATACTTCAAACTTCAGATTGTTTATCGTGATCGGGATATGTGTTCACCTAACTTTCTCTGTTGTATTCCTAGTCAAATTCGAGATTTAGACAGTAACGCAATTTCTGATTAGCTAGGCGGTGTGGTTTAGCCAATCAGATATTGCGTTAGTTTTTGCATTTTAGAAAATTCTTGAGAATTAGACTAAGAATGTATTATAGACCCACACCGCACGGAAATGGAGACTGGTCTTTAATTTGCTGTCTTTGCAAAGGTCCACAGAGGAACTGATTAGTGTATATAGGTTAATCGACTTATAAACACTAAGATTGGCATTATCAGAATACGTAGTCAATGGGAATAGCTATTTAAATGTATATCTACAAGGAAAAAAGACATCATTTTCTTCTAATGTGGTTTTTTAGTTAATCTGTTCCGAGTAGTCTTACTGGGATATTGAGTTTTTTTATTGATACTATTGGAAATGCAACTGTATTCAGATAATGCATTCTCCGTGAAGATACTACCGGGTTTTATACATTTCTCACATGCAAGAGATACGTTATCATATTACGCAGAAAACATCAATTGTACTGCAAATGCATTTTCAAGTATCTGTATGTTCCAGCGATTCTGCTAATAGATAACAGGACATGCAATACCCTGAATCTTGGTACTGCAAACTGTAATGTTCTTAGCGAACCGTTAGGACAAAGATCGGCCCCTTGTCTTTGTGTATTTTGTTAGTTTTCAGTCATTTTCGTTCCATCTACATTATGCTTATTTGCATTTTTTATTTTTTTTAATGAAAATATCTCGAATTTTCGAGATATATATTTTTTCTTCTCTTCAAGAAGTGACGAAGAATTGAAGATTAAACACTTTTGCACAAGTCACGAATACAATTTCTTTTCTTTGCTTTACATGATTATTTGGGATGACTGGGCTGCGAGGAACAAGCTAAAATTAACAGCCGTGGCGCAGCTTTAAATGAATTGGTTACATATTATTTGGTATGACTGGGCTGCGAGGAACAAGCTAAGACTAACAGCCGCGACGCAGCTTTAAATGAATTGGTTACATATTATTTGGGATGACTGGGCTGCGAGGAACAAGCTAAGACTAACAGCCGTGGCGCAGCTTTAAATGAATTGATTATGCATTCAAAGCATGATAGTTTTGTCCGTCTGGAAAAGAAAAAGTCCAGTGAATAGGCACAAGATACCTTCGTGAAAAAAAGAAGAGACATTTGTTTTTTTTTAATAAAATCACGCATACCGGTGTATATATTTCTATTATTCTAAACTGAAGTGATGTCTACTTTCTAAAACCGCAGAAGCTTTTGTGGGGGCTATCATATGTACGTTGACAGTATCAAGCCGTTTGAAACACGACTGGCTTAAAAGAATTGAGGACATTTCACTTCAAGAAGTTAATATTTTGTTACAAAAAACTTACAGCAATCTCAGTTTCTCGTCTAGGTGACATTAGGATGAACTGTGTACCGCGCGTCTTACAAATGGGATTTTCTTTCTCCAATTTGTGACGTCGGATTCCATCACAATAAATCCACAGAATAAGTATTTCTCTCGGATAAGTTGCTGTAAACCCTATCGACGACAATGGCAATTATAGTTCTTTCCACGGGCAGTGAAGACCAAGATCAGACTGTACTGCACGTGTTGTCTGATCTCATATCTTTACTGCCAGACATTGTGAGACAATGGTTGCAGGAAAAATAACCTTGAAAAGGTATTAAGTGACTATTTAATACTGTATAAAACCTGTTTCAAGTATGTAGCGCCCGAAGCGTTAATCCTTCTCGGTCTGCCGAATGACATGAACTCTTTCACCAGCCATTAAAGAACTATGAATCTAGAACTGCAAGTTTCTGATTCAGAACATGGGAAATAAAATCGGAAAGTGTAGATCAAGATCACAACGCACATTCTGTGCCGTCCGACCATGACTTTCACTGTTCATAAAAGAAAATAGCTTCTTTTTGGGCGCCGAAAGTGTTTAATAGTACTGCCAGCTTCTCTCGTTTTATTGACCCGTATTCTGGTTTATTCGATACAATAAAATGTTCAGCTAATCTTGTAAACATAATGTAAATACAATCTAGTGATTTGGATGACATCTAGAAATTATACGGTCTTCAATTCTATACCGCCTGTGTGTTTGTGGCAGCGAGTACATAAGGTATAGTTTTAACATTTAATAAGTCCGACAGCCTAGAAGGAGCAGCCAAGTTAAGTCGAGTAACAAACACTTTTGCATTTTGTGTGTGTGTGTATGCTTACCACTGTTTCTGAAGTAACAGCGGCCAACGCAACTGTTTATGCGGCTTTGTAGTTGCTGTAACCGTGACTTTATACAACCATCTTATCAAGCCACATGCCGCTTTTCATCAAAATAAAGCTTAATATAATTTCCGATGGAAAGAGAACGAAAGCTGTCGAAAGTGAATTTTATTATTCCTTGGTAAGGGTTTTGACCGAGACGGGATTCGAACTGACAACTGTGGATTACTGGACCTGCGCATCACTACTTTTCTACGGGGTATGAGCTAAAATGACTTTGTCGGTATGGTTTTAGTGGTAAAACTAAATCTTAGGAACAGAGCAAGTTTATTTGGAATACTTAATTTTCATTTCTTAAACGTACACTATGTGCACGTAAAAAATTAAACATTACCTCTTGGTGTGCGTGTAAACACCTTTACATATTTCCATGAAGAATGCCGTGTTTATATATTACACTTTCTCATAAATAATGCCTGGTACAGTATACATTTGCAGTCAGACCATGGATCATGTTGGCAGGTTTAGAATTAGCTGCTGCTCTGTCCAATTTAGAGATGATTAAACTACAAAGACATTCGTGATTTTGTAAGGTGACGGCCAGGATTGAGGTTTCATTCAAAATTTCTGGACATGACCGCTTTTAAGGAGAATCCATCATGGTGTCGGGCAAAACTAGTTAGGATGGACATACAGATCTTGTTGTCACTTAAATTTGTACAGTGACTGCCCATAGGCATCGAGATAAGGTCTAGGTATCAAAATGAAAGTGGAAACTTGTGCAGAAGTTGATAGGCAGTTCGTTTACAATGATGGACAATAATGCCCTTCCCCATAATGCTCATGTTGTGCGGGTATTCATGTATTTGCAAAGAGAGGAAATTGCATATCTGATCTAGCAAACCCCGTAATACTGACCTGAATTCATTGGAGCCTAATGATATGTGGAATGAGTTACAGGATCGAATTTCAGGCAACAAATTAGTATCCTGGAACTTGGAGCTATGCTTGTTTAATGAAGAAATCACGAAATTTTTTTTTTCAACTACAACTAAACTGTATACTAGGAAACTGGCTTAAGTGGGAGCTGTAAAAACCTAGTTTACGATCGTACATTTAATTCTGATTTATTTGTGGAAGCACCAATAATAATGTATGTCGACAGCATTTCCCTGATTTTATGGCTGCAATCCAGACATCCGTAATTCTCGGATAGAGTTTTATTAGTACTTGGACTGTCCCTTACACTTTAACACGACACTACAAGCAGCCGACTCTCTAACTTGAGCTGATAGAAGAAATGATCCGTAACAAACATTTTCTTCATTTACCACAACGCTTTTATGAAAAATCTCCTAGTATCCAGCAGTAATTCACTCCACTTGTTTACAGTCTACAATATTACTTTCAGAGATATTAACCCTTTACCACAAAATCCCAAGTTTTTACGGTCATGAAAAAGAAGCCTTTTGAAAAGAAGATGTGGGAAGAGGAGAAAAACGTTAGTCTCCTGCATTTTCTCCTTTTCCCACAATGTTTTCTATCCTTTAAAATCCTATCATTTGAGTCACATTTAAACTGTCTTCTGCAAAAGTTTTCAGTTCTTACATTTTTGTCATGTGGTAAAGAATTATCTGCACATTTGTTTCCTAAGGTAACTTTCGTGCCTATCTGATTTCTTATGACAAAGGTCATGACCGTCAAGTTGAAGAGTCGGTGGTTAGAGGAAAAAAGTTTCTATTTAAACCTGAGATACATGTAGCTAGGTAATAATTGTTTTTGTAACAGAGATCGTTAGATGATATAAACATAGTGTTTTTACGAACAAATGATAAAAAAGGACTTTTCGAAAAGTTCGTATAATTTGTTCATAATTTTTAAGCATACAAAATATAACAAACATTTACGAGTCTTAAGCTTTCTATGAGCATAATATCATAGTACAGCCGGGATAGTGTGTCACTTGGAAATGGTTAAAACAAAGAGTTTTGAGGTAGAAATATATAAAATAAAACCTAAATTAATCTTATAGGCGACAAAATACATTCCTTTATATACATATACACTATTTTAGAAGTTCAAAATACCCGTTGTGTTTGTGTGTTCTTGTTTTGAATTGTTGTTTATAATTGGCCTGCAACATGCGAAAAGGGGCTTTCAGACATTTGCGTAAAGTGTCGTCTCGAATCAGCCTGCGCAGGATACTAATTGCGCCTGCTAATCCGAGACGGCGCTTTACGACTTCATTAGATTTTGTCCTACAGTAGACTTACGCAAAACAAAAAATTACATAAAAACGGAGTGTTGTTTCGGATTAGCCTGCGCGGAGTGCGCAGGCTGATCCGAGACGACACTTTATGCAGATGTCCGAATGCCCCTTTTCAGGTGTTTCAAGCCATTATACAAGTGACACAAAACCGACGTCTAAGTATAGCATAGTGTTTTCATAAAAACAGTTCTATTTATAACAGCATGTGAATAATAAACAATTCACTCATGTCAAATACAACATTGTTGCACTGAAACAGATTATAATTCGACACACTCCGTTTTCGTAAAGAATGATCAGGGTCAGATAAGGTATTGAGTATAGAGATTTTGTAAACCAAATAGTTTGCCAGATGAGCTTCACAAAAGTTGGGTTAACGAATATTCAGATGTCTCAATAAAATATTGTGAACCACTTACTAGAGTACTCTTGCCACACTGCAATCATTTGCGATTGCCAATGAGAAGAAATGACTGGGGGGTATCAGGAATCTTGTTTTGAAAAATAGCATCCATGTCGACATGAAGGTGTCTATACGTGGTTCCATTCGAATGTCAAATGGAAAACAAGAGGGCCATGATGGCCCTGCATCGCTCAACTGGCTAATAAGTAAAAACCCTAAACGCCAATTATTACAATTCTTGGCCAAATTGTGTCGAACTAGAAGACATAAAATTTTCTCTATGAAATCCCACGAGAATGTTACGACTCAAGGGCGAAGCCATTTTTGACCACAGCGCTATAATCACTTGATTTCAGGTAGAGGTCCACAAGATAAAACCCCACACCAAATAATACAGGTCTAGAAGTATGGCTATAAATAGGAAGATTTTCAAAGCTTCCTCAGTAAAAGGCCTTGTAAAACATGAGACCCCTGAGACAGGGCTAATTTCAATCCCAGGGCTATATTTTGAAAAAATTCAGAGGTGAACAACAACATGAAGCTATGTGCCAACTTTGGTAGCCCGAGGATTTATTGTTTGGAGCAAGAAAGATTTTTTGAGTTTGAATTTGCACTATATAAGCACTGACCCAAGGAGTGGGGCCAATTTTGGAAGAGGCCTACTAGATGATAACACTCATAATATTTTGCATCTATAGCTCATGATCAGAAATAAGGATTTTTTCTTTGAATTTTCACTGTATAAGGTAAGGTAAAACTTGTGATTTGTTGGGCGAGGCCAATTAAGACCCAAGTGCTGTTATTTGAATATTCTTCGTAGAGGTCCACTAGATATCTACACATGCAAAATTTTGTAGCCCTAAGTCCTATGATTAGTCACGAGAAGATTTCTAAAGTTTTCACTATATAAGCCCATGTAAAACTTGTGACCTCTAGGGCGGGGAAAAACTTGACCCCAGGGCTATAATTTGGGCCATCTTGGTAGAGGCCCACTAGGTATTTTTAAAGCTACATGCTAACTTTGGTAGCCCTAGATTTTATGGCTAGGAACGAGATGATTTTTAAAGGTTTCCCTATGTAAGCCCATGTAAGCCCCCCGGGGCAGGGACAAATTTAACGTCAGGCCAATAATTTGGGCAATCATAGTAGAAGCCCACTAGATAAAGCTATATGCAAAATTTTATAGCCCTTGGCCTTATGGCTAGGTACGAGAAGATTTCTAAAATGTTCACTACATAAGCCCATTTAAAACTTGTGACCAGCTAGACGGGGCAAATTTTGATCCCAGGGCTATAATTTAAAGAGACTTGATAGAGGTCTATTAGGTAAAGCTACATGCTAAGTTTGGTAGCCCTGGGCCTTTTGGTTTCAGACAAGAAGATTTTCAAAGTTTTTCAATATTTTTCAGTTTTGTTGCGATGTCAACCAGAAGTTTTGAAGGAGTCGAATTCTTTAAAGAAATTCTGAAGAGGACCATGGCTGGATCATTTCTGTGAAGTTTCATCAAAATTGGATGGGTACTTTCAGAGAAGATGATGTTTGAAATAAAAGTTAATGCACGGACGCGCGGAATGACGGACGTACGACGGACACCGGGCCATGATATCAACCCGCTGGCCTTCAGCCAGTGGAGCTAAAAATCATTTTGCTTCTCGGAATGAAAATACATTTTGTCTGTAGGGTTAGATGGTTTTCAGATTAGCGATCATTTATCGTTCAAAGAAACCAATAAACCACAGTCGCCAAATATAGCCTCACAGAAGATAATTCTTTCTGATAGAAATCGTTATTCTGTTAAATATGACTATGTTGACATGAGCAACAAATCTTTTCAAGTTCAATTTAAAGGATGTCTACTTACAAAGTCATAGACTGAACAAGATGTCATCGATACTGTACAATGTGTTTGCTTTTACGTAAATTAAATCAGTGAATTATGCAACTCGGGCTTATCTGTACTCATCCCAATGAAATTTTTTTCATACTCGTGTCTAGCTACGAGCTCGTGCAACCGATTAGAAGGTCAAAAAGCGAGGAAAATGCATCTGAAAGTGAGCTTAAGCCTTAGGCTGCTGAGCGCAACTTAAATGCCTTTTGTGGACAGCATAGATCCAGTTCTGTGCAGTCTGACCTTGGACCAGCACTGTCCGATGAGGAGATAACTGTCCCAAAAAATACAATGCGTTGGGTAAAGTCACCGGATCTAACTAAATAAACTGATTAGTAAAATCCGGGCCGAACTTAACCGCATTGGACCGGATAGAACCGGAACGGACTTTATCACTGGATTGGACCCTTTTTCTTCGATCTAGTATGGACCAACCAAGTTTTTTTCTTTACCAAGGCCATTTATTCCACATTGCGTAGTCTTTCAGTACATTTAATTCTTTGATTTCCCTTAGGTATAACGAATACTGAAGAAAACATTTGTGCGGGAACAAACTGACTGTTGACAGGATAGCTTCGCAAAGCTCACAGGGCCAAACGTAAACCCTGATGGGAATGAAAAGCAATGAATGAAGATGGGGTATTCTATGAGCTCTCTATTCCGAATATGTAACTGTTGTGAGAAGATTGAGGACCCTATAAAACTTATTTGTAAGTCCTTAAATGTTTGGGAAGAAGACAAATTTCTTGTGTACTTAACGATAACTAACAATATTAATTCAGATACAGCTTCAATTGTGTTGTGAAGATGTAGGTCTGGATCTTGATAGAGAACTCCTGACTGATAAAAATGGACGCAATTTGATTTGGCATTTCTTTTCATTCGACAATGTTTGATGAGTATTCAAACAGTGTTGAAGTTACTGTTAGACTATGGTCCTATAACTTGTCCTAACCCATACAAAAAATTGCCCAAACGACAATCCACACAAAGAGGAATAACCAGTGTTATGCGATTTATCCAGACAATAAAACGTGTCATAGATAGGAAACATGCTTGTGACATACCCATTTGTTGTTCCCTTGCACCTGAAAAGGTTGTACCAACCCTCACACGAGATTAGCGGTTATCAATTTTTCTGAAATCTAAAAATAGACAAGCAGACTTTGAGACCAAAGTCATGCAGACCCTTTAAACTCTGTGTTTCTAGATTTTAATGTAAGCATTCTTTAGATCAAAATAATACAAATGTGTTGCTTTTTGGTAGTTTTCTTGGGGAAACATGGGATGAATACAAGATGGCCAACTCCTGTCTGTACCTAAAAATCACTAAGGAAGATTTATAGGTAAAAACAGGAGTTGGCCATTTTTAAACAACTACCATGACATCACTTTCTATTAAAATAGAATAATGCGGGTCTACACCATCTGCTTCTACGTTTAACAAATCAAGTGGAATGGCTATTGCCAAAGCTTCCAGGGTTAACGCAATTCACCTGATTACCAAATATGATAAAATTGCTAGTGAAATAGTTAGGGCAGTGCTGGTATCATTACTTAAAAAATATGACGATTAATCTTGAATGTCAAGAAATAATCGTGCCGTATTTTTAACATACCTAATCTCTTCGATTGATTGATTGTATGGTGTTTAACGCAGTTTTCAACATTATTCCAGTTATATCGCAGCGGCCAGTGCACCTATCCATGCTTTCCTGGAGTCCGTTTTACCAGTACTCCGCACAATTTTCTTTCCAAGCCACTGGCTGCTTTCCCACATAACCATTGTCGAAACAATGGTCAGCGGTGGGAGAGGAATGAATCCTGTCGCAATGACTATCATCAATCCTCGGAAAGAAATTGGCCGAGCCAGGGATCGAACCCACGACCCCCTGTTCTCAAGTCCTGCACGCTACCGACTGAGCTACCTGGACTCGGCTAATCTCTTCGAAGGAAAAAAGAAGTTATTGTAATACTCATGGTATTGAATTAAAGTTTAGACGTTTCTTTTCGTTTTTAGTTTTTATTCCTCTGGAACATTTCAGGAGTAGTATCAAGAAAAGAGTTTGGGGCAAAGAAATCGACTGAACTATTAGCATTGTTTGCAGAACGTTGCTTAACTGGTAAGCTCCTATCCCCGATGAAAAAATTACAGACTAGAGATGTGAAATATGCACTAAAATATTTCATTATGCCAAGTAGAGACCAATGGTCTGGGGTTTCAGTTTCGCCAATATACCTAGAAAGTCTGTATTCAAGACGTTTGGGGTGGCAAAATTGAACAATCCAGAAGCGGAAGTGGACCATGAGTTGCACACCTTTTTATCCTAGACTGAAATCGTCTACAGACGAAATTTGGAATCTCTCCGTCTATCACTGCATCACCAAATGCGATGAAGAAAGGAAGACTTTTATGTCAAGTAAGTTTATATCTTCTATATTTGGAATAGGTGGGGATCAACAAATGTTCTGAATATCTGATAAGAAGTTTGCCAATCGTCGCGAGTTTACCCTAGTTGAGAGACAGGCTAGTATGAAAACTTTAACGGCACTGCTTTATAGTGATCTTTCGTAAAAACCTGATCTACAGTTTTCGCATGCTGTTATTGTAGTATACTAGTCTGTCCCACAGATACATGTAGATATAAATGTATAGCTTGTGTTTGTTTAAGGGGACACTTATACCGCCTAGCTATAGAGCTACATGTAGCTTTTGTAGCGACGTCGTTGTAGGTTAAGTTAAATAATAAATTAGAGAAGCGTATTACTTACTTCATTTAACCTGACCCAGATCAACATCATTTACAAAAATTAAAATTCTATTTTTACCCGCGGCATCACACGAAGCTGCCTTCGGTTTTGTCCCGAATGGTCGCGGAAACATTTCGCACGGTATGTACGAATAGAATTGCTTACCTGTACCTTACCGTGTATATGTTACAGCCAATCAGTGAAATCAGCCATTTCATGAAACGACTGAAACATTTTAGCCATTTCATGAAATGCCTAATTCATTCAGCCATTTCACGAAATGACTAAGATATTTCAGCCATTTCATGAAATGACTGAAAATCTGATGTCAATATTACACAGATTGTCTGATGGATTTTCAGCCAATCTGTGTAAAAGAAAAATCTAGAGTTTATTTAAATTGGTAAATGAATATATTAATGAGTTGATTCATTATTTGATTAGAAAACTGATGATTTTGTTGTTCTTGTAATTGATTCCTTTTAATTTTATTCATTTATTTATTTATTTATTTAGAAAAATATCATTACATTTTCGATTGAATGATTGATTATTTGATTCATTGGTTGAGGAAACATACATTGATTAGTTGTTTGCTTGTTTATTTTTTAAATATTAGTTTGTTTGATTGATTGATTTTCTTATCAAAAATTCTCTAATTAAAGGATAACTTTAATGTAACAGATCAAAAGATTATCTGTAGTATGAACTATAAATGTGTGAAAACATCCTAACGTCCAATTATTGGTTACTTTGATCATGGGTGATGTTATGGAAACTATCTTTGTGTTATTAATTACCTTGGCCATTATCAACTTAAAGACTAATTTTTAACAATTTCTGATTGTGCTTTAATCATTGTTTCCAAACTGATTGATTTTAGCAATGTAATTAATTTCTCTGATATAAAAAGACCACATTCAGAAATTCCTTGTTTAGTTTGTTACATCCTTGCTATCAAGATGGATCAGACAACAGCTGAACTCAAATTCAGAGAAGCTTTGTTTCAGAAGTACTCCCAATGTGAGAAGCATCTCTTACCAAGAAGTATCTACAACCAGACAATTACAGACCTGAAATTAGCCATCGACCCACAAACGAAGAAATCCAGACACCAGTACTACTTGCTGTCCAAATACATGTATAATTTTAAGTTTCAGCCATTTCATGAAATGGCTAGAGCAAATTTCCAGCCATTTCATGAAATGGCTGAAATATTTTAGTCATTTCATGAAATGGCTGAATGAATTAGGCATTTCATGAAATGGCTAAAATTTTCAGTCATTTCATGAAATGGCTGATTTCACAGATTGGCTGTAACATATACTCGTATAACTACCCGAATAATAGTTGGAGTTCTATTTATGTACCTGCTTAAATATTTAGCATAAAGGTCAAGATCAGGTTAAATGAAGTAGGCAATATCAAGAATTAAAGATGTCTGTCTGCTTTTACTATCGTAGCCGCTCTGGTTAATTCACGAGGGCTGCGTTAGCTCAGCTCAAAAGGAAGGCAAACGAAATCAATGGAAAGAAATGAAATGGAAAGAGATGGAACGAACGTGAGAATCGAAGTACTCAGTACAACCGTGCCACATAAACCTCAACAGTTTTTCACTTATGCCACGATGGCCAGTGAACCTATTAACACACAGACGTATAGACGTGTCAAGAAGGCCTTCTGGCAAATTAAAGCTGAATGCTTTCTTTGGCTCATACGTAAACACGCTGTATGATAAATTGCAAAAATTGGGTAAAGCACAAAAACAGGGCAGTGGACACGTATGTATTCATACTACCACGTGCGTTCGCATTAATTCTTGGTTAATGTGATTCGCTTAATTACTCTGAACCAGAAGGCGGTAGGGTGATAGTGCCAATAAAGTTGTTCCGATACCGACAAATTTTAGTACATTCTCGAATTTACTTACGGCATAATTTATAGTTTGGTTGATTCAGTGGTGCACTACGCCGCTCTCAACATTATTTCAGTCATATTACAACGACGGCTTACTTTCTCATGAGTTTCACCGCTACTAAACAGGGCCTTTGATCTCCCTGATTTCAAGAACACAAACACACACAGACACACACAAACCAAACGCCACGAGTAGAGATACTGCATTTTCAAACACATAACTGCTTTTTGAAGTAAAGATGTCACCGTAATAAGACGATACATGCATGTAGTTGCTAGAGAACGGTCAAGAGTACGTAATTTTCAGCTCTCCCTTCATGCAAACTCTATTATAGTCTTATCTTATAGTTTTTGTCAAAGAGGCACTTATTTAAGAAAGCCTCGAATGGAAAAAATAACCCGTAAACAGTGAAAACAGGAGGATTTCCGTTTTCAAAACAATTTCTCCGCTTTAACATAGGTTTCAAAGGACTTTTTCTGCTTAAGCATCAAAGAAGGCTTCTGCACTAATAATATCCTTAATGCTGATGACATTTAAAGGAAGATGAATGTTGAGCCTCGTATGTGATTCTCTAATACAAGGCTTGTAAGGTTTCGTAAAGGATTTTTAGACATAGAATACTCGTCCATGCAGGTCTTAACCGTATTGAAAAGGCGAACTTATATCCAATAAAATGCCTGGTATTAAACCTTCTGTTCGGACGAATGATTGATTGATTGATTGTCAACACTGTTTTCAACTTTTCACCTTTTCAGAAGAGACTCAGTAACATTATGTCAGTGGTTGAGACATTCTCACGCTTCCGATGCTTTAAATACCGGTTCCATGGTCGTTAAAACAATGCCGCACTGAAAACACTTTCTCTAGAGATCGAACATTGAAACAGCCTATTTCTACAGAACTTAGAGTTTCTCTGTTACAGTGACCAACTGTGTGTGTGGGGTGGGGGTGTTTACAGTACCATATAGCAAAACATAATTTGGGGTCTAATCTAAAATGATTTTATGGAATTGTAACCTATCAGAGTTATATACATGGAGTGTACACTGTTTTAGAAGATGCAGTTCATTTTCAATTTGACTGGAAGAATATTTATTACAATTACTCTCTTCCCCGGGCAAACGCTTTGACTTGTTGTTTTATTCAGATTCTTTCCATAGAATAGGCTTTATTTAACTTTTCCTAGACAAGTCCGCCTTTCATATATTCTTTGTTTCAGTTTTTTTAAAGGAAATACGTTGCTTCTCGTCACACGTGTTGTCATAATTAATATCTAATTTCCACAGTCTACAGCAGTCGGAAATTTATGTGAGGGAATCTTCAGAATTTGCACAAATAACAGTGTTGTCGGCATAAAGTAACAGCCAATCTTAAATACATTTCTCTAAGCTCATGTTAGACATTTTGCACTGTCATCACTTTCAATTATCAGGAAGGAATCCAAGTCATTTGAACTGGAAAATAAGTCTGGTCCTTGCTTTAAACCACGATGAAATTCAGAATTATTGGAACATCCCCATTTTAATTTCAGAATTTAAGTGGTATGATGGTATATATGCTTTGTTCTGGTCTGTTCTTGCTACCCTGTTGATTCGTGCTATTAGTATGTGACGCAAAGTTTCGAATATGAACGGCACTCCGTGTGTCCGACCTCTATTAAAGTTATAGCAGAGGAGACATATTGTCGATAAAAATACAAAATCCGGGGATAACACGTATTTAAAACTATGAAATATTTCAAATACTGCAATAACTTACTATCGAACAGGTTTATAGTCCAGTGTTACTATGGTTTTTCCCTTAAGGCAATAAAACAAGAGGGCCATTGGCCTTTAGGCGCTATCCTGACTGAAGTCATCTAGGGTTGATAAAAATGCAGAGATCCTGATCATGATGTAAAATACATGAGATTAAGTGACCTACTTTTTATGAGACATGACCCGATTTCAAATCTGTTCCAGATATCAACATGACAAACATTCTGACCAAGTTTCAAGAGTATCAGGCTGAAAATGTAGCCTCTAGAATGCATACTTTTTATTTATTTTTTTTTTAAGATTTGGTTCAGTGACCTACTTTTTGACCAAACATGACCTAACTTCGAATTTGTATGAGATATCATTAAGCCAAATACTCTGACCTAGTTTCATGAGTATCGGGCTGAAAATGTGGCCGTTAGAGTGCACATAAGATTTTCTAAAATTCGGCCCAGTGACCTACTTTTTGACAAGAGATGACCAGATTTAAATCTTATCTGAGATATCAACAAGACAAACTTTCTGATTAAGTTTTACCAGTATCAGGCTGAAAAAGTGGCCTCTAGACTGCACATCAAGCTATTCTAAGATTCTTCCCCCCTCCGCACACACACAAAAATCAAAAACAAAAAGTAAACAATGTATAGCCTAGAAATATATCTGTGAAAACTGTATTTCAATCAATACGTGATTTTGTCCCATTTTAGAATTTTTTCCTTACGTACTGTGTAGATATCAGATACACATCGGTGAGTAAGGAAACAAAATTAAAATGGAACATATCAAATCACGTTTTGATTGAAATACAGTTTTCACAGATATTTCTTCGCTAAATATTTTTCTTTTAAAAGGGGAGAGGGGTTAGACAAATAAACGAATGTAGGACAAATCCCCGCGTCTTGTACCAGTGAAGAAATAAAGTGGTAAATATTGGACCTATCATGCGGAGTCACTTCTCAAAATAAGGGTATCGTCTTGCAAACGATAAAAAACGTAATAAGACTACGAATCAATATCAGATACACCAAATTTAAGTGAAATACATGCTTGAAAAAAAAAATGTGAATAAGAATGGAAGTGAATTACCCTTGAGAACCCCAGATATAAATTGCCCGATCAGATAGCACGAATCCGATAGGAAGCTTCCATTTGAGTCGGAGCATGCGATGTTGACCTATTTCAAGGTAAATGTTTATAAAATAGACATTTTCACACAGTCTTTGATTTTTGCATGTTGTTTTAGTAATTTTGTACATTTTATAAAAAATCTTATAAGTTATGACACGAATATATGCGCATGCGCCGCTTCGAAAAATTTAGCCGCACGAATCACCAGGAGAAGTGCTGAAATGGATATTCCACAAAGACCTGAAACACAAAATTGTCATTAGTGCATGAATTCTACGGAAAACCAGTTGGTATGGGAATAATCATATCATTTCCTTGAATCACTAAATGGTGTTTAAGGCCGCTTTCAGAATTATTTCAATAATATAACGGCAACGGCTAAATTATCAATGTATGCCGTAGGTTTCAACACTAGTCGGTCGGGGCTTTGAAACGTTTTATAAATATGACGTCAAAGTTGCTTTTTCTCGTATCATTTAACTTCATGTATCTTCACACGCACTATACAGCAAACATTTATGTACGTTTGGTTAGAGCGGCATTCTAACAAATAGACGGTGGAGCAATGACACGACACACTGCTACCATTTGAAAATAGCTATATCACATCGGGACAAATCTGATACACATTTTGATCGGGTAACCGAATTCGAGAAACTTGGTGTCTGAAAATATTCCGAGGGGGACTTTTATAAGCTCTAGTTTTATTCATCCCAATCGTCTTGAATTGTTACAAATAAAGTATATTTAAACTAAATATGAACATATAAAATTAATGGGCGTAATTTTTCTAGCGACCGATATATAACATACATGTCAATATTTCTCGTGTAGTAGAAATCAATGTGAGTTTGAGTTGTGTTCCTTTCTTAATTTGCATCGTTTACTCAATCCTAGCGGTGGACATGTATCATTTGGACAAAGCTTAATATATAGCCTTTGGCGGTTTAACCCTTTCAGCTCCATTAGCAAAAACAGGGGCTTTTGTGGACTGCATAAAGTTCAGAATGCACTAAATGTGCAGTCAGATCTTGAATCTATATCGTCTGCTTCTTTTGTAAAGCCTACTACATGAAAGTCTTCCTGAGTTTCGGTGGATTGTGTTTACAGTGTTTGAAACAAGCTGAATTTGCGCTGAAAGATAATGGACCACTCACAAGGAATATACAACCATAGTTGAAGTAGGCGTTCTAATGGTCGACGGTCTAAAGATAGACACATTATATTCCGGTTGAAAACAGACTCAAATGACCATAAATCTAGATAATCAGATCCTCGGCTATCAATTTCTTGGGTGCATGACGCAAAGACAAACTATTACCTGTTTGATTAAGTCTCACTCGACTCAACTATGCGCAACAAACTGCTTTAGCTGGCCAAAAAATGGTCCATGAAAAGTTCATTTCGATTTTCTGCATGTAGGAAGACCATTTTGCAGATCATTTAAGTCCAAATTATGTGTTATCTACATGTTTTTGTTGCTACATCTAGTGTAAAGTTTAACGAGTTGTACTTATTTTGTAAAATATCTAAATCTTTCAAGATTTTCAGTAGCTGTTAAGATATTCTTCTGTGAGGTGAAGGTCGTTTTCTCAAAACTATGTTGAATCTAAATTTCGGGAATGCAATCTGACTGAGTCACATGTCCTGTCTCTACTAGTCAGATTGCTGGTTTTAAAAATCAGAATTAGATTTAAAGTTAGAATGGATGGTGCATATACCGCCATTTGAAGTCTCCTTATTCATCAAGTCTAGCCCTTTACCAAACGAACCCGTATTTTGACGACCCTGAGAATGGGTTCCATCGAAAACTTTGTGGGAAAGGAGAAAATGCTGGCTACTAGCATTTTCTCCCTTTCCCACAAGGTTTTCTATCCTTTCATTGGTCAGTCCTATCATTTTAGTCACCTTTATTTTGTTGTCTGAAAATGATTTCAAAATGATGTTGTCGTCTTGTATACGGTTAATCGATCTAACGTTGGTAAGATCTACGCACAAATTCATATACAAATGAAATCTTGATAGTTCAAACATGCAGCGATTCGCTAATATTACAGTTTAATCGATGTCCATTTCAGTGAATACATACATGTAGGTAAACTGACACTTTGAACTGGTTTTCCTGCCAATATAATTCTGGACAAAAATTATTAAGTATATTATTGTTTTTACAAACATCTAAATGTTGCTGCAGCAGATACAGATACATGTACTTGGAGCTGAGATCATTTTTTTTCTCTGACTTGCTCAGTAGTCTATGATATTATACAACGGAATTGGTGTATTTTTTTGCAGAATGTTTTCCAAAGTGTCCGAGATTGAGTAGAATGACCAGGAAGTCTTAAGTCCGACTATTCTGTCCTAATTCAAAATAATGAATACATAGGCATATACTGTACCTTGGGTTATCTCTCTCCAAAAAGATTCATGAAACACCATCAAAAAAGGAAAAGAAGGGTCGAAAATCCGGATCGGAAACTAATTGTACTTTTAGGTTCAGTTTATTTTGTTCATTTTGTCCACAAAGGCATAACTTTGAAAAAAACAATGCTCGACTCCAAAGCAGCCATCTTCACCATGTTTTATCATATTATTACACGGGAATTGTAGATTTGTCGATTTTAAAAAAGTTCAAAAAGACCTTTTCAATTTTTATGGTATTGAAAAGTACTTACAAGTATCCGAATGCTCTATTGTGCAAATAACGTTGCTGGAACGGGTAAACAGTATATAGAACAAGTTGGCTTCTTTACAAAAGAAGCCAGGAGAGGTCAGCATTCATGTTTTCAAATAGTTTATTAGCTTTTAATTTCAATATATTTTGGTACATGTAAACAAACAAGTAAAAAAGCCGCCGCGTAGAAACCTCTTATGCTTTACACGACGGTCATTTGACCTTCTTTCCGCGTTTTCAAGTCGCATGATCTTGTCCAGCGGTCTTCTTTCTCTTTTTTTAAACGAAATTCTTCTTATTTTTTCTTCTGCTTAGATTTATTTGCTTAATGAAAAATTACAATTATTTGAGAGGTAATTTGCAACCATGGCAAATTAATATAACAAATCTTTTCTGAAATTCGTCATATAAAAATAAACCACGTCTATTTCCTGTTTCGGTTTTTTGATTTCGCTTTATTTACAAAACCATGACGAAACAGACTGTGTATCAGAACAATTTCGCAAGAAAAATGGATTTAGACAGCAAATTATGTGGCAGTCTGCCTTTTAAACTCACCACTGTTGGAGAGGTCTGATGAAGTCTCCAATAACTCAAAACATCCTTAAATAAACTGCAGCAGGTGACTTCCATAGCATCAGTGAGAATATGTAGCTAACAGGTAACCTGACATGGTTATAAATAGTAAAATACTATGGTTAGCGAATGACATGTTCGTTACGAACAATATCTGCTGTTGTTGCACTTTAAATAGCCAAATGCGTTCTGCTACAAGAAGAAAAAGCCACAAGCAGCTTGTGAAAACTGTCTACCACAAAATAAAAATAACGCGATATAAAGCAATTAAATGGCACTGTTGCGGACATTGAAAATATTAGAAGGGGTCGAAATAGGGAAGAAAATCATAGACAAGGAGTCGGAGAAAAACGTGGAATGTAAAACAAACCTGCTAAATCAGCAATGGCAAGGTTGCACAGAAAAATATTCGTCACATTCCTGAGCTGTTTTCGACATACTATTAGAACAGCCAATAGTCCATTTCCGAATAGTCCAATAAGAAATACAGGAATATAAACAACGATCAAACAAACCGAAAGAATGTCAAACACGGTGGACGATTTCGACACATGGTCGTCAAGTATGCCCTTCACCTGAGTTTCGTTCAGCACGTTTTCGACACTGACGTTCGTCTGTCTGTCGAAACTAACTGTTTCGTTGTAAAGTGAATATTCCATCCTGTTATCAATTCCAGTTTTTTTCGAGTCTGACTGAATCACAAAAGGTACACTAGATATTCTTGACGAGTGCGCATCTCCGTAAAATTAGCTTATCACGCAGTTAATTGATGAGTCTGACCAATTCCCGACTGACATTGCTTGTATACACCGTTTAGAATACGTTAAAATCTATAGGTCTACGCTGCTAACAACAGATATGAGCGGTGCTCTGAAAACAAAAAGGTGGTTAAATGCATCTCAATGTTGCATTATACTGAGCAAGTTGTCACATAATTATGGATACATAAAATCTTTTTTTTTTTTTTCTCTCTCTCTCTCTAACAAGCGACCTACTCATGAGGTAGAATGGTCATTGGACACGCAGAAAATTTATAAATAGCATAAAGCTTCGACCAATTTCAGCCTCTGCGGACTGCGCAGGCTGGCATGGGTTGATACTTTTTGTCGATGCATCAAAATCCCTTTTCACAGATCATAACTCTTATGTATTCCTTAACACGTTTGTACCATTTGACAACTGTTTCTACGTTTCGCAGCTGACCGTTTTTGAAAACTGTAGCGAGGGTAGGTACACTAGTAAGCACTAATTTGTCAATATGCGGCAATGTTTTCTCACATATTCATATATCAAGCCTTACTGATACTGATTATCCGTATTTCATGCTTGTCTGAAAAAGTTTGTTTCACGCGGAAGAAACGCGTCTTCATCGGATATGATACTTCCAATACGAATAAATCCAGAAGAAAAAAAGGTTTGAAATATCAATATATTCATCCTGATAAAAAGAAAAAAAAAAAAAGGCCTTAGTTCGAATACTTGTTTCACTATTGTTCTTGTCTGCTCAAATTTATACTTTCAATTCATCCTTAAAAAACAGCCCCGTTTGTATGAATGGAGGGGAAGTGTTTAAAAAAAAAAAACCACACACACACACACACACACACACTGTGGGAAAAGGAAAAGTTACTGTGTCCTCCTTTTTCCAGAATAATTTCTAACCTTCTGAAGAAAATACGATTACTTGAGCCACATTTAGTTTGTCGTCTTTAACCCTTTCCCAAACGTCAAATTTTAGACTCTTCCTATTTCAAAAAATCTGCAGACAATAGATTCAAAATTGTGCAAATGAACCTGAGCTCTCTGATAGGGTAGAAAACATTGTCCTTTTCCCACAATGTTTTCAAAAGCCTTCTTTCTCAGGGTTGTGAAAACAAGGGATTGTTTTGTAGAAGAGTTAAAAGCGTTCAGTATCGACTAGTCTAATCTATTGTCATCTGGTATAGTGTAAACTGCTTCTGTTCGAATAATCGCTATTTCACTGTTACACATTCTGTAAGCAGCGCACGACAAACATCTATCATCATCTATAAAACGAATTCTGTCGATCTGACTTGTCAGAAAAAGAAGAAGAAAAAAATTCGAATAAGCCCCCAAAGCGACAATCTCAACTTTGTTAATACACGTCTCCACAAAATAAGAGAAACTTCTTTTTTCAAACCAGAAACTAATTTCTTTCTCAGACAGTTTTCTCGAGCCTTTATATCCAACCTGATAACTGCTTTATATATATAGCAAAAGTTAATTATTGGACCCCAACACTGGCATCCGAGAAGTGATTGAAAGGCACAGATATCATGATCAAACTTAATTTTTGCACACAGGGCTGGTAACGCAAGTTCTAGGAAAGCCTGGATAGATGCATTGGCCATAGTGACATGACTGAAATAATGTTGAAAACGGTGTTAAACATGAACCAAGCTGAGCATTACAAATCTATTACGACGGTTATGGCGCATCTTTGTCAGCTATTTTATTTGGATTTACACATAGTAGAGAGAACTGAATCAGGTTTATGATTTAGGCCTACCATTCATAGTTTTCTTTTGCGTATTAAGTTTAAAGCAAAATAATATCCTATACTGGATTCTGTCGGTCTTCGGTAACGAGCGAAAGAAACTATTTTCATGCGATAGTTTGTCTGCCTTTTTGTTTTTTCAGTAGTTTACGTTTACAATTAAATCACCTCATCAACGTAGAGGAGAAACCAATGATGAGTTAAGGCTGAAATAGAAATATGTAAAAATCAAATGATACAGAAATTACAGAATAACGAGGTGTTTCTGCTTTGTCACAGTATTTTCAAAGCACATAAGGTAAAAAATCAATTGATGCGTCAAGATGTGTTTTATGACGGATAAGATAAATAATCCCATCTGAGGTTTTAATACCCTGTTATTAGTCTTTGGCAAGTCGCTTTTCCGAGATAATATGTTATTAATTAACCCTTATATCGCCATAATTGATAAAAATAGCTTTTACGAACGGCGTAGATCGAGATCAAACTGATTCTGCACCCCGTGTCACTGGATTCCAAGTTATGCTCAAATGAGCGTCGTCATTTACTGTAGTGTTGTGCTTTCAGTAATCACTTAGCAACGAAAGATTTGATCATGTCATCGTTTTCACATTTTCATATCGTCTTTTAAACCATTAGGAATACGTCCTTTATCTCGCATCATTTTCAGTGCTGCATGCCTCAGTATCTACAGACGTTTTGAAAAAGCTTCATGTTGTCTAAATGTATGTGATTTCTAACCCTTAGGCTGCTAAGCGCGACTCAAGGACCTTTTGCGGACAGTGTAGATCAAGATAAGAATGCACAGAACGTGCAGTCTATTCTTGGATCTACTCTGTCCGATAAGGAGATATTCTTCCCTCAAAAAGTACCGTTTAAATAGCAAAAAGAGGGTTTTTACTGTCAGCTTAAAACGTTCATTTCACTTATTTAGCAGGATAAGGCTTAGGACGTTTCTTATGAAAGCCTCGGTACACCAGAGGT
Organism: Hippopus hippopus; assembly: GCA_946811185.2. Taxonomy (NCBI): domain Eukaryota; kingdom Metazoa; phylum Mollusca; class Bivalvia; order Cardiida; family Cardiidae; genus Hippopus; species Hippopus hippopus. The sequence goes on along the minus strand of OX328099.1, from coordinate 47,096,660 downwards.
AATGTTCAGTGCTTAATTAACCCTTATAGCGCCGTATGAACCGAAATGGACACTTTCAGTCTAGAAATATGGCCCTAATTATTGCAAGATCAAGACTGCTCTTTTTAGCATGGCTCAGCAAAGCGGACAGGGTTGATCAAAGATCAGACTGTACGCTTTGTGCAGTCTGATTTTTGATCTACCCTGGCCGTAAAGGCAATTGCAGTAGTGAAAGGCGCTTTCAGTGTTTATAATTGTAGGTTGTAAGTCCGAATCGCAACCTTTTGAAACTATCTTAGAGGACTGAAGAAAGTCATTTTCACAGGATTAAGTCCTACATCACCAATAAACATGGAAGTGATTCTAGCAGTGGAGGAACGATGCCACTTGCACGGAAAGATTATTTTGGTCAGAGCTGATAACAGAATGCCATGAACCAACCAATATAAGCTGCAAAGGCGTTCGTTAAACACAAAATGAAAAAGAAAGCACTGACTCTATATCTTTCGGAGAAAGGGACAGTGACCGAGAAATAATGTTGCGAGTTGTACTGCTCCAAAAATAGCTTAAGAATAAAAAGGGGTTAATTGCCGTTGGACTTCACTGAAATGACAAATGAGACCGTCGGTGGTGAGCACCGAACGAGTATATGAAATATTTTAGATTTACTTCTGTTACTAAGAGGAACCACTTAAAGCTACATCTATGTTATCCGAAGAGAGAGACCTATAAGCCACTTTAATTTCATATTTATATGCACTGTAATATCGTGATCATTCGAAGTCAAGAGTAACAGGTATTCGACAAAGTCGCTCTAAGCCTGGTGAAGAGCCTAAGGAATTAGAACACTTCGTTCCTGATGTTGGTTGTTTGACAGCTGAAATATCCAAATCACCAGTTTTCATGACTTAAAGTGAAAATCACTATCGTTGACCCTATGGTCACTCATTGACAAAACTAAAAATCTGCTCGGAAACATATATCCGCTGGCCTAAACAGAAATGTTATCAGAAATGACCAACAGAAATTAAAAAAAAAAAAACATCAATCGATTGCATTTTTGGCTAATCTACCTTACGCTTGTGAGATATATGTATTATTTCTATATTGTTATATTCTCGTTATTGCCTGTTCGTATAATCTAATTTCTATGCATTAATAATCACGCAGGATGCATAAACCTCAGCTCGACAGATAGATTGATAATTAAAGGTTCAGTATTGCGGAAAAATCAATGCACCATGAATAAATTGACGTGTAAATGAAATTTTCCAGGCTGATGAACTGGCGCAAGCAATATCACATTTAGGGTCTTTTGCAGACCGGATATTGAACTCTGCGGCGTAGTTCTTATGCTCGCCGTTGATCTTTGGTGACATCTTTGGTGGATTGGGAAAGTCATGTATAAAGATTCTATCATATGACATTTTACCTTGAAAGCATTCAGAAAAAAATACCACATGCATTATTTCTTCTATAATCGTATTGTTATCGAAGGCGATGTACGTTTGGAAGAGGTAGAATGCATCTCCTTGTTGCATTTAACCAATAAAGTCATCACATAATAGGATCCATGACAAAAAAAAAAAAAAAATGTCCAACAACCGATTAAATCATGAGGTAGTATAGTCCTGTGACATGCAGAAGATTTACTAATGTAGCAAAAAGTTTCGACCCATGTCAGCCTGTCCGGGCTGCGCAGGCTAATACGGGTCGATACTTTTTACGAATGCATTACACCCCTTCTTTGCAGAGCATGGCTCAGATAGTGTATCTTCATCAAATTTAAAAGTGAAACAGAGATGGATTAGCCTGTTAACCCATAGGCTGCTAAGCGCGACTCATTGACCTGTTGCAGACAATGTAGATCCAAGATCAGACTGCACAGAATGTGCAGTCTGATCTTGGATCTACACTGTCCGATAAGGTGATATCTTTCCCCCCCCCCCCCCCCCCCCATATTTATGACATAGCAAAATTTGAGTTGTTACTGTCGGCTTGAAAGTTTCTTTTGAAGTTATTTATCAGCATAAGGGTTAATACCTTGCACTCTGAAAGGTCAAGTCTTTAACTTATGCCGGTAATTCTAAAGTAAAGGCCCTACATTGTTGCTGGTGATCTGAAATCATACATCCTTATTTTGGATTGTTTTTCTACAAAAGAAGTCCGTGATTAATTATGTGTTTTTATCGCAAAAGCCGATGTTGTTGATGTCTAAAAAGATTCTCAAACTCTTCACGTGTACATCTGGGGCAGAGTCATGGTAGTTCAGTGGTAACGCAGAGGTCTAGTATTTAAGAAATTGGGGTTCGAATCCAAGCTAGATCAAAACACTTTCTGATGAGAGTCAAAGCCAAATGATTCATACGTACTGTCTCGAGGTCGTCTATAGAGGAAAACGGTCAATTGATTCGAAAGATCATTGTTTTGCTGTACGTTCAATATGATGTGAAACAAATCGAATGCGGAACAGCAGTCAACTCTAAATTGAAAAATAAAAAGCCCCTCTCAGACACATTTTTACATTTTTTTCACCCACTGATTAATTGACTTACTTTTCTTCTGAAAGTATTTTATACTAATGTTGCCTGAAGTATGTCAAAGTCTATGGAAAACATTCCAGACAGATAAATTTTCAAATACCACATGACCTTGATGCATCATTGTTATTTTAAGTTGATTTTGATGTTTTGCTTCTTAACAAAGCGTACACAACTACGTTCGAAACACTAACATACTAGTACTCGTACGTGTAAAGTTTAAAAGGTCATAGAATTTATACGTTGTGATCGGACATTGCCTGCTGTCCATTAGTCTGTGCTTTCATATATATTTTCAAACAACTTCAAAGTAATTGCAGAACACATCAGACTCCATTACGTAAGACTCGATTGTATAAAAAATTTGGTTTTATCTGTCATGTTCATGCAGTAGTCGCCTGTGCTATATATGCATTGTGTGTGTGGACAATTTTTAATTTACACATGTCAACAGGCATCGGATAGGACGTTTGGTATGCCTAAAACATATGAAAATATTATAAGGGGCACAGAAAGAGAGGGAGAGACTGAGAGACAGAGAGAGAGAAACAGCTAGAGTGTTTACTGTAGTTCTTACAGCAGGATCACAAAGTTCAGTTCTGTTATTGACACAAGAATTAAAAGGTTCTCACAACGCCGATGGAGGTAAAGAAAACTACAACATCAGAAATCAACAACAGGTGGAGTCTGTTGCGTCATCATGCAGACCCCCCCCCCCCCCCCCCCATCCTTCCCCACCAGTTTACAGTAAACATAAACGCAAGATTTCACCTAATTATTGAACACCTCATATTTATACAGGCTGATAAATAATTCAAGGTTTGTTAGGAAATTAAAAAACGAAAAACGACTTGCAAATTTGCCATGGACGGAATAGACCTTAATTCATCTGTATTGCCCAGAGTTATTTAACGTATACAGTTCATGTTTCTGTATTTGATTTCAGCTACATCACGACACACAGTGCATTGATTCGTCCTATAAGAAATATTCTTCCCAAGCCTCCTGATGGCTTCCAACAAAGATGAAAAAGAGATACTAAGTTAGTGCCTCACTCTTCATACCTCGACCGTATTTACACAGAAGTCTTCGAAAAAGTAGAATTTAAGTATGTCTTTAACTACTAAATGGAAATACGTTTCTTCACATCACACCAGTCAGGTTTGTACACGGATGCTTTCGCATAAACCAACTTTTGTTTGTTCATAACAAGTTAAAGTCACAGTAGCGGCCAAAAAGTAAACAAAGCGGTTTTAAAACGCATCTGAATTTAATTCATACCCTTTAAAAGTATGGAAATTATTGTGAAAGATGACAGTCTGTTTTTGTATGGTCAGGCCATGTGTTAGTCGCTGGCAGGAAAATGAAACCAGGTAAAAAGTATACAAAAGATAGAGCGACCTGGCAACTTTTGACCAAGTTTTTTAACTCATTTTTCTGCCGGAAACTAACATTTGGCTCGACCGTACAATAACACCCTGACCTCGAAAGTTCCAAAACGGCTCTTGCCATCAAGCAATAGCTCTCATCTCAAAAAAATTAAAAAGCTTCCATACTTTCCGGATCGCCATGCGCTGACGTCACACGATTTGTAATCCTGCAGCGAATAAGAATTAAATTCTTTTTTTCAAACATAGATCGAAATTTTTTTTGTTGGTGTATTGATGAAATTATTAAATTAACATTCCGTCCATTATCTTCCGCTAGATGGCATTCTACAAATACACATCTATCTAATTTGGGCATTCTGGGTACAGAAGCGGACTAATTTTTTAAAAAACAACAACCGTTACTTTGAATTTCAAAATAAAATAAACGTTTACTTAATAAGAAGCTACCTGGTGCGGTTCATTTAGCTATGTACAACTAGCAGGTAACCTATGCACCGGCCATTTATTAAAACAGGCCCTACAGGCTTGGGTATAGCCACTATATAAGCCCTACTTTTCCCAAAAGTCCGGGGATGGGTGATGCGTCATAGCAGACAGGTCGAATCTTCGAAGAATATGACACGCGCAGACAACGCATTTCGTCTGATATAATTCATCTTTTCATCTAACCCAGTTTCACGATTTTCATCTCCCATTTCCCATATTTTCATCTCCCATTTCCCATATTTGCAAGTGCGTTTTTACCGTTCATAGGTCAAAAGCTTTGGCCCGTCTTTTGATAGCAAATTCACTTGAGTTAAAATTCGCTGCGTCATAACGAATTACGTGGGGTGATCAGAAAGAACGCGGACCACCCGATTATTTCGAAAACTACTTTACTTAAGATAACAAAAATTTGCACAGATGAACATTAATTACCTGGTTACTTACTCAAGCGTTTAAATGACGTCATAGGCAAATAAGAAAAGAGTGACGTCATTTCAATGACATCACATACTGCGTTAGCGGTTCACAATGTCGGATGACGTTTTATTTGAGCAGAGAGTAATTATAAAGTTTTACGTTAAACTCGGAAAGTCTTCGTCGGAAATTAAGGCCGATTTAGATAAAGTTTATGGGGACTCAGCACTTAAGAAAACCAGTATTTGTAAATGGATTGGACGATTTAGAGAAGGACGCGAAACCGTTGAAAATGACCCTAAATCTGGCCGTCCATCAACATCAGTAACGGACAAAACTATCGCGGATGTGCAGCAGCATGTAAAGCAAGATCGTCGAGTTACTGTCAGGGAAATAGCTGACACATTTAGCATTTCCTATGGAAGTGCACAGGAGATTTTAACTGACAAACTTGGAATGTCGCGTGTTTGTGCAAGGTGGGTGCCTCGGCTACTGACGCCCGAGCAAATGGGGGTTAGGGTCGAAATTTGTTCTGAAATTTTAGAACGCATTAGGAAAGAAGGATCAAACTTTACTGATCGTATTGTGACATGCGATGAAACATGGGTACACTTTTACGAGCCCGAATCTAAACAACAAAGCAGTGTATGGAAACATCCAACATCGCCGTCCCCTGTTAAAGCCAAACTTTCTAAGTCTGTTGGTAAAGTTATGTGCATCATGTTTTTCTCTTCTCAACGTTTTCTTCAAAATCATGTTGTACCTATACATACTACAGTCAATGCCGAGTATTATGCCAGCATTATTCGAATGAATTTAATACAGGCCATCCGAAAAAAACAGCCGGAACTTCTATGGAGAGGCGTCATTTTACATCAAGATAATGCTCCCGCTCACAAAGCCAAACTTGTACAGGATGTTTTGAAAAAACTAAACATAGAAACATTAGACCATCCTGCCTATAGTCCAGACCTGGCCCCATGTGACTTTTGGCTATTTCCTGTTTTGAAAGATTCTCTACGTGGCACGCTTAAGAGAGCAGAGAGGAGCTAACCCATGCCATGACCGGGTCGTTGAGAGTGATGTCACGTGACGGGCTCGCGCACGTGTTTCGCGCATGGGAATCAAGAATGAATAAGTGCATAGAACACAAAGGAGGTTACTTTGAAAAACAGTAAACATTCCAAGTTGATTTTTATAACAATATTCCGATAAAGGCACTGGTCCGCGTTCTTTCTGATCACCCCTCGTATGTGACGTCAGCGCATGGCGATCCGGAAAATGTGGAAGCTTTTTAATTTTATTGAAATGAGAGCTATTGCTTGATGGCAAGAGCCGTTTGGAACTTTCGACGGTCAGGGTACAGAAGAAAAATCATTAATGAACCCATCTGCACCGGTAACTAGGTTTATTTTTCCATTTTCTGTTAAACATTATCTCTGAAAGGGGACGAGGGTCAATTTTTTTTCGATTTCGTTGCACACCTTTTCTTACTATATACGATATAGAGGGAGTCAGTAATGTGCTATTTATAGAAACAGTGTTAATGAAAATTTGAATATATATTCCGTGATATACAGGTGATGCACCAATGTGCTGTAAGTGTTCGATGATCGACAAAGGACAATTTTAGTGTTCCGTGATAGACCAATAGAACTTCAAAGGCCTGTGCTAAAACTTACATGCCGGTAACCCTCAAGTCTTAATACTTGATCGGCTTCCTTTTCCTGTTCAAACCATAGGCCACTGAAACTCCATTGGACCATCACGGAAGAACGAAATTTTCATTGGTTGATCATCGAACACTTTTACTTAAAGCTTTATATTTGCGCATTGTCTCTATATTGTATCTATAATAACATGAGGTGAAATAAGAGAAAATCTGATCCAGTCCCTTTTGAAAGAGAGTATTTAACCGAAAACGTAAAAAAAAAAAAAAACCCTCATCATCAATGTAGATGGATTCAGATATGATTTTTCACTTGTTCTCTGATCTTCGACGGTTTCCATCGACTTTTGTCACCAAGCATTCACACCGATCTTATGAATTCGGACACAAAAGAAAGCAAACTATGTTAAAGTTTTATATTTCACCCTTAAGCAGATTTAAAAATTTTAGACTTTGTCCAAAATGAAAGCAATGACAGCTTAAATGAGGCTCATATGATGGGAATTGTTTTTCAGAGGTTACCTGCATTTTCGCTTTTCCCCGAAAAGTAAAAAGCAAGGTTTTATTTGGTATAAAGGTGATAATGAGTATACTTTTATAATCCTACGCATTTGTGTAGAAAATCGGACTGTGTAGTTTGGAAGTACCAGGCTATAAGTTCTGTGAATGTCAGATTTCGATCTACACTGTTCGTATAAGCACCTTAAACAACAACAGAAGTTTATTCATGACTTGTATACAAGATTACATCGTCAATAAAACAAACTGACAATACATACATACACATGTATGTACTATTTTAAGTGGATCAAAGAGGCGAAGAGCTGTCATAATGTCTGTAGCAGTCATGCTAAGGTCTAAAACTTCCGAAAAATGAATTGAGCGGATTTACCAGGTAACCGAGTCTTCTTTTCGCCTTACATTTTTGAAGTTCAAAAGAAAGTAGCCATGGTCTGTTTTCTGTTTTATGTCTCTAGAAATTAATGTCGGAGATCAAGCAGGTTTGCCATGACGGTACATTTTTTTGTAGATAAGTAAGGTAGAATAATCATTCCGGTGAATTTGGATTTGATTTTTAAAATCTCCAGTATTGCTTTATTTTGTTTTCAAATAAACAGGCGGTTCGATTGTTCACACAAATTGTTATCACTTCACTTTGCATTACTTTTCGAACGAGCATAATGCTGCCCTGCATTTTCAAGCGTATTGATCAATTATTACTTCAACATTTTTTCACGTATATAACGTGTGACATTTTTCCCCAGATATTGGGCGTCACTAAAAATGGTAACAAATTTCCCTTAATTCAGCGTGCATTTTTCCCTTTCAGTCCTGATATTCCATACATTTATATTAAACGCCGTACATGTTTCTTTTCACGACAAAAACAAACGTTTGTCCTGAATACAAGCACACCTTTCCGTATTTACTCAAATCAGAGTATACCTCGGATCTCCATGTTTTCACTGAGCCATAACTCTTTTGATTTGAGCTTATTGGACCATTCGTTATAAAGATACATTCAAAGATACCGGTTACCGCTTGTATTAAGATAAAGACTCGAAAGAGACAAAAGGAAATAACGAAAATTCATTCTTAATAGAGACGCAATTTTGCTTATAGCAAGCAGTTAAAGATATAGTTTATTATTATCGGTTGACTTAATATGGCTTAACTTAACAAAAAGATCCACATTGATGAGTATCATGTTGTTTACTGTAAATCAAGTTCTCCTGAACTCGATAACGGACAGATCTATACACAAAACACGCAATAGTTTTGCTAATAAATAAGAATCCCCGCTATGGACAATTTCCTATCGGTCTAATTTTCTAACATTATTGCTGTACACAGCGGCAGACATAATGCCTCTGAGGGTAAGAAATTCAAAATCATAGATATATGAAAATGTACTTTGGACCCAAAAAACATAACATCGTTGATGAAAACTACTGTGTAACAAAATGTTTAAAGTACAAAACAAAAATGAAGCGGACGCCCAGACTATCGAAGTTGAGCAAAGATGGACACGTTTTGAGCTAAATGTTCTTCTCAGATCTGGTCGTTAAAAAAATTATGGTCATTTGCTATGTTATGTTAAGCCATCGTATGACCGACGGTAGATTTTCTCATGCTCGAGTAGCGTCCTCGTGGCCCTTGCAAAATTTTAGAATGCCAGAAACGTGCTGGAGGGCAGTACTGAGATTCATTTTTGTGATGAATTTCTGTGTCCATTTCTGTGTCCCTTGAAAAAGACAGAAATTCACTCAATTACCTCTATAACAGGAGCTAAGTTACTTCTTCAACCCTCAAATCCTGAGTCATCTTCCCAGTTATGTGTCTAGAAAGCTTCTTCCTCCTATCTTGCTGGTTCTGATGGCAGATTAAAGTCGAATCAAAGGTCCACTAGCGTCCACTAGTAAACGATTCGGGGTCAGATTGCAGGAAAATTTGATTCATAGCATTTAACAGAATAGATATTATTACGAGCCTGAAAATGTGTTTCAGTACAGTGTGTAAAAGTTCAAGTTGCTGGCAAAATTGACTCTTAAAACTAAAAGTTAATCAAATCGGCAATTTTAATTTTAGTTTTAAGATTTATTTCTCTGCCAGCGACTAGAGCTTTGACAGACCCAGATTTCTCAGCACTTCTACGAATGCGATTCTTTCTTGACTTATATTTACTTAAGATTTGAGGCTCAGATATCCTACGATCGATCCCTGCCTTTTTTTTTTACCAAGGTTTTAAGTACATGTATATTTTACTCTTGCACCAGTACTGAAAAGCCACATAAATATCATGTTCAACAGTACCGTCATCAAAGTAGGGCTAAATTACAGCTGAATATGAACTCCATCGGTTTGATGGACATGGACCCCAGTAAACACCAGAAGATAATTCAAGAATACTAGAAACGTTAGACATCTTGCAATACGATTGTTATCAACCCATTAATAATAACAGAAAGCTCCACAAATGCAACCTTATCAAATGAAGCCAAACAAGTGGATTGACTTTATTGCCTGTATCCAGTTCCACCAGGCCTGGTAAACTGTAACTCAAAGAAAGCTGATGGTAATCTTAAATACTCTTTTGGTCAGTATACAAAATGTAGGTCAATATCTGCCTGCACAGATCAACACATGTTCCTGACATTTTAAGGCAGAAATGACATGAGTTCCAGACGCCAGATATTTCATATGATTTTTGTACTTTCATATGAAAAGTATTGACCGATTGACAAAATCATCGTGGCAAGTGAATAGCTTGATTTATCAACTCATTTACACGAACTTGATGCCTTAACCCTGTACGAAACAATCCAGAGCCTTAACGCCCCTAAAACAAAATATTCCGAAATCATTGTGGAAAAGAAAAAAAATGCTGGTAACCAGCATTTTCTCTTCTTTCCACATTGTCTTCTTCGCTTCCGAAATACAAATTTCAAATTTTGAGTCACATTTGTTTTCGAAGTTTGCGCATGAATGCGTTCGATTTGCACAAGTCTGAAATTCGATTTGGTAAAGAGTTTAGCTAAGTGTATTAGTCAACATGTACGAATATATTCTGTTGTTATGTATTAGCTAGACTTAGAAAGTATCTTGTGAGTTTAAAACGATATATATGTTACATGTTACAATTTATCTGTTTGCAGGTTAACCTATATAATATGTCTTTCATCATCGTGTTCCATATAGCGTTGTACATGTATTTCTCAAATGTATTTTTTGCTATGGTGGCATATTTCTGCCGCGAGATACGAGATAGCTATCATGATAATTTAAGAGAAGTATCGTGATAAAACAAAAATTTTCATGATATAAATATCGCGATAATTCTAACTCTTATCGTGATTTTTTCTGCTTTCGTGCCTACAACTGACATGCATGGTACCTATAATTAGATACGGTTTCGGAACACCTTCGTCTACAACCTTATGAATTCTCCTTTTCCCTGGATGGTTTTAAAGTTGTTCGTAGGAGGCATTTCGAGTCGTCTTTGTGATTTTACAGACCTCTGTTCATTTCGAGTATTGTCAAAATTTACCAATTAAGGTACAAAAAAATTGTTAATGATTCCAAATTTTACTTACTGCAATCTTATTAAAGGGTAACTCCAGACCAAAATTTTCATTTCCAAATCGATAAAACTATACTAGAGTATGTTAACATTTTTTTTTCAGCGTTCTGTGATGCTTACTTCACGAGATATAGAGGTTTAAACTTCGGATTTTCACCTGTCTGACAGTCGCTAATTGAAAAAATCGTGACTTCCGGCAGTTTGCCGTGACGTTACAAGTGTGAGAAGATATGGTCGCTATATATGAACTAACGCAGAAAACTGAGAAAGCTGCATGAAATTTGTAAAGATATACATCGCTTTATCACGTTTCAGTCACTTGTGTACTGCAAAATTGTCACCTGTATCGCTCTTACATCTTACTACAATCATAGGAAAGAAATTTTGAATGAATTAGCCTGGTGAAGATAGTACTTATGAAAAGGAAAAGTTATTCTTCTGGTGGGAAACAAGACTATTTTAAAATTTATTTCTTAAGTTATTTCAATTATACCACTGTCTAATCAACGAATTTTAATAGATAAAAATAAAAAAAGAAATAATAACTCAAGATAGTTGAAACATGCCAAAAGTCTCTTCTACTAGGTGGTAGAAGGAAGAAGGAACGTTGCAATGTGTAAGTCATTCGAGTACAGTTCTAAGGCTGTTTCTACTAAATATAGTACACCGTCGATCATTGAACGGTCTACAAATCCTGCGCAGTCTGAACTTGATCTACACCATCAGTGTCAGCATTTTACATGTCTCCTTCAGCTTGGGAAGAATTAAAAGCCTTAATCTACCTCAGAAATCGTATCTTCTCTTAAACATTCACGAACAATGTCAAATCCAGCACACATCCTGAATTTGCTGTTAAAGTTAAATCCATTTTTTATTTTTTCACTTGATCTTCATTAATTTTCCTACATTTTTTTTTTTTTTTTTTTCACAATTTCAGATTTGTTTCTTTCATCAACAACAACGTTAAAAGATTGTCTGAATTGCCTCCTGCCTTCCTGCCCTCCATATCATGCAGTAAACGTTTTTTATCGTCTGCAAAATACAGGGTCAGTCCATTTCCTACATACTGTGACATGTAAGGCGTAAAATTTAAATGGAAATACAAACGTGGACAAAAATTATTTAACTTTCTTCTTCCGTATTTCTCGCTGTAATCATGTACGAGATAACAGATGCAGATTGCTGACCATAAAAATGCAGCGTAAATTAAAAATTTATAACTGCATACAAACTTTACACAAAATTTTAGTGCGGCAACTTTTTATTTTGCGAAAAGAATTGTGTGTTCCGTCAATACAAAGGGGCAAAGGGTTAATTAGGCGCCTCTTTGATGTTGGTATCGCACCGTTGTGGTCTCACATATTTTTTTTGCCCGGCTTGCAGCTGGAGGTTAACAAGCACTTGTCCTAAACATGTCATGTACAAAGTTACTCTTTTGTTTTCACGACCATATTGAGCCCTTTTTCTTATAAAATGTGAATGGAATTTGGAATTTTACACAGGTTAAATGGGTAAGTCGAACGTCATAACTTTTGTATTTTCCTCATTCATACGATCTTAAATTTAAAAAAAAAAAAAAATCCCATAATGTGCTTGTCGAATTTCTATTCTAACTACCCTCCAACTCTCTCTGTCTCTTCATCTCTCTCTCTCTCTCTCTCTCTCTCTTTCTTCATCTCATTCTCTCTCTCTCTCTCTCATATGAAAGAGATGGATAATCCACAGTGAATTTACCATTGATTTCTTGCCTCATTTAAATTCCTGTGGGGCCCCAAGGCTGCTGAGAGCGACTCAATGACCTTTTCCGAACAGTGTATATTAAGATCAGACTGCACAGAACGTGCAGTCTGATCTTATGTACAGTGTCCAATACGGAGATATCTATTTTTGTATCGCCAAAAACTAGCACTATTCGAAATTTTGCAATCGGCATGAAGGTTTATTTAACCTGTTGAGGATTAATGGTAAATCTGATATTAAGCCACGTCATTCGGTTCAGACAGACAGACAGCAGACTGGCGAATAAATAGTCATCTCCTGGCTCGAAATAGTGCTTAAAATCGGCACCCGGCATACGATAGGGATTTTTGTGACGAAAACAGTCGTCTCCCGACATAAGGGAAGATAAGGCTGTGAGAAAAAAAGTCAGTATCAGAGCAAATTAATAGTACACAGAAGCCGAAATAAGTGTGCCGTCACATCCGGTTTATCGCAGATTTCACAAACTCGCACAGGTGTGCAAACCACATTTTCGCTTATAACACTGAAATACGGTTTTCAATTTTAAGATTGTTTTCATTAAAGGATTCATATATCCAAAATGAGATTTTGGCTGTAGTTGCCCTTTAAGTCAAAACTACCGAGTTCATCCAAATGATGCATTTTCTGTTTATAGATATCGAGAAACGGGTAGAACTATCACAATAGTTTTATCTCGCATGTCGGCTTCGAGCAAGGTTGAGAAATTTTGCGATAAAATATTAGTTTATCGTGATACTTTTATCATGAAACTTTTCACTTTCTTGGTAAGATTTCCAGGAAACTTTTAATATCTCGCGATAGTTTACTAAAATTATCATGATAGCTATCTCGTATCTCCTGGCAGAAATATGCCACCATATTTTGCAGTACGTAATGTAATTAAGTTAGTTAGTTATGACTGACTAAAGACTCTGGACAATGACGGGACGTCATTTCAGAAGAGGTGTAGTGTGTAACCGGATTATACGAGATTTTATCATTCTGTTTTCGTATATACCGGATTTTATCATTCTGTTTTCGTAAGTACATGTATTACATTTTTCGCAGGTTCGTGTCATGTGACTTTCTTTGTCTGTCTTGTCTTTTGTTTGTGCAGAAGTCTACATCGCATGATTTGCGAACTTATTTATTTCATGGTAGAAATCTTGATTTGGTTTGTAGCAGCTCTCGTACATTCCTTTTAGTGTGTTGAAAATGTCTGTATGTCGTTTTCGCGGTCCATTTAGTTTAAAGAAGTTTGACGCCGTTTTGTGAAACGTAGTCGGTTTCCGCGGCCTCGGCTGACCCGAACCTAACCTTTTGTTTGCATGTTTTTAATTCGTTCGCATTGTTTTACAGGTAACACTACGCACGGAGAGATAATCCTTTGTATGGATTGGAATGTGTACAGTCAGTTCCTAAAATTGGTAAGCCACACTAGATGTTGTAAAATGTTGTTTTATCGATTGTTTGACTTGTTTTATTGAAATACTGTGGAGAAGGACTGTACTAAGGTCATTTGTATTATTTTATTTTCAGATTGTAGATCTACAGCTTGTGATGTTTTATCTAGACGAGCATTTGATGAAATACATTCTAAGAAATCAAATCTTACACATTATTTCCATCATTTCCCCCATTTTCCCAAATTCCGGACCAAAGAACCCAACACCCTTAAACCATCCAAAATACCGGGTCATAAGAGAGAAGGTCACAAATAGGCGTGAATTATTTGGCCTCATGTGTTCATCATGTCGCCCTGGTTCTTGTAGATCTATTTGATTCGATGCCGAAAACCTTTCAACAAATACAGAAACACACACGAATAGCAGCAAACGGATATATCTTGCAGGGTTTGATACTCAACCTGCGACAGTATAACTGTTTGTTTATACAGAAAAACGTGTAGTCAGATCCTGTATCAAGTAGACTTCCTGTATTGTTTTAGGGTATTCCGGTCTAAACGTCATTGAAATTACAAATACCAAGAGGCTTATAGACTTGTGAATTCAACCCATTTTCAAATACTATAAGGCTTTAAGGTCAATCAAATTATGACGTCGTGCAGCTACCATTTTAAATACATTGCACAGAAAATATTGTCAAACTACGCGTTAAATTTTTACAAACGAAAAAACGAGACAGAGGAGGGAGAGAGCGAGAGAGATGCTTACGTATATTGTTAAACTATACAACTTGAAAAAACTGGTCTTGCTTTCTTTAAGAAAGGGAAATAACTATCTTACAAACTGCTGAATGTAAGACAACGGAGTTCGGTCTATGGTATGTGTCTCCTAGATTCCAAATGAGTATTGGAATTTTGAAATGTTTTGTATACCGTTAGCAACGAGGACCAATGGCTTCCAATACAAAACATTTGAGCTGCGCTCTGTGAAAAAGGGACTTAATGCATCTGCAAAAAGTATCGACCAAGGTCAGCCTGCACAGTCCGCGCATGCTGACCTAGGTCGAAACTTTTCGCTATTGGTCAGTTTTCTGTATGTCCAAGGACCTGTCTATCTCCAGATTCAGTTGGTTGTTAGACAAAATAAATTTTATGGACCCATAACAGTGAAACAGCTTGCTTAGTATCATGAATCACGGAAATGCACTAACTCCGCTTTTGCCAGGGCATGGCTCAGATCTGCAGTGAACCCTGGTCACACAATATTGTACTTTAAACCCTTCATAAAATTAGTGTAAAGTGACAGAAACATGAGTGCAAATTTACAAATGATAAATGTGTATCCGAAATTATTGAACGACGGAAATTGTAACAGTAAAACAAGAAGAGAAACTCAAAAGGGAAAATGAATCGCAAACCACGTGCTCTCAATTCTATGACGCCATCCGTCATGCTTTTTCTTTGAGTATTTACTTCTTTGTTTCCTTTTTGGACTTAAAAGCGGTAAAATGTAGACTGTTGTGTTTCGTCGATGTTGCAACTTATATCAGGATAAACATTCAGGACTATGCAAGTCGAAAACGGATTATTCTTGTCCAAGAACATGGTAGATATTTGGTGCAATACTATTCTTTTCTGAATATTTCCGACAAATCCCAACGTAATTCCAAGGCTTTTTACAAAATGTCACACCTAATGGTATCTGTCTCGTCATGAGCAATTTCTCCTTTAAAAACGATGTCGGTTTTTTTTTTTTTTTTCAAAAATGATCTGCTGCAAGACATAAAACGTCGTCAACCGGTGATAATTCGTTTACAAGATATCTCTGTTGCTATCGGGAACCATTTACAGACACGTTATTTTATTACTTTCAAACGTAGTGTCGCTTATTGCATCACCAATCCATTAAGGCCATTAACTTGTAAATCAATAAAATAAACACCCTCGGTTAGATTTAAAAAAAAATAAATAAATAAATAAATAAATAAAAAGACTTCGATATTGCAATTCAAGAATTGTTTTAATCACAAGATCTCACACTTTGTCAGATACACTTATCATAGGCCAAAGAACATGCAATCGGATCTTAAACTTGATCTACACAGTCTGGAAAAGAAGAAAAAGTAGCTCATATTTCAGAAATTCAAAATGCCATTGTTTGTCATCTCAATTTAATATTATATACAGGGACTGTGCGAGCATTCACTACCCATTCTAAATTCAGTTCTCTTCTCAAGTTTGATATGCGTGGCTGCGTAGCTCAGTGGTCTGACTCATGACCAGGTGGTTGCGGGTTCTATACCCGGTTGAGGCAAACTTTCTTTTCCGGCGAATTTTCGCCTCTTACCTCTGATGCATGCGAGAAAAGCAATCAGTGGCTTGGAAAGAAAGTTGTTTCAGTACTGGTTTGAAAAAGCCAGGAAATACATGCGTAAGTGCGCTGACCACCGTGCTATGACATAAGCTCTTAAAAAGGCGTTAAACTCCATTATAAAGTGACAAAAACTAAATTCCATTACAAAACAAGGCACCTTTTTGGATCAGACGATCTACGTGTATCTCATTAAATACGATGGCTAGACTCGACAGTTAAAATTTTGACAGTACAAAATTGTTTGGTAAACAGAGACTCAGACCGTTCTGGTGGACAGACCAAAAGTCATCAGTGAACATGTAGTATATATCCAAAGAAACCTGAAATTAGTTGAAACGTTTTGGTATGCTGTCAAGTTTTACAAAACAAGCAGACGACTTCAAAATCCAGTGATAAGTATGGACCATCAATGTAAGTTATCGCTAAATACTAAAATACATGTAAACAGTGGTTGAAAGGATAAACTGTTAATTGCACCAGTAGAAAGTTTCATGTAACAAATGAAACCCCCAAATTCAGACAGGGATGGAATGTTGTTTATTGAACTTGGTTCCCCCTCCCCCTCGGTTCCTTCTGAAACACAAACTTTGATAAATCCTTGTAAACTATATTGTCAAAATAAGTTTACATTTTATACACGAAACCAGCGTGACATAAACCGTTTGGCAAAAGTAATAAACGCTCCTTTTCAAGAACTTTTTTCCTTGTAACTTTTTCAAAACAGGTCGGCTGGAACATGAAAAAAGTCGTCTGTAGGTCGTGATATTTTCAGTTCATAATATATAATATAATAATAAAACACACACACACACACACGCACACACACACTCACACTCACACCCGTATGCCCCCAACTACACGTTGAAACCATTCGCTGATTATATATCATGGATCCCATACGATTTTTAGTGGTAGAGTGAAAGAACAAAAATTGTGACAAAAGCTTTGACGTGCAAAAAATTTATAATGATGCTTAATTCTAACAATAAGAGTCATAGTGCCAGATTTTGGGTATTATGATAGTATAACTGAATGCTGTTGCTAGAGTTCGCTGAAACAGCTGTGGCAATCTTTTAGTGCTCGTCAATAAGGACAATGCCCGGACAGACCTGTCGCTCTCAGTATGCTCTGTCGGTTACTAGAACGCTATTAAATGAGGTTTATTAGCACCCATACAGATTTAGATATTGATCCAATAGAGAACTATTTGAACATATTTTATTCCATTAAAAATAGAAATAGAGTTGGGTTACAGATACTTTCATTTTAGAGTCTAAATCACATTATTTGAACCTAATCTTAACTATCGTCGGCAAATATTTTGAAAATGGAAAAGTCTGGAATTTTTTCCTCTGAGAAGAATTATCCCATTTTCGTGACTGTCAACAAAAACAATTTCCGGACAAAGTAATCCCATTACTTTAAAATGTCCGGTTGCTTATTACATCACCGGTCTATTAGCATACTTAAACAATTCGTCTACCTTAACGGTTATTGTCTGTGTACTTTGGTATTTTTCGAAGACTTTTTCTCCTTTAGCCCAGAGCATTTGCCGAATTAGCATAGGCGTCTGTAATTCTGCATAAAGTATTGGAAAATCCGAAATAGTTCAATACAAAAGTACGACCACTACAAAGCCTAGTACAGATGAAATCAAAGAATTACACGAATAAGTGAGTTGACAATATTATACGACTTATATCTTGTTGGAAGCGACGAAAATACCGAATTATTGAATACAAAAAGAACTGGGGTATTGGCTCGAGTTATCACCATATCCGGATGGTAGAATAGCCATTTGAAATGTCGGTGTTGGCTACAAGGTTAGATGCATTTATTTATAATGTTACCATTTGAATAATCTATACCAAAGGCCTTTGACAAACCATTGGTCTATCACAGAGCACTAAAATTTTCCTTAATCGATCATCAAACACGCACTAAATAGCACATTGGTACAGCGCCTGTATATCACGGAATACTGAAATTTTCATTAACACCATTACTTTTAAAAGCACATTGGTGACTGCCTCTATAATGTATGTAATAAGACAATGTGTGCAACGAAATGGAAGAAAAAATGACCTACTGTCCCCATTTAGAGATACTTTTTAACTGAAAATGAAAAATAAATCTACTAACTAGTGCAGTTGGGTTAACACTTTTTTTTTCATGTGTAACCAGACCTTCGAAAGTTCAAAACGTCTCTTGCGACCAAGCAATAGCGCTGATCTCAAAACACTCCAAAAAAAAACTTTCACATTTCCCGGATCGTCATGTTATTATGACGTGGCGAATTATAACTCGCGTTAATTTACTATCAAAAGACACGCCGAAGTTTTTGACCAATAAACGGTAAATACGTATTTGAAAAGATACAAATGGAAGATGAAATCCGTGATGCTGTATTAGATGAAAAGATAAAATATAACAGACGAAATATTAATTGAACTATTCCATCAACAAAAATTTTTTAGATCTTTAGAAAAAAATATATTTTAATTATAATTTGCTGCGGTATAAAAAATATTTTAGATGTCAGCGCATGGCGATCCGGAAAATGTGGTAGCTTTTTAAATCTTCTTAGATCAGCTATATCGCTTGATCGCAAGAACCGATTGGAACTTTTGAAGGTCAGCGTACACAAGAAAAATCATTTGTGAATCCATCAGCACCGGTAAGGACGTTTATTTTCCCGTTTTCGGTTAAATATTATCTTCGAAATGGGAGTGGTGAGTCAAATTTTCTTCGATTTCAATGCACGCCTTGTGTTACTATATACGAAATAGAGGAAGTCACCAATGTGCTATTTATAGTACTTAACAGTGTCCGATAATGAAAATTTCGGTATCCCGTGATAGACCAATAGACTTTCAGCGGCCTATGTAATACTAATAATCTATGCAAAGTTTCAATATCAAATGACTTTCTGTCCTGGAAAAAAATCCTCGTACTTCTTGGAGCGGTGGCCATATTTTCTGTATGAAATTAATGTCTTGTAGTCTTACACTGGCTACTCTCCCCGGCCTTTCGTGGGGAATTTTCTGAACTATCGTTTTCTTAAACCCCGATGTCTGTTGAGCACATTTCATAAGTCAGCCACTGGCGATCGGGGCTTTTGCAAGTTATAGGGGTCTAAGGTTTTCAAGTCCACTCTTGACTGAACCTGATCAGTTGATCTGCAAATAACAGTGTTTTGGTAATTTTCGTCCTTCTGTAAGTCCTAAATGATCTCTGTTGATATAAAAAGGTAAATATTTCTATACATTTTTTTAACAAGTACATACATATTTATTGCAAATCAAAGCACTATTTTTAATCTAAGCTTCTAACGAATCATAAATCTAATAAATTACAGGGATATTTTTTCAGATTTAACACATTTTAATCACAGATGCCTTGAATGCATCCTAGAAGCAATACACAGAGCATTTCCAGGTAAGTGTTACATCTTTTTCCTATATCCATGAACAAAAAGGAAGTACTGATAACCAAACGTCGTCAAATGTACTTTTGAATGTTTTATATTTGTTGCTGAGAAGTCATTTATGATCTGTTTTTTTTTTTGTTTTTTTTTAATCGAAAATGGTCTAAGTTTACTTAATATGTATATTTTCAGGATTGTTTGGAAAAGAGTTTCAGAAGATGTCACAATTCTAGATAAACTGATTAATAAAATACCATTGACAAGCAATTTGACCACTTGAAAACGACTTTATCGAGTCACACCTCTTCTGGCAGATTGGATTTAGGTGTTGGATCTATAACGTGGATATCCAAAAGTAAAACACATTTTTACTCATTTCGAACACTGAGGCACTGGATCTGGCTTAATGTATTTATTACAGTACTGAGATAGTTTAAGAATGAATAAAAAAAATACTAAAGTCCTATAATGTGTACCATTAAACCCTTGTATCAAAAAACAGACAATATTCTTTAAGTGTAAAACATTTCTTAATCTTATTTACTAAGAAGACATTGCATTTGTTAGCTACAGTGCGTTCGTTCTCCTGTTAAGACTAAAGATTTAACTTACAATGATGAAGTACTAAAGGTATGACATACAGCCATATCTACTCCTTTCTCCCCTTAAGTAGATGTCAGAAAACTTTGATGCCCTGAATTCAGACAGATGTTATTCCGAGTTGTTCTTGTGATAATTGAAAATTCGAACACACATCAGTAAAGTAATCCGGTGATTTTCTATGTTGTACCAATACGAGTTAAATATCTCCTTTGGACTTAATATTCTAACAAGGCAAATGGCCCCGTTATGACACATTTGTTGGTCGATATTCAATCAAAAGGGATCATAGTGACATATGGAACAAAAGCTCGTATTGACCGAGTAAATCATCATCATCATCATCACTATCATTATTCTTATGCATACCAGCCATATTTGTGGAACTGTTAGTTGTTGTTTTTTCTGTTGTTACCTTTTTAGAATTATGTCAGACTAACTGTTTGGCATCATAAAGAAAGGAAACAATATGAAACATCATCTCAACATTATGAAACAATTAAATGTTGGAAATGAGATGTTTCGGATTTTGATTTAAACTTGAAACTTGTAATATGGACTGAAATACTTTGGCACTTTTTTTCCTATTTTCATCCATTTTATTTCGCTTTTATGTTAACCTTGAAACGAAAGCCTTTTTCTTTGTTACCTTGTGCTGTTCGTTTTTCGTTGGTTATATATTTTTGTAGGGGTCCTGCGTGGCTTTGTATAAAATTGTAGGACTCGTGACTCGGAGGCTCCGAGTTCGAGCCTCACTGGATCCACTGGGTTTTTCCTCGGGAGTGGCCTTTGGCATGACACCTCAGAGCCCTAGCCGAGAACTGGTGAAACCAAGGAAACACATGATTCTTGTAAAGGTCATGCATATTTTTAATCTTTCACATGACAATCCCTTTCTAGCTCAGATTATCTTATTCTGAAATATTTACAACTTCAAGACTACGTATTCACTTACCTCTTTACATTATTTTTTAGTGATTTATTACGAGTGTAAATTCAAAACTTGTTTTTTCATCATTTTTATTTTGTTTGATATTGAACTCATTCAACAAAGACGGAAACTTCATTGATAGTTCAACTGGCCAATTATTATTAACCTTTTTTGAAAGATATTCTGTGACTCTTCCGAATTCTACTTTGGGCAAAAGGCATGTAAATGGGGTTGATCTCTCCCAGTCATATGAAATTACCTGCCATATCTCACAATACAGATAACCGATGTAATGTCCATGTAATTGTAATTTGACCGTGTAAAACTCCCCATTTGCTATTAGTAAAATTGTATCAACGAACATAAACAAATGAACATTTTTTGCAGAGTTTGGTATCAAAATCATGGGCTTATTTCTAGGATATTGTTTCCAATAACACAAATGATAGGTTGCATTTTACTGCACTATTAGATAGGGGTGATGCACCACCATTGGCTCATCTATAGGAATAAATTATCAGTGATCTCATGGGATGTGTTTCCTTCTCATTACAAACTCTGTGTTTTGAAAGAGGATCACTTGGTTCGCCAAAAGTAAACCCTTTTTGCAGAATGCTTCCTAGGGATCATGTATGATTAACAAACTAAGAGTCTGACAAAATTGTCTTATCCAAGCCCTCTTTCCGTTATTTTTGATAGCTTTTAGTTGCGGTAAAATTGTTGTATTACGAACAGAACAATATTTCCTCAAGTCATAGACATGCAATATTTATATATGATATATAAAGAAAACAATTCTTTATACACATTAAATAATAGGCAAATATAATGTAAATTTATGGAATATAGAGTAGAACTCATAGCCCTTATTCGGTTTACATGGTGATATATATTCTAATAAAGCAATGAGGAGGACGATGAAAATTTTGACTTCATGAATGTAGTTAATGAGAATAAAAATGATAATGACTACACTTTTTATGGTCTGGAATGATCTGCGGTGAGCCTGATTAAGAATCATTTCAATAAAAAGTGAACCTCAAATTTAGTCTCGAACTCTATGAGGGGCCAAAGGAAACATATCTAACAACTTTATTCAATGGGTTGAATACAATACCAACCAATGACATGAGTCACTCACTGTTGATAATAAATACAAACCTGGCTACAATGAATTCAAATGAATAGGTCCAAAGGAAAAAAGATTTTTTTTTTATTTTCACTAAAGTCCCAAAAAGCATAAAATTTCCAAAAACGGGTAACATTTGCTACTTTTAGTATGCTGGTTTGCTTCGCTAAACGGCTTATAAATTGCTTCAATTTCAATGAAAAGGTACAACCTTTTTCATAAAATATATTCTGTATCATTAAGATCCTAAAAGATAGCGTTTCATACTATGGATACGTTTCTGAGTACCAGCCATTTTAGGTTCACAAACATGACAAGTACATTTCTTTTAGTACTTTGATTCAAACAAATCCGTTTCTGTTTCTGTTAAGCATTTGTTGTCTCAATAGATATGAGTGTGTTTACACCGTAAAAAGCGTAATGAAAATGTAACCTAATTAACCTAATTAAAACCTAGCAAAAGTGTATCTTATGACCTTAGGTGATTCTTCAGGGGGGGGGGGGGGAAGGAGGGGGAGTCTAATGGTGGCTCAAAGTCTTTAGTATATGTTGGTCATCAGTGAGGGAGACTACTTATGGAGTTTAAGTAGTTTAAGTATGCCTGTCCAAGCTGTTTATGAGAACAAAGGCTCTGAAGTTTTCAATTTTAAATATACTGTTACTTCCTGAGGCATATTTATGAAACAGAACAGAACTATCCAACCAATTTTGAAAGAGGGCCAACAACTTTAAAAGGGAGGAATTTGATTGCAGCTGGCCAAGTAGCATGGGAGGAGTTTTTGTAATACATAGAAATTCTTAACTACGAACAATGCTCGACGGAATATGACCCGCAATATTAACTCTCTTTGGGTACTTTTCGCTAATGTGAGTTGTAGTAAATATTGCTCATTGTTGAGAAAAGTTTATTCGCCATTATAAATCATGGCTCTAACTGGCAGTCAAATTATAATTGCAAAAGTTTTGCATTCACTTTTATATCATCTCAAGGTTTGAACTATCCCTATCTAATGATTTGTTGTCGCAGTAAAGCATTGCAAAAAAGAAACCAAACGACAAAGTGTGACAACGGAGCTTGCTGGAGCACGAGGAACGAAAGCAGACTGAGACATCCGCAGCGTCTTACAACATATACAATCTGAATTAACGATTAAAGTACGCCACACAGTCTCCTTTCCTTGATATGGATTTAAATAACATCAAATATGAATCCATAGATACCTGTTATTTGCGAGCTAGCAAGCGAGCGAGCGAGCAAGAGAGAGAGAGAGAAAGACAGAGAGAGAGAGAGAGAGAGAGAGAAAGAGAGAGACAGAGAAACAAAGAAAGTTGCAGTGATGATAAATTCTCTTTGAATTAGAAATCTATTTCCGAAACTTTTTTTATGAGAAATAGTCCCCAAGGAAACATTTATACAGACCAATTTAGATATGACGAGTTTCTACAAATTACGAGAACGTGATTGTCATAGGAATTAATATTTGAACAGTGTACACGATATCATGTCCAATTCTTCGATTGATATTTTAATTAGGTCCAACGGAAATACATGTTCGCAATATTACTTTACACGTATCTTATCATTAAAAATGAATTCAAGAGCGAATTTTAAGCAAAGCGAGATTCTGCTGATTCTCATAATATAGGGTAGTAGAAAGTGATTTTAAAGGCGAAATGGTTTGAGTTGGCATCCTGCCACTAGTCGTTTGGTTATAACGCAATTCACAGCCCACGAATGCAAAGAATATTTTTCCTGTCTGTTGTTGGTAACCATTGGATGTTTTGACAGAAGGAAATCTGCTATAATCATACTAATCCATGCCATGAAACAGTATATCCATAGCTGGAGCTTGGATAATGAATTGGGTATCAAATAGTTAAGACAAAGATCATAATTACCCATCTTTTAGGCTAATTTAAGCATACCGTCTTCACAAAGGACATTAGTTTTGTTTATCGATATAAGCTGAGAAACGGAACATTTAAAAAATCAAAACGATGCAAAAAAATGTTGGTCTATTTTGAAGTAAGTAAATATAAGAAGTAAGGATTTGACGCTCTCGGCTTTTGAAGTAAACAATTAAACAGTTGTTGAATAATGAATTGATAAACGATGTGTTAAATTCTTCTTTTCTGCACACTATCCGCATTATTCCAGGTTCTGCACATTGTCCCATTAATCCAGTTCGTTGGAAACTTAACATCCCCATTTCCCGAAGTGAAATATTATTCAAAGTTTGAAATCTTTCAAGCCCAATAAATTTCCAGGTCTGGATGCTAC
This sequence comes from Hippopus hippopus, assembly GCA_946811185.2. NCBI lineage: Eukaryota > Metazoa > Mollusca > Bivalvia > Cardiida > Cardiidae > Hippopus > Hippopus hippopus. The sequence continues at coordinate 47,072,213 of OX328099.1, read as the reverse complement.
ATGTATAGAAATGTACAAAAACACCTTGAATGATATTTTACCCGTATGTACAAGTTGTTTAATGATACTTTTGACACGAGTATTTTTTTCCCTGATAATTGGAGTCGTAGTATTATTACACCTTTGCATTTGAAAGGGTCAGTGTTGAATCCTGACATCTATCGCGGTATTTCTGCCGTAGATTCTGTCTGCGCAATATTTATGCATATTCTTAGTTTTAGCTTGACAAATTGGTGTGAACAAAATTATGTTATAGACGAATCTCAAGCTGGATTCCCTAAAGGTTATTCGACAGTGGAGCATATTTTTGTTTTGATATCATTCATCAACATTTGTCAAAAAACGTGGTAGATTTTACTGTATATATACATGTATATATTTTTAACGATTTTAAAAGGTATTTGACAATAAACAATATTAGAAACTTGTGAGATGTTCTTGAATGAATGAAAGTGGAAATTCTTTAGAAACAGTCAAATCTATGCTGACTCAAAATAAAAAGTGTACATAGCGCGTTTTGCCATAACTCTGTAAAGAGTTAACGAATACATTTAATTTTTCATGACAATGTATATACATGATTGTCCTAGAAGTTCACGCATTTTGGGTGAAATCGGCGCTGTACTTGTCCCATAAAATAGCCTTAGGTATTATGCAATTTTTTGCACGTGGAGCTCGTGATACACCTTGTTTATCCCATATCACCGATAAATTGCAATCTCAGGCTTGTGTTGTAACTGAAAAACACAAAATCTTTCATCAGATATTTCTGATAGCGATGCCACGGCTACGCAAAGACGAGCGACTTCAAGCGTTAGTTTTGTTGTCGTCTTGAACAAGCGTTGATGACGTTGCACGTCAGTTTAACTGTCATCGACACACAATCTCACGTCTCCGAGATCGGTTTCTACAAACTGGAGACATTTCTGATAGGCCTCGGTCAGGGAGGCCGAAGGTTACAACGGCTAGACAAGACCGTTTAATTGTACGTGCCCACTTACGTCAACGCTTCAAAACGGCGTCAAGTACAGCTCTTGAGCAGGGTGTCAGTAACCAAACAGTATTGAATCGTTTGAAGGCTGAGAGATTTCCTATCAGGCCTAGGCGGCCATACGTTGGTCATATCATTACAAGACGCAATCGCAACTTACGTTTGCGTTGGGCACGACACCATTTACGCAGGACACGTGCTCTATGGGCGAGAGTGCTCTTTAGTGACGAATCTCGGTTCAGATTGAGCTTTTCTGATGGGCGAATTCGGGTATACCGCAGAAAAGGGGAAAGGTTTGAGGACCTTTGTGTTCTTGAACGTGACCGGTTTGGAGGAGGGAGTGTAATGGTTTGGGGTGGTATTATGGGGGGCAAGAAGACAAACCTTGTTGTTGTCAGAGGCAATCTGAACGCCCAGCGTTATGTAGACAACATATTGCGCCCCGTGGCTGTTCCATTCCTTCATCAACACTTTGGGATGTTGATGCATGACAACGCCAGACCTCATACTGCAGCACTTACAAGGCACTTTCTTGCAAATCAGAACGTCCACGTTCTTCCATGGCCCGCAAACTCCCCAGATATGAACCCCATTGAGCATATCTGGGATCTCTTGGGAAGGAACGTACGGAAAAACTTCGTTCTAAACAGTGTGGATGACTTGGAAAACGCCCTTGTTTATGAGTGGAACAGGATACCAAATGACGTCATCAGACGTTACGTCAGATCAATGAGATCTCGAATACAGGCAGTTATTCGCCGAAGGGGTGGGCACAATAGATATTAAGCTGTCCAATGAAACCTTAGACCTCGTATTGCCATTTGGAAGTTATCGAATGCTTTTTGTGAATTTTGAAAACGACCCCTACTCTCTTCAAAACCACAAATATACGAGTCATCCGGAAATTTCGAAGCTAATAACTTTATCACTAGATAGAATGAATGTTTGCCTTTCATTTGGTACCAAATATGTCAGGGTTAAGATAAATGTTCTCACAAAAATCACCCACCTTTCTCATGTACACTTTCTTTTTTGAGTCAGCATATGTACAGTAAATTGAAGTCTTGTTTTAAAATTGACGGCAAACTAACGCCTTATTTTTGGTTGTTCCATTGGTACCCGACAGGGTTGTGTGGCGAGCCCAAAAGTATTTTTTCTATTTATAAATGATCTTGATGACTATTTGAATAGTAAAAATGAAAGTGGATTTTTTTCACAAGATACAGATGACGTAAATGTTTTAATGTTCGCTGCCCATATATCTCATTCATGATGAAATGTAGAAATATAGTTACCATAAAAAAAGTTGCAAAAGTTATATCTGTCATTCTCAACAAGAAGGATTTGGACCTTGTATAATTTCATTTTCATCACATAGCCTTCCTTGTTTTTTATATACCCATAACGATCTTCTAACCTTATACATGTTTGAGATACGGACTGTGTGAGTGTGACATCATAAGTGGCATCATTTTATGCCTTTTCATAGTATTTCTGTCTCAGATGCCAGCTAGCATTATAAGATCCTATATGGGCTATTTTTCTTCATTTTTTAGGCGCAACTCATTGTTATTGTTAAAAATGTAATTAATATGCTGTATTATGGGCCGTAGGCCTTTCTTTACAAATAAACAAATATTGTATTGCATTGTATTGTATTTCGCTAACACGGTAGTTCAGCTCCAATACAGATTAATAGAATAGGACAATTCTCTGAAGGAGTAGGGTTATAAAATAATGTATGTAGAGCACAAAACGACGGTTTTATAGAAATGGAGGAGTTATTAAACAAACATAAAAATAGTTTTACGATATAAATAGACATTTCTACAAATATTTAGGTGTTTACCTTACAAGCCGTATGATATAGTCAAAATCACATTTGTTTTTATTTTTACAATCTCAAAAAGTAATTAATTATATTGTTCGTTTGCGTAAACGTTTTGGGGCCATTTCACTAGCAATATGTTAAAAATTCCTGATGAGACTGTGAAAGCATTATTGTGCTATGGATCTAAGATGTGGGAGTATTAATGTATTGAGAAAATTGAAAAGATCGACGGTAAGTTTTGTAAGAGATTGTGCTTTTTATCCCAAATTACATGTGATTTTTTAGCTCTTGACGAGTGTGGACGTTAACCATTGTGTACTACCTATATTGAAACTGTATTAAGTACACATTATTCGTATGAACAATATTAGGTATCCAAAACAGTGTTATTACATGCTATTGCAACTAGGCGAAGCAGGTAGAGTAAACTGGACACCACTTATAAAGAAATCATCGTTTTCGTATGGTTTTGAAAATGTCTGGATTTTTCATGGCGTAGGAGATGTTAAGGAACTTTTGCATATTTTCATAAAAAAATAAAAGACTGTTATACTAAAAATGATGAAGTGAGATTGGTGTTTCTTCCAAAGCTCTATTTTACAAATATTTCAAAACCCGTCTAGATCCAGAGTTTTATCTGGATCCAGAGTTTTATCTGAATTCTGGACTTTTTAGCGGATTTGTATAGCAAATCCGCTTACTGTGATCGTTTTGACCGGAACCAAATACATCATGCGCGCTCACTTTCAGTTTTGCATGGCTGATGTATGGGACGAACAACGCAGATCTACTGTACAAATGATATTCAGCTCTGACTCTGAACAAATCATACAAATTAGGTATGATTTCTTTATCGAAATTTCGTCAAAACCAAAAATTTGTCAATTTAAAATACTTTAGATACTTAAAGTTTGTTCTTTATTTATTTATTTATTTATTATTTTTTTAATATTGTCATATACGTATGAACATTGTTTACACAGATTGCCCCCGTTTTCATTCAAGAAATATTCATTCACAACTTGTGTCGTCCACTGTCGAAATAAACAAGGAGATTAAGCACTAGTTTTTTAAAATTACATTCTCAACTATTTATTATATCAAATATGTTTAATTGTTCAGATAGCTAGCTAGAATTTGACCGTAAATAATTTAAAACCATTCCGATAACCCATAAAGTCAATTCGGCACTTTGTTACCGCCCTTCGTATAACGATGAATTTCCGAATTGTTTGAAACATTTCTGTGAAATGTTTGAAGAAATGGAAATCATGTAGTCTATTAAAAGAAATTTGTTTGACGTTTGATTTATACAAGACTGCATTGGAAAAGCTTCCAAGATTTCTCTCCATTTATCGAAGGAACATGAAGAAATCCTTCGTTTACAAACGGCCCCGATCAAGTACGAACCCAGCACATGAATTTATACTGAGGACCTTTTTTTTTTCATGGGAAATCGTGTCCTTCTCAGTGAACTAGACATCCACTAACTTAGCCTAACATCCTAGACTTTAAGCCTCAGAGACTTAGAGAGACTTACAATTGTCTTCAAAGTCTTTCTAATACGCTTGAATTTTATTTTGTTACGTTTCATGCAACAGAATAATTAAGATTAAGAATGCAGAATTTGCAGATAGATTTATGATAAAGAGTCCACAGGAATGCATCTATACGTCTTACTGTTTGGACATGTAGATTTAAATTCTTTGATACATTTTTGATGCTTGGAATTTAAAGTACATGTACAGAGCAAATTAATTTTAAAATATTTACTTTTTATTTAATAAAGTAAATTTTTTATGATGAATTGCTGCTCAAGCCAAATTAGAGACTGTGCTTCTTTTAAAGAGCAAGTAATTCAAACCTTAGAATGAAAGTATGCCTATAGTTTTTAACGTTTTATAGAGGGACCCATTTCCTTTCACCCTTAAGCTGCTAAGTGCTTCTCAAGGACTTTTTACAGACACTGTAGATCAAGATCAGATTGCACAGAATGTGCAGTCTGATCTTCGATCTATACTGCCTGGTAAGGAGGTATTTTTCCCCCCAAAAATAACTTTGAAATAGCAATATTTGGATTTTTACTATCGACTGAAAGTTTCATTTGGTAATGTAAAGGTCAATTTTTACTTTGCTTGGCAACTTGTCACACTGAGTGTGATCTTGATCCATTCTGGCTGCTATAGTACCTTAAGCTGTACCCAGGACGGGGATTTACACACATATAAAAAAAATCTGGACTATGTTCTGCCCAGTGATGAGTGATGATTTTAATTCTTTTCTTTGGACAATAAAAATGGATTCACTCAAAACTGCATTGGATTGTAATGAATAGCCTTTTCACCAGTGTTAATACTGAATTTGAAGTATCTCATAATGCTACTTCAGTTTTTTTTTTTTTTTTTTTGCACGTGTCCCTGCAATGGCTCAATTATGTAGTACATGTATGACTGTCAAAGTCACAAAGACATGGCTCAAAATTTCAAAATGGAATCTAGATCTATATGTACATGAATAAAACTTGCATTATCAGACAAAATTTTTAATCCCATCATACATTAATTTAGCTGTATCTTTCAATATATGTGAGACTGAAGTCCACTTTTTACATTGTGCTTATTCACACCTGCATTTTTTTGACTGAATAGAAATAGACCCAAGAATGTGAAGTCTGAGTTTGCATATTACATGTAGGTCTCTTATATTTTATGTGATACACATAAAATGAACTTGAAATTATTAAGTATTAGTCCATTTTTATAGTTAAGTGAAACTGTGTATTATAATCTAAGTTCAGACTGCGCAGCATATGAGGTCTGAGCTTGAATGTACACGGCCTATGGTTTTTTGGTTTTTTTTTTTCTTTTTTATATTTGCACCAAAATAGCGGTGAAACTACATAATCTAGTTCATTTATTTAGTGAGGTACTGTGAGACTATGGCTGATTGGTGAAGGTGTAGGATGGATTATTTTGGGTTTTATCCTCACCTAGGTGCCAGGATTTTGTAGGTGTGCCTGTAGACAGGACACTGCAGAGAGCCAGCCTAGCCCTAGTAAAACCAGAGAGGTACACAAATAAATGAGTTGTTGTCACTGTAAATACTGAAACAGTGTTGAAACTACTGTAACCACCAGAAATCAGTATCAAATTATTCTTGAAGGTTGTAACAATCAATTTCATGTTTTGTGGCACTGCATGAGCTGACCTTACTTTCCTTTTGTGAAATCATTATTTTCTTGACTTGTGTCTTTCTGATGATACAAGGTGAATTTTAATTTATGTAACAGAAGGAAGGTACATTCAATATTATGAATTACACGTGGCCTAAATCTTAGAAAATACTGAACACACCATTTAGTTTTCACCTTTCAGACTACTACATAACATTTTGAAATTCAGGAATAAAACCAAGAACATTCTTTTCAAAGCCTTAAGGAAAGAATAAATCATTGTATCTGAACAATCAAATTGTTGTTTCTAGTTTGATTTTGTATTTCATTTTGAAATTAATAGTTTCAAGTTGTGTAGTAATTAGGAGGAACCCTTGAAGGGATTTCCAGGTGTTACAGTCATAGAAAGGACAATTTGATGTACTTTCAGTAAGAAATTGCATACAAAATACCACTGTTTCTATTTTTCATAGAGGACTCCTGTGTTGTTTTTAAACTAACCCATACTAGTTTCAAAACAATACATGCTTCATATATGAGGACAGTTTGTTTGTTATGTAGTAAGAGTAGATTGAGATCAGACAGCCTAGCATAGTAAAATTCCATTTCTATAAGCACACTATTTTAGATTTGAACTGTTTGCAGTCTATATGATTATATCCACTATATAAAAGTTTAGAAAGTGTTGTGTTTATAGTCTGATTAGATTTGTAAAATGCTGTTTTAAAAATCAAAACCTTGATGTCTGAGTACAGAAGTTTCAATGTTTCAAAAGAGTCTTGCATAATGATTAATAATGATGATTTTAGAAAGGCTTTAAATGCTATGGAAAAGAAAAATATAGTCTTCATGTTTAGTGTATCTATTTAAGCTCAAATGTTTACAAACCCTAGGGTGAGCTTAAAATATTTTCAGTCTGATTTAATGCATAATCTGAGACCAAAACCACCTTCACTAGTTCTTCTGAAAACTCTTGGTTTTTAGAGTAGCTAAATAAAGCTCAACCAATCGGATAAGTTGTTTCAAAAGTTTTTCTGAACATCCTTCAAATGGGATAATACAGCCACACTTACCTAAGTTAAAACACATTGTACCCTTTATGGTGTTACGGAATGGGGGAAAATGACCTTAGTAAGAATGGAAAAAAAAAAAAAGAAAAATCTGTTGGTCTACTAATGTTTTCAAAATTTTAAGAGCTACATTTTGTAAGGCTGACATATTAGATAAAGGTTACCCTTGCAGGCCAATTTTAGATCCAAACTGATTAATTGAATGGTATTTAATCTCGATTTCAACATTATTTTAGTCATATAACTGCTACAGCTAGCTTACTTATGTATGTCTGGGTTTCCATAGTACTAGGCAAGGGCTCTTAAGTGTCTTGCCCAAGGACACTCCAACAGAAAAACATAGTGCTTCCAGTGAGACTGGAACCTAGAACATTAGGTAACAAGTCCTACACTTTACTGGTGAGCCATGCAGGACCTCAGATTCATGCTTAGAGGGGAGTTAATTTTTGTAAGATTGTTCAGATTAGTCTATGTGCACCATCTGTGCATAAGTTACTTTTGTTTTTAATCAAAAATGGTAACCAAATGGATGCCATTTCAGTATTCATTCCTTCCCCATAAAACAAGTTTTAGGCACTTTAAATGCATCTGCAGACAACAATTCAGAAACTGATACAAAATGAGCTGAATTTTACTCATATGATTGATAACACTGTCGGAACAGGAGAAAATACTGCTTACCAGAATTTTATCTTGTTCCCGTAATGCTTTCAATTGCCTATTTCCTCCAGAGTTATTAACACGGAGTGCTGGGTAAGGTGTTAAAACAAACCCAAATCAAAATTTTCTCCAGATCCAATTGTCAAATGCCAAGGAAACCTGACATGGATATGTTGTATACTGGTCTATCCAACAGACTGGTATAAATGTATAGCTTGTGTTTGTATAAGAGGACACTTATACTGTCTTGCTATAGAGCTAGCTTTTGTAGCAATATGGTAGAGCATTTGCCTTAGGACCTGAAGGTTCTGGGTTCAATCCCAGCCTTGGGAGGCTGTTTAACAGAACTGTTACAGATACATGTAATCAGCATTCAGAATACATTATGGTTTGTCGATAAGGCCTATATTTGACGCTTGAATTTTGTGTCATACAAAGTTAAATTGGGAGAACTGTTGAGGATTTTTCTTTTTTTAGTCCTCTACCACACAATAAATCCTATGTTTAAGAGTTCTGTGTAAAAGGGCTTATGAAAACATTGTTGGAAAACAAGACATCAGTATTTATTTTCTTTTTTTCTTCCAGAATTTTTTCTACCCTTTACCAATACAAACCATATAATCTGAGCCATATTTATTGAATTGTTTGTTAATGCACAAAAAAGGGAGCTATTTAGTTTTTATGCCACAAATCAAACTTTTTTGTTAAAGGCAAATAAATACTATCATATATATATTTCTTTTCATATGAAGTGTAGGGTTAAATTAAGTAAAATGATGCAATTTTGGGCATTTTATCATGGAATTGTACTTTAGCAATAGGCCACTTTATTTTTTATTACACCAGGTATGGTGTCTTGATACTTATTTAAACACGGATCCTTGTTGACGGCTCAAGTTATTGATTATGTACCATTCCCACAAGGCTTTCCAAAACTGTGGCATGAAATCCAATAATACCAAAGAGGCTATGTAGCCAATTAAGGAAAGACCAACTTTTTCTAAATCTTATCCTTCTTCTTTACTAATGATTTTCCAGCTAAACTTCAGTGATAGGTCATTTTTGAGTTTGGTGAAAGTATGAAAATCTGAATAGTTGGTTTTTTTGGGAGAGTCAGAAATTTTGTCCCCTGGTAGAGTGTTCAACAAGAAGGCACAAAAATTTCATATTGCATACATGTGTAAGTAGCAATATCTTGTACTCTTTGATCAAATTTGTTCATGATTGCTGAAGCTGATTGACAGTTGTAGACCTTAACACTTTCTTTTTACAGAATTATCATTATATATCATCGTCCTTTAGGCAAAAAAATGTCCTATTTTGTATAGTTTTGGTAATCTTACTCATCAACAACTGAAGTGTTCTATATTTTTGTGAAATATGTTTCACTTACATAAAACCATCTCGGTTTATTTCAACATGTTTTTACTTTCTAGTATGTTTACATGTAGATACACTGCACCATTCTGCTACAAAAAAAAATGTTAAATATTTGGATGATTTTGAAAGTTTAAGAAAGATCTTAGAATTCTGATAAAAGAAACATGTCTTGTACATAAAGTCATAATAACCTCTAAAACTTCCTCATTTTATGCTGATGTTAGCCTTGAAAAATATTCTTTTTTAAGACCGTACAATGTTATCAGTTTGACCTGAACCAGATACTGTCATGTGTACATGTTTGCGCACTTACCATCCTACTTTAGGTTTTAGCTAGTACACCCCAACTTCACTTTTTCTTGAAACTCTATATACAGTCCCACGCTGTTTAAAGTCCGAAATATAATACTAGCATAAAAACATGTCAAATTGTTGGATCAAATTACTACTCTAATAAGTAGTAAAATAACAGTTGCTGCGCAGCACACTTGGTTGAACAACTTTGACCCACATTGTCCTTGCTTACTCTACTAATTACTTACATATTATACATGTAGTACATGTGATAATTTTTTTAAAATTTTCATTACATCTAATCATAGCTTAAAACTGTACAACAAATCCGCTTTCAAGACTTTCAGTCCTTTGATTTTATATATTACAGAAAACATGGGCGAATTTTAGGTGTTCTTTACATGATTTGATTTACGCGTAGATCCTTTAAACAAAAAAGAATTGTGTCCGTTATAGACTATTAGCCAGCAGGGTGTTTGCTCCCCCACCCCGGGGGAATTTTCGGGACTATGATTTTCTTGAGCCCCAAGGTCTCCTGAGCACATTCCCAAAGTCTGCCACCTGGCGAGTGGGGCTTTTGGAAGTTATAGAGGTCAAAGGTCATCAAGTGAACCTCTAACACTAACCGTATTTGTTGATCCACAATTGACACTTCTTTGGAAATTTTATACCTTATGAAATTTCCAAATGATCTCAGGTAACGTAATAAGTTTATATTTAGATAATTCTATGCATTTCTAACAAAATAAAAGAACATTAAATGCAAATCAAAGCACTGACAGCACTATTTTTTTAATGATTCAAGATTCCAAAAAATCATAATCTGAGAAACTACAGGGATATTTTTCAGATAAAGCACATTTTCTTGATCACAAATGCCTTGAATGCATCCTAGAAGCAACCCAAACGGCATTTTCAGATTTCCTGTATATCAATTTGTCATATTCATGCATAAAATGGAAGCACTTATAACCAAAGTTCATTAATATACTTTTTAATTTTTGATATCAGTTGCTCAGAATTCAACAACTATCTGGTTCATTTCTTTATTTCAGATAAAAAAAAAAAAAAAATCTAAAATTTATTTGAATGCTTATTTTCATGGTCTTAATAATCATATTCATTACAGTAAAAAGAAACTTTTAGCGTAAATCAAAGTACTGAAGTTACTAATACATTGTGTACCATTTAAATCTTGCATCTAAAAAAACGGACAAAAAAGTTTAAAAATAAAATATATCTTGATCTTATTTACTAAGAAGACATTGCATATGCTATCTACAGTGCCTTCACTTGTTGTTTTATCAATTTAGTTCTCTCAGACAATGATATCAAAGCACTAAAATTTGAATTTGCCATGACGAAGTAGTACAGGTATGACCTACAGCCATATTCACCTTTTTAGTTGAATACAGGATACATATGCATGAATTTCACCCTTTCAGCACTATAGACGAAAACAGAGGCCTTTGCTGACGACATAGATCAAGATCAGACTGCACAGAACATGCAATCTAATCTTGGATCTGTCGTCCGCTTGTTTAATCAAACCTAATATGATAAAACTCTTTCTGAGTTTCAGTGGAGTCTATTTCCAGGCATCGAAAGAGGTGGACATTAAATATTTGGCACTAAAAGAGTTAACTGCCCAAAAATCAGAGAGATATTATTCTTAGTTAATCTTGTGCCACTTTTTACACACATCAATTAAGTAATCAGGTGATTTACTAGCAATGTGAGTGACCAAGATGAATTGAATTCCTCATTTGGATTTGATATTCCAATAGGGCAGATGCACCTGTTATCTCACATTGTTGGTCAGTATTCATTTACAGGGGACCATATTGTCACAGTGAATGAGAGCTCATTCATGCTTGTATTTGCTCAGTAAAACCGTCACCATCATCAGTCTCATTCTTATCAGCCATATTTGTGGCTTTATGTTTTTGTATGAAAACTGTGGTTGTTGTTTTTCTTACCTGTTACAAATTATGTCAGGTTAAATGCTTGGCATTAAGAAACAAGGAAATAATATGAAGCATCGTGCCATGACTATAAAAGAAGGCTAAGTATAAATGTTGGAAATGAGATGCATTGGGTTTGATATAATATGCTTAAGTCTTAAACTATGTAATGAAGAGCCGTGTTTTTTTTTTTTTTTTTTTTTTCTATTCTTTCATCCATTTCCTTTCCCTTTTATGTTAACTTTGAAATGAAAGATCATTTTGTGTGTTACCGTGTACTATTAATTTTCTTGCCATTAACATACTTTTTGGCGTAAAGGTCATGCAAATTATCGTCATTCACATGGCAATCATTTTATTGCTCAGATTATCTTGTTCTTACATATGTATAACTTCCTGCTTTCTGATTGCATAGCTGCAAGGCTATGTCTCCTTTACATTGTATTCTAGTGATTTATCATCTGTGTAAATTCAAAACTTGCTCATTTTAGTTTTTTGTTTGATATTGTACACATTTAACAGAGACAGAAGCCTTTTTTTTTTTTTTTTTTAATTTTAGCAGGCCAGTTATCATTTACCTTGTTTGAAAGATGATTAGTGACTCTCCTTATTTCTGCTATGGACAAAAGGCCTGTGCATGAGTTTTGTTTTTTACCTCTTTGTATTAAACATGTATATAAAAGTACCTGTCATATGTCAAAAAGAAAATGTCTGCTTCACTATGCTTAGACTATGCTTAGCTCAAAATCATCCAATATCAGCATAATTGTATTATTGTGCATGAACAGATAAACATATTTTTTTGGCATTTGGTATCACGATCATGGGCTTATTGTTATTTCCAGGATATTGTTTCCCATATTAAAAATTATAGATTTCATTTTATTGTGCTATTCCATATAAGTGATGCACCAATAATTGCCAATCTGTAGGAAGAAATGATCAGTGATCTAATGGGGAAACAGTTTCTTCTTTTCTGACCTGATTTCTCATTCGCAAAGTCTATGCTGTGAACGGAAGTCTCTGCAGTTTGACAAAAGTAAATCCTGTTTTGCAAAATGCTACCTTGGAATCATTCAGAGAATAACAAACCCAGAGTGTTTCAAAAATGGTTTTATGCAAGCCCTCTTTGCGTACATTTTGATGTTTTTCATTTGTGGTACAAATGTCAGATTGTGACCAGAACAGAAACTTTATTGAATTTTCACAGTGTTAACTTGGTACTTCCCCATGTCACAGACATGCATTATGTGTATAAAATAATAGAGTATGAATCAAAGCAATGATTCAGTCAACATAGTGAAATATATTCTAACCAAGCGATGAGGAAGATGATAACAATGTTGACTTCATGAATGTGGTCCATGGGTGGTAGTGAATAGACTTTCAAATAGCATGGAATGATATGTTGTAAACATCATTGTTATCATTTTAATGAAAGGCAACTTCATATTAGTCTCGAACTCTATGAAGGGCCGCCATTAAGAAAAAGATCTAAACAACTTTATTCACCGGGTTTAATACAATACCAATCATTGTGGCAAATTACTGTCTGTAATAGAAGTGATAAATACAATCCTGACATCAATGAGTTCTTATGGGTCAACAGCAAGAAATATCTTTCATTCCAGCAAATGTCATAAGATTTTTTAAGAAGCTCAACATTTGCCACTAGCTATACTCTGAATTCTTTCGCTTACACAGCTTATAGATAGGATAAATTATAATGGTAAGGCATAATGTTTGTCATGGAATCTATTCTGTATCACTATGACCATAATTGATGATTTTGTATGCTATGGATACGTTTTTGGGTACCAGCCATTTTACGCTCAAAAACAAGGCCAAGAACAGTTCTCTCCGTACTTTAATTCAAACGAAATTGCTTCTCTTTCTATAAAACAGCTGTTTTGACTATAGATATGAGTGCATAATCCCATCTGAACATGTTTCTGACATATTAAATGTAGAAAATGACATGAAAATTTAACCTGAACTGCTATTTATTGATATCTCGTATACAACAGTGCACTTGATGACCTTTGACCTCTATAACTCACAAAAGCCCCGATCGCCAGGTGGCAGACTTTGACAAAGTGCTCAGGAGACCTTGGGGTTTCAGAAAATAATAGTGCCGAAAATTCCTCCTGTGTGGGGAGGAGGGCCTATTGGTGACTCAAGGTCTATTAAATGATAGTTTTTTTACAACTGAATATAGCCATGCACATTTAGACCGAAAATTATGTCAGAATTTGTTACCTGCATAAGTTTATCTTGCACTATCATTGTTTCATTACCCGAGGTAAAATAGAGGAGTTTTCAAAGGTAGATGGCATTGTGAGAAAAGAAAAAAAAAAAAGGTTTTCACCTGGTCTTACGATGTTTTCAAAAGCTTCCCTCCTTAGTGACGTTCAAATATGGGATTGTTTAGGATAATGAATTTATAAGTTTTTAAACTGCAGGAGCAATGCTATCTTCCGTCACAATGTTTTTCAAAATTTTAAAAATGCAGAAGAATAAATAATAGTTTTCCAGCAATAATGGATTCACAAATAAGTCTAGTCATTTCGTTTCTGCATTAATATTTGGATGATGTGTTATCTTTTGGTGAACGCTTTAAACCGGATTAGCATAAAATGTTCTGTTAATACTCTAATGGGTTTAGAAGTATAGATTGTTATTTGTAAGTGTGTGTTTTTCTTTAATCCTTATAGTTTAATCTTTTGTCACAATGTTTTCAGCGTTTACACAGTAATGGTTCTAGAGATAAACTTGAAAAGATTATGTTTTATAATAATTCTTCGATTTTATGCCATCTTCTACAACAATGAGTTCAACAGCTGTTAAATACGGAAGCATATAAAGCAGTGCTATTACAATGTTTTTCAAAAGCTTATAATTGCACTCATCATGTTAAATCGTTTTTTGACTGGTCGAAATCTGGTCATGTGACGAAAAAACCGTCATACCATTTTTCGATGAACGCAATGGGACTACTTTCGGTTTTTCCAAGTTGTTGTGTATTATCTAATTTTAGATTTCATGCAAGCTCTTTAGTGCTATTTTTAGAGTTCCATCGCTGAATCAGTAAAATGCTGAAAGATTGGGGTTTTTTTTGCTTAAAAAACTTGAAAACTCCCGAATAAACCTGGAGAAATTGATGAATATTAATCTTCATTTGCACCCTAAACTTATAAAAAATACACCGTTCTAAAAGTGAATCAAGTATTGAATGGTCGACGTCATCAGTTATGTCATTCAATACGTCAGCGGTCGATTTCTATGAAGCCAAGGTCACTTAGTTAAATTCAGTGCACTGTGTAAACAGAAAATTTACTCTTGCTTAGATGAAGTTGATTTCTTGTTTGATACGGAGTTGTTCTAAGTTTGTTTATCGCGATGATTGAGTTTAAAATAAGGATGGTTAACAGATGACTATTTATCAGAAAAAAAACTCATCGTGGATTGGATAGAAAGTGTAGTTAATGCTAGGAGTGATGGAGAAAGGATCGGAAGAAGTGAATGCAGTGTGTCAAGAATTTTAAAATGTTGGCGCGATAGGGACCCTCCTTCGGGCGTTATTTGCCATGTAATAAGGCAATTGCATTTTATATCTCGATGAAAACACAAAAATCTGCACTCAACCCTTAATAAAATACAGGAGCATGCAAAGCAGTATTTACGTAGTAATGGGTTCATAAATGAAGGTTTTGATGCCTATTGTGTCTTTATATTAATCTTTCGCTGTGAGAATGTCCTCTGTCAAACGTTTTCAAAAGTTCTAGAGTAAAACATACGAATTTGCACTATCAAAAACTGGGTCTGGAATATTTGTTAACGTTAATTTTGGTCATAAAAAGTTTATTATATAACGTCATTTGATGTAAATAAACTTTATGTTATGTAATTGAAGCTACCGACAAAAGTCCCATAGAACGAAAGCTAAACGGACAAAAGCCTCAAAGGACAAAAGCCCTTAACAGAATTACGGACAAAAGCCCTAGATATCAAATTCTATGCATTTTCTGGCTTTTTGACTTTTTATACGCTCGTCGAAGACGGGACGTATTATGGGATCACCCATGGCGTACGGGCGGGCGGGCGTCCGGGTGGCGTCCAGTTCTTTGTCCGGAGCATAACTTTGTCATCTTCAGTCCGATTGACTTGAAACTTGGCATGTGTGTTTGTTGCAATAATACGGAGTGCAGTGCGAAAGAACCATAACTCTACCTCGTGCTGTCTTTGAGTTATTTCCCTTTGATCGTCATTTCTACAGCATTTTCTGCTTGTCCGGAGCATAACTTTGTCATCTTCAGTCCGATTGACCTGAAACTTGGCAATTGTGTTTGTTGCAATAATACGGAGTGCAGTGCGAAAGAACCATAACTCTACCTCGTGCTGACTTTGAGTTATTTCCCTTTGATCGTCATTTTTACAGTATTTTCTGCTTGTCCGGAGCATAACTTTGTCATCTCCAGTCCGATTGACCTGAAACTTGGCATTTGTGTTTGTTGCAATAACACAGAGTGCAGTACGAAAGAATCATAATCTACCTCGTACTGTCTTTGAGTTATTTCCCTTTTATCGTCATTTTTACAGCATTTTCTGCTCGTCCCGAATATAACTTTGTCATTTTTAGTCTGAACATCTTCAAATTTGGTATGCATGATTGTTGAAAAATTACGGAGTGCAGGACACAAGAACCATAACTCTTCCTAGCATGAATTTTGAGTTACTCACCCTTAGATCTTCATTTTTATAGCATTTCTTGCTTGTCCGGAGCATAACTTTGTCATCTTAAGTAGGAATGACTTGAAATATTGTGTGCTTATTTGTTGCAATATTTGGAAGTGCAGTGCGCAAGAATTGTAACTCTACCTCGTGCTGTCTTTGAGTTATTTCCCTTTGATCGTCATTTTTACAGCATTTAGTGCTTGTCCGGAATATAACTTTGTCATCTCAAGTCAGAACGACTTCAAACTTGGTATGCATGTTTGTTGAAATATTACGGAGTACAGTGCGCAAGAACAATAACTCTACCTAGCGCGGCTTTTGAGTAATTCCACTTTGATCTTCATTTTTACAGTCCAGTTCTTTGTCCGGAGCTTAACTTTGTCATCTCCAGTCCGATTGACTTGAAACTTGGCATTTGTGTTTGTTGCAATAATACGGAGTGCAGTGCGAAAGAACCATAACTCTGCCTCGTGCTGTATTTGATTTATTTCCCTTTGATCGTCATTTTTACATCATTTTCTGCTTGTCCGGAATATAACTTTGTCATTTTTAGTCTACCTAGCGCGGATTTTGAGTAATTCCACTTTGATCTTCATTTTTACAGTATTTTTTGCTTGTCCGGAAGGGAACTTTGTCACCTCAAGTCAAATTGACTTGAGACTTGTTAAACATGTTTGTTGCAGTTACGAAAAGTGCAATGCACTGGAGCTGTAGCCTTACCTAGTGCTCTTTTGGAATTATTCCCTATTTTTTTTTTTTTTTACAGCTTTTCATGCTTCTCTACAATATAACTTTGTCTTTTCATGTTGGAATGACCTGAAACTTTATATGCATGTTTCCTTAACATTAGAGGAGACATTCATGCCTATTTCAATCACTTACATGATTTCTGCTGCACTACTATTTTCCTCTAACTGCCCTTTATGATTATTATTCCCCCTGGACAACTGGCGGTGGGACGGGCGTATCTTTCGACAATTTGCCGCTCTTGTTAATGTATGTTTATTGAAATTAAGAGAGTAATAAAGTTTGAATGGACTGATAAAATATTGAGAACTAAATCACCAATCCTATAAAGGATGAATAAGTTAATTAGATAATAGCACTTTATTTGCAAAGTTGCACGTATGTTAATTCACTGTCTTTAATCTCTGATTGATCACATCTTTGAAAACATCCTGGTAAAATAGAAATAATCAATAGAAAATAAGGTTCAACCCGTTACAAAATAATCCTGTCTGTTCTTTTGATAACATTTAAGATCATAAGTCACTGTTCATCTAATTTGTTCACACATTTTTCGAATGGTTATCATTGCATTGTTAGCTCATGTTGTCTGAAAACACAAGGAAAGCACCAGCAATTATATATCAGTGCATATACCACAATTGCATCTCTGTTTCTAGAACACAGAAATATAAATCACTAAAACCAAATTTAGTTTGCAAATTTCAGGATATGAAGTCATTGTTCATAATGTATTACTGTATTGAAAATCATGGGGCAATTATCCTAGGGAGCTTTTGTCCATGGGGGCTTTCGTCCTATGGGCCTTTTGTCCTACACCCTTGTAATTGTACATGGATGAGGGGCCTAAACACTTGAATAAACATAATATTTTATGAGAGGTGTTGATACAAGGACTAACGGTTAAAACCTTTGCAAGGCGACCAGTATCAAATTTGTCCATGTTAGAAGCATTTGCAGACGACAAATAAAATAATATGGCTCTCAATATGGAATTTGTCTTTGAAAGAATAAGAAATATCGTAGGAAAAGGAGAAAAATGCTGTTCCCACATTGTTTGTTATAGCCTTCTTTGTCAGAATAGAAAAGGTAAGAGGAATTTTTCAAGCTGAAGCTGCATGTCGGTCTCTTGTGACATTTAACAACGGTTTAGTTGTAATTTATCCGAGTGAGTTAATGTGAATTTGACACTGCAATACTCCCACAGGTCGTTTATCGATCCGTTTTGAGGTACCGGCTTGTTAAAAGAAGGACTGAGAGGGATACGATGTTTCACCGTAACATTTTACACTTAATACTGTTTGAGATTTTTTTCTTACTTTAATTTCTTAGAATCAAGAGGAAACGTCTATATACTGTGCTTCTGCAGACAGTCATATCAACATCAGATTGCACAGAATTTGAAGTCTAACTTGGATCTTCACATTCAAATAAAATATTTTTGAAAGATTTAACCAATAGTGTCTCCTTTTATCTTCTAGAAAAATTCTGTGGAAAAAGAATCAGTGAGTATCGACGGCGCAGCTCTGATTGAAGAACTGAAGACTGATTACTCTCTTAACCAGAAAATACCCAACTGATAAATTGATACGACAGAAAACACCAGGGCCCCGTTTTACTATGGTAGTTACGGATAAATTTTTCGTAAGATTTTACATAACTCTGCAGAAAATGCCTAAGTGCGTTTTGTTAAAAAAGTTCGTAACTGATTTGCGAGTAACTTTTTGCGTAACTTTACGAAAAAAAAAAGCCTTAACTTTTGCAACAGTAACTTTTGCGCAAGTGAATACTTACGAAAAAACTTATGCAAATGTTATTAAAATAGCGCCAAGGACCCCGTTTTACTAACATTTACGTAAGTTTTTTCGTAAGTTTTCACTTACACAAAAGTTACGAAATTCTTACGTGCGTTTTACAAAGGTTGCGTAAGTATTTTCGGAAATAATTTTCGTAACTCTGCAATTGGAGGTATATACAATATAAGTCAGACACTCTGATTTCTCGCTGGAATCGCTAGGATAATGGTTTTATCTACAGCTGACTACAAAGTACGTGACGACTTGAGAATGGACATAAATTGTCTTTATTTCAGTAATGTTATAGATGCATGTATGGATATTAGTGTTGGGCAATCGGTTTAAAATCACAATCGATTATCGCTTTATAATCGGAAGAGCAAACCAACTAGCTATCGGTTGTACAATCGGTTTCTCCCTTTAACTGAGAATGCCTTTTTGCTTTAAATTCTGGGACAATTTGTCTACATGATATTAAGTTTATAAAGATATCATGTTTTGTACTAAAAAAATCGAAGGATATACATTACCATTGAATTCTTTGCTTGATTTAATACCCTTTACTTTGGACCTTTAATCTTAATTTCCAAACCAGTTAAAAAAAAAATCAGACTTGTTCACATATCAAGCATTTGCAGACGACAACCCAACCCCCCCCCCCCCCCGGTCTGGTATGGATCTATATTTTCATTTTCACAAAAAAGTCACTTTTTTCACTCATGAATAGAAATTTTAGCTTCAACTTATGGCTTCATCCAGACATTTGTGTAAATTCGCTGTTTGAATTCATTATTAAAGGTGGGAAGATTGTTTGAAGTTCCTCTGATCGGACGATACCACGCTGATCACTGTAGTGTCATGGGTTTTCACGTCTTTTTCGGTGACCTATTTTTCATGTCATTTAATTTATGGATAAGTATTATCGCATGATTTCAAATGAATTCGTCATTTAGAATAGCAGATTACTTTAAAATTTGCCGATTTACACTAAATAATAGCATTAACACCTTTATTATGTTTTCATAAATGACTCGCCAGCTTGATTACCTGTGATAAACAGAGCCGCGTAAGTCCTTCGCATTTGATACTAATCCTGTTTTGTAAAGCCCATATATCTGCCGGATGCACGCCAGCTAGTTTATAGAAAGCTTTAGACAATAATCTTATGCGTCAGATTGACATTTAGGTGTATATTTTTTAGCATCAAAGACGGGTCATTTCAAATTTCCAAGCGTCAAAATCCTGGGTCCGGGGTAAAGTGAGAACCCTGCCGAGTTGTCAAGTTTTGTCAAGACAACCACGGACAAAAATTTCTTGCTCATTTTTCCGGCCAGTTTCTGTGTTTGTTGTCCACCATGTTGAATCAAAGAGTGTGATTAATCACAAAACCAAGCGCTAAAAACCAGTATTCATGTTTCGGCACCAAGCGAGTTCCGGTACCGACTACAATCGATTCCAGGATTTCTCAATCGATTATCGCAATGGAAAGCCCAAACCAACTGACTTTCGACTATAGTCGATCATCGGCCCACCACTAATGGAAATACTGTAAAGAAAGCCCATTTTCCCGTTGCAAGCCTCGTTTTTCAGTTTTCGTCCGAGGATTTTTCGCTCTTTTATGTAATGACATGTAATTACAGCAGTCAAAAAGCTACCCCCTAATGATTATATTTATGAATTTGTTCCTATATAGTACATACTGTTGCAAACGTGACCGCAATGTTAAAAAGATTATAAACACAACAGACTTCAAACATACCTAAATACAACACAGATATGAAAATACAGGATACGATACTATTAAAAATCAGTGTGAAAGCTGACACCTCAATTACAAATTCATATTTTGTTTAAGGTCCATCGACCAAATTCTAACAGCCAGTCACTGTCAGTCTTTATTCCTTTACCACACAATCCCGAGTTTTAACAACCCTTACGTAGAGGACACTTGAATTTCAGAAAACAGTGGCAAAAGTAGAAAATGCTGGTAACCAACATTTTCTACTTTTCCTACAATGTTTTCTATCCTGTCAAAGAAATCGATTAGAAAGTATTCGGGTTCCTGCATGGCTTGATTGTAGAGTGTAGAGCTCATAGCCTTGAAGTTCCGAGTTCGATCCTTACTCGAAGCACTGGGTCTTTCGAGCTTCAGTGTCCTGGGGCAAGACATTTCAGAGCCCTAGCCTAGCACTTGCGAAATCCAGGACATACACGGGTATGCTATGACTGAAATGATTCTGAAAATGTGAAAATACTGTTCAATCAATCAATCTAAATATGTTTTATAAACTTCTAGCGACATGTCTCTTAATACGTGAAGATAATACCAGAATAACATATGACCTTCTGCATTTCTAGTCTTTTCTTAACTTGGCTAACTTGGTCTTGTCTAATTCGTGATATAAAGGAAAAGGGTATAGATGTAATGAAAAAATGTTATTTCTCGTATAAAATGTTAAAATGGTTGACCAGCAACATCGGAAGCTTCGTCCAAGGCTCCATACTTATGCATTACTGGATTCCATTTTTAATTTAGAGTTTCTGGGTTCGATCCTCAGTGGAATCACCGTTAACGTGATTTTTTTTTTTTTTTTTTTCTGCAAGGCATTGTTGGGCTTAAGCCTAGAATTGACGAATCACTTGAAATACCCGCAAAGTGTGCCGTTTTCGCTAATCGAGTACTCGATCGAATGACCGATTATCGATTTGCAATAACGTGTAATCGAGTATTCGGTGAAAAAAATTAACTTCGGACTTTCCTTCTTTTTAAAGTTTGGCTTTTCAGATTCAAAACAGTTTAACATTTAAATCTTAAAGATCGATGAAGATGACATAAACAAGAGGGCAATGATGGCCCTGAAAACGCTCACCTGAGCCACTTGACCATACATAACTCATTTCCAATCTTTTAATATGAAGGGTCAATTATGTGTAACACCTTACCGCCAAACGACCCCTTAATCCGCAAGAATTGATAGCTACTTTGCAATGCAGTCACTTAGCATTTTAGTGTCAAACAAATTCTGGTCACCCTGTTTACACATTTCAATTTCACGTTTTGTAGGTTTACACGCTTATCGCCGTGTTAATCAGACATCTAATTAACAAACAGTCAAAATTTAAAGAAATCAATCAGTCGTAAATGAGCATTCCAGAAGCTAAATATAACCTTGAACCTCATCATATTTGACAGTGCTTGTAAATATTACGGACTTCCGTTGCAAGGTAAACAAACACGTACTTGCATATTTTAGGAATTTACTAAATGAAGAAACTTTTGTGAGTTTTCTGCCATTTCCCTATCTATTTCATTATTCGCTCATATATTGCCTCACTCTCTATTAGGTATCCAGCTTGTCTTTATGCGTTGATAACACTGGGCCTATACTTCTACATGATGACTAACATTTGAAAGCGTTTAGACAAAAGTCGACGTATTCTTTCGAGGACTCGATCAATAGAGCGATAGAGTACTCGGTTACTGAAACAAGAATCGATCCTATCCCTTAAAATAATAAAAAATCTGTAATGATAAACTGGACATTTTGTAATCTATTTTCCAGGAAGCATTGGTGATATAAGTCTCTTTTCAAGATTCAAGTTGTTTTGGCGTGTGTGGATAATTACACGCAACATGATCTTATTCTACATTTTCCGGTTCTTTAATAATATTTCCAATCAAACAACCCACATTCAATGCCAATAAACTAAATCTATTTTTGTGACAGGAATCATAATAATTTCGGAAATAAAGAGGTCAAGAGATAGAGACAATGTCTGCAAGGTGCTTGATATTTCTGAAACCGCCTGCAGCCTAAACAAATAATAAACCAATCCTGTTTTGTATATTAATAATTATCTAAAGTTTTATCAAAAGTGCGATTCCGAATACTCTTTTTGAGGCCATGGCCTCGAAACTATCAATGATGTATGGAACAATTTATCCTATTCGATTCGTAGACTGCGAGAAGAGAATAAAAAAAATTGTTTTGATTTAAAATTAAACAATGCCCATGAGATATAATCACTAGCAAAGAAAGCGGGTGTCCTGGTTTAATTTTGTCACTTTATACCAATGAATCTAAAATTTGTCGCGAGGTCTTACCTCCTTTGTGCTCCAGATTGGTAGAGCACAAGTTCAAGACAGTTAACGTCAAGATTTAAAGTCAACCTTTTCTTCACTCTAATGACACCAATATTGAAAGGACCAGCCAATGTCTTACCAGACACCTTTCTTTGGCAGTTTCTAGAGTTTATGCCAAGGCAGAGAGCAGGAAGGCGTTCAATAGTTGTTATTCAACTAGCTTGCGACTGCGATGCGACCGTTTTGCGACTGATTTCGTGTTCGCTTGACTCGCAACTTTCGTAAATACTTTTTCTCTACAAATATATAAAATGATGCCTGGACGTGAAGACAGCATTTCGTTGTAGTAGGCACTGCAAACCTTCGGCGATCTATTGGCGGACGCTCTAATCCACCGTGCAACCTGTCGGCGACCAGTCGTCGAGCGGTCGTTGTGTCATCAGAAACCAATCGCCAACTGATCGCCGCTAGTTCGCAGCAAGGTTGCCATATTTCAGAGCCAGTGTTGATGAATCGATCAGCGACAGATCGGTTACTGGTCGGCAACCTTTCCGCGACTGATCGGCGACTTCATGAAAACCATTGCAACTAGTCGGTGATCAGAATCAGTCGAGGTTAGTCTTTTGTGCATGCTCGAAAGACTGGCTTCCGCTAATGTTCTGCAAGCTGTCAGCGACCTCGTTGCGACCGTCAGAAAATTTCACCGCGACTTTTTCAATCACTCTGCGATTTTTTTTTCAAGTCGCGGAGAGGTCGCGCCGCAAGACATACTGAATACAAAATGCTACAACTCGTTTTGTTCAAAGAGTTAACTCAGTTAACGTTTACGAATTTGGCCCAAACAATAGTTTTATTCGAAATCGGATAAACAATAAGTGGAGAGGATTGTGTCATTAGGGCTAACATAGAAGTAATTTCCTGTCTGCGTAATCCTATTTCACTTATATATTCTGTTGTACAACGATTCCTGGGTCGAGGAGTTTCTCATAGAAATGCGCTGAATTTATAAAATTGAGTACCAAAGGGGAAAAGAAAATAATAGATATCAGAATTCTTTGGTCTTTTAAAGATTGGAATGGATGTTTACACTAACCGTATTTTAGGTCATCAGTTATGATATCTAAAGTGCCATTCGGTTCAAGTGGTAGTTCAATAAACTTAGAATTTAATATCATTGATTTTGCGCTTTTAGATTGGTGAAACAAGGAATTTACACCTATATAAATACAAGTTTATTGCGACTGACAGCTTGTATGATAAATAACATATTTGTAAAATGTCCACTCGTAACCTTGTATCTTCTGGTGCTCAATCAATTGTAGAATTTATTCAAATTCGTTTACATATTTTCACAAAGGTTATAAAAAGTTTTATCATTTTTTGAAATTACTTACAACGTGTAGCTATTCAGGGTATGATTAAATAAGTAATAAGTATGAATTCAAATGGTACAAAACTACATGTATGTTAAACTGTACCGAGTAACTGCGAAATCAGTGTGAAGTGTCGTGAAATGTTATCTGAGAGGGAGAGAGAGGGAGAGAGAGAGAGAGAGAGGGGGGGTGGCGTTTGCGGAAGTTTGCTGAAAACTACTTTCGATGTTGGCAAAATCTGATGTTTCACAACAAGGGGAAGAGGTGGCATTGGCTGCAGTTTAATGAAAACTGCTATCGATGAAGGCACAATTCGACGTTTCACAAGAAGGGTGAAAGGTGGCTTCTGCGGAAGTTTACAGAAAACTACTTTCGATTTTCGATGTAGACAAAATCCGACGTTTCACAAGAAGAGGGCGTTGGTGGAAGTTTACTAAACAACTACTTTCGATGTAAGTAAAATCCGACGTTTCACAAGAAAGAGAAATATTGTAGGTTTAATTAAAGTACTGGCTTCCGTAATCTGTACTAAGTAGTATCAACACAATAGATTTTAAGAGACAATCAAGGCATAAGGACACACATCTCAATGAACTATATTTAGAGCCTGCTAGAAACTCTGGCAACCCAAAACCTGCAATTCCTTGGTAAGGGTTATGGGATTTACATCAAAGTGTGAAGTAATCAGGTTTGGTATTGTTTAAGCCCACTGAAAACAGACAATCTTATGTAATAGTTACTTTTCTGCACAAAAATATCTCCCGCTGTGCAAATGCTTTACGAGCAACGGCCAATTGCAAAAGAAACACAAGGGGTCTTCTCAAATTTAAAATATTTTAGATTAAGAATTAACCTTTTCCAAAATTATGCATGAATAACGTTGCTTCATTATATGTACATGTACAAGTGAAACAAAGCCCGTAAAGGGGACATTAGGCATTCCATAAGTGAAGCACTATCAATAATGGAGAGGCGAGTACAACAAAAACACGAAAACAGTATAATCATGCATGAAATACGAAGAAAATTCCAGCTGCTTGATGAAAAGGCATAATCAGAAGATGTAGACCAGGCCCGGTTTCACGAAAAAACTTAAGTCTCTTATTTCACTCAAGTAATTTGCGACTTAAGTTGTGTTTGTTACTTGAAACTTATTTTAAAAATATTAACAGACTAAAGAAACATTTTCAAATCCTTAGTTGACACAAAATTTCACACCCAACTCAGCAAAATTATGGACTTAAGTCTGTTAAATTGACTTAAGTCCATTATTTAGCTTAGCTGAGTCTGAAATGTTGTGTCAACCTAGGATTTGAAAATGT
Source organism: Hippopus hippopus (assembly GCA_946811185.2). NCBI lineage: Eukaryota > Metazoa > Mollusca > Bivalvia > Cardiida > Cardiidae > Hippopus > Hippopus hippopus. The sequence goes on along the minus strand of OX328099.1, from coordinate 47,046,795 downwards.
TTCTAAAGTGTGATAATGTTAGTGAAATGCGTTTGAAAAAACGAAGTCAACTTAAGTTGGAAAATGGGCCTGTTTGCTCACTTGAGTAAAATAAGAGACTTAAGTTTTTTCGTGAAGTTAAGTCTCATATTTTGCTCATATCTTCCAACAAACTCATTTTCTTAAGTAAGTTTAGTTGGTTATTTGAGACGCATTTCACAAGCATCAACAGACCTTAGTAACGTTCTAAAATCTTAAGGTGAAGAAACATTCCGGACTCAAGCGAGTTAAGTCCGTTTATCTCGCTGAATCGAGTCTGAAACGTTGTGTCAACCCAGGTTTTGAAAAGGTTACTTAGATTTCTTAATGTTAGTCAAATGCGTCTCAAATAGCCAATTAAACTTAAGTCGGAAAATAAGTCCATTCGTGAATTTGACCGAAATAAGAGACTTAAGTTTTATGAAACAGGGCCAAGACTACATAAGGAGTGCAGTTGAACCTTGATCTAACAGAATATTAGCATGTGTTCAGGTCCATGGCAGCCTTTAAACATCAGGATCGTTTTATCTCTGTTCATGTTTATAGGAGAAAAAACATTAATTGACTTTTTTATATAACAATTATTGCAACTGAAATTAATTCATAACCTACAGGAAGCAACATTTTCTCCTTATCTCACAATGTTTACAAATGCCTTCTTCCTCTGGGTCGTTACATAACAGGATCGTTTGGTAAAGGATTAAGTATGACTAAACAACTTTGATACATTTCAGCAGACGAAACGTGTTTCGTAGGCTCAGACTGCTTAAATAGAGGCCATTACCTGTAGAGTTTTGGAAACCAAGACAAATCATTAGTAGATTCATTACGAATAGACAAACCAAATTTTGGAAAAAGATCATCAGGTATTCAAACATCTTAGCGGCCACTTCAAGTTGGTCAGAAGTTAAAAATTAGAGACATGTGGTGGCTTCGTTCCAAGCAAAGCTTGATTTGTTAGTTAGCTCAAGTTGAAAGCTTAACTTTCCTTAAGGTGAAGGTTGCTGTTCAAAATTTTTTCTCCACTGGCTTCAACATTTTCAGCTGCATGATAACATTTTGTAAAACTTAGGGAATGACTAACCAGTCTGAACACTAAAGCTCACAACAATACAAGCACGTACATGTATATATTGGCAGTATGCCAGAAGTTACATTAAGTCATGTTTTGTGTATCATTAAGGGGACTTGTAGGTTCCAATTAAAGCGAGATGAAAATCCAAAATAGCAAGTCTTCATCTTAGTCAGTTGTTTAGAAACTAGATTTCTATCTACAAGATATATAACGAAGTACATAATACCAAACAAGATTTCAAATCGAAATCTTTCACATTCAATTTTTTAGGTACATTTGCCTTTTCGAAAATGAAGTACGCTGGCGTCATGCAACGCTTTCTACCTTGCAGTACGAATACGTAATTTTAACCCTTTACCACACAAACCCGAGTTTTAGCGACACTAACAGAGACGGCTTTCGAAACTATTGTCGGAGAAGGAGTTAAGATAAATCTATGACTGTGTCGTCTGGTAAAATGTTAAATTACTTGTAAAGGTAGTCATTCACATTGTTCAATAGCCATTCAAAAGCCGAATCTCGTAAAATGCCAACGGAAGGTCAAGCGATGCCATTCGAATTACTCAAAGGCTTTCAGCAGTTGGAGATGTTTACTGTGAAGTTTTCCGAAAAGACACACGAATGCACATGGCGACTTTACGACGTCGTATTGACAGTACGATGTGTTCGAAATAGGTCACGACAGAGTCACGTAAGCCAAGATAGCATCGTTTGAAATTTAACTGTGAACTGGAGATTTATGGAAAGCACTTGATTCATTTTAACCAACTTTTGATCTTAAAATTCAATTCAGCACACCATTAATCAAAATTGCACCTATTATTGGAGAACCAGAGCTGCTTGTGCAATACATATCACAAAAGAGACGTAAAGGATCATTTGAATGATACAAACCTCCCTTCATATTTAATATTCACTTCATTTGAGCATAACAATTAACATCAAAATAAATCGCTCTCGCTGAAAACTAAACATTTTCTACCAAAAACACTTCAATACCAGACAAAAATATTGTATCAGCAAGTTTGATAATCAATGGAGGTAGATAGTAACAAAGTACATGTATCTGTTAAATGTGAACAGAAGATATTTTCCCTTAATCAGTATAAAAGCTTAATTAATACTGACTACATGTACTACAAGAAGATTTCATAGTTTTCAGTATGTAAGCCTTTGTAAAACGTGTCACCCCAAGGACTGATCCACAGGGCTATAGCTTCAACGATCTTACTTCAAGTCCACTTAATGCAGAACTTGGTAAACATAGACCTTAAGGTAAGGAACCAGAAGATTCTTTTAGCTTTTAGTTAAAAAGCCCATACAAAATTTGTGACCCCTGCGCGGGACCAAGTTTGACCCCAGGGTTATAATTTGGACAAAGTTGGTGGAGTTCTAGTCGATGAAACTGCATGCCAAATTTGGTAGCCCTAGGCCTTAAGGTTAGGAACAAGAAGCTGGACTTTTGAAGTTTTTATCATATAAGCCTATGTAAAACTTGTGACACCTGCAGCATAACCCATTTTGACCTCATGGCTAAAATCTGTATGTATGTATGTATGTATGTATGTATGTATGTATGTTCAATAAAAAGCGGTGTTCATTTCCGGCCAATACCTTCCAGGTGCATGGTCTGATTCTAAAGTAATTAGGCATAATTGATCATCATGAATAAATAACTTGTCGAGTGCAACAGCTGTGTCACCAGCTTAAAGTTGAAGGTTACAGTGCTTGGTTGAACTTTGCTAATACTTGCTACAATTATAGTGATGACGGCCGATAACTTCTAGGTGAATGGTCCCATTCTAAAATAATTTGACACAAATAATTACAATGGACAGCAAATGTATCTCGTGCAAGATCTGTATCGCCAGCTTAAAGGTCAAGGTCACAGTCTTTGGTTAAACCTCGTCAATATTTGCTACAATTATAGTGATGACGGGTGTTCCTGTCCACCCTAGAAGGGTGACATGCATGCTTGGATTTCTACATAATATGGTACAAAGGATCAAGATGTATAGATCATGCATCGCAAGCAAAAAACCATTTCGCTAGCTGAAAGGTCAAGGTCACAGTGGTCAGTTTTACTTTGTCAATTCTTGCTACATTTATCGTAATGATGTTTGTCGTGTCCAGTCCACTTGGTTGGATTGCAAAAATTATTCGGCACAAAAGATCGCCATGGATATATGATGTGGCGCATACAAAAACAGTGTCACCAGGTTAAGGGTCAAGGTCACAGTTCTCAGTTGACTCCATGAGTTAAATCCCATAATTGGTAGATTTTGTGCAGGCCATGACCCTTTACACCGTTTATATACATTTATTCTTTATCATACTTCATTAAGATGTAAAGGTTATCAAGTAGGTATGTCGCACACAAGAAAGACAACTCTTTTTCTATTTTTGTGTTAACTCCTATGGTTGCTAAATTTTCTAAAGGAAAACACTCTACCACTTGAGATATTTTGGTAATTACGAATACGGATGCTTAGGACATCAAGAGAGAGAGGTGAATTTATGAATTGTAACTCTGGTGTACTCCATCTATTATCTAATTATCTGCCCTGATGGTAAAATCTTTATAACTCTTTGACCAGTGGAGTCATTTTAATGGTAGCTAGTGCATCTGCTAAAAACATGAAACTGGGGTGTCACGATATATAAGGATAACTCTCACCTGAGTATTGGAAATATTTCCCTTACTTACACTTGGATTGAGATTATCAGTAGTGCATGCAGCAGTTCTTACTACTCATGATTTCTGGATTCTTTGTTGAAAATTACTTACAGCAAACACAAAATTTAGTTTCTCAGGATAACGCTTCGCAGGCAACTGTCTTTATTATGTCCCCGACATAACACGGCAAATTTGCGTATATATTCTTGTCTGTGTGTGTTTGTCTTTATGTGGGTGGTCTCCATGCCCGGCCCTTAACGTTGATGTGCATTGTTGAACAGACAACATGTCGCAAGCAAATTCGTGTTGCCAGCTCAAAGGTCAAGATTACAGTGCTTGCCGAAAACTTTCGCACATACATAGTAAAGATACTATAATGTTTTTGTCAATAAATACGACTAAAGGTCCTTGGTTGAATATGTAACTATCCATGACTGTAACCTTTGTTAGAGCGCTGGGGCACATTTCAAGTTTAAAGATTTTCAATATTTTTCAGTTTTCTTGTCATGGCAACCACAGTTTTTACTGGAATCAAGTTCTTCGTTGAAGTTCTGAATAGGGCCCTTACAGGAGTATTTTTGTGAAGTTTCGTAAAAAATCAGATTGGTAGTTTTAGAAATGTTTTAAATAAAAGTTAACGCACGGACGGTCGGACGCACTCACACACGGGCGAAAGGACGGAAAGACACACTACGGAAACAGGGCCACCGCATAAGTTCGCTGGCCCTTCGCAAAAGAGCTAAAAACTGGAAAAAAAACTGACTATGTACAGTTTGTCAAGAAAACAGTACTCAGTCCGAAAAGGGAATGAAAGGAAGTATAAAATGTCCAGGAGATGTCAGTTCTTGCAGCAGTAAAACGACTCAACGGTTTCCAGGTCCCCAAAGCAGAACCAAAAGTCTACAAAAAACGCAGCATTCACCCCCTCAGCTTTCTCCCCTCTGCACAAAGCCGGAATCTAAGTATGAAGAGGCATATATATGGATGTAATGTTTGAATTGGGGAAAGGGTGGTGTTTTTGAATTTGTCGTAGATTTCGTTACATCTTTGTCCTTCCTGAACTGTGGCGTTTATTTTATACGAATCAGCTGTAAACGCCCCTCCTTCACGAAGTAAAGTCAAAGCCTTAGGAATGCCAGAGTAACAAAAGAAAGTCAATGCCAAGATCGTGAATCCATCCCCCGGCGCAAAAATACAGTGTCAAAGACACGAATGAGAATAAATCGCGATTGAGATTATTTGTTTGTTTGTTTGCAAGATGTTTAACGTCGTTTTCAACATTAATTCAGTTATAAGGCAACGGCCAGTGCACCTAACCATGCTTTCATTATGTTTATCTTACCAGTGCCTCGCGAAATATTCTTCCTAAGCCACCGACTGCTTTCGGATTCCCACATAACCATCGCCGACACAGTGATCAGTTGTTTGAGAGGAATAAATCCCGTCGAACTGGCTATCATCAATCCTTAGAAAGAAATGGCCGAGCTGGGATTCGAACCAGCACCCCCCTCCGCCCATTTTCACGTCCTGTACACAACCGACTGTGCTACTTGTGCCAGGCTGGCCGGAGAGTAGACAATTGACGAGCAACCGTTACAAAGTTTATTAAACATGAAGAACTAAACTATAGGCTGGAAAAGCTGTTGAGTTTGGAATGAATTGTAAATCCTAATTATAAACATTTCTTTTATCTTTTGATGTCAAGATAGTGTGCCCCCTGCATACACTTATCTAAGGGCTTTAACAGAGTGCAACAGTAAATGGAAGTGTTACACACATACTATTGGACTCGATGTCAACTACGTAACTTGATGCCTGAGCGGCAAAAATCGTTCAGAATATGTGTCACGTAAAAAAAAGATATAAAACATATATGCATCTCTACCGACTTAAAATAATACGTATGCAGTTATGTTTACACGTATATTTACATTTCGGGATATAGGCCAGTCCGTTTTCATGGAAGTGGTAATGTTGTAAATAGGTGAAATGCAAGACGAAAGTAATGTAGTACAGGGTGTCTCCCAATATCCGTCATCTTCTCAAACACTTATATCTTTAAATCGGAGTATACAACTTTACGTGCCAACCATTGATTGTTTGAATGGTGTTTTACGCCGTTTTCAACATTATTTCAGTCATATCACGGCGACAGTTCACATATTCATGTATGTCCTGGGTTTCACCAGTACTAGGCTAGGGCTCTGAAGTGTCTTGCCCAAGGACACTCCTGTGAAAAACCCTGTGGAGTCAGTGAGGCTCGAACCCGGGGCCTCCAGGTCACGAGTCCTACACCTTACCACTGAGCCACACAGAACCCCCGCATGCCAACATTAAGCACAGAACCAAGTTTTACTGGATATGCATATTATCACAAAATATTTTTTTCAAATTTTGAAAAAAAAAAAAGATTTTTAGACACATTCTTCAAATGACGTCCTTTTTGTTTGATAACAACTTCGCAAGCAGTTCTGAATTTTTTAACACCTCACAGAAACTTTCAGAATTCGTGAATATCCATCTTGAATAACGTGTCACGTCAATGGACAGAAATTTTCCTGAATAGTCACCTGCTAGTCTTCTGTTATTGAAACCATGAATACTTGTAACACGTTACAATTATGAATGTTATTAAAAAATTGCATCGTCAGATGTGCTATATTGTTCATTAAGAAAATAAGTAATTTTTACAAAACTTATAAAAAAAATAAAAGGAATAAAAAGATGGAGGCAGGGTGGAGCTAAGGTCGAACTGCGATCTTATCTCGGACTAGAACGTTAGCAAAAAATAATTTTGTCCTCTTAAACCCTGTGTTAATTGAAACAAGAAATATTTATGAAAAAAAAAGGATAAAGATAGACAGCGTAAGAGGCATTGGGATACAAATATTTAAACTTTTTTTGTAGGTCAATATAAAGAGATGTGATGAAAAAGTAACCTATTGGGATACAAATATTTAAACTTTTTTGTAGGTCAATATAAAGAGATGTGATGAAAAAGTAACCTATTGGGATACAAATATTTAAACTTTTTTTGTAGGTCAATATAAAGAGATGTGATGAAAAAGTAACCTATTGGGATACAAATATTTAAACTTTTTTTGTAGGTCAATATAAAGAGATGTGATGAAAAAGTAACCTATTGGGATACAAATATTTAAACTTTTTTTGTAGGTCAATATAAAGAGATGTGATGAAAAAGTAACCTATTGGGATACAAATATTTAAACTTTTTTTGTAGGTCAATATAAAGAGATGTGATGAAAAAGTAACCTATTGGGATACAAATATTTAAACTTTTTTTGTAGGTCAATATAAAGAGATGTGATGAAAAAGTAACCTATTGGGATACAAATATTTAAACTTTTTTGTAGGTCAATATAAAGAGATGTGATGAAAAGTAACCTTGCCAGAAATTGCCTTTTTTACCACATATTGTTAAAGCGATATTTTCTATGAGATGTAAGAAGGAAAAACCTCTTGTAATGAGCGCTAAATTGAGCAATACTCTTACATTTCGAGCACCGATATTCTGCAAAGTTTCAGGATATAGGATCTATCTAATTTTTCTTAATGAATCATAAAGAAGGTTTATTCAGACCAAACGCTGAAATCTTGAAAAGAAAGCAAAGTAGAGCTGCAAGGATTTTTATATGAAAATTATGCACTTTTCAACATGACTGATATGTCGTCATCAAAAGTCGGGGATTAATCACCTCGTCTAAATGCTTGACCGCACCCTGCTACTCTCAATAGGAGTAATTTAGTAAATGCCCAGTTTCTTCGCTTGTATCGCAATAGAACGAGTTTTTTCCGCTAGGCACAAATAAATATTCATGTTGCGAATAATAGCACCCAGTTTAAGACATAATTCTCATTTTCAGTATTAAAGAAAATGAAATAAATGGTATTAATCATTTTCACATAAGACAATTGAGTGGTAGCCTGCTTTGGCTCTTCCTATTCGGTTTTACTCAAGATAAAACGTGTACCAAATCTTTTACATTAATTAAATAGAAAACTCGCCAACGCTTATTGCTTTATTTTTTTGTTCATTAAGATTGTGGATGTTTGCCAGTGTCTAACATATGCATTGCCATTTCACATAGGTGCATATGTGCAACTTCATAAAGGTGAATGTGATAACTACGTGATTGTTTCGTCATGAACACTTTTCTCGAATGCTGTAAATTTCTACTCTGACTTTTACATATAATTAGCCAATTGCAAAATGAGTAACAACTCATTTCATTCTATTATTTAAATTAGGTCAAAAGTGAGATAATTCAGTTAAGCCGAAAAGACTAATCGATGAGACAAAAGGTACCAGCTTACCTGCAAGATCTGCACCAACAAGGTTCATTAGAAAGGCGTTCTTTACTCTAGTAAGCCTCGTGGAGGTCTTTATTAGGATGAACAGAGATGAGGTATTGCCCAGCAAAGCCAAAATGAACACTGGTATATATAGCACTGTAAGAACAATGGAAGATATGTCAGATGTAGGAAGATGTTCATCAACCACCTCGTTCCAAGATAAAGTTACATTTCCAACGACAACTGCTGATTTAAAAGTGTCATTGGTTACGTCGGCCATTCCTTTGATTCGAACTTACTGTACTCACAGTTGTGATATAATATGTTACTCACAGTTGTGATATATTATGTTTTTTCTATATTATTACTATTTTCTTTATCCAGCAGCTACACTGTATTTGGATTAGAAAATATTATTATAATCATTGTTTCTTCTCTATTTACCAGCTGAGTTGGTTGGATGAACACTGTCATTTTGGAAAATAAGCCCAATTATTGCAATGTAAAATCCGTTTTGATCACCGTAGTCCCAGGCAGAACTGATACAGTATCGAACTACACTATCTCTGTATATACACTGTCTGCAGAAACATACAAATGTGTCTTTACTTTAAAGATTTGTGCTTACATGCCCTCGTTATAGATATATTAGAGGACAATCCACAGATGACAGGACAAGTTTGGACACCACACATTGCTATTCACTCCTACAAACCAATAATCGTGTAAGGATCAGTGGGAAATTGTTCACAAATGTACATTCACTAATAACACCGTCAAAAATAGTGCGTCAAAGAGTTCTTTTTTATATTGGCTTATTCGTATATTTTCAAAGATTATGCTACAACCTGAATACCTTTTCCTATACCGAAAATTAATCTATACAGTATTCTCGGTAGCAAGCAAGCAAATTGCGTGCAATTTCAGAGACAATCTCTTTGTATAATTTTTATCGGTTTTTCCAAGTGATTTTGTATCTGTAGCACTCGGCACAATTACACAGATACAAATAAAAGTGCCACTAAAATACATCCAATCTTCTTTCAAATCACGTTTCCTTGACGCTCGACTCCTGCAAGATAAATACAGCCTTGGGGAAAGATTATAATTCTTTTAGACTTACTCCTTTCCAAGTCTATATCGGTCTACTCTTACGGATGTCTAGTTATACATAAATAAAAACGATATTTTCAATACGAGAGATTTGGATAAATGGGTACTGTTCGCCCATTGTATCTGAAAAGTACCGGACACAAGATCCACGATAAGACTGAACTTTTTGTGCAGCCACACTCCGACTCTTGGCATTCTTAGAATTAATCGTAGATCTCCTGTCTTCTGTAACTGGGTTAATTGGAGCTTATCAAACGTTGGAAAATACCTGGCCGCGTTGCTTGCTCTCTCTCTCTCTCTCTCTCTCTCTTGCCTTGGGCTGGAATACCTTTTGTTTCTTAAAGGGACATACAATTCTTTTGACAATAAATTTCTAGCTTCGTTAGTTTTCTCTTTTTCGTCAACAACACAACCACGTTTCAATATTTAAGAGGTAAAAAAGATAGAGAATTTATGAGGGCGAAAAAGCACGTTTCATCCTTGAGTCGAGGCCGATCCTGTCCTAGAAATTGAGCGTGTCTTCCTTTGCGAGCTCTTGTATTTGTCACGTGATCAAACTAGCGTTATCGGCAACTGTCATGTGTTTCTCCGGGTTGAATAATTCATTGTCTTACCGGCATTTTTTTTTTTTTTAACAAAAGCGTTTTGTTAAGCATATTCATCTATTCAATACACTTGCGCAGCTAGAATTACGCTATTTTAAAGCATTTAACGTCGAGATTAGTTCCATTCCTACATAGGTTATTTAACAAACACCTGTCCTACCATGTATATACGTGTACTCATACGCAGTGTCTATTGATAGCTCGAATACATCATGTAGCTTTACCAGTCTTCCATACGTCTTGTGTACATTAACAAATCGGCCGATGTGTAATGTTTTTGCCGGCTGTATGGTGACATTTAGCCATTCAGTGTTTTATGAAATCTGTACGCTTCTGCACGGAGCCAAACATGATTTCATGATTAATAAGCGTTTTCTGCTCTATCGGATTTCTTATGTGGAAGTTGTTATAGTAGGACTATCTTTAAGCATGACATGAATATTCTTAAAATACATTTATACCGTTACTTACGGGATCGAAAAAGTGATGTGAATTCTTGAAAAATGACGAATTTTTCTTGCTCCCGAACCTAATTCTTTCACAGAACCGTCCCATAATACCCATTATCAAAACGAAATAATTTGTCGATTTCGAAAATTTACTTTCATTTTGCTTTTATGCAATATGGTTGATAGCCCTTAAACTTGTGTCCATTGATTGTAATAAAAAGACAGTTTACGTCATGTAATAAGCAAGGATTTCTCAATTAGTCATTGAAAGGCTCATTTTGATACAACGGCAAAGATGTTTTTCGGTATTATTTTTGTTGTTCACTGGGTTCAGTGCATGAGGTGTCGGACTCGATCACAGCTTTGGACATTGGTTCGAAACCTTTGGCAAAAGTGTTCTAGGCTAAGCTCACGTGACAGGACCCGGTTGAGCAAGACACTGCAGAAGCCTGAGCTAAACGCTTACAAATGAAACCTCGGGAGCTACATAGTAAACGAGTTAAGTACCGCATACAAACAAAAAATCGTGCCGATTTAGGGACAATATAATAATTATTATTGGAGCAAGGTAAAGCATAGAAATCCTTAATGTCCCTTTACTTCTATTTCTTAATGAAGAAAACCAATGTTCAGACTTGTATATAACAGAAATCGACAATCTTAGTCATGATTAACCATCAATTTATTTCGTGACCGATTCGATCTAACTTGAACTCAACAGGATACCGAGCGGCGCAGATTCAAGATCAGACTTTACACTCTGAGCAATTTGATCTCGATCTGCACAGAATCAAGAATATTTAATTTCTTACATTTGTACTTAGTAGTTTAGAGTAATCTAATTTCGTGCTCGGGAGTTCAGAGTAATATTAATGTTGTTTTCATTAGCTATTTCACCCTTTGATTTACCGTGGCTGTAAAATCTGCCATAACGTTAGTATTCTGAGTAACGTTTTTTCAGATTAAGCTTCAAAACTCATTGGCATACCAGACACTTATACCTCCACCTAACGATCCCGTATTTATAGTAAAAATTTTGTAAACAATTGAAAATATAGTTACATTCTATAAGCTGTATACCTTGGCCATATCTGAGTATCTCTAGTACATAAGCTTCCAACAAGAAAACTGTCTGGCAATGGCAGTTCCGAGAAATCTCTTACTGTTCTAATGACAAACTTTACGAAAGGATGATCTCAAAAGAATAATCAATCAGTCATGGGTAATGTCTCTATACGTCCCAAGAAAGTTACAGGTTTAAATCAGGTAATGAAGTCTTAACATGAATACGGATAAAAAGGTTTTTCTCTTAAAAAATGCAGCAGCGATTCTAACTGCTTGTTAGAGACGTAGAGCTGCTTTTACATTGTTTCCTTATGAACTAATCGTTCGAGCTTTTAACTCAATTTTATAAAATTACATTTTTTATTTTCACGTTATATTGTTTGACTTACTACGGTTTCGTAGTATCTAAATACATCACAATATTGTCAGACGTTGGTTTCATTCCGCACAGGAAGCGTAGAATAATAAGAGTGTAATGCACGTTTTGAGCATTCTGAACTTGATACAAATACAATACCTGTTTCTAAATCTACTGGTTAAATGACAAGACATGTTTGCACCACCGAAAACAAGAAAACGTGATCAATTCGCATCTGACCACTAACTGAGCGTTATTCCGGTTGTAGTTCTAGGAAAAGCGGGTTCAGCATATTGTGGAACATTTTTTTTGTAGTGTTTAGTACCCGTAAATAAACTGCAGGAAAGCTTGGACAGTAGTATTGACCTAGCTGATTTAACTGAAACAACTGTTGAAAATGGCGAAAGACAGTAAACATTTAACATATTTTGATCGAGATCTTACCACATATTAAATCTAATCATACGTTTCGCCTCAATAGTGTGTTTACGTGGTTCCTATATTATTGCAGTCATACATATATGTCTCCAGTTTTCCAGAACAAGCTGGAATCTTTGCATTGTTCGTTTTCCATGCACCCCCCCCCCAAAAAAAAGGGGGGGGATGCTGAACTGCTTTGCGAGATCATGCACGGTACAGTATATAGCACTTATCGTTTCAGAATTATGAACGGACCAATTTCACGTCCAGCCAAAATGACTTTGGTCGTGATATCGTTTCAAAAAGCCCAGACAATCAGACCAGGCAAACTAATGAAGCATGGCATTTAAGCCCTTCGAGGACAGTCACCTTTAAATTAACCCTTTAACGAATCGTCTTGTGTTTTATTGATAAAGGCTTTTGAAGTTTTGATACCGTGGGAAAAAGCACAAAATTCTATAAACCAGCAGTTTCACCCTTTCTAAAATGTTTTACACCTCTCAAAGAGAAAGTCCGTCATTTAAACTACATTACTTATGCCGTCTGCAAATGCTTTCAGTGTGGACAAACTAGAGTTTTTGTCATAGGGTAAAGGGTTACGAGTAAACTAGACGTTTAGTGACAGACAGCGTCTTTTTCACTACGTACCAGACTATAGAATTTTAGACTTGTCCAAATTCAAAGCATTTGCAAATGACAAAGTCAGTGTAGCTAAGAGCATGATTTGAGAAATCATTTTGGGAAAATGAAAAAATCCTGGTGACCAAAATTTTCTTTTCCAACAGTGTTTTCAGAAGGATTATTTCTCAGGGTCGTCAAAACTCGGGAATGTTGAGTGAATGAATAAAAGCAGACGGTTATTAGCTGATACTCCAGACGTAAATGGGGACATTTCCGGAGGCCAAAATCGCCATCAGAGTATAGATCTCTTTTCGACATATTAAGTGATATCTTCCTGCAACAGATTTGCAGTAGACGACTTTGAAAACAAAGGGCTATGTGAAATGTGGACCATCAACATGAATTAAAGATTACAAATGAATATAAGCCATGCTCTGACAAAAGGAGGCTTCATGCATCTCCGAAATGCATGATACTAAGCAACTCATCGCATAATCATGGGTCCTTAAAATCTCTTCTGTCTAACAACCGACTAAATTACGAGGTGAACTGATTCCTTGACATGCAAAAGGTCTACCAATAGTAAAAAGTTTCGACCCAAGTCAGCCATGAGTTGATACTTTTTGCAGACGCCCTCTTTTCAGAGCATGGCTCATATGTATTACTTAATTCATAAAACCAGTTTAGATGTAGGTTAAACTGATCTTTTCTGCTTTTTGCCACTATTGGTTTAAAAACAGTCTGCTGCAAGACCATAAAAAGGGATGCTATCATACATCCACATAATGGTATTTACTGTTTGGTATGTTTTTTTCCTGTCACGAGGAGGGTATTCATGCCCTCATGATACGACTTTACCAAAATTCAAATTCCTGGAAAGTGGTCAAAATAAATTGATTTATTTTCGTTTCTTTATCGTCCTCATCGGTTGCCCATACGGCCGACAACCCTTGAATAATGTAAGTTATGTTACGGAGGATAGTGCAAGATACAGAACGAAACCCATTCTAAGTTACGCTTGGTTCTTTAACGGGCTCTGTGTATCACAGTCGCACGAGACTAAGATTTAACGTCTCTATGGCTAGACTACTCTTGAATAATTTTAGTTGGTCAACCCTTGAAATCGAACCCACACCATCAAGTTGCTCGAGCCTTGTTGTTTATAAGTCTCCTACTTTTACAACGTAAGGATGGGATCGGGGTCAAAATCAAGTTTGAGGAAGATTTTGATCGATACTACTGACGTTCATTCCTTGGCGACCTGGAATCTGCTCTAAGTAGGTGAGCACATTGTCATGCTATTTAAATCATCCTAAACAAAACTGAAAGAATAAAACATCATTGTTAAGTCTGTTGGTCCTGTAGTGGAATGCTATTTGCATGCTGACGACCTTTGCATTTGCTAAAGGTCTAGGCATATGCATACCAGTGAACGGCAGTTACAACAAGTTTTAAAGAATTTAGGCAAATGGTCAGGGGAAAATGGTTTTAAATGTTTTTAAGACCAAGACCAAATGCATGCATTTCTGCCAGTCAAGAAAACTTTATCTAGACGCAGGACTTACGCTAGATGGTGTACAAATTGAGGTCGTCCCTGAATTTAAATTCTTATGTCTTTTATTTGTCTCTAAGCTGTCGGTTATTCCTCACATCAATTACCAGAGCAGTAAATACCAAAGAGCTCAATCTTTTACGTGTTGTCTCCAGCGTGGACTGGAGGAGTCGACAGAAAAGTCTTGTTGAGACTTTATAGATCACCTGTCCGTTCAAAATTAGATTAAGGCTGCGTTGTTTATGGTTCAGCGCGACAATTATACCTTCGTACGATGGATTCTATCCATAACCAAGGTTTACGCTTAGTACTTCGCGCCTCAGAACATCCCCTGTTAATAGTTTGTATGCAGAGGCAAATGAACCATCTTTGAATTTACGTAGGAAGAACTCTCTATACAACGTTACTTAAAATCAAAACCCAATCCCGAAAATCCTATGCGTAAGGTTGTCTTTGAACCACTGTACAAAGGTGAATTTAAGAAGAAAGAAAATGCAATATCTCCAGTCAGTATGTGCTGCGAAGCCGATGTAGATCTACTTGATTTTGATCTCGAGGATGTGGCTAAACATAAAATTTCAGACATTCCGCGACGGACTTCAAGGAGTCCAACTTTCTTATATGGCCTGCAACACGCGAAAAGGGGCATTCGGACATTTGCGTAAAGTGTCGTCTCGGATCAGCCTGCGCAGTCCGCTCTGGCTAATCCAAAACGACACTTTCCGTTTCTCTGTAATTTTCTGTTTTGCGCAAGTTTACTGAAGAACAAAATCTACTGTAGTCGTAAAGTGTCGTCTCGGATTAGCCTGTACGGACTGCGCAGGCTGATCCGAGACGACACTTTACGCAAATGTCCGAATGCCCCTTTTCGCGTGTTGCAAGCCATTATTATAATCTTACTGCTAACAAGAAAGCTACAACAGATCTCTTAGTTTTTAAAAATCTATTTCTTGAGTTAAAAGAGCAGTATTACAACTTTGAACAGATTTATACCGATGGTTCAAAAAATAGAGAAAGGATTGCTGCGGCTGCCGTACTCGATGGTAAATTGTATCAGTTTCGCCAGCCAAATAATTCTTCTAGTTCTTTTGCGGAACTGAAGGCACTAGACCTTGCCATTAATCATATACAACAGGATGCAGGCCTACTGGCGCTACATTATTTTCACTAATTCCCTATCAGCTATACAAACACTTGAAAATGAGACAACGGAAAATCCACTGGTAATTGATTTGCTTGAAAAAAATTCTCAAATATGTGAAACTGCAGATCTTGTATTTTGTTGGCTTCCCAGCAATATTGGTATCAGAGGCAATGAAGAGGCAGATAAAGCTGTTAAGCAGGAATAGTCACGTGGTCACGTGATGTTTTACCTTTTAAAGTGTCTTTAAACAATTTTAAAACATTGATCAATGAGTTTATTTTGAATGTGTGGCAGCAGTCCTGGAACGACCCAATTAAACAAAATAACAAGTTGTTCACAGTGAAGGCAGCTCTTGGCGAGTGACTTCCAGGGTTGCGGACAAGTCACCGCGAGGAAATTATCTTGGCCCATCTTCGTATTGGTCATACACATGACGCACTTATACCTCCTGAAAGAAGAAGAAGCACCACAGTGTATTGTTACGGGAGACCACTCCTTCATGCATGGCTTCATTCCGGTTTAAATACAATACCTAACAACTGCGTTAGAGAAAATTCTCTTTAGCTCAGTGGTCATGGTGTTGGCCTTTCGTCCGGGCGTTCTAGGTTCGAATCCTGCCCGGTCCCTGTATTTCTGCTATGCATTTGTTCATTTGTTTCTTTGTTACGGACTTTGTTCGTAAGATGGGGGCTTGTCCGGGAGTGGCCATTGAGCCATTAATCCCATTTGTTGTCAAAAAACGGACTTTCTGCCTAATAAGGCTTTGAGTCATCAATAAATGTTGACTTTAAGAGGGGGTGTGTTACGGGAGACCACTCCTTCATGCATGGCTTCATCCCGATTTAAATACAATACCTAACAGCTGCGTTAGGGAGCGTTAGGGAGAATTCTCTTTAGCTCAGTGGTTATGGTATTGGCCTTTTGTCCGGGCGTTCTAGGTTCGAATCCCGCCTGGTCTCTGTATTTCTGCAATGCATTTGTTCATTTGTTTCTTTGTTACGGACTTTGTTCGTAAGAGTATTCCCTGCAATGAGCCTCTTACTGTCAAACATACTTGTAGATTGTTTACTCCTTGGACCTACAAGAGACAGTTTTTTCATGTTGACAGTATGGATACTCTATTTAATACTGTAAAGTTTGAGTCTATTGTTCAGTTTTTGAAAGAGATAAATCTCTATAAAAAGATATAATTTTAGGTTCTATTGACCTTCTGTATTTTTAGATTATACGTCATTAGCACCATTTGTTCTTTTACTGTTTTCACAGCTATAATTTTAACTTTTTGCATAACATTACAGTACGACCAATTAAAAGCATTGCATTAGTTGTAAGTGTGCCCAATATGGCGTTTGATGTCGACGGGCCTTAAATTTTTTTTTTTTTTTCATTCATTCACTCATCAGATTTCCACCAAATTAACAGCGGATGAAATATACATGGGAATTAAGCGCAACAACATTAATGGAAACATTTTTTTTTTTTCTATTGATTTTCTTAACATATCTTTTCAGATCTAAAACCTAATGCAAAGATACTGTCAACCGCTATCGTCAATCGGGATATTCCCGATTTAATTATCGAGATGAGGGCATAGGGTCATATGGATTACGATCATTCATCTAACTTGTTAATGAAACATACGTTAGAAGTTTTCTTTATCTATCGATGATCATGTTCTTTTGATTGCTTTCTCTTCTAATCAGCTGGGTAGTTAGTCAATCATGCTGGTTTACACGGACCCCTATTCCCGTCCGCTTAGTATGGTAACTTAGTCGTATGTTACAGGAATGCAGGACAATTTGATTAGCGAACGATTGGGTTTTGATTTGATTGAACATTTTGGTCAAGGATAACTTAGTGAACTAAAAATATTGAACATTTTGGTCAAGGATAACTTAGCGAACTAAAAATATTGAGTGGGACAATCTGGCAAGATCAATGTAGTTGCTTGTTAAAATGGGAACGGGATGTTTTGGGAAATATTTTACAAGACACTATGTCATGTACATACTATTTGGTGTAAAATGTTAGTGAATTTGGTCGTAAAGAAGATAAATTTTACTGATTATCTAAGATTATGCTGCAATTTAACCCTATGCATTGTTGATTGGTCCAAACGACAGCTGTCAAGAAAAAAAAAAAAAAAAAATCGATAAACCAGTCAGCGTTCAGCATTTTTCTGTTCAGAGAGAGATTTCGTCGCAATTTTAATCGAACCTTCTGAATCATTTGCTAGTACGAATATAGTAGTTTTTTTTTTCTCTCTCATTTTTACCCAGTCTGCGAGCCATGGGGCACAGTTTCGTCCGGGCAATATTAGTAGGGGAAACTTTTATCGGTAGTCCGCGAGAATGTAGCCTTGGTTCCAGCACAATCATGTTTTCCTTTTACGTACGGTATTCGGACGTTACTTGGTAAAAAAGAGATAATAATTACGGAAGCGATAAACCGTTTCGTCAAAGATCTGTTTGGACCGTGAAAGGAGGTCGCCATTCGGAGTGATTAAAAATACATTACCGCCTGGACCCAGGCTAGCGAGGATGTATCGCCGCGGAAGAATTTTAGCCGTCATCACAGCAGGAGGCAATCGCGGCGAATTGCGGGGAATCGATGGGAGTTGTCGAAGGTACGCGGGTGTATCGATAAAACAAATGTTTTTTGTTCTTTTGAATTTTGAAGATACTTCAAATGTATCTTTCACAAAGGAAGAGTGTTTACTCAATAACACTCGCATCGTTTTCGTACGTCTTTAAAAAGTGATAATGTTTGTCTTATAATCACATAAATCTACAGTAATAAAGCAGCAAAAAATCATGAATTCTTAATTTCTGCATCTATAGTTCTATGCACATTAAATTTCAAGCACGTTGATTCAAATGTGAAATTAAAAGGTCCAAAATGTTGATAACTAGTGCATGTGGCAATTTCTTTCAGAAATGACTTACATTGAACTTTTGCTAAAATGTTAACCAATAGGCTGCTAGGCGCGACTCAAGGACCTTTTGCGGACATTGTGGATCAAGATCAAATTGCACAGAACGTGCTGTCTGATCTTGGGTCTACTCTGTCCGATAAGGATTTTTTTTCTTCACAAAAATGTATTTGAAACTAGAACTGTCTCAAAGCCCACAAATACCCCCAACCACCACCTTGTCACTGAAGCAGCACAAACAGAGAACGGAAAGGATTTTCAAAACAAAGATCACCTGTGACCTTGACCTTTGACCCATGTGACCCCAAAACAGTAGGGCACCTCCTTGTGTCATGAGCAACACTTGTATAAAGTTTTAGGTTCTAGGTCAAACGGCTCTTGAGTTAAAACACGGAAACGAAGAAGTCGACTAACGGACGGACAGATAGACAGACATGGTGAAACCAGTTTACCCCAACCCCCTGCTTTGTAGGCGGGGGGTATAATAACATCTGGGATCTTACTATGGGCTGGAAAAGTTTCATTTCACTTAATTAGCAGGTCAATGGTTAATACGTTCCTATCAACAAAAATGAATAAATAACTGCAGTAAAGGTTGTATTTTTTATATTATTACTCCAGATGCACTAAGTTCTCTTCGACCTTCAAACTGCTAGATTTTTTCCCCCTCGTGTAATTTTCTTATTAGAAAATAAATGTACAATAAAACGTTTATCTATTGTATTTCCTGTTTTTTTGGTTTTTTTTTTAATATCGCACATACCTTGTACTAAATAGTCCATATACACGAACATGCGCAAATGCGCCTTTTAAATGTACATTCTAAAACACCCATGCTTTACCTTGCAGAGAAACAACATCCCTGAAAAATAGTTTTAACACTTTACCAAACACTTAACTTTTTAAACAAAGTTGATGTAGAGGGCTTCTGGAAACATTTCGGAAAAATGTGAAAATGCTGGTTACCAGCATTTTTTCCCCTTTTTCAAATCATCTCATCATTAACCTTGTACCACGGTCAGTTTGTCATCTTAAGATTCTTTCAATTTTGAGCAGTCACACGTTTTGACGTGTCTTTTTTAAGAATTTTTACAATAAGCCAGCTGACTTTACATGTATGATAAGAAATGTATCTATTTCACACACTGACACTTATCTCCCCGACACCGAGAAATAGTAAATCTAGTGCATGTACAGGAAGTTATGACAAATACTGGGATTATGGATGCAATGTCTAAATGAATAAACCTACATGTTCAAAACCTCAAAAAAGACGGGGAAAGAGCGTAGGATGTGAAGGTGAACTTAGCCGAGCTTCTCAAGTTGACTTGTTCACGGAAGACAGTGTCAAACGACTCAACAACAGGTGCACGTTAAAAAGAAATATCCTAGTTGAATTTTTTTATGTTTTAACCTTTTGAAAACAATCGCGCATTTTAACGACCCCAATGAGAGAGGGTTTTAGACTTGTCTAAATCGAAAGCACTTGCACATGACGAAGGGTAAAAAAAAAAAAAACATCATAATCTGCATTTTCTCCTTTTTCCATAATGTTCTCAATAGCTTTCTTCCTCGGGGTCATTGTGTAACAGTTCTGACAAATAGCTTACCAAGGCGAGGATTGAAACCTGGACCTCTAGGTCCCAAGGGAAACGCTCTAACATGTCGCTACAAAAGCTAGCTCTATAGCAAAGCAGTATATATGTGTCCCCTTATACAAACACAAGCTTCACATTTATATCTATCTCTGGGATATACCAGTATACTACAATTGATAACGGGATAGTTTGGTTAAAGAGGCCCTGATACTCATTTTCAGCCAGTTTTAACTCATTTTGTCTTTATTTTGTCAAACTATAGTCATTCTAATATCTTCATTCCAAATATTGCGCCTCACGGTTGCAAGGTTGCTTAGATTACGGTCGATAGAAAATGCATTTCGCTGAGTTGCGGCCTTCCATGTAAACAGACTCGTCGTTTCCGGTGTTTGAATCGAAGATTTCGATATGTCCGTTATACACTCGGGTAGATTCGTATGATAATCATGCATTCTGTCACGTGGCTATATTTGACCTTCGCCCTGTGTCTAATGAGGTAAACGAAGGAAAATGGAGGCTTCTCTGTTGCAGCCTCGATTTTCAGACGGAGGTCGCGGCCTATATATGCAAATTACACCGTATCCGACTCTAGGCGGAAACCAACGATAAATTTCCGTGACGCACCGCAACTGTCAGCTCCGATCGTCAGCCACTTTTCTTCTGACCAATGTTCGGTTTCTAATACAAATCTCTGTGTTTCTTTTTTTCAAGTACACCATATATGTCGGTAATTTATTTATGCTTACACAAAGGACTGATTTCTGTACCATTCTAAATTGTTTGAAATTTAACAGCGTTTTTGCTCACCGGCTGTAGACGGGCATCTTTAAGAGTTAAAACACTCAGTTATGACCTTTTACAGATAGAAAAAGATTATCCAAACATTACAATTTCATGGTCGTTTTTTCCCCATATACACACTGGAGAGATCTTACCTTCTTGCTCGAGGTCAACGTTACTGCTCCTGTCAATTGAACGTACCCGCTCCAGGTAAAAACATGGCTCCGCCCATTAGATTTTGCAAGGTAAGTACAAAATCATATTTTTGTTTTACATGTTAATGAATAGATATGCAGTTGAAGGTTGTCGCACGGAATGTCTGGGATGTCAGTGTACGTTAATCTGTAGTTCCTTTGGTGGTTAATCGTTTGTTGAAGACGTTTAATCCGACAAACTTCCGTCGGCGACTACGATTTCTGGAAAATCAATACTTGGAGTCTCCAGAAACCTTTGTAAAACATATACACTCGATAGTCTGAAATATGTGCCGTGTCAGGTGACCTATATAATGATTATTCCTCACAACTATAAACCGAAAAAAAATAAATTGCAATTATAAAGCGATATTTTGCCATTTTTGCATTACAACGTAACATGCTCCTTAATTCAATACGACGATCCAGCTCCTGAGTTGAAACACGATAAGCGTAAGTCTTCGTGTTACAGTAAACAATGTTGTCATTTTGGTTAAGATTCTATTTTAATTATCGTGGTCACAGTCATAGGTTCGTCATCGTTGATAATAGCAATAATTATCATTATGAATGACCAAATATATATTCCAAATCAGCTGAACATCTGTAGACATCGGTTCAGGCATTAGTTTCAGGCTAAATAGTGAATTCTACAGAAATACAATGCACCCCAAAAGAACAGGTGCAGTGTTCAACACTGTGGCCTAGTCACATCTCTAAGATTACATTGTCATCTTTATTTGGTGTTGTGGTTAGTGAACATATTTTACACAGCCTACTGTAAAACCTGTATGTTTTAACCCTTTACCAATATTTCCCAATTTAAATAAACTGATGTAGAATACTAAGCAAAACATTTGGGCTTTATTTTTTTCTTTTCTCACATTGTATTCTATCAATGAGATAAGTATCTTTCAGTTTAGTCACATTTTAAACTGATTTCTGCAACTTGATACCTGTCGATATAGATCGGTTCAATTGTGTAGTTTAATAAATACTTGAATGGCAGTACAATACTACAGCACGTTGAACTTTTCTTTTTTTTTTATTAATAGGCCTGATCTTATTGAGCATGTATTCAGGCAATCTCGGGTTCTCTGTTTCTCTCCCCAATTTTATTAAGCTGGCAGAATCAGACACTCATCGTCAAAAAAATGGAGAGAGAGAGAGCGAGCGGAAGGAAGAGAGAGAGAGAGGGAGAGATAGGGTGGGGCGGATTTGTCTGATAGGCCTTTGTCTTCTCAATTTGTTTCAGAAAGTAACGATCCTAAGTTGTCTGTAACAATTTTGTATACACAGTTTGTGAGTTTTTTTTTTTTTTTTTTTTTATGAAAGTGGTCAAGGCTGAATACATATTTCATTCAAATATTAAGGTAGTAACATCCTAATGGAAAACAGCTATTTCCACTATAATATCATCCTACAAAATTAGCTATAATTAAAAATGAGTATTATTGTACTACTTTTACCGAGCCACTTTTGCCTTTTTTTCCTTCTTAGAATTATCATTTATAACTCTAAAACCACTATATTCTCATTACAAAGGGAGATAATAATTACCTTCCTTCTCAGGAAACTAACAAAAATATCAACAAATAATTTCAAGACAGACATCAAAGGAATTTCTGGTCGGTTAGAAATGTGCAAAAATGTTATAATATCAATATAAATCCTTATTTATCAACTAATATGAAATTTTATTCCATGTTGCACTAGAAGCGTTAGGATGGTAATACCTTAAATTCAAATTTTATCGGAAAATGAAACATACATGATACAAATGTAAGTGAGCGTTTTAAATGTACTTAGTAAATAACCATTTGGGTGTAAGAAAAAAAGGTCGTCTGCAACATGATTTCTTTCAGTATGAAAATATGAAAATACTTTTAAAAAATCTGCCGTAGATAATCACATTAATTCGTTCTTTTTTCCATTATCTATCCATAGTAACACTACACGCAAATTGCGAAATGTCATGATCAGGCACCGCAAGCTTCGGTAGCAGTTGATCCGGGACTGCATTATTTGCCTATGTTGTTTTCTTGTGCCAAAAGATTTAAGGATTTACCGGATCTCTTTTCATGAAAAAAATCAAAAACTATTCATCTATATAACGTTAGTGTATTTCACACACACAAAAAAAGGCTTCTGAATTTGAAACAAATTCGTCATTCGTCATTTGTAAGCTACTTTAAGGTTTAAATAGGGTCTACTGTTTTGCAAAGGTGTGAAAAGATCTTTATATATCTTAATATTAGATATAACTAGATGCTTTTAGGTGTGCAGCTGACAAGGCATATGGTTGGTTGTTCGTTGATCATTATTATTAATTTACATTAACCAAGAGGAGTCTTGTGATGACGATATCGAAGATGATAGTTATAATAGTTATGAATCTTGTGCATGATACTGTCTGTCATCAAGCTCTTCATGTATATAATGACATTTCATTTCAAAAGCATCAATAATCAGGACGAGAAACCTGACTGACAGAAAGACCAAAAGACGGACAGACAGACAGTTATACATATTGATTAAAAAAGACAAATTGTTTGATTAAACTCGCAGACAATCGCTTATAATATCGTACTCTGTTTCAACTCAGGAGCTGGATCGTTTTATTGAGTTTTTGAAGCATGGAGCGTTGCCTATAAAAATTGACAGAAAGTTGCTCGATAATGAACATAGTGTGTTTTTTTTTTTGCTTAGAACTGGTGAATAAAGCATATATGAATCACTTGGCAGAGCACAAACTTCAGAATATCGTGTTTGTATGTTTTACAAAGCTTTTTGCAGACTTCCGCGTATTGATTATTCAGAAATCATAGTCGCTGACGGAAGTTTGTCGGATTAAACGTCTTCAACAACCAACCAACCACCAATAGAACAACACAGAAATATGCACTGACATCCCAGACATTCCGGGCGACAACCGTCTAGTGCATATCTATTCATCTGATTGTCAAAGAAGTATGTCTTGGTGCTTACCTAGCAAAATTCTAGGGCGCAGCCATGTTTTTACCTGGAGCGGGTACGTTAATTGACAGGAACAGTAACGTTGACCTGGAGCAAGAACGTAAGGTCTCTCCAGTGTGATATATATCCTACATAAACACAAAATTAAGATCTAAGATAAGTACGTCTGTAATATTGATATGCACTGCGTTTAAAGGACAGTCTGATCTTGATCTTTTTTTTTTGTCTTCAATAGCATCTTTACTTGTCCTTAGCTAACAAGGTCATTTTATTTGTGAGACATTCCAATAAGCAAGAGCATAACTACGGTAAACCTTGTGCTCTTTATCTGAAATGTGAACAGGATGACAATCAACCAAAATGGAGTAGCTGATCTGACTCATGTTCTGTGCCGTCTGGTCTGTATCTGCACTCTCCGCAAAGGCTTTTCTCCTGGTACGTTGATTCAGACTAGGAGAATATGAGCCTAAGTGAGCTTATGTCTGTTGCAGTTTCAGGGTTTTTTTTTTTTTTTTTTCATTTATGAAAAATGCTCTATTTAACCCTACCAAATTACATGTACAAAATGTTGAAAGTTTTTAAAATAGAGAGAAAAAAAAACGCTGTAAGAAAAGGAGAATATGCTAAATACATGCAGTTTTTCCCAATATTTTTTCAGTGCCTCACAGGATTGTTTGGTCAAGGGTAACAGACTAATTCCAGTCTTTAGAATCTCATAAAAAAGAAACATGTAAGTTGCCGCGTAAAAATGGTAGTGTCGTGGCTGGAGGAAGAGAGGCTATGAAAACAATTTAAGGTGTCACACCTGTGGTTTTTTGCCTAATTAAAAATAGAGCAAAATTGACCATATTTGAAGCTTCGCATATTGCTTGACGGCAAAATTATGGCTTGTCCGTTCGTTACTCTGAAAAGTACCACCTTAGGCCTGCAAAAAAATGCCAAAAAAAAAACAACATGTCAACCGATTGCGTTTTTCGCTAATTTCCAACCAGCACAGGCACCCTAAATTTTATCCTCTCAGGAACACCTATTCACCGCCATGACCCCAAGTTTTTGTTCCTCCATTAATACAAAGTAGTCCTGTCAGTGCACTATAAAAACACATCTTAGTGGTCCCCCATTGCCCAAATTTTAAGCAAATCTAAATTATATACCTCCGAGCCATCTCGGCTTCATGAAACAGTGCAACAAAAGTGCTATTGCAAAATTTCACATAGGACTACTTTTGACTACTACGACCCGGAAGCAATCTCGCAGTGGTGCGACACCTTAATACGTCCTACGCTAAAAGACGCGTAATCAGATCTGTGCTGGTCACTATTGTTAATGGACAGTCTGGTAACTAAGGTTGCAAGCGGATAACCAGTCCATTCCGAAAATGTTTACGTAATGGCCTCTTCGCTAGGGTCATAACCCTTACACAACTCTACATCCTTTGTCCTTCACAACTTCACACGCTTCGCCTCTCTAACATTAAACGACCAACGGCCAATTACTATTTCAAGGGCTATTACGAGTTGCATTTACATCATTTTGCTTCAAAGTAGAACAATTTAAATTTTCAATTTCTTTTAATGTTTCCTTAAAGCTCCTTTCCGTTGCAATTTTGTCCCTGCTCAAGGCCAATATGACCTATCACCTTTTCAACACCTGCTATATACGGACAGCACTCGTCAAAACTCGGCCGTTCCCGTAACTACGTACAACTTGATCAACGGATCACTCGAAGTTTGCCGAATATTATGGACAGCAGACGACTACGAAAACAATCAAAGTGCTGTCAGCACTGTAATCGGTCGACACTGAATAACTACAATGGTTTGAAATCACAAATCAGATGGTAGTTGTTTGAACTATGTTTGGGATAGAAATCCTACACCTTATAACAGAGTCAAGTAGGAACTCCCTTTTTTACGTGTTATTTACAAATTAGTAGTTTAACGAAATGTTAAAGATATATGTCTGCCAGTCAACAGCAATAAAACGTAGAATGTAAGTGACTATTCTGACCAGTAATACCGATTTTCAAGCTTTAGATATCACTCATCATGAATAACAGTACATACCAACCTTTTATAAAAGATTAACAAAATACAAATGCATGTATTCTTTTCTGTAACTTTTGCAACTTTGGAAACTATTCTGTAACATATTGTCAGATATTAACAATTAACCAAACGACAGACGATAGATCGCTCCTCCCACTGATGTCACGTGGTCCGCGAATCAAGATTCCGGGACAAACAACCTAGACACTAGGGCTTAGCTAGGAGATATATGCAACTTACCGGGAGATGTTTCTACCATAAAACAATTATTCTAGATAACATAAGCATGGGAACAATTTAAGAAAAGGCACTTACATCTTTTGCATTAGGTTTATCGAAGTTATAGTGTGTGAAAAATGAAACAGAAGCTGGTATATCTAGAAGTCAGTTGAAAAACACAGTCTTACAACTCTTACATTTGATAATGTAATACATTTAACTCGTACTCCCTAAACATGTCCTAGAATCATTGGTGTGCTAAAACAATGAGGGCCATTCATCAGTTATTTCCCTTGATTCCTCTCCAGTACTACATTGGTCCTGATAAGGTGATTCCTTGGATTTTATCCTTGATTTTCTTACACTACACAGATATGTTCGTGAG
Organism: Hippopus hippopus; assembly: GCA_946811185.2. Taxonomy (NCBI): domain Eukaryota; kingdom Metazoa; phylum Mollusca; class Bivalvia; order Cardiida; family Cardiidae; genus Hippopus; species Hippopus hippopus. The sequence continues at coordinate 47,020,252 of OX328099.1, read as the reverse complement.
ATAATATCCCAACCAAATCTGGTAAGATTGTTTTACAAGTCAATATTGACACATTTCTCTAATGATTGAGAACAGAATTTGCTTTAGAATTACATTGGGACCTTGCATGTAATCATAAATCAAGTTATATTTATCGCAACATCCCCAAAGGAATCAAGGATAAAAACAAAGGAATACAGATAAAAGGAGCAATGTGTTATTTGGTTACCTTTAGTTTTTATCTAGCAAGGGAGATAATTTTAATTACAAGAATGGTCCTCATTCATCTGTTACCTGGACAAAAATAAGTTTTTTTCAAAGTTCAAACCTCCCTTACACAGATTTTTCATTATTTAGTCCGCAATATGTTCCCCATTAATTTAACCAGAATCGCAAGCTTTAAAATTACCAAGCGATACACACATGTATTTAGCAGTGTAAAACGATTTCCCGATGTTTGACTCGATATTGGAAGATCTATACAAAAACAAATAATAGGTAACCATTTTTTTTTTTTTTTTCAGTTCGAGAGAGAAACCCGAGGAAAAGAATAAAACGAATAGAAACATGAGCATACTTCTATTCATTCGCCTCTGTATACTATTCTGCAAGAGTTATAGAAAAAATATAAAGTTGACTTACACATTGAACATGTATAATCCAAATTCAAATCACTAATAATCAAATACGGTCACGAGAGTCAGACTAATTATATGACCCGTTCTTGTAACTTTACAAGTAGGACAGTACCGGACGCCTGTGGCGTGGCGTACCGATATCACAGAAATACCGCATAAACCCTTGCTCTACTTTTTGCGTAAAAGTTGGCAACATGTGCAACAGATCTTGTCCTAAAAGGAAGGCAGCTTGATTGGTTTCCCTTTGATTTTCGATAAATAAATAATAGTTAAAGGGAAATGAAATAAAAGATTGTAAAAAAAGGGGGAGTAGGTATTACACAGGGTGGCATATCGTCTTTAACGGGCTTTAAGTTTACATCGATAAAAAGGTTAAAATACAGAGACCAATGAGAACAACGTTTTTAATGTTTTACTAATGCAAAAAGATGACATTTTGTCTTTAATTTAAACAAACGTCTAAAATGTGCCTACATAGCATTTTATTTTGAAAGTTTTTACTTTTATTTTTAGTTTTTACTTTAAAAGACGACTATAGGAATAGGAACATTGTTTCGGAGAAATTTAATTATTTTGACGTATTTTTTTTTTAATTAACATTTCTTTTAAGGATTATTTGGGTGAAAAATCCACAAAGCAGATACATGTATAACTAGCAAAATAGCAAGTTAACTTGATTTGGGAAGAAATTGAATTAAAAGTATATAGAGTCTACTCAAATAAAAAATAAGATAAAGGGAAAAAAAAGAAATGAACTTGATAAAATCCAATCAGTAGTCTAAAATATGATCTACGAGTATAGATCTATTTCTTTTAGTAAAGAAACGGGTATTTATAGCCAAGATTGTCATTCTGGAAAATTTATGACAATATAAAAGTATGTATACAAACATTATTAGAACTTTGTTTTTTCAATTCGTCATCTGCATCGATAGTTTTACCTGGTATAACTCTGTGGCTTGAAATCGTGGATCTAACGATTAATGATGGATATCAATTTTAATGTAATAGTCAGATTTTTTAAGTCATATCTACTAAATATTTATATATACTTCCAACTCCTAATGATTTAGAATGTCTAGGTTTGATAACGGCGAGACGGCTTCCGCTCTGAATGATGACCGCTGATTGGCTTATTGGTCTTTGATTGACAGCTCTGTCGTTTGGTCAATAGTATCATACTTTAAAATGGTATGAATAAGTCGTATAGTATATGCCTGTGTTATGACTATCAAATTGTTCACTTTTGGCTGCTCGTGTTTATCTGGACAAATTGTCCTACCTAATGTTTTTTCGGCTGGCTAAATTGTCCTGTGCAAGATTGTTCTGTCCAAAACATCGGCCAATTTCTCCCACATTACTTTCAAAGAATGTAGTATCTGCCAAACCCTCAACCCTTTACCAAATGATGTAATTTTAGACTTGTCCAAATCGAAAGCAATTGCACATGACGAATGAAATGTAGACCAGATGATGATTTGAATCGTTGAAATGGTAAAAAAAAACATTGTGGGAAAAGGAAAAAACGATAGTTATCCGCATTTTTCCTTTTTCCACAATGTTTTTAACAGCCGTCTTCCTGGGGGGTCATCAGAAACGGGATAGTTTGGTTAAAACACTCAGTTATGGCCTTTTAAAGTCTCAAAAACAATATCCAAACATTACAATTTCATGGTCGAGATTTTTTGTTTTTTCATTTACATCATACATAAACAAACAACTAGGATCTTAAATATGTACGTCTGTGATACTGATCTGCATTGCATTCAAAGGACAGTCTGATCTTGATATTTTATTGTCTTCAAAAGCGACAATACTTGTCACTGGACAACATGGGCCATTGTATTGAATCATTATTATGAGCAACAGCATCACTACAGTACCGGTAAACCCTGTGCTTTTAATCTGAAATATGGAAAGGATGAGAATCAACCAATGATGAGACAAACATGTTACTGAGAGTTTTACACTTAAAGCGCTGAATTAATGAACTAATTTTGTTAAGTGTGGAAAAGCAGCCCAAATATTGCAGGGTCATTGCTGTCTTGACTAGAATATCTCAGAAAATAGGAATAACAGATCCAAAATTTGGCTGCATGTTCTGTGCAGTCTGGTCTGAATCTGGTCTGCATCTGCGCTCTCCGAAGAGGCTTTTTCCCTGGTCTGTTGATTCAGACCTGGAGAATATGACGTTGAGTGAGCTTTTCTGTGTTGCAGTTTCAGTTATTTTTCCCTCTATGAAAATGCTCTGCTTAACTCTGCCAAAATACAAAATGTTAAAAATCTTTCAAATGATGAAAAAACGCTTTGAGGAAAAAGAGAACATGCTGAATACATGTATGCTGTTTTTCCCACTACATTTTTAAAGCCCGACAGGATTGTTTGGTCACCGGTTAACAGACTGATTCCAGTCTTAAGAATGTCATCAAAAAGAAACATGTTAGTGACCATGGAAAATGGTAGAGCCGTGGCTGGAAGGAGAGGAAGAGGGGCTATGAAAACAAGTTAACCCTTAACCTGCTAAATAAGTGAAATGAAACTTTCAAGCCGACAGTAAAAACCCATTCTTTTTACTGTTTCAAAGGTATTTTTGGGGAAAAATATCTCCTTATCGGACAGTGTAGATCCAAAGTCAGATTGCATATAGTGTGTAGTTTTATCTTGATCTGCACTGTCCGCAAAAGGTCATAAATTCGCGCTTAGTAGCCCAAGGATTAATACATCCTAAGCTGAAAGATGCGTAATCAAATCTATGCTGGTCAGTACTGTGAATGGATAGTCTGGTTACTAAGGTTGCAAGCGTGGGATAATCAGTCCATTCTGAAAATGTTTACGTGATGGCTTCTCCACTAGGGTCATAACCCTTAAAACCTCTACATCCTTTGTCCCTCACTGCTCCACACGCTTTACCTCCCTAACATTAAACTACCATGTACATTAGATTACTTTTTTAAACTTACGGCTGTTACCAGTAGCATGTACATCGCTTTGCTCCAAGGCAAAACAATCTATTTTTTTTTTTCAAATTCTTTTAAAACAATGTTTCCTTACAAACTCCGTTCCATTGCATTTTTATCCTTGCTCAAGGCCAAATGACCTATCATCTTTTCAACACCTGCCACCTGCCGGACAGCACTCGTCACAGCTCGGTCGATCCCGTAACTACGTATAACTTGATTAACGGATCTCTCGAAGTTTGCCGAATAATGGACAGCAGACGACTACAAGATGTGCTTACGTAACCCGATACTCCTTGATTCGCTCTTGTTTCATTCATAAGTTGTTGCTTTATCACTGACACCATTTCTTATAGCTGCGTTGTAAGTAAACTGCTACAAAATATCTAGTTTTTGCAGGCCCGAGATTTTGATAATACTAGTATTATGACATAATTCAACGCTAAACAAACTGTAACCGCCATTTATTACATAACTGAAAAGTTAAGTATTGGATTACTTGAAGGCCTATTTACTAATAGTTCGTATTCTTGCGCTTATCTAGGTTAAAAGTAGTATTTATAATAAGGTCACAACAGCTGGTATTAGTGTTATAAGACTGTAGGTAAAAGCCGTTACGAGTTGCAGTTACATCAGTTTGCCCTTAGCAGACGGCTCTGCGAAATTTGTGGTCTCTCTAATTGTCCGGCTCACGCCGACCGATTAAAAACGAAGTTTTATTTTCTAACATATGTGTTTACACCATCCAATATACTTAATTCGCTCTCATTTTATTCATAAAGTTGCTTCTTTATCTCTGACCCCTTTTCTTATAACCGTGTTGAATGTAAACTGCGACAAAATTTCCAGTTTTTGCTGGCAAAAAATTTTGATAATACTTGTATTATGACATAATTCAACTCCAAACAAACTATAACCGCCGTTTATTTACATAACGGAAAAGTTAAGTATGGGATTACTTGACGCCTGTTTACTATAAGTTACTGTTCTTGCGCTTACCTGGGTTAAAAGTAGGTTTTGTAACTAGGTCACCACAGCAGGTATAAGCTTTAAAACGCTGTAAGTAAAATCTGTTACGAGATTCAGTTACATCAGTTTGCTCTTAGCGGACGGGTTTCCGAATTTTATGGTCTCTCTAATCGGCCTGATTACAAAGAGTTTCTACAAAACAGTACCCATTCTCTTCAAACAGACACTTGTAGGGCATGTGCAGAAGTATACGAATCGCCAACGCACACTTCAACCCTTTACCTACTTATTACGAGTTTAGACTACCGTTCGAAAAAACCCGTGGGATAACATTGTGGGTAGAGACAAGATATATATTACAAGCTTTTTTTTCCCCACAATGTTTCCACCTTGAAGAAAAAAATCGATTTTACCATTTTCCATAAATCGTTTGCGAATGCTTTCAACTTGTCATGCCAATTACACAACAAGAAGTTCTTCGGCGATAAAACGGTTAAAAATAAATCTGCCAGTCCAAGTGACAGTTTATTAAGTGAGTATTTAATAGAATCGTCTGATATCTTATCTGGCCATCTGACTGATATGTTGAACATCATTTTCAATTCAGGACATTTCCCAACATCATGGTCTAATGGTTATATTGTACCACTTTTTAAAAAGGGAGATAAGAATGATACTAATAACTATAGGGGCATAACTTTACCAAGTAACCTAGGGAAACTTTTTACCAGTATCTTAAAAAATGGTTCGAATCAAATAACTTATTTCACTCACAGTTCGGTTTTCGCAAACAATGTAGTACTACTTACGAAATATTTATATTATCCAACCTTGTACAATATATTTTGAATCAAAATTTACGTTTACCATGCGCGTTTGTCGATCTAAAAGACCAGCCCGCATAGCTCAATAGGTAGAGCGGAGGACTCGTGAACGTAATTTTTCGAGTCACTTGAGGGTGTGGGTTCGATCCCCACGGCTGGCCATGTAAAATTACTAATAGTCTTTCGGATGAGACCTTAAACCGAGGTCCCGTGTGACGGTGCTATACACCGAGCACGTAAAAGAACCAGGCGTAACTTAGGATGGGTTTCGTCCTGTATCTGCACTATCCCCCGTAACAATACTAACAGCCTTCAGGGGGCGTCGCCAATATGGGCAACCGGTGGCGACGATAAATAAACGCAAATTCAATCAATCGATCTGAAGAAAGCTTTTGACTCGGTTAATACGAATGCTTTATGGTATAAGTTGTTTCACCGGAGACTGAATGGTAAAGTTTTACATATATTTCGTTCTATGTATGCTTCAGTGAAATCTTGTATTAAGTATAATAACAATACTCTGATATTTTTTTTTTTTGACATCTCGATAGGTTTAAGACAGGGACAGACCAGCTCACCAGCTCTTTTTGCGTTCTTTTTTGGAAGATCTCGAACTGTTTCTACAAGATAACATTACTGTGGTTTAACTATAAGAGATATTTGTATCATTATATCATTATTCGCGGATGATATGGTCATTATCGGGAACTCTCAAGAAGATCTACAGCATAGTTTGAATCGTTTGTACGAATACTGTGAAAAATGGGGGCTGGAAGTAAACATAAACAAAACAAAAATAGTAGTTTTCAAGAAAAGTGGTAAACTAAAAGCAACAGATAAATGGTATTTTAATAAGAGTGAAATTGAAGTGGTAGATAAATTTAACTATTTAGGAGTAATTTTGAACTATACTGGGTCCTTCAGTTTGAACAACCAATATTTGGTTGGTAAGTCTCTTAACGCTACGCATATCTTGATCAATAATGTATATAAATATCAAGTTAATACAAAATTATTGTTACAACTCTTTGATGCTTCTGTGGGATCGATATTGAACTGTGGATGCAAAACATGGGGTTTTACCAAAGCAAAAGATTTAGAAAAGGTCCACATTAAATTTTGAAAATTAGTTTTTAGCTTAAACAATCAACTTGTAATGTAGCAGTGTATGGTGAATTGGGACGTTACCCACTTTATATAAACAGACATGTTATGTTGGTCAAATACTGGTTTAAGTTACTGAATTCAAAGAATATTTCACTAAATAATTATTATCTATGATGTTATGATAAAAGATTTAATGGATGGTAAAACGAATTGGCTGACCAAGATAAAGTCCTTACTTCAAGAAAACAAATTCCTGTACGTTTGGGAACACCCCAACACTATCAATCAAAATTAATTTATAGTTTCATTTAAACAAAGGTTAGTTGATTCGTATATGCAAACATGGTTTACAAATATTTCATCCATTACTGTTTTGTCCACTTTTTATTATTTCCTAAAGGAAGATTTTACGATTGAAAACTATCTGAAAATATTTTCATCAAGAGACTTAAGAATCCAGTTATCAAAAATATGCACATCTTCACATAATTTACTTATTGAATCTGGGAGGCATGGTAGAATCAGATTACCCAGAAATGAAAGAATTTGTCATTGTGATCTAAAATCGATTTAAGACGAATTTCATTTTATCATTGAATGTCCTTTCTTTTAAAGTTTACGCAAAAAGTTCATAAAAAAATACTATACAATTAGACCAAGTATGTACAAACTTATATGTTTAATGAAAAGTAATGATTACGATGTTTTGTTTAATCTTTGTAAGTTTATAAAACTAGCATTTGAAAAAAGTAATACCCTCAATTCATAACGTTTTACATAAAATCTCACATTCCTCCGCAACACCGATTGCGACGAATTGTCTATTTTTTCTACGGTGTATGAATTGATACATTTTTTTCAATATTTTTTTCATGTGTATTGTGTTAATGTTATGATATTGTATTCACAATGTACTTGTATGTACAAGTGGGAAATAAAGTACTACTACTACCTAAAACTTTGTCATCTGTTAAAGGGCTACGGGTAACAATTATCCCATTTAATTAGTAAGTTTTAAATCGTTAGATCGATTGCATTGTCATTCTTCCAAACTGCCTTTAGGATGGGGAGACTATCACATCATTTGAAACAAGAAATAATCGACCTTTCCATATCCGGGAAAAAAAGCCGCTGTCATTTCCAAGATTATAAACAAGAAAGGCTTAAAAATTACAAATCAGTGTGTGCATTACAGGATTTATCAACACAAATGAGGCTACTTCGACCCATATAGAATAGTCATACAACCAAAAGTTAAAAGATCTGTGCCTGAAAGAGACGCAAAATCGTGAAAGAAACTTTAGATGTCAAAAACGAACATTCGTGCCGCGATGTGTTGAAAGTTCTGCAGAAGGACGGATATGCTTTATCTCTTTCAACTTCACGAAGGCTGATCAAAGATTGTGGATTTACTGTATGAAAACCAGATATTCCCGGTTTGTGCGCCAGTCAAATAAAGATAAAAGGGTTGAGTTTTGCCACAACCTCATTTCATGCAATGACTCGTTGGACAATATTATATTTAGTGATGAAAGTTCATTTTGGCCCAGTAATAACCGACCTACTGTATATAATCAAAGGACTGAAAGTCCTGAAAAGCGGATTTGTTGAACAGTTTCAAGCTATGATTTGATGTAAGAAAATTAAAATCTTTTATCACATGTAATACATGTAGATCTATAAAATGTAAACAATAAATAGATTAAGCAAGGACAATGGAAGTCGAAGTTGTTCTACCAAATGTGCTGTACAGCAACTGTTATTTTACTACTGTTTTAGAGTAGTAATTTGATCCGAAGTATACAGTGTCTAAAAAAAAGTGAATTTGTGGTGTACTAGCTAAAACTTGAAGTAGGATGGTTAGTGTGCAAGCATGCACACATGACAGTATGTGGTTCAGATTAAACCGATAACATTGTACAATCTTGAAAAAAAGAATATTTTTCAAGGCTAACATCAGCATAAACTGAAGAAGTTTTAGAGATAATTATGGTTCTATATAAAAGGTCTGTCTAATTTACACTTGTTTATTTCTTCAAAAATCTAAGATCCTTCTAAAGCTTTCAAAATCATTCAAACATTTAACATTTTTTGTAGCAGAATGGTGTAGTGTAGCTATATGTAAACATACCCGAAAGTACAAACATGTTGAAATAAACCAAGATGGATTTATATAAGTAAAAATTATTTGACAAATATATAAAACACTTCAGTTATTGATGAGTAAGATTAAAAAAAAGAAACTGTACAAAAAAAGACAGTTTTTGCCTCAAGGACAAATTATCATGATAATTCTGTAAAAACAAAGTGTTAAGGTCTACAATTGTCAATCAGTTTTAGCAAACATAAATAAATTTGATCAAAGAGTGCAATAAATTGCTACTTACACATGTGTGCAATATGAAATTTTTGCACCTTATTGTTGAACTCTTGACAAGAGGACAAAATTTTTGCCTGTCCCAAATTAAAACCAACAATCTAATAATACCCATAGAACTACATAGCCTCTATGGGTATTATTAGATTTCATGTCAACAGCATGCACGGTTGACAAGGATTCATATTCAAATAAGTATCCAGACGTTATATCTGGTGTAATAAAAATGAACAGAGTGACCTATTGTTAAAGTATCAAACGCCCAAAATTACATCATATGACTGAATTTAACCATACACTTTATGAAAATGGAATATTTTTCTGATAGTATTTATTTGCCTTTTACAAAAAATTTTGATTTGTGATATAAAAACTAAATAACTCCATATTAAGAGCATTAACAAACAATTCAATAAATATGGCTCAGATTATGTGGTTTGTATTTGTAAAGGTTAGAAAAAATTCTGGAACTAAAAAAGAAAAGAAATACTGATGTCTTGTTTTCCAACAATGTTTTCATGAGCCCTTTTACACAGGACTCATAAAACATTTGGGAGTTATTGCGTGTTTTAAAGGGCTAAAAAAAGAAAAATCCTCAAAAATTCTCCCAATTTAACTTTGTATGACACAAAATTCAAGGGTCAAATACAGGTCATGTTTGGACAAACCATAAGGCATTCCAAATACTGATTATATGTATCTAACAGTTCTGCTAAATAGCCCCCCACAAGGCTGGGATTGAACCCAGAATCTTCAGGTCCTAAGTCGAACAGTCGACCACATTGCTACAAAAGCTAGCTCTATAGCAAGACAGTATAAGTATCCCCTTATACAAACACAATTTACATCAATCTGTGGGATAGACCAGTATACAACATATCCATGTCTGGTCATTGCATCCCACAACTGGATCTTGAGAAAATTTTGATTAGGGTTTATTTTAACACTTAAAAAAGTGAATACCAAACACTCTGTGTTAATAATCCTGAAGGAAATAGGCAACTGACAGCATTATGAGACAAAGACAAAATTCTGGTAAGCAGAATTTTTTTTTTAAGTACATGTATTTTCTCCTGTTCCAATAGTGTTTTCAATTATATGAGTGAACTTCAGTTCATTTACAGGTATCATTTTCTGTTGTCTGCAGATGCATTTAACTCTTTCCATACTATAGGCAACACCAGAAGCTTTTGTGGACAGTGTGGATCAAGATCAGACTGCACGGAACATGCAGTCTGATCTCTGATCTCCACTGTTCACTGCTGTATTGTAGATTCATGACCGAATTGTTTCTTGATCTTGCAGAAGAAATGTATTTTTAGCCTTTGAGACAATGCAATTAATTTGTTTAGTAGTGAAAGAGTGAAAGTGCCTAAAACTTGTCATATGGGAAAGGAATGAACAATGAAATGGCATCAATTTGATTACCATATTTGATTTAAAAACAAGAAGTAACTTATGCATAAATGGTCGACGTAGACTAACCTGAACAATCTTACAAAAATTAACTCCCATCTAAATGTGGATCTGGGGTCCTGCATGGCTCACCAGTAAAGTGTAGGACTTGTTACCTGATGGCCCAGCCTCATTGGAGCCCTAGCCTAGTACTACTAAAACCCAGACATACAGAAATAAGCTAGCTCTAGCAGTCATATGACTGAAATAATGTTGAAAGTGACAGTAAACATCATTCAATTAAACAAATGTGGATCTAACATTGGCCTGCAAGGTTAACCATCATCTATCATTTCTGTCAGCCTCACAAAATGTAGCTGTTAAGTTTTTGAAAACATTGGTAGACCAACAGATTTTCAGTTTTCATTCTTACTTAACTCTTTACCACACAATCCCGAGTTTTAACAATCGTGTGAAAACATTGTGGAAAATGGAGAAAATGCTGGTAACCAGCATTTTCTCCTTTTCCCACAATGTTTTCTACCCTCTTGAAGACATATTCCATCATTTGAGTGACATTAGAATTGTCGTCTCCAAATGCTTTCAGTTTGGACATGTCCAAAATTTCATTGTGTGGTAAAGAGTTAAGTCATTTTCCCCCATCCTATAACACCATTAAGGATACAAGGTAAGTGTGGCTATATTATCCCATTTTGAAGGATGTTAGATACACTAGACATGATAACTATATCTTTCTTTTCTATAGCATTTTAAGCAGTTCTAAATTCATCATTTTTCATCATTACGCAAGACTCTTTTAAAAGATTGAAACTTCTGTACTCAGACATCAAGGTTATGATTTTTACAGTAGCATTTACAATTCTAGCCTTAACCAGGGATCTTATATACACAGGGATAGGCAACGCAACTGGAGTTAAGACCAATTATCGATTTTTCACTGACTTACCTGTACGGCGTCCAATAATCCGTTGTCATTCCTTGCGAGTTATTATCATCCTTTCAGATAATATAATTCCTTGCCGATTCCGACAATTTTTATATCCGACAAAGAAGCGTTTAGTCAATGTTTTTCTATTTTTTTTTTCAGTTAAAGTGTTATTTTTTTTATCTGAAAAATTTAAAGTGTCGACTAATTGGGCGTTTCAGATATGTCATGTTGTCAGTCTTGATTTCACACGAAGTGTAAATTGTGAATGGAGATCAAAACGGACCGGTGCCAAAACGACCCATTACCGAAACAACCCTCTTTTTCGTAGTAACTTAAAATATTTTAATATTTCTGCAGTGGATATCTATTGCAAACAATTCGGGAAAAGCACACATCGCCTGTTGAAGGATTAAGTCCGTCTAACGTTTCGAAACTGGGCAGCTTTGGTCCACTCCCTGAATTTGACGTGATCACAAGTGGGATATATCAAGTTGTGTATCTGTCATGACACATCTAGTGTCCTCTTCTGTTTATAGACAATACCATCATTGAAATTAAATATCTGTTTTCTGATTTTCTTCTCCAAATGTTTCAATTTGGTCAGGTCAAAAGCTTCTCATGTTATCAGGAGTGACAAACATTTCACTTCTATGTAGTACAATGTATTAGGCCGGTAAACACAGAGATCTGTTAATAGTTATATACCCATTTTTCAATAGCAAAATACACAAAGGGCATATAGAACTAGAAAATTGCCTTCACTGCCCATTAAATGGACCTTCCAGTACATTTTCAGTTCAGCTTGCAGCTACTCTTAAATCAGTGTCTTTGACAGCAAAAAAGGAGAATTTCCTGCAAAATGGAAAGAATTAGTGAACTTTCTGAAAAAGTAGGCTGGTGAAGTGTGAGGACCTGTCTACAACTCTGTTCCTACTTTTATACATTGGAATCAATTACATACACCAGTGGCCTTCACAATTGCATCATTTCGAATTAACCTGTGTACCTTACAACCTTGTGTGTTTGATGACTTCCGAATATTTAAAGCTTTTTGAAAATATTGTGGGAAAAGAACAAAACGCTAGCCTAGCACATGTACCTGTTTTCAGCATTTTTATCCGCAATGTTCAATACCATGCAAAAAAAATCCAGTCGTTTGAATCTACTTCCAGTTGTCGTTTGCTAATACTTTCAATTGGGGATTCCAAAGGCCCCCAAAAAATTGTTCTTTGGTAAAAAATAGTCAGTAGCATAATTATTAGAAAAAAAGACAAATCTGCAATTATCCCTTTGCCACACAACCCGAGTTCTGATGACCAAGAGAAAGAAGCCTTTTGGAAACATTGCAGGAAAAGGAGAAAATGCTGGTTACCAACATTCTCTCCTTTTCCCCAAATGCTTTCAATTATATCATTGACAAATTCCATAATTGAGTCGCATTTCAATTGTTGTCTGTAAATGCTCTCACTTTGTACAAGTCTACACCTGTGTTGTTTCAAAAAGAGTTAACAGTGTGGCAACGTAAAAGTTGCTTTTGACAAGCAATTTTTCCTTCTTAACTAATGGTTTTTTATTCTGTGTCAGAGAACTTAAGCTTGTCTAATAACTTTGAATGCTTTGATTTTGAACCAATTTGAAAACAGTGTAAGTTGTGTAGGACTTTGTACAAATTTGACTTTTCACTCCTCATACAGTGGACAGCATTGGAAAACATTTGTAAAAGACCAGTTGCAGCCAGTGATCAATTCTTTTCAAAATGATTTCTGTGCTATTACAAAAATTATGTTTTTGCCTTTCCTTCAAATGTTTTTCATTTTTTAAATTTTCAAAAAAATTCACACTGTACACAGAAAGTTTATGTTGAAATTGATATTTTAAAATTTCCCACTAAAAACCTCAAGGCAGCCATAAATATTGAGCTACATGTGTGTTACAAAATTAAATGGTGCTGAAAAATGTGTTCCTTTAGCAAGTTTTAACTTAATGCCTAATAAATTTGATTTTACATAAATCCACTATAGAAATCTTTGGAAAACAGTATGACACAAGGACCAGTCTTTTTGCGATAAAATGTAACATGCAAATGGTTGCTTGCTTCCGCAAATGCTCTTTTCATTGAATGTAGACTTTTATCTCCTAAAACTTTTTCACTGTGGCAAGTTGCAGTTAATGATGATGGTAAAAATATTGTGTATATGAGATATTATTGGTATATTAAACTATTATTATAATCCTGGTGTATGTCATACAAACGCCCAAAATATACTTCTCTCCCTCAACAGAGATTTTCAAGTACATAGAAACATTCCCAACTCTAGTAATACATGGAATATGGATAGCTGCATTGTTTGCTGTGATACAATTGCAAAATGTTGAAAGCAACCAACCTTCAGGAACACTCTGCCAGACAACAAAATTTGAGACTTGTCTGATTTGGAATTATTTGCAGACAAGAAATGAAATGTGTCACTTGTGTCTTTGCTGAGAAAATGAGAACATGCTTACCAACATTTTCTTCTTTTCCCACAATGTTTTCAGATGTGTAAATATTTCCCATGGTAGTGAAAACTTAGGATTAAGGAATACTGGCATTTGTCACAGATTATTAGATAACTCCTTACCTCAAGTGGCTTATAAGACTGTAGATACTAAATGTACTGTGTTGTTTGAAGAAACCAAAAGCATGTCAAATTTAATACATGTACTTTTAGTGTTTTATGACAATAGTGTGAGTAGTGGGAAACCAACATCATGATTCTCAGAGAATTTTGCACAACACAGATACATACTTCTCTCCCTCAAAAAATATGTTGATGAGGAAAAGCAACACGCAGCTTGTGCAGACAGTTGTGCAAATTCAAAAAACAAATAGATAAGTATAATGGCTGCTATGATACAGGTAAAATGTTGTGAAACATTGCAAATTGAGCAAGGTTCCATCCTTAACTTTTTGCCAGATTACAAAATTTTGGACATGTCTAATACGAAAGCATTTGCAGACGACAAATGAAATGCAACTGAAATGAGGAGACTTGTTTTTCCTGGGGAAATGAGAAAATGTGACATGTACTTACCGGTAGTTTCTTCTTTTTTCACAATGTTTTCGGAAGTATGGATATTCCCCAGGTTAGTGAAAGCTTAGGATTCAGGAATACTAACATTTGTCACAGATAATTAAATAACTCCATACTTTTAGAGGCTTATTGAGCTATACATACTAAATATACTTTGATGGTAGAAGCTCACTGCTTTCATATTCAAATACATTAATTTCACTTTAGCATTTTTCTTGCAAGTTTGTACAGTTCACAGCTGATTTGGTCTTTAATATTCCAAGTTTTCAAGCCCAGCTTCAGTTTCATACTAGCACACTTTATGCAGAATTACAAAACCATCTTCAATGTCATTCTTCTGTTCACAGGTTGCATCACAACAGTATGTTGACAGCTCTTGAAACCATGTTTTGAAGTGTTTGTGCTGTCACAATACGTATCTGGAAAAAAAATAGAGAACCAACTGAATTTCAAATTTCTCCTTTTTACAAAACGTAACATTTTAATTCTTCAGTTACGTTGCGAAATATGGTTTTATTTTCACATGGTTAGACTATAATGAGAATTTGTTCAGGATATGGCCAACTATCAGAGATCCAATCATTTTTGACTAATGTGCGGTACTGCGCTTCCACCTTTACTGAAATAACCCCTTTTTAGGCTGCACTTTTATTTACCTAGGATTCGATAAACAGCTTATATTTAATTTTAGTGCAAAACGAAACACTTACTGCTTATAAATATGGTAATATCTGAACACAATTAATTCAAAAGATGGAATCAGAATGCTACATTTATCACCAGGGTCTCAGCAAATTCACCATATTGGGCCGCCATCTTGCAATTAAGACCGAAAATAGCCAAGTTTTTGAGCCCCCAGTTATCTAACCTTGGCATCGAAAATCACTAGATTTGATTTAAAAACAAAAAGAAATACCTACTGCTTATAAATATGTCAAAATCTGAACAAATTTATTTCTAAAAATAAATTGAGAATGCTACAACTATCACTAGGGTCCCGCCAAATTCACCACATTGGTCTGCCATTTTGTGATGAAATACTGAAAATAGCCCAGTTTTGAGCCCATAATTATCTAACTTAGGAATCGAAGATCAGCACAAAATTGGCTTTAATTCAAGGAGATGTACTCTATCTCGTGATTTTTACCAACATGTTGCTATTTGGACGCTACTTTATGTACTTAAAAAGTATTTCTTTTGCACGTCACTAAATCCTCCCGCCGAACATCCCCTACGGGGCAAACATGATTAGGCCACGAATTTTTAACGCCAAAATAAGCATATAAAACAGAATCTCCGAAAAAATTGATGTTACATATATTCTAAGCATGTAGATATTCGGAAACTTACCTGTTGAGAAGGACGTATGGGATAACCAAGCAAAACGTTGATTAAAACAGTGACCGTCGTATGCCGAAATTTAAGATGGCCGCCGTTTTTTCCTTTGCGGTCAATTCGAAAGAAGACAGTGAATAACCGGAAGTTATACCGCGTTTCCTATCCCTGTATATAAGATCCCTGCCTTAACACAACAATTTCTAAACTTTTATATGGTTGGTATAATCATATAGACTGTGAACAATTCAAATCTAAAATTGTGTGCCTATAAGAATGGAATTTTACTATGTTAGGCAGTCCGATCTTACTCTACCAGTACACTTGTTACATACTATACAGACTGTCCTTATTCTGAGGTATAAAGCATGCATGTTGAAACTAGTACGGTTTAGTTAAAAAAAAAAATACAGGAGTCCTCTCAGGGAAAAAGAAACAGTGATATTTTGTATGTAAGTTCTTACTGAAAGCACATTGTCCTTTCCATAACTCTAACACATAGGAATCCTTTCAAGGGTTCCTCCTAATTACTACACAACTTCAAACTATTAATTTCAAAATGAAATACAAAATCAAACTAGAAACAATAATTTGATTGTTCAGGTACAATGATTTCTTCTTTCCTTTCATAAGAATGTTCTTGGTATCATTCCTGAACTCAAAAATGTTTTGTAATAGTCTGAAAGGTGAAAACTAAGTGATGTGTTCAGTAATTTCTAAGATTTAGACCATTTGTAATTCATGAATATTGAATGTACCTTTCTTCTATAAGATAAATGAAAATTTACCTTGTATCTTCATAAAGAAACAAGTCAAGAAAATAATGATTTTACAAAAGAAAGTAAGGTCAACTCATGCAATGCCACAAAATATGAAATTGGTTGTAACTACCTTCAAGAATAATTTGATGGTTGACTGATTTCTGGTGTTTACATTAGTGTCAAGACTGTTTCAGTCTTACAGTGACAACAATTCATCTAATTTGTGTACCTTTTGGGTTTTACTAGGGCTAGGCTGGTTCTCTGCAGTGTCTTGGCTATGGGCATTCTACAAAATCCTAGCATCTAGAAGAGGATAGAACCTGTGATAATCCATAAGTGGTCAATACTGGTCAATAGTGGTCGACTTGTAGAGGTCATTTGGAAATTTTAATGGTCAGATGAGTTTTAAACGAAAGTTATGCTAATTTGTGGATGATTTGTTGTGTGGATTTTTCTTTTCCTCAGATAAGTTGATTTCATCAATGTGAAAGAGAGAAGTGGAAAAACTATTTTGTCCTTGCCAAGGGTACTCACCAGCTGGCCTTTGCCACTTTTCCAAACTGTGTAGAAGTTCCTAATAAGGTCTTTAGGTTTCATGTTTGACACCTTAAGTAATTGCTTGATGATAAGATATCATCATGACTGCATGTAAGTCATTATTTCATGCTTTGGGAATAAATCCTGGTGTCAAGGATAATACCCCAAATAGGGACACATGATTTGTCCCTTTGGTAATTTGATTTAACTCTTTACCAAACGACAAAATTGTAGACTGGTCCAAATTGAAAGCATTTGCAGACGACAAAATAAGTGTGACTGAAAAATTGAAATTTGGTTTGGGAAGGGTAGAAAACATTGTGAGAAAAGGAGAAAATGCATTTTCTCCTTTCCCACAATGTTTTCAAAAGGCTTCTTACTCGGGGTCATTAAAAGTCGGGATCGTGTGGTAAAGAGTTAAGCCACGCCGAATGGAAGTAGAAAGGGACATTTTTTAAACCTTTAACTGTTTTGACAGCAATTTAAAGGTGTAGGTAGACACTTAAATGTACTTCAACGACATTGATATTTCCTTAACTATTGTTTATTTGATCAGTTAGTGCCTTCTTCATGTGTACCTCAATATTCCTATAGATTAATGACAAACCTGTATATTTCACATGTTTGCCTATGAATGACTGTTTTTTTCTGCAGTTTAACATGAAAATTATATATTAGCTGCTTTGTTTATGCTATCTTTGAACTTTTATGACCAAAGACTATGTTAAATTATCTATATTTTTAAAACCTAAGTGTGTTTGTGGTGAGAGAGAGAGAGAGAGAGAGAGAGAGAGCGTGTGTAGAACTATAAACAGTATCTAACCTGTAAGGAATGATGATAGACAAAATTTTTTTGCTTGAAAAGAACCGACCTCTATGCAGGTTCAATAAGGAAATTCATTCCGACAACCTCTTTAGTTGACCAGCAATACTGTCTTTTGAATTATGATCAAATAAAAAAGGACCTTATTAATAAAAACTATGATACTGATGATAAAATATAATAAACTTTCATGTACAAGATGTAAGAGGACAGCTTTTTACATTAATTAAGAAACCAGACAGGTATGTAAGCCAGTGATTTAATCAACGAAATCAACCACTCCAATCGACCACTTGTGACCAGTATTGACCGTTTATAACCGGTTAAAATTGCCAGCCTGATCAATACTCATATTGACCTCCTCTTTGCCAACCTTGCATACTATATAACTAAATCATTGCAGGGATATGTGCAAAAAATATCTGATGTAGCATTATGAGATACTTGAAATTAATATTTACACTGGTATAAGGGTTATTCATTACATCCAATGCATTTTTGAGTGAATCCATTTTCATGGTCTAAAGAAAAGAATTAAAATCATCACTCATTACCTGGCAGAACATAGTCCTTTTTTTTTATATGTGTGAATCCAAGCCCTTGGTACAGCTGAAGGTACTTTAGCAGCCATAATTGTTCAAGATCACACTCAGTGTGACAAGTTGCCATGCAGAGTAAAAAATGACCTTAACATAACAAAAATGAAACTTTCAAGTCGAATGTACAAATCCAATTATTGCTATTTTGAAGTTATTCTTTGGGGAAAAATACTTTCTTACCAGGCAGTATGGATCAAAGCACTTTCTGTGCAATCTGATCTTAATCAACACTGTCTGCAAAAGGTCCTTAAGTAGCACTTAGCAGCCTAAGGGTTAATAGCATTGGGTCACTCTATAAAAGTTTAAAAACTGTAGGCATACTTTCATGCTAAGGTTTGAATTACATAAAACACAGTCACCGTCTTAACTCATCACCAAACGACAATATTTTAAGTTTGTCCAAATTGAAAGCATTTGGAGACGACAAAATAAAAGTGACTGAAAATTTGAAATTTGTTTTGTGAAGGATAGAAAACATTGTGGGAAAAGGAGAAAATGCTGGTTACCAGCATTTTCTCCTTTTCCCACAATGTTTTCTAAAGGCTTCTTTCTCAGGCTTGTCAAAAGTAGGGATTGTGTGGAAATGGTTTAAATATGGGTTGAGCAGCAGTTCATAATAAGAATTTATAAGTAAAAATAGTTATTTAACTTGCTCTGTACATGCACTTCTAATTGACAAGGTCAAAAATATATCAAAGATTTCAAATCTCTATGTCTAAATAGAAAGACGTATATATGCATTCCTGTGGATCCTTTATCATGAATTTATCTGCAAATTCAGCATTTTCTTTGCTGAAATGTCACAAAATAAAGTTCAAGGAGATATCAGAAGGACTATAAATGGAGTTTTACATCTTGAAGACAAATTGTAAGCCTGTCTGCGAGTCTCTGAGGCTTCAAGTTAGTGGATGTCTAGTTCACCGAGAAGGACACGATTTTCCATCAAAAACCTTCAGTATAAATTCGTGTCCCGGGTTCGTACTTGATCGGGGCCGTTTATAAATAAAATATTTCTTACCTTCGATAACATTAGAGAAATCTTGGTTCCAAGCTTTTCCAATGCAGTCTTGCATAAATCAAACATTTTTTTTTTTTTTTTTTATAGACTGCACGATCTCCATTCTATCAAACGTTCTGCAAAAATGTTTCAAACAATTCGGAAATTCATCGATAGCGTTATCACGAGTGGCGGTAACTAGGTCGACTTTATGGGTTCTGTATATTCGTTATCGACAGGGCTTTAAATTATTTATGGCCAAATTCTAGCTGGTTTTCTGAACAGTTAAAGATATTTGATGTAAAACATAGTTGAGAATGTAATTTTATCGAGGAAAAACTGCTTAATCTCTTTGTTTACTTGGCAGCGGATGATACAAGTTGTGAATGAAAGTTCTTGAATGAAAACGAGGGCAGTGTAAACAATGTTCATACGCTACATTTTGAAAAAAAAAAAAAGAACAAACTTTGTTTCAGTATTCAAAGTATTTTAGATTGACAATTCTTTTAGTTTTGGCGAATTTGTATGGTTTGTTCAGGGTAAGAGTTGATCTGATTTGTAGATCTGCGTCGTTCGTCCCAACCAGCCATGCAAAACTGAAAGTAAGCGCGCATGCGTCGTTACGGATGATGTATTTGGTTCCGGTCAAAACGATCACAGTAAGCGGATTTGCTATAGCAAATCCGGTAAAAAAGACAACTGTATAAGAAACTCTATTCCAAGAGCCAAACACCCATTAAAACTTCATGTTTGGGCTTGAATCAGCAGAAAAGGTGTAACGAACCTGGTTGTATTCAACCGTATAATGGATAGTTAGGTTTTACAAACGATATATAAAAGGAAGCTGTAGTTCTATTTGTCAAGACCAACTTTTCCGCTGACCATCGTTTCCAGCTAGACAACTATCCAAAGCAAAAGTCACGTCTAGCCAAAAACTTTATGGCCAAAAACGGTATAAACCACTGGGAAATCTGGTCATCTGGTAAGTTTATTCTGTATAATTTAAATTTGGATTTTCGGGGGATTTATTATAATTTATAAAAAAAAAAAAAGGTTCGTTTATAAACGGCCCGTTCAGCGGTTTGCCTTTTGGACCTACATTGTTAAAATCATGTATAGTAATTATCTGAGCTATCCAGACAAGATTCGTAATAGCTTGTCTGGAGTGAAGAATTGACAAAACTTGCAGACGACCACTTAAACGTGGCCAAAATGGTGGGATTGCGTTTGAACTGGTAAGAAACATGGTTGGAGAAGCAGATAATGGCCAGGATTTTATCCTTGTTTCCAAAAATGCTTTCAAAACCCCTTTCCCTCGGAGTCAATAAAGAAAGTGATTGTATGATAGATGATTAACCCTCTGAAATTAACCTTTTAATAACTAGAGCAATTTCAAACCTGTACTTACCAGAATATAAGAATCACAAAATGAAAGGCGGTTACTTTTATTATAATGAAATTTATTTAGTTATTTATTGGTATTCAAATACAAGTAAATGAAATCTTAAAACATCGGCGATTGATACATAATTCACCATGATATGTATGATCACAGAAAATTAACAAAGAAAAAAAAAAAAAAAAACGCACATATGAATGAAAATTACTTTTCAGACGGCAGATTTTTTGGACTTTTCCAATTTGACAGCATTTGCATACGACAAATAAAATGCGAGAACAGATCTTGAGAAAGGAGAAAATGCTGGTAGCCATTATGGTTACCGAAAAGGGGACACTCTAAAAGGCTGAATTTTTTGCTGAATTCAGCAACCTACTGATAAGCAGAAACGCACCAAAATTCTGAATTGCTAAATATGTGGAAAAATGATTTTATGAGATTTATATACTGCATTATGCAATAGCATGTCATTTTTTTAAATACGTCTATATGTTTTAACGTAAGTATTGATATATTTTGTTTTAGATTTAACAAATGAACTATTTTTCGAGAAAACAAAGTTAAAAGAAGTGGTATAATGACGAATTACTAATGAAATGATTTTTTTTATTTTAAACACTTTCTAAAGTAGAACATAATAAAGAATTATTTTCTGAATGATATGTTAGAAAATATTTTTTTCTTTATATATATATTTATAGTTAGGCCATTTTACGAGAAAAGTGTTTTGTTGCTGAATTGCCGATAAAAAGAATGGTCAATTTTAAAAGCTTTCTTGTGCATCGACATGTTGTTGTCATTGATTCTTTTTTGGTATGTTTAAACACATTAATATTAAATTTTCCTTTATTATTTAATCCCTAAGCCATGGTTCTAGAAAACACAGATTAAATAAGTGTTTTGTTTCGTGTCCTGTCCATAAAATAAAGCAATCAAAGTGTAAAAAGTTGCACAACTAGGTTCTTTTGTCTGTAATCTTATCAAGCTAGATAAATAATTTGAAATTATGGTCTGTGAGCATTTATTCTAGATGTGCATATGAACACAAATTACAATAAGAAAGAATACTACTTCCTATTAATACTAAAGGACTCCATGACGATACATGTACATATATTTACCCGTATTTCTCACAGTAACAGTGACCTTTTTTTTAACTGTGTGGTGACAAAGCCAACGTGGTGATGTGCTCCAATTGAAGACTAGATCTGCATGAGAATCCGCTCAGTCTGATCATGCTTTTAAATTTGAGGAAAGCTATTATCATAGGCTACGAAGTGCACAATTTTGATCAGTCTAATCCGAGTCTTTGCTAAGCGATCTCGCCACATACGTTGGTGTAGTCATGACTTGCGTATAATCCGCATTCTTTAAAACATTTACACGCATTACCAAAATGTTTTCGTCAGTCTTTCTGTAAAGCAAGTTGTGATACTAGGAGAATCTCTGATTTCTGTATATTATCAGGTGAAAAGTCTATTAATTGACGTCACACTAATTGAATTATCTTTCCAATTTTGTTTGAATCCTGTAAAGTCGGCATACCGTTTAAAGGTAGAAAAATGTTTAACCCTTAACCAGACAACAAAATTCTAGACTCGTCCAACGATGAAAGTTTTGCAAACGAAATTAACTGTCGCCCAAATGACGAGATACGTCTATTAAAAGAAAGCATGTTCTTTTCCAACAATTTTTATCAAAAGAATTGTAAGTAGTAATTTGAACGGCACGAGAAGCATCTTGTTTGTCGGTGTTTTGTTCTCGAGTGTATACTTCGGAGGTATTATCCTATTAGACATGTACAGCGAGAGTCGAAAGCCGAGAACGAAAGCGGAAAACTTCCAGGGGTCGTATAAATGCGCTCCGCTGAATGAGGTATGCAAAACTGATTGAAATAGCGTTAGCTTTTCCGTGCAACATTTCAGTTTCAGATGATAAGACGTGTGTCTTTCTAACAGAATATGCAGATGCACCACAGATGTATACTGTTTCGGACAAATATCTCCTTGGGTTTCTCCAAAGGATGCTGATGGCCTTTTATATTTTAATTGTGTAAGTATACGTTTTGAAAAATGGCGATTGTGTACGGTCTGTGTAGCATGTTGATAAAATCTGCACAGAAAACTTATGACTGCTTGACAACACAGCATATCTGCCCCACGCATTGCACGAGGTATTTGAGGCTAGTTGCAAAGCTGCATGCATATACAGTCGGTTTTGGAAAGGGATTATAACGATTGATTGAATTTTAATTTACGCCGCTTTCAACATTATTTCAGTCATATCACGACGACAGCTCACATAATTATTCGTGTATTTCCTGGATTCACAAGTACTGGGCTAGGGCTCTGAAATGTCTTGAGCAAGGACACTCCCAAGAAAACCCGGTGGATTTGGTGAGGCTGGAGCCCTGGGCCTCCAGGTCACGAGTTTCACATTTTACCACTGAACAACGTAGGACCCTTATTTTGCTTCTGAAAGTAAATACATGTATACGTTTTGAAAGTGGCGATTGTGTAGGGTCATTGCTTTTCGTGTTGATAAAATACCTATAATTTGTTTCCAAAACCGAATGTACACAATAGCCACTTTCAAAACATATACTTTCACTATCAAAATATATATCTTTGTAAAATGAATGCTCGCAGACTCCAACAGCTAAGTGAGGCAATACTTTTGTGCCAACCGCCACAGGATTTCATACAGTTTCGTAAATATACATCGGCTTTACGGGATATTATGTGCCATTTACCGCCAAACCCGTTACTTGATATTCGCAACAGACTGCATCATGATTTTTGACAGTCAAGTGTTTTCTAGGAGAAATGTTTTTCGAATCATATATTGATAATGATGCGAGTTTCATTTTAATGAAGCAACGGATGAAAGCCCGGAAACATTTCTTCAGTGAGTCGATATGGTAAAATTACCCAAGTTCCCAAATATTTTGTCGAAACGCAATATAGCTCTCTTATTTGTGGTGTGATCACAAACATACCCGACAGATATAATGCGTTCAACACTTTTCAATGTTAGTTAAGAATACTGTTGAAAATGAGATACTGGAGGCTATTCCAGCATTTAATGCATGTTAAGCAGATTATATTCGATGACCATCATTAGATGAGTGATGAAATATGCAGAGCACAAGACCCAAAATTGAAGCAGCTTTAAGCGCCACTGATAGAACCCATCACGAATTTTAACGTCCAACCAACAGCCAAAGATGTTACTTCTCTGGCCATCATTACTATTGTGTATATACTCAAAGTTGATTGTTCGGGTATCATTCGCTATATTTAGCCTGGCTTTCTCGGCCACCAGAATGCATGAGAATGACGCGCAGTAGTTTCGTTTCATGCGCCAAATTGGAGAAGATTTGCCTTTTCCAAATGAATGAGCGTTATTAAGAGATAAAAACCCCTCCGTTTACTGGAGCACAATTACGTTATTAAGAGATAAAAAACCCTCCGTTTACTGGAGCACAATTACGCAGAGTTCGAGATGCACGATGTTACAGGAAGTTCAACTGCTATCATAGACGATACCGTGTAGCAGCTGAGCATGCTATAGTTTACAAGACCATCAGCAGTGTTTGGAGAAACCAAAGGAAATGTTTGTTCGAAACAGTTTATTGGAGAGGTCATCAGACCTCTCCAATAGTGGTGAGTTTAAAAGGCAGACTGCCACAGAATTTGCCGTCTAAATCCTTTTTTCTTGCGAAATTGTTCTGATACACAGTCTGTTTCGTCATGGTTTTGTAAATAAAGCGAGATCAAAAACCGAAACAGGAAATAGATGTGGTTTATTTTTATATGACGAATTTCAGAAAAGATTTGTTATATTAATTTGCCATGGTTGCAAATGACCTCTCAAATAATTGTAATTTTTCATTAAGCAAATAAATCTAAGCAGAAGAAAAAATAAGAAGAATTTCGTTAAAAAAGAGAAAGAAGACCGCTGGACAAGATCACGCGACTTGAACACGCGGGAAGAAGGTCAAATGACCGTCATGTAAAGCATAAGAGGTTTCTACGCGGCGGCTTTTTTACTTGTTTGTTTACATGTACCAAAATATATTGA
The DNA here is from genome assembly GCA_946811185.2 of Hippopus hippopus. Lineage (NCBI taxonomy): Eukaryota > Metazoa > Mollusca > Bivalvia > Cardiida > Cardiidae > Hippopus > Hippopus hippopus. The sequence continues at coordinate 46,995,449 of OX328099.1, read as the reverse complement.
AATTAAAAGCTAATAAACTATTTGAAAACATTGATGCCGACCTCTCCTGGCTTCTTTTGTAAAGAAGCCAACTTGTATATGTGGTGCATTGGGTATGTTGTATTACTCACAGATGATAATTTTAGCCTTTGTTTACATACAAAACATAACAAAACAAATACATAAAAGGTAAGACAGGTAAAAGACATTGCATCATTACATAAACAGTACAACGGGCATTTTAGAAGAAAAGAATACTGGTTTTCCCTCTTATCATGATATCAGCCGACCGTAAAAAGACATTGTAATCGTCTGAGAGTAATAGGAAAGACATAGGTCTTATCCTCTGAAACTAAAATATTACACGGAAAAGCTTATGTTATTTGAATCAGTTTTACATTCATGTACTTCATTCAGTAGAGCGCATTTATACGACCCCTGGAGTTTTTCCGCTTTCAGCTTTGGTTCTCGATTTTCGACTCTCGTTGTACATGTCTACTACCTTGCATAGAAACCTGCTCACGCACGAGGAAGACCTGCTCACGTGCGAGAAAGACCTGTCCACGTGCAGTGACGGACTTGAGGTCTTGCAGGCAGGGTCGTGAAGGCCACTGAGACTCGAGATTGGAAGAATTTTCCAAATATGTTTCTGAAATGACAGACTTCGACATGATTTTCATTGGTGATCAATACAGCAGTTTTCCTAGTATTTTTTAAGAGATCATTTAGTACTTATTGTGAAGACGTGAGTTATTTGAAAGATGGACAATTCAACTCCTAGAACGAAAGTCTGTGAAAACAAACAATAGCAAAGTTTAATGATGACAAAAACTATGCTAAACATACAAAAAATAATGCAAAGACAGAGGAAACAAAGAAAAGAAGAAGAAAAGTTAGAAAATAGCGTGCAACGTTCACAATAACACCGTAAAGTTTTTAACCACTCAAAGTTCTGCTACAGTCTAAACACAGAGTTACACAGTTATTTTTTTTTTCCTACAAGTCCAGCTTTCTAGTACATGCGTCAACTTTAAGGACCTATAACACAGTATCTATCTGTTGGCCAAACCGCGTCAAACGGTAACATGAAATGATACAAATATACCCACTAATAAACCTCCTCGCGTACACCATACAACACAGAAGTTCAGTCTATTAGTACACAGATGGGCTTTGGCTCTAAGTGTTTCTTTGTGTATGGGCAGTGACTCGAGCCTGTAACTAGCGTGTAGACAGTATTGGCATTACTCTACGTACAGCACACAACACAAGGCAGACCGTGGTACAGTGTTCAATAGTATCACAGCAAATACTGTAACCAAGGGTCGTGGTACAATTCATGTTTTACAAAACACATCAAAGCTAGGAAAACGTACCGTATCATAGAGCACACCGTTGTGGCCGACCTTACTTTGGAGGCCTAAAAAGAGTTCTTTTTATTTTGAATATCTATGTAGGCACACACTTGACATTTATTTAAATCTAACACAAATGTCATCTTGCTTCATTGGTACAACTTTAAAATCGTTGTAATTTGGTTCTGATTGTTAACATTTTTATAAATACAAACCTAAAGCCAGATAAAGAAAATGTGTCAGCCTGCATATTATCACCCTTATCCCCCCCCCCCTCCAAATTTTTGGTTCAACGTCTTTTAAATTATGATTCGTATAGAAAATCGCAGAGATATCTACTACGTTTTTTTTTCCATATCAGAAGTTAAACGTATTGTTCTCTTTTAAGCAAAACGTTGGGCAAAGATTTATTTATTTCGCATTTCTTTGATATCGTTATGTCACGCTAAAAGCGTTTGGTACCGTCCTACTTGTAAATTTAGACGCACGTGTCATGTTTGTCTGACTCTTTGTTTATGACCCCTATAACCCTTTTTTCATTGTAAGTCATTGAGATTCGGTTTTTTTTTTTTTTTTTTTATACATGTTCAATAGGTAAGTTAGTAAGTTATTTATTCCTTTATTTATTTTCAACTCTTACTGGTTAGCAATATCAGCGAATGCGTGTAAATTGTGTGTCGATTCTTCTGAATCTTCTTGTTAGTTTATCCACCCGAAAAAAATCAGCTTGATAATCTATCAGAGATTTCGTATCATCTAATGTCATATCAAATATTTAGTAATCTTTTATTCGTATTTTATACCAAACTTGCAACGCAACTGCAAAGTTACTTTTTATGTTATCAACTAAATGTACACTATCATTTTCTATCCTGTAAGTTGGACCAAAGGTGTAATTGTTCTTGTTCCGAAAAAGGGCGATCTATTTGACTTTCATTACTGTCGTAGAACTTCAACAAGTAGTTTTTCCAACATGTGGCTGAATAATTTACATAACAAAGGATTCGATAACGTTTTATATTCGTTAAAAATTCTGGCAGCAGTAAATCCATCTCTGCACTTTTTACACGCTTAAGACAATTAATGGTGTGAAAGTACTTCCTTCACAACAAAATCGTTGTCTAGCTCCATAATAGATACCGATTCCCTGTTATCATCGTCTAAGATAGACTCTGTCTCGTTATTGATAAAGACGTTTTCAGTCGAAAAAAAATGTTCTTAAATGAATAAATAACTACGCCTTTTAATTTTTTTGTATTTTTTATCCCTTGTTTTATCTTTTTTAATTCTTAACAGTATGCATATTTGACTGCAATAAATTTTGATGAGCTTCAGCACGATCGCCCTTCAAAGTAACCCTTTCACTGTGAGACTAGGCATAATTTGGATTATGTGTACTGTATTACTTTCGGTTTAGTCACTGATTGGATACATTTCAAGAGCTGTAGACTTTGTTAAAGTCTTCCGATTATATTTATGAGAACTTTAAATTGCTTTTCATTTTTTTTTTTTTTTTATTTAGATGTTGAATAACATATAAAATAATTTACACGAGTGCTTAAAAATATCACTTCTATGAATGACGGAGCATTTTAAACTTATGTATTGGGAAAGATGAACCTTTGGATAATTTGAAAGATGAAACATGGAAATGGGTAGATTTCCCTCACATATATATATATATATAAGTAAAGATTGATGACCCTTTTAATTATCGTTTAATTTCTTTAGAAATATAGGAAACCATAATGCCGACGTTTGTCAAAAGCGTTTTACTTTTACTTGACCAAAGGTGCCGGAACGCCCTGTTGTTCGTAAACCGGGCCTTGATGCATTTATTTCCATTAAATATTTGGGAAAAAAAACTATCAAAGACACAGCTTATGTGATTATTTCGGCAATTGAGTACTTTTCGGTACTGTGACAAGCTACATGTACATGTAGTTCCCGAACTTTTATATTTATATGTAAATCAATGTGACTGGATTATTTCTTGTTTGTATGTCATTATTTGGTCCAAGAGATGAAATTAGGTATAGGTAGTTTGAGGTTCATAGGGACCCCCTGAATTTTGAAATATCTTGAAAAATACTTTATGTATTTTTATGAAACTTTTCGAAGTCTTTTAAATGACCTTACTAACTCTTAAAGGGAAAATTAGATTTTTTCTTCCTGAGAAAGAGTATTTGCCCACTCCAACAGTATTAAATTTTTGTTCTAAAGCTTCACTTTCTCCGACGGTTTCGCACAGTACCAGAGCAGCAAACCTAACTGGACAAGTGCATGACGTCAGTACCTAACTTTAGTTAAATACGAGGCCATAAAATTGTTTTTTGTGCAACAATATAGATCTATACCTTACCCTAGATATCGCTTTCGTCACTTTCATACAAATCTTCTAGGTCTATAGTGATTTGTCAAATGTTCTTTCGTATTGTTTCCATTTTCCAAGATTTAATCTCAATTTCATTCTCTACATGGCTTAATGTTTTATACCACTTTAGATATGCATTAAAACCGCCTTATACTAAGACTTGGAGGTCTTTCAGTGTTTGTTTTGAAATGTTTTTTCGCTATGATTTTTTTCAGTTCGCCCAGTATCAGTCACTTGGATGTAGGTCACAGTTATAGAGTGGTAATCTTAAAGACAGTGTGTCCATTTGACCGGGAAAAAAACTCATCTACACAATACTTTGGGGCTGGTTTATGGGACTTAATCAGTTCATACAATTCACCCTTCTTCATTTTATTGTATGCTTTACAACATGATGTGAGCAAAAGTTTGACTGGGTTTACGGAAAACATCTATGGTTAAGTGTTAAGAGAAAATGAAGTGTAAACAACAGAATTGTTTTCATAAACAGATAAACCCTTACTCGGAACAGCCTTCAACCCTCCAAGCGTTTTTAAGCTGTTTTGTTCATACATTTTAACATTGCGTTGAATGGCAATTCTGAAAATTTCACTCAGAGTTGGTAAAGGAATTATTATTAACTATGCAAAAATTCAATTCAATAGCTAAAACATTTTTTAAGATATTTCAAAATTCAGGGGGTCCCTCTGAACTTCAACTACCTATACCTGGCTATACAGGGTATCGACTTTAAATTCTTGTGCACAGTGCCTCTGAGAAAGCGTTAATTCCTATCCGCAATTATGTTTTTGTATAGCAGGTCGCTGGGAATAGTACAAGGGAGAGAAGTATCGTATTATTTTGTTTTGCATGCAGTTTCAAAGCATAGATATTGACAGCTAAAATATCGTTTCTTTCGTTCACACCACAATAGCAAAATAGGTTTGTGTCATTTCAGCGGCACTGGCATTGAGACTCTGAACAGGTTTTTTTTTTCAAATACAAATACACACATGAATATTTCAGTTTTCTGGTTCATTGGCAATAATATCAATTTTAAAGTACGGACAAGATTAAATCCGAGATATTACTTCATGTATCTCTGGTGTTGTCTAAAAAGCTATTTTTTTCAAGATTCAAACCATGCTTATGTTTTTGTCATCAACTTATACCTTGTGTACGCTCTAGAGGCCACATTTTTAGCCCGATACTCGTGAAACTTGGTCAGAATGTCTGTCTTAATAATATCTCGGGCGAGTTGGTAATTGAGTCATGTCGAGTCAAAAACTATATGTAGGTCACTAGGTCAAATCTTAGAAAAACCTTGTGTACACTCTAGAGGCGACATTTTCAGTCCAATACTCGTGCAACTTGGTCAGAATGTTTGTCTTGATAATATGTTAGACAAGTTTGAAAATGGGTTATGTCAGATTAAAAACCTATGTCACTAGATCAAATCTTTTAGATAAACCTTGTGCACACTTCAGAGGCCACATTTTCAGTCAAATACTCATGAAAGTTGGTCAGAATGTTTGACCTGATGATGTCTTAGACATGTTCGGAAATAAGATACGTCGAATGAAAAACTAGGTCACTGGGTCAAATCTGTTAAAAATCTTGAGTACGCCCTAGAGGCCACATTTTCAGTCAAATACTCATAAAACTATGTCAGAAAGTTTGTCTTGATGACATCTTGGACGAGTTTGGGTCATGTCAGGTATAAAACAAGGTCACTAGATCAAATTTTAGAAAAACCTTGTGCACACTCTTGAGTCCACGTTTTCAGTCCAATACTCTTGAAAGTTTGTCAGAATGTTTCTCTTGATGATATCTCGGACCAGTTTGAAAATGGGTCACGTCGAGTCTTAAACTAGGTCAATAGGTCAAATCTTAGAAAAACCTTGTGTACACTCTTGAGGCCACATTTTCAGTCCGATACTCATGAAAGTTGGTCAAAATGTTTGCCTTGATAATATCTGATATGAAATTGAAATTGGGTCACATCAGGTCAAAAACTAAGTCACCAGGTCAAATCTTTAAAACAGCTTGTGTACACTCTAGAGGCAGCATTTTCTGTCCAATACTTATGACAATTAGTCAGAATGGTCTTCTTGATGATCATTAAGATGAGAGAGAGTAAAAATGGGTCACATTTGATAAAAAAAACTAGGTCGCAATGTCAAGTCTTGGAAAAAACTTGTGCATACTTTAGAGGCCACGTTTTCTGTAAAATACTCATGAAAGGTGGTCAGAATCTTTGTTTTGATAATATCTACAATTGGAAAATGGGCTATGTTTGGCTAAAAAGTAGGTCACTGAGACAAATTCTGGAAAAAGCTTGTGTATACGCAAGAGGCTAAATTTTCAGTCCAATACTTATGAAAGCTTGTTATAATGTTTGTCTAATTCATCGGAAGAGATTGAAAATATGGGCCATGTATGGTCAAATTACCTTAAATACCTGGAACAAATTTGTTTCCATGTAATGAAATGTGCGGGTTGGCCACCATTAAGGTTTGAAAACAGTGTAGTATGTGATGAAGTTATCAAATTTGAGGTTGATCGATCTCACGAGTAGTAAAATGGTGACAACATGTTTTATGACCTTCAGACAATATATTTTGGTGTTTTTGTTTTTCAGTTGCAGCAGGCTAAGCTTTAAAAACATTCAATGTTGGAAAAGGAGAAGTTTTTCATATAGAACCGATTTTTCCCATTGCCACAATCTCTTCACGTGCATTGTTCATATTTAATATGAGTGCTTAGAGCTTAAAATCATGGGATTTTGAGTTCGAATCCCGGCTTTGCCAAAACTAATTTTGAGGGTTTTCAGAAGTTATTGCAAAAGAATGCATTTTTCTCTCGTACATGTGTACATGTTACCCATGCGTGCGTGAAATAGAGCGAACGGTCCCGGATTCTCCTAACAGAATCAAGACAGTTCCGCAACAATTTTAATCATTTTTGTTCAGAGTCAAATAACACACGTGGTAATCATAACTTGTGATGACCATTGGTTCACTTACTTTGTAGAGCATTTCACAGACACATTTCCGCATTGCATGCAGATCTACAAAAGAAAAAAACGTAAGATAGAAAGGAAAGAAATCGCAGTTACATTTTTATACTGCATTTATACATAACAGACCAGTCACTGTCTTCCCTTTCATTTATCATTGGACTGTTTGAGGGAATGGGTGGACAGACAAACAGACTGACCAATGGACTGGCGGAATTATGTGTACCTGCAACAACGTTGCCTTGCTGATATGTAGGGCTATGAATTATAGCTAAACAAACTTACGATTTGCTCAGGCCGGGTTGACTTGAGGTCGAGTTAAATACAGGCCGAATTGTTTCGCTATCTTTACACAACACCACTTTAAAAGTTGGGAAAACCGTCATAATAAAATATGAACGAAGTTTTCATTGGCAAGAGCGCGAAAAAAAAAATTAAAGAAAAGATGGAATGGCATACCCAAATGGTTCAGCTGCTTATTAGTACCCGTAACGTTTTTATTGTGTATTCTGATATATCCGTACCTGGGATAGATACGGACAAGCCCGGGTTCTTTCGTATTTGACCAGAACTTGCGAGGGTCTCGTTTGTAAACTGGAACGCTGTCTCAACTCAAGTTATTGTCAAGGAAGTCAGAAATTGTAGAGGAGAAACGGTCGTAGTACCAGTCTTTTACGTCCCTTTCTTCCGCCATGTTTGAATTTGTATAGATCTGCTTCCGGCCCACCACTTTTCGGGGCCTACAGTAATGTATAATTTTTCCACCATCTCTACAATAAGAGCTCTTGCTATTGATTTTTTTTTTTTTAGCAAAGTAGTATTTGCGGTTTCTAGAAACAGCATTATTACATTTTCTAATGACAATACTCTCGGTAAGTTTGGGCCAGTATTAAGCTACAAGGTGTGATGACCGTTGTGGTTACGTTTATTAAAACTTTTTTTATTCCTCGGTTTTAAACAAAGTCCTGCTATGGGCGATCATTGACCAATACCTTTGTCGAATGATGCAGCTGAAGGTCATCCCGCTTGACCGTTCAATCTTATGACGGTCTTTACGCTCGACACCCGCTCTACTGTTTAATTCGTCACCAAACATCTCGTTTTTTAGCAACCCTGAGAAAGAAGACTTTCGAAAACATTGTTGGTAAAGAAGGAATTGGTGGTATCCAGCATTTTTTTTTTTTGCTATTTCAACAATGTCTCTCTTCCTTTCAGAGACGAATTTCATCATAGAGTCATCTTTTCCTCTCAAATGCTTTCAGTCTGGACAAGTCTAATATTTTGTCATCTGGTAAAGATAAACCCTAATGTACTCATGTAATGTCTAAATTTGGATCCTAAAGGAGATTAGGTCAAATTATCTGAATCGATAAACTGCTACATGAATTAAACGGAAATTCTCAGCCGATATTTAAAGACAATATACAACTGAGTTTATCTTTGGCCGGAAAATAGACACCGTGTCGGACAGTCTAGATCATAAATAATCAGCCTGTACTTTCTATGCAATATAATGTTGATCTTAACGATCCACAAAAGCGCATTGAGCTGTGCTTAGCACTTCCGGAAATCAAGGATAGGTTGAATTCTTCAAAAACTAAGGGAGGTAACACCAACAGATAATTAACACTATTTCGAGGGAGTTATCTAATATAACTGGCTCATTCAGGCGGTGGAAAAACTTGCATCAGTCGACTTCGCACATATCCTTGGGAGAATGCAATGTCAGTTAGGTTTTAAAACGTCAAACATGTGGCCTCGTCGTGACAAGAGAAGAAATTGCTCTTGACGAGCATTTACCTTTTCTTTTTTTTCTTCAAATTTTCTACAATCATGTATTGCATTTCTATTCCTGCCTACAGTTATTTTTAAAATTCAGCTGCTATGATATTACAGTTCCGTTAAAAAGGAAATAAACCCTGTTTCACCTGTGAATGACATTCTGATGTTTTTTTCATATATGAGCCGTGCTCTGACAATAGAGCTTGATGCATGCCCATGATGCATGACACCAAGCACATACTGAATCATGAGGTAATCTGGTCTTTGAGCATGCAAAAAATTGACCAATGGTAAAAAGTTGACCATTTGCGTGGCAAGTTTGCGTGGATTGTCCAAAGTGACCTGGATCGATTTTTTTGCAGATGTATTAAACCCCCTTTTCATAGAGCATGGCTCGTATTGTTGTGGCTGTTGCCGCTGACTTGTTCGGTTTTGACCTTTGTTCTTGTTTTTTTTTTTTTATGTTTATGCATATAAATGACACAGACTTCATTTATTCACAAACCACTCATTAAAAACTTATCACAGACTTGCAGTGGGATTTGCATCACAACAAAGTCTGCGAAACATTCTACAGAGTAAGATTAGTGTTTTGACCTTTACCAGCATGTTCTCCTTTTACCACGATGTTTTCTACCATTTAAATGCATAAATCATCTTTTGAGTCAGATTTAATTTGTCATCTGCAAACAGTTTCAATTTGATCTACATGTATCTACAGGTTTAACTCTTGGTCAAGAATTCAGGACAATTGCGTCCCCGCACAATGATAATGGTCGTGGTTGTTTGTACCTAAAGTACTGTAGTCTAGAACAATATTTCTGTCTACGCAGAGATAATTGTAGATATTGTGCTGATAATTCGCTCATACAAGAAAACATTGCATCTAACAGTAAAATAAGGACATCGGTGTGTTTCAGTCCGTAAGTCGAGTACATAGCTCTATTGTCAGAACTATTTTAAGATTACAGTCCCCGAGACAAGAATCCGTCTACACAGAAAAAAGATATAGTAGGGTTTTTTTTTTTGTGCTTAAAAATTAGTATCAAGAAAGTTTGCGCCAGCATCGAGATTATGCACTGCTTAAGTCTTTGTGTTTAAGGTTTTTCTTCTGCAAGTACTTTACACGGAAATAATTGTAAAATCGTCTTCAAATCAATTCGCTGAGTCAAGAGTATTTGCGTTACACGAAGATCATGGAAGTGCTATTTTCATGCTTGATGTTGCACGAGGTCCAGAGCACAGCAATATTTTGTACTTTTATATCATTTTGTCAAGGATATTTGCGTTTGAAGTGGATAATGGTAATGCTGTTTTGGCGTAGAGCGCCCGAGTGGAGTGTATTTGCGTCTAACCGGAGATGATGGTTATGGTATTTTTACTCTTTAAGGTTACTGTCATTTCAATGAGGAAATAATTGGAACGGTATTTTTGTGCTTTAAATCCCTTTGCCAAGAAGGTTTGCGTCTACTTTGAGATAAAAGTAGCACTATTATTCAGGCCTGCCGCCTACGGACACTGTGCGTCGAGTACATTTGCGGTAAAAGGAGATATAGATCTATATATACTGACACGCAAAAGAAAGTGTGCACTTGGTTAAAGGGAAATTTTGCATACTTAACTGAGCAAAATATTGGCATATTTGGTATCAAAATTTGCAAAAATGTACTGACTACAAAACAGGTTGATTTTGATTGAAATTTGGTTAATAGCAGATTTTTGTTTTACGTGTAAATAACCGAGGGGTGAAAAATAAAAGTTGCAGACTTATGATTTTTTGGTAAATGCTCTTTGGCCTTTGGATACTTGTGTAGTTACGTAACATTTAATCAGTATTTGTTGTGCCCACCTCGTCTAAGTATCAACGCAAGTATTCTAGACCGCATGGACCTGACGTAACGTCTAATGAAGTCGGCGGGAATGGCGTTCCATTCATGTGCTAAGGCTGCAGCCAAGTCATTGATATTGTTGATGACATGGTTTTCCTTGCTCTCCGACCAAGCAAATCCCATAGATGTTCGATGAATTCATGTCCGGAGAGCAAGCCGGCCAAGGTAAGACGTTAACGTTACGTCTAGCGAGATAATTCCTGGTTAGTACAGCACTATGTGGCCTTGCATTATCATGCATTAGACAACCAGGATTCTGTTGTAGGAAAGGAACAACAAGTGGGCGTAAAACTTGGTCAATATAACCTTGGGCATTTAAATTACCACGAATAAAAACCAGGTCTATTTTCCTATCACCCATGATACCTCCCCAGACCATTACACTACCCCCTCCAAAACGATCCCGCTCTAGTGGACAGTTTTGGTCAAAACGTTCCCCTCTACGTCTAAATACCCGAACTCTACCGTCTGCAGTGCTAAGTTTAAATCGCGACTCATCACTAAAGAGGACCCTAGACCACATGGCGCGGTTCCAACGTAAGTGACGGCGAGCCAAGACAATTCTGAGAGCGCGATTTCTGTTATTAAGAACCTGACCTACGTAAGGTCTCCTAGCCCTTATCGGGTAAGCATTGGCCCTTAGGCGTCTCAGAATGGTATCCCTAGATACGCAAAGCTCCCTCGCAGTGCTTGTAGCCGTTTTGAATCGATGACGCAAGTGCGTCAACGTCAAAAATCTATCCTGACGTGCCATTGTCACCTTCGGCCTACCGGATCGTGGGCGATCTCTAATGTTTCCATTCTAGTTGAAACGTCGGAGTTTGCTTATTGTGTTTCTATGGCATTTAAACTGCCTAGCGACGTCAGCAACGCTAACACTGGCAGCGAGCTGCACAAGTGCTTGAAATCGCTCGTTTTCTTAAAGCCTTGACATCGTGTTTGCGAGTGAAATTCAAAAATGAACTGTGATTTATTATTGCACTATCGATAAAGATATCGGTCAGGACCAACCCGTTGCTGTACACATTTTGCACGGGTAGTACGAGCGAAAAGTTACATAATAACCCCCCCCCCCCCCCCGGTCAGTGTATATGTCGTCTGTGCCCTGAAATTTGGGTTAAACTTGGGCAATTTGGGGAGGATTATTTTCTTCACTCATGTTAAAAAATCCGTTATTCTAAACTTTGTTATAAAAACGTTACGCCCAATATAAAAGTGCACACTTTCTTTTGCGTGTCAGTATATGATCTAACATAAGATGGCGTTTAAGAGAGAATTTTATTAAACGAGTCTAGCAAAATTAATTCGGAGAGCCTTTGACGAGTTAAATCCTCTTTCCCTTGAAGAGTTTGATTATATTATTATCTCCAGACACAGAATGTAAGATCCTTGTTATCACATAACTCTTTCTAAACAGCCACCGTAAAAGCCATTAGATCTGTATGAGAGACCTATTTCATAAATGAATATGAGGAGGTCAGTCTTTTGACATCAGTATATGTTCGGTATCAAAATAGTTCCAAAGAAGCTGACGTACATGTATAGTTACTTAGCCTAATCTTAAACTGGAATAATACAGCCCATAGTTTTTCCACAATCATCAATTTCACAGTTGAATTGAGAAGGGAATTAATGTCAAACACTGTGGTTGGAAAATACGGGCAAGAATTTACTAAAACAAATTAGATCTACGTCAACTTGTGCTCCTATTACGTCACAAAATTTTGTGTCAAACGTTGGTAATATAAAGAAAAAAAACTTAGGGCTCTATGTATTTCACTGAAAACAAGCTGGGTTATGTGATAAAATCTAACCTTAGTTTCCGTAGTTAACTTGTTGACTTGAGTACAATTAAAGTATATGCAGCCCATACCAGCAATTGAGCAAAATTTGATATGTTGTCTGCAAATGCTCGTGATGTGGGCAAGTCTAATCTTCTGTCGTTTAGTAAAGAGTTGGCATGAATGGCGTAGATCAAGGTCAAACTACAAAGAACATGCAGTCTGATCTCTGAGTTTAGACCTTTCGCTCATATGTTCAAAACAATGAAAAATCATATAGATCTATCTAATTCGAAGCTCTACAACTCTTAGGCATTTGAATATGTTATCTTTGGTTGTAAAAGAGCTAGATTTAAAATATGGTATCCCTTTGTTTACATAGTCGTTTAAATGCATTTGATTGGGAATTTTCCAATCTTGTAAAAAGTTGATTTTTCAAATCTTGTAAAAAGCTAAGTAAAGATAACTTTGTATTATTGACAACCTTCTTTCTGTTAATTACGTTGTCGTTTATACTACATAGATAGCAAAATGCAAAACTGGATAAAGTACGGTATGGGTGAATATCTATTTGGTTCACGCGAATAAAAACATTGGTTAGAAACGACATAGATCTAGATCTAAAATCTTTTAGTTATTTTCTTATCGAAATGTAGATCTAGGTCAAAATTTGCATGATTGCTCTAAATTAGAAAACGGGAAATATTATAACCGGTGATTGAAGTCTGTAAGTACGTCGACTGCCAGGAATTATTAATCGCCTGGCTGAAATCTTTTCATTCTGTAATTAGTCTGTTGCTGGTCTAGACTATACCGTATTTTATAGATCAGCGCTCTTTCCTTTACGTAGACGACTCTTATATACAAGTCATTCCAGTAGGCGACGTGCTCATTTAAATATAAGATTCGTGATAACACATGTTTTGATAAAATCTTTTTATGATAAACACCTTTAAATTAGCAAGTCTTGAAACTGATACAATCCCCGTCGTTTTAGGTTTTTCAATTATAGAATAAAACGAAAATAGATGCCAATGATTTGTCTGTTACAGATAAGGGTCGAAAACTGTCAAGTCCATCTGTCAGACGAAAACACCGACAGGAACTTATTTTCCACGTTTGTTTTCCTGTTTATTACATTGACCCAGAGTTATGAGAACTCTGCATATATAATAAACTAGGAGAATAGGTTTCATTGTATAGAACGCTCATTTAGACGGAACATGATTTGAAAGCTGTTTACTCATTCGATATCCAAATTAATAGCTAAATATTTTCAGACAGTGAAACAGAATAATCCTTCAATAAAAAACCCGTATTTTAACTACCCCTTTGAAAACATTGTGAGGAAGGGAGAAAACACTTGTAACCAGTATTTTCTTCTATTTCCACAATGTTTTCTAATCTTTCAGAGACAAATTTCATCATTTGTGCCATATTTAAGTTGTTGTCTGCATCGATTTTGATTTGAACAAGTCTACAAATTTTTGTCGTTTGGTAAAGAGTTAAGATAGGGCAATTTCAAGGGTGCTGCATCCATGTCTCGAACCATTGGACTATGAAGTTCAAAATCAGACTGCACATTCTATGCAGTCTCGTATTGGCATAACACTGTCAGCTTCTGCTTCCTGGATGGTATCTGGCATGCTTAGCCTTCGGGTTAAAAAAGTAATGTTACTAAGATTGATACATTATCTTTCTGTCGTAATGATGTGTTATGTGTATATATCTAAACTGTGTTCATGCAAGAAATATTTGCATGTCTGAAATATCTCTGTCGATAGGTCTTATTTAATATACATATATTTCACATATATACAAATGTGGAGAAAGTTGATTAGATTGTGCCTTAAAGCTTGAAAGTGGTTTTTGTGTGAGGTTGTTTATGCCTCAAAAAGGTCTTTATCTGAACTAGTTCGACAATTTTTTAGTCTAAACTATATGTACGTCCATGTGTACGGTAGGTCCATATCGTAAATAGGAACATCTCATGAATTAATCCGTATGTGAAAAGTATCCCTGGCTAAAGCATTTCCACGTTTAAAGTATTTCCCCAAAAGCTTATCATCTCTGAAAGGTGTCCACACCTGAAGGCTGCTCATGTCTACAATATTTCTTGTGTGACATATGACCATTTCTGAAGTAGTGCCATGTTTGAAATATGGCCATATATGAAATACATTTATGAATGAAGTTGGCCTATGTCTAAAATAGACAAAGTATGTCAATATCTAAAATCTTTCCAATGTCAGTAAAATGGTGAAGTTTGTATAAATCAGAAGTATTTTGATGTCTGCAGACCGTCAAAGAATTTTTGCCTTTTTTCATTCTCCTACAAGCAATGTTTGTTATACATAACTTCCTAATCATGACAGTGGTCATTCCCGAAATGATTAAGTCATTGTAATTTTCGGCGAAAATAGAAAAAAAAATCTCTTATCGCAGTAATTACGATTAATTTTTAGCGAGCCGAAAACTCGAACAGGGAACCACTGTGTCACAAGGTATGGTTGAATAAACGTATTGGAATTGTCGATACCATGATAAACTGGACAAAACTGAGAGAAGGGATTACTTTACAATAAAACACGGATTCTATTTGTAAAACGGAATTCTTCGCAAGCATTATATCACTCCCTGGAGACAAGTAACAAAACAATGCATCGGTTGCAATTACTTTCTATCGAGACAAGCACTGATTTTTTAACATGATAAACCTCAAGCAGAAGAGAAAATTTATTGACGATTTGTGAAAGCTGTTTGTATACGCAGGTTTCAAATTCTGAACGATAAAAACCTTAGGCCCGTTGATAAGTAACGGTTGCCTTAGGAACTTGTTAGCGCCTGTCGTACATTTCAGTACCAGTCGAGAAAATTAATCTATAATGATGCTCGTAGTCACCGCATGCAAGTTCATTTTCCTTCTACAGGTGCTGTCTTGTGCCGCTTAAAATCAAACTGGATATTAGATACAGAGTCTGTGACTTGTGAACTATGATATTTCGTTGACTTAATTAACCGAGTCTAGTTATGATGTGTGTCGTTGTAAGGGTAACTTTTCAGTCGGTTTAAGTCTTTGGATATATCATTATGTTTAGCCAGTTGTGAATATTTTGTCGCGGTGTGTGAAAAAGGAATAAATTAGAAGATGGATGTTAATGAATTGACAAACATTTAGATTGCTAACTGAAGGGTTTTTTAACAACAGACCTAAACTGAGATCATACAGTGCTCAGATCTCTTTCTGTCACTTTTATTAGTTTTCAGATCTAAACTTGTTAACAAGAATAAAGGAATAGCTCGAGAGCGGGCCTATTACTGTAATACCTGAAAAGGTAATAAACGGTTTTTAAAAACGTCATTCTTCAAGCTTTTGGTCGAAGGTCAGCAGAGCATATGTAAAGGCTTGCACTATTTAACAAATCTCAACATTTTGATTATTATCATCAATGACTTGCTGGCTATTCAAAATAAGGGAAACCTACAGGGCTATCAAAATTATTTAATTCTATTTTTGCATAGATTTCAATTGTTTTTAATCAATTTAAAATTTGCATTTTCCCCTAATTTAAATTTACGTTCAAAAAAATGCTTATAAGTTTGTAAGACTTCAATCTTAAGTAAATGATAAAAAGCCCACTTGTGAGTTATGGAAAAACGAATCAAAGATCTGCTTTGTGTACGGTCAGCTCTCTTACCTCTCATTTTCATACCTGTATAATTTGCAAATGAGCTAAATCAGTATAGAAGGTTAGGGAGTTTGTATATGAATATAAGCCGCGAAAAAAGCTCCATGTTAAAGTATCTAAGGCTACTGAATGTCCTATTACGTCGATGTCGTCGCTTTGGCTGAATCGGTCATTAGTATTGTACGTCTCTTGAAACGGTATGTCGTATACATATCCGGAGGTCCGTTCGAGATACGAACCCGCGTCAACTCTCATCACCTCGTACGTACGGCCATGGATATCACAGTTACAAATATAAGTTCTTGTTTACTTGCTTATTTGTCCGTCAGTTTTTATCGATTCTTTTAGTGTTTTTATCTAATTTTCATAAAGCCGGGTAGCAACATCACAAAGTATTCACAGTTGCCTCAGAAGGCGAGCGTTTCATGCCCCTTTGATCTATTCATACAAATCTGTGACTTTTGTCAACTCAGCGAACCAAATACTACTGACCTAGCTTGGGACATATGTGGTAATAGGATGCATCAATGCTTGGCGAGTAGTCAAGGAATATTTACACCTCTCTCTCGTGGTGGATGGGGTAAGGAGGTCCAAAGGAATTGATATTTTTCTGTTTAATGTCATATGGACAATAAAAGATCTTACACGCTTCTCCCTTGTTCACTGAGTAATGCATTGGACTTGTAATCAGGTAGGCTCCGTATTACTCTGATGAAGGCTTGGCGCGTAAATTTCTCATTGAGACAGACACACTGGATACAAGAGCTGTGATCATCTGCCTGTTTTGGGATTGATTGTGGTTTTCGTTCAAGGTCCAGTTATTGTCCCTAATAATTTCCAAATTGTATTAATACTTTGCCAAATGATCATGTTTGTTTTATGATGCTACGGGATGTACCTTTGAAAATCCAGTATTTTTTCCTTTCTTATACTACTGTAAATTCCATCCTTTCAAAGACGCATCTCGCCATTTGGTTGACGCCTACTTAGTTGTTTGTAAATACTTCACACTGAAACAGTTTGATAGTTGTCGTCAATGGGTAGTAAACCGACGATAAACCCAACCGATAGAGGAATGCAATTTCAGCATAGATCACGGTATGGGGTCCTATTTACCGACAATTCTAAATATCGTTAATATGCTAAATTTCAAAACTAGCCATCTGATTGGTTGCACAAAAATAATTGTTGTGCATTGCCCCTAATTTTTTAGTCTCTAAGGTACCTGATATACCATGTTATACACAGGCCCTAACAACCTAGAAAATACAAGAACTGTAGTCCATTATGTGTTAAAACATAGGCCAACATATACTCTATGTGTATTGAAATTTACATGAAACCTATTCGCTTCTTGGACAGGCGTTGCATTTTGTGATTGTGCTTTGAATCCAAAGATGATGAAATTCGCAGATTTGTCAAGATAGCCAATTTTGACATTTTATTTCATAGTGAAATCTTGGTCAGCAATTTTTCAGAAATGACGTGTATGATCTTGACCAAATACGGCACTATTTGCTTGTTACCTCAAACATGTGTAAGGTAGTAAAATTCGTAATAGCTGTATTACACTGAAAACAAGTGTAGTTATAAGTCCTGGAATGTGTAATTAGAATAAAAATTAAATTTAGAGTGGTTTGTTGTTACAGCCCTATACGCTTTTACCTGACACAACAGATAATTAAAACGCTATCGGTTAATAACAAATGTGATCATATTTCATCGAGGCTGTTTGGTTTTGAACTACAAAATGTGAAGATTTATGCAACAATCGCTTGGATATGTTGCCTAACAATGACCACTTTACATCCCTAGAAGCGCCACGAAAAACTTAAAACGCTTATGCGGACATTATTCACCAAGATTAGAATGCACAAGTTGCGAAATCTGATTCCTGAGCTACACCGTTCGATACATTGTGAGATACGCTGGCCACAACATATTTGAGGTTGCAGTATCTTTTTTTTTGTTTTTCCTTGACTTAAAATATCATTTCATTAACGAAGCGCTGTAAGAGGTGGACTTTAACAATGAGCATAGTCTATCAAAATGACACTTACACTAGTAAATGAAATCAAATAAACAGTTCCAGACATGTGCATTGACTCACATAATCTAACCCCTTACCAGACATAAACATCTTTGACCAACCAATATTGAAAGCATTTGTAGATGGCAAATTAAATATGTTCGAAAAATTTAACTTGTCTTGGAAAGGTAGGAAAACATTATTGGAAAAGAAGACAATGTTAGTTACCAACATTTCCTTTTCCCAAAAGGTTTTCAAAAGTCATTTTTCCCATAGTCGTAAAAGTACGGGATTGGGTAAAGGGTTAAAACAAAATGTGTGGCGATGGAACTAAATATCGAACATTGTGGATCCAAGACCCTTAGTCTGCCCTTGTTGTAAATTGTCCGAAAATAAACCACGAGTCTGCTTCAACATGTATATTGCATCAAGATATATTGAATGATACTAAAATAGACTGGAATAATAAGTTAATATTGTCTCTGAGATTTCGTAGATAAATATAGACTGCCTAGAACGTGTTTGCATTTCCTTTTGCCCTGAAGGCAATCTTCTTTTTTCATTTTATCTGCTAAAGAGTAAAATCAGTGCCAGATGACTTATTTATAGCCTGTCCACATCGAAATCGTTTGCAGACCAAAAATTTAGCGTAACTACAACGATTGGGTTTGTTTTGTTAAAGTAGAAGACATTCGGGAATTAACAGACCTTTGTTCCCCCATTTTTATTCAACGTTTTCAAAAGCCTTTTACCTCAAGGTCGTTAAACTAGGAATTATTTGGTAACGGATAAACATTTTTGAGCTATAGGCCTACAGTTGCAGCTTTCCTTAATCAAGGTCAAATGTCGATCTATACTGTTCTTCTTCAGCTAGCTTTACAAGATTTAACTTTTGACCAAACTTCAAAAGTTTACACTTGTCCGTTATGCAAACGACAGAATGAATTTCGCTCAAAATATCAAAGTGTCTGTTTGGAAGGGTAGAAAACACTTTGGGAAAAAGAAGAAAATGCTGGTTAGCAGCGTTTTCTTCTTTTTCCACACTGTTTTCAAAATTCTTCTTCCTTACAGTATCTCAAGCTTGAGACTGATTTGTAAATTGTTTGAAGGCATTTCTATTTTGTGCTAGGGAAAAACCGAACTTTTTTTCGTCTAAAATAAGTATCCTGAAGAATTTTCAAGGCCTCTTCCGTTGGTTAGCACATTTATCCCCAAAATAGTGGACCATGTCGATTCAGAACAGCACGTTCTAGGCAATTTAATTGTTATCAAAAAGGTTAAAATTAAATGTTGTTGTATTTTATTACATATTTATTTATCCATTTACTACTATTATCATTATCATTTTTATTAATATTATTACTGCTATTAACTACTACTACTAATATTAAGCTGTTTGTTTTACATTTGGGTCTATCGTTTAACAAATGTTAGTGAGTGTCCCTTAACAATCTAGAGGATTTTAGTGGTATTTATTTTTCGACGTCATCCATGAATGTGTTTGTATGCAAATGCGTAAACCAATTAAAAATGTCAATCAAAGTGTTCGTTTTCAGTGCAAACAGATGTTTATTTAAGTGCTCCCGTGGAAAGCATTTTATTTGGAACCAGTTCAATTAAAGTGAATTTCTGTGCATGAAACCCCAGTTGGAATGAACTCCTTGATGAATTTTATTGAAGCCATTTTCATTTTCGTGGATGATATATAAACTGTGAAGGTCGTTGCCAGGACAACGGATTTGAGTTTGTTTTCTTTTCGTAAGGAAAATGAAACACCCGGACAAAGCACACGCAATGTTGCTGGAAAATTTACGGATTATTTCCGAGCATCGTAGACGGTCAATTGCCTTGGAGAATTTAAGGTAAATATCTCTGTTTATAGTATAGCAATTCGGGATGTTGACATTGTGAATGAACGATGAACCAGAAGGTGCTAAATGCGTTACATTTTACCTTAATAGTATCGACAAATTCAGGTTACTTGCGGCTAACGGAGATCAGATTGCACAGACAGTGCTTTCTGATCGTTTATTTATCCTGTACTTTTTTATCATGTTGCTATTCTTACCCGAAACTCGTGGCAGTGCAATATTTTGCTGATGATTGAAACTACAAAAGCTCATTTCACTCACTTTTTAATACTCGAGGTAAAGATGTAAAAATCGCGTTTAAAATACAACCACCTGAGATAATTTTCTAGCAGGGGATTTTGACAACACTCTTGAAAGATTAAGATATTCAACATGAATCAATAATCAACAACTGAATTTTGATAGAAGATGAAATTGCTCGTTACGAAAGACTTGATCATTAACCACAACGTTTTTATTCAAACTGAGTGCTGCTAGGCGGAAAAAAATTTTTTTTTGAAGGAGGTAATTACCTGAAACAAAAATCGTGTGTGAGCTGTATATGAAAACATACCTCGGCTGCCTAAAACTAGCGAAAAGCATATGTATGTAACCGTACATTTTAGATCGTCATTGCAAATTTCTACAGAAATTTAGTGTGTAAAATAGTTAAAACTCAAAACATTCATAAAGTTTGCATTAGATCAACTTTGTAAGATTTTCATTGGATACGCTTTAGTGATATATTTCTAAGGACGTTCCCCAGTGTACAAACACACAAAATTCCCTGGAAGTCATGGAAATTACGTACCCCCCGGTTTTCATGGTGTTTTGGTGCACTGCATGCAAGTACCCGACAGAATTATGTAGGGTATTCTATATTATTTATAAAAGAACTAAATTTCAATTGTAATGTGGCCAATGCAACTGTGGATGCGAGAGAACTTCTGACGAAAGTATAAATGTAATGGGCAGTAACGATGCTTGAGCTACTGATATCACAAGGGCCTGGACGCGATTTCTGCAGTATGGTTTATCTGCCAGGCGAAATCGTAGTGAAAGAGAAAGTACATCCTCATAACCGACTCAGGGACCTTTTGCGGACAGTGTAGATCAAGATCAGACTGCACAAAAGCCCCTGTTTTCGCCTATCAGGCTATAAATAAGCACAGTGCCCCATAATTATTTTTATATTTTTAACATCTTATCCAAAAAGGTAGTTTCAGTAGGTAAGTAAAACGTAGAAACTGAGATCTCAAAGATGTTTTTGATCAAAAGATCTCACACTCAGTTATCGAACAGTGTATGTCATCTAAAGATCAGACTGCACGTTTTGTACACTCTGATCTTGAGCTACACTTTCCTCTACGGTAATTGCATCTGTGACAGGCAGTCTAAGAGTTTTCATTCTACAATCCTATCTCTCAAAACTACCAATAATCATACCAAATGGAAGTACATTCCCATTGTTAGAGTTGACATAAATGACTGAGATTCATTATATTCTCTTAATTTCAGCGAAAAATATTGTATTCTTCGTTCAATTAATTAGGGCTAATAGGATCGTGACGTCATAAGAGTGACAGTTGATATATTGTACTACATAATAGTTAATGTATTTATTTCTTTTTATACAACAATGTTCAGATCAATAGATCATCTACAAAAATTACATTCAAAAAACTTTTAACGAAAGCTGGGGCTTATTTATTAAGTTCATCTGCTCATTGGACTATTGATCTGTGGTTGTTCTTGATCTGTGGTTGTTCTTGTATATCATAAATACAAAATATAAATATAAAAACGTAGAGTAATAATACAATTAAAGAACAATAGGGCCATGATGGCACTGAGTCGCTCACGTGAGCCTTTTGACCCAAGACGACCCATTTCCAATCTCTTCATAGATAAAAAAGACAAACATTCTCACAAACTTTCATAGCTATAGGACTAAAAATGTGGCCTCTATATTGTACACAGGCTTTTTCTAGGATTTGTCTCAGTGACCTACTTTTTACTCCAACATGACCTATTTTCGCATTCTTTGTAGATATCATCAAGACAAACATTCTGACCAAGTGTCATGGGTATCGGACTGAAAATGAAGCCTCTAGAGCGTACACATGCAAATGTTGACGACGGACAAGACACGGCACAAGACCGACGACGGACATAGCACGATCACATAAGCCCACCCTAAGCACTTCATGCTCAGGTGAGCTAAACAGAGATGGAAGTAGAACTAGAGAGATCTGTTGACGAAACGGCCTGTGAAAAGCCAATGACTTTTTTCACTATCTATTTTATACCACCCAATGCATTGAATAAAGAACTTATTCTGTGTACCTATGATAGTTATGATGCATGTTGAGCTACAGTTTAGTTCAGTTCAATTATTTCTCCAACACTTCTTTCGAAGCTATCTATTGTAGCATTTTCCTCGTATCGTTAGTTTTTTGCGACACAAAGTGTTACTTGACTTACAGTGACAAAAAACAGCGTAGATTTTTGTTATGAAAAGCTCAACAAAGAGTCATAGAAGTATATCATTTGTTTTTGGAATTCTTATGTAATCAGAGAAAATGATTTTTGTACCAATTATATTGATGCTATCTTAGCGAGGTATCGTGCACCTGGGGCAGTCCAAGTATTTGCTCTCTCTCTCTACACCTTTATAATACAGTTGGTAACTGGTGAATGTCCTTGACATGTACGTCAATGTTACGTCTAAAGTCACGAAAAAACTACTCCATTGAACTGTTGCAAACGAAAGTAAATATCCTTTAGATTTCACTGATACTAACGTCATTACTTTCTGCCATCGCAGCAATTGATCGTATTTAAAACCGTGAAGTTATCAAATTATGCCGAGATCATGGGAAGACTCCACCAGAAGCATATAGGATGATAAAAGAGACACCAAGGATGACTTCTTCTGTCAGTCATGCATTGGTTTTTAAGTGGTACAAAAGGTTTGAAGAAAGTGGGAATTCGATTCAAGAGTGCGCGGTCGAAGGTGAAAACCACAAGTTACAGATAAAACGGTGACGTTGATTTGTGACGCTCTAGATGGAGTCAGACAACTGACGGAGCGAGCCCTGTCTGAGATGTTTGACCAGAGTTTAGGACATGTCTACGGTGTACTGACAAAGCACTTTTTTTTTCACAGCACTACATGTACATTTAGATCTAGTTCAGACCAGATGTTCCACTGGAATCATTCATTCTGCACCACGACATTGTGTCCCCCAATACTGCCGCATCTACCCAGCTAGAGATGGACCTAGATCTACTAGGTTTAGAAACAATTAGTCACCAGCCTACTCGCCCTATCTGGCCCCGTTCGACTTCGCTATATGTACCTCCATTAAGAAAGGATTCCGCGGTCACACGTTCTGGCCTCTACAAGAAGTGCAGATTTCCCATTATGATCAGAAATGGTATGATGATGTACACAAACATCCACCGGCACAAGCAATACATTGAACTTAACAGAAAATACTTTGAGAAGCAATGAAATCATCTAAAACACAACGTTCATCACCCACAAGGTAACGACGTCGTTGACGTCATATAAACCCAGCTGACTTGCCCCGGTTCTTGGTAATGACTTTCCTTGACTTTCATCAGAACTTATCAAACTCGGTGATGAGATTAAACAATGATACGAAAACACACTGACAATTTCTATCACCATACTTTATAGAAGTGTATAGTTGTTAAGAAAATCTACGTTATGTTTGAAAACCCCTCGTACATATACTACACATACACATTACTTTAAGGTTTATACCAGCATTGAGATGATTTTATCTAGAAAAAAGGGCCTATCATAAATTCATATTGCCTTTAAAATATCATTTATAAAATCTGCAGTAGCTGTATTTTGCATTTCACAAATAGTTGTGCAATTTCTTTTTATTCCGCGGTGCTTTGAAAAGCAGTCTGCTACGAGATGTAAGAAGTCGTCTGAAAGAGGAAGCGCTATAAGAAGCATTCTTTCCTGGCTTCTACTTTGTCCCTGACCTAACATGTGGGTATTTTTGGTGTAAATTAATCTGTCGCTGTAATTAGCTCTAGACTAGACAAAGTCAACACCATGAGACATCTTAATCAAACAGAAGAAGCCAAGGTCGATAGTGATCTCTGATGTCAAATATGAAACTGATGATATATCATTGTCGCAAGAGGCCAACAAAATATATCAATCATTTTCTTACAGCTGTCTTCCTTTTCTCTATGATTACATAAAACGTAGATTCTTTTGATAAAACACGCATAAACTGAAACGAGAAATTGAAAGTCTAGATAAAATCTTGGATGTGATAAGCCATGCACATCCATGTACCTATCGATGGAGGTTTTAATACCACAGTGAATATACTTAAAAATACATCTTTACAGCCAGAGAGAGAACTATTAAAATTTTATAGTGTGTGGAATGTTTCAGATATTGGTCAGCTGGGTAAACATAGATGTAAAATCGATAAATATGGTGTGCAGGATTAAAAAAGAAAAAAAAAAAAAAAAAAACTGAAGGGATTTGTCTTCGATTTAAAACCTGAAACGACAACACTGGTTCCTTTGATGGCCCCAAGAGAATGAAATGCATTTTGTATCGGTCGTAATATGTGCCACCTTGCAACGGTCAGGAGCAATATTTGGCATGAAGATAGAATAATGATTATATCTCCATAAAAAAAAAACATGAAATGGGTTAAAAAAAAAAACTGGCTGAAAACGAGTAAAGATGTACTTTAATAAATTTGATTGGTCAGTAAAACTGCGACGAGCGGCTAAAAAAAATATTGATCAGATTCGTTCAATGTTTTAACTGTGATACTAAAGTTTCCACTTTACGATGGGCACAGAAAAAATATGTCTACCTCCGAAGTTTTCATCCCATCCGATGTACCAGATCAAGGAAAAAAATATCCCTGAACACGACAACAGTATATACTGTTTCCATTCAGATTCGAAAATGCATGTACAAGTATGCATGTGAAGATATTAACAATTGACTGATGTTTGTGTTTGGCAGGTAATATAGTTAGATATCTTGTTTTATATACAAGTTTAAAAAGGGTGTGGTCTGTACAAAGAACAAGCTTCTGCGGCAATCCTCTGCTTATATGTAAAAAGAAACTTCTCTTAATGCTTCAGAACAAGCAGAATTACGCCTTTAAAATGAGGTTTCTTCAGGAAGAGCATGCATGCAAAAGTGCATTTATCATTAACAAGAGAAAATTGCTTCATTTTTATCAGTGAACGATCATTGATCTATAGATTTTCCTAATGTCGTGTATTTCATCACTTTTCCCTGTTTTCTCATTTGTTTGCCTTTTTTTCTTATAAACATTTGTTCGATGTTTGGCAAAATGATGTTTTGTTGTTGTTGTTGTTGTTGTTGTTGCATTTTATTGTATTGTATTGTACTGCATTAGGCATCTTACCGTCAGCACAAAGTAGGATTATGTACCTTCTCGAAGAAGTATCTTGGGTTCAAGTTTACACTTAGAGAGAGAGAGAAAGAGATAGAGAGAGAGAGAGAGACTTTCTTAGACTTCGATCTCAATCCATGCTAATTTCAATCTTCAGCGGCTGTACAGCGAAAAAATAAAAGAAAATAAGTCCTGGCGATTCGAATGAATCAGGGCCAGGCAAACTACCCGAAGACTTTCTATAAATCAAACAATCCCAAACGAATAATATAACTCAGAATATTGCGCTTTCAAAACTCTTTGCACCGGAAACTTCACTTTGCAATATAGGACGTATTTTGAATTACTCCTATCTTATATTATTTTAAAAAATGACCCAACAATTTACGTTTCGCCAAGGGTATAATGGCACAAATGTTTTAGTCATACAGCTTTATATCTAGATCTATCTGAAAGAATTTGCCTAAACGATAGACAATGCTACAGAAGTTGTGATGGCTTGTATTGACTAGCAGAACTACTCTTTCATCCAGACAGTATTGGCTGACATTTCGAACTTCGCATCGGCTCGAAGTAATGTATGTCTTAACAGTCCAGGTTTCGAAACATTTTTTGTCCGGGGCGCGTATTCACCAACCATTCTCCTTGTATAATCCTTAAGAATTCTCTTAATTTGAAAGTAACACAATTTATGATTGGCTTAAGCAAATGGTTTTGCCAATCAGAACTTGCATTACTTTCTTAATCTAAATTTAAACCAAGAATACAATTAATAATGGTTTCCGAATAAAGCCTCTGAACCCTATCCGCGTCAAATCTTAGAAAAAACTGAGCTGTTTTAATTTGAATGCCTGCTGAATACATACCACAATGTATCCCCGGCCAACGTGTTTTCGGCACCTTCCAGTTTCCGGCGGCCCTGGAATTGTTTTGATTTTGCTGTTGAATTACGTCACTGCCGGGTCAGCACGTGCGCGTTTGTTTACAAACACAAGAGAAACGTCAGCGGAATTTATTGAAGTAAAAAGGGAGATTAGAATCGTAATTATCGATTCAAAATATGTATACCTAGGCAAATATTTATATTTATCACATAACATCCCTTGTTTTCAGTGTAATATACCCATTACGAATTTTCGTATCTTATACACGTTTGATATCACAAATATGTGACGTCATTTTTGACGTCATTTTTTACGTATTTCATAGTTCTAGTGAATGGATTTTATGGATATTATTGCGGGTGCATAGAATGGTTTCGCATTTTCTGATCAATAATTTGTAAAATATCGTTATGTGATAAAAAGAATCTGACATGAGTTGGCGTTTGAGATAAAATTTTATTAAACTCGTCAAGAAAAAATGTTATTAAGCTCGCCAGAGGCTCGCTTAAAAACATTTTCCCTAGACTCGTTTAATAAAATTTTAACTCAAAAGCCAACTCATGTCAGATCCTATATATATTTATTTTTACTATTCCCAAAATTTCTCATGGATTGCATTTATATTTTTTACAGAATACCAAATTGTTTACAGTTTTAAGTTGTTTTACGGCAGGAGTACGTTATTATGTAAGCAGCGCCCCCACAAAAAATTCCATAGTATACAGTACAAAAAAGATAAGGTGTCAAAAAAGTTATGGTTTCTTACAGCCAATTTCTTAATTGCTTACTAATTGAATTTTGGTTGAATATAATGCCTTTGATATCCTCACATTGCTGTCTTCCTTTTTGCAGTGCAATGACTCTGAAGGGGGTTCTTACAGGAAATATGATCA
The DNA here is from genome assembly GCA_946811185.2 of Hippopus hippopus. NCBI lineage: Eukaryota > Metazoa > Mollusca > Bivalvia > Cardiida > Cardiidae > Hippopus > Hippopus hippopus. The sequence goes on along the minus strand of OX328099.1, from coordinate 46,968,505 downwards.
GGATCAACTAACATAAGCCTATTTTACTGTCAAAAAATGACAAAATGTCTACATGTAAAGCAGCAAGAGTCTTTGGTGTGCCACGTTCTACATTGCAGGATCGAATATTTGGCAAAGTTGATGTGGAAACTGTCAAACCTGGACCACCACCTCTCCTTTCCCAAGAGCAGGAGGCCCTCCTACCAGGACACCCGAAAACTATGGATGAGGTTGGTTATGGATATAGCCGCCAGGAGACAATCAACCTTGCGATAGACTACTGTATACAGTTAGGACTTTGGGACAAGGGTCACCCACCTACTGAAAAGTGACCTTATACATTTTTAAGTAGATAGCCAGAACTCAAAGTAAAAAAGCCACGGTCATTAGATGTTGCTAGGGCTAGATCAGCAACTAGAAGTGCCATTGATAGTTACTTTAATGAACTGGAACACATCTTGACAAAATACAACTTGTGTGATAAACAACAAAGATTGTAAAACATTGATGAGAAGGGCATGAGCATTGAACATAAGCCGCCATAAGGAAATAAGGAGACATAAGGAAAAACAACAACTTTAATTGGCTGTGCTAATGGCTTTGGCAATGTGATACCCCCTTTCTTTGTTTTCCCTGGGGCAAGATTTTCAAAACAATTGTTAGAAGGTGCCAGTGCAGGTGCTGATGGTTGTGTAACTGAATCTGGTTGGTCAAATACTGATGTTTTTGAGAGGTACATTATGGCACATTTCATCAAATATTTACCAACAAGAGATGATGAGGACATCCTAGTGTTATATGATGGTCATAAGAGTCATATAACAGTTCCTCTAATCCAGTGGGCAAAATCTCAACGTATCCACTTATTTGTGCTTCCACCACGTTGCTCTCATCTTCTTCAACTATTGGATGTGTGCATTTGATCCATTCCATAATTCGTGCAACTTCGCACAAACACACCCTTGATTCTGGAGTAGCCAACCATTACAATATCTGCAGCATGGCATGTAAAGACAACACATTAACACCAGCTAATATCACAAAAGCCTTTTGCAAAAGTGGAATTTACCCTCTGGATAAAACAGCTATCAGTGATAGCCAAGTTGCACCAGCTACGGTACATCATTTGATAAAGAGCCAGTTTCACAAGTTGCACCAGCTACATCATTTGATAAAGAGGCAGTTCCTCGTGATTGTGCTGAATCATTCTTGTTAAAGAGAGGAGAGAGAGTTCAAAAACACAAAATAAGAAACACATTGAGCAAGATAGTTGGGGGAAAATGTATTACTGAAGATGAAATACTTGAACAAATTATTGAACATGAGAACAAACATAGGAAAAGAATAAACAGACAGAAAAATTAATTGATGAGTGCCCAAATAAAAAGAAAGAAGAGCAAAGCATTTGCACCTAAACCCTGAACATCAGGGACTAAATCTAAGAAGCCTAAGGTTGAATACAGTGAAATTTTTTCTAGTTCTGAAGGTGAGTCAGATGTGGATGAATCAAGCAAATGCATTATCTGTAAAAGATTTTCTCCTGATTCATTAAGACCTGATATAATAATAGTTAAATGGGGCCGGAGTGAAACTTGCCTGGGCTGGGTTCACCTTGGGTTTTGCTCTAAAGTGAGGGTTTTGAGAAGAGGTGGTCCTTTCCTTTGCCAGAATTGTGATGCTTAAAAAAGAATTGACACAGTTAAAGACTTGTAAATATGCTTATAAGCCGTTTAAACAGTGTATGACATTTCCCAATAGTTAAACTAGAAATAGGTGTGTCAGAGACACGGATGCCCCCGCTAAATGGTATTGGTCACAGATATGTCATATGAGAGAATCAGTAGGTATTACAGAAAATTGTTGTTTTGGATAACAGCTTAGACAGGGTTAAGAAGGTTTGTTATATATATAGCCAAGCAGATAAAAGATTATTTATACCTGATAACAAAATTGAGGACTGGTCCAAGTTGAAAGCAATATGCAGAAAATAAATTATATGGTTTGTATTGCATATGGTAGAAAACTTTGTGAGAAAAAGAAGAAAATGCTGGTTTTGAGCATTAACTTCTTTTTATTCAGCGTTTTCCTTAATCTTTAAACTGAGGGTTACTTATATTCAGGATTATGAAGATCTTCAGTTGAGGAATGAGAGTGAGAAATATAGCAATAATAATTACTTTGTTGGACTTCCTCTATGAGACAGGAACTAATTGGATCAAATATTATCACACTGGACTATAGTTGAAGGGTAGGTTGCAGCCTCAATATTCTCTGGCATAGTTCTTTGGATGAGTCTTTTTAAAAACCAAAACTGTATCTTCATATCACAATTCTGCTGAGCAGTATGTAAAACTGGGTTGAACAGTCAATTGAAACATTTGACCTTCAGCTGTGACCTTGACCTTGGGCGTATCGAAACAAACTTTTCGCATGACACTAGTACTTGTTTAGGAGAACAAGTGTGCGAAGTTTTTTTGAAATCCATTGATAAATGTAGAAGTTATGCTCCGGACAAGGTCAATTTAAACATTTAACCTTCAACTGTGACCTTGACCTTGGGCGTATCGAAACAAACTTTTCGCATGACACTGGTACTTGTTAAGGAGAACAAGTGTGCGAAGTCTTTTTGAAATCCATTGATAAATGTAGAAGTTATGCTCCGGACAAGGTCAATTTAAACATTTGACCTTCAGCTGTGACCTTGACCTTGGGCGTATCGAAACAAACTTTTCGCATGACACTAGTACTTGTTAAGGAGAACAAGTGTGCAAAATTATTTTGAAATCCATTGATAAATGTAGAAGTTATGCTCCGGACAAGAATAGGACACACACACTAACGCATACACGCACTAACACACACACACACACACAGACGGACACAGGTAACTCTATATGCCTTTCCGCCATTTCATGGCGGGGGCATAAAAATATTTACTGTTACAGTGTATTGAAACGCCATCTTCATCTCACTTAAACTTTTTTGTTCAGAATATAATTTGTAAAACCGCCGAAAACTGGTAACAGTGATTTCCCTTGGAGGAAGTGGTCATTGCGCCTTCCGGACAGAGTAAATAAACAGAAAATAAGGTCAGTGAACTCTGTCTGATTTTTGTCGTCAGTTAAAGAGTTACTAAGTTGATTCTGATGTAAACATGAAATGGATATTTTGTTTATATTGAATGTGTTATGATGAACCGTTAAACCGCCGGAAACTGGTTGTGCCGGGATATATTCAAAATAAGGTTGCACGATCTGGCCAATATGATCTTGGATCTAAACTTCTAAAAGAAGCTGTACTGGGCAGTCACAGGGTTAGGGCTATTGGTTATCATCGCCTATTTTCCAGTAAATCAGCATTCTGTCACAGAAACTCTCTTGTTTTCATTGTAATACCGCCATTACGAATTTTCTTTCCTTACACATGTATCACATAGGATTCATTGACCTTATAGAAAGCTTATGTGATGTCGCTAGATAAAGCATCGTAATTCCTAACCACTTATAGCTCACCTAGAGCACTTCATGTGAACAATTGTGACCTTGCTGTGTCCGGCGTCCGTCGTTTGTCTTGCGGTCGTCAACAATTGCCTTTTGTGTACTCTAGAGACCACATTTTCAGTCAGATACTCATGGAACTTGGTCAGAATGTTCGTCTTGGTAAAATTTCGGACAAGTCTGGCATTCGGTAACGTCGGATCAATAGAAGGTCACTGGGCCAAACCTTAGAAAAATCTTGTGTACGATCTAGAGGCCAGATTTTCTGTGTGATACTGATGCAACTTGAAAGAGTATTAAATTTTGTCTTGATAAGATCTCTCGGATAAGTTTGAAAATGGGTCGTGTCGGATAAAAAAGTATGTCACTGCGCCAAATGCTAGAAAAACCTAGTGTTCACTCTAAAGGCCACATTTTCAGTCTGATACTTATGAAACTAGGCCAAAATGTGTGTCTTGATGATATCTTGGACATATTTGAATTGGGTCACGTAAGGTCAAAAACTAAGTCACAAGGTCAAATCTTTGAAAAAAAAAAAACATGTATACGCTCTAGAGGCCACATTTTCAGTCTAATACCCATGAAAAATGGTCAGAATATTTGACTTGATGATATCTCGGACGAGCTTGAAATCGGGTCGAGTCGTGTCAAAAAGTTGGTCAATGGTACAAATTTTCGAAAAACCTCTTGTGCTCCCTAGTGGCCACATTTTAGCCCGATACTCATAAAAACTTTGTCAGAATGTCGCCTTGATTAAATGTAATACAATATGAAAATCTAGTCATGTCAGGTCAAAAGTAGGTCATTGGGACAAATCCTATTAAACCCTTGTTTGCACTCTAGTGGCCACATTTTCGGCCCCATGCTCATGAAAATCGGTCAGAATGTATATCTTGATAATATATCAGACAAGTTCAGTATAAGGTCATATCAACTCAAAAAGTAGGTCACTGGGTTAAATATTAGAAAAAAACATTGGGTACAGTCTACATGTAGTGACCACATTTTCAGCTTGATACTCATGGAACATTGTCAGAATTTGTGTCTTAATGATATCTCTGACAAGTGAAAAAAAAAAAAGTCGGTCAAAATGTATGTCACTTACACTCATGTGTTTTACATTATCACAACCAGGATCTCTTCAGCTTTATCAATTCTAGATGACTTCACGCAGGTGAGCACTTTAGGGCTAATGGCTCTCTTGTTATTCAAATCACAGCAGGCCTCTACAGACATCCCGGTAAGCTCAACTGTCAAAATTGATTGTCAAGGTACAGCCGAAGTTTGTTTCATTTTTGTAATTGAAATCAAATCGTCATATGTCAGCTTCTTTGGAACAATTTTAACCCTTAGGCTGCTAAGCGCGACTCACTGACCTTTATCGGATAGTGTAGATCAAGATCAGACTGCACAGAACGTGCAGTCTGATCTTGGATCTACACTGTCCGATAAGAAGATATCTTTCTCCTAAAAATACCTTTGAAATAGCAAAATTTGTGTTTACACTATCGGCTAGAAAGTTTCATGTCAGTTACTTAGCAGGATAAGGGTTAATCCATAACGTATATGTACCTTGTCAAAGCAGTGAGTAGGTTTCATTGGTGAATATGTTGTTTTCGCATAATACACGTGAGCTTAATGTATCTCCATGATCCGTTATACCAATCAAGCCTTAAGACAATATCCACAATAGCCACCTTTTTTTTAACAACCTACTTAATCATAAGGTAGACTGGTCTTTGGATACACAGAAAATTGACCGATAGCGAAAAGTTCGGCCCAGGTCGGACTTCGCAGGCTGACCTAGGTCGATACCTTTCGCGAATACATTTAGCCCCAATTTTACAAAGCATGGCTGGTGTATACGAGGGGCGTTCAATAAGTAATGCCCCTGACCCACTTCCCATAGCAGTAGAGCAACGAAACTTGGCACAGTTATTAGTCTTTCTCTACACAGGAACCACCCAGAGTTATGCATTTCTCCCATCGTTTGATGCAGCTCTGGAGACCGTTTTTGTAGAACATCCCAGGTTGGTCCTCCAACCACGTCGTGACTTCAGAAATCAAGGCTGCATCACCTGGGAAACGCTTTCCTTTCAAAAACAACTTCATGGCTGGGAAGAGGTGAAAGTCAGAGGGTGCAAGGTCAGGAGAGTAGGGAGGATGGGGGAGGATTTCATAGCCACACGCCCGTGCTTCTGATCTGGCGACATGCGAGTTGTGGACCGGAGCGTTGTCCTGCAGGAGGAGGATACCTTTGCTGATCTTGCCCCGCCTCTTGATTTTGATAGCTTGTCTTAATTTCCTCAAAAGTGAAGCATAATAGGTTCCTGTAATTGTGGTACCCTTTGCCAGGAAATCTGTCATCACTACTCCGTCCTGGTCCCAGAAGACTGTGAGCATGACCTTGCCAGCGGAGGGCTGCACCCTTGCCTTCTTTGGAGGTGGTGAGTCCAAGTGCTTCCACTGCATTGACTGGGCTTTGGTCTCTGGATCATAGTGATAGACCCTGGTTTCATCCTGTGTAATCAGTCTTTTGAAAAACTTTGACTCATCTTCTTGGCACATCTCCAAATTCATCCTCGAGCACTCGACGCGTTCTCGCTTCTGGAAAGGTGTGAGCAACCTTGGAATCCATCTGGCAGACACCTTATGCATATGCTAATGGTCATGAATGATAGTTTCCACAGACCCTGTACTAATCTTGACCTCTTGGGCTATTTTGCGAATAGTAATGCGCCGATCTTCCAAAATGGCAGCCTCAACTTGACGGACAGATGCCTCGTCAATGGCAGGAGGGGGGCGACCAGATCTGGGAGCTGTTTCCACAGACTTCCGGCCATGTTTGAATTCACGATGCCAGCGTTTTACAAGGTCATATGATGGGGCATTATCACCATAAGTTTCTTTCATTTCATCAAAAGTCTCCTGTAGTGTGCGTCCTTTCAAATACAAAAACCGGATCACTGCGCGACACTCAACAGGCTCCATTTCACACCTGACTCAGTTCAAACACCTGTAAATCAGAAACCACAATTAGTTCAGAGCTGTAATTTGCCACATAACCCATAGAAATATAAATCATTGCACATGCAAAATTTCAGCTAGATCGGACAACTGGAAGTGGGTCAGGGGCATTACTTATTGAACGCCCCTCGTAGAGCTTGTGTTTATTTGTTACCACGTCTTAGGATACAGTTATGTGATAAAAAAGAATATGGCATTCGTTTGCTTTTGTGATGAAATTTAGTTGAACTCGTCAAGAAAAATGTTATTAAGCTTGCTAAAGGTTCGCTACATAACATTACTCAAGACTCATTTAATAAAATTCTATCCGTGACAAACCCAGACTTACGTCAGATCATTTTTACCTGATGAAGAAATTTGCAACATGCAACGACGCAATACTTAAAGCTAATTAGCTAACCTGCGCTTACTAAAATGTGCAATTAAAAGTGAGTCTTATAACCAAAACTAAAGAACTTTTGAAAACGTGAAAACATTAAAGTTAAGGAGCATTTCCTTGTAACAAGCAACTGTTCCTTTTTCCATTATGTTTTTCATGCCATTTACCTTTCATTTTGCTCCCATGATTATCCTTCTTGAGAGATAAGATAGGATTTGTCAATCTCAAATGAATGAGCAATGCTACGGCAAAGGGGAGTTAAATGCATTTCCATGATGCATGATACCAAGGAGGTCATAATATTGTTATTGATCCATAAAGTCCATTTTGTCTATCAACCGACTGAATCATAAGGTCAACCGTTTCTCTAACAAGCAGAAAATTGACCAATAGCTTAAAGTTTCGACCCAGGTCAGCCTGCGCTAACTGCGCAGGCTGACCCGTGACGCTGCTTTTTTTCCAAAAGCATTTAACCCATTTTTTCACAGAGCATGGCTCAAATCTAACAAAAAGTTAAATTGAGTCAATAATGTGTCGCCCTTGTATACTTGGATCTCACACCAAATCGTAGAGTACAGGTCTAAAACTTTACATGGCGTCGATGCTATTTTACAATCTTTATTTGAGATATTGTGTATAAGCAAACTAGATTGCCTAAGTTGAATTTCCATGCCTTCATGCACTTCAAACATTTATTTATTTATTTATTAACCTCGCATCAGATGTAATAAATTTCGATGACCCTAAATAGCATTGAAAGCCCCTTTCAGTATGAATGTCTCAAAAATAAATATCGTGTAAATGAATAGAACTTTATTATCTAATAAATATGTAGTGTAAAGAATAAATAATTTGTCTACTGAGTGTTCCTACTTTACTCGCTATAACCGTTTCTTAAATTTTTAATCGGCGATTTTACAAAAAAAAAAACGTCTTTGTAAGCGTCCATCCTTAATATTCAGTGTCAGGTTTTCTGATTGCCATGGACGTTATTGGACATGTGCCCCTTGTTGAGATGTTGTGCCTAAGAAACCACTCGCCAAAGTTCTTGTATAACTGTGAAATGTCAATAAGCCACGCACTTTGAAGAAGGGGTTTAATGCATCTGCAAACAGTATCGATTAAGATCAGCCTGAGGAGTCTGCGAAGTCTGACCTTGGTCAAAACCTTTAGCTACCGGCCAATCCTCTGCCTGTCAAAAGACCATACTACCGCATGATTCAGCCGGTTGTTAGACAAGATGGATTTTATGGATACATAATTATATGATGATCTGCTTGGTAAAATGCATCACGCAGATGCATTAAACCCCGTTGCCTAGACGCCGTTAAAATGTACTATCAGAAAAATGTACTATCAGAAAAAATGTACTATCAGAAAAATGTTCTGACCTAGGCCTTCTTAGCCAGTAAATCAGGGTGTGTTCGTGAAGGTCATCATACTGTTATTGTTATTATCACCATTACTGTTTATTTCCATTGCTTATTGGAATTCGTACTTTTTGTAATTAATCACTGACTTTACCAAACGATTTACTGTTTTAACGACCCTGAATAAGAAGTCTTAAAAAACAATGTAGGAAAAGGTAAAAACAAAAATGCCTGGCAAACCCGAGACATTTTTTAACTTGCGAAGGAAATTAATGTGTTATACGACGTGTTGATACGATTAGTTCATGTCTTTATCTCGTGTATGGCTAAATTTCAAGACTATTTTTGACTGTGTATTCATGATTCTTATTTTTGTATTCATCACTTGATGATGTTATATTCTGTTGCAAGCTACGAACTATCTAAACTTCTTTTATTTTAAATAAGATATTTTAAATGCCTATAAACCAGCAAAGAACGTGTCTCGCAAATAAGAGGAACAGGTGGGACTGCCTACAAATAATGACTGTTTTCCAGTATTGGCAACATCAGGATGGTTGATCAAAACTACATTTACCCTCTCACTTCTAAAGAAAACTGAGATGAATTATAGGCCTGCAGCACGCGAAAAGGGACATTCGGACATCTGCGTAAAGTGTCGTCTCGGACCAGCCTGCGCAGTCCGCGCAGGCTAATCCGAAACGACACTTTCCGTTTTTATGAAATTTTCTGTTTTGCACAAGTCTACTGTAGCACAAAATCTAATGTAGTCGTAAAGTGCCGTCTGGTATTAGCCTGCGCAGGCTGATCCGAGACGACACTTTACGCAAATGTCCGAATGCCCCTTTTCTCTTGGTGCAGGCGTTTTATACGTGACTCATGTTCTTTGAGAAGGGGCTTTATTGCATCCGATGAAATGAAGTTCTCGAAGGTGAAAAGAAAAATGAAACTGCAGCATTTGGTTTTTACTCTTTGCTGACAATGAGTGAAAAGTTATTTATTTCATGTTTTTCGGTAGTTTATCGAGAAATAACGGTGGAATATTGTTCGATATTTCATGATTACGACCAGTGAAAAATACCGATTTTATTTTCTAACTCTTCAACTGAAGGCGGAAGCAGTAGTTCCCGCGCACTTGTTACCTAGGTAAACAGTGCGTGCCATTCAACCAGATGGAAATATGACGTAATTTACCCTACATTTCTCGCGCTTTAAGTAATATATTTATCGTAATGCGTTGTGATGCGGAGGGGGTACGCCACGGGTAATTACCGAAAACAATTGTACTGCATTTTGATGTAAATCCCCCCCCCCCAAAAAAAAGAGGTTAGAAGCATGAAATAAATAGAATATTTTTTTTTTTCGGTGAAAGATCGAAATTTGTTTTATCTCGTGAACATCATCAGTAATATTTTTACTCGTGGCTGCACCACTCGTGAAAATATTACCGATGATGTTCACTCGATGAAATAAATTTCGATCTTTCATAACAAAAAAAAGCAAAAAATATCCTTTACTTATTTTCTTACTCTTTTAACAGCAGCTTAGCGGTTGATAAAGATAGTTATATTCACTCACTAAATTTGGTTTAAAATTATACAAAAAAAAAAAGTAAAACATATCTATAAATGATGATTTGAAATCATTGAGACAGAAATGCTACACATATTAAAACAAGATCATAAGAAATTAACCGCTTTAAATACACAGTAGATTCTTCACGTTTCATAAATAGAGTTATTGCCTTTGGTTTACTATCGGTTGATTATGTTTATCATTGATAGTGTATGTGACGAGATACATGTTCTTGTAAAAGTCAATAAAATCTATCTATCTATCTATCTATCTATCTAACATCTGCAAAAAGTATTGACCCAGGTAGACTGCGTATTCCGCGCAGGCTGAAATTGATCGAAACTTTTTGCCATATGTAAATTTCATGCATGTCAAAGGACCATTCTACCTCATGATTCAGTCGATTGATAGACAAAATGGATTTTTGATCTCATAATCATGTTATGATTTGCATAGTCTCACGCATCACGGAGATGCATTGAACCCCCTTTCGCCAGAATGCTGCGCATATACGTATTTTACTAAATAAGGTAAGAACCATAATACTTCGAGTTCATAGCTATGTCACGGCCTACACTACATTTTCTAGTGCATGAATAGTGTTTCTTTCCTATGACTAAGTCCAACATTTCCTTTTCGATAGCAGATAGTCGAATCAATTTCCAGCTGAGGAAAAAGTGTGAATCCTTCCTGTCGAGATTTTTATAGATCTTCGAGCTGATGTTCGGACTCAAAACATTTGGTTGCAAGACCCTTGTGTTTCCATTTAGATTCCCAAATTGGTTCACCAACCGTTTCAACAGAAAGAGCTGACTTTTTCTCACCAATTTTGAATTCAATTAATTGATTATATGGTGTTTAACGCCATTTTCAACATTACTTTGGTTATATCGCGGCGGCCAGTGTACCTATACATGCTTTCCTGGAGTCTCTTTTACCAGTACTCGGCACAATTTCCTTTCCAAGCCACTGGCTGCTTTTCCACATAACCGTCGTCGAAACAATGCTCAGCGATGGGAGAGGAATGAATCCTGTCGCAATGACTATCATCAATCCCCTGTTCTCAAGTCCTGCACGCTACCGACTGAGCTACCGAGGCTCGACAAGCTTCAAAGACAACAAGCTTTCCTGTAGATCTCATGACAGAATAATCCGTTGGTATAAAGGAATTCATTGCTTAACTTTTAGTACATGTAATTCATGTATACGTCATTCCGGTCAACCCATTCAATGTAATGTGGCTGTAATGTGAAGTATTGAAAGCGTTGACTGATGCGAGAGCGAACAACGATGTTTGAGAAATGAACATCAATAAAGAACTCGTAAATCACCAGGTCTAACGTAAAATTGAATCCAACAAGCTTGTAACAGAAATAATCTGAAAACCGAGACTTTTTTTGCATTCTTTTTTAAGCTAAATTCGTCTTGATCAATGAAATATAATTTAGTTTAGAATTGTCGACATCGATTGGTATGATTTGAACACTTTTACGCTTACATTTTTACTGTTATTATGAAAGATGGTTTCAACTTGTTACTCGTTTGCTGTTCCACTCACCTTTGTATTGTTTGATGAAAATATTCATTGTCCAAGAACCACGCTTTGATTTTAGATAAAAGATAAGGTAAACCCTAAAAAAATAATATGGTATCACTGACACCAGGCAAACATCGCTTTGTATTTTAAACCGATTTTCTTAGATCGATTGCGAAGCAATTTCTATAACCTTTATCATTGGTCTTCGACGGTTGCCTTTAGGAAACATAACTCTGCCAAGGGGCGAAAAGTCCTAAACCTAGAATTTTGACGGGAGAGGTTTTTGCTCAGTCCATACACAACCGTCTTCCTCTAAGAAAAGACGGCAAAAACTTGCAGGCTGATCTTAGTCTATTCTCATTAGAAAGGTCATTAGAGTTCACAGTATCCACATAGGCACATGAACGTAGGATATCGGTTCACGTTTACCACATGAACAAATTTAAGGCTCGTCCACATAAAAAGCAGACGCAAAATTACGAAATTAAATGTATCTTAAAAACAGGATTTGTTTTTAAATGGGTAGAAAATCTTTAAGAAAAGGAGGACATGATAGTATCCAACATTTTGTCCTCTCATTTTTAGCTCTACTGTCTGAAAGCCAGCAGAGCTTATGTCATTGTATGGTTTCCGTCGTCCGTCCGTCCGTCCGTCCGTTAGTCTTTTTCTTGTTTACGCGATAAAGTCTGCATTTGTTGTCAGATTTTCATGAAACTTGCACAGTTTGTTTATCTCATCAATAGCTTCAACTCTATTGATTTTGAAAAAAATCCAACAAACAGTATGGGAAAAGTAGCCATTTGAAGTTGAAAACTTCCATTTCTTGTTTACGCGATAAAGTCTGCATTTGTTGTCAGATTTTCGTGAGACTTGCACAGTTTGTTTACCTCATCAATAGCTTGAGCCCTATTGATGTTGAAACAAATCCAACACACAGTATGGGAGAGTAGCCATTTGAAGTTGAAAATTTCCATTTCTTGTTTACGCGATAAAGTCTGCATTTCTGGTCAGATTTCCATGAAACTTGCACAGTTTGTTAATCTTATCAATAGTTTCAACCCTATTGTTTTGAAAAAACTCAACAAACAATATGGGATAAATAGCCATTTCAAGTTGAAAATTTCCATTTCTTGTTTACATGATAAAGTCTGCATTTATATTAATCAGATTTTTGTGAAACTTGCACAGTTTGTTTATCTCATCAATAGCTTCAACCCTATTGATTTTGAAAAAAAATCCAACAAAAAGTATGGGAAAAGTAGCCATTTGAAGTTGAAAACTTCCATTTCTTGTTTATGCGATGGCGTCAGCATTTGTGGTCGGATTTTCATGAAACTTGTACAGTTTGTTTATCTTATCAATAGCTTCAATCCTATTCATTTTGAAAAAAAAATTCAACAAACAATATGGGAAAAGTAGCCATTTCAAGTTGAAAATTTCCACTTCTTGTTTACATGATAAAGTCTGCGGCATTTATCAGATTTTTGTGAAACTTGCACAGTTTTTTTTTATCTCATCAATAACTTCAACCCTATCGATTTTGAACAAAATCCAACAAACAGTATGGGAAAGGTAACCATTTAAAGTTGAAAATTTCCAATTCTTGTTTACGCGATGAAGTCAGCATTTGTGGTCGGATTTTCATGAAACATTCACAGTTGCTTTGTCTCATCAACAGCTTGAACCCTATTGATTTTGAAAAAAATCTGACAATCAGTATGGGAAAAGTAGTCATTTAAAGTTGAAAATTTCCATTTCTTGTTTACGCGATGAAGTCAGCATTTGTGGTCAGATTTTCATGAAACTTGCACAGTTGCTTTGTATCATAAACAGCTTGAACCCAATGATTTTGAAGAAAATCTGACAATCAGTATGGGAAAAGTAGCTATTCAAAGTTGAAAATTTCCACTTTTTGTTTAGGCAATAAAGTTTACAGTGTTGATCCAATTCTTTTGAAACTTGCAAAGATTGTTTGGTTCATCAAGGGATTGAACTCCATTAAGTGAAGAAAATCTAGTAAACCGTTCAGGAAAAGCAGCCATTTGATGACTTAGTATCGTATACTCAACAAGTCCACATTTGAAATTTGCTAGTTTCTTATGTCATGGCCCGGTGTCCGTCGTGGGTCCGTCCGTCCCTCCGTCCGTGCGTGCGTCAACTTTTATTTCAAACATCTTCTTCTCTGAAACTACCGACCCAAATTTGATGAAACTTCACAGGAGTGATCCTGCCATGGTTCTCTGTAGAATTTCTCGAAAGAATTCGATTCCTTCAAAAACTTTGATGTTAGTAGTTATGCTCACATGAATGGAGTATTTAACTTAAAGTAAGGTTTCTGTCATTCAGCTTTCTTTCCAGAACTTTACCTTTCATGCCAGTGAATAAACCTGCTTGTATTCACTGACACAATCTTTGCCCTTTTTTTTTGTTGGGCTGGGGGGAGGTTATGTTTTCCAAGTAAGTTTAGCACCATACAGACTTTTTATGCTGTATGTCTCTGTCAATGCCAATTAAGTGCATGATATGTTAATTTTACTGTCTAAGAAACGACAAATTTTTTGAATGGACCAAGTTAAAAGCCATTGCGCAAGACAAATCGAATGTAACCTAAATGATTATTTCTGTCTTTGATAGGGTAAGAAACATTGTTGGAAATGGAGAAAATACTGGCTGATAACATGTCCTTTTCCCACAATGTTTTCAAAAGCCTTCTCTTTAAAGGTCATTAACTTTTCGACTTGTATGGTAAAGGGTTAGAAAGCCAGTGGAGCGATACAGGGCCATCATGGCCCTCTTGTTTCGAAAGGCTTCTACTCTAGTGTCGTAAAAACAATGGATTGATTGGTAAAGGTGTGTTACATTTATGTCGTCGGTCTCATATACGTAAAATATATAATGATACTGCTTCAACAATTTTAAGTAATTATCAAGATTTTCAAAGCATTTTCTGTATTTCTACGATGGCCGGATGTTTAATTTCCTTGGATGAAAAAGGAAGCTGCTTTGTAAGACAGTGCCTTCGTGCTTTGAATATTTATGTATCAACTCCGAGATCTCAAGCACACAAATGTTCCACTTTTTTACATGTTTCTTTGTTATTTTCAATTAATTACCCCATGCAGACCACTATTTGAGCCTTGCAATAGACTTTTATAACAGGGCTTGATGTAAAAATTGCTGGTAACCAGCGATTTCTTATTTTGTTGTGATTTTTTAACATTTTTGTATGATAAAACTTATATCCATGCTGATTATTTCTATTCTGAAATGACAGTAGTAAAGAAGTGTGGGACTGTTACTATAAAATATGTTCCATGAGGTAATGTTGTAATTTATCTTTTTTTTTAAACTGTTTACCATTGACAAAAGTTTGGAGTTGTCCAAACTGAAAGCATATGCAGACGATATACAGTATACCGATTGTGGCTCAAATCAAGTTTTTGTCATTGATAGGGTAGAAAACATTGTTTGAAAAGGAGAACATGAACCAGCTTTATGCATTTTCGTCATACCTTTTCAAATTTGAAAAAAAAAAAAAAAAACGCGAAACTTTCTTTACCACGATGTTTGATCAATGACAAGTATCCAAAATTCGCATGGCATGGCACAATATAGATGTCGTCAGTTGCAAAAAAGAATACCTATATGTAGCAAACAATGACGTAGTTGGGCTTCTGTCTCCTGGCATATTTTTAGAGCTGTGCGACGAACGAACTCCCCTGAGGAAAAGAAATGCAGCTTATTGGTTAACCAGCTCCGATTTCTGTCATTTTATCTTTTTCAGAAAACAATAGTAATAGTTCATATCCTTTAAGGAAAAGGTTTTTTTTATTATTATCATTATGATTTAAACCCAGCGTGCAAATAAATCTGTATATTTGCCTGAAGGGTGGACTTTAGAAAGAAAAATGAAATGCAATTACAATGGTGCCAGTAATCGTACTAAACTTTAGAAGAAAACAAGCTTTTCAAAGTACCTTTATTAAGCTTTTGTTAGTTTGGATGGCCAGGTTTTCCCCCCGAAACCACTTTTTTTCATACACTTAATTAAAGCAATGTTGGTGACTTTGAGACCATGACTGATTCAAACCATTTTTTGTTGTGTATGGCACATATAATGCGAAGTAAGGATGGCCATTCTTGCTTACATTATTAGAACACCAAAAGGTATTTTTTATCAGATATCTGATATCCATTTTAGGCATAGTAACGTGTCAATGTCTATAGCAGGAAATCGTTCGAGGGTTCATGTCTTCTACTCGATCGTTTCTTGTGCACTTGTCAGTTTGTATGTATGAATGCGGCTTTTACCTCTTTCAAAAAAATACCAGTCACTTTACGTCGACAGGTCCATTATCTACGTCATTCCAGGAACTTCACTAGTTCAAGGCTCATGCTTTGCAACACCCTGCGAAATTACACTCTCGCATGTCCCAATGTTGACATTTTGTATGGAACCGCACTTTGGTGTGCTGTTATCCTACAGCTAATTTGGTAGAGCACGAATTGTTAGTTTTGGATTCGGCGTAGTCAGATCAGTTTTTTAGAGTTCGTGACATTCATTGCGACATAGATTGCGAATAATCTAGATTAAAATCAGGAAGGTTCTGCTTTTAATCGTTCAACCATTCTAGATAGGAGATGTCATGATTAGGGAATAATGTTTTTGCAGTAGCTGTTAGTCATGCTATGTTGGCTCGTTCAAAGCGGATTATTTAAATATTTCCGTCCTAAAAAAGGCAATGTTTCGCCTCAGTAAAGCTTCCTTACTTTTTCGACATATGAATGATGAGTAGTTTGAGAAGGGGATTTGCGTTCCGAGCTATTTATATATAAGCATGGCTTTGTAATGGTCTAGTGAGATCGGCTGGTTCATAGTGTTTGAGTATTTTGATGTAGATAAAGAGTTGTGTTTTTTTAGTCCCCTACCGGCGAAGCCGAAGGGGACTTTAGGTTTGCACTCCGTCCGTCCGTCTGTCCGTCAGTCCGCACGCAAATCAGTTTTCCGGACTTTTTTTCCAAACGCTGGCAGATATTGAGCTGATTTTTGGTGTGTAAGTCAATCACCATGACTAACAGATCAAGTTCGAGTTTCGTTCCGGTCCACTGATTTTTGACGAAACTACGGGCCTTGGACTTAGAAAATTTCACTCAAAAAACATTTTTCCGGACTTTTTTTTCTAAACGCTGGCAGATATTTAGCTGATTTTTGGTGTGCAAGTCAAACACCATGAGTTACAGATCAAGTTCGAGTTTCGTTCCGGTCCTCTGATTTTTTGACGAAATTACGGGCCTTGGACTTGGAAATTTTCACTGAAAAAACAGTTTTCCGGACTTTTTTTCTAAACGCTGGCAGATATTGAGCTGATTTTTGGTGTGTAAGTCAACCACCATGACTTACAGATCAAGTTCGAGTTTCGTTCCGGTCCTCTGATTTTTGACGAAATTACGGGCCTTGGACTTCGAAATTTTCACCCCCCCAAAAAAAAGCAGTTTCCCGACTTTTTTACTTACAATGCTCATGTTTGGTATGTATGTACCTGTCATTGATACCGATCTTCTGTGGGTTATATGTCCAAGGTCAAGGTAAAAAAATTTAACCCTTATCATGCAAACTTATCCTCAAAACTTTTCATAGTCATTTCTCTGTATATTCAAAGTACTTAAGTTATAACACTTATACATGGTAAGCTGGTACACACCTGCTGATGATAAGGTCAAGGTCATCTTACAAGGTAAAAGTCATATTTCTGAAAATTTGCTTTTATGGGGGCATTTGTGTTTCACAAACACATCTTGTCATAGTAAAACTTCTTCAATGAACTTACTTTAACAAGGAAAATGCTTATATATCTGGCTTTCATTAAAGCATTGCATACAAAGACAGACACGATGCTTATAATTCTGAAAGGGGGTCAAATACGTTCTTTTATAGATTGTTGCGACAGTAGACCTGTGTGGTGTATCTCAACTCCACTTTCTTGCCAGCTACATGGATATGCAAGGCGAAGGTCGTACACAGTCACGTGACATGCATTATGCGGTATCCTCGATTGAACGAGTGGATAGGTGACAAGTCCAAAAATTTAATTTTCTATCCGTCGTATTCTATGCAATCTCGCAACCACCAGGTGTAATAGTTGGCATGAATCCACAAGAACGACTATAGTTTTGATAAAATATCTACGAAAGTGGTTATATTTGGCTTAAAATGAGCAAATGGGTATCTTTAATATAATGGCGAAATATTTGTATTATCCCTATCAACATATTCTTTTAACATATTAATATGACATAATTGCTTTTGCTTTCGCCTGTCAGGAGTTGTTATCACATAATTTAAGTCACTGACCTTTTTCTCTACAGAATAAGGACCAAAATATCTTGCTTGTAGAGGCCTACCAGGAATTGGTAGAAGAGCTAATACTTTATCTGCAGGTTTAAAATTTCTTTCTTTAGTATTCTTGTCATATCTTTCTTTCATTTTACATTGAATTTTCTGTAAATTTGATTTTGCAACCTCACAAGCTTTGAATAATCTGTTTCTAAAGTCAGATACATACTGAAGTAAATTTAAAGGAGAATCTTCTTGAGAAAGAAATGTTTCTTTTAAAAGTTTTAAAGGTCCACGAATTGTGTGACCAAAAACAAGCCCAAAGGGACTAAAACCAAGAGACTCCTGTACAGACTCCCTTACTGCAAAGAGTAAAAGATGTATGCCTTCATCCCAATCCTTATGTGTGTCAAAGTAATGTGACCATATCATATTTTTTAAGGTCTGATGTAACCGTTCAAGGGCACCTTGGCTTTCAGGGTGATATGCAGATGACCTATATTGTTTAATTCCCAACTCGTGCATCACTTGTTGGAAAATGCCAGACATAAAATTTGACCCTTGATCAGATTGAACAGATTTAGGAAGTCCTACAAAAGTGAAAAATTTCACTAAAGCTTTGACAATCGTTTTAGATTTTAGATTTCTTAAAGGTATTGCTTCAGGAAAACGAGTGGAAGCACACATAATAGTCAAGGTACTCATTACCAGCCTTAGTTTTTGGCAATGGACCTACACAATCAATTATAATCCTGCTAAAAGGTTCATCAAATGCAGGGATCGGCTGTATTTTAGCCTTAGGTATGACCTGGTTGGGTTTGCCTACCATTTGACAAGTATGACAAGACCTACAATAATCTGATACATCAGCTTTTAGGCCAATAAAAATGATTAGGAACTTTGTGATAGGTTTTATTTATACCTAAATGACCTGACATAGGTGTTTCATGAGCTAAGCTTAATAATTCTAATCTATAAGGTTTAGGAGCAACGACTTGATGACTGACAGCCCATTCATCATCAACAGAGACTTCAGGAGGGCGCCACTTTCTCATTAATATTCCATTTTTTTAAATAAAAACAGACAGGTTCCCGTGAAAGATCAGTTTCACTAACAGATTTTTTAATAAAGGTGCAAGTTCTGGATCATTGTGTTGGTCTTCACTTAGTTTTGACCTTGACCTTGTATCATGGTCTTCATTAACTAAAGGTGAAGATATATAATCAAATTCTGATGAATTATGTTTAGAATTTGTCTGACTTTCAGACAGGTTTTGTGAAATAGACCTCTTAATTTCATTTTTAAATAAATGACCCAACAAAGAATCAGATAAGTCAATATCGGACTGATTTTCAGTCAAAATGGCTTTCTTTGCCATAGCTCTAGTAACTGCACATGACGGGTAAAGGTCAGGAATTTCTTCCTAAATCGGATCGGGTGATTGATCCATGCAAGGTGTGTCAGTTACAAGTGGATTAACAATTACCTTATCTCCGGCTAAATCATTGCCTAATAACAAATGAACACCTTTAAAAGGTAATTTTTTTCTGACACCAACAGTCACTGGACCATTAATTAAGTCTGAAGACAAATAAATGCTATGAAGCGGAACATGAGCAAATCCACATTCTACACCCTGAATAAAGACACTTGTCCCAGAAGAAGTCTTCTCAGAAAAGGGCAGGACATCTGCTAAAATAAGAGATTGAGAAGCTCCAGTATTACGTAAAATTTTAATAGGGGTAGACTGGGCAAAATCACTTTCTAGTGACACAAAACCATCTGATAAGAATGGTTCATAAATCTCCATAACAGTATCAGTCTCGGGTACTTTGGCCTGGACAAAGGTTTGGTTTTTAAAACATGACTGAGGTGTAGACTTTAATGAAGTAAAGCCTGTAGGCTTAAAGCTTTTTTGTTTTTCCCGTTTTCTTTTTAAAACAGGACATTAAGAAATAACATGGCCCGATTCTTTGCAATAATTACAAGTGGGTCGAGATAAGGGGTTTTGACCTTTGTCTTCATAAGGAGACTTGGGTTTAGGACTATTCTGATTGGAATTGTCATTATGTTGATTAAAATTTGGTTTATGACCAGTAGATGAATAAAAAGGTTTTCGAGGGTTTGATTTATTTATAAAAGAGACCTTATGCGTCAAGGCAAAGTTGTCTGCTAGGCAAGCAGCTTCTTCTAACGTTTCAACTTCTTTCTCATCTAACAAAGTTTTTATATCTGAATTAATGCACCTTTTAAATTCTTCAACTAACAATAATTGTCTAAGTTTTCCAAGATCTGAATCTATTTTCTTTGAATGGCACCACCTATCAAATAATTGTTCTTTAGTTCTAGCAAATTCAACATGGGTTTGACCATTTTCTTTTCTGCCATACCTAAATTTTTGTCTATATGTTCAGGTACCAACTCATAAGCCTTTAGAATCAATTCCTTAACATTATCATAATTAGAGAGCTGTTGATTACTTAGTTGAGAAAAAATATCACGTGCCTTTCCAGTTACAACGCTTTGCGAGACTAAGGTCCAGTGCTCTTTTGGCCACTTCAATTTTCGGCAAATCTTTCAAAATGTGAAAAGTATTTATCAACTTCCTGTTCTTGAAATGGCGGAACAAGTCTGAGGTGTTTTGTTATGTCAAAGTCATTAACCACATGCAGAGATAGTTTTTCTTTATTTTCTATTTCTAATTCTTTCATTCTGATCTGAAATTGCCTATCCTTTTCTCTTTCTTCTAATTCAGCATACATTTTTTTTTTTCAGCATACATTTTTTCTTTTTCTAACTCTAATTCTTTTTCTTTCATCCTTTCTTCTTTTTCTATCTGTAGTTTTAATTTTTCTAACTCAATATTAATTTTAACGTCTGTCTGAGACACAAGAACAAGAGAGAGAGCAGACGAGTGAAGTATTTCTTCATCAACTAAAAACTGAACAATAGAATTCTTAATTTCATGCTTTAACATAGTACCTTTAATGGCGGTCAGTTCATAATGAGAAGCAAGATCTAATAAATCAGACTTTTTAGCCAAATTTAACAACTCCTGAGAAGGCTCAGCAATAAATTTTTCAAGATCAAAAGACACGATTGCTTTTTGCTGGTTCAGTAGAATAGAAATCAAATTTTATTTTTTTTTTTTTTTATTATTTTTTATTATCTAAGAAACTTTAATACTGTAACAAGTTCAAAATAATTTCAAAGTATATCCAAAATGATTAGATGATCAAACCCCGGACGAGCCCCCAATTTCTGTTACGAGACAAGCGTAACGAGAAAGAAGACCAGCAACAAACCTTCAACAATTAACAATATTTATTAATAAATAAAGGCAAAAGAGTACAATAAGAGTTATGTTTGAATGAAATTTTGACAATTTTTAAATCTTAGAACAAGAAATAGAGTAAGTCCCTCAAAATTAATAATTATGTCTAGACTACAAAAAGTATGAAATTTCTGGTTCCTAAAACCTAAATTAACAATAGTTTTAACTTGCGAATAGATATGTGTAACCTGTTTAATAAAAAGATAATTCCAACTTACGGATGTATATTCCAAATTAAATCCAACACTTTTCACTAATTCTGTATCCTCAAAGCCACAAGTCTAAGTTCAAAATCCAATCCACCAAGTAAGTCACTCCTATTTATATCAGCTTGGAAAATTCTAGATTAGTCTTTTCTAGAAAGATGACAACATGGATTGGTAAACAACTTGTTTACTAACAACCTGTTTCTAAAAATAACCACAATGGAAAAACCAATGAATGTTCTTTATGTTTCTAGAATACTCTGAAAACAGGTTACATGTATATCCTATTTACATAACAATAAAATTTCCTGTACTGCCTTGTGTTTCAAACGACCTGAGTTACCAATGATAATCATTTGTAAAATAACTGAGCCATGCCCTGGCAGAACGGGCTTAATGCATATCTGTGATGCATGATACCATGCAAGTCATCACAGTATTATACACCCTTAAAATCCATGCAGAAAATGTACCAAAAGCAAAAACGTTTCGGCCCAGGTAAGCATGTGCGGACTTACGCGAACTGCGCAGGCTGAACTGAATCGATACTTTTTGCAAAATGAGAAGTTAGTTCGATTTTCGAGATTCAAAAAAAGAAATTAGTTTGATTTTCGTTTTTCGAGATTCAAAAAAACAAGTTACTTCCATTTTCGATTTTCGATATTCGGACTCTTGCGGTTTTTAAAGTTTTTATGCTCAAAACTTTAGTTTGGCATGCGGACCGATGCCGAATATCATGTTCTCAATGTCAAAACTCAACATGACCACTCAACCAAAGAAAAACTTTACAAAATTTGAATATCGAAATACTGCTTTGTATTTCGATTTTCGATATTCGATTTTCGGACTCTTGCTGTTTTTAAAGTTTTATGCTTAAAACTTTAGTTTGGCATGCGGACCGATGCCGAATATCATGTTCTCAATGTCAAAACTCAACATGACCCTTCAACTATAGAAAAACTTTACAAAATTTGGATATCGAAATACTGCTTTGTATTTTTGACATTTTGAAAATGATATTCGGCATCGGTCCGCATGCCAAACTAAATTTTTGAGCATAAAAACTTTAAAAACAGCAAGAGTCCGAATATCAAAAATCGAAAAACAAAGCTCAAATTTTGTAAAGTTTTTCTTTGGTTATAGGGCCAAGTTGAGTTTTGACATTGAGAACATGATGTTCGGCATCGGTTAGCATGCCAAACTAAATTTGTGAGCATAAAATCTTTAAAAACAGCAAGAGTCCGAATATCGAAAATCGAAAATCGACCTAACTTGTTTTTTTTTTTTTTGAATCTCAAAAATCGAAAAACGAAAATCAAACCAACTTCTTTTTTTGAATCTCGAAAATCGAAAAACGAAAATCGACTTCTCATTGCTTTTTGCAAATGCATTATGCCCCCTTTTACAGAGCATGGCTTATATAATTGAACACATTTGCCGGACAAGCACTTTTGATGTTCACAATGTTTTGAAAAGAACTGACGATATAAGTTTTTATATCCGTTATTTCTTATTTTACGAGAACATTTTCAAATATTAGATCAGGTCAACCAGAAAACAAAGTGAGGAAATAACATACTTGAAAACTTGTAACCAAGTGCTGTTAACTCATTAAAACTTACCACTTTTTCACCTTTGATGGTACATGTATTTTGTTGTCCTTGATACACTAGTTCTTCTCATCCTCAATATTGTATTAAAACTTAATTAACCTTTTTTTCCATAGAATATAGTAAAATGCCAAAAAGTTAGATGATACACACGAATTTGATATCAGTTGATTTTTTCCCCGTTTTTCTGTTAATGGCGTGGGGCTTTTGTCTGTGAGGCTTTTATCCTATGGGGCTTTTGTCCTATGGCGCTTTTATCCGTACCTCCTATGGCCCAGTGGATGCACTTGTTATCCAGAAAAGATAGCCTCAAATCTTACTGATGACGACGGTCACGTGCGAGTGTTCATTTGCAAGAACCTGCGAAGCCCCAGTCTTGTAGCGGTGAAATCTAGGTAATACATAAAAAAAAAAAAAAAAAATTAGATAGTGCCGTGATATGACTAAAATGATTTTGGAAGGGACGTTAAACACCATACAAACACACAATCGAATGTTGTGCACACCGAGTTACTTAAATAAAAACTGGATGTAACAGAGAATTCCTTGGACTTTGAAAAATTGATTAAATTAAAATTGGATTTTGTAAGAGCAAGGAACCGTCTCAGGCTAATAAAATCCAGAAAACGGCTATTTCTATTGACTGGTTTTCAATATGAGAGTACACTATTAAATCCTAGATTGCTATGCACTCGGAGAAAAGAAAAAACCTGAAAGAAAAAGTGGCGAAACAGCGTCGGTTTCTCGCTTTGGAAAAAGTTCAACGGGGCGAATTTCCCAATCTCGGCTTCTGGATGCAGTTCTAGAGGAAGTTTTCTTGGGCAATGGACTGCTAAACCACAGTCTAATAGCATAGAAAACCATAATAGACACTGAAGAGCTATCACTGTGATTTAGCTAAAGTACTGTTTAAGCGATGTAAAAAATTAAGTAAACAAATATAATTGCTCTTACTACCCAAATCTCATAGACATACTAATACATGCTGAACATTTTGTTGTCTTAACTTTCCTGGTTCTTGTATTTGATTCGAGCAGCGTGAGAAAATTTGATATTGTGTGAGACCGAAGGTCTCGAGAGATATCAAAATTTTCTTACGCTGTTCGAAGTAAATACAAGCACCGGGAAAGTTACTACAACATAATATTCCTTTTATTATATACCCACATCTTTCAACGACAAAAATATTGCAAATACTGAATATTTTATATACGAACGGTAAAACAACCCAATTAAATAATTGGTTATCGGTTATAACTTTTTTTTTTTGTTAATGGTGGATGAGTATCATAGCGTAACATTTTGACGATTCAAATCGCAAATCAATGCATACGTATTCCGTGCACGAGTTACGTCATCATACCATATTTTGAACCTTATTTGGCACTGTAAAAATAGGGATTTTTATCCACATGAGCCACATGTATTTGAGCCGGACAATTCTCAGCTATATAATGAAATATTTAACAGCTCTGCACTTGTCATAGATTTTTAAAACAGTGGAAAATTAGCAAGTGATCTTCTAAATTGCAATGTTCAAAAACAACATTTTACATCCCTGCAGTTGGCACTGCTTTTGAGCACATTTTTTGGAAAAGAAGGGAGTGATTTTTTAAACGGCAATCGCCGTGTATTTAAAACTGCCTTGCCGCTTTATAGCAAATTTAGTCATTTATCATGTTGAAAAGACGAATTCCATAGAAAACGATGTTCACGAATTAAACACCTGAATGGATATCAATTACTTAAAGTGCTGATGAAATAACATTATCAGTGATTCGTACAAATTTAGAGCATTAATAAAATAAAAAAAAACCTGACACAGTAAGGTTTATTTTGTCATTGAAAGATCCGTATGGATTTCTCTGCCACTTAAAAAACGATATCTCCTACCCTTAAAATGCACATATAGAGCACATGTACATGAAATAGTAGTTATTTTCAGTAGCCTGCATTTTCTTCCTTTTCCACACTGTTTTCCACCATTTCAAAGACAAACCCCATATTTTGACCCACCTTTCTTTACGTCTGCAAACGCTTTCAAATTAGACAATCCTATTTTTTTTTTTCATCTGATAGAGATTTTAGATGTCAATGACAAACAATAAGGTGCCTAAATGATCGTTTGTAAAATCAAAAGTCAGTAACGTGGTCATAAACAAACGTGTTATGAGTAAAGACATGGGAAATCGACGGACTGCAAAGGGGTCTTCTGTGATCCATACATTAAGACATCGCATTTATAAGAAAAAAACTATGTTAGTCCCACCGCTGGTCACGGGAGAATCTTCTTAGGCAAGGCATTGCGAAGCTTTATCCTAAAACTGGTTAACCAAGAAAATGAATGATTTTAACAGTCATACAAACAAATAAGTCGCTAAGTGACATCCTAGAAGAATCCCATTGGCCAAGTGAAAAGCTCAAATACATAGGATTAGTGTCCGCCATGATTGAATCCTCGATTTGAATTCTGTGCTCTGTATGTCGAGAACAAGTCATCTCTATCTGAGGATTGTTCTTTGTCAATGCTTAACCCTTTACCACACATTCCCGAGTTTTAGGACCCTGAGGAAGAGGCCTTTTGAAAACATTGCGGGAAAAGGAGGAGATGCTGGTAACCAGTATTTTTAGCTCACCTGAACACGAAGTGCTCAAGGTGAGCTTTTGTGATCGTGCTGTGTCCGTCGTCCGTCGTCAACTTTTACCTTGTATACACTCTAGAGGCCAAATTTTCAGTCCGATACTCATGAAATTTGGTCAGAATGTTTGTCTTGATAATATATCGGACGGGTTCGAAAATGGGTCATGATGAGTTTGAAAATAGGTTATGTCAGGTCAAAAATTAGGTCATTAGGTCAAGTCTTAGAAAATCCTTGTGTATGCTCCAGAGGCCACATTTTCAGTCCAAAACTCTTGAAAATTCGTCAGAATGTCTGTTTTGATATCTTGGATGAGTTAAAAATTGGGTCATGTTGGGTCAAAAACTAGGTCACTCGGTCAAATCTTAGAAAAACCTTGTGTACGCTCTTGAGGCCACATTTTCAGTCCAAAACTCTTAAAAAATGGTCAGAATGTTTGTCTTGACGATATCTTGGACACGTATGAAAATGGGTCAAATCCGATCAAAAACTAGTTCACAAGGTCAAATCTTAGAAAAACCTTGTGTATGCTCTAGAGGCCACATTTTCAGATCAAAACTTTTGAAGTTGGTCAGAATGTTTGTTTTGATGATATCTTGAACATGTTTGAAAATGGGTCATGTAGGGTCAAAAACTAAGTCACTAGGTCAAATCTTAGAAAAATCTTGTGTATGCTCTAGAGGCCACATTTTAGGTCCAAAACTCTTGAAAGTTAGTCAGATTGTTTGTCTTGATGATATCTTGGACAAGTTTGAAAATGGGTCATGTTGGGTCAAAAACTAGGTCACTACGTAAAATCTTATTTTTAGAAAAACCTCGTGTTCACTCTAGAGGCCACATTTTCAGTACGATACTCATGAAACTTCTTCAAAATGTTTGTCTTGATGATTTCTTGGACGAGTTTGAAAATGGGTTACATGAGGTTTAAAACTAGGTCACCAGGTCAAATCTTAAAAAAACCTTATGTACGCTCTAGAGGCCCCATTTTCAGTCCGATACTCATGAAACTTTTTCAGAATGTTTGTCTTGATAATATCTTGTATGAGTTTGAAAATGGCTCACATCGGGTCAAAAACTAGGTTCCTAGGTCAAATCTTTAAAATAGCTTGTGTAGCTCTAGAGTCAACATTTACTGTCCAATACTTATGAAAATTAGTCACAATGTTTTACTTGATGATAGATATGATGAAAATGTATCCCATTGGGTGAAAAACTAGGTCGCCATATCAAATCTTGGAAAAACCTTGTGTACACTCTGGAGGCCACATCTTCTGTCCAGTACTTATGAAAGGTGGTCAGAATTTTTCTTTTGATAATATCTACAACAGGAAATTGGGCTATGTTTCGCTAAAAAGTAGGTCACGGAGGGAAATTCTAGAAAAAGCTTGTGTGCAAGCTAGAGACCAAATTTTCAGTCCAATAATTATGAAAGCTTGGTAGAATATTTGTCATAATATCTCGAAAGAGATTGAAAATGGGTCATGTTTGGTCAAAAGACTCAGGTGAGCGACTTTAGGGCCATCATGGCCCTCTTGTCTCCTTTTCCCATTATGTTTTCCACCCTGTCAAATACCATTCCATCATTTGAGCCACATTCAAATTGACATCTGCAAAAGCCTTAAATTTGGACCAGCCTACATTTTTGTCATGTGGTAGAGAGTTAAATCTATGATTTTTTGCTTCACTTCTGTTCGATTGCTGTAATTATATGGTGCTTTTCTACGCTATTTAGAAGAGGCTCAGAAATGTTTCATATTAGCCCTTTGCATGCCGGCAATGGTAAATTTTGGTGACCTATTACTGACAGATAGACGGTTAAACCCCCCCCCCCATCTCTCTCTCTCTCTCATATCGTACAAGTGCTTCCATTTTCTGGTATTATTGCCGACGGTAATTTTGTCAGAGATTTCAATACCGATTTTGAGATCTCTACAGGAAAACTAATTAATCATGTAATAATGTTTATGTAAAAATAGCTTGAAATTTGCTTGTTTTTATGACTAATCTGAATATTGTGATATGTCTATTTTTGGTTTAAAATTGCGGTATTACGGGCGATTGTTGCTAGCTATTTTTGTCATTTCTTTTTAACTCTTATCCTACCTTACCCGATTATTAATGTATATTGCCAAGACTATAGACCTAATATCAGACTGAATATAGGAACAGTTTTATCTTGATCTACACTCAAGAATGCTGTTCCATTAGTTTCAGTCACATTATGCTATTGATGGCAAATGGAAATAGCGAAATTTATTTTGTGTGTGTCAGTCAACGAACCGAATTCAGCGGTATAGATCTTAGATATCAGTTTTGGAAATATTACAATCCCTTCTCCCTATCGTCTCCTTCTCTCACTTTCTACCACTAAAGTGTCTTATTATTCCCAATTTTGATCAGAAAGAAGAAGGTAGGACTTTTTAGGGACCTAAACCTTACATGCTACTTTGTACTTCCCATTATCTCGCACGAGGAAGTTTGTAAGGCATACAAACGTCTGTAATATTAGAAATAGAATTTTTCAAAATTTTTTTTAAGCAAGCTGCTTACTGTAAAGGAGTTAGAAGACATACATGTAAATCAGTAGTTTGAGAATGATTTGATACGGTATTCATAGATTATAGATGCACATGTACCATTACATGATTATGCTTTTGTGCTGTTCAGGTCCGAATTTCAGCCATCTCTCTCTCTGTCTCTCTCAGTCTCTCTCTTTACATTCATACTTGATTATAACCAAATGGTTAGTGCTTTAGATATTTCTTACTATGTCGTATAACGGCTGCAAAATATGCTTTAGCCTTTACCAAAAAAGAGCTAAAGAAACTCTTCGCTACTCTCTGTTCCGTTGCCACGAAAACAAATCACAATGTAGCAATTTGTCGCCCCCGGCGTCGAGTAATTTTATGTGACTGTCTTCAAAGTAATGTGGATACGTAAACATGTTATATGAGTATATTGTCATTAATAGATTCTAAATTTAGACTCTTATCACGAGCAAAATACCATTAAACTTTGATACCAGAATACAAAAAGTTTCCTTAACAAACCGCTGTAAGAGTTTTATTGTTGGCGAAACAATTAAGAATCATAGCCACATCGATCTTTCTCATTGCTCCAGATTTGATACTTGGTTAGCAGTTGGGCGGTGACCAAGCCTTTTTTTACAACCCATTCTTTCAAATCTGGATAATGGTCATTGTCCTTCTTAGCTCCACTGGTCAAAGGCAAGCGAGCTTGTGTCATGACCATGTGTCCGTCGTGCGTCTGTCCGCGCGTCCGTCTGTCTGTGAGTTATTTTTTATGTTAAACATCTTTTAAACAACCCATCCAATTTTAACAAGAAATGATCTTGCCATGGTCTTCTGGAGAATTTCTTGAAAAGACAAAGCGATTGCTATAAAAAATTGTTGACATGGCAACGAAACTGAAAGATGTTGAAAATCTTTGAAAATCTTGTCTGAAACCATAAGGCTTAGTGCTACCAAATTTGGCATGTAGCTTCATATAATGAACATCACCTAAGATTCCTAAAGTTATAGCCCTGGGATCAAATGGCAACAAAACTGAAAGATGTTAAAAATCTTTGAAAATCTTCTTGTCTGAAACCATAAGGTCTAGCGCTACCAAATTTGACATGTAGCTTCATCTAATGAACATCTACAAAGATTCCTAAAGTTATAGCCCTAGGATCACATTTGGCCCCGCCCTGGCAGTCATCAAGTTTAACATGGGCTATCAGTAAATACATTAAAAAAATTCTTATTCCTAACCATAAGACCTAGAGCTACCAAATTCCGCACGTTAATTTATCTAGTGAACTTCTTCTAAGATTCTTCAATTTACAGCCCTGGGGTCAAAATTAGCCCAACCCCGAAAGTCACAAGTTTTACGTAGGCTTATATAGTGAAAACTTCAAGGACCTTCTTGTTCCTGACCGTGGGCTAAAGCTGTAATATTTTGTGTTTTCATCTAGAAGACATTTTCTAATACCCACTCCATGGGTCACAAATTTAACATGCGCTTTTAGAGTGAAAATTCTAAATAGATTTTACTCCTAACCGTTAATCCTAGAGCTACTATATTTGGCACATGGTTTCATCTAGTGGGTCATTACTGAATTCTGCAGAATTTAGCCCTTGAATTGAAATTAGGCCCACCTGTCAACTAGTACGGGGGTTTTATGTTGAGGAAACTTGGAAAATCTCCTAGACCTGTATTATTCGGTATCTGGCTTTATCCTGTGGACCTCTACCAGGATTCAAATATTAAAGCTCTGCTCTCTAAAACTGCCTCGCCCTGCGGTCACAACTTTCACATGAGCTTTTATAGATAAAACTTTAAAAGTCTTCTTGTTCAAAACCATTTGGCCTAAAATTGTAACGTTAGGTATGTACGGTTTGTATTTATTAGCCAGTGGAGCGATACAGGACCATCGTGACCCTCTTGTTTCCTTACCTCTAGACGCTTGACTTAATTTTTTGGGGGAATATATGACAAGTTGTGTACATGTTATAAAACACAAGGAATTTTTTGAAAAGTGCCCCTT
Organism: Hippopus hippopus; assembly: GCA_946811185.2. NCBI lineage: Eukaryota > Metazoa > Mollusca > Bivalvia > Cardiida > Cardiidae > Hippopus > Hippopus hippopus. Next base: position 46,938,468 of record OX328099.1, on the reverse strand, counting down.
AACATGACATAACACGTGATGTTATAGGTGTTCAACAATCTGATGGCATTCTGTTTTTTCAAACCGAATAAAAACAATAGGTCCTGAAATTAAGCGGAAAAAATGATGCTGTTTAGAACCAATTTTACTACTATCCAAACTGATATCGAATCGGAGGAAAATGTTCCAAGTTACTATATATCGTGCAAGTCACATTGTAGCACTACTGAACTATAACGAACGTATTGCATTAACGTTTGGTCTGAACTTTATAAACACTGCCACGAAAACTAACGCTAAATAAGCGCTTAAATATGCCATGAGAATGAGAAGGGTTCTGAGGACAATGACCACTTGATCGTGCAGTGAATACAAAATAGCTCATTTATATTTACAATCAAATCGTGTTCATGTGTATAGGGACTGTTCAACTGCAATTAAAGCTATGTTTCCATTTCCAAAAACCAGTTTTACTCACTGATAGGGTGTGAGGTACTTGAAATTTAAATCAATAATTTAAATGAGACAAACGTTTTTAAAACTTAAACAGCATTACATTTATTTGCTTTGTTTTGGCTATGTGATAACTTTCATAAAATCATAAGCAACACACAGTTATGGCAATGGTTTTGTAATTTAACATTCATACTTGTATATGCAGAGGTCCTCTGTGGCTTAACGTAGAACATCTCGAAAATTTTATCCAAGATAAAAAATGCCTTTATATAGGCGTATATAGCGATTTATCATACTAGCATTTGACTTGCACCATATATTTGGACTGCTGTGGCTTTATTTCATGGTCGATTAATAAATTTTGTCACGAATTTTACTAAAGCGTACGCAAAATTGCAAAACTTTCGACAACAAGACAACAAGGTTGAAATAATTTCATAATTTTGTAACAAATTTAGATGAAAATGTCGTTCGGATAACAGGTTCTGTAAATTGTTTGTCTGTAACGGAAATGTTTCGTTACTGTTTATCCTCTGTGGAGCGTTATAATAGTGATACGTATTGGGGTTGCTGTGGTTAAATTTTATAACTTTCTCTAATTCTTACTTTCTTTGATGTTAATTGTCGAAAGGCGACAGCGATCGTTTTTCTGAATTTCATCTCAAAAGACACCTAAAATACAATCGATTTACCGACACTTGATAAATATCTTCTATTGTAAATTCTTCCATCCGAAAAGGAGTGTACTTGTTCAGTTTACATGCGGTGAAAAGCTCCGTCCAACATTTTCTCCAACGCTATGTTTGCTAAGCGCGGGCCAAAACGGTTAAGTGGGCAAAGTAGATCTTGAATCTACAATGTCCGTTACGATGAGACATTTTCCTGCATACAGAGATCTTGAAATTCCAGTATTTGAGTTCCTACTGAATTGAAAGAATCATTTTTCGTTTAGCAGCCTTAGGCAAAAATAAGTACTACGAAAACATTTTTTACCAACCACCACATTGGCTCTTATTAGAGGAGTACCTGTCACAAATATGAAGAAATATATGAAGAAAACGGATTTAACATTTCCATAGTGAGGAAAAAGACACAGGCTGCAATGTTCCTAAAGTCTAACTGCAATTTCCTAGAGTACAGATAAACCACAGGTCTTGAGACGCAAATGTACTTTAAACAACTGACTGATCCACTTTGGGGGGCAGTATATTTTTAAAAACATAAGGAGGACCAAAGAAATGTGTCTACATGTATTTTTAATCTAAAGCATAAATGCCATGTTTAGGCTCGTACATTTAGTTAGTAGAATGACTGACAGGAACAAAGAAACAACTTGCTTTCGTGCATAGGTAATTTAATAAATACCTTTTTTTACCAGTACCTTGGATATGTCTGTTTAATCTTTGAGGTATATCTGTATCATCGGATGAAACATGTTAGTCAGTTATTTTACGTATTAAACGTTTGTGTATTGGTTTATATGCTTGTCTGTTTGAGCGGTGTCTCAAAAGTGTTTTCATTCGTATCTCTTAGAAAGCTTTCTTCTGTATCTCTTTCCTCGTTTTCACCGTTAGTATAATTGTGCTCTATAGTTTCTTCTTTAAGGACATTCTGTTTTGATCAGCACTGTTAGCAGGATTTGAACTCTAAACATCTTTATTACAAGTCCGCCTTCTTTACCAGTAAGCCATGTTGGATGATAGCTGCATATTGCATGATTTCTTTTTTCAACTGAGATAAGCAGTTCACAATCTGACAGATTAAAGAAAAGCTACCGTCATCAAATCACGGTCGAAATCCGCTTTCTTAATTTCGAATACAGTATAGTTAGAAAAAGATAGCTTTGGTCAATGAAGCGAATATAATACCAAAGAAACAAATATTCATGGTGTATTTTTGGATTCAACCTGCAATTTCCGGTTAGACTTGCATTGATTTGTACTAGGCAGTGCATTTGTCTCCCTCTTGACACCTTACACTTTCACCGCAACTAGTGTACTAAACGAATTAGATCATTTTAACAACCGGCAACAACCGCACAGCCTGATCTACATCGTCCACAATTTTATGTTAAACAGTAACAAAAAAGTATCGCATGCTGTTTGGTACGCCAGAAGAGGTTGTGCGTTAAAAGAAATTTTCATTCATCAATATGGCGGCCAAAGAATGTATAGATTGTTATCATGTGTGAAATAATGCAATACTGTTTCATTCTTCTGATCATACGCCCACAGCTGCGAGTACCTTAACTTAATGCATTCACGTGTAATATGCAAATAATAATGTTATGAGAGAATATAGCTTGTTCAATAGACAACAAAAATACTTTCACCAAACGTTACACATATAAAACACATGTTAGTTGAAGAGATCCAAACTGTAGCAATTCCAAGATTTTACTTGCACAAAAGTCTGTAAAACCGGACGGTCTAGATCATTCTGTGTATGTTTAGTCCCATCATTATCTGTACCTCCACATTCAACCTGATCGACTAGTCCATGTTTTTGGACGAACGTTTTAATGAGTCCTTAACGCCGTTCGTATTTGCTAAACTCATCAAAAAAGGTTACGAATCAAGGAGATCTCTCTCTCTCTCTCTCTCTCTCTCTCTCTCTCTCTCTCTCTCTCTCTCTCTCTCTGTTTTTAAATGGACTTAATCGTAAATTTGTCTTTCAAAATAGGAATTTACGCAGTTAACAGTGATTTTGAACTCTATGCTACGAGTAGGACTTGGGTACTTTGGCAGACGGTAAATATCAACACTAGGGTGTATCGAAAAAGCCAGATCTTTGTTTCACACTGGTTAACATAGAACTTGCAGTATATCGGTCTCTATTTTTTATTTCTGCGGATGTCGGTCTAAGCTATCCTAAATCTCACTTCGTTAGACCACTTGCCCCGGACAAATGCGTAAGCTAAGCGCATAAACAGGAGGTAGGATAGTGGCCCTGTCTATAATGCAATCCAGAGTCAGATCTTTGATTCGCTCTTGCCAACTTGCCAATTGCTCTAAAACATTAGCCGAACGACCTTGAAGTTGGACTATATGTAACTGGTTGTACTTTCTAAAGTTATCCATCATATTTATCCAGCAGTCCATGAATAACATAAGGCTATTGTATTAGCTAATGGTTTTCTCGCCCCTTTATTCCACGATAGAGCATTGAGCAGATTTCAATCAAGGCAATAAACGAACGATGGCTTATGTACCTAAAGCAAACAAAACTCATGATGATAATATTCAAAAACACATTATTACCAGCAGAAGGGTTTTTTTTTTTTTTCGTCTTTATTAGGTCACTTGAAAACGTTTTGGCCCCATCATAATTATATTCGAGTACCAAACATTAATTCAGTTTGATTATCTATATTTTGATATGTAACGTTTTCAAAATCGTCCGTTGTAAACTCATATCTGATGGTAACGAATAAAAGGGTAGAAAAAACGTTAAAGTGTTGTCAGTAAAAAATGTGCTATCTCATGAATTCCAGTTTAGTTTTTATGCACAAAATTTAGAACAAATATGTTGCTCTAGGTCGGGTTCGATGTATATTTATTTACTCTTTACCAAATGAAAAGAAATTAGACCTGGCCATATTGGAGCATCTGCATACAGCATAATAAATAATAGGCTCGAATGAGATTGGTCATTAAAGTGGTGGGAAACATTTTTTTAAAAGGAAAAAATTATGTTTTTTTAAAGCCTTCTCTAAATGTGCGTCGGAAAAATACGGGACCTTTCGGTTAAGGGCTAATCCCATTAAGCGCAACGTGTACATATACGCCCTGTCAGATTTTTTAAATCATAATTCAGCTTTTGTTCTTTCCAATAATTTTAGTCTATGATATACAGAACAAGTTTAGTATAGTGTGCATGACGTTTGTAAACATTTAACTGGGTTTAGCTTTTAAGGGTCATCGTTATCTCACATTAATTCCGACTAATACTATGAGAGTAGCCAAGAATCGAAAGATCACAAAACGAAATTGAAAAAAAGGGGGACAATTGCCCTTTTTAAACGAACAATTGTCTAAATGTTGTCATGTTTTTTCCTACAATCCATATTTAATAAATCGACAAAGTTTCAGAACAAGACTTTATTTCATGCTTTGCGGTAGTTTACCACGAAATAACGGTGGAATATGGTTTGATATTTCATGGTTACGACTAGTGAAAATTACCGATTTCATATTTTCTAACTCTTCAATTGAAGGTGGAAACAGTATTTACCGCGCACTAGTTACCTAGGTAAATAGTGCGTGCCATTCAACAAGACAAAAATATGACGTAAGTTACCCTAGATTTCTCGTGCTTTACGTAACATCGTGATGCGTTGCTATGTGGAGGGTGTACGTCAGGGGGAATTACCGAAACCAACTTTGATGGATTTTGATGAAAACCCCAACAAAAAAGGAATAGAGGCATGAAATAAACAGAATTTTTATTATACGCCGCCGGAGGCGACGTATATTGGCGTCATCTTCTCCGTCTGTCTGTCCGTCCGTCCGTACGTCCATTTCTTGTGAACGCAACTCCTCCCACATTTCTTGACGGATTTGGATAAAATCTTCACAGAATGATTTTCATCATGTGACCTATCGCATGTTGTTAAGGTTTTGCGATTTGTAGCTGCGTCATGGAAAAAGAGGGCTTCATGTTATATTTCATTCCATTTCTTGTGAACGCAACTCCTCCCACATTTTTTGACGGATTTGGATAAAATTTTCACAGAATGTTTTTCATCATGTGACCTAGCGCAATTGTCAAGGTTTTGCGATTGATAGCTGCGTCATAGAAAAAGGGGGCTTCATGTTATATTTCATTCCATTTCTTGTGAACGCAACTCCTCCCACATTTCTTGATGGGTTTCGATAAAATTTTCACAGAACGTTTCTCATCATGTGACCTAGCGCATATTGTCAAGGTTTTGCGATTCATAGCTGCGTCATGGAAAAAGGGGGCTTCATGTTATATTTCATTTTTCACCAATATCCCTTTAATTACTGGACATATCTCAACGGATTTGGATGAGATTTTCACAGATCATATGACCTAGCGCAAATTGTCAGGGTTTTGGAATTTATTGCTGTGCCATGGAAAAGGGGGGCTTCATGACAAATTTAAACTGCGTCCGTCCGTACGTACGTCCATTTCTTGTGAACGCAACTCCTCCCACATTTCTTGACGGATTTGGATAAAATTTTCACAGAATGTTTCTCATCATGTGACCTAGCGCATATTGTCAAGGTTTCGCGATTTATAGCTGCGCCATAGAAAAAGGGGTCTTCATGTTATATTTCATTTTTCACCAATATCTCTTTAATTACTGGACATATCTCAACGGATTTGGATGAAATTTTCACAGATCATGTGACCTAGCGCATATTGTCAGGGTTTTGGAATTTATTGCTATGTCATGGAAAAAGGGGGCTTCATGTCAAATTTAATTTTTCATCGATGTATCTCCAACTAATGGACATAATTTCATGAAACTTCATATTTTTATTGGTTAATCAAAGCCAGTGACCAATGAATCTGTCGTGCGTCCGTCTATCCATCCATCACTCCGTGCGTGAACCTTTTAGATCACAAGTAACACAATATATCCATTGAGCTTCCCAGGCAGGTGCTAGAAATTCTAACACTTTAGTCTCTATAGCTAGCTGCTTGAAATAGCAGCCATGTGGCGGCGTATATTGTGACGACGGCACTCTTGTTTTTATAAAAGATTTATTTCATTTTGTGAACATCATCGGTAAGTTTACACTCCTGGCTGCGTCACTCGTGAAAATATTACCCATGATGTTCACTCGATGAAATAAATTCCGAGCTTTTACCGAAATAAACAAATATCATCTACACCCTTTCTATCTGCACTTCTTTATAGGTATTTAGCATTTCTTATGGTTTAATGACCCAAGAATAAGCACAGTTCCATCAATACATGGACCAACAGAATCTGACCATGTTTGGTGGCTGAAAAGTCTTAACTGTTTTATAGCTTAGAAATGTATCGATAGGCTACAGGTCTACGTTTCCAATGTCTTGCATGAAACCGCTTATCCTGGTAAATATTTAAGTTACAAACATTGCATTTTGCTTTGACTAGAAACAGATACGAACTAAAATACTGAATAATGTGTAGAAATGTTAGCATACGAAAGATAGATGTCCGTTACTATTGTCGAATGTGTATCAGTTTCTTTATCAAGTTTAACTGAAAGTTTTGCATTCGTCGCAATGATGTATAACGCAACCTATCAATATATCAACTGATAATCACGTTCAGACGGATGCCTGATCTGATTTGACCAAATGCATAGATCATGCTGTACCACAACGTTTATAGAATATCAAAAATTATTGACTGGGCTTCTCACACTTGATTAAAATGGATGTCTATGTTGACTTTGTCTGGCCTAAACCTGATTATCGAGATGCAAAAATTTACAGTTCCAATCTTGGAAGGTTAGTTCCTATGACTGCATTTTAAGCACTTTAAGTTGTTTTTTTTTTTTTTTTTTTTTCACTGGATACAGTATGGCAAACGGATAAATTAATCTAAAAAGAGAAACTTCGTATTTTGCCACAATGCGTTTAATTGTACTCATGTTTAGAATCAAAACCCGTGTTCCCCATCCATATTTTGCATGTATTTTTTTTAAAAGTCATCTGCTACAGATCTGTTTCAGGATGTAATGGGATATTTCAAGACATTTTCCGTCTAATCTCCTTGTCTTACCACTGGACTGCAGACATGATTTATATTATCGCTTCTATCGGTTCTTAGAGTTTTATCAACTGAAATTCTTATATTTACAGTGATTCTAGTATTCATTTTCAGTCAATTATAACCCAATCACAGAATTTGGCGATTGGCCATACGTCATATCTATAGCCCAAAAGAATGGAAAGAAGTTTCGGATTTGTCGTCGGAAACGAGTCTTGGTCACGAAAAAATTGCTTCAGGTAAAAATCGTAAACAATGCTGAAAATCTTGAAAGTTTATCGCTAGAGTCATTTGTATACCCCCATATAAAAATAGAATTCTATTTAAGGTTTCATTGCGAGAAATGGTGTACTCAACTTCTTGCAGGTTCATGTTTTTCCCAAACTCTCAGCGATCTGTTACATTTAAACGCTGAAATGTTATTAACAAATACTGAATTTACATTTCTACTGTCTTTGAAATAATTCCCCTGCACTCTCGATATAACTTTCAGACATCGTTGAGCAATTCGGTGTTGAGTTCTTGTGACCTAGATTGTTGCGACAGCATACCTGTTTTGAGTATCTCGATTCCATTTTCTTTCTTGCTGAATGAATATGCAAGGCGAAGGTCGTACATAGTCATGCGACAAGCATCATGCAATATCGTCGCCTGCACAAGTAGATTGACGCAAAATCCCAAATTGCGTTTTCTCTCGTAATCTATGGAATCTTACGACCGTCAGCTGTCATATTTGTCATGGAGCAACAAGAATGACTAGTTGATAAGCTATCGACGAAATGGGTTAAATGTGACTTGAATTGAATTCTTTAGTAATTTCAATTATAGCTGGAATAGGTTCATGTTTACTTCGTTCGACATAAAACTGATTTTCTTTTTCCAGTTTTGTTTGGTCTTAAATACAGTAGAATGATTCTCACAGACCCCGAATCGATCCCGAATTTGAAATTGTTTAAATTCGTGGTGAATTCGGCTAGCTTCGGGAGATTCGTAGTGCTTCGTGAATCAAATCGGCGTCATTTCGGGCTCAAAAACACTTCGGGAGAACATTTTCAACATGCGCAGTTTTTTTTCCCGAATTCAAAAGTCGAGCCGAATTGATAAGAAGTCGGCTTATTTCGGTGTACTTCATAGTACTTCGTCCTACGTCGTAGTATTTCGGTGTACTTCGTAGTTGTCAATTCTGCGTTATTCGGGTAAGAAACCAGCCCTTATTCCGCGTACTTTCCCTTGGCTGCAGCAGCTGATGGTACTGTCCGGTGTTCTGCCTTCTGTCTATGGTAAGCCAAGGCCGCACCCACCACCGCCTTTGTTTCTTGTTCCTTAGCTGTGGCCGGTGCCATTCGTATTCCAGCCCCTACTGTCGCCAAACAAGACTTTGTTCAGCCAGGGCCTTCTCTGCCTCTTCTCGATTTCGATGAAGATGTAGCACAAGATGGCAATGATGTCTTCTTCAGCTGCGGTTGGCACGTTATCACTTCAAAAGTTTTAAGATGACTGATTCTCTACTAAAAATGATGAATTTATATACATGGTTGTGTCCTTTGTTTAAATTCGGGAGTAAATTCTTGGAGAAGATCTAAAACTCGTAGTAGATCCGGAGCTGTCAGTGTAGTTCGTCGTAGTTCGTTGTACATCGTAGTCCTTCGTACATAGAAATTGGGACAGTCGGTGTATGTCGGGATGCTTCGTAGTACCTGTGCTCCTAAACTCGGCGTATTTCGGGAGAAAATCGGGATGAAAGCGTAGCAAGTCGTAGTATATTGTAGTACTTACGTCGTAGCTCGTTCGGAAAAAATCGTTGTACTTCGGGAAATAATGCAATGAAGGTCTGTTGAACGGCTCGTTTTCATAGTGATTCGGGAAAAACGCTGTTTTCCGAAGTACTACGATTTTTGAGGGATTCAGGCTCTGTGAGACCGAGGGGTAACACACGTTGTGATCTTAGAAACGAATATAACATGAAGTAGTTCATTGGTTGTAGTCATGATTTATATAATCAAAACTGACAGATTAGCAAATTTTGCCAGTGTCGGGTGTTAAATGTCTCTAAACCTAAGATCAGTAACGACATCACAGAACAAAAACTGTGGCACCACTCACGTCAGCAGAAGTTCTTCAGCCCCAGGCATTTAATTACATCCAAATACAGCAATACAAACTGGACAACTTTACGCGCATATCACCAAGTTAGACCTGTGTAAGAAGTCATTAGCAAAAATACTTTCATCTTTGCACAACATCCCCTTTTCCAGTTTGTACGTACATATGAAATCGATGTTTACCCTTTAGAACTCTATATCTGGGACTCACGTGTATCGAAACTGTACTTCCTGATGCCAGCCTTCACTTTAATCCCTGGCCGAGTTCGGAAAGTGCCAACAGGAATAAAGTATGTACAATCTCAGTCTCATGTAATCGAGTTTCAGGATTTGGTTGTTCCTGATGTCTCTGTCGTAGACCAACCAGAAAGAAAAGCAAGGTGAAATAGTAAAGATAGCATTAACAGTTCTTAAAAGTTTACTGTATGATAATGAGGCTGTTTGCGGACATTACTGCAATCCAACATAGTAAGCTTTATTCTAATCTTTTTCAGAAGATCAGACTAGAAAAAAGCCTTTTGAAATAATTGGAATCAAAGTAACATTTTTTTTAAGTTCACGACTGCTTTCGCATACAAATAGCACAGTTAGTGTTTAGCCGAAAAAAGCTAGACAATAAACAAGAGGGCCATGATGGCCCTGAAGTCGCCCACCTGAGCCCTTTGACCAAACATGATCCATTTTGAATCTCTTTTGAGATATTAAGACAAACATTCTAACAAACTTTCATAATTATTGGACCGAAAATTTGGCCTCTAGCTTGTACACAAGCTTTTTCCAGACTCATCCAAGATATCATCAAGATAAACATTTTGACCAAGTTTCTTGAGTATTGAATTTAAATTGTGGCCTCTAGAATGTACACAAGGTTTTTCAAAGATTTGACCAAGTGACCTAGTCTTTCACCTGACCTGACCCATTTACAAAAACGTTTAAGATGTCATCAAGACAAACATTCTGACCAACTTTCATGAGTATTGGACTGAAAATGCGACCTCTAGAGCGTACACCAGGTTTTCCTAAGATTTGACCTAGTGACCTAGTTTTTGATCCGACATGACCCATTTTCAAACTCATCCAAGATATCAAAGCAAACATTCTGACCATGTTTTAAGAGTATTGGACCGAAAATGTGGCCTCCTCAGCTTACACAAGGTTTTTCTAAGATTTATCCTAGTGACCTAGTTTTTGACCCGACATGACCCATTTTCAAACTCATCCAAGATATTATCAAGGCAAACATTCTGACCATGATTCAAGAGTTTTGGACTGAAAATATGGCCTCTAGAGCGTACACAAGTTTTTTCTAAGATTTGACCTAGTGACCTAGTTTTTGACCTGACATGACCTATTTACGAACTTGTCTGAGATTTAATCAAGACAAACATTCTTACCAATTTTCAAGAGTTTTGGACTGAAAATGTAGCTTCTAGAGCGTACACAAGGTTTTCCTAAGATTTGACCTAGTGACCTAGTTTTTGATCCGACATGACCCATTTTCAACTCATCCAAGATATCAAAGCAAACATTCTGACTAACTTTCAAGAGTTTTGGACTGAAAATGTAGCCTCTAGAGCGTACACAAGGTTTTTCTAAAATTTGACCTAGTGACCTAGTTTTTGACCAGACATGACCCATTTTCATCTCTTCTGAGATTTAATAAAGACATGATTCAAGAGTTTTGGACTGAAAATCTTGCCTCTATAGCGTACGCAAGGTTTTCATAAGGTTTGACTTAGTGACCTAGTTTTTGACCCGACATGACCCATTTTTTAACTCTTTCGAGATTTAATAAACATTTTGACCAAGTTTCAAGAGTTTTGGACTGAAAATGTTGCCTCTAGAGCGTACACAAGGTTTTTCTAAGATTTGACACAGTGACCTAGTTTTTGACTGGACATGATCCATTTTCGAACTCGTCCGAGATATTATCAAGGCAAACATTCTAACCAAGTTTCATGAGTATCGGACTGAAAATGGCCTCTAGAGCGTACACAAGGTAAAAGTTGACGACGGACGCCGGACACAGCACGATCACAAAAGCTCAACTTGAGCACTTTGTGATCAGGTGAGCTAAAAAGGAACCCCATGTTATAAAAACGTGGCAGCTTTGTTCAGAGTATCAAAGAAAGTATCGGACATTGTAGATTTAAAATCAGCCTCCTCATGCGATGCAATCTGACCTTAACGTGCACCGTGAGCACTTGGAGTTTCTCCAGGAGACTAATGGGCACGTTTCTGTCTTGGGCAGTCAATCAGATTTTTTTTCAGTTGAAAGAAAAAAAGAAAGAAAGAAAGTGGAATAGTTTGTTATGCGAAAGATGAAAATTCGTGTGAAAAGAAAAAAACGGATTACCTATGGAGAAAGGGTTACAAAACTACGTTTATCAGATTTGTTAATGAGAGATACAGTTATAGCAAACGGAAATTCGTTATAAATCATTCGCATCCTTGATAAGCTGTAGCTAGCTATAAACGAACTGTAATTACAAAATCATTGCACGCACCATTTGTCGACATAGGAATAATTGCAAAGAGCAAAAATCATAGGGCTCTTTGACATAAGGAACCAGTGCACACATTAAAAAAAGATATTGCACTAATTACAATATAAACAGCGCTGTGGGAAAAAGTTTAACCCTTTACCACACAATGCCGACTTTTAATGGCCTTAACAAAGAAGACTTTTAAAAACATTGTTGGCAAAGAAGAAAATGCCGGTGACTAGCATTTTCTCCTTTTCCCACATTGTTTTCTACCCCATCAAAGACATCTTTAACAATTTTAGCCACATTTGGCATTTGCATATGCGTTGGGTTCGGACAGGTCAAAAATTTTGTCGTGTAGTAAAGGGTAAATGGATCCTCGTAATGCATTATACCAAGCAAGCCATTCCTTAAGATAAATCCTTTTGATTAAAAAAAAAAAACCCGCTGAATCATAGGACAGAATGTACCGATGACAAGAAGAAAACTTTCCAATAGCAAAATGTTTCAATTCAGGTCAACTTGCGCTGATTGCGCAGGCTGACATGGGTCGATAAACCTTTTGCAGACGCATGAAGCAACCTGTTCCAAGAGCGTGAATCATAAATATTTTTCCTTTTGACAATCGAATCAAAGTTCCAAGTTGCCATCGTTACAATTAACGGCGACCGTTTCCATTGAGAGTTTTAGAAAAATCCAGAGATCCAATGTCGCTTATCAACTGTTGACAACCAGAAGGGCTCAAGAGCACATGTTTCACATAAAATCATAAGGGAGAATTTGATAATATCTTCTTGTCCGAGACTACAAGGCCAACAACTTCGATATCTTATCACTACCATCGTCTTGTAGTCTACATACACATATTTGTCAAATCATGTTCCTTGGGTCAAAAACTGACCATATCCTGTGTTTTTTTTAAACATGCCTACATGTAGACATTGCACTATGAAAAAAGTAAAGATATAATTTGCCTGGAACTACAATGCACATTACTTTTCTTTCGAAAACAATGTTATCTATAGATCTCGTAACAACTTTGCTCAACTTAAGTTCCACACTGAAGATTTATGTTGATATTACTGTTTAGTTAAGTAGGGAACACTACCAGTGTTTTATTCTTTGAAAGAAAGGCTAAAAATTCTTCGTATTTGGCTTAAAGATATCGTCTATCTTCTGGAGGAAAATTCTCTGAAGGAGCCAAAATTGTTCATTGGCCATATATCGCATTTGTTCCTTTTAACCAGGTGAGTGGAATAGGGTCATCGAATTTTTGTTTAGAAACAAAGTTGACGACATACATGCTGTAGATCGAGTAAAAATTTGCAAAGTATTCCATGTAAAACGTAAGCAAGACTGACACAAAAAGCCTGGTTGACAACTGATTGCCCGTCAAATCGCTGTATGTCAATCATCTTTTCTTGGCAAAACTTTCTGCAATAAGCGGGATCAGTTTCCTGCATTTCTTGTAGCCGCTTGAGCCAATTACTTGTATCAAACTGTCAGGTGTTTGCTTTTGTCATACTATTTATACTTTGTTCGGGATGTATCTGTCGAGAATAATCTTATCCCCATCTCGAAGCTTTAAATATAACACTACAGATTCTACTTACACGTGAACGAAAACTCGCTGTCATTTGATACACAGATTGCAAAAATCGAAATGCATTTTTCATCAATAGAGTGCAAAGAGTAACAAGTGCATTTTTTGTTGATCATTTTAATTGTAGATTTCAATTCAGAAACCACTTATCGTTTTTGCCAGTTTAATTCGATTACCGCGTGAGAATTATATAAAACGTTTCAGTTCAAAAAGGCAGGTGGCTTCTCAGGTCGTACAGTTTTGCACTTCACGCTTTGCAACCATGTCTTTGTACTTAAAGATATTGTCTTACTAAATCAGAGGCCACTTGTAGCTGCAGAGGGACACAGATCAGTGTCTTTTAAACCGTTTCATTATATGTTCTTTAACCTGTATCCTGGGAATTCAAAATAATCAAAGGAACCAAACTTTCAGAATCCACTTAAACAGAAACGTGTGTAGTAAAAGATTGACATTAATTTGACTGCCGAAGTGCTTAAACCAAGATCAGACTGCAAGGACATGCAGACTGACCTTGATCTACACTCTTCCTAAAAGATATTAGAGGCCGTGAACATGGCTTAAACAGATCACAGACGAATTACTCTGAGTTAATATCTATTCGCAAAATAATGATTTAATGCGAAAACCACATGCTATTTGCAGTCTTATTTTATTCAATTCTAGTAAGGCAAGAGAATAATTGATAATGATAAAAATTAAACACAACTCGTGAAATGTCATTACAATCTTGAATATATCGGAAACACGTGAAACGTAACGTGTAATTAGATATGAACCATGCTTTGAAAAAAGGGGGGCTTAATAATCTGCAAAGAGTATCGATTTGTCGAAATGTTTTGCTATCAGTCGATTTTCTGTACGTTCAAGGACAGTTTTACCATTATGATTTTGTCGGTTGTTAGACAAATGGGTTTTAAAGATCCACAAGTATGTAAAGACTTGCTTTGTATAATGCATCGCCAGAACATAGCTCATATAAATCTACGCCGTGCGCAAACGTGATTGAAAGAAGGCAATGTAATCTTTACGCAAAGAGACTGCCAGTTCTTACAGAAATTTTTTCTACTCAGCGGAGCATGACATTTCATTGTTGTATAAAGTGTAATTTATTACATCGGATAAGGCAGTTTCTGAAATACTTCCAAGTCTTTTTCTTTCTTCATCTAATTAAGGTGATATCTTAATTTCAAATTCCCTTTCTATCTGAATATCGATGAAACTTAAATTACTAAAACTAAATTGAACATAAACTCCGATTTTACGAGTACATGCAATAGTGTTTATCATTGTAGATTGTATATGAGCCATGCTCTGGCAAAAAGGGGCTTAATGCACCTCCGTGATCCTTGGTAACAAGCAAGCCATCATATTATTTTGGATCCATAATTGCCACCTTTTTTTAACAACCGACATAATCATGAGGTAGACTGGTCCTTTGATATACAGAAAATTGACCAATAGCGAAAAGTTTCGGCCCAGGTCAGCCTGCGCGAAATGCGCAGGCTGAACTGGGTCGATACTTTTCGCAGATGCATTAAGCCCCCTTTTCACAGAGCATGGCTCATATATATTCGATGACTGTATTCGGTATGATAGGCATTCTGCCTTTTTTCCTGAATAAAAATATATACCTACTGGACAAAAACACTTAAGGATCATTATTTCTAATCTATCACAATAACAGGAAAAACGTGAAAATAAACCATGAATATACTAGAAATACTCAATAACAAGAACTGAATCAATTTCAGTTCAAAATTAACAGATTCATTCTGTTATCAAGTGTATAAATCATAAAAGGTAAGACACCCCCAAAATCCAAAATTAATTTCAAGATTGCAGTATCACAGTAAAACAACAAATTGTCCCTCTAAATGTCTCGTAGGTCCTGATCATTAATCTGTGTCCACTGCGAACTCAAATATTAGCACTGCAGTACATTCGCATGTTTGGGATGTGCCGCGGAAAATAGTTGTGCGGAATTTTGGCTCATTCATGGTGGAGAGCAATCTCGAGCCTATGGCGGTTGCGTGGAACTACTCATCGTGTAGAAACTGTCCTCTGGAGCATATCCAAGGCATGCTGTAACGGGGTTCAGGTTAGGCGAGCAACTGGGCCAATGAATACGATCAATTGTCTTAGCTTCAAGATAACCATTCACTTAACTTGCTCTATGCAGAATTGCATTATGGTCTATAAAAAGAAAGTAATTTCCAATTGTACCTGCACACGACCTAAAAATCGGGTACAAGATCTCGCCCCTATATCTGACACCAGAAAGGTTGCCCTTCACTACCTGTAAGTCTGTATTCTCATCAATAATGATGCCAGTCAAAACCATGACAGATTCACCTGAAAAGCGGTTGTGTTCTGGAACGCAACAGTCAGTAAATCGTTATCAAGTTCTACGCCAAATTTGCCTACGGCCATCATTAGAGTCAACACAGAAGCGAGAATCATCTGTGAAGAGAACTGGGTTTCAATGACGGAGTTGCCAGATGACGTGGTTACGCACAAAGTCTAACATTGCCATTCGGCACCGTCTTGTCAAAACTGTTCAAACAACCGATCGTTTGGAACCAGTAATGGCAGAATGGAGTCTGTTTCCAAGGATCTGTGACGTTACTAGCACCCTAGTTGCTTAAAGAAAGTCATTATTGTGGTTTACAGCTAACTTAAGCTTCCGACTGCATGCCATAGTCGCCAGATAACGGTCCTGACGGGCGAAAGTACACTTTGGAAGATCCAATCGGGGGTTTGCCAGCAACATTGCCAGTATAAAGGAAATTATTCCGGGGTCTTGAGAGAACACACTGTGACTCATTAAAATTTGCAGCTACCGCCCCCTGAACCTGGCCTCCTTGCAGCATACCCATTGTTTAAGCGGCCTCCTGGTTCGCTAATTGATGCCTCATTAGAGACTTCTCACCAAAAAGGCAAACGTTAACTCAAACACTCAAGTCAGCCGCAAGAAAGTTCAATATGATGATTTTTATCAAACCGCTGCATATGCTGATACATTTTGTTTTTGACACCATCATGCTTTGCTTTAGAGTGGTCACCCAACCATAAAATGGAAGGACAGATTAACAACCTGGTTTTATTGATAGTGAATTGAGGAATGTACAGATGTCAATTTTACCAAAGTATACATTTCTTTCTCAGAAGTAGATTAAAAGAAAATAATGATCCTTAATTTTTTTTTGTCCAGTATATTCTATCACACGAAGCATTTACTGTCTATCCGTGTGGTATTAGAGCAATATGAGCTGGGAGAAGAGTTTTTTGCATCTTCGTAATGCACTTTAACAAGCAAGTTGTCGCATAATATGAATAAGAGCGGCAAATTCAGGAGGTAGAATGGCCCTTTGACATGCAGAAAATTTACCAATAGAAAAAAAAATTCAACCGTGGTTAGCATGCTGCGCAGTCTGACCTGGGTCGATACTTTTTGCAGATGCATTAAATTACCTTTTCGCTGAGAATGACTCGCATATTTTTTTCGATCTACTATAAAAACGATACTAATAATCTGGAACTTGCTCAGTATAATATACAGGGCTAGTTATCCCAACTAGGACAAATTTTGAATAATTTTCACTGAGTGATTTTAATTGTAGCATGATTCATCACTCTCTCGCAACTGCACCTTTTCGACGAAGTCCAGTAGAGAAGACAGCCAGTAATTTGGAAATTTTGCTTTGTGGTAAACACCGATTTAAAAAGCCCATGATTATTAGCCTTGTGCATTACCGGCTCAGCCATCGGGCTCGTAGGAAGGATTTAATCAGAACAGTAGTAGGCAAACCCGATATAGTATGAAGATGCTAGAAAAATTTTCTTCTTCCATACTGATTAACCTATAATCCTGTTATCAGCTTTAAAAAAAAAGCGAAAAAGTGGTCACTAGTTTACCAAAGACAAAAAAGGTCCGGACAAGCCATCGGTAACATCAACGCCGACGAAAATCTTAAGCTGTTCCATGCGTAATAGTGGAGCTAAAAATGCTCGAATTCGCATGGTCAGATCACGTGATCGACTTTTCTGCATCACAAAAACACTTTAAAATTCAACTTAAAACTAAATTAGTCACTACATGGCCTCCCAAAGTTCAAATGTTGAGTTTTACTGAGTGCTTGAAAAGCTGACCACTCGACGGATCAGTTTTGGTAACATGGAAGAGCCTCTAACATGAACAGTAGCTTGTTCCTTTAATCATGTTCCCCGCAAACCTATATTGTCGATCTATTGATGTGAATCAACTGATGATTTATTTTCAGGACTGCATTTCTTTATTGAACCTCATTTCTAGTGCTATGATCACTCGTCCTCCACATAAAACTGCCATTGGTTTGATTGAATGGCCACAAATGATATACAGATGTATTACATCATGGATTGTGCCCACACAAAACCATATTTCACTATGTTTAGGTATAAAGGTGCTTGGATAGACACAGTTTAATGTTGTGTTTCATTTATGTTAAGACGGCATTTGAGTCCGCACAATTTTGCAGTCTTTTACAATTTCTAGACAAAATGTAGATTATATACTTTTACTCCTTCTGCCAGTAGTCTGAACTTCAGGAAATGATGGATTTATATTGATTCATAAAATATGAAAGATGAAAGACTTAGAGATATAAATCATTGCTGGAGTGAGAAAGTTACTGGGCGGAGGCAAAATGCTTGTGTTTCTTACAGAAAAAAAACCGTGGCTTTGAAAGAAATTTTTATCTGAAGTAGAAATTTATTGAAAGGCACCGAGAAATATATGTTGCGCCCCTATTCTTTCGAAAAATATTTTTTCCAGAGAACCTTGAATTTGCAGCTCACACCCCTTGTCCTTTGTAAGAGAAAATAAAACGTAAAATGCTAGATACGAATCTTGATAAGGCGGCAGAAACAAATCCTACTTGATTCAAAGGCAGATCATTTGAGAACGTGTCATAATTACTGTCATGATTTGTTTGCTAAAGACTCGACCAACCAAATAAAATCATAAAACTAGGTTAGTTACATACAACAACCCTAATCCCAATCTGGAGATTTATTCTTCCAATGCTCTGACAAAGTTTTCAGTGACTCTAGACTATAACTCATTGTAATGTTTCGCTTACTCAGCCTTGTTACAACCAAATAAAATGAGACATATTCGGTCTTCTAAGAAAGACAAGTCTTTATAGTGGTGGCCTCAAGCAACACAAGAATGCTCTGTTCAACATTAAAGACGATTTATCAGGCTGCATCGACAGTTTGACCAACTCGGATACTCGTATCATATAACAGCACCACACAACTAGTAAAATATCACAGTCTCGATAATCTAAAGAAATTATTGAAATAGGTTATGATCATGTTAAGAATGTATTTTTTCTGTTGTGTTACAAGTATCAGAAAGTGTTAGACATTATAAGCAGTGTAAACCTGTTTTTTATTTACAAATGTTTTTGAATCAACTTTTGCTAAAACCAATCACTCTTGATGATTGTTTCCTGGAAGCATGACCGGTAATCGCACCAAGCTGTAAAAGGTTGAATCCAACCATCACGACGTTCTTGAGAACGCTTGACCTCTGATTTGAGAGTTGAAGCTCTACCCTTACATTACCATATCTCATGAGACCACACTGGCACAGCTACTTAAGGCGTAATAATTTCCACTATAAGATATCTTTTTCAGGATCAACCCTAGCTTACGACCAATGGTAGCATCGAACCAAAGATGAAGGAACACGTAGCATTGAGAGCATTGAGTACAGTTAAGCTACACAAATTTAAAAACAAAAAAGTAATATTTCAATTTTAACTGTATACATGTATCTATATTCGAATATTAAAATACTTTGTTTATCACACAGGATATGTTAATACTATACACATCAGGAACCTTCAGCCAGACTAATGTGTTGTTTCCAACCATATCGATCACCGGAACTTAAATGAAAAGCTTTTACATTTGTGAGGGTCGTCAACCAACAATGTATAATCGATGAGATGTCAATCTGGTTTATGTTTCGTCTGATAAACTTTTGACTATGTCACCGTTTGATTAAGCAGATGTTTATGTAATTTGCGTGAATTTGAAATCGCTCTTAGGTAAATTCGACGTATGTCTTTGAGCTTTGAGGCCAAATTGTCTTTTGAAAAGGGTTTCTTTTTTTTTTCTTTTGAACGTCTGTGTACACTTTGATATTAACTGTGGCTGTATGAAAAAGAATATTGCATGCATACCACAGAACAATACATATATGGGTTACAAGCAGTAATACTATGTTTTTTATGAGATGTGTTTACCTGTAAAGACTTGTATTCATCGATCTTAGTAAAAGACATATTTTCAAGATTGTTTCTATGTTATGATAAACATCTGCAGGTGGCGCAGAAGAGACCACACACAGATTAAATGGTATGTTGTGACAGGTTGTAAAATATTTATATACTTCAGGCTCTAACTGACATCTTTTGTTTTAATGATGTTGCCTCTTACTAAAACATCTATATATTAACATTTATCTGTATGCATCGCAAAATTGACACATGTAGCAAACATAAAATGAAGTTTACTGTCATCTAGCAGCCTCATTCTTTTTCCATAAAAAGCGAAGCCCTTTGACTGTCAAGTAATAGAGACCAAACTATTTAGTACAATTTGATATGATGATAATGGTCTGTCGTAAGTATATTTATAATTACACGGCCTTTTCACTCATCGTCTTCCCTCTACATGCATAGCTTACTCTGTCCAGACATGCGTGAAATAAATGTTGTATACAGTGGTGATAGATCTAATATGATTCCATTCACAAAACTAGACAGAACTCTTTCTACTTTCATCATGATGCTGTCCAATATCTATGGTTTTCTTGTATAGCTTTCCTATGTGCCACTTGAATTTTTTGTAGTATGGATGAAATTTGCCAGCACAGACCTACTTATCTTAACCCTTATCCTGCTAAATAGGTGAAATGAAACCTTCAAGCCGATAGTAAAAGATAAAATGTTTCTATGTCAAAGTTATTTTTGGGAAAAAATACCTCCTTATCGTACAGTGTGGATCCAAGATTCGACTGCACGTTTTGTGCAGTCTGATCTTGATCTACACTGCCTGCAAAAGGCCCTTCAGTCGCGCTTAGCAGCCTAAGGGTTAATCAGCACAACTGAATTTTCAACATGTATGATTATAAGATGTTATTATACTCGTGTACATATTGTTACATGCTAAGATATTTGGAACTTTCCCATCCAAAGGTCTGAATTATCTCAGAACTATAAATATTTACACAAAAATCACAAATATTTCGGAATATAAACATATCTTGTCTTAATGATGTACAAACACGCCAAATAAATTCGTTTATGACGCGGATACGTCTGAGTAGAATTCACTTCAGAGAAAATATCTATCACCAAAGTTATGAACTCATCGGTAATACAGAATCACTGATATACTCTTCGCGTTATGCCATTTTCTGCCCGTCCAAGGACCATTGTATCTCATGATTCAGTCGGTTGTTAGACAAAATGAATTCTATAAACTCATAGATATGTGATAACTTGCTTTGTATAATTCATCACAGAGATGCACTAAAGCCCGTTTGCCAGAGCATGACTCGTATATTTTGCCGAGTGACAGGAGCGCATTGGTAGACCGGTAGTTCACTTATCAGATGCCCTGGGTTGAATCCAGTCATAAGCTGGGTCAACCTTTAGAACGATCCAGAACACGATAAGAGTACTGGCAATCAGTAAGACTGATTCATAGAAGTTGTACCATTTTTAAAAACCAAAAATGGTTTTAGTTTAAGAAAAAAATATTTGTGCGGCGATTTAAGCGGAGTTAGACGAATAAATGTTCCTAGGACACGCAGAAAATTTATCGATAGGAAAGGTTTCGACCCATGTCAGCCTGCTGGGACTGCGCATCAGTACATCAACTATCAACACAAATATGCCTGACTTTAGTGTTTGGTCTATATCCCTGTCAAAGAAGAGCATGTATTTGTCCTAAGCTACTCTAACTTGTGACCACAATTTTCCACGAAGAGAAAAGTTATCACCAAAAAACTTTTAATGCACTCTTATCTCTGCTCATTTGTCAAAAGGATGATTTATAACTGGTTTGCTTTCAAAGAAATGGCATAGGTATTAATCGATACATGTCATCTAAATGCTTGAAGTCTGGTTGCCTTATCTCGTTGTATATTTCTATCATATTACCACCTTTACCCTTGGAGTGATTTATTTATACTATACTGGCACGCGCGGATGATGTTGCCAGGGCAATCATTTTGCTGACGAGAAACCTAAATTCCGTAATGAAACGTGGGTGGAATAATATGTAATAATGTGCAAATGGCAGTGACAAATCTTACAGAGTCACTCCGGAGTGGACCTGCAAGCATGGAAATTCCCCAACATCTGACCATTTAGTCATGGTGCATCCCAGCATGTGACGGTTCTCAGTGTATTGGGTCTGATGCACAGACAAACTATGATTGATTGATTGTATGGTGTTTAACGCCGTTTTCAAGATTATTTCAGTTATATCGCGGCGGCCAGTGCACCTATCCATGCTTTCCCGGAGTTTCTTTTATCAATACTCCGAACAATATTCTTTCCAAGCCAGTGGCTGCTTTCCCACATAAGCAACGTCGAAACAATGGTCAGCGGTGAGAGAAAAATGAATTCTGTCGCAATGACTATCATCAATCCTCGGAAAGACATTGGCCGAGCCGGGGATCGAACCAGCGATCTCCTGTTCTCAAGTCCAGTACGCTACCGACTGAGCTACCGGGGCTCGGCCACAGACAAACTACCTGGCCATGCTATTGAGAAAATCAAGAAGTACCCATGCTCCACGTTCTACACCAACATTTCTAGCAGTTAAGCAGGAGCAGCCTCAAGGCTTTCGCAGCTCAATGCAGCGAAACCAGATAGGGAACATGCTGATACTGCTTACCCGGTCCCTCAACCGGAACCAGAGCCACAGGCTGAGGAGGAAGAAGCAGAAGGCCCTGTTGCTGGGAGAAGGGTCATCCCAAAGGCTGTCGACAGCTTTTCGAAGGAGTGAAGGAGGCATTTATGACTTCTCGTCGAAGTCTCAGAATACAATAATTGTCATTGCTCCTTTCCTATCATTCTGTGAGAACAAACGTTCTCACGTTCTCTTTAGCCGCCTTCGTCGCCGTGTCATCTTGTTAGATAAGAGAAAAATGTCAGACCTAGGTTAGAATGTGAAAAATGTGAAGGACCCCATCAGAACGTGCTTGACCGGGACCGAAAGCACTCGTATTCATCGCAGACCGCTACTATACCCTGACAGAGCTAGCAAAATTGGGTATGGCTTATATCCGACAGCAGACTGAAGCACAAGCTTGCACCGTTTGCGTTCTTGGCAGATTTTGAAAATTACACATAATTATTATCAAATGTCTATTTCAATATTCATATTACTTTAACTTAAAAAAAAAAAAAAAAAATTAAAACACGGTGAAAGTTTTATCTACAACTTAAAGAAATCAGGAATTAAAGTGTGCGAAAAGTGGTTTATAACAATGTAGTTACTACAACAGAAACGAATGACGGGTACAAATATATTCTTACTGCTTAGCAAACTATGACTAGAAGATTTGATATGTCAATATTAGAAACCAATAAATATGATTTCTCTTTGCTACATACCGTGAATAACTGGTTATTGACTTTGTCTTGAAAGCGACTTCTTGTTATCTTTATCAGGTCTCTTTTAAACTCTGGGAGCGCCGCACACAGCTATAACTGCCATTGTAAGGAGTGTAGATCAAGACAAGTCAGCGCAAAACGCGCAGTGTGGTCTCTTGTAAATACTGTCATCTGGCTAAATGAGTCCATCTTTGTTAGCTTGGCGCTCTTATAGTAAATACTCCCGTCAACAAAGTTGCGCGAGAATACATTAGTTTCACACTGCTTGGTCATCTAAAGACGAAAATAGTTCGCTGCCGCTAATTTAGGATTTCTTTGAAATTTTGACATAGATTGAAGCAAATTCGCACCTTATCTTGACATGTTTGGTAAGACCTAATGAAAAGAAGCCCATTGACCTTTTGAATTTGGATCAACTACGGTACAGATTGGCCTGGTCATTTTAGTGGATTCCTCAGTGCCACCTGTAAACGTTGTTTCGTGTTAAGTTACCAGCACTCCCTCTTTTTTTCCAAAGCCGTCTCTCTCAGGGCCGTAATACACGGGGTTCATTTTTAAATGGTAACGGACTGTTTGCGGTGAATGACATTGCAAAACAGATTTTTTGATATAGTTGATTTATTTTACCGATGGTATTAATTTCTGTATCTTTGAGCGTACTTAAAATCCAAATGAACAGCATTTTGCTATCAAACTTCACAAAAAATTTCTGGATACAACAAGGGCGCTAGAGTATTAAAAGGAAAAATTGCATGTTTAAGGAAGCAACAAACATATGCCTTTGTATACGAGCTATGTTTAGTGCTCAGATTTACGATTATAAATACGATTTCTATTTGTTTAGTTGTGAGTTCAAGAGTACTCGACACATGTTTGACTGCTTATGTAGACAAACAACAGCACATGACTTTATATGCGGACTGTGCTCGTTGCTTAGATTTGCGGACATTTCTGTTTGTGTGTTTGTGACAATCGTTTTTTTCAAAATGCATTTTATACTAAATTTCAAGGCAATTTAAGTAACTGCAGTAAAAAATTCTAACGTAATTTGAATTCTTCTGTCGTAAAAATCTTGAAAACAAATAAACAATTCTGGTTATATTGTGTGTATACTTTATGTTTTCCTGTCTTGAAGCTATTGTAATCTAAATCTCTGATATCTCACTTGTTATTTATGTAGTGTTTGTGTCATTAATACTATCTGAATGTAAAGGCCTGCAATGCAAAAGAGAAAAAATCTCACTGTGGTGATAGCCTAAACTTATGGATTGTAAAGATTCAACAGATATCATCCAAAGTGATAACACAAAAAATAGTAATCATTTTCTTTGGAGACTCTCTGGCGGACGCGTCTGTTATCATTTCACGCGCGTGCTTGTTACCAGCGATACGCATCGCTTCATTCGGAACCTTGGTCCTTATTCGCCCACATCATCCGTTTCTGCTGAATTTAGTTCGACTTTTAATTAGGTACATCTGCATTTCACGAGAGACGTGCAAATGCAAATGTTATTTTATCAAACTTGTTTTAGTCAGTCTTGTCACTCTAGCATAATTGCATAACTCTTACTCTCGTAAAACATGCAGTCCGATATATTCCGTTATGGATTTTTCATCTGTGTATACTTGATTTGAGCTATGCTCTGTGAAATGGGGGTGAAATGCATCTCCAAAAAGTATTGACCATGTCAACTTTGAGTCGAAACCTTTTGCTATCGGTTAATTTGCTGCGTGTTAAATGGCCATTCTATTTTATGATTCAGTCAATTGTAAGACAAAATAGATTCATAATCATATTATGACTTGCTTGGTTTTATGCATCAAAGTGATGCACTTAACCCCTTTTACCAGAACATGATTCATTTGTTTCGTGCCATTTACAAACGTAGCCTTGTTTGAACTTTATCGTAAAAGTCACACCTAGGCTTACTGTTTTTAATAATTCCAGGTCTGTTGACTTGTACGTTCGGTCAGTAATACTTTGCTTTTTTCTGTTGTTTTCAATAATAAAAGTAAGGGCTTTTGAAATCTTCTGCGCAATAGCGTAACAGATTTCCCAGGCTTTTATGAATTCCAGGAAAATTTATCCATAAAAGACTTGCTGAAACTATAGCTTTTATTATACTTCATTTGAGTCGAAATGGCTGTTTTATGCTTGAGCTTACAATCGTGTGTTGTACGCACCTGTAAAAATGAGCTATGTGAAAATAACGGAAAAATAGTTGCGTACACCTTTCACACAATTCAAGTAATGACATAATAGACAGAAGTGTATTCATTTTCATTGCTTTTTTTTTTTGACTGAATCGAAAGACCCGTACTCGCTTGCCTTTTTTTTTTTTTTCCTTAACCTTATCCTGCTAAATAAATGAAATGAAACTTTCAAGCCGATAGTAAAAACCCAAATTTTACTGTTTCAAAAGTTTTTTTTTTTTTTTTTTGGGGGGGGGGGGAGATATCTCCTTATCGGACAATGTATGTCCAAGATCAGACTGCACGTTCTGTGCAGTCTGATCTTGATTAACACTGTCCACAAAAGGACTTTTAGTCACGCTTAGCAGCTTAAGGGTTAAGTTACTTGATGTAGTTTTGGTAACAACTTGTATAGTCCTTTTGAAATCTTCTTTAATAGCAAACCTTTCCCTTACATGACGCCAAGTAAACAAAATGTACATCTTCAGTCAGCAAAGTAGGACACAAATGTTGCAATTCCAAACTATTTTTGCTAGAATATCTCAACGGACTGGACGGTGTCACTCTTAGATCAGACTGCACTTGGACCATGCATTTTAGTCCGGAACGACATCGACCACAATCTAAATTTGTGAAAGGCATGTACGGGTTAGTGTTCATTCAAAGTAACCGTACCGATTTAAATGTCTTTTTCTGGCCGATGTCGACTATTGTTTGACATTGAACACATGTCTCTGCCATGGGATATTATTGCGTAATAATTGCAAGCTTTTTCAATCAATGTCCTAAACAAATATTGCTTCTGTCACTCATAGAAGGCGTAGAAAATGCCAATATATATTTCAGAGCTACTACATGTTGAAAGAAAGAACACAAGAGCGGGGCTTCGGGAAAAAAAAAGGTTTAATTGATTTGTGTGACTTACAAAGCATGTCATCCCATAATTCCTGATCCATAACTTACATTTTGTCGAACAACCAACTGGATCAAGACGTAGACGGTCTTCTGACATGCAGAAAATTGGCCAATAGCAAAAACTTTCGACCAAGGTCACCCTGTGCCGACTGCGCAGTCTGACCTTAGAGCATGGCTTAGATATGTCTCGTGAACAATAAGATTTTTCTTTAAACATTCAAAAAATAAAATTGACTATATTTGATCATTTGTCATATGGCAATAACGTGTTTATGTGATACTTTTTCTACTTTGATTAGGTAAAATAGCCATTTTTATTAGACATTTCAACATGCCAAAAAAAGCACGTCTGCTCTTGATCTCTGGGTGTACAAAACACTTTTTTTTCAAATTAGGTACTGAAAAGGCTCATAACGTGCATGCTGAGCACATTTTTGCCCGGTGGTTTTGAAGAAAACGTCTAGGTATTGTCATAGCCCTGTGGTCGCCGTCTTGCAAAAACTTGACGTTTTATGGTATTTCTGAATATAGTTACTGAAGATATTTACTTCAAACTGGAGGAGAAGGCTTTTGAAACACTGTGGGGAAACAAGAAAATGCTGGTAACCAGCATTGTCTCCTTTGCCCACAATGTTTTCTATCCTGTAAAAAGAGACTTTGATTTATCTGTTTCACTTTTGATTTTGTCGTCTGCAAAAACTTTGAATTTGGAAGAGTCTAAAATTTGTCGTTTGGTAAAGGGTTAACGTACAGAGCGAGGTAAGCCTAAACGAAGCAGTTTAAAGAGTAGATGCATAACAGAAGAAACAGCCCCTGCCTGTTTGGTTTGACTGTGTACATGCACATCTATAATCTGCTTTTCCATCCTAGGTATGCTTAAAATTAGATAAAAAAGAACATTACGTTTGAAACCTTTTAATAAAGCTTTGAGATAATGTAAGATTTGCGACCACTCCAATTCCCTTTTCAATTATAATATGAAGAATTTTCTTCAATTGCAAACGATTTTGATTAAAATCTTTACGATTTTCATGTTCCAAGACGAAAGCCATCGGGGCATTGTGAAAACGTTGCCATGACAAAAGTCTGTGTTTAACGACGGAGATTCCGAATGGCGTGATGGAATAAAATTCGTGATGTTTACAAGCGAGCTCTCGAGCTGGAAACAATGCCGGTCCGCCAACAAGTCTCCGGGCACAACTGAATTCGATTTTCCTCCTTTATATCTTTTACGAACATCGAGCCATTTACAAGCAGTTGTCTAATGCATAACAGCACATTACCCCACCACTATCTGAAACGAATTCGTATCAAACAGCTTTGAAGCCAGCCTTGTAAAATGTGATAAACTAATATGACTTATGACCAAAAATTTTATTATCTCTGAAAACGTCGC
Source organism: Hippopus hippopus (assembly GCA_946811185.2). Lineage (NCBI taxonomy): Eukaryota > Metazoa > Mollusca > Bivalvia > Cardiida > Cardiidae > Hippopus > Hippopus hippopus. The sequence goes on along the minus strand of OX328099.1, from coordinate 46,910,919 downwards.
GGCGAAAGGAGTAAATGCATGGTTCGGGCAGTTTCTTTGCCCATCACAAAGTTGTCAGCAGTAGAATACCGGAAGAGGAGAAATTTCGTCTGCCGACTGAAATGTGTTTAATTGCTGTATTCCGTCCCATTGCAATTTCCAGTTTGTTGAGCCTAACAAAATAGCAGTTGTAAAATTGCTTCGGCGTCATGATTTGAGAAGAAAATTTATGTGTTGAGGTTCCGAACATAACTTAAAACCATTTCGAGTTATAAATGGCTATTAAGATTTAAATCGGTTTATCGTGCGGCAAGTTTTTAGATTGTTCAAAATTAAAAGCATTTGCAGACGACAAATCAATCATGGCTAAAATGATACTTGGTTTTGAAAGGATAGAAAACCTTGTGGGGAAAAGGAGAAAATGGTGGTTATTAGCATTTTCTTCTTTTCCAATAGTGTTTTCAAAAGTTTTCTCTCTCAGGGTCGTGATAATTCGGATTGTATGATACTAGATAGTTAATCTAATATCGAAATATATGCGAAAAAGTTTTTTTTTAAGGTAATTGCTTGCTCGAACACTGCCATATAAATGACTACAATAAAGTGAAAAAAGTAGGATACGATTTTTTTACATACGATCTGGTAGATGAAACGGAAAGGCTGTCTCGATGTATTTTTGTGTGTGTGTGAAATAGGGGATATATTTTGTGCTGACGAATCAAGTTATAGATTCTTGAACTTGGTTGATCCGCGGACTATGTTTATCAATGATTATTCATAAGCCTGTCAACTCAATATGTCAACAGCAGATGAAAAACATGAATGTTCCTTTTTGCACGTCATCATAACTCTTTATTTTCCTATGAGTGGGCTGTTTAAGTCAGCATGACAAAATGCAACATAATGTGTGTGTGGTTTTTTAAGACGATGTAGATCAAGAACTGACTGCTCAAGACTTGCCGGTAATCTTATCATTCTTCTGCACATTCCTATATATGTTTCATATCTTAGCGAAGAAACCTTTGGGTATGAAGTTAACAGGTCTTTTCATTAGATGAAAAAGTTTCTCACGTATATGTTTTTAGGATTGCACTGTGTCAAAGACAGCCCTTGTTTGGATTACAGTTTTGCAAAAAACAGTCTGTGATAAACTTTAGACGCGGAACAGGTCTCAATTGCTCTTCAGGACAATATAAAGTAAACTCAATCTGGATAAAACGTGCAGTCTGGTCTTTGATCTATACTATACGATATTTGTATGATATTTAAATTAAAAAGAAACCATGCATTGTGATTTCCTTTTACTGACAGCCATCTACAAATGTGTGATCACTTTACCAAACAAGCCCGAGTTTTAACGACAATAAAAAAAGATGCTGACTTTTGAATACACCGTGGACAAAAAATAGAAAAATGCATTTCGTCTTTTTCCAGGTGTTTTATGAACTTCCAAAGACAGATTTATTTTTAAATCATATTTAATTTGTGGTCTGTAAATGATTTTAATTTGGACGAGTCTAGAGCTTTGTTGTCTGGTAGAGAGTTAACAGAGTCATCTGAGAGCCTCTAGGAGCTTCAACTGTATCTAACTCGCCCACTGCCACCTTTCCGAGGTTTTCACCCGTATCCTTCTAAATTAGTGAAATGAAACTTTCTAGTCGATAGCAAAAACCTAAATTGTACTATTTCATAGGTAGTTTTCAGTAAAAGATATCTCTTTATCGAACAGTGTAGATCCAAGATCAGACTGCACGTTCTGTGCAGTCTGATCTTGATCTGCACTGTCCGCAAAAGGTCCTTGAGTCGTACTTAGGCTGGAGGTTAAAATGACTGCAACAATAACTGAATTGTTTTAGAACTACATATTATTTGATAATCTAGTGTTAAGTAGCGAATGAAGTATCGCAGAGATCAGACTGCACAATTTGAAAAACTTGACAGTCAGATACACAGGGACATCGAAATTGATTTATTAATCTTTATATTTCCTTCTGATAGACAAAATCAGACGACACGTTCTGCAAACTTAACACTAGGATACACAGGAACACCGAAATTAAGTTCTAAAAGTTTATTATCTTATTACGGGGAAGATAAGAAATCATCACAAATTGAGAGTCCATATCAGACTTGACCTCTTATAATACTGCGCTTGTATTCACCAACCATTTTTATCCTTTGTCTGCCAAGCACGACCCAAGGACCATTTCCAGACAGTGTAGATAAAGATTAGACTGCACAGAACTTGCAATCTGATCTTGGATCCACACCTTCCGATAAGGAGATATCCTTACCTAAGAAATACCTTTGAATTAGCAAAAGTAGGGTTTTTACTGTCGGCTTGAAAGTTTAGTTTCACTTATTTAGCAGGATAAGGTTTAAACAACATTTTCTTTTTCTTTTGTTTGTAACGCATTTTCTGACTGGCGAAAACCAAAGGGTTTGGCTAAACCATATGGATTCGCCAATCAGAATTAGAAATAGACAAATCAGAAATGGCGTTACTTTTTGAAACATATATACTGAACCAAAAAAGACACTTCCCCTGTGTTTAAGTGCAAATGCAATGTTATTTAAAAAAATCAAAATGTCAGATGACCTACATATATTCGGGCGAACGATTATGTGTCCGATAAAACAAATTTTAACTCGATTGAAAGCATTTTGCAGAAGAAACCCGCTAAAAGCGATTTTCACGTGCATGCACGGACCAGTATAATTCGTGTATATTTTTTGAAACCTTTCAGCCTAATTTTATAGACTTTCATGTCAATAAGAAAAAGACTTTGAAAAAAATTAAATTCTTTTTAGTTTTCTTTATTTTTGATATGCCTAGAATTCCGCAAAATTTACGCGAACGTGCCATTGGCATGCTTAATGCTGGTATGACGATGAATGCTGTTGCTATGAATATTGGATGTTCTACTCGTGCTATTCGACACCTTAGGCACCGTTTTCAAGCAACAGGGCGTACGGAAGATCGACCACGTAGTGGACGTCCTCGCGTCACGACGCACTGCCAAGACCGCTATATTCGGAACACCCACCTGCGCAATCGCTTCCAAACTGCCACAGCCACTGCTGCTAACACCCCTGGTACACATAACAACCGTATATCTGCCCAAACTGTGCGCAATCGCTTGCGCGAGGGTGGGCTACGTGCACGTCGTCCATACGTTGGTTGTGTTTTGACGCGACGTCACCGCGTAAATCGTGTTAATTGGGCACGTACACACCAACGCTGGCTTAGACAACAATGGAATAGCGTTCTTTTCTCTGACGAGTCCAGGTTTTCCATTCATCGAGGTGATGGCAGGGTTCGAGTATACCGTAGGAGAAATGAACGTTATGCCGACTGTTGCGTACTTGAACGAGATCGTTTTGGGAGTGGGGGTTCTGTCTTGGTCTGGGCGGGCATTGCACATGGCTTTCGCACTAATCTCGTCGTTATCGAAGGGAATTTAAATGTCCAACGCTACCGAGATGAAATTCTTGTGAGGCACGTTATCCCACTGTTTCAAAATAATGCCAATATCACTCTTTTTCAGCATGATAATGCCACAAGCCATACAGCTAGGAACAATGTGAATTTCCTCAGGGCGAATAACATTGAATTTAGTAATGACTGGCCTGCCAAAAGCCCTGATCTGAATCCCATTGAACACCTTTGGGATAATTTGGACCAGCGTGTTAGAAGTCGCCCTATTCCACCGTCAAACGTCATTCAGCTAAGACAAGCCTTAATTCAGGAATGGAACAACATTCCACATGCCGAAATCAATACACTTATGCGTTCTATGCGCCAACGATGCCAGGCAGTCCTTCATGCTGAAGGTGGTCATACCCGGTATTAATTTGTGATTTTGGTGAGCGACCCCTTCCGCATTTTAACTACCATTTCACTACTTTTGGATAAACCCTCAGCAATAATTTTTTTCACACAAAGTTGCAATAAAATACTCTTTCAATGCATATAAATCTAGTTTAATCCTGATTTTCATATTTGTGTATATCTGCACTTAAACACAGGGTAGTTTCTTTTTTGGTTCAGTATAGTTGGACGAAGAATGCAATATGAATGCGCAGAAGCCGAGCATCCTTACATTTTTTTTTTTTCCGTCTGTCTTAACGGAGGTTTACGCTGCTTTCAGCAGCTTTTCATTCTCGCATCAAAGCGAAGGCTCATTTGTTCTTGTATTTGTTTGGTTTTTACCGGTATAGGGCTTGAGCGGTGTGGTGTCTTTCCCATGGATTAGAAGCCGCGATCCGGGGTCGAAATAAGGTCACTTGGTCCCTTTGACAGTATCACTGAACAGTATCGTGGAAAACAGTCTCCTTTGATGCCAGTATCAGTGACACTGCTTGAGTATTCAGTCGTTATTCCTGTTTATAACAGCTCATACAGCGGATTCAAATCCGATATTGACTTAATTCAGTAAAAACAGTCTTTTTCATAGGTCACTTTTCAGAGAGACAGAGACACAGAGAGAGATAGAAACAGAGAGAGAGAGACAGGGAGCGGGGAAAAGGGAGGCATAGTTCATTATGTAAATCCATTTGATAAGGCTCATTTCGTAGTTTGAGCGACTCACATTTATGACGAAAATCAATATGGTATTTTCGCTCAAAGCAACATTCATTATACTTTCAGTTCAAGATATTATTGGCTGTCCGCACAGTTCAGTTTAATTACTTTGCGAACCTCACAAGTCGCTTATTATATGACAAAGTCACTTATGTGCCTCATCAGCTATTTGCATGTACACATAGTATTCTAATTGCGACCGATGCTAACCTTCGCCTAGAGAATAGACCATAATTTACCTTCACGTCCTTACAGTACGACCTAAGTCTGCAATGAGCAGTATTCAATGAATTGTGTAAAGATTATTGTATCCATTTGAAATTAACAATTACTTTCCAAAAGAACAGTTGTTTCTGTTGACCAACTTAACTAAACAGGATAAATGTTGTTGTGTATTTTTTGCCGGTTATTAGCGATGGCAGATCCTGTATATTAATTGCATTTCAGACACGATTAACTTTCGTTACTTCTCAGTCTTCTTCCTGAACCCATCCCAGTATCTAATCATTTGTTCCGTTAATGCAAGATCTAAGTGCTTATGAAGAGCACCGACGTCCTGTTTCAACACAAAAATTGCTCTGGTATTTAAATAAAATTGTTTTCAGGATATGGTTTTTTTTTTTCGTTTTCTCATTTCGACACAACAGTATAGAAAAGTATCTGAATCTCTGTGGAAAAACGAAAAAAAAAGATGTTTGAGCCATGCTCTGTGAACAAGAATCTTAATGCATCTGCAAAAAGTATCGACTCAGGTCAGCAGGCTTACCTGGCTTAAAACTTTCTGCTATTGGTCATTTTTCTGCATGTCAGTGGACCATTCTACCTCATGATTCAGTGGGTTGTAGGCATAGTTGATTTTACGAATATATAATAACATGACGACTTGCTTGGTAAAATGCATCATTTAGATGCATTAAGCCCCTTTTGCCAGAGTATGGCTCATTTGTTAATGTAACATAATTAAAAAGTCCTGCGATCCCAAAATATGTTTGACATGATGCTATCAGCAACTTAAAACAGGTATCAGCCTGACTGCAGCTTTCTGCAACGATCAAAACAATCATTTTCTCAATGTATGTTTGTCCAGGCACAGTCTTCGAGTGAAATTACAATCAGACATTAATTTTCTCTTCGCTTGTGGCACATTCATCTTGTAAACACCACGATCAATAATTGCGTTTCTTCTTGCTCAGTGTTGGACACATGAATTGTGTAGTCTACTGTAATGGAACTTATTTTGTTGATGAACGCGCTAAAGGCGGACATCAACGGACTTTGCACCGAAACGAATATTTCTCTTTAAATCGAAGTGCAGACTGCGAAAAACTTATAATTTATCACTCTGTCTTTGCTAAGCTCAGTCCAGGGCTCGTATTATAACCATCCTTAAGAACGTTCTTTGTCTTATTCTCCAGAATTTTCTATTTCTGATTGGCTAAACCATTCGGTTTAGCCAATCAGAAGTTGTGTTACTTACAAATGTAGAAAATCTCAGAGAATAAGACTAAAAATATTCTCAAGAACGGTTGGTGAAAAAAAGCCCAGGTACGACTTAAGAAATATTACAGGGAAACATAAGCTTTCAATTGTTTCATTCGCAGATAGCAAAAAACTGGATTTAGCTTTTTTTTTTTTTAATATGCAAACCCAGGCGCATAGGCTACAAAGGACAACGCCAATCAAATAACCATTCCGTCTTCAATCAAAGCGGGGAAAAAAGTGACTATTTTCACCATGTCTGTCCGTCTTGATATTGTAGAGAAACGTTCTATAGAACAAATAGTTTCAACCAAAATAATTTTTCTTTCTCTTTACTTTTGTAGGCGGGGTATATCAGGAGTCGGAGCAGCATCAATATGGACAACAACATCGGTACCTGTATGTACGTCATCATCTGCTGGATACAGGTTAGTGAGCCTAATTGTCTCCTAGTTACCTTTTATAAAATTTGTTTGATTAGGCATAGTACGTAATTGGTGTGTTCTGCACACATGGTGTGTGTGTGAAGTCACACGGATGTCAACTTTATACAAGTGGCATTCGTGGTCATTTACAAAATAAAAAGTCGTAAAATTGTCATCATAGGGATAGCCGAACATTAAATATAATCTCAGACAATCTGTGCAAGAGTCAGCCTGTACAGAATGTGCTGTCTGACTACAATCTACATTGTCCGTCAATGCAATTCAAGATAGCATCAGTATGCCGAGATGTAGTCAGTAACCAGCAATTCAACAGGTCAATAAAACAAGGTTTTACCCATTCACTGCATGGGGCAAAAAACGGACTTTTGCAGACGACCTAGATCAAGATCAGACTGCACAGAGAATGAAGTCTTGCCTTAAATCTATATCGCACATTTATTTAGCCAATCACATTAGAAAAAAATCTTTCTGGATTTCAGCAGATTGTACATTCAGCCGTCGAAAGAGTTTGAAAATGTACAGGGTGTTTCATAATATACATGTTTGTTACACATTCAAATATGTCTAAGGTACATTTTTATAAAGCTTACACAATAATATTCATTCCATTTAATAAGTTTAAAAAAATAGTTTTATGATATGACCGGTATGTAAGGTGACAATGAACAATAAAGGCTGCTAGCGCCTTTCAAAATCTATATTCATTTACATCAAATGTTCCATTTTGACATCGCAGGGCATTGGGTCTCTTCATGCACTTCACTTTTGTCGATCTGGCTTGTGATCAGGTCCATCTCTGGAACTGTTGATACCTAATGTTCCCCTGTTGTCTTCGAATGATTCGAAACGCAGGGGAGGTAAGACTGACTGTTCTCCAGGATATCTTCTACTGCATTACCTGCCTTCTAATATGGAATCCATCTAGAATGTAATTTTCTCAGAGTGACAATAAAAACAAAACAAACTATTTGCTCTCTCTCTCTCTCTCTCTCTCTCTCTCTCTCTCTCTCTCTCTCTCTCTCTCTCTCTCTCTCTCTCTCTCTCTCTCTCTCTCTCTACCCCTAGGATTCAAGTATTTTGTTCATAAACGTAGCAATTGGATGTGTTGTTATTCGAGTTTGATATTTTACATTTAAGGCCCCCTTCATTTATTAAACTATTTTCTTAATAATGATCATAACTGTAGGCTGTAAAGTTTGGGAAACCAATAGCAATGTAAACTGCTTACTTTAATTCTTTTTTCACATAACTACTTAGAAAATGCGGCGCTGAATTTTTTGAAAGAAGGAAAATTTCTCTTTTTTGGGTGTATATCAAAAATGAAAATTTCCGACAAACTTGCGCCGTTATGACGCCTGAATTGTCTTTTAAACCCTAATGGGCTTACTGCATGAAAAACAAGACTTTCAGTCAGCGATCTTGTTCTACACTGTCCACTGAATTTCGTAGAATCGACAGTATAGTCCTATTTTGTTAGCTTCTGATAATGTCTGTCTTGAGTACATCTTGGCAAAATGAGCGTGTCAAAGTAAGTTTACTTCCTAATCTGTCGATTGTGTCGTAACGGACAGCGGCAAAGTTTTCAAGTCCACTACTGGTACTTCATTTTAAAAGCCGTAATGTAGTACTGGCGCCCAAGAAGCATACAGCACATAGCAGCAGTAATGCAAGAAGCTAAGTGATAGAAAAACAAATGTGACAGAGTATTATTACACAAAACAAGAAACTATATTATTTTGGGAAAACGTAAACTGGCGAACATTACGGAGGGATTACTTTGATTGTGGAAAAAAAAAGGTCTTTTTTATCCGCTAAAGAACTGGATCAACAGAATATCTTACCTGTATCGTTCAAGTTGACCCTCTGTAGCATTTTGGCTAAGGTGCTACATAAAACTAAAGATAACCATCTAACTTTAAAATTTGTCATCATTATATAAACGACGATCAAAATATGTAGTTAAACCTCTGTGTTCCTAAAGCAGCTTTAAATGCTCTTGCGGATAGTGTAGTTAAACAAGCATGCTGTTTGCTGCGGGACCTACTTTGTCGGACTTATTGAGATCTTTCGGTCAAAACAAAGCCATAGATAATAATTTTATTATGTTGAGTTTAGTTTGGAGTATCTGGAAGTGTTCTCTTGATGAAATATTTGGGACACTATAAGGGTTGAGAGAGGAAAAACGCGAGAAACCATGTGCGTTAATTCTAAGATGCTAGTTTTCGCACTTTAATTTTACAAGTTCAAGAAAATGCATATCTCTGACACACTAGTATGTACTTCTTTTGTGGCGAATTGCACAATTTTAACGTAATTTGTGTATATTTATTGTTTCTTTAAGTCTCACTCAAATACATTTTTTTTTTCACTAAGATACATAAAACATATTTGACAGAGTATTTGACCGTTCTAAAGAATATTTATATGAGACTAAAACTAATATCAACGACAAATATCAAAAAAAAGTTGTGTGTACTTCCTTTGGTGAAAAACTTCTTTAAACAATAAGGAAATAATCGAGTTCATCGAGCAAAAATGCCGCCTGGAAGGCCCCTTTAATCTTTCACCTTAACAAGAGACATTAGGCACATTATTGGACGGTGTAAATAAAGGTCAGACTGCACAGAACGTGCAGTCTAATCTTTGTCTACATAGTCCACAACTTCTTCTGAAACTGTTCAGAAAGTTAGTTTTCCTTCCCAGAGGAATTAATTTTTCAACCGCCAAAGAACGTCGATTTCTCTCTTCGGCAGTGAAAAAGTGGTTTCTTGGTAATTGATATCCAAGGCTTGACATTTCACAAGAAACGTAGATATGAAAATTTAATTTTTTGTAAAAGTACATTTCTATAAAACCTAATGGTGCGAATATCTTGCTCTATCTAGTTTTGAGGATGGTATAGTATTTGTGTTGTTGCTTTTGTTGTTGTTGAACGCAAAATGGTGCTTAGGCCTAATTTTTACATCGATCGCATACATTGGCACGTTTCCTGTGCAGATTATGTTTGATAATCTAAATTAATGCATGAAATTGTTGTTCTTCGTCAGTAAACAGTGATAACAGTAGCAACGTCCATAGATCTGAATTGTAATAGGCTTTTCCAGTCTGTTTGACATTTAAGAGTTTCGTCTTAATAAGGAACTTACTATCTGATCTTGAATTCTTTTGCTATTTTTTTAATTATTTTAGTTTATTCGTCGTAGTCCAAATAATAGATAAATTGCGACATTTGAATCTGCCTTGGTAAAAAAAAAAAACTTGTCCTGTTTCGACAATTTGTTGTCAATAACTTAGTAGTCGGTTTTCAATTCATTACTAATGGCATTACTTAATATTCGTCTTCTGAATCTTCAAGCTTTCTATAATTGCGTCCTATTGGTGCAGGCGATCTGGTAATGCCATGATTGCACGTTCTTTGCGGTCTGATATTGATCTACTCAGTCTGCCAAAGTGACATCAACTTATTCCAGCCCACAATAGGATTAATCCAACGTTAGTCCTCTGTTTGAATAATGTTATCTTATCTGCACAAAAAGGAATTTTTTACCGGGAGACGAGATACATTAATCAAACGTCACTTTGATTTCTTATGTCAAATAAGAAAATTAGAATCCGCAGCAGAAACAGTAACTTTTCAATCATAACCGTTCTTCAAATCCTCCTCGGACGAACAAACAAGAGAGAAATATCACCTTTAGTAGCCAATGAATAACTGCTGTGCCATTGAAAGGCGTTGTTTTAGATGTTATGCAAGAGCATGTACCTTTCTGCTTAAAGAGGCCCTGATACACATTTTCAGCCAGTTTTAACTCATTTTGTCTTTATTTTATCAAACTATAGTCATTCTCATATCTTCATGCCAAATATTGCGCCTCACGGTTGCAAGGTTGCTTAGATTACGGTCGATAGAAAATGCATTTCGCTGAGTTGCGGCCTTCCATGTAAACAGACTCGTCGTTTCCGGTTTTTGAATCGAAGATTTCGATATGTCCGTTATACACTCGGGTAGATTCGTATGATGATCATGCATTCTGTCACGTGACTATATTAAACCTTCGCCCTTCGTATTATGAGGTAAACAAAGGCTTCTCTGTTGCAGCCTCGATTTTCAGACGGAGGTCGCGGCCTATATGCAAATTACACCATATCCGACTCTAGGCGGAAACCAACGATAAATTTCCATGACGCACCGCCATAGTTTACAGCTTCGATCGTCAGCCAGTTTTCTTCTGACCAATGTTCGGTTTCTAATACAAATCTCCGTGTTTCTTCTTTTCAATTACACGATTTATATGTCAGTAATCTATCCATGTTTACACAAAGGACTGATTTCTGTACCAGTCTAAATTGTTTGAAATTTAACAGCGTTTTTGCTCACCGGCTGTAGACGGGCATCTTTAAGCTTCATATTCTTATTACTTGATTCGGTTATTTGACTGAGGTTTTTATCGATTTTAGCAGTATTTCAGTCAGATCGACTGCTTGATTCATATCATTCTTGTGTTTTGCTGGCGCTAGGGACTTTGCCATGTAAGCAGCTCTGCGAGTAGAGATCGAATCCGGACTTCTTTATCTAAAAATAATTTCCTTTACCACGAAGCGAGGTCGAACCTTGAAACTGTGATTGAAAGTCGTTTATTGGCTCTGTTTTATTTATATATTCAATGCTGATATTGTCACCAAGAACCCACACATATAAGATCCTTGTCTGAGCTATCTAGAATGCTCATGTGCGAATATCTTGCATACAAGAAGCTTTGGCGAAAAGTGTATAATGTGTTTTATGTCTGCAAACTGGATTAAACCACAGGCCTTTGAAGCTCCATTGGTCCATAACGGAACACTAAAATTTAAACCGTTTCTATGAATAGCACAATGGTGATTCCCTCTTTTCTGTATATAATAAGACAAGGTGTGCAACGAAATCGAAGAAACTTTGACGCCCGTTCTCTTTCAGAGATAATATGTAACCGAAAACGGAAAAATAAACCTAGTTACCGATGCAGATGGGTTCACAAATGATTTTTCTTGTGCACCCTGACCCTCGAAAGTTCCAAACGGCTCTGGCCATCAAGCAATAGCTCTCACCTCAAGAAAATGTATAAAGCATCTACATTTTCCGGATCGCCATGCGCTGACGTCACACAATTTATTATGACGCAGCGAATTATAACTCACATGAATGCAGTATCAAAAGACGCGCCAGTTTTTGACCAATAAACGGTAAAAACGCATTTCAAAATGTGCGAAATGGGAGTTGAAAATTGTAATACTGGATTAGATGAAAAGATAAGTTATAACAGACTAAATTTTTATTTAATAACTTCATCAATATATCAACCAAATGATTTTCGATCTTTGTTTGATTTTTTAATTATAATTAGCTGCAGGATTATAAATCTTGTGACGTCAGTGCATGGCGATCCGGAAAATGTAGAAGCTTTTGAAATCTTTTTAGATGAGCGTTATTGCTTGATGGCAAGAGCCGTTTGGAACTTTCGAATGTCAGGGTACACAAGAAAAATCATTTGTGAATCCATCTGCACCGGTAATTAGGTTTATTTTTCCATTTTCAGTTAAATATTATCTTCGAAAGGGGATGGGGGTAAAAATTTCTTTGATTTCGTTGCACACCTTGTCTTACTATTTACGATATAGAGGGAGTCGCCAATGTGCTATTTATAGTAATGGTGTCCGATAATGAAAATTTCGTTATCCTGTGATATACCATTGAGGATATTTGTTTTTTTTTCGGTGAAAGATCGAAATTTATTTCATCGAGTGAGGATCATCGGTAATATTTGCACGAGTGGCGCAGCTACGAGTGAAAATATTACCGATGATGTTCACGGGATGAATAAATAATAATAAATTTCAATCTTTCACCGAAAAAAATATATATTCTGTTTATTTCATGCTTCTAACACCTTTTTGAAACTATGTTTTCAATCTTCGAAAAAAGGATGAGCTAATTTTTTTCAGAGTTAACCTTTTCAACCCTTTCGGTGTTTGAAGTGACTTTATTGCTTATCGTACAGTGTAGATCAAGATCAGGCTACATAAAACGTGCAGTAGGTTTGTTCTTTAATGTTCAAAAACAGTGACCGTATTCAACCATCATATTAACTCTTTTTTTTTTTTTTTTTTGACTAGCCATCTTCTCGACTGAGACAGAATGTGTCGGCCAATCAAAAGGCTTATCTTGGAATATGGTCCATTTTGGATGGTTTGTGAATAAGGTCCCTCGAAATAACTTACAGGAGTTCAATACTACGACAAACTTCTCTAGGAACCGAATAATTATCTGTGAAATGATACAATACATATGAGCCATCCTCTGTGAAAAAGGGGTTTAATGCATATACAAAAAGTTATCGATCAAGGACAACCTGCACAGTCCTCGCAGGCTGACTCGGGCCGAAACATTTTGCTATGGATCAATTTTCTGCATGTCAAAGGTCCAGTCTACCTCATAATCTAATCGGTTGTTACACAAAGTAGGTTTTATGATCCATTTTGATCCATTATTATACGGGGACTTACTTGGTATAACGCATCACGGAAATTCATTATGAGATATTATTCATATGAGATGTGTGACGTTCAAACCAACGTCTGAACCCTTCAACTTTTTAATTAATTTTCAAACATTAAAAACAACAAAAATATTGCCATGTCAAATTGCCAGCTTTTTCCAATGAAAAGAGTCTCATCATTTCGGACAGTGTTGAGCAAAGATCAGATTGAATATTCTGTGCAATCCGATCTTAATCAAGATTAACCGCAAAAGCCCCTGATGTCGCGCTGAGCAGCCTTCCGGTTTATGAAAAGAGATGTTACAGCTGTTTTGCAGGACGAAAGAGTTTTTTTCCGTCTGTGATTAAAAAGAGGCCAAAATAATGCTATAACCTGACTGTTTCGTTAAGTCACAAGACATTGTACAGTAAGATCCAAGAACGAACTTTTCGGTGCAGATTGTTTATGATAAAGGAATAATATGTTTGAATAGCGGCCCAAGGGAAAAGTTAGCGAAATGATTCTTGTGTTCGACTAGACATCAGATATAAGTGAATGATAAATTGCAGATTTTACCGCATGAGGCAGCAATATTCATCCTCGTCTGTGTTTCCCAACACGTTTTATTTGCGAAAGACTAACTTAGGCAAAAGAAAATATTTGCATAAATCATATATATTACTTTTTTTTTTGTGACCCAAATCAATATCGAACAAATATGACTGATAACCAGTATACCTGATGAAAAAAATGCATTGGAAAACCATTTTTCGTTCAAAGCTATAATGCGATTTTTTTTTTTGAGGTGCTGACTAAGCTGGCTTTTGATCTACTTCTTGGTATTGATAAACTTGAATGAAAAAATAGCAATTTGCGACTGGTCAATTACTCTGCTCTGCTGTCCGTGGTTGTGAGGTAGAGCTTCGGCCTCGTACCCATAAGGTCCCGAGTTCGATGCCCGGGAGCAGGTGTCAACCTTGGATTGTTCATTGGCCCACACATTCGGCTTGAGTACTGGTGTAGTTCCCAGGAAGCAGAATCGAGAGAGATTAGTATCAGTTGTAAGAACTTGTTTCTCAATCAATGTAAAATAAATATGAGCCATGCCATGGCAAAAGGAGGCTTAATGCAGCTCCTTGATCCATTATACCAAGAAAGACATCATATAATTATGGATCCATAAAATCAATTTTGTCTTACAACTGACTGAATCATGAGGTAGACTGGTCCTCATATCGAATATCGAAAATCGAAAAACAAAGCAGTATTTCGATATTCAAATTTTGTAAAGTTTTTCTTAGGTTGAAGGGCAAAGTTGAGTTTTGACATTGAGAACATGATATTCGGCATCGGTCCGCATGCCAAACTAAATTTTCGAGCATAAAAACTTTAAAAACAGCAAGAATCGAAAAACGAAAATCGAACTAACTTGTTTTTTTGAATCTCGAAAATCGAAAAACGAAAATCAGACTAACTTCCTTTTTTGAATCTCGAAAATCGAAAAACAAAAATCGATTTAACTTCCCTTTTTGAGTCTCGAAAATCGAAAAACGAAAATCGAACTAGATGTAACTTCTTTTTTTAAATTTCCAAAATCGAAAAACGAAAATCGAACTAACTTCTCACTGCTGACAATATCTCTAATTGAGCATTTAAGTTTTAAAGAATATGCAAAACAATCATGAAAGAGACAGTTGCTGGTGGAGTTACTTTACATTGCCTGTCTTCATATCGAGCCACAAAAGAGGTTCAATTTTCATATTCCAGTACATTTTACGCCGTCTTTGTTATTTTTATAGATATTTCTCATTGTGACTGTTCTAAATCTAGGTCTGTTCTAGATCTGCACGACGTAGTTCTAACTTTAATTTCAAATCTCGTACTTGTTAGCAGTATTTCACGATTGTATCTCTCGAGATTTGCATGACAAACCGAGGCAGTTAAACCCGTTACAAAAGAATCCTATGTTTGTACGACCCTGATGGAGAAAGGTTTCGAAAGCATTGTGGAAAAATGGAAAGCGCTCGTAACAAGCCATTTCTCCTTTTCCCACAATGTCTTCTGTCCTATCAAAGAACTTCACCTTATTTGTATCAATTTCAAATGCTTTGTCTGTAAATGCTTTCAATTTGAAAGTGTCAAATTTTTTTTGTTTGGGATAGGGTTAACCCTTTACCAAACAACCCCGAGTTTTAACGATCCTGAAAAAGAAGCTTTTTGAAAACATTGTGGGAAAAGCAGAAAATGCCGGTGACCAGCATTTTCTCCTTTTTCCTCAATGTTTTTTATCCTATCAAAGACAAATTTCATCCTTTGAGCCACATTTATCGACTGCAAGTGTTTTCGATTTGTACCTGTCTACATTTTTGTCGTTTGGTAAAGGGTTAAAGAGGGGTGAAAAATCAATGGGTTCCGGGATACTAGAATTGTCAATTGGCCGGTGCAATACGCGAAAAGGGGCATTTAGATAATTGCGTAAAGTGTCGTCTCGGATCAACCTGCGCAGTCCGCGCAGGCTAATCCGAGAAGGCACTTTACGACTGTATTAGATTTTGTCCTACAGTAGACTTGCGTAAAACAGAAGATTACAAAAGAACGGAAAGTGTCGTTTCGGATTAGCCAACTCTTCGTCGGAAAAGGGAAAGTTGCTGCTAGAAGTCATTTGTCTGAAAATACCTGAAGACTGTACTGTAACAGAAATAGGTTTTTTTAGGGCAAAGCATAAAAAGTATAAAATTACCAAATAGTACAAGAAAAGGATTATTCCCTATCCTAGTCATTTGCTAAGCTGTGAATAAGTGTTGCAGGTACTGATAAAGTGGCAACCCCTGCAAATTCGTGAAATAAAGGGGCGAAAATAGACCCTCTAATAGGCCCACAGACACCAGTAGAATAAACACGTTCACATTTTTTACAAATTGCAAAAGACTAATTAATTCATTCGCACCTGATACCTTGTAGTTGATGGAGGCCAAAAGCCACCTTTTACAGCTACGTCAAAACATAAATATCTTGACTTAATGTGGAGATTGCTGTAGACCAAGATTACAAAAAAAGAAAACACGGCGTCTGGTCTGAAAGCATGCACTTTTTACTTTTGGCAATAGAGGAAGTGCGATGCCATCATTATAAATAATGAAACCAGGGGATTTAAACGATAAATTTGTGATGGAGACTGACCGAGGTAAAATCGATACCGGTTAAAAGTAACCTTTGAGATTTTATAAAGTGTGTGTAATGTCATTGACAAAACTCTTGGTATTGTCAATTATATTTATCTTTTTATTGATTCCCTGATCTTTTGAAAAATGTGATAATGCGTGACAGACTAAAATCCATCATTGAACCATCTATCGTATATTATTTTACGAACAAGAAATACCGGTTTCAAGCAAAAAAAAAAGGTCTATATATATCTAATATTTAGAAATAGATCTAGATCTATGAGTTTTTTTATGCATAATTTATTGATCAAAAATCATCACTTGCGAGTTTCCTATTGATAACTTTAAGATGCGTCAGCATGCATATTTGGAGGAAAGGGGGGGGGGGGTAATTATACTTTACCTCCTTACATTATATAATTTTGGGCTAGTTCAATCCAAAAACCATCCCTCATATTAACATATTTCAATGGGGAAAATACGCTGGAATATAACCAGAACCATGTTTTCGAAATGATCTACACAGAATGGTTCTTCACCTTAAACTTTCGAAACAAATTGTATCTTGATTTTCAGCGAGGAAAGATTTGTTTTATTTGTCAGCAAAAAAAATCAATTCTTTGCTAAATAACAAAATTTTAGACTGTTACGAATTGACAGCATTTGCAGACGACTATAAAGACTGGGGATCAAGCGTTAGAATTTTTTCTTTGAAAGGGTAGAAAACATTGTGGAAAAAGGAGAAAATGTTGGTTACCAACATTTTCTTCTTTTCCCAGAATGTTTTCAAAAGCCGTTTCTCCAAGGGTCGTTAACACAAGAAGTTGTGTGCCAAAGGGCTAAGACGTCACCATATTAGAAAATATAAGACTCGTCAAAGTTAACAGTATTTTTATTCTCATGGTCTTTAAAACTCGGGCATGTTTGAGAGAAGGTGAAACCACGCATAGCGTGGGCGGACAGCCTCGAAGGGGGATTTCAAATCGACACATTTCCTATTGAAGACGCCCTGCAGCAGACCGCTTTTGAAATATCGTGGCAAACGGAGAAAAAAATGCCCGTATTGAGCAGATAGGTTAGTTTAACATTCCTTTTACTGATAACAACATTATAGTTGGTAGCAAATTTACCAGAAAATGCAATCAACTCTTACATTGTTATATATATAGACTTATTCAGTCTGATGGGGTATGGACGCATTTAGATCTATCACAATTTTAATGTGTATACGTCCATAATATCTTCATTATGGTTTAGAGTCTGCTGTCTTATATTTATCTACCCCGTCTTCATCGTTCGCAACAAGTCCTACACGGCATTGTGCACTTTTAGGAAGGGACGTCATGTTTGGACTTTTTTAGCGCAAAATAGATCTATATCGGCCTAACAGTATTTCGACGACTGAAAATAATAATCTCAGAAAGATTTTTATCTTGTAGGTTTTGACGAAACAAGCGAACGATATATATCCAAGATTAGACGGCACGTTCTGTGCAGTCTTATCTTGATCTACGTCGTCCATATAAGCGCCTGGTATCGCTAAGGGGCATCCGTGACATTTCGTCGAAAAGTACGTTCGTCGAAAACGATCCCTAGCCCTAACCCTTACCCAAACCTAGACTAATTGTGGCTCAAATCTTCCTCCCAGACAGCTTTTCATGGAATAAATCTAGGAATTTAGCGATTGGTATTTTTAAAACATACATGGGTTTCGACAAAACGCCCTTTCGGCGAAATGTCGTGCACCGCGCTAAGGGCGCTTAAAGGGCTAATCAAACTACATAGGAACATAAAATAAATCCCCAAAGGTGCCTTCCCTCTGTGACACGACTTTAAGAAATCGATACGCCTGGAGGAGAAATCGCAACACAATTACGCATATCTTTTGTATGGTGGCATATTTCTGCCGCGAGATACGAGATAGCTATCATGATAATTTAACAGAATTATCGTGATAAAACAAAAAAAATCACGATAAAAATATCGCAATAATGCTAACTCTTATCATGATTTTTTTTGCTTTCGTGCCCACAACTGACATTCATGATATCTATAATTAGATACGGTTTCGGAATACCTTCGTATACAACCTTATGAATTCTCCTTTCCCCTGTACGGTTTCAAAGTTGTTCGTAGGAGGCATTTCGAGTCGTCTTTGTGATTTTACAGACCTCTGTCATTCGGGCATTGTCAAAATTTACCAGTTAAGCTACAATTGTTAATTAATGAATCGAAATTTTACTGATTGCAATCTTATTAAAGGGTAACTCCACACCAAAATTTTCATTTCAAAATCGGATAAAACGACACTAGAGTATGTTAACAAAAATCTTGTTAGCGTTCTGTGATGTTTACTCCACGAGATATTGAGGATTAAACTTTCGGATTTTCACCTGTGTGAAAGTCGCTATAATTGAAAAAACCGTGACTTCCGGTAGTTTGCCGTGATCTCAGAAGCGTGAGAAGATAATTATAGTCGCTATATATGAACTAACACAGAAAATTGAGAAAACTGCATGATATTTATAAAGATATAAATCGCTATTTCACGTTTCAATCACTTGTGTACTGCAGAGTTTCAATCTCTGTAGACCCGTCACACCAAACTAGGTCTTACAACGTCTTAACCCGTCCTGACATAATCGGAAAACGGGTTACGGTCGGGGATGAACGTATAATTTTGGCCTGATAACGGCTGAAGCCCCTATCTCACCAAACCTGTTCCCAGAAAGTCTTAACCCGGTCAACAAAATCGAAAAACTGGCTGGGATAGGACATGTTATTTCGGTCGGTAAAATGCAAACGCACTGCAGGTTATTGCCCGACCGCACTGCGTCTCTAATAGGATCGAAGTACAGCAGTTCCGTTCGTAGTACGTCCATCTCGCTTTAAGTACGTTGTTACTCCGTCTAATCACAGGACGGGATGGATGGCAAAAAATTTTGAGCAGGCTCAAAGTTCTGGAGCGACCTTCGTAAAAGGATACTAATACGCCCACTTCGTCTGAAGACAGTTTCAGTCCGATCAGCAAAAAAATTCGGAAGAGAGTGAGAACGAGTTTGGCGTGACTGGGGTATATCGCTCTTACATCTACAATCATAGGAAAGAAATTTTGAATGAATTAGCTTAGTGGAGAAAGTACTTATAAAAAAGTGAATAGTTATTCTTCTGGTAACGAACATAAATATTTTGAAATTTATTTCTTGATGTTATTTCAATTGTACCACTACCTAATCAACGAGTTGTAATAGATAAATATAAAAAAAGAAATAATAAATCAAGATAATTGAATCATGCCAAAATTCTCTTCTACTAGGTCGTAGAAGGAAGAAGGAACGTTGCAATGTGAAAAGGAAATCATTCGAGTTAATTTCTAAGGCTGTTTCTACCAAATATAGGACACCGTCGATCATTTAACGGTCTACAAATCCTGCGCAGTCTGATCTGAATCTACACCATCAGTGTCAGCATTTTACATGTCTCCTTCAGCTTGGAAAGAATTAAAAG
Source organism: Hippopus hippopus (assembly GCA_946811185.2). Taxonomy (NCBI): domain Eukaryota; kingdom Metazoa; phylum Mollusca; class Bivalvia; order Cardiida; family Cardiidae; genus Hippopus; species Hippopus hippopus. Next base: position 46,891,243 of record OX328099.1, on the reverse strand, counting down.
CCTTGATCTGCCTTAGAAATCTTATCCTCTCTTTAACATTCACGAACAACATTAAATCCAGCACACATCCTGAATTTGCTGTTGAAGTTAAAAAAAATTTTTTTTCACTCGATCTTCATTTATTTTCCTACGTGCTTTTTTTTCATAATCTCAAATTTGTTTCTTTCATCAACAACAACGTTAAAAGATTGTCTGAACTGCCTCCTGCCTTCCTGTCCTCCATATCATGCAGTAAACATTTTTGAAGGTCTGCAAAATACAGGGTCAGTCCATTTCCTAAATACTGAGACATGTAAGGCGTACAATTTAAAAGGAAATACCAACGTGGACAAAAATTGTTTAACTGTCTTCTCCCGTGTTTCTCCCTGTAATCATATACGAGATAAGAGATGCTGACCATGAAAATGCAGCGTAAATTAAAAATTTATGACAGCGTACAAACTTTACACAAAATTTTAGTGCGCCAACCTTTTATTTTGAGAAAAGAATTGTGTGTTCCATCCATGTACAAGGACAAAGGGTTAATTTGGTGCCTCTTTTGTGATGATATCGCACCGTTGTGGTCTGACATATTTTTTTTTTACCCGGCTTGCAGCTTGAGGTTAACAAGCACTTGTCATAAACATGTCATGTACAAAGTTACTCTTTTGTTTTCACGACCATATTGAACCCTTTTTCGTAAATAATGTAAATGGAATTTGGAATTTTACACAGGTTAAATGGGTAAGTCGAACGTCATAACTTTTGTATTTTCCTCCTTCATACGATCTTAAATTAAAAAAAAAAAAACGCATAATCTGCTTGTCGAATTTCTTTTCTAACTATTCTCTCTCTCTCTCTCTCTCTCTCCCTCTCTCCCTCTCTCTCTCTCTTTCTCATGAAAGAGATGGATAATCAACAGTGAATTTACCATTTATTGCTTGCCTCATTTAAATTTCTGTGGGGCCCCAAGGCTGCTGAGCGCGACTCAATGACCTTTTGCGAACAGTGTATATTAAGATCAGACTGATCTTATGTACAATGTCCAATGCGGAAACATCTATTTTTGTTTCTCCAAAAACTAGCACTATTCAAAATTTTGCAATCGGCATGAAGGTTTATTTAACCTTTTGAGGATTAACGGTAGATCTGATATTAAGCCATGTCATTTAGTTCAGACAGACAGACAGACAGCAGACTGACAAATAAATAGTCATCTCCTGGCTCGAAATAGGGCTTAAACTCGGCACCCGGCATACGATAGGGATTTTTGTGACGAAAAAAGTCGTCTCCTGACATGAGGGAGGATAAGGCTGAGAAAAAAAAAGTACACAGAAGCCGAAATAAGAGTGGCATCACATCCGGTTTATCGAACATTTCACAAACTCGCACAGGTGTGCAAACCACATCTTCGCTTAAAACTCTCTTTCTACGATAGACATTGAAATGCGCTTTTTCTATTTTAAGATGGTTTTCATTTAAGGATTCATATATCCAAAAAAAGAGATTTTGGCTGTAGTTGCCCTTTAAGTCAAAACTACCGAGTTCATCCAAATGATGAATTTTCTATTTATAGATATCGAGAAACGGATAAAACTATCACAATAATTTTATCTCGCATGTCAGCTCCGAGCACGGTGGAGAAATTTTGCGATAAAATATTAAGTTTATCGTGATATTTTTATCATGAAACTTTTCACGATCTTGATAAGATTTCCAGGAAACTTTTAATTTATCGCGATAATTTACCAAAATTATCATGATAGCTATCTCGTATCTCGTGGCAGAAATATGCCACCATACTTTTGAGATGGTAAAATAACGGTAAATATCGGTCCAGATAGAAACCCGTGTAATTGAATTGCAGTTTATATTTTGTAGACCATGAAAAGGCCTACTGTTTCTTCCATGCATTCTTTAACTAGTGTCCGTATTAACCAACTATTCTTAAGAACATTCTTAGTATTATTCTCAAGAATTTTCTAAAGTTGAAAGTAACACACATTCTGATTGGCTAAACCATTTGGTTTAGCCAATCAGAAGGTGTGTTACTTTCGAAATACTTCATTAGACAAGAATATTCTTAGGAGTATTTGGTAAATACGGACCCAGGTAATGTTTTAAAACTATGCCTGATGCTCAAATCTTGGGCATGTTAAGTTTGAACGCTTTGGAGATGACGAATAAAATAAGTTATGCTCCGTTAAAAGGGGATTTGATGCATCTGGAAAAGGTCTTGACCCAGGTCAGCCTGCAGAGTCCTTTCATACTGACATAAATCGTGATTTTTAGCTATTGGTCAGTTTTATGTATGTCAAAGGACCAGTAAATCTCATGATTTAGTCGATTTTTAGAGAAAATGGATGTCATAGATCCATAATCGTGCTATCACTTACTTGATAAAATGCATCACGGACATTCACTAACTCCTTTTCCCAGGACCGCCGCTCAAATGTAATTCAAATGATTTTTTTAAGAGTAGAAAATGTCGGAAAATGTGAAAATATTGGTTATCAGCATTTTCTCATTTTTTTTTTTCCACAGCGTTTTTACAAGCATTCTTCTTCAGGGTCATAAAACTGGGGATTGTTTGGTACAGAGTGAAGTTATTGCTTCCTGTAACAGTTACAGCAAACAGCTTTGAAGACTTAAGTTAGAAATATAGTGATAATCGAAAAGAATTAAGATAAAATACATAGGTAAATTTTATACCATATCATAGAGACAAGAGGAGATATTCCTCTTTTTGAGCAAGGTCTCCTTTTGTTTTTAATATGGCCTGCCGCAAGTCACAGAAAGTCCCCTGCGGATGAAAAATACATTATAAACAAGACGTGTTACTGAGAAGTGACTGATGCCCCCAAAAATGATAGGTACGCATGACATATGCACTAACAGAACACAGAGAAGTTGACGGAACCTTCTTTTGAAGCAGGTTTTTTACCTGAACTTTTTACAGCATCGGAAGCCCCTGGCGCATTAATTTCAACTGAGTAGACCTCTTAAAATCACATATCACTCCTGAAAATCAATACTACGTTACCATAGTTTGGAGCAGAGAAAATATTGTTTATAATTTAGTGAAGCATGGAAAAGCTCCAATAATTGTGTTTTTGCTGCAAAGCAGAGTCTGTATCTTTAATGCTGTGATGCGTTCGTTGTTGTGAAACTTGTTCATTGCAAAAGTAATCTAACTGTTCATATCGCTTTAAACAACAATTCACGAGGGAATGTAAACAAATATCAGAACCTATTAGGTGCTTTCTATTGACAAATGCATTTAGATAATCCGAAATATCCTCTTTGACAAGGATGTTGCTGTAACGCAAATTCTTTGATAAGAAAGAGGATAATTGATTGATGCCGTTCTGTACTTCTAAAGGTCAAAAGACGACTTTTCACCACATTTTGTCCAAATTGTTAAGAAGTCTGTTTACCTACGACTTCAAACACTTTGTGAACTGGTTAGCGGCATTTTCTCTCTTCCAACAATGCTTTCAAAGGCATCTTCTTCATTGTTGTCAAAACTTGGGATTGTGTGTAAAAAAGGGTTAACTCTTTCCATAATTTAAAAAGTGGTACAAATGAACTGAAATTCAATGACAGGACAGAAAACATTCTAAGAAAAGGAGAAAATACTGCTTACCAGCATTTCCTCCTATTTCCACTCCGTTTTCAAAAGCCTTCTTCCCAAGTGTCTTTAAAACACGGGATTGTTTGGTACAGGATTAAACACAAAGCAAACCAGCAAATATGAATCTTCTTGTATCTTTACGAGAACATTCCCTTTTCTTGGCAGTAATCAAGTTGGATGTAAGAGGAAGACATCGTTTCCCTCTAACTAGGGACAACCGATTGTTAGAATTCAACAAGAACATCTTACTTTCAAAAATATGGTATATTCTACAGTATCAGGATCAGATTTATTTTCACTGATATAAATACGCACATGTCCATTATGTTTTATTTGTCACAGTATAGGTCCGTCTGTCCAACAAATGATTGGAATCAAAATGCTTTCAGACACGAATTAACCAAGGGACGATACAAATGAAGTCAAAGGGTGAAAGTCTCGAAAGATGTTAGGTGAAAACATCACAAGAGAAGCAACTTTTACATTTTAAAATCTACTACATTGTATAAATACATTGTAAAAGGAAAAAGGACGATTAATTTTTTTTCATTTTGCCACGAACACCATATTCCAGCTTTATAAACATAAATACTTATACAACTCCCTAAATCTATATATCTGCAAGCCGAAGTGGCAAATTTATTACTCAGATACTTAAAATTGTGGCTTACAACGTCGCATTCCGCCGAAAATTAAAGATTTCGTGTGGTAAATTATAGTCTGTAAATCTTTGATTGGCGTCTCTGTGTAATATAATACTAATTTATTGCCAACTGCATTTCTTATACCACAGCCCATGAATAAGACGTCATATGAATAAAACAATCTAAAGTTTTGGGTATTCATAACAGATATGCTACATGTATGTCGAAGAAAACTGCATTTTTCATTAAATAAATGTGTCAGCTTAGTTTTATGTACTTAGCCTTGAAAACTGTTGGGGATGATAATAAAGTAAAACGTGTAAAGTAATGCACTTGTTTGTGGCATTGTGTTATTTCGCCCAACATGCACCTATAACACGTGAAAAACTATAAAATTGAAAACAAAAAGATCTTGCTTCCTATTTTCATGCAAATTCTGTTTGAGCCTTGAGGGATTAATGCTTCTTCGAAAAGAACCGACACACGTGAGCCTGCGCAGTCCGCGCAGGCTCACGTGTGTCGAAACTTTTTTGCTTTTGGTAAATTTTCTGCCAGTCCAAGGAACATTCTACCTCATGATTCAGTTGGTTGTTAGACAAAATGAATTTTATCGATCCATAATAATGTGATGACTTCCTGGGTATGAAGCATTACAGAGAGAAACTAAATCCCCTTTTGCCAGAGCATGGCTCATTTTGATTTTTGTTTCTGTTTGTGTTTGAGTTTAACGCCGTTTCAACAGCTTAGGTCATATCACGGCGGCCAGTGCCCCTATGCATTTGTTTCCAGGCTTTCATACATAAGTAATGACAAAACTGTCTTTCCAAGACGCTGACTACTTCCTCACATGCCTCAGAGGTGAGGGCAAAAAATCGCCGGTAAGAAAGTTGCCGCAATCGGGTATCGAACCCGTAACCACCAGGTCATGAGTCAGATACGCTAACTACTGAGCCACCCGGCCGGGCCCTCGTTTTGATAGCACCCATCATTCGTTATGTAAGAAAGTACCACACATGTACAGCAGAAAATAAACACAAACTAGAACTTGTTTTTCTACAAAAAAAAAAAAAAAGATGTCTCCCCCCTTTTTGGTGTCAGAAGGATTGATATGATACCAAGGCAATTTCTAACTGAAATAATGGTCATTTTTAGAGCAAACAATCAAGTTGACACAAAAGGCTGTACAGCCACAGAAGATGGTTTGGGACTTGAAATTCCAGATATCAGAAGTAGTGGGATTGTACTCTATAAAAAGGCAAAACAAAGGCACTGATCATGCTAGACGGGTACAGCGTTGCTGATCTGCGTGTTTGTTTTTGTATATGCGAAAAAGCAGATTTTCTGCTGTGAACTGTGTTTCAATGTTTTGTGGCAATTGCTGTGCTTAGACATATGTTGACAAGAAGTACTGGGAATACAATTTGACTTCATAATTCGATTAAAATGATCTTGAAGGAAAAAGCTATCAAGGTTAATAATAGGTGAGCCTTATCATGAGATATTCTGCTTTTAGCATATGTGAACAATAAATCTGCAGCTCAGCATGGAGATGTGCCAATTTTTGATGTACATATTTGTTGGTTGTTGCTTTGAGAGTAGGGCAACTATTTTGTATACACAAAATTTCAACTTTCTTGGTAGTTTTTCTTGCACAGAATAATTTTTATATTGTCTTGGAAGAAACCCTGAAAATAGGTTTTCTCGTGAGGATCTGATTTTGATTTTCTTGCTTAATGTCCACGTATACAACTGAGGTCATGTCAGCATCGTTAGCCTCGTAAGATTTTCTTACGTGTGCACGCTTTATTCGAGCCGATATCAATCAATGATGGATGAATGATAAACTGTTCATAAAAGAAAAGCAAATAATATTGTAAACCAACCTTTTCTCTGCGGCCATTTATTTTCGTGTTTTTGGGTGATTACAGAACTAGGCAAAGCAATGACAATATACAGTATAGATTTATTATCACAAGTTCCTCTTTCACACAAAAATCGGGAAAATAAAGCACTCATGAAAAGAAATAGGTTGACAGTATAGATAAGAGCACTAGCACAGGCTAAGCCCAAGTTGTGCATTGGTAGCAAACACAAAGTGAAAATAAATATTTTCGTGTCATTGCAGACTACAGAACTAGGCAAAGCATTGACAATGTCAGTATATACAAACAAATTATCAGCAATTTATTTTAGGTAGTTCCTCTTTCTTGCCAAAAAACGGCAAAATAAATGCCTCATGAAAATAAATAAGCTTAGCATATAGGTAAAAACACTAGAAAGGACAAACAGTATAAAGTTTGTGAGCACTAGCGAGGACAAACAATATAAAGTTGAGGAAAAACAATGCAAACACACGGTGAAAGCGGTGAAAGTTAATGTTAGTTAGTCAGTCGAACTAAATGAGTATCTGATATAAAGTAAAATAATCGAAGGGAAATAACTGAAATAATATACAAACCAGAGTTATGGTTCTGAGCATCTCATTGTATGAAGTTTCATCAAATTATCTCTAATGGTTTTTTAAGTTATAAAGCGGACACGAAATTGTATGGAAAACGATCAAAGGGAAATAACTCAAAAAATATACAAACCAGAGTTATATTTCTTGTGCATGACACATCGTCTCATTGTGGTTCAGAAATGTATGAAGTTTCATCAAAATATCTCAAACGGTTTTCAAGTTATAGAGCGGCCACTTAATTGTATGGAAAATGATCAAAGGGAAATAACTCAAAAAATATACAAGCCAGAGTTATGGTTCTTGTGCATGACACATCATCTCATTGTGCTTTACAAATGTATGAAGCTTTATCAAGATATCTGTAACAGTTTTCGAGTTATAGAGCGGACACGAAATTGTACGTAAAATGAGTACGGAAAATAATCAAGGGAAATAACTCAAAAAATATACAAACCAGAGTTATGTTTCTTGTGCATGACACATCGTTTCATTATGGTTCAAAAAAGTATGAAGTTTCATCAAAATATCTCAAACGGTTTTCAAGTTATAGAGCGGCCACTTAATTGTATGGAAAATGATCAAAGGGAAATAACTCAAAAAATATACAAGCCAGAGTTATGGTTCTTGTGCATGACACATCATCTCATTGTGCTTTACAAATGTATGAAGCTTTATCAAGATATCTGTAACAGTTTTCGAGTTATAGAGCGGACACGAAATTGTACGTAAATAGAGTAAGGAAAATAATCAAAGGGAAATGACTCAAAAAATATACAAGCCAGAGTTATGGTTCTTGTGCATGACACTTTGTCTCATGGTGCTTTACAAATGTGTGAAGTTTTATCAAAATATCTTAAAAGGCTTTTGAGTTATAGAGCGGACACAATTTGTGAAGGAAAATAATCAAAGGGAAATAACTCGAAAAATCTACAAGCCAGAGTTATGGTTCTTGTGCATGACACTTTGTCTTATGGTGCTTTACAAATGTGTGAAGTTTTATCAAGATATCTTAAAAGGTTTTCGAGTTATAGAGCGGGCACGATTTGAGACGGACAGACAGACAGACGGACAGACAGACGGACGCACGAGGAAAAACAATATGTCTCCCGACCCTGACGGGGGGGGGGGGCATAATTCTTGGGGAACCTTTCCATGAAACAAGCACTGAATGATTCTAAATTCTTCAAGAAGGACGTGCGCCTTAATGGCAGATCCGACGGAACCCTTCCAAACAATGGCAACCATGGCGTGAGCTTAGGACACTGTGAACAATTAAGGTGTCTTAGCGTACAGTCTAAATCCTTGATCTAGACTGCTAAGCGCACGGAGGGGGGGGGGTTTAGAATGTTTATTTAATTTCATTAGTTGTCAAAGGATAAGGAAAATGTAAGGATAAAATCCGAAGTCTCTTTGATGAAACGCGTTATCTCGCCAACCACCAGTTTTCTGACCTCAGCAGATCCATGCTGTTTGTCATCTATTGATCGCTGGCCAGGCATTGTTTGTTTTAACTTGATTTACGATAATGTCCCTCTAGAATATGTGATTTCATGACAAATAATTTAACGAGATCAAACAACGTAAAAAATACGAGATTTGCAGTCATTTCCGCACCCCCCCCCCCCGCACCCCCCCCCCCCCCCCAGCACACACAAAGACATTGTAATCCCTAAAAATGCCGAGGGCCATTCAAGGCACATTTGTAGCCACGAAAGAACAAATATCAATGTCAGACTTTGCAGAACTTATAGTCTGATCTCAGATTATCACAACCATATTGCTGATAAAAGAGTCCGATCATAACAACCTGTTCAATGAAGTAGCCTATCTTTATCTTCCCTGTGATTGAAAATATCAAATTTATCTCATTAGGAGTCAAAAGCTTCTTCCATTCCGAAATATTGAGAACTATGGGACTTGTATTCATCAACCATTTCAAGTACTGTTTTATTTCTTATTTACAAGACAAACCATCTGATTGGCTGAAACTTTCTGTGGCAGCAAATTATATAGATATTCCTTGAATACAGTTTGGAATGATTAGCGAACACGAGCAAAGGTAACCTTCGCAGACGTAGATGCCCAGATCAACCTGCACATTCTTAGACGTTTGGGTTGGGCCTATCAGAAGGCTAGTCCTGAATTACGAATTATGTTTTAGAATAACGGCGTTTACGTCCATGATTGCCCAAACAGACTAGACAAAATCTGTAATGTTCATGTCAATGTACAGCTGTTCTGAATTTGTTTGTTTCGATACCCATCTAGAACGTTTTTCCCCTACATTCTCAACAAAAACTGATTACATGTACAGTGATAATATTAATATAACTTGATAATGGCTAAAAATCTTGGCACGCCTATCTTATTTGTGTCACTTAGTAAGACGAAATACGCAAAAGAACAACAGGTTGGTCTACAATTTATTTATTTACTTTTATTCATATCGTAGCAGAAGAGAGAAATATCGAACGTGAGTTTTTGAAATCTTAAAAAATACTAGAAACGTTGTTTCTGTCGCAAATCAAAAACCAGGCAAACCGAATCCGTGTTTGCAATTTGATTTGAGGTTTGTGCGAGATGACGTTACTAGAAAACAGCAATTCGATTATTTCCATTATTCTTTTTATGACCAATAATATGATGCATTGTTCATGACGCATCGGAACTGATATTTATCTTATTATGCTGACAGAGTTTCGGATAAGATTGGTTCTTTACCGAAACTTGATTTGTATGTACTCGCATACATGTGCCTATTTCCACGTGTTCCAACAATCTAGGTAATTGCTCCTTTTAATCCATTGGTACATCAGTAGTCATTATATGGAATCAATGTGACCAATATTGCCTTGTTTTCCAATTCTATTCTCATTGAGTCATAGTATATGGATCTGTTTTATTTGAGTTTTCTTTCTTTCTTTCTTTCTTTACGACCATGCTTTTGATAGTTCAATTCTAGTACAGTATTTTTTTTTTTTCAAAAAATACAAATACCAGGCAATGCATCGTTAAAAAACTGGCTGCTTTCCCTCGAGAAGTAAATTCTGCCATAATGACGAGTTCTTCGAGAGAATGTTGACCGAGCCCTGGTTAGAAATAACATTTGCTTTACAAGCCATCCGTGTGCTTTACCGACATGGTTACCGGCACTTGGCTGAGAAATAACTTGTGGATTTAAAGTTCGGGTGCCGAGGTTGGTCCCCTCTGGAGCCGGCCAAAATGGCTGTATCTGTGAGCAGGGCATTTTCCCCAGCCTATGTGCTCATAGCTACATGTAGCTAGTACGTTTACTGTCTCTGTAGCGTAGCTGCAATATAAGCAAAAAATAGAAGATACCATCTGTTTGGTACAACCCGCTGCATAAAGAGACCGCGCTTTTAAATCTATATGCTTTGTGAAATTAACTGATGTCTCAATTAAAGATCATGTGCTGTACGAAAGCATTTTTCCTCCAAACATTGAGTTGTCTCTTATTAAAGATTTGACTTTTCTGTTAAAAACAATGGTATTTTACTATCTCATTAAGCGGACATACATTTTTTTTTTTTGACAATAAATTCCTAGCTTTCGTTAGTTTTCCCTTTTTCGTCAACAGCACAACCATGTGTCAATATTTAAAACAAGAAAACCCAAGAAAACGAATTTTTGAGAATGAAAAAATACTTTTCATCGTTGAGTCGAAGCCGATCCTGTCCTAAAAATAGAGCGTATCTTCCTTTTGCGAGCAAAATTTGTCACATGGTCAAATCAGCGTCATCAGCATTTGTCACGTGCTCCTCCGGGCTGAATAAATACGGAATATTATGTTGTAGTAACTTTCCTGATGATTGTATTAAATTCGAGCAGCGTGAGAAAATTTTATATCGCGCGAGACAGTGCCAAAGGCTCGCTTAATAACATTTTCCCTAGAATCGTTTGATAAAATTTTATCTCAAACGCCAACTCATGTCAGATCCTATATGTCTTACTGGCATTTTTGTTGTTGTTGTTGTTGTTGTTTAAAGTAACAATAAAGGCCAAATGTAAACAAAGCGGGTGTTTAAATGCATTTGAATTTATATCATATCATTTAAAAGTATGGAAATTATTGTGAAAATGACAATCTGCCATTGTACGGTCGGTCCAAGTGTTAGTCGCTGACAGAGAAATTAATTTCAAAACTAGGTTAAAACCTGCCAGGTAGCTGTGTCTTCTGTTTACTTTTTGACTGTTTTTTTTTTTTCTCTGCCAGCGACTAACATATGGCCCGACCACACGATAACAGACTGTTATCTACACAATATTTTCCATACTTTTAAATGGTATGATTTAAATTTAAATGTATTATGACACCTGCTTTGATATTTTGTCCTTTACTGGGCCTTTAACAGAAGCGTTTTGTTTATCCTATTCAATACGCTCGATTAGTTAGAATGACCGGCTGAAACATTTAACGTCGATGAATGCGTTCGATTCCTGTGTAGGTAATTTAACGACGTATATCACAAATTTTCATAACGGACAGATTTTCTTAAAACTTTGCACATACAAGGCTCATCATGTCTCTAGGAGATTACAGTAAAAAAAAGTTATGGGTCACCGTGCTCGTTTCTGAGAAATTTACCTTTGAAAAAGGTATATATAGTTCCAAAATCCAGCTTATATTGGATTTAACACGCTTTTCTTTAAGTCAGTTAAACAGGAAAATTATCGGAAGAATATACAAATATACATCATTTTAATGAAAATTCATTCAGTTTTACACAAAAAATATATAAAAGCCTGGTCTTGTGAATGGTAAATGTACAAATATGCATGTTATATATATAGACCATTGAGTGAAAAAGGGAGATAATTTGACCGAATTAAGGGTTAATCTTTAATAAATACATACTTTCTAACGGACAGATTTTTCTAAAAATTTCCACACTTATAGAATTTATAATTCTAAACAATAAGAAAAAATAAGAATGGCGCCTATTTGTGCTTATTTCATCAGAAAACCGTTATGAAGGTCACTGTGGAAGTTAATTTTTCAAGGAGAAAATAGGATAAGGGCTCAGCAGACATAGTGGGAAAAGGAAGAATCGTTCATTAGTAGCGATTTCTCCTTTTCCCACAATAATTTTCAATATGGAAACAGTTATACTTCCACAGATTTAAATTTCATGCTTTTGTTTGCTTGTTTGGTGTGTACCGCCATGTCAGCAGTATTTTAATTATTTCACGGTGACAGTTCACAGATCCATTTTTTTCTCTTTACTGATACCACCCGAAGAGCGTGCTACTTATTTCAGTGCACCAATAGTATTACCATATGTGCGAAAAATACATAATTGCACTTTTTATTCACTATCCATGACGAAAACATATGCACAGGAGGATGCGCACGAACATTTGTTACGTCGTTAACAAACGCCTGTCATACCGATGTATACATGTATGTGTAGTCGTACCCAGCGTCTATTTATAGCAAAATTACATCATGTAGCTTAACCAAGTCTTTCACACGACTTGTGTACATGAAAATATCAGCCGATGTGTACTGTTTATGCCTGCTGTAGGGTGACATTTAGCCGTTCATTGTTCATGGAATCTGTACAGTTCTGCACGGAAGCAAACATTATTTTATTGTTAATAAGCTTTTTCTGCCCTGTCGGATTTCTTCGGTGGACTTTGTGAAGTGTTTTTGTAGGATTTTGTTTACGCGTGTCTGAAGAATCACCTGATTATTCTTAAAATACATTTATACCGTTACTAACGGGATAGAAAAAATGAAGGGAATTCTTGTAAAAATGACGAGTTCTTCTTGCTTCCGAACCAAATTCTTTGACAGAACCGTTCAGTAATGCTCTTCATCAAAACGAAATAAATTTGTCGATTTCGAAAATTTACTTTCATTTTGTGTTTTCGCAATCTGGTTAATAGCCCCCTAAAGTCATAATTGGTAAACGCCGTAAAAATGTCGAACCCACCCTCATAGCACGACCTAGTCATGGCGGCCAATGACCTTTATAAAGTTTCTTTGTCAATATTGTGGTCATTAGTGGTTATTGTATTATACAATCAAGATAAGGCTAGAAATTACAGATAAGTGGAAAATGCGAATTCGATTAATCGTGCCCCAGTTTAGTGGGACCGACTGCTAGTTGATTTGGATTCAGTCAAAATTTTGAATATGATTTTGCCATTGTTTGCACCGATGACTGTTTCTGTGTCTGCATACGTTGATGTATGCTTGTGTGTGTGGTTGTACGATTGAAGTTCAAATAATGTATATCTATTAACACCAAGGGCCAAATACGATTTATCACCTTGCGGGAACACTTGAAGGAAACTACAAACCGACAACCGATAATCAGTCTCAAAGTCAGATCTTTGAATACTAGAAACCAGAACCGAACCGAACAGAACTAAATTCGAATGGTCACCAGCATTTTCTCCTTTTCCAAAATATTTCACGGTCATCTTTACCGTAAAAACAGTCGTAAAAAGACGGAAATTTTTATAAAGGGCTGATTAATTCTATGCAACAAAAGTCAACAGAATGTCACGGAGTCAATGTTTGACCAAAAATACTCGAATTCTGTGCGAAGTGGAAGAGCTACAATCTTACGAACAATGGTAGGTGGCAAATGCACAGTTCAAGAAAATAATGAGGTTAAAGTCAATCTACAAAATTTAATGCAGACAACGGATTGAAACAACCAATAGAAGATGGCGTTGAGGTATTTCTGGTGACAATCAGCGAATATATAATTTAAATGAGTATCTGATTCTATCAAACGGAGCTTGAAGATTTGAGACTAGTTTCCTTGAATATCAGACCTTAAGACTGAACAGACAGAATAAAATTATGGCATTCCAATAATCTTGACAACTGTATATTTTCATCTAACGCCATTATATCTATCAAATTGTGAAGAAGTGCTTTAAATCTGGTCTTTGATTTTCAGTCTGATCAGTGCTTATAAAAATCTGTTTGCACCCAACGCAGCAGAGAGTGAAATTTCCAAGTTATATGAATGTTACGTTCAAACTTTACGAGGTTTCAAAAAGCACATATGGAACATTAAAATATTGCTCGCGTAAGAAATGTGCTTGTTAATTACTGGTACATTTCGAAATATTTGACTTTTCTGGATACTCAATAAATGCTTACTTAGAAGAGATGGCCACTCAGCCCGTCAACACAATTGTTAACATCCAAATGACAGACAGTCACTGTACAGAATCCTATGTCGTATACAATCCCAAACACTGTACACTCTGTCGTAGAAGTGATCTAATACTTTAGTATGAGGTATCACCCATCTATGACAACAGAGGTGTGTGCGAGGTTGAATGTTAAAGCTGTATTGTCAAAAGAAGGACAGAAAGATGAACGCGGTTAACTAATTATTCATCTGAAACATCTTTACAGCAGACGACTTCGACAACAGTTCCAGACCATTACTGCCATTCTTTTTCGGTCCTTGTAACGACGGAGCTAAGACGTGATTGCCTCCCCTACTATCCCGCCCGCGCTTTTTTGGCAAGCGTGCTTATTTCACACAGAGCATGTTTTCTCACGTAGCCACATTAATGTTTAACTTAATCGACTTCGTATTATGTAGTCTTGATAACCATTTCGCTCAAAGGCAACTACAGTAGAAGAGTAGGTTTTTTTTTTGCGAATGGAGAGGACCAAGATCAAACTGCGAGGTACGTGCAGTCTGATTTTGAATCGACTCCGTCCTGTGTTCGATACTAAACTATGGCCAAACTTGATGTTCATTTATAGAGGAATTTGACACATAGATCATGAAAAAGGTAAAATTTGTTTGACAGCAGGTGTTATAAGAAGTAATTATATCGATAGCATTTCCGAGCTTATCATGTACAGAGTGAGGACAAGCTATAAATGTACAGAAATATGTAATAAGACCACATCTGGCGGGCGATCGATATTCTTCAATGAGTGTAGGTGGTTCAGTAACAACATGTTTCTTCGAATAATCTGTCTGTGAAATAACATTGTGCAAAACGTTCGCGTGGCGCGAATTTGTGCCTTTCAATTTTGCCACTGATTGCATCATCCTGTCACAAGTAACATAAATCAGAGCAGAACAGAATTTTAATTACTATAGATGATTCAACGATACTACTGGAAAAAATACGATTGAAAAGCAGTCGTGAAAGGATTAACAACGAGAAAAATGATGTTGCGAATTTAGTCATAGGGTGCCAAATAAATAAAAATCGAATATTCAGTCAAGAAATTACAAACAAATAGCTCTTTTCAGCGTTATCGTTTCATAGCGAACAGTGTTAAATAAAGATAGGACTGCATGTTTTTTTCTTAAGTCAAATCTTGATTCATACCGGTATAAAATAGAGCTGTAAAGGCAGTCTAAGAGCGATGGGCAAGTACATGTAAAATCATTTTCAAGTAAGGAATGAAACTTAAATACGTGCCATTTAAAGCTCATTTTTGTCAAAAAGTTTCAACATAGGGTACAATGTAGAATCAATATGGTATCGCACTTTTTGTGCGGTCAGTTTCCATTTCACAACGGACGCAAACTATAGCTGTGCAGGCATATTACAAAGTACTCCGAAACAAGGAACCTTTTTTACCCTATTCACCAGGACGAATCAATTTAGAGAATGGGTTTTGACCCTTTCCCACACGACCCCGTGTTCTAACTACCCTGAAGAAGACTTTTGAAAACATTGCAAGAACAGAAGAAAATGTTGGTAATCTTCTACGGGGTAAAAAGGGTTTTAAAAGTGCGTGGCATACCTGCTAACACCATCTGGATGGAGCATGTACAAACGTGTAGGGAGGAGGGGTTATCGATTATGTTTGGGTTCAAATCCTGGATTTTTGTGAATGGATCCATGCTGAACACTGTCTCCTTTATATGCTTTATAATTAGATTTCATGGAGATGATGCAAATTCATTCGGTTCCTGTAGACAATAGATATTATTTACATAAGAGCTTTTACGAGTGATTACATGACAGTAAGATCATATCCCCTTTTTGTCACCAACCTTTCCGGTATTTCTTTTCAATCATTAAATTAAGGCAAAGTCATCTTTTAACGCCATCTATCCTAGGTCAGTGAGTGGTAACGAGTTGGGCTTGTAACAACGCCGAGCCATGGGTTGCTGGCTAAGCCAAATTGTTTTTCCGAGGATTGATGACAGTCGTTACGGCAGTTTCCATTTCTATCTCATCTCTGAACGTGTTTTCGACGTTGCTTATGGTGGAAAGCAGTCGGTGGTTTAGAAAGAACGTTGTGCAAAGTATTGGTAAAAGAAACGCTAGGAAAGTGTGCACTGGCTGCCGCGATATGATTGATTTGATTTTGAAAACGACACTAAACACCAAAGAAAGAAAGAATGGGCTTGAAATACAGTCAATCCTGTTTAAAGCCACCACTGAAAAGGCGACTAACATGCTCTCATTTAGACAGGTGATAGCCTCATGTAGACGTAAGATAATGCAGAAAACTTGAGCTTTCAAAATAAGTTGCATTACGTTTGAGCTGCATTAGGCTGTCACCTGTTTTCCGAGACCACCATTTCTTTTTGGTGAATAACTTTTCAAAACAGATTTGACTGCATTTGAGTTGCCTGCACACCAAATCCTGACGAGCTACTTTTTTGTGGATTTACTTTCAGCTTACTGAACTAAGTCTTGACTTAATGTATTTTTGTGGACTGTAAAGATTGAAAAAAACAGACTGCACAAGACGTGAAGTCTAGAATCGTTGATCTGCATTGTCCGATACGGTTAGATTTTGACCGGCGAAAAGGAATCTGAAATTGCTATAGTTTGCTTTTTTATTATTGCCCTGACATGTTCAGTTGAATTATTAAGAGCCAAGCCCCGGTAGCACAGTCGGTAGCGTACAGGACTCAAGAACAGAGGGTCGCTGGTTCGATCCCAGGCTCGGCCAATTTCTTTACGAGGATTGATGCTAGTCATCGCGACAGGATCCATTCCTCTCTCACCGCTAATCATTGTGTCGACGATGGTTATGTGGGCAAGCAGCCAGTGGCTTGGAAAGAATATTGTGCGAAGGACTGGCAAAAGAAACTCCAGGAAAGCATGGATAGGTGCACTGGCCGCCGTGATATACAATACATTGGATTATTAAGAAGTTTGACGGTTAAAAAGGTTATAATACATATAGCTGCAATATCATTCCTTTCTAACAACTAAATAATGTTTCGACTTTGATTTTGTGAGACAGCAGCTACTGCTCAGAAGGGGGATTGTTATCCCTTTACCTCACCATCCCGGCCGAGCCCCGGTAGCGCAGTCGGTAGCGTACAGGACTCAAGAACAGGAGGTTGCTGGTTCGATCCGCGGCTCGGCCAATTTCTTTCCGAAGATTGATTGATAGGATCCATTCCTCGCTCACCGCCGACCATTGTTTCGACGATGGCTTTTAAGGAAAGCAGGCAGTGGCTTGGAAAGAATATTGTGCGGAGTACTGGTAAAAGAAACTCCAGGAAAGCATGGATAGGTGGACTGGCCGCCACGATATAACTGAAATAATGTTCAAAACAGCATGAAACATCATGCAATCAATCAATCAACCGGACTTTTAACGACCCTCAGCAAGAAGCTTTATGAAAATATTGTGAGAAAAGGAGAAAATGCTCTTAACCAGCATTTTCTCCTTTCCAATGTTTTCTACTGAATCAAAGACAAGTTTTATAATTCGAGCCACCTTTATTTTGTCGTCTGCAAATGCTTTCTATTTGGACAATTCTTAAATTTTGTGGTGTGGTAAAGAGTTTATAGCTCGTATAAGTATGTCAAAGAGATGCACACGTAAAAGTCACGACACACTGTTCCGTTCTGTTGAAAACGAGACCAAGTCCTTGTCAATCAATCAATTGTAAATCTAATGCTTCGTTAGAACTTGAAACTTTCCTCGTAATTCAAGTTTTCCTAGTAGTAAAGGTAAAAGTGTCCCTTCAACTTGTCCTCGCGTATTGACAATATTCCGTGTAAACTAGCGTTGTCAGGCAGTAATACAGTCGATGTTAGCAGACGAAGAAATGGTTATTTTTACCAATTTTACAGTCATGGAAACCGCGCGTTTGTTTTGTGAGGTGTCGACGCTTCGACTTGTGTGTGAATAATTTTAGAAACCTTGGATTGCTTTCCCCACGCGTTTTCTTGGAAATTATAGTCAACACTTGAATGTTCCGGGACATGTGCTTACGCTGAGTAGTACAATGGATTTATGAAATAGGATACTTTGTCATACAGTGTAAACGGCCTGCTATGTTTACTGACCTCCTACTTATTGAAGATTTCTGTATATACATGTGTTTCAGATAAGTTCGTATCAGATGGGTGCTTTACACGCGGTTTAATTGACATTCCTTGAAATGCGCAACTTTTTATGACAACCTATATATTTGCCACTGGCCTGCTTTTTAGCCTCACCCTCGATTCACAAAAGTTTTTGGTCGAATGCGTCATTTCTAACGCATTTACCATATTTGAAGGTTTGTAGGCATTAAAACTATTTCAGCGACATTTATAAACAGTTCAGTTTTTGAGAGTTTTCTTCTTGTATATGTACAAAGGATAAAGAAAGCATTGTGACTAACAAAGGCACTATTTGTTCTGAGCCATTTCACCATTTGTCAAGAAAGCTATCAGTGGCGCGTGCTTCAAAAACTGTCTTTATGAAGTTTAAAAAGTAAGGTTAAACGTGTCGTTGGTACAGTAAAACTTGGGTAGCTGTATAGACTAAGTGTCAACTAAGTAGACTAGAGACCAGGTAATAAAGAAAGATTTTAAACGTATATAGTTTGGATATAAATGTATGGCAGTACATGAATATGACAGCTCCTATTGATTCGCTATTTCCTTGTTATGTTATCCTTTCTTTCTTCAGTAATAATGGAAATGAGCCATGCTCTGGCAAAAGGGGGCTTAATGCATCTCCGTTATTCATCAGACAAAACAAGACATAACCCAATTATAATTCCATAAAATCCATTTTATCAAACATCCGACTGTATCATGATGTAGAATGGTAATTTGACATGCAGAAAAATTAAAGATAGCGAAACTGCGCGGACTGACATGGGCCGATACTTTTCGCAAATGCATTAAGCCCCCTTTTCACAGAGCATGGTTCAAATATAATGGACCATCTAGACTACTACGCTTTTAACATTCGTTTTCACCACTAGAAATCCTTAATTATAATTTAGTCAATGGTACATGTAGTTTCCCCAGAGTTTAATCAAGATCCCCCCCCCCCAAAAAAAAAAAACATTACTCTATCTGTATAAATGTTAACAGCTTATGTCAACATGGTAGGAAGAGATAGTTTTTTTTCCCGCCCGCAATATCTTCCACCCTGTTTAAAATTGCCCTTTCCTTCAACGTATACCCTTAGAGTAGTTTGTTAAATATGTCATTACTTTAACATGGCATGTACTGTGATGGGTTGAAATATGTTACAGTATACAACACTTATGTTACACTTTCCATCTGTTGCACCATTCATAATGTTTCAACATGCACATATTACAATATTCATATGTTAAAGCGGAGCATTATCACTCATTACATGATTTTGTCACGCGTTCGTTGAGGTTTTAGAGTAGGCCTACTAAACAGACAGCTTCAATTTCTCCACAACTCGGCCTCGTAAAGAATAGTTCAATTTAAACGTATTTATTTTACATCGATTGATTGTGAAACAAGTTCTTAAAATTGATATAAATCCCTATGATTGCTTCCTTGAAACCTTAACCAGTACTCGGGCCAAAAAAATTGCAAATATTAAGTCTAATCGAAGAAATTTAGAACACTGCTTCAGGAACAGGCGGGGGTTTCCAAAAGTTAAGAATAGTTCGTTACAGTGACTATAATCTACTAGCAGAAATGCTTCCGCCTGAGTATGTTTCGTGATTGAGTTACGACACTTGTCTGCCATGAGAGGATAGTGTCATTGGTACAGCCGGAAAAATGAAAAATGTTTTAAACTGTTGCGTTCATACATCGACACTGATTTTCATGAGGCGTAAAACGCCAAGAAGGCCAAAGAAAAGAAATTACGTTTCTAGGAGTGATCCTCGGCTAATTTATTTTCATTGTGCAACATATCTTATTTTACATATTGTTTTGTGTCACTTTTTCCTCCAGTTATTAAAAGATCAATAGAAATTGCGATTATAAAGTTCCAAGAGCTCTTTTGCAGTCACAAGAAAATGAGCCATACTCTGTGAAAAGGGGGCTGCATGCATTCACGCAGGTTGCCATGAATCGAACCTTTTTTGCATTTTTTTTTTTAGATTTTATGCATATCAAAGAACCATTTTACCTCCAGATGTCCAGATTCTGTCTCCAATTGTTAGACTACGGATTTTATGGATCTCTATGTGATGACTTGCTTGGTGTATGTATCACGGAGATGCATTAAGCCCTCTTTTCCCAGAGCACCGCTCAAATACACTTACGAATCATACTCTGTATTCTTCTTCCTGTACAAACTCGTGCTCACAGGTAGCTATAGGGTAATTATGGACCAGCGTGCAAAAAACTTTCCTTGGACATCTTTCCTCCTTTAAAACTTTGACAATAGCAGTCAAACTTTCTGGGGATTATTCAGCAGTTCCCTTTAAAAATTGTTCGAATGGTTCTGATATGATGCAAATATATGTCATAGATGCTCAAAATAGTTTAGAAAACCTCAAAGAAATATTTGACCGAATATATACCCAAACATAGACTGGACCTGATTTCTCGCGTTATCGATAGTTAAAAAGAAAACTTGCACAGATATTTTTGTCTGTAAACATAGAGCCCTGAAAGCCTATGCTATTGTATAGTATCACCTTATAGAACTTTTACAGAGGCTGTTCTAGCAATTTACAAGGTGAAAAACTTTCCTGTCCCATCCCCCCCGCATCCCCGGGGGAGCAGGGTAGTCTGATTACATAGAGTTACAGAATAATCAATGCTTGTCCGAAAAGTAAGGTCTATCGCTTTGATACTCAGTTGTAAAAGCACTACCACATGTATTGTTCAAATTTCTGATTGGCAACTTCTGTGTCTGTATTCACCCAACCATTCTTGAAAACACTCTTTGTCTAATTATAGATTTCGACAGTAACACAGCTTCTGATTGGCTAAACCATTCGGTTTAGCCAATCAAAATTTGCGTTACTTTCAAATTTAGAATGTTCTCAAAACCGGTTGGTAAATATGGACCAAGATCCTGATGACCCTATTGTCAAATTCTTGGCAATCGAAATCTTTGAATTGTATGACAGAAATCTAATTCATTAGTTGCCCATTAGTTTTTTTTTTTTTAAACTAAAAATAGCGGGACGATGGTTAGTTATCTTTTAACTGAACCGCATTCAATTTTGCCGATGAATTCAATTAAAGTTTTTAATATGTGTATCTGACCAATTAATGTTTCTTTGACCCTATGTATGCTGTTAGATTTACAATTACTATTCAATCAGATCCATAATGATATATATTAATCCCTAATTTGTTTATTCAGATCTCTAATTACTGTCGAGAATTAAATGGAGCAAGATCAGTCTGCACGCGCAAGTAGGCTGATTTTGGATCGCTCTATTCGATGCCAGATTAATTGTAAAAACTTTACTCTAAAGAATTATATCAATAAATTGACCATAAACAGACGCTTGGGTCCGTTAGATATTTTTAATCCAGCTTGATAAAGGGTAGATAAACCAGTTACCAACAATCATGTTTTGTATTTCTTCCTGTACAATATTGTCCTTCGCCCACTGTAAAACTTAAAGTATTCAATTTCCACTAGAATTAGAACATTGGTCAATATTTACTGTCAACATCAACATTTTTCCCCATTAATTGATGAATCCCCGTGAAAAGTTAATACATCTGCTGTCATTAAAACTAGATTTCAAAGTAGCACTTGGACACGGGAATGACCTCTCAGTTTGTAAATGATATCCCTGTTCCATAACTATTACTATAAATACTTATGGTATGCTTATTATCTACTACCTGCGCATACGAGTAATGTTGATTTTGGAAGAGTACAGAATTTGTCCATGAAGGCGGCAGATTAAACCATTACAACTAAATGTCGACTGTTGACACAGCTCTTGGGAACCAACATTGATTTTATTATACCCTGAAACGCCACAGCACCTCTGTAATGTGATTCAATCCCTTTGTATTTCGATCCCTGTCATTCAAAACTCAAAGGTTGTGAGAGCCTGCTTGGAAATGAAAATTTAATGAAACCAGTGGGATTTAGACAAAGATTAGTCACTATTTATGGTTTGAATTGTTTGATTTTATCTTCAGTTACTGTTTAGATATGTAACAAAGGCCAGCAGAGCAGAGCTTATGTCATGCCGTGGTTCCCGACGTCCGTCCGTCCGCCTTCCATCCGTCCTCCCGTCAGTGTTTGTCTTGTTTACGCGATAAGATCTGGATTTGTGGTCGGATTTTCGTGAAACTTACACAGTTTCTTTATATCATCAATAGCTTGAAGCCTATTTACTTTGAAAGAAATCCGACAAATAGTAAGGGAAGAGTGGCCATTTAAAGTTGAAAATATGCATTTCTTGCGTAGACGATAAAATCCGCGTTTGTGGCTTGATTTTCGTGAAACTTGCGCAGTATTTTTTTTTAAATATCATCAATAGCTTGAAAGCTAATGGTTTTGAAAGAAATCCGACAATAAGTAAGGGAAAAAATGCCATTCGAAGTCGAAAAGTTGGATTTCTTGTCTACGCAATGAAGTATGGGTTTTCGTGAAACTTGCTGAGTTAGTAGCCACTGATTTTATATGTATTATTAAGCATTTGAACCCTGTTGAAAATGAAGAAAATCCAGCAATCAGTTTAGGAAAAGTAGCCATTTGATGACTTAGTCATGTTTTTACATGAAAACAAAGTTCACATTGCTCTCATTTCTTTGAAACTTGCATTGAGCACTAATATCCCATCAAATTTAGCTTGATGCCAAACAATTGGCTTTTTGAAATTGTACATTGATTATTTCGATATTTACTCAATTCACCGTGCCTTCTTATTAGCTGTCTTAGTGGGTTCAAACCAAGTTGCAACAACAACCACCCGCCAAATTTTGTGTGCGTTTGTCTTTTGTTATTTTCTCCATTTTGCACCATGTATTCATGATGTATGCTTGAAAATGAGAACAAAAACTCTAGTAGAGCAATTCAGGCCCTCAAGGACCTCTAGTTTTTTTTCCGTAATTGATAAGTTGATACAAACAGTATCGAAATTAGTTGTATAGAACGATGCTCTCGATACTTTTAAGCTTTGTTTAATTCGGGCAAGGATGCAAGACGATGATATCATATAGATCTCATGCCATACACACCAACTCTCTGTTGTCCGATATACGCCGTGTTACTTTGACAAGGCACAGAGTGCAAATACAACGACCTACATGTATATTAGGTTCTAATGTAAATGAAAAATGAAAGTATCAGCCTCAGGTTATTAACAAAAATGGTTTTCCATTGAATATCCACAATGAATAGGTTCTCAGCACGGAGTTCTTCGTAGATTCGTTATGTTGCTGATATAATCCTGGAGCCAGTCTGTTTATTGGTTTGATGACCCGTATAGAATTTAAATCAATAGGGCTGATGGGGGTTCAAAGATTTTCTGAGAAATAATTTGACGCTCGATAAACCGTAGCATTGTTTTGAGATACGATGTTAGATTTCATAATGGGGTCAACGGCTCAGAAACATACGAATGAGGTTATTAATTGTTTGCCATTACTTTGTTTCCCTTTATCAGGAAATCAATGATTTTTATACTATTGTGGTGAGTGTTGTCATGAAATTTTAAAAGTGCTTTTAAATAAAAGCCATGTAGTTTCATTCTTTTTTTTTTTTGAGAATTTTGTGACTCGATGCACTCGCTCATATATGTCCCCTGGGACCGTATTCATCAACTGTTCGAAACTAAATTCTAATTCTGTTCTCCAAAGGCGGGCGATTCGGTAGGCTGAGACGTTCCGTCAGTACAATTCGAAATTATGTTGCAATCTATGGTGGCATATTTCTTCCACGAGATACGAGATAGCTATCATGATAAATTTAGAAAACTATCGCGATAAATTAAAGTTTCCTGAAAATTTTATCGAGATAGTGAAAAGTTTCCTGAAAAAAGTATCACGATAAACTAAATATTTTAACGCAAAATTTCTCACTCGTGCACGAAACTGACATGCGAGATAAAAATTATCGTGATAGTTCTATCCTTTTCTCGATATCTATAAATAGAAAATTCACCATTTGGATGAACTCGGTAGTTTTTAACTTCATAAGATTGCAGGAAGTAAAAATTCGAATTTTTAACAATTGTAGCTTAATTGGTAAATTTTGAAAAGACTCGAAATTAACAGAAGTCTGTAAAATCACAAAGACGACTCGAAATGCCCCCTACGAACAACTTTAAAACCATTCAGGGAAAAGGAAATTCATAAGGATGTAGACGAAAATGTTACGAAACCGTATCTTGTTATAAATACCGTGAATGTCAGTTCTGGGCACTAGAGCAAAAAAAAAATCATGATAACAGTTAGAATTATCGCGATATTTTTATCGTGAAAATTTTTACTATCTAGATAATATTTCCAGGAAACTTTGTTTTATCACGATAGTTCTCTTTAATTATCGCAATAGCTATCTTGTATCTCGCGGCAGAAATATGCCACCATAGCAATCAACGAAACTTCTAATGGAAACATCGTATTCACCGTCATGCTATCGCTGTTGAGTATAAAAATCCAATGAATAAAGATGAACTAGTCTGAATAAGACTTTTGTGCTAAGAAATGGTTATGCCCCATTCGCAGAAGAAAGAAAAAGTATCATGCGTGAACATGGTTAGTCAGTGGGTCGGTCGGTATGTCGAGCCTTATCTGCACATTAAGTAGACAACTGTTTGAGCTAGGACCTTCAAATTTGGTGAAGTTATTTACCAGGCTTGGTATGGTGTATCACTCACAGTGACTCTAACTGATAAAGCTCTGGAGAGGGTTAAATTCCTTATATAAATCTTGTTTATTTCAAGAACTTTTCTATCACGTACATCAGAAAGATAGTATATTTTGAAGCACATCTCGACATATTTTCAATTACCCGAGTTTCATATCCACTGAATACAAAGCTTTGGGTGTATTGATTTTTTTTTTCTACTTTAATGTATTGTCGTAAATGACATTTTTTTTTTACTTTTACAAATAGATAGGTGAGCAGGTCCATTCTTAGAATATTTTAAGACCTGAATCCTGCAGACTTGTCTGTGTTTTTTTGTTAGTTGGAAAAATAACTGATACGAGTAAAGCCGTGCCGTTGTAATGCAGAGAAATGACACTCCCCTACAAAATGACCCATGGGTCATTTCACTACGTAGAGGAATGACCCGGGTCATTATTCTACGAAGGGAAATGACCCCAGACCGTAGAGAAAGGACCCCCCTCTAGCTGTAGTAGAATGACCCCCTCATGAAAAGAAAGGACCCCCGTAGAGAAATGACCCCCCCCCTTTTTTCCCCTGTAACATTGTTGTTGCTGCTGATGCTGATACTACTACTACTACCATTACTACTACTACAACTACTACTTCTACTACTCGTACTACTACTACTACTCGTACTTCTACTACCCCCTTTTTGCCTTAACATTGTTGTTGCTGCTGATGTTTCTACTACTACTACTTCTTCTACTACTACAGCTTTTCATGAGGTGGTCATTCTACTACAGCTAGAGGGGGGGGGGGTCCTTTCTCTACGGTCTGGGGTCATTTCTCTACGTAGAATAATGACCCGGGTCATTCCTCTACGAAGTGAAATGACCCATGGGTCATTTTGTAGGGGAGGGTCATTTCTCTGCATTACACCGGCATACTGGCATATTTCTACGCACATGCAAATTCCAATTTAAACTGCAAATGTCTCAAGTAAGTCACCAAGCTCAATAATGTTTCTATGTATGGAGAATGACTTGTGGTTTTACAATGAAAACTCGGGAAAAAATCAAATTTCAATTCCACCATAATAGAAATGTCAATTAAGCCATCATTCCAGTGGCATAGCTTATTGTGTCGTAGTATCGGATAATAAAATTTACAACGTTGCAAGATGAAGTAGCAGATAGTATTTCAGTACTACTGACGTTTGAATATTGATCACACGCCGTTGTGTAATCTAATCTCTCACACATGCATTTATTGATTCAGTGCAGATGTCAGGTGACATTATTGTGAATGACATGACAGGCTATACGTAACCCTTACCCTGACAAAGAAATGTTTTTTATTTGACTAAAACTTAACATTTTTAGAAATGTGTTGTCCATGTAGCCTAGGCCTATCTTCTACTCACTTCGATATTTCACTGTTAGGCTATTAGGATATGTATTACACGTATACTCAATTCAAAATCAATATTTTCGCCATACAATGGTAAGTTCCCTTCAGCATTAAATTCAGCACTATAAATGTTATATATTTGTATACCTGTCAGCCATGTTAATGGGTATTCTTTAGGGTTTTAAGCTATGCGGAGCCCCAGCTCAGCACTGGTGAAACCCAGAGAAAACATGTGAGTTGTCGCCGTGATATGACCGAAATAATGTCAAAATCGGACAAAAACATTATCGTAACATTTAATCTCTATGCTTACCTTGTATGAATATGATTCCGAATATACTTTTATTCATAAAAATGTAAATTTTGACGATTATCTATCTAACAGTTTGCTTTTACTGGGCTCGTGCTCGTATTTTGTCTGTCCAGTCATAGGTACATTGAGCCGAATCATGAGTAAAAACAAAGCGTATTACTTTTTTCGAATTCGGTGGGTTTTTCAGTGGAAATGACGCTTTGAGAAAATTTTGATTTCTATCACTTTCGCAACAATTCCCACGTTTGTTTATAATGCTCAGTGTGATGGTTTGTTTTGCTTTCGAGGTTTTGAAAGAAAAGAAGGAGAAACAATAAAAAAGGTTCTCAATACAGTACAATCAGATTTTAGCACCGTTCAGTATATAAACTGAAATTTCGTAAATAACACGTAAAACTGTCAGCATTTATGTACATGTATATTGATAGAGTAGAACGGCGATACTGTGTTACTTGGTACGGTTTAGACCAAATGATTTTCTATAGAAAGGTATTAAACAAAGCGATTTAACCTTGTAAACGACAAACTACATCTCTAATAATACATAAAAATAATTCCCAAGCTACTAATACCCGTTTTGTGTCGTCGTTTTAGAGTTTTTGTGTATACACAAGTGACTCAATATCGACTTTTTAAAAATAGGTATATAAACCTGAATGCTCTAAAACGTAGCCTTCATTTTTACCCTTTAACAGACGACAAAAATGTAGCTTAGTCCTAATTGAACGCGTTTAATTACGACTATATAAATGTGACTCGAATTATGGACATTTTCTCTAAAATGTTTCCATCATCTCTTTCTTTTCACACGATGTTTTCTAAAGCACATATCCTATGGCCGTTAAAACTCAGGATTGCCTTGTATTGAGGTAAATAGAACAAAAGGGTGCACGTGGAAAAATTAAAGGATTAATTAACTAATGAAAAAGTAAAACATTTGCAAAATTTGGAGACCAATTTTGTGATAAAGAAGACTTATCTTTAACAAACAATTTCTTATTTTCCGATTTTTCCACCAGCCACCTAACAAAGATAAGTAAATACATGTACCTTTTATGACAGTGGATATCAGAAACACCGTGTCACAAATTTACGTACTGTGTTAAAACAAACATAAATCGAAAACGAGTCAAATGGAGCTGCCATACTGCGTGTGCTCGCACAAACATGAGGCAGAACTTGTTTTACTGTTGTTCTTCACAAAGCAGCCGTGATGCACACAATTTCACGAATGGAACAACCATCCTGTTGCAAATCGGACATACAAAACGTTCATTTTCTTAAAGACGACAAACGAATAGCGCCTGCTTCGATCATTTTCGGATTGTTACTTCATGAAGGACTGTCAGCTGATTTCATTGTTTAAAACTCGTTTGTGAATAGGTTTTATATTATTATCAATGTGTTTATCGTTATGAATGAATGAATGACTCGCATGTGACAGCAGACAGCATGTAATAAAGACTTCTTTGGATTTAATTCCCGATGGTACGCCGGCACATGAAGTTTTGCCGTCGAGGGTCCTCATCTTCCATGTCCTCGTTAGCAAGCAGGTATTGTTTTGCCTAAATTTTAGATTAATCATTGTTTTAGGACCATGTTCTGTGAAAACGGGATTTAATGCATCTGCGAAAGAATACCGAGCCATGTCAGTCTGCACAGTCCATGCTGGCTGACCTGGGTGGGTACTTTTTACTTTCGGTAAATTTCCTGTATGTCAAGGGTGATTCAGATGCTGTTTTCTTTTTCTTACAAAATGAGTCATTATAATGCTTGCGACTTCCTTGATTTGATAAAATTACGAAGATGTGTTAAACCCCCTTTTTCCAACAGCACCGCTCAATTATACCTTAAAGCTTTTGTTTAAAATGTCTATGAAAAATCTGTGCTGGGCCCATGTTCACCCACCACCCTAAATTCAATTCCAATTCAGAATCCATTTTCTCTGGGCAAGCCATCTTAATGGCCGAGACAGACCAACTTGTCTAATCAGATGGCCGTTCTTTGAATTCAGTACTAACCTATACTAAGAATGGTTTTTAAATACAGATCCTGGTTTATCGACGTCATACCATATCTCTATCTCTTACTCTCTGAGAGAATTGATTGTAATCTTATTATTTTCATCCGTTTTCCAATATTGCTTGGTCTGGTTGTTTGGTCCATCCGTTTGTAATTCTGTCTGTCTTTCTCTTTTTCAAGTAACAGTAAACTAATTTTTTGCTCCAGCCACAAAGTTTCCATATGTACAACTTATGTTGGATGTCCGTAATTGTTTGACAAGGGTGTTTCGAAGTCTTTTCAGCAGCATATATGGCCCTTAACCGAATAACCCCGTATCTATGAACCTGAGGACAAAGGCTTGTGAAAACACGTAGGGAGAAAGAAAATGTTACCCTGCATTTCGCTTTCTGTCAAAATGTGATCTGCTCTATTGGAAACAAATTCCATCAATTGAGATATATCCAAGTTGTAGTCTTCAAACTCTTTTAATTTGGACTACTCTAGAACATTTTCGTCTACTACAGATTTAAAAGACTGGCTGGCTAAACGAGAAACAACACCAAACGGTTAATTATTTAATGCCGTGCACTATTTCCAAAAGAAGTTTGTCACATTTATGTGCTTTCTATGCAACATTCCGTTGATGAAACAACATGTCTATTCTCAAGTCCGAGCTGTTGCCGCAAACTTTGATGTCTCTTAAACATTCACACAGTCAAGCAATCAGTCCTACCTGCATTGCAAACACCATAGAAATATTCAAACTCTGCTAGCTTGAGATAGGTGCAAGGCCTTTCCAGGTACAGCTGAACGTCTTTGCGTCCTTTTGGAACATAATATATGCTTCTAAATACGGATACCAGTAGTATGCTTAACAGAGGTAGCCACTAGGACATGTTTACTGAAGAAGCTATCACAACAACTCTAAGCACAGGTGTAGGAGCAAAGAGAGTCCCCATTTTTGTGGTATTTGTCGAAGACAATACCACTATGAGTTCAATATTGAATTTTGAAGACCATGTATCGTATTTTGTGCAAAGCCGAAGGAAATAAACCCAATTAAACTCAATTTTTCTCAGGCAAATGAGTTTTTCGGTAGCACTCAGATATGTAATTGGAAATGGCATGTTAAAATAGAGTCGGTGAGGCCATCGATCGTGGAAATACTAATTTTTGATTGAAAATAGCTTCACTCGCTGATAGCCTTCTAATGGCGCAATGATACAAAATTTGTCTACCGATCACTTGGTCCTGGGCTTTTTCGTTCCAAAACCAGTTCGTCCCATGGCTTGTTCATCCATTGATTGCGCGCTACTCCATTTGATTGGGCATGAATATTTATAGATCGAAATAATTGATTGTAATGTTGGGAATTAAATGTTAACGGCCAAAGATATTTCAAAATCATAGTTTTCAGGTACACACTTAATTTTATTCGATATATTTACATGGTTTCTCTCTCTATTCATCATGTCAAGGGACATTACTCCTGACTCCTCCTAATGATCAAAGGGAGACCACCAATATACAGATAATCCTAACTTTGTCATGAGTACTCTCCCTTCAACCAAAAAAGGTATTCATTTGCTTAGTAGGTTGACTTTCAAGACAATATTTGAATAATATTTCTCTTTTTCTTTCAGATTATTAATTCCACACAATGGCTTCCTTGACAAATACCACTTCAGCGTTCTCAACGCTTTGATTATACGAGCGAAGCTAGTCTATAGTCATCCAGATTGACCCAGACTCAGTGTAAACAAAAAAACCCACAGTTGCGAAATACTGCCTCACAGAAAATAATTCTTTCTGTTAGAAATCTAAATTCTGCTAAATATGATAATTTTGACTATTACCACTACATCTCTACCATCCTTATTTGCACATGTCTTCTTACAAAGCAATAGACTGAACAATATGTCAACGATAAGGTACAAGATGTTTGCTTATAATTTTATGTATTTAAGTGACCTATGCAAATCAGGTGCATATCAGTTATTCCTACACCATTGTAACGTGAATGAATCTAAAAATAGATACACCTAGGAAACCTGTGGCAAATCCCAACTCTATTCACCATTACTGGACAGGGAACCCTTGTCATTCCCTCAGTTACTCATTATATAGATCATTGTTCACCGTTAAACTGTTATATTAAACTGTTATTGTATATCTTGTATATCAACCTTTTACCACACAATCCCGATTTTTAAAGACACTGAAGAAGAAGCCCTTTGAAAACATCGCGGGAAAGGGAGAAAATGCTGGTAACCAGCATTTTCTCTTTTTCCAAAATGTTTTTTGCCCGTTTAGAATCAGGTTTCATCAACTGAGCCACACTTAATTTGTAGTCTGCAACAGCTTTGAATTTGGACGAGTGTAAAATTTTTCGATTTGTAAAGAGTTGAATAGTTAACTATTACATCTTGTGCTAAAGATTAACTGTAATCCAGTTTAAGTGTAACCCAAAACATACTAAAAAAGTTAAATGAAACTTTCAAGCCGATGGTTATGGCGTGAAATACGTTGCAATATTGTATCTGGTAATATATGTCTTCCATATTAAAAATTTATATTCTATAGTAAGATATTTATTGTCTATAAAACAATTTATTATGTGTGAATGATATATAAATAATATATATTGTGTATAAAAAATATTCATTATGTATAAAAAATATTCATTGAGTAAAAAAACATATATTGGGTATAAAATAAATTTATTGTGTATAAAAATTATTTATTGGGTTAAAAGATATATATTGTGTATAAAAAAATATTTATTGTGTATAAAAATATTTATTGGGTAAAAAAAAAATGTATGGTGTATAAAATAGATTTATTGTGTATAAAAAATATTTATTGAGTAAAAAAAATATATATTGTGTATAAAAATATTTTTATTATGTATGAAAAATATTGATGTGAATAAGTCACGAAAATATTTATGTGCGAAATTAAATTTTATTTGCTAGAAAAAAAAAAAATATATGGTATCAGAAGAACTCGTACCCTGGAGACTCGTACCCTAATCTCGAAAGTAATGAGTTTTTGTGCGTCCTTCCGATCTCCTGTCGAACGGGCATCTGACTCAGACCTCTGAAAACATCGGTAACCAGCATTTTCTCCTTTGCCCATAATGATTTTTCTACATGTCAAGCAACTTTCAGTTTTTCAGTCTCATTTATTCCCTTCTCTGCAAGTCCTTCAAAGTTGGACAAGTCTAAAATGTGTTATTTAGTAAAGTGTTATTGTTGTAGCACTTTTCACAACTGTAGTTGAGATTACAGCCTGTAAAGATCATGATTAGACTACACAACATTGCAGTCTGATCTGTGATCTACACTGTTCTCTTGAGACATAGTGGGTAATAGCAACATTGAAATTTCAATTATTCGGGCCTTTAGAAGACTGAAAATGTTGGGTAACTTTGGAGTTCTAAGGGTTGATATGATAATATTATACATATATCTGGAATAACTTTAACCCTTTACAAACAATCCTGAGCTTTCATGACCCTGAAAAGGGCTTTTGAAAACATAGTGGGTAAAGGAGAAAAAGCTGGTAATCAGCATTTTGTCCTTTTCGTTCACCGACTTCGAATCTTTCTAATACAATTCCTGGTAATTTGAGCCGCGTTTTATGTGTCATTTACAAAGATTTTCACTTGCATGATAAAGCTTTTCCACCTTGTAAATAGTAAATCCTTATCAGATGGCAAAATTTTAGATTTCTCCATATGGGCTTAAAGGATAGAATTTGTCTTTGAAAGGATGGAAGAAAAAGAAATGCTGGTTAGCAGAGTTTTCTGCATGTCCAAGGACCATCCTACCTCATGATTTTGTTGGTTGTAAGACATAATGGATTTTTATATATCAATAATTATTAAAAGACTTTGCTTGACATCATGTATCACCGAGATGCATTAAGCCCCCTTTTGCCACGGCGTGGCTCATTCATTAACATACATGTATCATCTTATGTGTATTTCAAGAGTCGTTACAAAGTATGTTGAATACATCGCATTTATTTGTTTTAATCTAATGGAGAAATAAATATAATGTAGTATTTTTGGTCCTTCAGTGTTACTGTTTATATCTCTGCAGGATCCTGCGTGGCTCATAGATGAAGATGTAGGATGTAAATTGTAAGCAAAAGATCCGTGCATTCTAAACTCATGAGTCACGAAGTCAAATTGTGGAATATGTCTCTAGAAGAGAAATCATTATTAGAAAAGGATAAAATGCTGGTTTCCAGCATTTTATCCTTTTCCAACAATATTCTCAAAAGCGTTTTCTCGTTTTCTAATTAATGATTTCTATTCCAGAGACATATTCCACAATTTGAACCATATTTGATATGTAATCTTTAAATGCCTTGGATTTGGACAAGTCCAAAATTGTTCCGTCTGATAGAGTTCAGATGTCCCAGAGATAATGGCATTTTTCATGGAAACTGACAAATCTATAAGCACGAAAGGGCTTGTAAGAAAATGTGTCAAAACATAGAAATTCCCTTTATTTAGTAAGTTCTCTGTTTGCCATAATGTATTTTGTAGTTGTGTGCTGACTTGCTCCTTCTGGCTTTGGAGCCGAGCCCCGGTAGCTCATTCGGTACTCGTTAGCGTACAGGACTTGAGAACAGGGGGTCGCAAGTTGGATCTCCGGCTCAGCCAATTTTGATGATAGTCATTGCAACAGGATTCATTCCTCTCACACCGCTGACCAATGTTTCCATGATGGTTATTTGGGAAATTAGCCAGTGGCTTGGAAAGAATAGTGTGCGGAGTACTGGTAAGAAGAAACCCCAGGAAAGCACGGATAGGTGCACTGGCCGCCGCGATGTGACTAAAATGTTGTTGAAAACGGCGTTAAACACCATATAACAATCAATCAACGCTCTGCCGTAAGGTATTTTTGTATGGAAAGCCATGGCTGTCTTATATCGTTCTTTTACAGTTCATTGCCGCATTGTTGTTATATATGGCTTCATTACAACTATATATTAAATGAAAACATTTTTATATGGAACCAAACTGTGTTTATATCAATGCATTTGTCCATATATTGAACCAAAGAAGCATGGTATTGCTTGGGTTCATCAATATATTGAACCAAACTGTCTTTACCTGGGGTGATCAGAAAGATCGTGGACCACCTCGTTATTTTGAAAAGTACTACACTTAGGATTACACAAATTTGCATAGATGAGCATTAATTATCTGGTAACTGACTCACGCTTTCAAATGTTGTCATATTAAAGTAGGTAAAGTATGACGTCATTTTAATGACGTCATATACTGCATTAGAGGTCCAAAATATCGGACGACGTTTTATTTGAGCCAAGAGTAATCATAAAGTTTTGCGTCAAACTCGGAAAGTATTTATCGGAAATCAAAACCGATTTAGAAACAGTTTAAGGGGACTCTGCACTCAAGGAATCTGATATTCGTACATGGATCGGACCGGTTTAGACAAGGGTGCGATACTGTTAAAGATGACCCTAAATCTGGCCGTCCATCAACATCAGTCACAGACAAAATCATAACGGATGTAGAGCAGCATGTAAAACAAGGTCGCCGAGATGCTGTCGGGAAAATAGCTGACACATTTGACATTTCTACGGTGGCACAAAAGTGACATGGAAGATATATTTTATACTACGTGCGCACGCAGTAGCTAATACGTGCGCACGTAATAAGTAATACGTGCGCACGCAGTAGTATTACGTGCGCACGCAGTAGCTAATACGTGCGCACGTAATAACTAATACGTGCGCACGTAATACTATTGCGTGCGCACGTATTAGCTAATACGTGCGCACGTAATAGTTATTACGTGCGCACGCAGTAGCTAGTACGTGCGCATGCAGTAGCTAATACGTGCGCACGTATAAACTAATACGTGCGCACGTAATAACTATTACGTGTGCACGTAATAATCGACCAATCAGTTAATAAGGATCAATAAATGTCTATCTTCCACTTCCATCTTGAAACCATGGCTTCCGTTCATGATTCTGATTGGTGGATTATTACGTGCGCACGTAATATGTAATACGTGCGCACGTAATAACTAATACGTGCGCACGTAATACTACTGCGTGCGCACGTATTACTTATTACGTGCGCACGTATTAGCTACTGCGTGCGCACGTAATAACTAATACGTGCGCACGTATTAGCTACTGAGTGCGCACGTAGTATAAAATATATCTTCCATGTCACTTTTGTGCCACCGTACATTTCATATAGAAGTGCTCAGGAGATTTTGACTGAGAGTCTTGGAATGTCGCGTGTTTGCACAACGTGGGTACCTCTGCAACTGACGCCCGAGAAAATGGGGGTTAGGGTCGAAATCTGTTAAGAAATTTCAGAACACATTAGGGTGGAGGGGTCAAACTTTACTGATCGTATTGTAACATGCGGTGAAACATAGTTACACTTTACCGACACTGAATCTAAACGACAAAGCAGCGTATTGAAACATCCAACATCGCCTTCCGCTAGTAAAGCCAACCTTTCTAAGTCACTTGTTAAAGTTATCTACATCAAGTATTTCTGTTCTCCTGTTTTTCTTCTAAATCATCTTTACATACTACAGTCAGTTCTGAGTTTTATGCCCACATTATTCAAATAAATTTCACGAACACCATACGAAAAACACAGCCAGAAGTCCTGAGGAGTGACGTCACTTGACACCAAGATAACGCCCTAGCTCACAAAGCCACACTTGGACTGGAAACTTTGCAAAAACTAAACAAAGAAACACTTGCCAACGCTCCTTATAATTTAGTCCTGACTCCATG
Organism: Hippopus hippopus; assembly: GCA_946811185.2. Classification (NCBI taxonomy): domain Eukaryota; kingdom Metazoa; phylum Mollusca; class Bivalvia; order Cardiida; family Cardiidae; genus Hippopus; species Hippopus hippopus. The sequence goes on along the minus strand of OX328099.1, from coordinate 46,856,023 downwards.
TGACCTCTGACTAGTTCCTGTTTTGAAAGATTTTCCATGTGGCATACACTACGAGAGCAGAGAGGAGCTAACCCTCGCTACGACCGGGTCCTTGATAGTAACGTCAAGCGACGCGCTCCCCCACGTGCTTCGCGCGTCGAAATCAAGAATGAATACATGCATGGAACTCAAAGGAGGTTACTTTCAAAAATAGTGAACACTCCAAGTTGTTTTTCATAACAATATTCAGATACCGGCACTGGTCCACGTTCTTTCTGATCACCCCTCGTATATTAATGCATTTGTCCATATATTGAACCAAAAAAGCATGGTATTGCTTGGCTTCATCAATATATTGAACCAAACTGAGTTTATATTAATGCATTCGTCCATATATTGAACCAAAAAAGCATGGTATTGCTTGGCTTCATCAATATATTGAACCAAACTGTGTTTATATTAATGCATTTGCCCTTATATTGAACCAAAGAGGCATGGTATTGTTTGGATTCATCAAACTGTTGAACCAAACTGTGTTTGTATTAATGCATTTGTCCATATATTGAACCAAAGAAGCATGGTATTGCTTGGGTTCATCAATATATTGAACCAAACTGAGTTTATATAAATGCATTCGTGCATATATTGAAGCAAAGAAGCATGGTATTGTTTGGATTCATCAATATATTGATCCAAACTGTGTTTATATTAATGCATTTGTCCTTCTATTGAACCAAAGAATCATGGTATTGTTTTGATTCATCAATATATTGAACCAATCTGTATATACATTGCTTCGTTTCTTCTTTGTATCGTTACTAGCACGGGCGTTTTTTATACCAACACCGGGAAAAAGACGCGCTTGATCGAAAATGATGACTAAGCCTTTTTCCCCCAAACCTTAGAGCACTAACACTAAATAAATGAACAGCCCCTTTTCGTTTAGGAAAAAAAGCATCCAGAATATTTTCATTTCAATATTGCTATTGCCAAAACGTGTAATAAAGTCGCGGACAGTGAAGATCCAAGATCAGACTGCACAGAATATTGTTTGCTAGCTAAATTGTCCTTGGCCACATTGTTCTGTCCGAAACATCGGCAGCCAATTTCTGCTACATTACTTTCAAAGAATGTAGAATCTACCTAACCCTCATCCCTGTACCAAATGATTTAATTTTAGACTTGTCCAAATGGAAAGCGTTCGCATATGACGAATCAAATGTAGTCCAATTGCTGATCTGAATCGTTGAAAGGGTAAAAAAAAAAAACATTGTGGGAAAAGGAGAAATGATGGTTATCTGCAATTTTCCTTTTTCTACAATGTTTTTAACAGCCATTTTTCTCGGGGTCATCAAAGACGGGATAGTTTGGTTAAGAATTAAAAGACTCAGTTTTGGTCCCTGGTCAGAGAAACAATGTCCAAACATTACAATTTCGTGGCCGTTTTTTTTTTTATTATATCCTACATAAATAGACAATTAAGATCTTAGGCATGTATGTCTGTGAAATCGATCTGTATTGCATTCGAAGGAAAGTCTGATTTTGATCTTCTGTTTATTGTCTTCAATAGTTGTTTATGCGGACAGTGTAGATCAAGATCAGACTGAACAGGATGTGCAGTCTGATCTTGGATCTTCACTGTCTGCTACCTTATTACACATTCTGGCAAAAGCAACATTGAAATGAAAATGTTTTGGATAGTTTTTTTTTAAATGAAAAGGGCCTATGCATTTATTTAGCGCTCTAAGGTGAAAGGGAAAATGCTTTGTCATCATTTTCGATAAAGCGCGGGTTTTTCTCCGGTGTTAGTATATAAAACTCCCTAGCTAGTAACGATATAAAGACGAAACGAATCAATATAAAGATAGAGCGGTGTAATACATTATCGGTTGGTTTAACACAAAGCAAACTTCGTGTAATATGTTTTCAAGTTGAATCCATATATGATTAATTTGGTATGATATAAGAACAGTTGGTTCAATATATAGTTCGATTGGTATTGTAAAAAGGAATTTTCGATTAATATAATGTCTAAATGAAAGCATATCATGGTTCTTTGGTTCAATATAAGGAAAAATGAATTAAAACAAATGCAGTTTGGTTTAATAATTTGATGAATCCAAACCATACCATGCTTCTTTGGTTCAATATATGGACAAATACATTAATATAAACACAGTTTGGTTCAACAATTTGATGAATCCAAACAATACCATGCTTCTTTGCTTCAATATATGGACAAATGGATTAATATCAACACAGTTTGGTTCAACAATTTGATGAATCCAAACAATACCACGCTTCTTTGATTCAATATATGGACGAATGCATTAATATAAGGACAGTTTGGTTCAATATATTGACGAATCCAAACAATACCATGCTCCTTTGGTTCAATATATGGACAAATGGATTAATATAAACACAGTTTGGTTCAACAATTTGATGAATTCAAACAATACCATGCTTCTTTGGTTCAATATATGGACAAATGGATTAATACAAATACAGTTTGGTTCAATATATTGATGAACCCAAGCAATACCATGCTTCTTTGGTTCAATATATGGACGAATGCATTAATATAAAGACAGTTTGGTTCAATATATTGATGAACCCAAGCAATACCATGCTTCTTTGGTTCAATATATGGACAAATGCATTGATATAAACACAGTTTGGTTTAATATATTGATGAACCAAAGCAATACCATGCTTCTTTGGTTCAATATATGGACGAATGCATTAATATAAAGACAGTTTGGTTCAATATATTGATGAACCAAAGCAATACCATGCTTCTTTGGTTCAATATATGGACAAATGCATTAATACAAACACAGTTTGGTTCCATATAAACATGTTTTCACTTAATATATACACATTTTGGTGCAATGAACTGTAAAAGAACGATGTAAGACAGCTATGGCTTTCCATATTTTTGTGTTTTTGTTGATGATAACTACTGAATCCTTGCATTCTTTCTGAACTGCAATTTTGCACGTTAAAACTTAAGGCACAGTTGCCGAGTCAGCTACCCGTTCGACAGGAGATGGGAAGACGCACGAAAACTCATTACGCTCGAGATAAGGGTACGAGTTCTTCAGGGTACGAATTCTTCTGATACCATATATAATTTTTCCTAGTAAATGAATTTTAATTTCGCACATAAATATTTTCGTGACTTATACACATAAATATTTTTTATACACAATGAAAATATTTCATACACAATATATATATTATTTTTTTACTCAATAAATATTTATACACAATAAATTTATTCTATACACCATATAAATTTTTTTACCCAATAAATATTTTTATACACAATAAATATTTTTTATACACAATATATATCTTTTAACCCAATAAATAATTTTTATACACAATAAATTTATTTTATACCCAATATATGTTTTTTTACTCAATAATTTTTTTTATACACAATGAATATTTTGTATACACAATATATATATCATTCACACATAATAAATTATCTTATAGACAATAAATATCTTACTATAGAATATAAATTTTTAATATGGAAGACATATATTACCAGATACAATATTGCAACGTATTTCACGCCATAGATGGTAAAAACCTGATACTGCTTTGTATTTCAAAGTTATATTTTGGAAAAAAAATATCCTATGTAGATCCAAGATCAGACTGTGCACTCTGATCTTGCTCTATGTTGTCCGCAAAATGTCAGTGCGTCGCGCTTAGCAGCCTAAGGGTTAAAGGTGGCCCTTCAGATTTTGGGACGAAAATTTTACAAAAATACAGAAAAATCATCCTTATACTCCCAAAGCCTTTTAATTTTCATTCATAAAACCCCAGTAGTCGAAAACCATCCGACAACAAGAGAAATTAGAGATTTACTACGGCCCAGGTCGACACCGACGGGAAACACGTTCTATTTTTACATGAGCAACTCGCTCATTTACATACCGGAAATACACAGACAAAGCTTCAAACATAGCGTCCGAAGAAGACATTATGGAAAATAATTACATGTTTGTTATGTTAATGGAATTTAAGCGTCATTAGTCACTTGACATTCCCACAATGCTTTTTTGATTTCTGGCGCGAAATCTAAAAATACCTTAAGAGGCTACGTAGCCTTTTAAGGGAACACCATCAAAAAAATTTTTTTTTGTAATTTTATGATTCTTAATTATTGATGATTTGTATTGTTTTTTCATATAAATTTCAGTGATATATATATTTTTTAATTTGGTGAGATGTGAAAAATCTATATACCCACCTTTAATAAAACTCAGTGTATTTAATTATATTGAAAACGCATTTTAACATTACATGGTGTCAGACGTAAAAAACAACCTTGGACTTAATGTACTTAATGTTCATTTTAAATGAGTTGTGAAAATAGAAGACATTTAACTTCCTTATATGAACTGAGACGATACTAATCTTCCGGAGCAGCTAAAAAATTCATAAGGTCTTGTCAATTACTAGTATCTTTTACTGGACCTCTAAAAGATGATGAAGAACTAGAAAAAGTGTATTAATTCTTATTATGAATTGAAGACAAAGGACGGGACATTCGCAAAACCTGGACCGGGACATTTCTGATGACAGTAAACGATTAGATAGATCTTAATCTCGATTCCTACCAAAACTGAATCAGATATTTGCAAGATATCTACTATAAAAGAAAAGAAAAAACAAAAGAAGAAATAATTGACTCATTCGTCACTTGCCTAAAACTAATGGCAAAGTTTGCAATTTTGGGTAAAATGATACGTAATAGAAAGTTCATCTAGAAGTGGTCTGTAGAAAGTTTTCAAATCATCAAAATAATATGTTCTTTGTTTGCTTTTTCAAATTGAAAATCAAGTTGAAAACAGAAATTGTTGATGGTATTTCCTATTTCATGGTATTTCCTATTTTCTATTATGACAAGTAAATAGCCAAGAGCGGTGGATAAAGTCAATGGATTGAACTGGAACCGGATTGGACTTAGTAACCAATGGAACCGGTGGAACTAAAATGGACTCAGTAACAAAATTTGACAATTTTTCTTCAATCTTTTATAGACCAACCAAGTTTCATCTTTAACTATAGCCACTCATTTCAAATTCGCTCGTCTGTTAGTACTCTCAGTACTTTAATTTTGTTGGGAAGCCTAAATCAATTCTTGATCCACCCCAATTTGTTCTTGCATTTTTATTTTTCGTGACCTTTTAGACTAAGTTTGCCCTTGTTTGTGGATTCGAATGTCTGGTGATGTGCATTTCTCTTTTGCAAACAGCGCTGTCTTCTCTATAGTTCACAGACAGCATTATCATTTCGGTCGAATTTGATCTGTCATGTTCTGTTACTTGAAATAAAGACCAGTTTAAGACTTTGTTGTCTGACAGAGTTAGAGACTTAACACACGGCTGGCTTAGCCCCTGCTAATAGCTTCTACATCTAGAACTATGAAAATATGCTTGGGAAAACTACTATTCCCTCCTCCATGCGTAGTTAATGATGCTTGAAGCATAGGTTAGTTGAACGTCACTGCGAGGGATTAATTGTAGAGGTCATTAGACCTCTCTAACAGTGGTGAGTTTAAAAGGCAGACTGCCACAGAATTTGCTGTCAAAATCCATTTTTCTTGCGAAATTGTTCTGATACACAGTCTGTTTCGTCATGGTTTTGTAAATAAAGCGAAATCAAAAAACCGAAACAGGAAATAGACGTGGTTTATTTTTATATGACGAATTTCAGAAAAGATTTGTTATATTAATTTGCCATCTGCCATGGCTGCAAATGACCTTTCAAATAATTGTAATTTTTCATTAAGCAAATAAACCTAAGCAGAAGAAAAAATGAATTTCGTTAAAAAAGAGAAAGAAGACCGCTGGACAAGATGATACGACTTGTAAAGGCGGCAAGAAGGTCAAATGACCGTCATGTAAAGCATATGAGGTTTCTACACGGTGGCTTTTTTACTTGTTTCTTTACATGTACCAAAATATATTGAAATTAAAAGCCAATAAACTATTTGAAAACATTGATGCTGACCTCTCCTGGCTTCTTTTGTAAAGAAGCCAACTTGTATCCACTGTAGTTGAGTTACTCAGCCGATGGATAATGTTCTACCGAAATGTGAATGTCATTTAAGAAAGTTATTTATGAATATGGAAAGGCATTTCAGTAAAAAAAAAAAATCCGCTCATATATATGATTCATTCTTCCATGTAAATTACAGTCACATTGTGATAAATCATTATTTTATCCTTGTTGTATGTGTAAAATCATTATTCTATCCTTGTTGTATGTGTATTTTCACGATGTTTATGTGCTTATTTTGATGTGACAACAGCCTGGTTTCAAATAGTTTTTACTAAAACTGATTATTGTTATTATTAGCTCACCTGAGCACAAAGTGCTCATGGAGAGCTTTTGTGATCGTCCTGTGTCCGGCGTCCGTCGTGCGGCGTGTGTCGTCAACTTTTACCTTGTGTAGGCTCTAGAGGCCACATTTTCAGTCAAATACTCATGAAAGTTGGTCAGAATGTTTGTCATAATGATATCTTGAATGAGTGTGAAAATGGGTCACATCGGGTCAAAAACTAGGTCATCAAAATCTTTAAAATAGCTCGTTTAACTCTAGAGTCATCATTTTCTGTCCACTACTTATGTAAATTAGTCAGAATGTTTTTCTTGGTGGTCAATATGATGAAATTGAAAATGGGTCACATTGGATAAGAAATTAGGTCGCCATGTCAAATCTTGGAAAAACCTTGTGTACACTCTAGAGGCCACATTTTCTGTGCAACACTTATGAAAGGTGGTCAGAATCTTTGTTTTGATAATATATACAGTGCGAAAATGGGCTATGTTTGGCTAAAAAGTAGGTCACTGAGAGAATTCTAGAAAAAGCTTGTGCACAAGCTAGAGGCCAAATTATCAGTTCAATAAATATGGAAGCTTGGTAGAATGTTTGTCATAATATCTCAAAAGAGATTGAAAATGGGTCATGTTTGGTCGAAAGACTCAGGTGAGCGACTTAAGGGCCATCATGGCCCTCTTGTTTTTAGATTTCTAATTCAGATTTCTTACTGCCTTATTTACGAGAAAATGGGTTTATTAGAAAATAGTAAAAGGTGAATTGTCTAATCTTTTCAGCGATAAGCGAGAACAGGAACTTTTGCGGATGGTATCGATAAAGATCAGACAGCTTAGACTGTGCAATCTGATAACTGTATCTACACCATCCGCTTGTTAACTATGCCTATTTTTTAAAAATCTTTCTAAGCTTTAGAATGTTGTATTATTCTACTTAGCGATAGAGAGTGTATGTTTGGCCCCTTAAGAGTTGACGTAAGTGTATTCACTACGATTATAGTTTCTCATGTGAGCTATCGGAATTGTTGCTGCGATGTTGCTTCCAAAGGAATGAATATGAATTAAGTTTAAATAAATGATTACAAGTGAAATCTCTGTGAAAATGGGAGAAATTGCTCATTACGAGTAATTCACCCCTTTTCAAATATATTTGAGCCGTGTTCTATGAAAAGGAGGGCCCAATGCATCTGCGAAAAGTATCGACCCAGGTCAGCATGCGCAGGCTGACCTGGGCTGATACCTTTCGTAATCGGTCAATTTTCTGTATTTCAAAGGACCAGTCTATCTTATGATTTGGTCTGTTGATAAAAAGGGCTTTTATGGATCCATAACAATGTGATAATGCATCACAGAGATGCACTGAATCCCCTTTTGCAAGGTCGCTGCTCATTTCAAATTTGTCTGCTGCCAGGAGAAAAAGGTCACCTGCGGGCCGAATTGAGTTAAATGAGATAGGAAATTCATTGCACGCCTCAATGCATTTATGGGATCGCTTTTAAAGGTTGTTAAAGGTCAATGTCCAACGGGAATGCTTAGCAAGGCCAGCGAAGCACGAAGACTTGGTTTGCTTAACTTGCAAGCTGGTGTAGACTTTCCGATTTTCATGTTAGAAATCCTTCTCGAGACAGCTTTGAAATCGCAAGATCTTTAATCAGTGAAAAACGTCCGTTTTCATTTTTGAAGCATAAATAAGAGTTTCACCGTCTTGCTTTTCTACGTTACATGTATTCACTTGCTAAACTTTAATCACATGTACGATTCACATTTTGCAAGGATGATTCAAAAGTCGTCAGCAGCAATTATGTTTCATGGGGTAATGAATTAGTCTTGGTGAAGAGAGAGCTGTCGAAATATAAGACAATGCAACTACCCCTAGACCGTTGTCTGCTATATTATTATTAAAGTATCCTAGATTATTTTTGAAAAAAGGCAGACAAAACAGGACACGGGACTCATGTGGGGAAAAAATAATGCAATGCGGGGAAAAAGGCTTTTACAATATGACAATTGATTTATCGACTCTACGAATGGTTCAGATGTTACAATAATTTATTAGACGCAGACTTTTTTTCCTTTTCCCGGGGTCTTGCTGCCAAAATTTTGACCTTTCTGTCACTTTTACTCCAGCCGTAAAAACATTGTCCTGTCATACGTAGTCTAATGCGATCAAAGGAATCGGAGTTATTATTTGGAATGTAGTAAGTGGCGTATTATGCATACTAGAAAAAGGTTTGTTTACTTTTAGCACTGTTGTTTTCGAAGTAGTATAGTCTCACAAAACTACTATTCTTCTTCTTCTTCTTCTTCTTCTTCTCTTCCTTCTGCCGAGTCCCGGTAGCTCACTGGGTAGCGTACATGAATTGAGAACATGGGGTCGCTGGTTCGATTCCCGGCTGGGCCAATTTCTTCCCGAGGATTGATGATAGTCATTGTGAAAGGATTCATTCCTCTCTAACCGCTGACCATTGTTTCGATGATGGTTATGTGGGAAAACAGCCAGTGGCTTTGAAAGAATATTGTGTGGTGCACTGGTAAAAGAAATACCAGGAAAGCATGGATAGGTGCACTGGCCTCCGCGATATAACTGGAATAATGTTGAAAACGGCATAACTGTTTTTGAGATTGATTTGTTTTTATATTGATTTCCATATTTTTAAATTGTATCGTCTAAATTTAAATGCATTTGACACCCGCATTATTTACTTTTGGTCGCTCTTGGGCCTTAAACCAACAAAGCTTACTAATATTCTAGATCCAAATCCAAGACCAGCTATTCGATTGCCTAAGACCTACTTCTCAGCAAATCAGATTACCATTTTTGAAATAGAGACCTAAAGTTTAAATAGGAATTCGATAACTACACACCCAGAAACGAGAAATATTGCGTGTTGCCATTAAGTTACACTTAACGAACAATATTACACACTGGCACATGCGACCGTACTGCAAAACGTTCTGATTATTGTTCATTTTCTTATTCCAAACCAGCCATGCCATTCACCGTTCACCCCCATTTAGCAAATTGATTCATTTTTTTTTAAATTCTAGGAAACATGAAATTATTGAGAAAAAAAAAAAAGTTCAATGCATGAATCAAATATTATACATGTACATAACTAGTTTCAGACATTTTCAGTAATTGTACACACGAATATGGCCTGCAACACGCGAAAAGGGGCATTCGGACATTTGCGTAAAGTGTCGTCTCGGATCAACCTGCGCTAATCCGAGACGGCAATTTCCGTTTTTATGTAATTTTCTGTTTTGCGCAAGTCTACTGTAGCACAAAATCTAATGTAGTCGTAAAGTGCCGTCTCGGATTAGCCTGCGCGGACTGCGCAGGCTGATCCGAGACGACACTTTACGCAAATGTCCGAATGCCCCTTTTCGCGTGTTGCAAGCCATTATATGAGAGGAGCTCCGAGAAGGGAGTTTAATGCATCTCCATGATGCTTTATATCAAGCAAGTCAACATAACCATGGACCCGTAACAGCCATTTTCTCTAACAACCGACTAAAATTATTAGGTAGACTGGTCCTTTGACAAGTAGAAAATTGACCGATAGCAAAAAATGTTCGATCCAGGCTTACCTGGGTTGATTCCTTTTGCAGATCCATTATTTTAAACCCCTTTTTCACAGTACGTGTTTCTTATAATATGCACATTAATAAGCGAGTCTAAAGCAATCAAAAGATGAATACTTTGATGAGCCCTACATAAACATGTGCCACAACTGTTCGTCTCTCTGTCGTTCTCCAGATGTGCGATACAGCAGCCGACCCCTAATTAACTAAATGGTAACATGCTCGGCTCCTAATCCATGTGGAATAGGTTCGAATTCATGATCAGCCAAAATTCTTCTAGGGGACTGATGAAAGTCATCGCGACCGGATTTATTCTTCTTTTGTCTATAGAAAAAAGTGTCCTTTTTGTTTTGAGCGCTTGCAAAGAATGTTAAGCTCGGAACTGCTAAAAATCCAGGGACGCATGGACATGTGCAGTGATCCCACGACATAACTGGTAAACTTCAGAGAAAAGCATTGAACTCAAAAATTATGCTAAACAAAAACAAAATACCAAAGACTGAAAGGCACAGTTCTGTGCTTAGTATGTAAATTTTACTGTCAACGATTTATTTAAGAAATAATCTTTCTATCGTGGTTTATCGATCAATAAACGACGGTTGTGAGTTATGAGGCACAATAAATAATCCACGAGGGCGACAGCCCGAGTGGTTTATTTATTGCGCCTCATGATTCACAACCGTGGTTTATTGAACGATAAACCACGATAGAGAGAAGATTATTTCGATTCTAACATAACAAATTCTTGATCAACTTTAGGAAAACAAGTTCATATTTCGTGTAACAAGAGCAGATGCGGATTATATTCCCATGAATAAACCATGGCTGTTCCAGTTACTAACCAAAACAAAACCCACAGCCCTGTCGATAAGTATGAAAAGAATCAAAATTTCAATAAAACCTTAGCCTACATCAAACACATCATAAAAAACCGCACCTTTTACTATTTTATTTTCTCCCTTTCAAATGACAAAAAAAGAATGAAAGTATTGTCAAGCATTAGAGTCGCAGTCGCTTTGACTGCTCTGAATATTGCTCCGACCACACACAATCCAATTTCCAATGCAACACCGACCAATTTTGAACTAACCTCCAACATGAAAAGACACCTGATTTATATATGTTTAATGGTAAAATTTCAAATACTTCCATCGTTTTCAGTTTTTATCAAAAACGGTTAACATCGGTAAATCCTTGAGTTTTTCCTTCCTCCCTGGTGGAGCAGCGGTAAATAACGATTTGTTTGTAAACGTCAAGTGACTTTCATTGATTAAATATCGGAGGGCAGAGACATGGAACAGCCACGGGCGACTTACTATACGTAGAATGACGTCAGTTCATATAGAATGACGTCGAATTTACCACACTTTCGTTGCACTGTGTTAATAGAGCCGAATTCACGTGTCATGTTAGAAATACTATTCTAACATGACACATGAATTCGGCTCTATAAACACAGTGCAACGAAAGCATGGCAAAATATATGTAATTTTATATCGAGTGTTGTCATTCTGTATATATAAAGTTAGTCGCCTGTGGCTGTTCCATGTCTTCACCCTCCGATATCTTATCAATGAAAGTCCCTTAACGTAAACAAATTGTCATTTTCAGTTCCTTGACCAAAGAGGAAGGAAAATCCTGAGGGATTTACGGATATTAACTGTTTTTGATAAAAATTGACAACGATTGAACCATTTGAAATGTTATTAGTAAACATATGTCATTCAAGCGTCTTTTTCAGTTGAAGGTTAGTTCAAAATTGACCGGTATTGCATTGGAAATAGGATTAGGAATGGGTGGAGTAATATTCAGAGCATTCGAAGCAACTGCGACAATAATGCTTGACAATACATTCATTCTTCTTTGTCATTTAAAAGGGAGAAAATATAATAGAACAATTGTGCGGTTTTTTTTTTTTTTATGCTGTGTTTGATGCCAATGGTTTTATTTAAATTTTGATTCTTTTCATATTTATTTACCGACTGAACAGCGGGGTTTTGTTTTGGTAAGTAAGTGGAACAGCTGTGGTTTATTCAAGGGAATATAATCCGCATGGATCTCGTTTAAATTAAGTATGAACTTGTTTTCCTTTGATTAAGAGTTGGTCATGTTAGAATCGAAATAATCTTCTTTCTATTGTGGTTTATCGTTCTATAAACCACGTTGTGAGTTATGAGGCGCAATGAATAAACCACTCGGGCTATCGCCCATAACGATAGAAAAAAGATTATTTCTTAAACAACAAATTCAACTTAAGATTTACATCCTTACATCTGACGGCGTTCGAAGAGATTTTGGAAAAGAAGCATTAACATGCTATTTAAAAGCAACTCTCCTTGCTTATCACAAGCAATTGCTCCTGTTTCCGACAATGTTTTTCATTCTATTAAATAAAGCCCAAAACGTTCTTCTTTCGTTTAATATATTTGTCCTTTGTGAAAATTCGGGGTAAGTCTAAAAGAAAAGCATAAGCAGCAATATATAGATAAATCTCGTACTTTGAACGCTATTTCTGTAAAGGGTAAATTAGGACGACATAGATGACAAGGTTATTTTACTTTAAGCTGGCTTTATTCAGATATACCTCAAGCTCTTCATTTAGATTTGCTATCAAGACTGTCCGCAAATGCAAAGGGTTGAATGCAACCATAACTATCTTTTAAATGGGCAGTATATTACAGACACAAAGTAATCTCTTTTTAAGGTAGCCTGGGGACTATACTTTGACAGTTGCAAATATAGATATATTCCTTGTAGGTACGTCATTCAAGATGATCGCTTGTTATCCGTACATATTCCTTGAACGTTGGAGTTATCAAAGCACTGAAAGTATTTTTTCTTGCGGCGAAAGACACGCTTTGTTCATTTTGATGTAGCAAAATCTAAACTACTCAAAGTTCTTTTAGAATGCAGGAAAAGTAAAATTTACTTGAAAAAAAAAGCTGTGTGTTTTTTAATTGCTTCATGTTTTACCAGGTTTCACAACTAATTCATTTACATGACGTCAGCAAGCGTACCGATATCCTGTCCCAATAACTCTCATCAATCCGGAGAAAGAATTTTGGCTTAGCCAAGAACTTCTTGATTACCAGGGTTACCTTTGCGGTGCTCTTGTACACTGTGAACGAATTTTCTGAAATTTTGAAAGAAAAATTGTCTTAGTTCGATCTTGTTATGCAAATTTGTGTATGTACGCGCGTGCGTGTATGTGTATGTGTGTGTACTTTTCAGTGTGGAAATAGATTTTATCGACGGTAATACGACCATGGCTTACGGTTGATTGTCAAGCTAATTCAAGAATGGATCTTGCTGGCATAGACGGCATAGAAATCTTGCATGATAACTTTTGTATTTTAGATTAAGTATTGAAAAGATAATTGATTTGATTTTGATTTGATAATAATAGTAAAAACAGGTTGTAACAACATCTTGCGAAACGGTATATCACTAATAACGAAGTGGATTATATGATCCCTTCCAAGTTGAAATTAAGTTCGATTATTTCCTCTAATAACAATGTTGCGGAATAAAAACGTTTTGTTTTCGGTTGTTTGTTCATATTATGTCTGTTAAAAAGGGGTAATTTGGATATGATCGACTGGGTGGGGAATGGAAAGCCCAACTACCTTCCACCACACCCATCTCCAAAGATTTTTGAATTGCTGCTCAACTATTTTTTCTTCCTTCTCTTCACAACAAGTACAGCTAAATGAAGAGTGTAAGCAAGGGTTCCTGGTCGATTTCTCTCCAGTTCAGTGGATTTCTTCTTGTTTATCGTTTCTCTATACAAAATGCATATTTCCCTGAAGACAAATTAGAGAGTTTCAATTACTCTTTGGTACAATTTTAGTTCTTTCTGCAGTGAAACATGATTCTCCATAACTTGAGCCCTTATTTCCAATTAAGAATCTTCCAAATAGAACATGTTTTAAAAAGGTTGTATCACATGGATAAATTACTTGAGAGCAATTTCTCCATTTGACATGATATGTTCTTGAAAGTCTCTACTTTTAAATTTATTTCAAATAATAATGTTTTAACCCAAGAGGTCAAAATTACATGTTTAAGTGGTATACTGGATACTAGATTTCATTTTTCAGATAATTTGCCAATAGCGTTTTCTTTTCAGCTCACCTGAGCACCAAGTGCTCACGGTTAGCTTTTTGTCCGTCGTGCATCGTCCGTCGTGCGTCGTCCAGCGTCCGTCGTCAACTTTTACCTTGTGTATTAGAGGCTATATTTTTAGCTCGATACTCATTAAATTGGTCAGAATATTTGACTTAATTATATCGCAGACGAGATCGAAAATAAGCCACGTTGAATCAAAAACTGTCACTAGGTCATTTCTTAGAAAAACCTTGAGTACACTCTAGAGGCCACATTATTTGTCGAATACTCATGAAAGTTTGGTAGAATGTTTGTCTTGATTATATCTCGGACGATTTGAAAATAGGTCACAACAGGTGAAAAACTAGGCCACCAGTTAAAATCTTAGAAAAACCTTATGTATGCTCTAGAGGTCACATTTTTATTCCACTACTCATGAAAAGTTAGTCAGAAGGTTTTTCCTGATGATATCTCAGAAGTATTTGAAAATGGGCCACGACCGGTCAAAAACTAGATCCACAGGTCAAATCTTTGTGTAAATTCTAGAGGCAACGTTTTTAGTCTAAAACTCATGAAAAATAGTCAGAATGTTTGTCTTGCTGATATCTCGGATGAGTATGAAAATCAGTTATATATCGGGTAAAAAACTACGTCACCAGGTCGAATCTTAAAAAAAAAAAAAATATGTGTAAGCTCCAGAGGAAACATTTTATGTCCAATTCAGCAATATCTCGGACGAGTTCAAAAATAGCTTACTTCGGGTCAAAAACTAAGTCACTGGGTGAAATCTTAGAAAAACCTTATGCACTTTCTAAAAGGCACGTTTTCCAGCCATTACTCATGACAGCTGGTTAGAATGTTTGTCCTTAAGTTATCTCAATATCGAAAATGGGTCAACTCGGGTCAAAAACTAGGTCACCAGGTCAAACCTTAGAAAAACCTTGTGTACACTCTAGATGCCACATTTTCTGTCCAGTACTCATGGACGTTAGTCAGAGTATGTGTCTTGATAATATCTGCGAGTTTTAAAAAAGGGCCAAGGTTTGTGGGGGGTAATTGGAAGCATTCTCGTAAAAAGAGCAACTAATTGCAACAAGCATTTGCTCGTTTTTCCATAACGATGTCAAATTTTCAGGAGCAGTTTATCGCAGATGTCTGAAAAAACACAGAATCAGGGGCTTTTAAAAACAGCGATGATAGCATGTGATTTTTACCGCGTGACCTTCTCAGGCCGCGCTTTAATGAACCTATTGATTAAATCATTGAGGAGTGGTTTATCGCAAGCTTTTGAAAGACTAGTAAACGAGGTCAGACTTGACTCGCTGGATTGAAAAAAAAAAGTAATTACATCACGTGATTTAATCTCCGTACTATACTGACCTATCCATTAATCAATTAAATAAGTACGGCTTTAAGGCCCCATCAGTGGGCAGCTTTTGAAAGCACTCTGCCAAAAAGAGCTTGTCACAAGCTCCTTTTTCCACAACGGTTTTCGTTACCTTCAGAGGATGTTGTTTACGTCGAGAAGCAGACAAATTTTGAAATTACTCTGGCCAAAAGTTATGGTAATGATTACTTTTTCCTTCAGACACC
The DNA here is from genome assembly GCA_946811185.2 of Hippopus hippopus. Classification (NCBI taxonomy): domain Eukaryota; kingdom Metazoa; phylum Mollusca; class Bivalvia; order Cardiida; family Cardiidae; genus Hippopus; species Hippopus hippopus. Next base: position 46,840,393 of record OX328099.1, on the reverse strand, counting down.
ACGACTAATATATAGTTGTGTATTTATTCTTGATTAATGATGGCTTTTTACTGAGAGGCGTTCAAAGTCGCTAATTCTAAATTTGTTTCAGGAGGTAATTGACTGACTGTTACACCATGCAAATCACAGTAACTTTGTTTTCGTACAGTTTGATCATTCAAACGATCTTACATTAAATAGATTGGAAAATTCTACAACAAAACAGACACCTTTCAGTGTCAGTCATCAGTGGAAAGCACTTTGATAGTTGTTTGGTACAGAGCATGTTTGTTGGAATGGTGTCCACGATTTCATTTTCATGTCAAACCGACAGTTCACTGGCACACGTCTTACCGGGGTTCCGACAATGCCATCGTAGACCCCAAATACAGATGAAGATACGGCGGCTTGTTGGCAAACTCGCTCGCGTGCCCGAAAATGTCATATCATTGTTGCGTGTTTCAGAACTAGACAGCGAATTGATCGCCAACTGACAAGATGAAACCAAACCTTCGGGTTTGTTTCGAATTGTCCCTGTCTTGCTGAGTAATGGAAAATTTATCCAATATAAGCTCGTGATTTAAAAGATCCTTCAGCTCTGTTCTAGTCAACAAAATTCTAGACTTGTCTACATTGAAAGCATTTGTAGACGACGAGTTAAATGAGGTCCAAATGATTAACTTGTCTTTAAAAGGGTATAAAACATCATGAGAAAAAGAGAAAATGGTGGTAACCAGCATTTTCATCTTTCCCCACAATGTTTTCCAAGGCGTTTTTGTTTTGAATGGGTCGTTAAAACTCGGGATTGTTTTGTTACAGAATTAATTAATGGCATTATTGAAAAAGAGAGCATTATCGAAGGCGTCATCTACTGATGAATATTTTTTTGTTAAAATGTCTTTATTAGTTGTCAGTATTTTCTCTTTGTGCCATTGTGACAGCTTTTAGAACTCCTTGTGCTTTTTATAGGCAATGCACGTGATCAAAAAAAAAAAAGATGACAAAAGTTCATTTGACTTTTCGGCCCGTGTAAATTCAAGCACAAAAGCTCTAGAGCTCAAATGTTCAGTCTGTTTTCAAAATTTGGTATTCATTGCCAACTTTGTTGAGATACACTAGAAGACTTTAAATATCAGTATTTGTGTCTTTTCTCGATCGAATTACAAGTTCGTTTTCTTTATATAATGGCACAATGAAGATTATGCAGCATTTTAGGTGTGCTCAGTAAAGAAGGGGCTAAATGCGACTGCAAAGAGTATCAATTCATACCAACCTGCGCAATCTGCGCCGGCTGATTTTGGTCGAAACTTTTTGCTATGGGCCAATTTTCTGCATAATTAGGGACCATTCTTCTCCTAAATTTAATCGGTTGTTAAACAAAATTGATTTTATGGATCCATAATTATTTGATGACTTGCTTGGCATTATGTAGCCTGGAGATGCATTAAGCCCCCTTTTATCAGAACATGTCTCATTTGCTTTTGTGTCAAACATTTTTACAGTTAGGCTGCTAAGCGCGACTCATTGACCTTTTGCGGACAGTGTAGATCAAGATCAGACTGCACAGAACGTGCAGTCTGATCTTGGATCTACACTGTCCGTTAAGGATACATTTTCCCCACAAGATAACTTTGAAATAGCAACGTGTGAGTATTTACTATCGACTTGAAAGTTTCGTATTAGTTATTTAGCAGGATAAAGGTTGAATAGCCATTTCATTGACACATAACCTCAACCTCCATCGGCAGCTAAAAAGTCAATCCACTGAAACTGGGAAAGATGTTTATCTTCTTGCATGACTTAACCAGTCAACAGTATAGATCCAAGATCAGCCTACACGTTCTGTGCAGTCTTATCTTAATCTGTGCCGTCCCAAAAGTCCCTGCATTTTACTTGTTCGGAGAAAGGGTTAATGGAGTGTCTAGCATATATCTGTGTAACACAGCACAATTACTGTCAATTGGTAAGATGATACCAGAATACTTGGTTTGTTTCGAAATGTCCCTGTGTAGCTGGGTAATGGAGAAGTAATTCAATAATGGTTCGTGATAAACAGGAATCGTGGTTACTTTGAGAAGAAAACTAGGATCGAAGCTCCGTGTAATGATGATATACAGAGTTTGATTCTTATTTTGAAAGGAAAATCCAAAGGATCATATTCACTAACTATCTAAAATTCAAATCAGTTTCAAGACTAGCCATCTGTTTACATGCAGTTGAGACAAAGTTTGTCTACCCATGCATTCATAACTTTATCTCCTGGAGTCTAAGTTTCGTGGTAGTATTCTTGGGCATGGCACTTCAGGGCCCACGAAAGGTTTGGTGAAACGAAGGAAATACATTAAAACATCAGGCTGTCGCCGTAATGTGACTGAATTAATGTTGAAAGCGTTATAAAGCACTACTTCATCTTAAAATTTTCTATACACAGTCGAGAAAATAGACGATGGATTTGCAAGGTAGACATCTCCTATACAACATACAATTAGGCCAGTTAAACAAAGTTAGAGCCCGAATATTCAAATGAACAATCATTTCAACCCTTTCAGTACCAAAGGAAAAAAATCAGACTGCACAGTGCTTGCACCCTAATCTAAGATCTATATTGTCGGCTTGTTAAGTCAAGCTCATATTTTTTTTTCAGTTTGAATGGATTGCATTTTCAGTCGTCAGTAGAGGCCGAGTTTATATGTTTGGCGGCGAAAGAGTTAATAAAATGGTGTATTCGAAACATTGACAGGAACGGAAATTTCCTTTGAAATAATCTTACGTACAGCAACAGGTCTGATAGATCATGCAAGCATGCAGAATTTTGGCCACATTTTGAACAGGAAAGCTATCTTTTATAGCCATATCAAGACTTACTGACCGAATGCATTCCTTTAGTTGTTTTCTCGACGCGTCCACTGGCGCAGAACCTAGCACAGTCGTAGCCTAGCTCTGAAAAAAAAAAAAGAAAATGTAACTGAGGGAAGTATACACGGATGAAGGTGGCATAAAATTCCTTTCAAACAGTCATACAATGGACTCGGGTTAGAACTTTTTATCGGATTGTAAAATGAGACAGTCTAAGCGCTTTGGAAGAAGCAGTGCGAACTAAATAGTATAGCTAGCTGTAAATTAAGTTGCTTGCATGTGGAGTTTTTGCGTGCATCTGTATTGCACAAAATATGAAGCTGATACGGTCAAGCAACTCGTCGATCAATAACGGTTGTGTATTTTAACGACGTATATAACAAATGTTCTTGCGCATCCTACTGCGCATGTGCTTTTGTCATGGATAGTGAATCAAAATTGCACCTATGTATTTTTTGCACATTATGGTAATACTATTGGTGCACTAAAACGGGTAGCATTTTCTTCGGGTAAGTATAAGTATAGAGAAAAATAATGGTTCTGTGAACTGTTACTATCAAATAATTAAAATACTGTTGACACGGCGTTTCACCGCAAACAAGTAAACAAAAGCAGGAAGTTTAAATCTGAGGAAATATAACTGTTTTCACTTTGAAAATTATTGATGAAAAGGGAGAAATCGCTCCAAATGAGCAAGTTCTCCTATCCCCACTGTGTCTGCTGAGCTTTTATCCTATTTTTTCCATTGAAAAAATTAAGTTCCCCAGTGACCTTCATCCCTGTTTTCTGACGAAATAAGCACGGATAGGTGCCGTTTTTATTTTTTCTTATTGTTTAGAATTATAAATGCTATAATTGTGGAAATTTAAAAAAAAAAAAAAAAATCTGTCCGTTAGAAAGTATGTATTTATTAAAAATTAACCCTTAAATTCTGTCAAATTATCTCCCTTTTTAACTCGATGGTCTATATAAAACATGAATATTTGTACATTTACCATGCTAAAAATCAGGCTTTAATATATTTTTTGTGCAAAACTAAATGCATTTTCATTGAAATGATGTATATTTGTATATTCTTCCGATAATTTTCCTGTTTAAGTGACTATTAAAGAAATGTATGTTAAATCCAGTATAAGCTGAATTTTGGAACTTTCTATACCTTTTTCAAAGGCAAATTTCTCTGAAACGAGCACGGTAACCCCTATCTCTTTTTTACTGTAATCTAGAGACATGATGAGCTTTGTATGTGCAAAATTTTAAAAAAATCTGTCCCTTAGAAAAATTTGTGATATACGTCGTTAAGACTTCTTTATCTAACAAGGCAATGGAAATTACAGGACTTGTAAAAATCTATAGCAGTGCATGACGGGGAGCATACCTTGAAATATGTTCAGTGTGCAGCACTAATACGAGATTAAAACACAAGAATAGCTGTACTGCATTAAAATTTCTCAATGCAAGTAACGTAACACTGACTTATAAAGTAGCTTGGAATATTCTTGTTAACCATGAATCCTTAGAATTACGTGAAATCAGTTTTGAATCTGTCTGCATGCAAACCCTTAGTTATTTTTTCGTGTGACAATGTCCAAAGGGTTGATGATTGCTTATCCGATAAGATGAAACCAGACCTCCAGTTCGTTTCATTTTTATCCTCAGTCCCACAGAGTAATGGCAAGGTAATTCAATAAAGGTTCGTGATAAAAAGGAATCGTTGTTACTTTATTTAATATAGGACTCATGGTATGAGAGCCAGTCTCAAATGAACATAATTTACAGTCAGTCTTCGCGCTGACCATATGTCGTTAGTCTGTGTGAATCCGCTACTTTATATCCCAAAGGCGGTCCCAAGATATGTCCTTTATCAGCTGATCATCATTTGGCTAGATTTGTTTGTATAATAATAATTTAATAAATGAACCATACTCTGCGAAAAGGGGATTTAAAGCATCAGCAAAATGTATCAACCTATGTCAGCCTGTGCAGTTTTCGCAGACTGACATGGGTCGAAACTTTTTGCTGTGGGTAAATTTTGTGCATTACAAAGGACCAGTATACCTCAAGATCTAGTTGGTTGTTAGGGATTCCATGGATCCATAATAATGTGATGACTTGCTTGATGTCATGCGTCACGGAAATGTGTTAGACCCCCTTTTTGCCAGAGCAACCCTCAATTGTTTTTGTTTCCGCTTATCTGGGCAAAACATGCTTCTAGGGGTTTATAGGTCATAGCTGACGATGTCCATTGTCATATCACGGCGGTCACTACTTGTATGGCGCTCGTAGACCTCTAGTGTTAGAAATCGATGAATTGGATTACAAATTCGACTTCTACTATGTGTTGAAATCGGTAAACCACTATACAAACTGTACATATGAGTAAAACACTTTGTTTGTCCCGAGTTTACTTATTAGGAATAGCTGACTTGGAAACAGTGCTGTGCATAGCACTTGGTAAAAACTTTGTTTGTTTGTATCAGAGTTTAACGCCGTTTTAACATATAATGTCATATCACGGCGGTCAGGGAACCTACGCATGTGTTTCCTGGCTTTCTCACAGCAGTAGTGACACAAATTTCTTTCCAAGCCAGTGACTACTTTTCTCACATACATCAGAGGTGAGAGGCAAAAATTCGCCGAGAAAGTTTTATCTCAACCAGGTATCGAACTCGCAAGCACCAGGTCACGAGTCAGATACGCTAACCACTGAGCTACCCGGCCGGGCCATTGGTAAAGAAACTCACGAAATGACTGGATGGACCTGCGCATTGGCTGCCTTGATATGACTATTGAAAACATTGTTCAACAGTAAACGACTCCGGTGTACTCCTGTTGAGACTGCTTCGGCAGCGCTCTGTCGTATTCTGTCTTGACATTTGTTTGGCGACCTTCCTACCGCATATTTGTCTCCCTTCAACTATCCTGTTGCGATTCCAATGCCACTAGTACCTTGCAGCTAAAATCAATGGATTGGAAATTTATCATAAAAGAGGACCGTATATGCCATTCTGTAATATTCATATTCTTCTAATTCTTAATTTCTAATGCTTGGAGTCTAGTTTGCCGGGACAGAGAGTCTGAGGTGACTAGTCTGAAATTTAGAACTGGAACAACGTTCAAGATTGTTACTGAACTCAGGGGATGAAGCCACTTGAAAAGGAATGAGGTGATGTCTTTTAAAATACCATACCAGAGACGTGGTAGACAAAGGAGATAAATAAATACAGAAAAAAAGTCGGACGTCTTTTTTCGCGATAAGCTCGCAATCTTGGCATTTCATCTCAAAATCAGAGAAAGAGGTCATCTGATTGTATATGACTCGGAGACATTAATCATATTGGTGGTAGCTGACATATAATCTTCTGCAAACGATCTTGTTTTCGTCTAGCACAATACTACATTTTATTGCATTGGCTCATTTTAGCACCATGTTTTCACATGTGTACTTGAAACATTACCTCTACTTCTCTGGATTAGCTACATTTCAAAAGGGTATATCGAAAATCGTCCCTTTCAAATAAGAATTAGGAGGTTTTGAATCAAATATTCAGTGTTTCGCGCCTGATAAAATATGAAATTGAGTCAGGTGGAAGATACAGAGTAGCTCCTGACACGAACTACGTAGTTAGGTTACTGTTAATCTCAATAATGAGACGCTGCGTAGATTTTTTAATATTTGGACATTTATTGTGCACCATACCGTCTCAAGTCCGTCGTAAATTTTCCGGTAGCAAAGATAGAGCGCTATACTGACTTTCTGTTTCGTCGATTTAATCTGTATTGCAGCGAAATGCAGTTAACTTTTAGTAACAAACATGACCAAAGACAAATTGTTAAACCTTTGATACCTTAAGAGCATGTAGAAGTCGTTTATAACATGTAAATCTCGGGAAAAAACCTGACGAAATCTATCGTGAGAGGCGGCCATTTTGTGTGTTTTAGGGAATGTAAATTACTCGAATAGCAGATGAAATGAACTGTTTTTTTTTCTTATGTTCAGGTTTAAAATGAAAATATTTGTATTCCAAACGAAGGATTATTGAATACGCAAGCAACAGGTATGTTTAAATCCTAGTTTTGTGCTCTATTTGTGAAATTATGAGAGTTCAAACTTGCGCACAAAATCTGTGCGGAGCTTTCAACTATTTTTGTCTTGATCGTCTCTGTACCAAGAGGCGACCAGTCAAAAAGTAATATCGCCTTTGGGGACAGTTATCTGTACTAGGTTAGTGTACACCTACTTCACGTGCACCTATCCAAACTTTCCTGGTGCACAGATTGTAACACAGGGGTTGTGAAATTAATCATGTCTTGGCCAAATTCCCGTTGTTTTGATTCAGCTGGGGCCACTTTCACCACCAATCCGAAATGTTGCCATTATTCTAAACTCAATGACCAGTAATCTCAGTGGCAGTAACGTTGTCCTGCAATCACTGGATTTTTAAACTAGAAAGCTCTTTACCACACAATCCCAAGTTTTAACGACTCCAAGGAAAAAGGCTCTTGAAAACATATTGGGTAAAGGAGAAAATGCTGTTAACAAGTATTTTCTCCTTTTCCCACAATGTTTTCTACTCTTCCAATAAGAAATTTCAGTTTTTGAGTCTGTATACATATAATTTGTCGTCTGCAAATGATTTAAATTTGGACCAGCCTTAAATTTTGTTGTTTGGTACAGAGATAGTTTGTGAATACTGCATCAGAACAAGGCACGGTTCACATTCAAATTTACTGGCTGCTTTCCTAGTTAAACGGATTCGGAACAGCTTCAGCGATAAGAGTGGAATGATTTCCATCCATTTACTTTCATTAGACTTCCGGCTGTACGTATATGGCACGTTCCTATCTTGTTTATTTGTTGTGTTTGCCGAAAAATGAATAACACGCCAGCAACAAATCTCACGCACTTTATTCAAGGCACCACTGTATGAAACACAACAATTTCTTTTTTTTCGTGGATCAACTTCGGCACCTAATTCCTATATATCGCGAGTATTATATTGCTTTATACTTAGTGATATGAAAATATACACATGGAAATTAATTAAGCAACACCAAATTCATACTTGTATAATTCTGTGGTTACGAATAACAGACAATTTTTTTAAAGAATTTATTGAAGTGTTCCATCCTGCTGTTCAGCATGATCATTGAATGGGAGATGTAATGCCCATGCAACAGCACGCAATGCATGTGAAGCATCATACCCTCCATGTGTATAAAATCAAGTTTGTTGCAATCCCATTCCCCACTCTGTCCTTTCAGTAGTGTTGAATACCCAGTGGACAAATTGTCATGACACGTCGTAAAGTGACCGAGGATATTCGTTGGCAAATTATTGGCATGGGAAATGCCGGGATGTCCCTCCGGCAAACTGGACGTCAAGTTGGTCACAATCCTCCAAAATTTCCAGATTCTTGAGCAAACACCGAGCTACCAATGATGTCAAAGACCGTCCAAGGCCTGGCAGACCTCGCAAGCCATCGCCCAGAGAGGACAGAGCGCTCATCAGGCTTGTGCGGCGACGTCCATGGGATTCCAGCACATTGCAGTGGTTACCAGGTAGGGCCATTTCCAATAGAACCGTCAGGAATCGATTAAAATCTGCAGGATACAGAGCCAGAAGACCAATCAAGCGTATCCAACTGTCTCAAGCTCATCAGGCCGCAAGACAACTGGTGTCAGAAACGAGGTAGCTGGAATTTTGCATCATGGCAGAGGGTTCACTTTTCCGACGAGAGCCGGATCCTATTGCATATGGTTGACGGCCACACACGCGTCTGGAGGCAACGGAACACAGCTATGGCTCTGCGCAATATCCAGGAGGCTGTTCCCTTCGGGGGAGGGGCAGTCATGGTATGGGGGTGCATTTCCGCAAGTTGCAAGATGGACCTCATCACTATTCGTGGTAATCTGAACGGGCATCGGTATCAACAGGAGATCCTTGAGGGAGCCGTGGTTCCACATTTTGACAACCATCCACTGGGCACAAGACCCATCTTCATGGACGATAATGCCAGGCCCCATAGAGCACGTGCTGTCATCGAGTTCTTGCGTCAGGATGCTATTGACACCCTACCATGGCCAGCCAGGAGCCCGGATCTCAACCCTATGGAACGTTTGTGGGATTTTTTTAGTTCGTCGTGTTCGACAGAGAGAACCCCCCGTCCAGAATCTCGAAGAATTGACCACTGCATTACATGAGGAATGGCAGAGGATACCTCAGAATCAAATCTGGCAACTCATCCAAGGAATGAGGAGGCGTCTGGAAGCAGTTGTTCGTGTGCGTGGAGATTACACGAGATACTGACGGGACCTTTTATCTCGACTTGAAGGACATTGTTCTTCAATTCCATGAACAATATGTTTGTGTGGTAGCCACGCTGACGTTTGTGCTAGAAAACTTAAATTCATAAAATTTTTCATGAAAAGTGGCCATTTTTCTACAACTGTGCAATATTCCAATAAATCACATTTTTGAACTGTCATCTGCTCCTGGATCCTCCTCAGTACCGTCAGTTTACATTTACAAACATTTGACAAGCCAAACTTTGACACATGTCGTGGGTCAGCTTAATACAGTGGTTTGGTCTGAGAAATTACGGGTGTTCATTAATTAATTTCCATGTGTATATTTACGACACACTGCTACATCGAGCCCTTTGGTCTTGATAAAGTTTTGTTCTGTGGTCGGTGTTTATTTTCCCTCTTCATTCAGATAAAAAAAATAAAATAACAAAATGTGCCCCTTTTTCGACATTGAATTTTCACAAAAAATTAAGCAACCGCAGCCGAGTATTGCCACCGGCATGCGGTGCCCTTGTTTAGCTCACCTGATCACCAAGTGCCCAAGGTGAGCTTTTGTGATCGTTCTTGTGTCCCGCATCCGTCGTGCGTCGTGCGGTGTGCGTCGTGAACTTTTACCTTGTGTACGCTGTAAAGGCATTGTTTTCAGTCTGATACTCAGAATGTCACGATGTTTGTCTTGATAATAACTAGGACGGGTTTAAAAACAGGGTCCCGTTGGTTTAAAAACTGGTTCCCGGATCAAATCTTAGAAAAACCTTGTGTACACTCCAGAGGCGACATTTTAAGTCCAATACTTTTGAAAGTTGATCAGAAAGTTTGTCTTTATAATAATATCTCGGACGAGTTTGATAATCGGTCACGTTGGGTCTAACACTAAGTCACCAGGTCAAATCTTGGAAAATCTTTTGTATGCTCTGTGGGCCACATTTTTAGTTCAGTACTCACGAAAATCGATTAAAATATTTGTCTTGGTGATGGCTTTGAAAATGGGCTATTTCGGGTCAAAAACTTGGTCATCAGTTCAAATCTTTGAAAAACTTTGTGCACACTCCTGAGATCTCAATTTCAGTCCAATACTCATTGAAGTTGATCAGAATTTTTGTTTTGATGATATCTCAGACGAGTTCGAAAATGGGTCACGTCGGATTTAAAACTAGGTCACCAGGTCAAATGTTTGAAATCCTTGTGTAGAATCTAGGATCTATTTCAGTCCAATACTCATGAAACTTTGACAGAATGTTCATCTTGCTGATATCGCAGACGATTTTGAAAATGGGCCAAAAACTATGTCACCAGGACAAATTTGTTAAGGGGGGGGGGGGGAAATGAGTACACTCAAGAGGCAACATTTGCAGTCTAATTCTTATTTAAGTTGGTCAGAACGTTTGTCTAACGATATCTACAAAAACTTTAAAAGTGAGTCACGTCGGGTAAAAAACTATGTCACCAGGTCAAATCTTTCAAGAAACGTGTGTACACTCTAGAGGCCACATTTTCAGTCTGTTACTCTGGGCGTATCCTTGGGCAAGACACTTCAGATCCCTAGCCTAGTACTGGTGGAACCCAGGAAATACATGAACATGTGAGCTGTCGCCCTGATATGACTGATATAATGTTAAAAGTGGCATAAAACACCATTCAATCAACCAATCAGTCCATTGGTCGTGAATGTTAGTCAGAATGTTTGTCTCGAAAATTTCTTGAACGAAGTCAGAAATGTTTCAAGGATAGGGTACCCTGATGGGATTCGTGTAACACCGCCTTTCATCGCCGAAAAAAACGTTCGGATTCGGCTAAGACTCGGGTAATCCGTAATCGATCGGCCGATAGACGCTGCTTCCCCGCATCAATTACAGATTACCCGAGTCTAAGCCGATTCCGTACGATTTTGGCGATGAAAGGCAATGTTACACGAATCCCATTAGGGTGCTCTATCCTTAAGCCAGGTCAAAAACTAGGTCCAAAGGGTTAATCTTTAAAAAGTGATCTGTGTACACTACAGAGGCCACAATTTCAGTCCAATACTGATGAAAGTTGGTCAGAATGTTTATCTCTAAGATATGTCGTACGAGTTTAAAAATTAGGGTAAATCATGAGAAAATCTCGTGTACTCTCTTGATGCCACATTTTTAGCCCAAAACTCATTAAAGTTGGACAAAATGTTTGTCATGATGATAATCTACAATGAGTTTGAAAATGAATCATGTTAGGTCAAAAAATAGGTCACTGAGACAAATTCTACTAAAAGCTTGTGAACATTCTAGAGACCACATTTTCAGTCCGATACTAATGACAGTTTGTTAGAATGTTTGTCGTAATATCTTGGAATAGATAAAAAATGGGTACTGTTTGGTCAAATGGCTTAGGTGAGCGACTCCGATACCATAATGACCCTCTTGTTTCTCACATAAGTTAAGAATAAAAAAAAAAGCCTAATACACGTGAGTATTTTCAGCAAAACTGGTATTTATCCCTAGTTTTCACAAAAGAATAAAAATACTTTTTTCACTTTTTCCACCTCATCATTTTCGTTGGCAACAATTCTGCAGTCGAAAAGTGCTTTTCAACTGCAAATGTAGAGACTCATTCATAAACGAGTGAAGAATTAAAATTTTAACAGGGTCTCACCAGAAATGAGTACGTTTATGCCAAAATATATTATTTTTCTCCAGTTTTCACAAAAATACTTTTTTCCCCTCTGTTTCACTCTCACCATTGTTTTGGCAACATTTCTGCTGTCGAGAAGTGCTTTTCGCAATGAAACAATCAGGTCGCATGCGCCATATTGAGCGTTTATGAATTGGATAAGAAAGGATCGCAATTAAACGACTCATCGGTACATATCCACGAGACCACGTTCAGATGTTTCGAGTGACTTTTTTGAGCTGATTTCTTGGCCTAAGTATCGAGGTTGTATTGTACTACATGTGTTTTTACTTTCACCGACACTGTAATACATAGCAGCTATATTTGTCCCACGCTCTGTATCCTTGGTAACTGATATCGGAAAATGTGGATTGAGGTTTTATTTCGCAAAGAAATTAATCTACCAGGCAAGACATATTTGTAGTTATAGATCTTTGTGATGTTTTAATTGACTTTTCAACGATACGTATGTTCTAGTATTATGGAGTTAAATCTACTTTATGACATTGATTGTAAATCATCAGAAAAAAATAGAATACTCAAAGCAGACCTATTTTTAGCTCCGCTGGCCGAAGGCCAGCGGGCTTGTGTCATGGCCCGGTGTCCGTCGAGCGTCCGTTTGTCCGTCCGAACTTGCTTTAACTTTAATTTCAAACATCTTCTTCTCTGAAACTACCCTTCCAATTTTGATGAAACTTCACAGAAATGATCCTGCTGTGGTCCTCGTCGTAATTTCTTGAAAGAATTTTAACCCTTCAGAAAACTGGTTGCCATGGCAACAAAACTGAAAAATACTGAAATCTTTGAAAATCTTCTTGTCTGAAACCATAAGGCCCTGGGCTACCAAATTTGGCATGTAGCTTTATCTAATGCACCCCTACCAAGTATCTCCAAATTATAGCATTGGGGTCAAAAGTGGCCCCGCCCCGGGGGTCACAAGTTTTGCATGGGCTTATATAGTAAAAAATTTAGAAATCTTCCTGTACTTAGCCAAAAGGCCTGGGGCTACCAAATTTTGCATGTAGCTTTATCTAGTGGGCTTCTACAAAGAGTGCCCAAATTATAGCCTTGGGGTCAAAATTGGCCATGCTTCGGGGATCACAAGTTTTACATGGGCCTATATAGTGAAAACTTTAGAAATCTTCCTGTACCTAGCCATAAGACCTAGGGCTACCAAATTTTGCATGTAGCTTAATCTAGTGGACTTCTACTAAGACTGCACAAAGTATAGCCCTGGGGTCAAATTTGGCCTCGCCCCTGGGGTCACAAGTTTTACAAGGGCTTACATAGGGAAAACTTTACCTAGTTGTAAAACCTAGGGCTACCAAATTTTGCATATAGCTTTATCTAGTGGGCCTCTACCAAAAGGACCCAAATTACAGCCCTGTGGTCAAGTTTGGCCCCGCCTCATGGGTCAAAAGTTTTACATGGGCAAGTATAGCAAAAGAAAAAAAAAAAAAAAAAAAAAATCAGAAATCTTCTTGTTACTGACTATAAGACCTAGCACTACCAAATCTAGCCATGTCTCAGAGGTCTCATGTTTTACAGGGTCTTTTATCGACGAAACTTTGAAAATCTTCTTGTTTATAACCATACATTCTAGACCTGTATTATTTGGTAAAGGGCTTCTTCTTGTGGACCTCTACCAGGATTCAAGTAATTATAGCTCTGTGATAAAAAATGGCTTTGCCCTGGGGTCATAACTTTCTTGTGGGATTTTATAGAGAAAATTTTGTATGTCTTCTAGGGTTTATACTTATTAGCCAGTGGAGCGATACAGGGCCATCATGGCCCTCTTGTTTTTAGTTATGGTGGTTGAAAGGCGCAAGCAGTGAACTACTGTTACTATCGCAAGACGATAGTATTCGCTAACAACGTTTCCTTAATTGAGAACGAGTGCTTCAAAATACCTTGATTTCTTTCAATGATAACTTATCAGAGACTATATCAATGCCCGCACAAAGGTGTGATTAGAAAACATTGTGGGAATAGGAGAAAATGCTGGACACCACTGTTACTGAAAATGGCGCATCACCCCTGTATTATATATATAAACAGTGTTAAGATCAAAAACGGTATAGAGGAAATGCGCCATTTTAATAACAGTGTTTGATGACCGACCAATGAAAATTTCCCACAAATTCGGCGCGAGTACTGGTGTAGTTGCCAGGAAGCAGAATCGAGAGAGATTAGTATAAGTTGTAAGAACTTGTTTCTCAATCGATGTAAAATAAATATGTTTAAACTAAAAATTTCGGTCTTACGATAGACCAATGGAGCTTCAGAGTCATATGGTATAAAAGACAGTACGTCTGTTTTTAGGCTTTATTCATTCCCCATTTCATCCTTCAAGTTTCATATGAACGAGATGGATATTTGTGTCACTGAAATGGATACGAATATAACAATGTCAATTGAAAGAATATCCTTAGAATATGGAACATGACAAATTTAATATCAAACTGCACGTTCTGGAAAACCTCAACTTAATCTTCCAAGTCTACAATACCAAGTAAAACGGTGATTGGCATTCTATTGGCAAAAGTGAAGAATCCTGTGTCGGGTTGAATAAGACAATTCTTACATATTAATTGAGAGATTGATACAGTTTCAATAATAGCTCATTAATTATAGAACGGCGATCAGTGTACTTATTCATACGTTCCTACAATTCCTTTTCGTACAATTGAGTCATACTCTGTGAAAAGGGGGTTAAATGCATCTGCAAAAAGTATCTACCCAGGTCAGCCTGCGCAGTTCCCCAGGCTTACCTGGGTCGAAACTTTTCGCTATTGGTCAATATTTTCTATATGTCAACGGACCATTCTGCCACATGATTCAGTCGGTCTTTAGACAAAACATTTTATGGATCCACGATTAAATGTTGACTTGCTTAGTATAATACATCACATCGATGCATTACACCCCCTTGTGCTAGAATATGGCTCAAGTCAGAAAAGAATTATTCAAGTCACAAGTACTAACATATATTTTCGAATATAGTTTGGCACAGTGTGGACTCAAAACCCCTCTGGGCTCGGCTAGTAGGGACTAAAATGGTTCGAGTTATTAGAATCTAATTAAATGTTGACCTTGGCTCCGATTTCATTGAGTCCCAAAAACGCTTTCCATAAAGCCTAGTCTCTCAACCAACACTGTCTACATCTAACATCACCTTTACCTAACTTGATGTGTGATGAATTCACATAAATTACCTACAAGCAGATTGAATGCGAGTTCCTACTTTTAAAAAAATGCATATCGATCAGCGTGTCACGTTCATGTTTCTCTGTCTATTCTTTCGTCTGTGTGTCTCTCCCTGGTGAGTGTCTTATGTCTGCAAAGCCCTGAGATTTGTTCGGTAAGGTAAGTGGCTAGTAGTGGGTTTGTATTTCATCTCGTGCTAAATCTTACAGAGGTTTTATTAGCGGTAAGAGAGGAGTGGCTTTCTGAGACTGAAAGTCTTTCCAACAGGAAACCATACCCCAGTCCTGCATAGAATTGTGATGTTATCAGTATTCGTTGGCTTAGTAAAGTATCAACGAAGGGCTTTCAAATTCATTAAAATCCAGTTCATGTGAAAAAAAAAAAAAAAACTTGTAACAAGCATTTGCGATGTTTCCATGCCATTGAAGAAAAGCAGTGTCCATCCCTTCAATTGATTATCCTTTATGTCACATATACTGATGTTTGATTGGTCTAAAATCTCCTGCATAGCCAGACGCTAAGCCCTGTAATATTTTCGGTGTTACCTCTATAATTATAGTTAGTTCATTATATTAGATATACGTCAAGAAATAATTGGATAGACGCAATCTCTTTCTGATTGTGCTTTATATGTGTTTTTCCTTTCCTGCAGACAACTTTTATGGGCCGCATAGTGTTATCTCGGGTACTCTTTCTTCCTATTACTGGCACGAAATGTTCAGTTTTTGTCGAGCCCGCTTGCGGTGAGCGAGACAGAGTCGCCAAAACTTCAACTCGGTGTTTTGTGTGTGAGTGCATGGTTCCGGACTTGACCGAGTTAGTCCTTCAACATTTATTGATAGATTTCAGTATAATTTGGCAGATCTGTTCTCCTTTATGAGTAGAAGTGCCATTTGTAACATTTGTTTGGTAAGAACCAAGGTCAATGCCACACAGAGAGACAAAATGAGAAAATTGTCAGAGCTTGTCCGTGCCATAACTTCTATATGATGGATGACTTTCAAAATAATTTGGCGCATTTGTTCTGTTCTCTCAGTAGATGCGCCATTTGTATCATTTGTTAAGGTAGGTCCAATGTCAAGGTCACATTAAAGGTTAAATGATACAGTTGTGATACATAGGGCTTCTTCGAGCCATAACTTCTACATTTATGGTTGGATTTCAAAAATAATTTGGCATGATTGGGCTCATTCATGAGTAGATGTACCATTTGCAGGTAGATCAAAGGTCAAGGTCACTCTAGAAGGTCATATGATAAATTTGTCATAAAGAGAGCTTGTCCGAGCAATAAGTTCTACATTTTAGGATGGATTTCATAATAACTTCGTACGATTGTTCCCCTTCATGAGTCGATGACTTCTTCATTGATGGAAGGATTTCAAAAAAGAATTGCGCAATTGTTCTCCTTCATAGGTGGATCAGGCATTTGAAATATTTTCAAGTAGGCCCATGGTCAAGGTCACGCTTGATGGTCAAACGATAAAATTTTCGACAACTTTCCTACTTATGAGCAGTAGTCTTTTGTCTCATAACTATTCACTTCAGTTGTTAGAAGGTGAAGCTCATACTCTAAGGTCATAAACTAAGCTACTACTTGTTCATAAATAGAGAATACTCCTATCCTCGTGTGACTCTAATAAGAAAGGGATTTAAAAATTAGATAGATGTGCATTGAGTAATTGGTTATTGTTTCCTAAGTGCAGAGAGGGCAGATAGACTGGGGAAGAGAGAAAGAATGACAGAGAAACTCGGGGAGAGACTGGGAGGGAAGAGAAAGAGAGAGAGCGAGCTGTCTCTATATTCCTTTTCAATGTGATAAGTAAATATCTCTAAGCATGTTTTTTTTCTGTTTGAGAGAGAAGTAATATCTCTTAAAATAGCTTTATTTTTTTTTACGATTACCATTAGCCGTAACGTCCTACCTGTAAGACAGTGTTCGGCAAAGACCTGATTGTCCCTGAATTTGTTTTAACGGTGTAGGAAAAAATGATCGACCACTTTGTTTAACCCTTATCCTGCTAAGTAGGTGAAATGAAACTGTCAAGCCGAAAGTAAAAATTCATTAATTTTCCCTTTTCAAAGTTGTCTTTTGGGAAAAATACCTCATAATCGGACAGTGAAGATCCAAGATCAGACTGCACAATTTGTGCAGTCTGATCTTGATCTTCACTGTCCGCAAAAGGTCCCTAAGTCGCGCTTAGCAGCCTGTGGGTTAAAACCAGGACTGAGTTGAGCTCATTTATCTCACGCATGAAATGTGTTTATGTATCTGGAGTTTCGGAATTTAAAACTTTACGCGTACATCGGCACTACGGTGATTAACAATACAGCATGTGACACAGAGTGGTTAATGTTACCGATGGACGAACAGGATGTAACGTTACTTTGACTCTACCAAAAAAAAGATACATGTACTTCTTCAGATCACGTCGAGTTTGAAAATTTTGGCACACAAATTGAAAAAAAGAAATTCTTTGGTCATGAAAAGAAAACTTCGTAAAAAGTAAGTCTTATTTGTTACATTTGTACTGAAATCTTACGAAAAAGACTTGCCTAAAAAAAATTACAAGGATCCGGCTGAACGGGAGTCATCAAATCCCTAAAACACTTTATCTTTAATTAAACCTTTGTTGTTTGTACTCATTAGCAATTTCCCATTTTATTGAAGATTACCTACAACCTAGGCTAAGCCAATACCCGTAATTCAGTATTTATTGCCTCTTGAACCACCAAGTACTGACCTTACTACCTCTAAATTAGATATAATTAACCCATAGGCTGCTGAACGCGACTCGAGTACCTTTTACGGACGGTATAGATCAAGATCAGACTGCACAGAACGTGCAGTCTGATCTTTGATCTACACTGTCTAATAAGGAGATATTTTCCCCCAAAAAAAACTTTGAAATAGCAAAATTTGGGGGATTTACTATCGGCTTTAACGCTTCATTTAATTTATTTAGCAGGTTAAGGGTTAAAATCAAAAGAAAAAGGAGGAAAAACAAAACTGATCAGATTCTATTCAATTTGGCTTGTTTTATATTTTCTTTGTTCTCCTCATCTGCCAGATTAACAGCCGCTTCACGCTTATCAGGCTGAATATCACCGATAGCCGTCAAAGATCTTGGGGGTTTCTAATTAAGTTCGCGGGAAATCAATCAATCGATTGATTATGTAGCAGGAAGAACTGACAGGTAACGGTTTTTTATTAACTAGTAGAACGGTGGCAGAGAGTCTGTGTATATATAACATGTTATGTTACAGTGACGAGCGTTTCTGGATTTTATTTACGTTCTTGTTTTTTAACTCGTGTCATCCTGCATAAGACTTTTCGTTCACTGCAAAAAGGTCCCTACTGAAAACGTTGTGACAAAAAGAGAAATTACTCGTACCAAGAAATTTCTTCTTCTGTTACAAAGTCTTCATTTATTTCATGATGTAATCTTTGTGTGTGTGCGTTGATCGTACATAATAAAAGTAGAATGTTTTCCAGTTGTTCGCAGGAAATTTGTTTTTAGGAGGTATCGAATGAGTGACGTGAGAAAAATGTTCTTTTGTCGTGAATAAAGACAGGTTTGCGTAATGGCGAATGAAAAGCCTGGGTTTACTTTATTCTATTTGAATTAATGATAGTGATTTTGGGTGATGCATTATACAAACCAAAAACCCACGCAGAAAAATTTATATATCTGTGAGCAAATAAGGACAACCATTGGTAATTTTCCAGGCAAGTTAGATCAGTTTCATATCGCACTTACCTTGCATTCTGAGCTTCAATCTACATTGCATGGTTTTGTGACCGGAACTTCCATGAATTTGCAATATAAAGAGAGGATATTACATTTATGAGTGTTTATGTATTATGATTTTTATAAAACGAGTACACTAAAATTATATGACGCGAGACTTGGCAAGCTTCATATACTTTTTAGTCAACGAGTATGATAAAATGATAATACACGAACACGAATGTTAGATTTTATTAATCACATATAATGAAGGACGGGCAAATAAGTATCCTGCATCATCACCTTCAGCCTATATACTATTCATGGATCCATGTTTACAGACTGTTTTTCGGTTTGAAATGTGTACATACACAAGTAGATAGGTCTGTAACGTTTACATCGAAAGAAACAGTTCGTAGAGAAAGTAAACAGAAATATTTCCACAATTTTCCCGCGAAAGGGCGAGGTGGCACAATTCCGGTACGTGCTGTGGTTGGTTTACCGGCTTCACGAGCTCAACTACAAAAATTAACAAGAACTGGAACCCAAAATACTATATACACTAATGTATTATCAAAAATAAGTCATGGGTTTAATACATTGCTGGAGGCTTTATATGATTATATTACATGTATTAATCATATAAAGAAAGACTTAAATGGTTAAAGACTTAAACTTTATCTTGTGATTAAGAGAATTTGAACGTTTATTTTTTCAAAGCTAGCTAACTTGCTGTTCAAAACAAGTTTGAAGCACACGACTTCCAAAGCAATCCTTGCACACGATATATAAGCTACACGAATTTGTATTTGGGTCATTAACGCGTAAGGAAACTTGACACGAAGTGAGAAATTAACCCTTTACTACATAATCCCGAGAGTAAGAAAGCTTTTGAAAACTATTGAGGGAAAAGAAGAAAATGCTGGTAAACAGCATTTTCTCCTTTTCTTAACTTTATAAAGACAAATTCCATCGTTTGAGCCAGATTTAATTTTCATTTATTTAATTTTTTATTTATTTATTTATTTATTTATTTATTTATTTCAATACGGATAATTAAGTCTTAAACATGTCGTTTGGTAAAGAGTTCAACAAAATGGTGTCAAAACTAGCCTTTTGAAAAACTGTGCCCTGTTTCTCAGTCGGTAACATAGAGGGCTTGAAACAAGTGGCGGGGCAGGGGGGAAGTTGCTGGTTGTAATCAAGAGCTAGGCTAAATTCTTTCCGAGGGATGACAATAGGCATTGCGACAGGATTCATTCTTGTCTCGCCTCTGATCGCTTTATCGAGAAGGCAGCCACTGGCTTACTAACTACGAATAGTTCGCAGAGTACTAGCAAAAAAAAAAAAGAAAATCCACGCAAGCAAATAAAGGTGCACTCTCCGTCGCGATATAACTTATATGGTGTTGAAGAAGAAGCGTTGAAAACCATACAAACAAATTGTTGAAAAGATAAAAAAAAAATATCTGAGGTTGGATGTCTGTGAATCAGTGCAGCGACTTCTGCTCAGGATCCATTTATCGATTTCCAGTGGATTAGGTCAATCATAATGGTTAATCGATAAAAAGCGACCGGGATCAGACTGGGTGGTCGTGCAAGCTGATCTGTTCGACTTGAAAACGACATAAGAGGACATGCACTTTTTACTTTCCGAATGTTTATCTTGTTAAAATAATGAAACGTTAGTGAATGAGTTGCACATGCTCTTAAAGGGATATTTGTATAACATGTAATTCCACAATATACAAACGAACTATCTTTTCGCGTTTTAAGACCAGTTGAAGTTGCTTTCTATGATTTGCGGACAACGGATTCGTATAGCAGAATTATTGCACATGAAGTGCAGTCTGATTCTAAATCTACGTCATTTGATGATATATCCTGGTCAAAATATATAGTTATGATTTTGCATTATTGACATCTTTCTTATTAACGTGAAAAGTTCCTTGTGTTTTACGGTCGACTGGACCCCAAAAATGGGATATACGTAATGTGCAGTTCATCCTTTTCCTTGTTCCATATTCACCAACCATTCCAAATTCAGTTCCAATTATTTATTCCTAGACTCTCCATTAAATTGACTGAGCGTACGTACTGTCACTAAACAAACTATAATTCATCTGTGAGAAAGAGTTTCAATTCATTTGCAAAAAGCATCAACCCAGGTCAGCCTGCGCAATCCGCGCAGGCTGACCTGAATCGAAACTTTTTGCAATTGTTACATTTTCTGAATGTTAGTCGGTTTTTGAAGCAAAATGGATTTTATGGATCCGTAACTAAGTGATGACTTGCTTGATATGACGCATCACAGAGAGGCATTCAACCTTTTGCCAGAGCACGGCTCAATGATTTAAATACAGTTGGTGAATGGTCCCTTGTTTCTGACTCATATTCGTTTCTGAACAGTATGAACATAATTCAAAGTGATAGACCTGCTTCCTTTTGAAAGAAGATTACCTGACTACTGCGAAATAAAATCTTATTTCAACACGATAATCATCTCGTTCTCACGGCATATCTCGTTTCTAAACTTTCTATCTCGTTCCCACGATAAAATTATTGAGTTTCCACGACATGATATCGCATTGCAACAAGACTGTTATCGAATCAAAATGCGGCACGCCATTATATTTGAGCCATGCTCTGTGAAAAGGGGGCTTAATGTATCTGCGAAAAGTATCGACCAAGGTCAGCCTGCGCACTTGGCGCAGGCTGACCTGGGCCGAAACTTTTCGCTATTCGTCAATTTTCTGTATGTCAAAGGACCACTCTCCCTCAAGATTCAGTCATTCATTAGACTAAGTGGATTTTATGGATCTCTAATTATGTGATGACTTTCTTGGTATAATGGATCACGGAGATGCATTAAGCCCCCTTTTGCTAGAGCATGGTTCATTTGCTTTCGTTGGATCATTGGATAATTATATCGTTGGAACGCGATAATTGTGTCGTGGGCTCACGATAATTATGTTGTAAAAACGAAATTACATTTCGTTAGAACGAGATTTTTTATCTCGTAGGAACGAACTGAGTTGTCGGCACATGAGATTTAAATTCTGTGCGAAATATGATATTGTAACTTGGATCGAGATTGCAAAAGGTATACGTAAATGCACATTGTACTGCCGTTTTTACCAGGATAAACTTGCGTGGCATTAGTTTGCCATTAAACCAAGTTACAATAATGTTCAAATGCAGAACTTTTAGCTTCCACACTTTGTTAGCATTGTTTGTTTTAAATAATGAGGAGGGCCCCCTCCTTAGATGAGTGGTTTGTACATCCTGATTTGATTTCTAATGGCGGCGATGATCAAATTTGACTGTCCTTTGGCAGGTTACTACAGAGCCCCAGTACAGTTCTTATGTAACCAAAGAAAGACATGAAATAGTGAGACGATGCAGTGATAAAACGGGTAGCCGTAGAAAGCGGCAGATACTCTCGTTAAAAAGTAAATTGTCGGAGCTCACAGTTGTGTATTTGTTTATATCTTTGATTCAAATTCTATTTCGTCTCGTGCTAACAAAGAAGCTGTCTTTTCATTTATTCATCACTAGTGAGTAATTTAGGCAGGCGAAAAGTGAAAAACGACCCTTAGATTCGAATAAATAATGGCTGAAAGGGAATAGGAAATAAGGCTGGATTGGGTAATACATGTAACGTTTCGTGCAGTTGGCAAATATAGCCTTCAATGGCATCGACTGATAGACGTAATGAAAGTGGTCGTGTTACACTATATGGAATTAGATTTTTAAAGTCATATAAAAATTCATTTATTCATTTACTGCAAACAGTGTAGATTAAGATCAGATAGGATTAGAATGTTTTGTGCAGTCTGATCTTGTATTTATAATTTCTCTAGTTTGTGAGATATGGTCACAACAGGCTTGAAAAATGCCTTGTCTCAGTGTGATTGATCTGATTTTACACTTTTTGCATCAAGCCTTAACCGTATGTGTGCCAAATAAGTGAAGCGATGCTGTGTGAAACGGGGTTTAATGCATTTGCAACGAGTATGGACCCAGTCCGCGCAGGCTGACCTGAATCAATTTTTTTGCCATTGGTCAATTTTCTGCATGTCAAAAGATCATTCTACTTCATGATTCAGCCGGTTGTTAGACAGAATAGATTTTATGGATCCATAATTATTTGGTGACTTGCTTGGTATCATACATCACGGAGGTGCGTTAAAACCCCTTTTGCTATAGCATGGCTTATATCAATTAACCAGCGATTCTAAACGAACCAGGTATTTTGATGTCGCGCCATTTCTTGCCAGAATATATCCCGAAGTAT
The DNA here is from genome assembly GCA_946811185.2 of Hippopus hippopus. Lineage (NCBI taxonomy): Eukaryota > Metazoa > Mollusca > Bivalvia > Cardiida > Cardiidae > Hippopus > Hippopus hippopus. Next base: position 46,817,372 of record OX328099.1, on the reverse strand, counting down.
CGGACAGTGTAAGATTCTAGATCAGACTGCACAGAACGAGGTCTAATTTTGAATATCTGTACGGTCTACAATATTCGCCAATGTTGCTGATAATGGGGGATTCATTTAAGTGTTATTGCAAACAGTGCATTGTTCAGATCACTATTGAATGGATTCGATGATAGTGCAGAACTGCTTTGTTGTATTGTGTTCGATATCACAGGAAACTAAGGTATACTGTGTGAGAATTAAGTGTATGGGCTTGTCGAAAAAGTTATGTATTAGCAGTTTCCGTTTTTCGATGATGATGATGATCTCGATATTTTAGTGTGCTTTAGTACGCTACTGATACGTGCACAGTTCGCGCACGAACTGCACCACGAAATGTGTATTATTGGTATATCCAGAATATTGAGCCACTGGAACCTGCGTTGTGCTATAACTGCAGCCATGTGACATTCATCTAAAAATGGCTGAAAATATGTCATGCGATTCAAAGAAATATTGCGTTCGTTTTCGGATGCACGCCGCAAAAACGCTTTAAAATCATTATTCAAAGGACAAAAAGCCGAAAAACTAGATCTAGTTACTCTTTTCTCTACACCTCTTTACTAGAAGACAAATTTGTCTATATTGAAAGAATTCGCAGACAACAAATGAAAAAGCGAGCCAACTTTTAAGCAGAATTACCTCTGGAAGTTTTTAATTGAATAATGCTTGTACCGGTTAGGTTAGACAGAGCAATTATCAACAGTCATTAGTATGAATTTGAATTCAATAGCTTAAGATAGAAAAGGAACTGTCCGATGTCTTCGATAGCTTGTCTGTGTCTCTCTAAAACTACGACTCTCTGTCTCTCTGTCCAACATCATCATCTTCCACAAACATTGATCTGAAGAAACAATGTACTTTATAACGTAATCAGCAATTATCAAAAGAGATTAATGAAGGTTGCAGAGCAAAAAACGGCGTTTTGTTTCATTAAAAAATTGTTTATTTACGCGTGAAAAATTTGCGTACTAAAATAGCTTTCATTAATGACCGATCCCGTACAGACAAACAAGGTTCGTTGCGTCATAAATACAGGCCATTTTTCTTTTTTCAAGCAACGACAACTAATCTCTTTGACCTTCTCTGTAAATGCTTATTATGTCATTTTACTAGTCTGCGCTGGGAGTTCTCTAAGCTTAGATCCAGATTAAAGAAGAATATCCTATTTAAATCATTTTTACTAAAATTCATGCTGTAAATACTTACTAGAATCGTCTCATCATCTGTGTATCAGCTTAAGATGGTAAAATAGGAGTCATGCTCTGTGAAGGAGGTTTATTGCATCTACAAAAACTATTGATCAATGTCAGCCTGCGCAGTATGCTGGTCTATTTGCTTTTAGTAGATTTTCTGCATGTCAAAGGACCATTCAACCTCAGGTTTCAGCCTGTTGTTGGACAAAATAGATTTTATAGATCCATATTTATGTAATCACTTGCTTGGTATGTTGCATCACGGAGATATATTGAACTCGCCTTTGCCAGAAGATGGCTCATATTTATTTCCGTCCATAAGGAATTCTCTTCTGTTCAGTAAACGATAGAGTCATTTTCAGTCAGTAAAGGAGACCCGATAAATGAAAATAAGATTTCTAAATCATTAAAATAGTGTAATTGTTATAATTTAAAAAACTATGATAGCAGGGATTTATCAAACATCATGGGTCACTTTATATCACAGATAAGACTGCTTGCTCCATCTCATCATGATTAAAATAGTCCGAAGAATCACTTAAAGATGCCCATTTACTCATTTTAAGCCAGTTATAACCAATTTTCTCGATATTTTATCAGACTATAGTCATTCTTGTGACTTCATGACAAATATTACACCTGGCGGTCTATGCGATAGAAAATGTAATTTTGGACTTGGCTCCTATCCACTGTTCAGTCGAGGATACCGCATCATGCTTGTCACGTGACTTTGTACGACCTTCGCCTTGCATATTCATGTAGTCGAGATACACTACACAAGTCTACTGTCGCAACAATCTATGTCACCTTAGATTGGGGATATGTAAATGACCCTAGTGATACACCGCCCCATTGTTTACAATTTTGACCTGACGTAATTTTCTCCCGACCAAGATTCATTTCAAATAACAAATCTGAAACTTCTTTTCATTCTTTGGGTCCGTAGATATTTCTAATTTATTGATTTAAACACATTTCTAGATTTGGCTAAAATGAGTAAATGGGTATCATTAAGTCTTCTTTCAATAGTTTACGAAAACAAAAAGAACTGCCGTTTATTTATTGGCGTGGCTTTGAATTGATTCAGTATTTAATGCCGTTTCAACCGAATTTCATAACTCATTTAGAACAGGTACCTATGCTTTTGACTTCATCCAACGGCTCTGTGATTGCGATAAAGTAACTTGTGCAATGACATTTTCATCATAACCGCCCGAGCGGAGATCAAACCTGGGATCTTCATTTGAAAACTCCCACCACCGAGCACTGTCGCTGCCTTCTGAAAAATAGATGAAAAATGTGATGTCCTGAACATAGACACACATTCTTAAAACTGTTTCGCTCGATTTGGGTTACAAATAAGTCGAGGGTACTGAAAAACAGGCTGGTGTAAGAGAATCAACCCTTTAATGATTTTGACATTTTATCAGTAAACTTGTGTACAAGATATGACCTTATTATAACAAGAAAAATGACGACGACAACGATAATGATGATAGTGGTTCAATTAGTGACCAAATATTATGATAAAATATCCACAATTTATCCCGTAAACAAATATTTCATAGATGTTACGACCCTGTTGAAGAGGCGTTTTAAAACACAGTGAAAAAAAAATGAGAGAATACATTTTCTCCCTTCTACCCCCTATATTTTCCCTTTAATGACACATCCCATCATTAGAGATAAATCTTATTGGTCTCCTTGCAATATGGAGGAATTTTAAATTTTATTGTTTGGGAAATAAAGTCACTTACGATAAATCTAAGTTATCAGATGATTGAAACTATTAGCGGAAAATGGGCATGCCTCTTTCAAAGCACAAGGGCAGCTATGGTTGCTCACTAGATCTACCTTAAATTAATCCGCGATTTCTACCACTATTCATTTCAGCCTTTATAACTTTGTCATTTATTGTTTGTCATGGTATTTTAGACACCTAAACATATACGGGTGGTAGTATCATCTCATTTTTTTCACTTCTTTGGCCTTTTTTTACTTTATTGGCTTCCTAACCATTTCTAATCACTTCATTGTGGCCTTACAATAGATTTAATGTAGATATACATTTTAAAATATATACAGCTAAATAAATGAAATTGAAGTTTATGGTCAACTGTTTCAATTTCAAAGTATTTTTAAAATATTTCTATCCATTTGTTGTCGAACTATATAGTACAAGTATCTCATTCGAAGTTTGTACAGCTATCCTTGCCTCAACTGTCCACAATGCTCAGTAAATGAAAATGGTATGCTACATGAACAGAAAGTACTCAAAAGTTGCAGTGCAATTTTAGGCCGATTTGCCCTGATATGTCTGGCTGAATTTTGAGATTCATTTGACTTGAAGCACAAAGACGGTGCCTTACTGAGTCTTAATTTAACAAGTAAATAGCGCTGTTGTTTTTCTTACCGTTCATGGGGAGACAAAAGTGTTAGCAGTACCACTGAATCTATTTTGTAAATAGTAGCGCAGGATACCAATTTTTTTTTACAATTTTTTCTTAGTTCCGGTTTTGTTTTTAGATCTATACCAGCTCTAGCCCGGCCTGGTAGCTCAGTGGTTAGCGTATCTGACTCGTGACCTGGTGGTTGTGGGTTCGATACCCGGTTCTGGCATATTTTCTTTCCGGCAATTTTTTGCCTCTCACCTCTGATGCATGTGAGGAAAGTCAGTGGCTTGGAAAGAAAGTCTGTCAGTAGTGGTGTAAGACAGGCAGGAAACACATGCGAAGATGCACTGGCCACCGTAATATGACCTAAGCTGTGAAAACTGCGTTAAACTCCAATGCAAACTAACAAACTATAACAGCTCTAGTATTCGTTGGTAAAAGAATCTTTAGGAAATCATGGATAGATGTACTGGTCGGTGCGATTTAGCTGAAATAATGTTGAAAACGGTGTAAAACACCATATAATCAATCAATCAGTATGTCAAACAATCAATCCAGTATTCGTAGTGACCTGTTGTACCGGAGAGACTCAGAATCTTGCTTACATTGGGACCGAGTCTGATAGTATAATGGTCTGTTTCGAGCTCATTTACGGTCATTGATTTAACGCTGTACACTTACGGCATCATTAATTGGATTGATTTCCCTTCACGCGGTTTTCCTTAAGGCTTCTTTTTATACATGTGTCCTTTTGCACTCTTTTACAGAACTGGATCCCGAAGTCATTGTGAAAAATGAATAAATAGATCTAAATGAAACTATTAATTCTCAGTTAGTCACAAAGTTTCATTGAATGTCTTCAGTTCTTCGGTTTGTCTCGTATATAAGTAATGCCCATTTTGATCAGAAGCCAATCAATTAGAGAAGTCCAAATGCTGTGTATGAAAGGGTTGAAAATGGATGAACTTATACAAGCTGTAAAAGGCATATGCGATTGCTTCTTACAGAATAATCGAATTTGACCATCTTGCATGTGTGTTAGAAATAGTACTCATGCCTTCCTTTTTTGGCAGCATACAATTAGACCCCCCCCCCCCCAACACACACACACACTCACAAAAGTTTAATGCATGAACAAATTTTAACAATTAGCACAAGAAAAGAATTATCGCATCTCATACCCGTTTCCTAAAGACTGAATAAGCGCTGTGGGGGGTCTCGATTGAAGTACCCATGTATTATGGTGTTGCTTATGGAACCGCAAATAGATCCGCAGAGACCAACAGAGTAAACTTGTTCACAATTTTACCAATCAGAAAGTAGATCTACTACTATTTTATTCGAGATGATTTTTCGAAGTGTAGATCAAAGTCCAGCTTGTACAGGTAGGTTTAAAACAAAACCGTGTTAATACTCCGGCGTCTGTTGCTATAAATAGACAATTACTCTGTGTAAATTGATGCGTTATTCCGATGCTGTAAATAGATCCAAGCGCTTAGGTAGCAGAACACGGTTTTCAGCTAAACTCGTCTCGGTCGACAATAGGCCAAACAGAACTTCCTCAAAGGTCAATATAATCAACCTGAAATTATAAAGAGCATTTAAATGCAACAGCACAATCCTAGTTCTTTAGATTTTATCAATAAATCATGTCCAACTTTTGAAATAGTGAAATTACTGATCAATAGAGGGAACTGTCATGGTCGGAAAAAAACTGACTAAATATGCCATTTTAGCCTATATTCCAAAATTCACAAAATGCAAACCCAGGAAGCTAGCCTGAAAATGCCAAGCTAAATTGAAACTCAAAACAACACATAATCTGGGGATAAAATCCAAAATAGCACGTTACCATGCCGTTTTTTCGCAATCTTTCATGCCTTTACCCCACCCTTATTTTCGCAGCTAAAAACAGCCGCTAGCTCCATGACCCCTTAGATATACATTTTTAGGGTCAAAATTTTAGAACAAAGAAGGTAAGGTCATGACCTCCTGCTTCATAGCCAAACTAAATGCTTCTTTTCCTTAATCTAACACAATTCATGGGTGTAATAACTACTCTTCCTATTAAAATTGCATTGAAAACCTACCTTCTCAATTATTTCTTTTTTGACCATGGCCAGGGGATGAGTATTATTTATTTTCGCACGTTTGTATATCAATTGTTTGTTATTATGAGCCAAGGTTGGACGTGCCCTAGGGACATTTTCGTTGATCTCCATACGCTATTATCGAGTTTAGCCGATAACTGTTACGAAAGTAAATGGGGGACAAGTTGAATTTTACCAATACGCCATGGCTGGATTGTTTGCAAGATTTATTCAAGTTTTCCTACATATGTGTAGTTGCTTTGCAAAGAGTCCAGATTACTTATCTCTGACAAGGTGAAAGACTGTGGCCGTTAAACAATAGCGATACGTGGAAAGACTACGTAGGTTTTAGGATCACATGGCAAAATTGATGCCGATGGCTCTTACTTATTAACGTGACAAAGACAGGCGCGTGAAGGAGAGAATGGTTTTTACTTTTTGTAACACCCGGTGCCAACCCATGGATTTAATATGCTTTTTCAAACCCCAGAAATTCCTATTCTGTCGATTTCTGATTGTAGACAGATCTAGTTCTACACCACTGTTTTGCCGACGAAAACGAATTGAAACACGATCATCACTGTCAATCTTATTGAATCCCCCTGTAGATCGATCTTGGCTTGTCCGGCCGCGGGGCATGTTCGGCAGAAGGTTATATTTACCATGTCGACAAAGATCGAAAGCTGGGGACTATAATATGACATAGGCCTATCCCCTAATCCATATTATTACATGCCCTCTTGATTTTTTTTAATCTACGCCTGTAGAATTTTGAACAGAAACCTAGTTCTCTTGCGTGATGAATAAATTTTCAAAAGCACTTTGTGTTATGATTTCCATTCAATTTCTATATGTACATTACGGTAGGATAATGCGCTGTAACCAAAGTCTTTGTTCATTTCTTTTCCTCCACCCGTAAGAGGTGTGAGGTGATCTGTCTTCAAAGTCTGTCAGGGCTAGTTCGGCCCTTTAAGTAGTGGGCCAAACTTGCCCCGCACTTACACTAAATTTTTGGTCATTGTTTTTTGCCGCTTGGTAGGTTCATTATTTTATTTCTCATTTTGCTTACATTAAAACATATGCTCAAATTTAGATCTGTGTCTAGCATTGGTTGTTCTGGCAGGTATAATTTTAAACAAAGATTCATCGCCGTGACGTGAAGCAGTTTTGGAAATAAAGAGCTTTAAAACAAAAAAAAAAAAAGAAAGAAAAATGCCATAAAGGGTACTGGGTTTTGAATATAAATAATCCCTTGTTGTTCAATATTGAAAAGTAATTACCAGCAATTGCCCCTGTTTTCTCATTGTTTTTCATATTGGTGAAAATTGAAATCAGGTTCTTCCAATACGGCATGTAGGACGAATCTAATTTGGCAAAACTTTTTAGCACCAGTGCGGTATTTCAAAGCTGATATTCAAATTTCATTGACGCATCATATTCGTTTAGTATATTCACTGCAAATTTGAAAATTCTAACTCATGGTGGGAAGTGAAAATCTTGTCCGCTTTCAGAGTTTATACCTTTATTACTCCCTTAATATCAATCCATGTGCTCCATTCTGTGTAGCTGATTTAAAATAAATCATTGCAGAACTCGATAAAAGTAACGACTATTTTGATTCAAGTTCAGAAAGATGTGAAATATACAGGCAGTTGACTCTAGATGAACTGATTTTAAACAATAAGAATTACTAAAAAGTATCGATGTCCGCTTCAGGGGAGTCAAGAGGTTGAATGTTATTGGCTGATGGCGGACTTTCGATGTCAAAAGCTGGCGCAAAATGTTATGAAATCTGAAAATGTAATGTAATCCAAATGCCGATACTGCATTGCTGCTTTGGTTTTTATAATGCGATGACTGTATAAGGATATGTAATGGACAGATTACATGATTTTGATTTTTTTTTTATACTTAATTCGAAGAACCACTTCTTTTGGTTGTTTTGTACGTTGTTTAATGTTTAAATACAGCTTTCAGTCGTTCTTTGATAATTCTAGACGACGTTCCCTGACATTCTTTTCTCACAGGCAAGTTGCTTGTTAGACTAGAGATTCTTGTTACAGGTCAATACTAGGCTACCGCATACCAGTGCTAGGCTGTAAATGTAAACATTGCTAAGAACACATTTTTCTTTACGCACACATACATCTTAACAGAAACACTAGCTTCATGTTGAATGACGATTTAAAATTCAGGACAAAGGGAGATGTTCTTTACTTTTTACCTATCCTTTAACTGAACATTTTCACTTTTGAGTCAAATGAATTTCTTATCACTGAACGTCATGGTTGCTTTGTTTAACCAGGAATCTTTTAAAGGATTTTCAAAACTTTTGAGTGCGATAAATAATCGATGTTAGAGCCCACCTTTTGACTTTCGAGTTTTCGTGTAACATTAAAATACTTTTTTAGGTTCTCAAGTCGGAAACTCCAACGGTAACTTTCCAAGAAATTATATATTTTCCCCTCTTATAGAGGTAGAGACCGGAACTTCTACATAAATCAAAATAATCAATACATGAATATAAAAGAATTTTTTACCTTGTATTGATGAAGTATTAGTTAAAAATCTTAGACATTCCATTGATTTTCAAATCCGTGACATTTATCGAAATATTTAGTGTTTTCCTGTTGGGAAATAAAGCATTAACTCTTTAATAGACGACAAACTTTTAGATATGCCTACATTCAAATTATTCGAATACGAACATTAAATTTAGTTCAAATGATGAGATATGTCTCTAAATTGTGTGTAAAGGGGACTATGCTGGTTTACCGGCATTTCCTGGATATCGCAAAATCAATGCTGTTTTCCGCAAAACTTCCAGTAAACTATTGACTAGTGTAGGTCTAAGATCATACAGCCTGTTCCATTAGTCTGATTTCGATCTGCAAAGTTTGCAAACGTTCTTAATACATGTTTTGGTGTATCGTATACTATAAATTATGTATCGATTGGTTATGTTTCTCTATACGCTGGATGATTCTATAATATACCATAGTATTACATAAAAAGCGCTACAATTACATACAGGAAACGAGCAATTCGTGACGACTGCAGTGAAATTTGTTTTTTTTCTTTATAGAGCACTCGAGTTTTTACGAGTAACATTAGTTTTCGTAATTTAAGATAAAATGGGTTGTTAAGCTCGATACATTGCTCTATTACTTGAAGCCTTGTGCGATTTCAAACCAAAATCGCGAACTATAATAATTTTCGTAGTGAAATCAGTCCGAATCGATGAAAAGATGTACCACATGAGGGCAATACGAATGTTGCTTATGCGGGTCGAGGAATTATTGCACAATATTCACCCTTAGACTGTTGGTTAGTGGTTTTAAATCTGAGTAACTCTAAAATTTGCAGTCAGCACAAAATTTCATTTTTTGAAAGTCTTCAGAATACCTAAATTCATGCGACACGATAGATCCAAGGCCAGAGAGCATACTCTGTGTTTTCTGATTAAGATCTACCGTCCAGAATAGCCAGTTGTTCAACGTGTCTTGTAGGGTTATGTGTAATGCCAATGTCACGTAATCAAAGTCGGATAGAACTCTGATCATCTGTGCTGAAATGGAGCAGCATAGTAATTGGGACAGTGCTTTATAACATCTGAAGTGGAAGAGAACTGTAGATGGATGATAAATTAATTCGTGCGTTATTGCCATTTGTGGATTTTATGTCCATTCAATACGTTATCTCGGTTGAGTGATATTTCATTAGTTTCATTGTTGTTAACGTAAACGAAACGCGAAGGGAGTTCACGAAAGTGATTTTTGAGATAAAAATTGAATGGAAACTGACATGATTATGTAAATAAGATCTGGGGATTGTAATTGAATAGAAACTTCCCAAGTGGGAAACTACTCCTATGTGCAGATGGCTTTTATATCCCAACACACAGGCACATCTTCTCTTTTTCTAAAATTCTCCTACTCTAACATAATAAACTAGACTTTTAAATTAGGTTTTAGAGGGCGAGGTTTGTCATTAAACAAGTGCCTTTACCCCTGCAACCCAAGTTTGTCAGCATTATGTATAAATCACCTGTTAGTTCGGTTTATCTCGCTGTCTGTCGGATATGCGGTCAGACGTGCGATTTAGGTCAGTTTCTTTAACAAAATTTTCAGCGCATATCGCGATGAACCCCTTTTTAGTGTTTCCATCGACGTAAAAAGGTCATTCAAACAAAAGGTCATGGAAATTTGACTGCTTTCCCTTATTGACAGACATTTGAAACGAAAACTTTGAAAGACGTCGAAGGTCAAAACCAGACTGCACAGAATGTGCAGTCTGATCTTTGATATAAAACCGCTGTTCTCTCCATTCACATAACTAAAAAAAAAAAAATTTATGATGGACAGTCGAAAAAAGTGTAACTTATATGTGCACTTGGTCGTGAACGAGTTTAGTATCTCGATAATACTTAACAACGCTTTGACTTTTTCAACGCCAAAGCTTATTTGAGTTGTTTATGGTGGCAGTGTAAATCAGTCTGCACAGAACGAGCTATCTGATCATGAACCGACACTGTCCGATACTTTAGCTATATGTTCTGATTTTTAAAGATCAGCGAAAATGCATACGAGTATGTGGTTCTTTTTACTACTAAGTGTGTCCATCTCATTTATATGCATCTTTTGGTATTTAATGCGCTATGTTTCCCTCTCAAAGCATTTTTACACATTCCTTGATTTGCCTTGGCATATTTAACCTGAGGGCTACTTAATATGTAAAATGTACATTTTCATCCAATCACACAAAAAAAAAAATTAACACTTGTTTTGGCCAGAATATCTCAAGATATTAGATATTGTGGTTTAATTCCAAGATCAAAGTGCACGTTTTATGCAGTCTGATCATAATCAGAACCGTCTACATAAGTCTGTAGATACGCATTTAGCCCTTCTTAGTTTACTGAACCGAAAGAGTTGCGGCCTGAAACGGTCACATGAAACAAATACCTAATCCTTGGTGAAATTTCGCATAGCAACCGAGCGAGTCGTTGCATTTTCACCAAGCCAGTGGTTTTAACCTGGAGCGAGCTATCCAATAAAAACAGATTACCTCTAGATGGGTTTTTCCTCTTGTGGCAGACAACTTTCGAAAACAATATGACAAAATTGGTAATTGCTCGTAAATATATCGTTTAAATTACACAAAAATATTTTCAAAGTTGACTGCTACGCGTTTGTTTTACATGGTGACGAGAAAGTATGAAGAATGCCTTACTGTGTTAAACATTTGATTATTTGATGACTTTTTCATGTGAAACTTGAGGGCAGAAAGAAATAACTAGTTTTAGAATTGTGTCAGTGTATGTTCTGTGTTATTGTGTCGATATACATTACTCGAACATGGCAAAATTACTGAAAGCGACTTTGTACAAAAAAGTGCCTAATTCTCAGTCGGAGGTGGAGCTACTTGAATCAGGGGGTGTGGTTGTGAGCGCCGTCCACGTGGATGATTCATCCTCAGAGTCGACGCTTTTTGGGTAGGTTCTATTCTTCATATACTGAAAACATATTCATGTAGTTGAAATGGGATTTAGATTTATTTTCGAAAAAAAGCAAGAGAAAGAGAGATAGACGGGGTTTCTAAAAGCGAGACACCTATTTCCTCTCAGATCGCCAAACCCGGTGGCTTAGTCGATAATTTACAGGGCTTACTAGGGGTCCTTCGTTCGAGAGCTTTATGTAAATAGAACTTATGACCCTCATTTAAGTAAGCCCTTGGTCCGTATTCACCAAACATTCTTCAAAAAACCCTTAGTCTAATTCTCTAGAATTTTTTTAAATTTGAAAGTAACGCAACTTCTGATTGGATACACCAATATAAAGGCAAAAGAAAAAAAACAAACAGATAAACGAAATACAGTTTAAAGCAGGTTATCTCTCTACCTGATGACACAATTTGTACTTTCCAAAATACAAAGCTTTTGAAGACGACAATCTGAATAGGTCTTAAATGATGTATCTTGTATTTTGGACGGTTAACAAAGACAACAGTCGTCTTCTTGTATAAGAGTGATAAAATACGAGGCCATTTTGTAAAGGTATATGTATCTGGATATTCGATGTTTCAACTTAAAAGTTTTATCCACCAATTACCGAATTTACCTTCATAAAACAGAACAGCATTGGATGTGTTTACTTTTTTGAGGATTTATGATTGCTGCTGCACTATTTTTAAGGTCTCGCGATAATCGATCGTAATAAATACGCAGCTTAAAAAACCAACAATCTTCATGCGGCGTTGCTTAATAAGAGTATTCAATGCAAATCACAGATTAGGGTAGACACGAAGCCTGCGTATTATCTACCGCTAGGTGGCATTTTTCAAATACATACCTATCTGACTTGGGCATTCTGGACTTTTTTTCAAGACCGTAATCGATGCTGCGAATTTCTTCAGAAACATTTACTCATTAAAACGCTACCAGGTACGATTCATCTAGCCATAGTTAGTTACATGTAGCGTATAACCTATGCACTAGTCATCTATAAACATGCCCCTTTAAAGTTTTAGAAAAAGTCGTGATATAAGCACAGCATGTAGGGGTCATAGTTATTGTTATCAAGTCTGTAACACAAGTCCCGGGGACCGTTTTACTAAAACTTTAGTAAAGCGCAAAACTCGGAGTTAGGTAAAAACTTACGAAAATCTTAGTCACGTTTGCGTAAGTAGTTTAGTAAAACGGTCCCCGGGGGTCAAATTTGGTCCCGCCCCGGGGGTCACAAATTTTACTTGGGCTTATATATAGGGAAAACTTTAAAAAATCTTCTCGTACCTAGTCATAAGACCTAGGGCTACCAAATTTTGTATGTAGCTTTATCAAGTGGGTGTCTACCAAGAGTGCCCAAATTATAGCCCTGGGGTCAAATTAGGCCCCGCCCTGGGGGTCACAAGTTTTTTACATGAGCTTATAGAGGGAAAACTTTAAAAAATCTACTCGTAGCTAGCCATAAGGCCTAGGGCTATAACCACACATTCTAGACCTGTATTATTTGGTATGCGGCTTTATCTTGTGGACCTCCACCAGGAGTCAAGTAATTATAGCTTTGTGGTCAAAATTGGCTTTGTCCTGGGGTCATAACTTTCTCGTAGGATTTTATAGAAAAAAAATTGTATGTCTTCAAATTTGAAACCAATTGGCCAAGTATTGTAATGTTTGGCTTCTAGTGTTTTTACTTATTAGCCAGTGGAGCGATACAGGGCCATCATGGCCCACTTGTTTATGATAATTTGGAGCGAAAAACATAGGTTTGATTTTTCACAAACGTATTATTAATAGCCAATTTCCACTTGCTACATTTTTAGCGACAGAGTCTTTCAGCATTCGGCAAATCTCGGGCGAACCGTTGATCAGGTCCCCTCTGTCGTACCACGTAGCTTGATATACACATTCACGGTACCTTTCTTTGCCGGAAGTACACTGCTTCACTGTTCTTAAAATCGTAACACTAGAATTTGAAAGCAATCACTCGTCACAATTTTCCGTTGGAATCTTTCTAAATAAATTTTCGTTTACAAACAGTTTGTACTATCAATTACGTTGGCATTTTTCGGCGATATTTCGTTATCACCGTGGCTGTTGTTTCCCTTGCTACTCGATTAACCAGGGCGCCGCCATGTTTAAGATCATGTGACTGGCAACATTTCAAAATGGAAACCTTCTTGATACGGACTAGGTTAGGTGTAGGTACGGAATCGGCCGAGTTTTGACGATTGAGTCTTTCAGTTTACGCACCGCGTATTAATATTTATCCTGAACAGGATAGTGATGCGTCATAGAAGACAGCATTAGGCAAATATCGTGTGATCCGTTGATCAAGTCCCTCCGCTGTATCACGTAGCTTAATATGCACATACACAGTGAATTTTTTTGCCCGAAGTACATCGCTTCACCGTTGTTAATATCGTAACGCTCCACTTAAAAAGCAACTCTAGTCACAATTTTCCGTTGGAATCTTTCTACATACATTTCCGATGACTAACAGTTTGCACATTTATTTTCTAAGTCAGTCTATCAATTACAAACACATTTTTAATATATTGCTTATTACCGTGGCTGTTGTGTACGAGTGAGCAGACATATCAATCTCCGAAGACTTTGACATGCGCAGACAACGGAAGCCTGCGTCTTCATACAACAACAGCGGTATCTCTACTCAATGGAGTTATTTTTTGCTCTATCATTGAAATAGCTGACCAGTTAAAAGAGCGTCATCATGAGGAACGATCTCTTTGGTCTGGCCAGTCCAGTCGTATAAATTTCATGTTTGAAAATGAACACCTAACTCTTTACCAAAGGACATAATCTTGGACTGCAGAAAATTGAAAGCATTTGCAAACGACAAATTGAATATTTCTAAAATGGTGATTTCTGTATTTGATAGGCTAGAAAACATAGTGGGAAAAGGACAAAATACTTGTTACCAGCATTTTATCCTTTTCCTACAATGTTTTCAAAGGCTTTCTTTCTCAAGGTCGTTAAAATCCAGATTGTGTGGAAAAGGGTTAAAGGGAGTATTTTATCTGACCATTGGTGCACAATATGTTCCTATTGCTGCCTCAGGCAATTTTAGATGAATTTCATTGGAAGTGTGTGTTCCCTTTCTTTAACTCTTTACCAAACGACAAAATTTTAGACTTGTCCAGATTCAAAGCATTGGCAGACGAGAAAATAAACGTGACTAAAAAATTTAAACTTGACTTTAGAAGAACAGAAAACATTGTGGGAAAAGGAAAAAATGCTGGTTACCAGCATTTTGTCCTTTTCCCACAATGTTTTCAGAAGGCTTCTTCCTCTGGGTCGTAAAAACCAGGGATTGTTTGGTAAAGGGTTAAAGAGATAGCATAATCAACAGACGCATGGTGGCCGACGTATATTGTTGGGGTTGAGGTTTAAATTAAGCCTATTGCGACATAGCGAGTGTCTGCTAAATGGAAAAGAAATAAGCCATGCTCTGTGAAAAGGGGCTTTGATGCATCTACAGAAAGTATCGACCTAGGTCAGCCTGCGCAGTCCGGACAGGCTGACCTGGGTCGAATTTTTTTTTTTTTTTTTTTTCTATTGATCAATTTTCTGCATGTCAAAGGACCAGTCTACCTAATAATTTAGTTAGTTGTTAGACAAAAGAAATATTATAGACCAAGAATTATGTGATAACTTGCTTGGTATCATGCATCACGGAGATGCATTAACTCGTTTTTTGCCAGAGGGCCGCTCAATGTTTCAAACCCCTCCTCCATTATTTCTACACCCTACCACTCTCTAACACTCCGTACCAGTTGAACTCGCTCGGCCTAGTAGTTCAGCGGTCAGCGTATCTGACTCGTGACTTGACAGTTGTGAGTTCGATACCCAGTTGTGGCAAACTTTCTTTCCGGCGATTTTTCGTCTCTCACTTCTGATGCATGTGATAAAAGTAATCAGTGGCTTGTGCAGGAAGTTGTGTCGGTACTGGTGTGAGAAAGCCAGGAAACACATGCGTAGGTACATTGACCGCCGGGATACGACCTAAGCTGTTAAAATGTCGTTGAACTCCAATACAATTATCATTCAGGTGAACTCATTTAAATGTTACTTGGCAATTCATTGAGCAACAGTAAGTGCATCGACCCAAGTAAGCCAAGTTATTTTTATACAGCTGTAGCGAAGTATGATACATAGCAGACATGACTGGAATTCTATGTAACAAACGAGTGCCTGTTAAAAGCTAGGTAACAAATCAAAATTAGAAATTACGTTATTCCACAAGAGGCGTCATGTATGAGATTGCAGGGTACATCTAACTATCTGTTTTTGAGGTACTCGTACATTACATATTAAGGAGAAATGCCAGATATATTCACCTTGAAACTAATCAAGTGTACAAGCAATAAAGTGATACGGTTCATAACTTAATTTCCAAGTTATCTTTGCTTGACGAGGTAATGCACTTTAGTTGGAACGTTGTACTCGTACATGTTCGTATTTGTTAGGCCGCGTAACAAAAAAGGTGAAAGACCAGAAGCCACACAGAGTTGTGAATCAACTATTCGTTACATATTTGTTAAGCGTTACCCACTCCCGGTTTAGAACGGTTACAATTGTGTAGGCAAAGTCTAGGTAAAGTTCTTTATGTAAATTAAGACCATTAACACAGTTCCTTCAAAGCCTGCTTATTCTTGTTGATCAAATATATCAACTGTATCAAAACGGAACATTACTCTGTTGTAACAAAGACGACCTATTTTGTCTGTCGTACTGTAACTGATTTAGTGACCGTCGTTATTAGATTCTGGGGCTAGGCTAGATTGAAAGAAAACTAGATTCTCTTCACAGTTATTGGTGTTTCCTCTCTTGGAGTTTGTAATGGTGTATTTATCTGATTCAACATTATTTCAACTGTTTCTATAGGGCTAGCACAATGCTTTAGAAAGGGACCTGCGTGACTCAGTCGTTAGGGTAATGGAAATGTAATCCATTGTTCCAGGATTCGATCCTTCATTCATACCGCTTGCTCTTCCCACGTTTGTCCTAATGCAGGCCACCGTAGTACTAGCTACCAGCCTAATGCTGATGAGGCCTGAGAAACGCATGATTAAACAAGATGTCATCGTGATTTATTTGCAGTATTGTTGAAAGTGACATAAAAGCCTGTTCAATAATTAACTTTTTGAAAGCTGTTCTTGTTCAAACTTTAGATACCCAGACTGGCTATATGATTCAAGCACCCTTCCACAAATTGAACACAACGGCCAGATAATACAGTGCATTTAGACACTGGGTTAATTAAACTTGGATAGACAACTACATGTATATTTGTCTCTGGTAATGGCTAGTATGTAATTTTATCGCTATTTCTATTGAATTGAAAACAAAAAAGGTTGCATGTATTACTACAGGAAAAGGCTGTTGCTATATGGCTTGCAACACGCGAAAAGGGGCATTCGGACATTTGCGTAAAGTGTCGTCTCGGATCAGCCTGCGCACTCCACGTAGGCTAACCCGAGACGGCACTTTACGACTACATTAGATTTTGTGCTACAGTAGACTTGCGCAAAACAGAAAATTACATAAAAACTGAAAGTGCCGTCTCGGATTAGCCTGCGCGGACTGCGCAGGCTGATCCGAGACGACACTTTACGCAAATGTCCGAATGCCCCTTTTCGCGTGTTGCAAGCCATATATGGACGCTGGGTTCGAGCTTATCATGACGAAAAAAGTCAATTGCAGGAGGTACTGAGATAACCCTTTGCCACACTATCCAGTGTTTTAATGATAATGGGAAAGAAGTTTTTTTAAAGTCGAACCACATCTAATTTGTCGTCTAAAAATGCTTTATATTTTGGACAAGTCCAGAATTTTGTCGTTTGAAAAAGGAGTTGAGATATAAAAAGATGGGTCATTATTGTTGAAGGTCACGATGTAACTGCTATTTCAAGGTCCTTCAAAGCTCGGCAAAGTATTTTTCGCCTTTCCAACAATTCGTACCTAACTGAATTAGTGACACTGTCTGCTGACTTCATTTACATCAACACATACATATGAGTCATACTCTGTGAAAAGGGGGCTTAATGCATCTGCGAAAACTATCGACCCAGGTCAGCCTGCGCAGTCCGCGCAGGCTAACCTGGGCCGAAACTTTTCGCTTTTGGCCAATTGTCTGTGTGTACAAGGACCAGTCGGTTCTTAAAAGGAGTGGCTGTTATGGATCCATAAGTATTTGATAGCTTGCTTGGTATACTGCATTACGGAGATGCATTAAGCCCCCTTTTTTGCTGGAGCATGGCTGATATAGTCTGCTCCTTTGTTTCATTTTCCCAGTACAGATATATACACGGTGCATCTGCTGCGTGTCAACATTCGAAATTAGAGTGACATTTTACCCCTTTCCCCTGTAGAATTTCAGTTAAATGACGGTATTAGTGCACTTATTTATATGTTTACTGGTTTCCCCTTATACTTCGAGGCTGTTCTGAAGTATATGCCACGTGACTAGCACCACTAGCGATAAGTGAGATAAGGCCAACTTGTCTTTACTCGACATTTTATTTCATAACGCCAACATTTATTTATTTATTTATTTATTTATTTATTTATTTATTTATTTAATTGCTTGTTTGCTTGTTTATTTGTTTGTCTATGTGTTTGTTTTTAATAACATGCTAAATTAAAATGTGACTATATTCAGAAAGGGATATAACACCGTAGTCTTTATTTTTATTATTAATATTACTATTTAATGAAATATGATCATCTACATGTAATTGCACTTTTTTCACTAAGTCACGAGACACGCATCATTTTTTTCGTTGGCATTTTCATAAGCTTTGATCGGACCTAGTAAAAACTAGTACGAATAGTAAAACTATGAAATGTAAATATTTGAAAAAAAGGGGGGTTCTCAAATTGCTTGGAAATAAACTAAAAAAAAAGTCACAATTAACTATCGATACACGTTTTCCCCCCCCCCCCCCCCCCCCACCCTTCACCCCCCCCCCCCCACACACACACACACTTTTCAACCAATACTGTTTCAACAGCCATCTGTTGTCGGCCCGTTATTGTGTGGTAGCGGGTTAAACTTAACACTTTAACTGGTAAATAAATTAAATGGGCGTTTCCAGCCATTAAATTCCCCAAAGTTTTCCACGGATTAAGTTGATTGAGCGCGAAATTCCTTTCTAAAGACTAATAAATGCACACACTGAACGATCAACTAAAAGGGGTCTATTTAGTTTTTATGTCGTAAATCAAATTTTTCGTTAAACTCGGATTATTCTGTGCGACCATAAGGAATGTACGTCTACATTCAGTAAAAAAGTGCAGTTTTCTGTGTTTAATAGCGGGATGGTCGTTTTGCAGTTTGTAACTCCGTCTATTTTTAATAACGAGCGAAGCTCGTTTTGCGGTAACACCGTTCTAGATTTTTAAAAATGAAATTCCGACTTCGTTATGGGTTTTAGTCTAAATCTAAATAGGGATGACTAAAAATTGAGTGTCTTCCGGTTAGTCGCACAGCGTCACATGTATGACAATCTTTCGCACAAGTACCTGATTGGTCAAAAATGACAATAATTATCTACCGATGGAATGATTACTTAAAAATCATTATCAGTTTAATGAGTACGGGTTATCTAATTTCTTACTTTCGGCGTATTAAGCGTCTATTTCTGTATAAACATACGCAATGATCCTTGCTAGCAAATAATGACGTCATTAATAGTACTATTTTACGTCATGCACGAGCCGTTTTTTCGCGGAAAATATTGTGTCGTAGAAATCATGACTAAACTAGATTTTGACTGTTTCAAAGTACCATTTACAGAGAAAGCCGGATTTATGATCTGTAACAAGGGGGCTTAATGCATCTGCAAAAACTATCGACCCAGGTCTGCCTGTGCAGTCCGCGCAAGCTAACCTTGATCAAAACTCTTTGCTAGATCTATTTTTCAACTTTTTGCATGTCAAAGGACCAGTATGCATGCCTTTTTATTCAGTCAGTTATATGGATGTATAATTATGTGATGACTTGCTTGGTATCATGCATCACGGAGATGCATTAAACCCTCTTTTACCGCAACATGGCTCAAACAAATTTATTTGTTACGAAAGCTTGTTGATACATGTAGATCTTAAAGTTTGGCGTTTTTTTTTTTTGCCATAAGTTGGATATCTATCCGATAACTCGGCAAGTTTCATTCCTAGGATTGATGATAGATCTAGATGTAGTCATTGTGACGGAAGTCATTCCTTTATTTACACTGATCACTGTTTCAATGATAGACGTGTAGGAAAGCAGATGGGATGAAAAAGGAAAGCTACATATAATCTGATTTTAGCGATCAACGCACTCTGATTTTAAAGAAACTCCAAGTAAAACATGGGTAGACCTGTGCATTATCGAAGAAATGAAAAAAAAAAGAATCTGTTTTTGTTTGTTTGTTTGTTTTTACCTTTTGTGTGTAGATCTATATTCACTGCGGTGGCAAGTGCACCTACCATGCGTTCCTGAACTTCCTTTTACCAGTACTCTGCTCAATATTCTTCTCAACCTACTGACCGATTCCTCGTAAAAATCAAAGTTTCTCTTATATAGATCTATCTGCGCTCTACATGCAGTGAGGAAATGTTCCTGTAAAATGGTCTTTAAAAGTATGTGAACCAATAATCATTCCAAGTTATTTTTTTCTGGAGATAAATTAACAAAATTGTCAAGGAACTGTCTTTATTTTGTTCAGGAAATCAGGGACAGTTCGCCCTATTTCCCATGTATAAATCTACGAAAGAAAAATGCTTTCTATTTTTGACAAGGCTCAAAATTAGTTTTGGCAAAGCCGGAATTCGAACTCAAAGCCATTTGATTTCAAAATCTAGAATCTAGGTCGTCATTCGAATTAATAGCTATTTGTTCCACAAATCATTCACGTCGCTCGTATTGAGGCTTTGCCTTATTCATATTACATTACGGATGACGTCATATAACTGATATAAATACAATTCCAGGTGATCGATGCGTGTTACTGATCACGTGGCATTCCAAAAAAATCTGTGAAACTCTAAAACTCTCCGCCGCGCCCCGGTAGCTCAGTCGGAAGCGTGCAGGACATGAGAACAGGGGCTCGTAGGTTCGATCCCTGGCTTGGCCAATTTCTTTCCGAGGATTGATGATAGTCATTGCGACAGGATTCATTTCTCTCCCACCGCTGACCATTGTTTCGACGATGGTTATGTGGGAAAGCAGCCAGTGGCTTGGACAGAAAATTGTGCGGAGTACTGGTAAAAGAGAATCAAGGAAAGCATGGATAGGTGCACTGGCCGCCGCGATATAACTGAAAAAATGTTGAAAACGGCGTAAAACGCCATACAATCAATAAATCAATCTAAAACTCTCCGAAATCTAAAATAACGTTAAGATGCTACGAACGCCATTAAAAAAATGCCTTAAGAAAAATCTCGCTTTTTACCTTTTTTACTGATGATTTGCCAACACCGCCTCAACACCATTCAATGATAAATAGCTTTTGAAGTTTGGCGAGATGAAAAAAAAAAGTCTGAATATTTATTAAAAGAAATTATCTTTCAATATTTTTAGATAGTGCTTTGGATGTATCTGTGGCCCATCTGCTTTTGTCTTGAAACCAATATATTCGTCACAGCTCGGCCGATTCCGTATCTATATCTAACCTCGTCTGTATCAAGGGGTTTCCATTTTCAAATAATCAGGTCAATGATCTTAATCATGGCGGTGCCCATGTAAATCATTTAGAAAGGGCAACAACAGCCGCGGTAATAAGCAAACTGTGGCTGAAAAATGCCTACGGAATTGAAAGACCAAGTTAGAAAATAAATGTACAAACTGTTTGTCAACCAAAATGTATTTAGAAAGATTCTGATAGAAAATTGTGACTAGTGTTCTCTTTTTCTAAGGGAAGTATTAAGATTTAGGAACTGTTAAGCAGTGTATTTCCAGCGAAGAAATGTACCGTGTATATCAAGCTACGTGATACAGCCGAGGGACTTGATCAACGGATCACCCGAGGTTTGCCGAATGGAAACTTATACATGATTTGCTCGGGTGTTCTATCTCACGCAAGCAGATGGCTAGTAGGCATATATACGACTGCGAGTATGATGATAAAAAAGTGACAAATCAATCAGCTAATGACAAACTTCTCACACACAATGCCGGATTGATCCTAAGAAATGCGTTGGGCATAGGACCGTTTGCTTAAATTGAACAGAAGCCGATATAATGAAAATGTCATACATTTTATTGTTACTATTCTTTTGTTGATTTGCCTTTATGTCTTTTGATAAACGATAAATTGATATGATAAATTCGTTAGTTTTCTTGTCCAGTCAGTTAATGTTGAGTCCTATAGACATAAATCATTCCTAAAAATTCTATTAATCACACGTCAGCGCCTTCAGTGCTTTGATAGTGCCAACTCACGTGAATTGACCCGCCAATCGGACCAGACATCTCTCGTACTTAATTAATTAAATCTCTTCCGTGGACAGACTTCTTCGTTGTCAGGGTTTGGCAAAGGTCGATTTTATAAACACTGTCGAAGTTTGCTTCTGGTTTAATTTCGGACGCCTTCCGATCCCTATGTATGCTTTATTATTTCTATTGGCTTTATTGTGATAATTCATTACCTTACCTTTAAGTCTTTATCAAACAACCAAATGATTGAAAACATTGTGGGAAAAGAGAAAATGTTGGTAACTGAATCAATATTTTTGCCCCCATCCTATCACAGACATTTAGCCGCCTTAGAGCCACATTTGATATGTCGTCTGCAAATACTTTTATCTATGACCAATCTAAAATTTTGTCGTCTGGTAAAGATTTAAAAGAGGCACATGAATTTGTTTTAACTTTAAGACGCTTTTAAGTCTCTGTCGCACACCAAAAATTTAGACTTGTTCTAATCAAAAGATTGGCAGACAACAAATTCAGTGTGGCCCAAATAATGGTATTCGTCTTTGAAAGGATAGAAAACATTGTGGGAAAAGGAGAAAATGCTAGTTATCAGCACTTTTAGCTCACATGAGCATAAACTGCTCAAGGTCGTCCGTCCTGCGTAGGTCACTGGGACAACTTTCTGAAAAAATTATGTGCACTCTGGAAGCCTTCTATAATGTCTGGTACTCATGAATTTTGGTATATATGCTTGTCTCGATGATAACTTGGAGGATTCCGAAAATGGGTCACTTAGGATATAAAAGTAGGTCACTGGTACAAATCGCAGAAAAACCTTGTGTGCACTCTAGAGGCCACATTTTCATTTCAACACTCTTGAAATTTGGTTGGAATCTTAGTCTTAATAATGTTTCAGACTTGTATGAAAACGGAAGCTGGACGGTCCTTTCATATCAGTATTTCACCGTCAAAGTGGGTGATCTTTAGGAAGAGCTGTGATGTGCTTCTTAGGCACAGATTAACACACACGTGTCATAATAAAGTGTTTATCCTGTTCAGTCTTACATTGATCACTTGTAAAGGATTTGGAATTGTTAAAATCTGTCATAGAGGGTTGGTCTATTCTAATTACTGACTTCAAAAGATGCATTTTTTCTGCCCTAACACTTTTTGTTTTCAAATTTTCAAATGCATTATTATGTAATCCTGGTTTAACTGTATATTGGAATTCATTTTTTTTTTTTTTGTGGGGGGGTGGGGTTTCTTGCCCAGTGAAAGCAAGGCAGTCAGTGAGATTTTTTTTTTATTTCTTCATCGGAGATTTGTTTTTCAAGTTATTTATGTAGTCTGCATACATCGAAAATGATAATTGATACAACCACCGACACGCCCATTTTTTTTTTTTTGTATTTATCGCGTTTAGGGTGAATTACATTTCAAAAGTGTGACCCTATAACTATTCGGGTATATTTAAGATTGCATTAGCTTGTCCGGTGGAGAGTATCCGCAAGGGAAGTAACTCTTGGTGACGCGTCGGTATCGGTAATTGACAAATGGTCTATTATTAAACTTTTGCAACATACACCAGTATAGAAAGTTGTGTCAGTACTAGTGTGAGAAAGCCAGGAAACACATGGGTGCGTCACAGACGGCCATGATATGACCTAAGCTGTTAAAATGGCGTTAACTCAAAAACAAACCAAATCCTGGGTTTTTATTAAGTATTTAAGCCAGTTTCCCTCCTTTGACAGACCACAATGGCACATATATTCACAGTATAGCATAGCATTCTCCCAAGTTAAACACTTTTACATTCGGTGAGAAGGGAAAATCTATTTGCATATATTCTATCTACCAGTAAATGCAATTTTCAGGAAATGGATGTTCTAGGTTAAGCCCAATTCTGGTCATAGAACTGAATTGTTAAGCAATATTTATATGGACCAGAAAGCCACTTTCAACATGAACAATTGCTCCATGGTTATCAACGAAGTATCTTTGTATGGATCACATGACAATGCCGATACCAGTCAAACACTGCTCTTGTGGTTTATTTCTGGGTCTGTTGCTTCTAAAAGATATATCACCCACAACTCCGACCGCAGACGAGATCTTCTCTCAGATACCTGGCATAGCAGTTCACTTTTGTTCGGCTGGACATCTTATATAAGAACTTTTTAACATCGTCCGTATCTCATATTTGATACTTGAAATGCACACATCAAAAAAAAAAGGTGACAATTTGTGATATTGCCGATAGCTAAGCAACCATATCAAAAAAAGGAGGATAAAAAAGTGAAGCATAGATCAGCAAGTTAACCTTTTACCTCAAAAAGACGCCTTCAGACACCTTTGTAGCAAGAGGCTTTTAAAAACGTTGGGAAAAAAAGGTTGCTCAGAACGAGTAATTTCCCCTTGTTCCACATTCTGTGCATTTTTTTCATTTTTCTGCTCTGTTGTAAAATCTCACATTTTTCCCAACTGCCATTTCTTTTCTTATTGACAGAGTCAGAAAATGGCCTATCAGGGAAAAGATAACTTGATGTAAAGAGTACCTTTAAAAACGCGTCGGCAACGTATATATGCGTTTTACCTGCGATAGCACAGATTTTCTTACCAAAACAAAGAACAATATGACAATCGGTCAGACTTTTTTTCATTCAGAGTTCGTGTAAATAGTTGTCACTAATTTGACTTTCATAAAAGGCATTTCGTTTTTCTTTCTAAGCTACGCATATGTGACTCAAAAGCAGACATTTGCCCCTAAAAGGGTAAAAAAAAAAAAATCGTTACAAGCATATTATTCTTTTTCCAAGGTGTTTTTGAATGCCTTCTCCCTATGAGGCGTAGAAATAGGGATTATTTGGTAAAGCATGTATCCAACAACACAACACCTTCAGTTTAACCCAGTTAAAAGGACTGGGGTAAATAGCGTTTAATCCTTTCTCCACAGTATGTTGTTGGCATAAACCTCATAGTCGTCATATTTATCACATGTTAGTTTATGGCCCGTACATAATATACATCTGTGGATTTGTAGTATACCCTCGGTTCAGGACAGGTCTGTGATTGTCTTTTTGTTGAAGTTCGAATCGGAGTACTGCGTGACTGAGTGGTAAAGTGTAAGATTCGTGACCTGGACAAGTGCAAAATTTTGTCGTTTTGTAACAAGTTAAATAGCAATCTCAGTTCTGTTTCAAATTTAGAAAGAAACATAATTTCTGGTTTGCTAGCTCATTCTGTTTATGCTGCTAGGGAGACAGAAGTATTAAGAAAGGTAACTACTGCCTGAATAAAATGTTTTCTTTTCCTGAATTGCCTCCCTTGTTGGAAGTAGCAGTTTTTAACACAAAATAACCCTCTTCAAGTTCTCGTAATACGAATTCAAATCGGTGTTGTTGGCCTGTGATTCTGTGCTTTCCGCTTTTCTCTGAGACAATTGTTATTGCCAGTCAGATCTGAAGTTTGGTCTAGAATCTACACTGTACAAGAGATAGAGATGTTCTGGAAGAACAGCCTTGAAATAGCACTGTCCGAGTCCTGTTTTACAGACTTATACTGAATATTTTATTAGTCCCCTACCGGCGAAGCCGAAGGGGACTTTAGGTTTGTACTCCGTCCGTCCGTCTGTCCGTCTGTCTGTCGGTCTGTCCGTCAGTCTGCGGGCAAATCAGTTTTCTGGACTTTTTTTCTAAACGCTAGCAGATATTGAGCTTATTTTCGGTGTGTAAGTCAACCACCATGAGTTACAGATCAAGTTCGAGTTTCGTTCCGGTCCACTGATTTTTGACAAAATTACGGGCCTTTGACTTAGAAAATTTCACTAAAAAAACAGTTTTCCCGACTTTTTTTCTAAACGCTGGCAGATATTGAGCTGTGTTTTGGTATGTGAATTTACCACCATTGCATGCACACCGATATATAGATCCTCCCCGAGGTGGGTCTTAGGTAACTCATAGTAGCAAATCGTTCCTTCTGTCGGTTATACGTAGGCAAGAGCCGATGCAGAACCTTATGTGTTCAAGTCTTGAATCATGATTAAGTTTCTATTCTGTTCTGTTCAAAATACGTCTGAGAGACAGGCAAAAACAAAGCATTGATAAGTTTTATTCAAAGTACTTTTATGTGTAAAATAACAATTCATTTTAGACAGCACATAGCATTGTACATTCCAATACGATCGATAAGGAAGTGTGGGACGAACAAGCCCGAGCGAACAAGCCCGGGCAAATAAGCCTAGGGACGAACAAGCCCAGGGACGAACTGGTTTTGGGACGAACAAACCCGGAGCCACAAGGATGTGTCAAAAGGTCTTGGAATTTTCAAAATGGCCAGCGTTTTTAAAATGGCCGCCTAAGTAGTAAAATGGGGGTACCGGTAGGGGACTGGGTATTGCTATGCAATACTATCAGAATGCTTGTTTATATAGCTGTGGAAATGTTTGGACATTTTTGGTTTTCGGTTTTTGGTTTTGGTTTTATAACAAGTAATTGCTCCTTTTCCCACAATATTTTCCATACTGTTTAAAACAACTTTTTTTCTTACTGTGAAATTTAGGACTATGACCTTTGTGTAGTTTAAGAGTTTTCGTTTGGCCTGTAGAGAAATGGGTTGATTGAAATGTCGGCTCAATCCCATAACTATTGATCTTTTTATTCAGAATTCAGATGCTAAAGATAAACAACAGGGAAAAAAGCTGGAAGACGTTATTTATCTGAAAAATCTCTCCATTTATTCTGGAGCCAGTAAGTCTGACTTGAACTATTTACAACACGACAGAAATTTAAACTTTTCCATTTTGAAAACATATGCAGACGGCAAGTTCAATGGGGCTAAATTGATGAGATTTTGTCTTTTAAAGGGAAGAAACCCATGTGGGAAAAGAAGGACATGCTGGTATCAAAGTTTCCTCCAATTTCCAGGATGTTTTCGAAAGCCTCTTTTTCCCACATAATTGTATACCCTTTCAAAGACAGACACCATCAATTGACCTGCATTTGATATGAAGTCTGTGACTGCTTTCCATTTGGACGAGTCAAATATTTGTAGTCTGGTACAGACTAAAGCAAAAATCTAGTTTAAAAAGCTATGCCGATAATATTCATCCAAAGTCAGATAGAAAATCGATAAGAAAATTACATTTTGAACACAAAAGAACGCTAAGAATTATATCTACCAAAGAATATATTGATTCTAGTAAGACGACAGGGAGAAATTATCGTAGGCAATTTCACCAGTTGATGTATCGTTTTCTTTAGTATTTTTGTCTCGGTTTTATAGCTCTGGAGAAGAACAACTCGGATAAAACGACAAATCGATCGCGCCTCTATTTTGCATGTAGTAGAAAGACAGACTGGTTCCCGCGACTGTTATTTTACAAACGCTGAGTGCGCATAAACGTAGAGGAACTCTTGACGTTACAGCGTGCCCATGGGAACCATTAAAGTTATTTTGTACAAGACATGAAAAAAGTCAAAGAGGATTTCCCTGAATTTGACCGTATTTAGTCCTAAAATTCTGTATGTAGCTCTTCCTACGGCCTGTGTTACGCCCGAAGTAAAATTGACTTCTTGATTGTATGGTGTTGAACGCCGTTTCCATTTCATTTTTCCTGAAGTTTGTTTTACTATTTCTTTGCACAATTTTCTTCCCAAGCCACTGGCTGCTTCCCCGTATAACCATCGTCGAAACAACGTTCAGAAGTAAGAGAGGAATGAAGCCTGTCGTGATGGCTATCATCAATTCTCGGAAAGAAATTGGTCGAACCAGCGACCCCGTGGTTTCAACTCTACGTTACCCACTGAGCTACCAGCAGATTTGAAAAATAAAACTGACAGACAACAGTTTTTTTTTTTTTTCATTAATTCTTGGAAACACATTTGAAAAAGGCGACTTTGGTAATATCCTTGTGAAATATGAATAACCAACATGAATGAAAGTTTGAAATAAGTATTTACGTACAAGCATTGTTTGCAAAAGAGAAGTTGCTCGTTACGAGCAATTCACCATTTTCCCACACTGTTTTCAAAATTTATCTATTGCAAGACTATGTACCAAGTTTGTCTGGAGATGGCAATGATCAAACTCTTTGCCAACGGCCAAAATTTTTGGACTTGTCCAAAGTCATTTGTAGGAATAGGAGAAAATGCTGGTTACCAAAATGTTTTCAAAAGCCTTCAACCTCGAGGTCGTCGAAATTTGTCATTATGTGTCAATGACTTAATCCATAGTCATATTGTTTTTGTCACATAGCTGTATCTCAAAGATAAAAGTTCATGATATATTAGAACATAGGCCTGCACGTAAACCTGCATTGAATTTACATGAAACCTAATCGCTTCTATGACAAGTGTGCACATCATGATCGAAAAATAGTTCCATATAATCATGCATATAGTGATTTTGTTTTGAATTCAAAAATGATACAATTCAAAGGTTGTCAGGATAGTTAAAATCGACAGTTAATTTTCAGGCTTTGTGGCTGAAAGAGAGTAATTATTAACGCTGAGGTTGTTCAGTGCGACTCTGTGTCCTTTTGTGGGCAGTCTAGATCAAGATCAGACTACACAGAACGTAACCGTTAGATCTATATTCGCCGAAAACAGCACTGACATTGCAGTATTGTGGGATTAAAACTATTGATCGGAAACTTTCATATGATTAATTATGCAACTAAAGTTTTATTTAAAGTTTTCGTTTTATCACCATCAAGGTCATTGTGCATTCATGAAAACTTATATATTTGATATACATGTATAGATATTTTGATTTATTTGATGCTTTTAGGTAGTTTATCGAGAAATAACGGTGGAATACTGTTCGATATTCATGGTTACGACGAGTGAAAAATACCGATTTTATTTTCTAACTCTTTAATTGAAGGTGGAAACAGTAGTTCCCGCGCACAAGTTACCTAGGTAAACAGCGCGTGCCGTTCAACCAGAGGAAATATGACGTAATTTACCCTACATTTCTCCCGCTTTACGTAATATTGTAATGCGTTGTCATGCGGAGGGGGTACGCCACGGGGAAATACCGAAACCCATTGAACTGGATTTTGATGTATTTCCTTCCCATAAAAGGGGTTTGATGCATGAAATAAATAGAATTTTTTTGGTAGGTGAAAGATCGAAATTTATTTCCTCTCGTGAACATCATCGGTAATATTTTCAAGAGTGGCGCAGCCACGAGTGAAAATATTACAGATGTTGTTCACTCGATGAAATAAATTTCGATCTTTCACCGAAAAAAACAAATATCCTCTATCTCTTCATCTGAAATTTAAAGCTACGTGATAAATATGCAAACATGTTAACTTACTTTCCGGACACCCTGTATGAGTGTGAGTAACCGAACGGATGTGCTAGTGAATTATTTAGCGTCAAACGTAAACTCGACCTATTTCGACGACTGAAAATACAACCCACAGAAACCTAGATTTTAATCTTACAAGCTTGACTACAAATATGGACAGCTAAGATCTAAGATGAGACTGCACAGAACGAATGCATGTTCTGTGCAGTCTGGTCTTGATCTATGCCCTCCGCAAAGGCCCCTGTTTTCGCTTATGACGTTGAAAAAAGGTAACAAAAATGGTAGCCAGTGAGCGAATGAATGAAGGGTGAATTAATGGATGGAAATAAATGAATTTAAGAACAGTAATGATTGAATAGACAAATAAACGACTGATCTTGTTCAGAAAAACGTTCAAAGGGAATATCTGATGAATGCGAAAATCGCCGACCTAAAAATTACTATACTTTATCCAAGACCTAAAGAATTCCATCTCGACAGTTCACATACACCATCGATTTATTAACGCTTTCACCGCCGTAGGCGAAAACATGTAATTTTGTGAACGGCATAGATCAAGATCAGACTGCACAGAACGTGCAGTCTGATCTTGGATCTATACCGTCCGTTTGTTTAAGTTAAGCCTGTAAGATAAAAATCAGTCTTCGAAAAAGGTCGAGATCATAAATTTGGCTCTGAAAGTGTTGACAGTCGTCGTTTAGTAGCACTGCCACCAATTACCACCATCTACACACGAGAAAACATACTTTAAAAAATGTGTAGGTAAATCATTTTTATCATGTTGCATACAGTGTACATCAAAATCATACTGCACCTTTTGTACAGTGTGATCTTTTTTATTCATTGCCCGATTTTAATGGTCTAAACAGCGTGGAAATTGCTCTGAAATTGCTGTATCTGTGTTCTATTGTTATTTTTCTTATTTCATTTTAACACCACTCTAAGGCTTAAACGTGGATCAAACGATGGCAAAATAGTTTACCGTCTACCTTTTTTCGGCGTAGCTGAATGCGCTGGCTTTTGACCCACAAATTGATAAAGAATGTAGACATGTTTATTCTAAGGGTCCCTGCTCATTTGTTGACAAATTTACGCCGTGTATCTTTTTTAAGATATATCTTGTTTCCGATAGTCTGACAAAGTCAGGCTGGAAATCGCAATGTCCCGGTTTTATTTATTAATGTCCAGCTCATGCACACTAGAAGGGATAGATAATTGAAATACACGTACTCGAAGCTGCTTTGAAATCAAACAGAGAGAAGCATTAAGCTTTGTGGTTCTAAAATTAGTGTTCATCTATCATGATGTATCTGTTTCCAGTATATCCCTTTACCGCACAATTCCGACTTTTAACGACCCTGGGAAAGACAGCTTTTGAAAACATTGTGGGAAAAGGAGAAAATACCGATAACAAGCCTTTTCTCCATTTTCAAGAATATTCTCTGTCCTTCCAAAAAACCATTTCAATTTTTGAGTCACATTTATTTTGTCGTCTGGAAAGGCTTTCACTTTGGAACTGTTTAAAATTTTGCCATTTGGTAAAGAGTATGTATGCATATAGTATGTTTTCTGTTTGCAAAGCAAAACTTTATCAAAAGTTGTAAAAGAAAACACCATAAGAGAAGGTTGCGAACATAGTGCCTTATGGAAAGGTAATCCGTCATTGTTGCTTAAATAGTTTATCCTACACGCAACCTTTCGGGCATATTTCTAAGAATTCTATATCTGCATCTGAATCTATCTTCTTCAAGGGTATTTTTCATATTCTAAATGGCATACGTTTGCTTTTTGCCAAGAAATAACGTTTCGTTATTATATCATGGCATCAAAATACGTTTGCATCTAGTTTATCGCTAATTGACTGCACACATGCAAACAAAATTGTATACCCTTGGGATAATGCAGGGAGGTAACGTTCGCCAACTCTATTCATAACTCTTAACTACCAGAAAGTGAAATGGAAATATTCTGTAACTGAAACGAGAGATTTCTTTAAAAATCATAGACGACAGAGATACTTTTATGTTAATATTGAGGCTCGTTTGTGAGTTTTTAATGTTCAAAGGGAAATGATGAAAAGTAAGCACGCCCTCATCTGCCTCTTTTTCCTCCTCGCTTTGCAAATTGTTGAAAAGCGAACTTTTTTCAATTAGATATCTTTTTTCAAGATTAAATGTTAATCCAACTCATCGTTGGAAAAGGAGCAGTTGCCGCTTAGAATGGTGTGTCTAAAATACATGTACATGTAGACGGTGTAATAATGTGTTACAGGGTAACGCTTAAAAAATGTTAAATTACCAATTAGTACAAGAAAAAGATTAAACTCTGTCTTAGCTATTTGCTAAGATGTAACCGAGTTTTACGTTAGCAATCAATGTATATTGGTGTCAAAGCTTGCAAATAGATCCGCAGAGCCCGCAGAACAGACATGCTAATTTTTCTTGTCAATCGAAAGTGACTATTCACTGATTCGAATCTAATTCCAAGTATGAGGTCAAAAGCAATCTTCTTTGAAATTTGCTACGCAAAAAAAAAAGGTATATCTGCTTCGATTTCCGGTCACCTCTCGATAAACATATCCCTCAGAAAATCGGAGTGTATGTATCAAAGATCAGGCTGCACGTTCGGTGCTGTATTTACTTTGTCTTCCTGTCCGTTAACCACTGAGACAGCAAAACCTACTCCATACGCTTATAAGGATAGTGTAGATCACGATCAAACCACACATAATATGAGTTTCTATTGTTAGTTAGAAGTTTTCATTTTAAGTAATTTAGTATCATTAGGGCGAAGGCAACTAAGATGCCAAGGGTTTTAAAAAATGACACACTGGTCAACATGTTAAAGGCCACATCAGTGAACCTTAGTTTAAAACGCTCTTTGTTGCCATCAGAATTATTCTGCATGAAGTTGATAGTTAACCGTAAGACTGCTAAGCGCGACTCACTGACCTTTTGCGGACAGTGTAGATCAAGATCAGACTGCACAGAACCTGCAGTCTGATCTTTGATCTACACTGTCCGATAAAGAGATATTTTTCTCCAAAACGTAAGTTTGAAGTAGCATTATTCATGGTTTTTACTATCGGCTTGAAAGTTTTATTTAAGTTATTTAGCAGGATAAGGGTTACCAGACATCCAGGGGATAATGCAGGAAGACTCTCTGTACCAAACTGTTCTTAACAATACAAAGTATCAAACATCTACACGGAGAAAATTCTTCAAGCGAAAACCCTAAATGTTCCCACAGTGTTTTCAAGATTTACCAGTTGCAAGACGACGAAGTCGTTGGCAGGTGGCACTGAAGTAACACTTTCCTAAAGGGTAAAATTTTAGACTAGTCAAAAGTCAAAGCATTAGCAGATGACGAATGTGGCTGAAACTGTTAGTTGTCTTTAAAAGGGTATGAAACAACATTTCCTTCTTTTTCCTTTTCCCACAATGTTTTCAAAAGCCTTGAACCTCGAGGTCGTCGGAACTTGGCATTGTTTATCAATGAGACAATCTGTAGAAATGCAGGACCTGAAGTGAGCTGGCATTTGAGATTTTTTTTTTTTTTTAAACGAGTCTGACAAGATTTTAGCGAGCCTTTCGGGAGCTTAATATTTTTTTGAAGACGAGTTTAATAAAACGTTTTATTTAAAAGCCAAGGTATGTCAGACTCTTTTTGTCATATAACTGTATCTCAGGATGTGTTAAAACATATGCCTGCATGTGAACCTGCGTTGAAATTTACATGAAGCCGGTTCGCTTCTTTGACAAGTGTCGAGAAATAGTTCCAAAGAAACATGCATATAATGATTTTGTTTTGAATCTTAAGACGTTCAAATTTGAAGCTTTGTTAGAAAGGTCAATTTTGACAGTTTATTTTACAGAGAAATCTGGGTCAGCAATGTTTTAGAAATGAGGAGCATGATTACAGAGCTTTGACCAAAAACTGCACTATTTGCTTATCTCAAAAGTTTGTAAGATACGGAAATTCGTAACGGCTGTATTACTCTGAAAATAAGGGTAGTAATGTGATAGTTTTATATATTTGGAAAGGCTTTTTTTACCAAAATCAACAGAACTATTAACTCTTGACCACATAACAAAAATACTAGACTTGTCCAAATTGAAAGCACTTGCAGACAACAATTTAAATGGGGCTGAAATGATGAAATTTGTCTGTGGTAGATTAGAAAAAATTGTGCTAAAAGGAGAAAATGCTGGTTACCAGCATTTTCTCCTTTTCCCACAATGTTTTCAAAACTCAAATGGGGCTGAAATGATGAAATTTGTCTGTGGTAGATTAGAAAAGATTGTGCGAAAAGGAGAAAATGCTGGTGACCAGCATTTTCTCCTTTTCCCACAATGTTTTCAAAACTCTTCCCCTTTAGGGTCTTTAAAAGTCGGGATTGTTTGGTAAGGGGTTAACACGGCTTAGCTCGCAGTTTTGCCAGAATCTCCACTTCTTACTAATAGCGGAGTGTCAAACATCTACACGGAGAACATTCCTCAGGCGAAAACCCCTAGTTATTTCAATTTTAAGTCACTATTTGGTTGAAATACCGAGTCACACGTGAGTCACAAAAAATCGGACAGTGTAGGTCCAACATCAAAATGCATCTTCTGTGCAGTATGATCTTGATCTATTCTGTCCTTCAGAGAAACTAAATTATTGCTTTTTGCGCGATAATCTTGAGTTTACTTTAGCTTGCATCTTGTCAGCATTACCGAAATATTTGTTCATAAAACAATTGATTTCGAATAATTCGAGTCATTACCAAGCCGTCGAAAGGGTTAATCTAATTTTAGAAACGCAAGAGGCGCAGAAAGAAGAAAATACAAATTCAATCTGCTGACTGGGAGACCGGGGAATATGTTAATTCTCCTCGCAGTACTCCTTCATTATTCTGTTAGTGTCAGACCAGAACAGACATATAGTGTCATCAGCTTTACATTTCTGGAAGTTTTTACAGGCAATCTTTTGATTTCTCACAATGTATATATACATTAGTTCCGATTAGCGCGAATGAAAACATCTGGGCAGCAATTCACTAAACTGTATAGATAAACGCATATCATTTAGGATTTATATATATATACATACGATCCTGCTATACCCAAAGGTATGACCTGGCGTAAAGTTATGCAGATGTTTTCTAAAATGGTAATGTTATGCAGTTTAGTGAAACTTGTTTTCAGACTTGATGCTTGCTTACCCCAAACTGCGTTCGCAGATTTCGTGCGTACACAGTTTAGTGAGAGGCTGCCCTGGTACATTGTAAGTTTCGCTGAATATTTATTTTTCTGGTTTGTACATCCAACATTTTCATAAACAACGCAAAGGAGGAGTTGACATTTAGTTTCGAATAGAAATTCTAACGAGTAGGCACAGCAGACATTTAAGCCATGCTCTGGCAAAAGGGGGCTTATGCATCACCATGATGCATGATACCAAGCAAGTCATCACATGATTATGGATCCATAAAGTCGATTTTATCTAACAACCGACTGAAGCATGAGATAACTGGTCCTTGGACAGGCAGAAAATCGACCAATCGCAAAAGTTTCGACTCAGGTCGGCCTGCGCGGACTATACTTTGTGCAGATGCTTTAAACCCCCATTTTACAGAACCCGAAAGTATTCCTCTGATCTGCACCTACAGCACAACAAACGCTTGTGAGAAATTGCTGCAGTTTTTGGGATAGTCTTAAATTGATATATCTCGTACAATCTCGTACAATTTTTGCAGTTTTGGAAACGATGTTTTTCTATGATCTTTCACTGATTGCTCTAGATCTGTTCTTCTTTTCACTGAGGACTTGTCGGTTGCTGAGTGCCGTTGCGGGTTTCCTCTGTTCAAATCTAAATTTTACAGGATTGTTTTCTTCGACAATGTTTCTTCATGCATGTAATGATTCCAATTGATGGCGGTCATTGGCTAGAAATGGTGCATGTACTATCTCCAGCTTTAGTGTTAAGTTCGTTTTTCCAGTGGACCTAACTTTTGATTGATAGAAAATATGACTTTCCAAATCTTACAGCGTTCAATCGTATTTCAAACTCCTTATCATGCAATAAAACCTTTAGAACCAATCGTTTACATACAAACGGATGACTTTGTTCACCAGAAATATAGACCCTTAGGAGCCTGATGAAGAGGGCATTTGAGACATTGTGAGAAAAGGAGAAAATGCTGCTTACCAGGATTTCCCTACCCCCTTTCCCAGATTATATTCTACCATTTAAAAGAATCTTTCCAACAGTTCAGTAACAGCGAATTTGTCTTCTGCAGCTCTATTCAATACTTACAAAACTAAACTCTTATGGTCTGGTTCAAGGATAAGCTGCCTCATATGTGGTAAGTAAAAGTAAAACACTGCTTCAACATAAATGTATAAAAATGCAAACAAAATACTGACATGATTCTGATATGGCGTGAAACTCTCAAAAAAAAAAACTAGGTAATGTCATTCTTCATTTAATTCAGTCTCGAAAAAAGATGTCTTATATCATGTATATGCAGACGAATTTCTTACAGCAGTCCGCTTTTGTTAATATAGTAACAAAAGGAAATATTCCTTGTGACGAGGAAATCATCCAAATTACAGCAGCAATGATGTTTGTTTGTGCACAAAACTACAAAAATGTTTGAGCTATGATCTGAAAAAAGGGCGCTTAATGCATTTGCGAAAAGTATCGACCACGTCAGCCTGCGCAGTCCGCGCAGGCTGACACGGGCCGAAACTTTTCTGCATGTCCAAGGATAAGGATAATTCTACCTCATGATTCAGTCGGTTGTTGGACAAAGTGGATTTTATGGATCCATAATTAGGTGATGTCTTGCATGGTATAATGCATCACGAAGATGCATTGAGCCCCCTTTTGCCAGAGCATGGCTCATATACTTTTATCCAGATTTGACCAGAATTTTTCGAAGTCGAGTGCTGCAAATTTGTTTTGGGATTCAAAGCTTAATGGTTATAACATTGAGTGTTTAAAACATCTTTTGTTGTAAATTATCCAAAGCCCCCCCCCCCCTTTTTTTTTTTTTTTTTAGCATTATATTTCTTCTCCTGTAATTCTGTAGTTTCATACTTTTCCCGAAAGGAAACGACGTCTGTTTTCTACTAAATTTTCTTTCTTTTCTGTTAGCGTATTTGTAAATTTCGTTGGATATCCGAGACCAAATAATTCAGTCGCAATAGATTTCAGCATTACAACGACGCGACAGTTTTATCTCTTTCATTACTTTTGGAGTTCGATCGATCTAGTACTTTTCTTAGAATTTTATGATCTCATCTAATTTCATTTGACTGGGTATACATCTAAAGAAAACTTGAGAGCAACTCTGAGTGAATTTGCGGACAGAGTCCGAGGTTAAGATAGAGCGGCATATTCCACGTTGTTTGATATTGGATCTATGCTATCCGCTACTTAGGCTTGAATTATTCCGAAGAGAATGGTTATGGCAGGTTATAGCATTGCGCTGTCAAGCCCTCAAAGGCTCCCTGCTCGGGAAAATTTCGACATCTCGCTTGACCTCCGATCCTGCAAGGTATCAAACGTTTCCACGCAGTCTGAAGCAAATACAAGCATTCCCAACAAAACTTGTAAGTGTTCGGTTTTAAAAGTAAAAAACAAAAGCTTCTTATTGTCTGACATTGTCCTACAAAAAATTATGTATGCGATATTTAGAGAATTTAGATACGCAGTATGTGTTCAATATCCGAGACTCCGGTATTGCTGAGAGTGAAACCATGAACAGACGAACACAGCCAGGAAATATTTAACCCTCAACCTGTTAAATAAGCGAAAAGAAAATTTTGAGCCGATAGTAAAAACCCAATCTTGCTATTTCAAAGGAATTTGGGCGGGGGTGGGGGGATATCTCCTTATCAGACAGTGCAGATCAATGATCAGATCAGATCTAATCTTGATCTACAGTGTCCGCAAAAGTTCCTCGAGTCGCGCTTAGCAGTCTAACGATTAAAACAAATGTGACTTTTTTCACAGGGACTTTTTCATGTATTAATATATCATGTTCATTATGTCATAAATTTCAATTACAATTCAAGGAGTAACGTAACAGGTGCCTTGCCTATCCACTTTGAAAATTTTAGTCAAATACGACAACTTTTTTAGAGTTACAAGGGCATCTTTATCTGCACAATTAGAAAATTTGTTAAGTGTACAGACACTTTGAATTTTTCCGTAAATACTAGCAAATATAAATGTTGTTTTCATGCGAAAATTTGTATCAATGAAAAAGAATCACTGCTAATAGTATAAAGAGAAACCTAGATATATGTATTATTGTAATATATAATGTATATAAAGAGAAACCTAGATATATGTATTATTGTAGTATATAATATATACAATGCAATGCAAAGACTGCTTTTTGAAGATTATCTAGCAATAAAACCAGTGTAGATTCAATGATCTATTTGGTGTGATCTTGAAACACCAACAAAGTGCTTTTAACTCCAAGGGGTTAGCATTTGGTCGTTCACGCCGATATACATATTCGTACTTTGAAATATCAATTTTCTAATGTTGCTTTTCTGGTGAAATTAGCAGTGGCGTGAGTTATGCATATTTCATGTTTGGCATTTCAAAGGCATTTGATCCCCAAAATTATGATTGCTCCAAGAAAATACGTCATTAGGTCTACAGATTTGCAGTGTTTTTATTCATTGATTAAAGGTCTAATGCTAATAAGTGTGACCAGTATTTGAGGGTACGAAAATGTTAAGTCCATGTATCTGGACGGAGGATGAAGGTGACAGTTGTGGTTCAAAATGCAATATAAATCAGCCTGTCATTCAGTGCATTATTGAAGCGATGTCGTCGCATTAAGCGGCTTGGTTTGTTTCGTGCATTAATCCTTAACCTGATAAATAAATTAAATGAAACTTTCAAGCCATTAGTAAAAAAAACAAAAAAATCCGTTATTTCAAAGGTATTTATTTTTGGAAAAAATATCTCCTTATCGAACAGTGTAGATCCAATATCAGACTGTTGTCTGATCTTGATCTACACTGTCCTCAAAAGGTCCTTGAATCGCGCTCAGCAGCCTGAGGGTTAAACATAGTTAGCGGGTCGTAGACTGCTGGATCCCTAGACCGTCAAAAAAATATCGAAATGGACATTTTCAGCGAGTAAGGAAAAACCCAAGTTCAGCGGTTTCAGTGCGACTTGACCAGTTTCATAACTCAATCATTAATTATTAATACCAATATCATATTAATATTGAAAATGCTGAATGTGTGTAATAGAATAATATACAGGCCGAAACATTGCAGTTGGAAGGTATATAATTTTAAAAAAAAGTTTTTCTGATACAGTATACTGGATGGGTCAGATCAAGGATAATTTTCCCAGCATGCTTCCTGATCTTGATCCAAATTGTTCACAAATCGCCGAAGTATGCCCTCAACATTTCAAAGACTGCTGCATCATCCAAGAAGTGTCATTTTAATTCAGACGGGCCTCCACGATCGAACAGGACTGTCTAGATGGGTTGATCTGTAAATTGAATTATAGATTTACGTAAACCCCTCAGTCGCCTATTGCGAATTTTTATGCTCCTGCGGACAGTGTAGATCAAGATCAGACTGCACAGAACGTGCAGTCTGGTCTTGGATCCACACTTTCCGGTATTCTGCAAGATATTCTGAACAGAACAGTCCTGACTTCAGAATTCTTCCATCTTTTTTTCAACGACTAGATTTATGGGATTCTCTTATTCTAAACTCAAAGGGTTGTAACCACCGAACTCTAAGTAATCGAAATGGATTGAAATAAATCCAAGAATCTTCGTTTAAAGGCCGTTCTTACCTCACAAGGTACTAGGCAATGAAGATTAACTGCACGTTCCCGTGGTCTAAAATGTCTGTAGGTGAAACTTGGCTAGTGTTTAGCGCTAAAGGGTACGCGTAATATAATGCCTATACAACGCATGGAACCATCCCTGACTGGGATTAATTACACACCTTCATTTTCAAAATACGCGAACGTGTTATGTCCTTTGCATTTTTTGGTGCGCGCGTGTGTATGAGAGAAAGAAAATTCGTGTGTACGTGACAGAAAGGGAGACAGAATACAGACAGGTATTAGATTAGGTATAATTGTATAAAAATCCTTATTTATGTGTGTATGTGTAATCTTGACGAGCTATTTTATTCTTTGAAGGTAAATTTTGATATTTTGAGCAAAATCTTAAATTACGTATTACGAAATTATTTTCATCATATGCATGAAGTCCACATGATTCGTCTCTCTTCTTTCTGTCGGATTTGTATGGAATGGTTTTAAAAAAAAAAATCAAAGCAAATGTTCTCTAGTAAAGGGTTATGCTTGGAGTATTTACAAACTTCAGACTGAATTTTAATACTGCAATATTTTACAGAAGTCTATCGAGACACTACCTAAATTTAGGGCAAAGTAGGTAATTTCAATACACACATCTTATTTAAACCTTAACAGCTACTGCTAAAAGGTGAACAACTGACGAACCCAGTTTTATTTTGTAGGACCTATTTCGCCTTTAAGGAAATTGTAGTATTTCTGTAGTTTCTCACATTTATCAAATAGATGGAACTTCATCTTCCCCTTACGAAAATATTAACACTTTACTGTAGTTGATATAGAATAACGGACTCTCCCACCAAGGAATTTCAGTTCGATTCTTGTAGGTAGTGGGATCTATCCGTTAAACTCTATTCGTTCTTTAGGCTCCAGCTTTGAGTTATCACCTAGAATAATTGATAGAGTTGACGAACTTGTTAAAAGAAATCAGGCTAGCTATGTAGGGCAATTATAGATCTCTTTGATACTATTAACCAAATTGACAGCGAAGACTAGAGTTTTTAGTTTTTCAGCGGTAATATGTTGAAATCACGAATATAGAAAGTTGGTTTTTATGTGACGGATATTAATAGCTATTCACCACAATTTCCCGGGAATTTCCACCCCAAAATATAATAACAAACTCGAATACAATCATCATTCCAGCCAAACACGGTCATTTTTCAATTGTGATATATGCCAATATTTGCCGGTGATAGATGGAACTGGAAATATTGAACGCTTAGGATAAAAATCTAAAGCTTTCTCTTACGTGATTGATTTACAGAGATTTTTTCCCTGGGTCGGTGTATTGAATTGTCTGTTTGCAGCACAAAATTAGACACATTTTCATCGTCTCGACTTTTCTTCCTGGATGACAGGATGTTCAAACTCGGTTCTGCGTTCATCTTAACAACACACTTGAACGACTTTTGTTCGTGTTGCAGCAAACAACTTTGAAAAAAGAAACGTGGAAAACTCGTCACAATATTTTTTAACGTGTGTTCATCTGTAAACCCTTTGCCAAACAATCCCCAGTTTTAACGACCTTGAGGAAGTGGGCGTTTGAAAACAAGGTGGGAAAGATAGAAAATTCTGGTGACCATCATTTTCCACTTTCCCACAATATTTTTACCGCTTCTAAATTTCGTCGTGTATGTAAAACAAAGTCTGTCCACTACAAATATTTTTGACCCGAGCTAGTCTGAAATTTTGTCGTTTGGTAAAGTGTTCAATCCAAATTCATGATTGCAGTCCACATTTGATGAGAGTGTTTTCTAAGTCGTCTGCTGTAAATTTGTTTCGAGAGGTTAAGTGAGTGAATGACGTATTTTTGCGCATCTGTGACATGCGCTGTGAGCACAACGGTAGGCCAGTGATTTGTCGTCAGAAGAGTTCTTGGGAAATACATATTTCCCCAGCTTTAGCACTGAGCCGTATTCAAAATGAAGCGTTGAAATGGTTGATGGACATGGTCTCTAGAAGAATGAATAAGAGGACCGTCGCTGTTATTTAACATAGATACTGCTGAAAATGACATGAAACACTAACAAAGTCTTGTCATACACTAGCCTTTCTGAATCAGTCATGTTGGGTATGTCAAGATAGCCTTGCACTGTTGAAATCTGGGGGAACCTATGAATGAATGAGCTGTCATCGTGATATGAATATGAATGAAATCCTAATAAAAACGACGAAAACCCGAACTAAAACAAATACATCGAGCTGAATAACGTGATTGTTTGTTTAGGCTCTAACATACGTGATCATGAATTCTATACAATTGGCTTTTTCAGATTATCTACATGAAGAACAGATTGTGCAGAACATGTAGTCTAATCTTGTATCTACATTTTGTGCCGATGGATTCAAATTTGTGACCAAAACTGATTCCGTTTAGGGGGGGGATTATATTTTTAGACTTGGAACAAAAGACGAATTCATTTTTTCAACAGTCAAATAGAAAACTGCATCTGTGAAATAAATGTCACTGACTCCTTGACTAGGCGTTAGGCAGACAGACTAACAATCCGATAAATTATGCACAAACTATACTCTTTTCATTGTTCTGTGCTAAATTGTCCTTGTCACATTACACACGCATAAAATTATGGACGCCTGTAGTGAAGAATTTACTTGTAATGCGTAAAACACCAAAACAAACTGCAAAACACGTCCACCCAATAACAAAGAATTAAGTAAAGTGTGAATTAATTCTCTGCGCTGTCAGTACTTTGATAGTAGTTTTGCCTGTGTGTCACAACTTGCCGATTTTCAAAATGTATGCCACCAGAAAAATTTATCCGCAAACAGTTCTCCGCACAGGAGCATTGGCTGGAAGAACAGTAATAGAAATCAATACGAAGCAGGGCCAACTTTGAGATTACAACTGGAATACATTTATCGACACTAGCTCGTGTGAGTTGTGGCTAAAACACTTTGATATGACGGGCTTTTTTGTAGTTTTCCCATAATTCAGTGGTTTCCTTAAATGTCGTCTGCCATGGTTTCCTGGATATGTGTGCATATCAAAATGGATTCGTTGTAAAGGCATTAAGCACCCTAGTTCTTACAATGTAAAATATGTTATCAAAGGCTTATTCGAAATTTGCAAATTATTATTGGTTGACTTTAAAATTGCAAGCAGTTATCAGTTAC
The DNA here is from genome assembly GCA_946811185.2 of Hippopus hippopus. NCBI lineage: Eukaryota > Metazoa > Mollusca > Bivalvia > Cardiida > Cardiidae > Hippopus > Hippopus hippopus. The sequence goes on along the minus strand of OX328099.1, from coordinate 46,775,436 downwards.
ATTGCCTGCGTTCACTTTCCCAATACTTTTTAGTGTAAACACAGTTTTGGAAGATCTAAAGTGCATGGCACAGCGCGTTGTGGTGACGTTTTCCTTGTTTCGTCGTCACTAGATAAAAATCGAAGGCCAAAAAATTGTGTAAATCCGATTTTGCCTGGAAGACATCACATCGTCTTAGGAGTCTTGGTTGTCATATAGGCTGTATTTTACCGTTCTTGTCGTTCAACGGATAAGAATAAAATCTTGTGTTTTAGGTGTATTGTACACCTGTTTCGGATTTTCTAATGGAGCATCTTTCTGGTTAGGCTTGAAATTATCTTTGTGGCTGCTGGAGAGATACAGAACTAACGATGGTGTTAGAGGCGCGCTTGAAATCAAAAACAAAATCTCCTCGAAAATGGCGCTGGGCTGTAACCTCTTTTGATGTGGAATCAGACGACAGGCAAGAACGTGCTTGATGTGAAATACTTGTGTGTGTTACCTCCCTCGGGCTTCCGGTAGTTTTTGACGTAAATTTCAATGGGTTTATTTTTTTTACCGTTAAGTATCTGCACGAAAACATTTGGTTTTTTATGTTAACTAATAATAGTGGTTTTCTTTTAAGTTGCGTTATACGGATACATACTTCACGTTAGTTCTTGCTCCAAACTACTTTCCCCCGCTATTTCGCATTTTATTCTGACACTATCGTCTTTTAGAGACACAGTACTTGCAAAAATTGCAGTCTTTTTTCATTTTATAACTGGTAACTTACAAAACTATTGAAGATAACACAAACGTTTTGAAGACATATCGTTTTTTGTGGAAATTGTTTGCAGTAAAGTGCTCGACGTAACTATGCGTGTACTGAACAAGACGTTATGTTGATGATATTTAGGTGAAGACTAATGTCTACGGAACACTTTGCCTTCAGCGTCTAAATGATACACGACAGTGTAGTTTTGGACACTATTAAATGTTGCACTTACGTGCAGCCACTGCCACTCTAAATGTTACACGTGGGCACGTGTGCTGTCGCCAAGGAAGGGTACGTCTAAAACACTCAATATCTGTCTTACACTTATTCAAAACCATTCATGCTTGGTAATGGACGTGTTTTCTAAATTTTATCAGGGTTTTTTATATGTATAGCAAGTTCTTAAAAAAGTTTCTTTTATTAATACATAGATACATAGAACCAAACATCAACAAAATAAATTATACCTGTCTGTGTCATCAAGTTTTTGTGGTGTCCATCCCTGCATGAAATGTGTTATAGTTTTAAACTGTTTTTGTACAGTGTCCTGTGTTTAGTTAATGTTTCCTTTCATTTGTTTTCATTTCAATTTCTGTTGACAAGGTACTTTATTAACTATTTACTCAGCAGATAATGTGGCCAATACTTGACAGAGGGAATCTATGTTCTTCAAAAAGTTTGTGAAAAATAATGGTAGTAGATATATTAGTTATTCACATAGCTCTTTTTACACACAGATAATTCGTACTCGTTTTTGTCTGCTGTAGAACAGTCGAGGTACTGGGCTCGAACCCTAACCGAGAAGCTTGCATTTCATGGGAGTGTCCTCGAGGCGCTTGTTTTTTCGTGGGAGTATCCTCGAAAAAGGCATCCCAGATCCACAGTCCAGCACAGGTGTGACCCAGTAAATACACGAATAGGTGACTATCACCGTGATATTACTGAAATAATATTGAAGATGGAGTAAATCAACTACTTAGCCTTGGGTGTGTTGAAAACATGTTGGGGAAAAAAAAAAAGAATGATACTTGCTTCCAACATTTTCTACTTTTTCAACAATGCTTTCAAACCCCTCTTCCTGATTTTCGTTAAAATACGAGTTGGTTGCGTTTTATTAGGCTCAATCCACAACTCCCTGCGATGCAGGCAATGTTTCAAGCATCATTGGGTACCGTCGGTACATTGAAGTCGTTGTACTCCATATTACTACTCAGTGATAAGTGGCTGACAAAATCTCGTTCCGGTGGATAATTAAAGAAGTATTTCACCCGGTTCGTAAATAGACTTTGCGGAACTTTTAACCAATGAAATGCCATGTTACAAGTCACCATAACGAGGGCAGTTTCCTGGCCTATATTTAGATATAAAAAAAAAACTAATTTTCTTTTCTTTATTATTTTTCTGTAATATGCAATTTTTCGTCAAAGCATATAATGTTAAAACATAACGACAGAAACATGAAATCGATTAATTAATGTTCAGTCCATTTTGAAGATGATAGGTATTGGCGCAAACGAGATGTTGGCAGCTAGTCTCCCTGGGCTAGGTATGAAATTTAACCCTTATCCTGCTTAATAAGTGAAATGAAACTTTTAAGCCGATAGTAAAAACCAAAATTTTGCTATTTCAACGGTATTTTAGGGGATACATCTCCTTATCGGATACTGTAGATCCAAGATCAGACTGCACGTTCTGTGCAGTCTGATCTTGATCTACACTGTCCGCAAAAGGTCAGTGAGTCGCGCTTAGCAGCCGTAGGGATAAAACAAAGGACTAATGTTCTACGGAATAAAACAAACTATTACAACTGACACAATGGAGGAATTTAGAGGTAGAAAAAAAAAAAATGTGTTCCATGAATAAAAAAAAAAAGTTATACGAAAAGGATAACTAACAAAAGCTATCTGTACGAATAGTTTAGTCCAGAAATAAATATTAGACTTTCATCTCCGGAATTTGTCCGCATCTATAACAAACCACTTTTCTAAATAGCTAGTACTAGGTCGTTATCAAACACGTGAGTCATGCACTTTAAATATGTGTTTTACTGCATTTTCGAAAAATTATCGACACATGTCAGTTCGCAAAGGCCGACATGGGTCGAACCTTTTTCTATTCGTAAAATTTTGCATGTCCAAGGACCAGCTCTACCTTGTGATTCAGTCTGTTCTTCAACAAAATAGATTTTATGGATTCATAATTATATGATGACTTGCTTGGTTTTATGAATAATGATGATGCACTAAACCCCCCTTTCCGACGGCGCCGCTCATGTGTATCTTCTTTCTACTGGTATTATTATCTTAGTTTCCCATTTTGAAAATTGTTACTATGTAATTGGCAATTAGTCTTTGGAAAACACACTTTAGGTGAACTCTTTAATTTGCCTTTATATAAATTTCTCTTACTGGCGAGAATTGCCTTACACATACATGTATACGCTTAATCTTTGTTCTTTTCATAGATAGTAAATTTGTGGGCCATTTGCATCGATCTATGAATGTCAACCAATACCCTTGTGGCTATATTATTGTAACGCCAGAATGGATTGCACACGACACATTGAAAATATTGCTTTTTCACTTCAAAATATCAAATTGAGTCATGCTCTGTGAGAAAGGGATTTTGATACATCCGTAAAAAGTATCGAGCCTGTTCAGCTTGCGCAGGCCCAACAGGATGCCCTTGGTCGAACTTTTTGCTATTGGTGAAATTTCTGCATGTGAAAGGACCACTCTACCGCATGATTTGGTCGAATTTTAAACAAAACGGATCCATAGTATTGCACGACTTCCTTGATATAATTGCATTACGAAGATGCATTTAACCCCATTTTTCCAGAGTGTGGCTCACCTGTATTTGTACCTGGACAGCACACCACTCCTAACCAACTTTCGCTGCATAATTAATCAATTTACGTACTTTGTTGTCTAGGATAAGATATATTTCCATTTCAACATAGCCTGAAATGAAATGGCACATGTAGGTCAAAGATCAGAGTATCCGTTCAGATCAGTCTCATCCGGGATCCGTTCAGATCAGTCTCATCCGGGATATAAACCGTCCGTAAAAACACTTCTGTCGCCAATAACTGGTGAAAGGTAGAAGCCTCCTTCTGTCTGCTTTGTAACGGGCATGAATCTAAACCGGTCAGATTCCCTCTCTGTCCCCTTCATTTTTAGCTCCACTGGCGGAAGGCCAGCGGGTTTAAGTCATGGCCCGGTGTCCGTCGTACGTCTTTCCGACCGTGCGTGCGTGCGTTAACTTTTATTTCAAACATTTTCCTGTCATGGCCTTCTTCAGAATTCCTTTAAAGACTTTGATTCCAATAAAAAATCTGGTTGCCATGACAATGAAACTGAAAAATATTTAAAATCTTTTTCCTTGTCCGAAACCAGAAGGCCTATGGCTATCAAATCTAGCATGTAGCTTCAACAATAGACCTCTACCAAATTCCTTGAAATTATATCCCTTAGGTTAAAATTGGCCTCGTCCCGGGGGTCAAAAGTTTTACATGGGCTTAAATAGTGATAATTTTTACAATCTTTTTTTTTTTTTTCTAAACCGTAAAGCATAGGACTACCAAATTTTGCATGTAGCTTCATCTAGTTTTATCCAAATTATAGCCCCACCCCATGGGTCACAAGTTTTACATGGGCTTATAAAGTGAAAACTTCAAAATCTTTTTTTTTTTTTATCCTAACTGTAAGGTCAAGGACTACCAAACTTGGCATGCCGCTTCATATAGTAAACATGGAGACCTCCGCCAAGATTTTCAATTTATAGCCCTGGGGTCAAAACTGGCCCAACCTTCGGGGGTCACAAAATTTACAGGGGCTTGTATACTGAAACTGAAAGAATTGTCTGGTTCCTAACCGTAAGGTCTACGCTTACCAAGTTTTGCTTGTAGCTTCATATAGTGAACCTGTAGCAAGATTGTAAAACTATAGCCCTACTGATAACACATTTTACAAAGGCCTAAATAATGAAAAAAAAAGATATCTTCAGGAAGTCGCTATGACTAAAACATGTTAGTACTGATCAAGGGAAATAACTTCTGTTATAACAGATATATAGTTTGTTACCATTTAACTCACTTGATTATCAAATTGTACTATTATATGATTGGCGTCGGGTACTCAAGTTGTTTTTTTTTTTTTCAAAGAAGTTTTTAGTTTCAGAGAATGATTTAAATGATTTATTTTGATGTTAATATATGTAGTTATGGTCAGTTAAGTTTAATATTAAGTGTAAAGTAAGGTTTCTATCATTCAGCTTTTTTCCCCCAGGTTTATATCATTCATGCCATTGAAAATGTTTTCCGCTTCTAAGATCTGGAAATCTTCTTGTCAAAGCATCTTTTTTTTTAGAGTTCGTTGATATATGGTATGAATGATACTTGATAAGATTTGTTTGTATTCTTTGACATAATCTTTCCATTTGAAAAAGATTTTTTTTTTTTTTGTGGGGGAGGGGGGTAGGCTTTTTTCTATGAAAGTTTATTGCCATGTAGCTTTTTGTATGATTTATATCTCTGTCAATGCCATTTAAGTGCATGATGCATTTATTTAAAAGGAAGTGGAGCCATGCAGGGCCATCATGGCCCTCTTGTCATTTTTAGCTCGGCTGTTTTCGAAGAAAATATCGAGATATTGTAGTAGCCCTGGCGTCGTGGTCTGCGTCTTGCAAAAAACTGACATTTTAAAATATCTCTCTCATTATGAAGATATTTACCAACATCGGACTGGTTGTTCACCATCAAAAGGGGAACCCAAGTAACAGGGATAGGTAACCATCAAAATATTTTTGACACAGTTATGCCCCATTCTTCGACTAAGAATTTTCAAAAACTTTGACATTTCATGATACATCTGTCATTAATGAAGATACTTACTTCAAACTTGGACTACTTGTTAACTATCATAAAGGGAAACCATACAACAGGGGCAGTTAGCCATCAAGATATTTTTGTTACAGTCTGCCCCTTTTTCCACTTAAAATTTTCGCTAAAAATCAAGCAACTGCAGCCGAGTTTTGGAACCCGCATTCGATACTCTTGTTTTTCTTTTAAGTCTCGTTTTCTCAGCAACTCTCTCTCTCTCAAAGATAGCCCGATTTTTGTGTAACATTTTTACGTCAGAAGGACAGGACGTAACTTATGGTGAATGTTAGCGATATTTCAAAAATGTCCGAAGGACCCTTTCATGCATAGTGTTTCATATGAAATTCATGATCGGAGCACATAAAAACCATACATGAACCATAAGGCTTGCTTGTACTTGCCCATAATACTTTGAGTGTGTTGCACTATATATACATTTATATGAGTCATGTATATAAGCCATGCTATATGAAAAGTTGTTTTATGCATATGCGAATAGTATCGACCCCTGTAAGCCTGTGCAGTTCGAACCTTCTTTGCAATTTTTGAAATTTCTGCGTGTCAAAGAACCATTTTTTTATGGGGTCGATTTTCTTTTAGCTCACCTGAGCACGAAGTGCTCATAGCGAGCTTTTGTGATCGTGCTGTGTCCGTCGTGTGTTGTGCGACGAGCGTCGTCCGTCGTCAACTTTTACCTTGGTACGCTTTAGAGGCCACATTCTTTGTCCGATACTCATGAAACTTGGTCATATTGTTTGTCTTGAGAATATCTCGGACGAGTTTGATAATGGGTCATCTCGGATCAAAAACTAGGTCAAATCTTAGAAAAACCTTGTGTGCACTCTGGAAGCCACATTTTGAGTCCAATACTCTTGAAATGTTGTCAAAATGTTTGTCTCGATGATTCTTAGACTAGTAAGAAAATGGGTCACGCGGGGTAAAAAACTAGGTCACTAGGTCAGATCTTAGAAAAACATTGTGTACACTCTAGAGGCCACATTTTGAGTCCAATACTCTTGAAAGTTTGCCAGAATGTTTGTCTCGATGATATCTTGGACAGGTTCAAAAATGGGTCATGTCGGGTCAAACCTTGTGTACATTCTAGAGGCCACATTTTGAGTCCAATACTCTTGAAAGTTTGCCATGGTGTTTGTCTTGATGATTTCTTGGACAAGTTCGAAAATGAGTCATGTTGGGTTAAAAAAAAAAAGTCACAAGGTCAAATCTTAGAAAAACCTTGTGTATACTCTAGAGGCCACATTTTTTGTCCGATACGCATAAAACTTGGTTAAAATGTTTGTTTTTGGTGATATCTAAAATGAGTGTGAATATTAGTCACGTCGGATTAAAAACTAGGTCACTAGGTCAAATGTTAGAAAAAAACTTTGTGTACAATTCAGAGGCCACATTTTTAGTCCAATACTCTTGAAAATTGGTCAGAATATTTGTCCTTTTTTTTTTTAAGCTTTATTTACCACGTCAATAGGTACGTGGGGGTCGTGGTCATCCCCCACCATATTATATATGAATATTTGTCTTAATGGTATCATTGATGAGTTAAAAAATGGGTCATATCGTGTCTAAAACTAAGTCATTGGGTCAAATCTTTGAAAAAAAAAAAAAAAAAAATTGTGTACGCTCTTGAGGGCATATTTTGAGTTCAATACCCACGAAAATTGGTCAGAATCTCTGTCTATATGATATCTTGGACAGGTTAAAAATGGGTCATGTCGGGTCAAAAACTAGGTCACTTTGTCAAATTTTAGAAAAACCTTTTGTACACTGTAGAGGCCACATTTTGAGTCCCACTACTCAAAAAAGATGGTCAGAATGTTTGTCTTGATGATGTCTCGATCAAGTTTGAAAATGGGTCACATTAGGTAAAAAACAAGGTCACTAGGTCAAATCTTTGAAATACCATGTGTTTTCTCTAGAATATTTGTCATAATATCTCGGAAAAAATTTGGAAATAGGTCATATACGGTCAAATGGCTCAGTCGAGCGACTTTAGGGCCATCATGGCCCTCTTGTTTTGCAAGACAAGATTGAACACTATTTACTGATGACTGGCGTGGTGTTATGCATTACGTAGAAGCATTAAACCCCATTTTCCGAGAGCGGCGCTACCGCGAGGATATTTCATAACAAAATCTCATTTCATTTGAAAAATGTAGTATTTCATAGGTTCCGTAATGACTCTCTGGGGAACTTTTGACCTATGAAATAACAAGTTGCATATCACCTTGTCAGAATGTAGTAATAAAACCCCACTGGTTTTATTGGGTTTGCTAACGCTTACACATTTCATCGAGTGTCGAAGAGCGAAGGCCAAGATCAAGCAGCACGACAGTCCTGTATGATCTTGGTCATCAGTCCTCGCAAAGGACATCAGAGATAAGTTAGGGAGAAAATAAGTAAACCGTTTCTTTGTAAATTTTAAGATTTGGGTTGAGGTCTTTTAAAAAACAAGTACAACAACACGTCACGTGACGAAACATCACGTTCAATACAGCCTGATCTTGATCAATACTACCTTCAGTCTGAAGGGTTGCTCCGATGTTATTTTTATGATTGGGTCTGTGCACCCCTTCATTGCAGCCCTTCTTAAATAGCATCTGGAAATTTCAAAATCTTACCGGACATCTTTCAGTCTGCTTAACGTGTCCTTAATCTGCTTGTCAGCTATGAAAATGGACATGAATGGATAAATAAATTATTTAACTTCACGTTGACACCGAGTGAAGTGCAAGGTTTGCATCGATCTTTTTATAATTTACCTTTTATTTGACATAAAGACACCTAGTTGATTTGTAAACAAACACTCATTATAAATTCAGTTAACTGCGCATGAGTGGTCAATTTCATTCGGAAAAAATGACATCGTGTGATCGGCAGTTTAAGTGATAAATATGACTCCTCGTAAATGAAATATATCCAGTATATTTTAGTTTCCCTCTCCATGCCCAAACTGATAAAACAGAAGCCTATAAATTGTGAAAAAAAAAAGAACTTTACTGTACCGGAAATGACATCTGAATCATGCGCAGTAAATGTCAAGCCTAGTTCCGATTTCCTGGGAAGTAGGTCAACGGATATTTACATCTCAAAATAATGGAATTACAAGAAAGTAATAGTATCGTTTTTTAATTATTTTGGTTTTCTGTAAAGATTAATCAATTATCTATCGATTCATGTCCATTTTCATAGCCGACAAGCAGATTAAAGACACATTAAGCAGAATTAAGATGTCCGGTAAGATTTTGAAATTTCCAGATGCTGTTAAAGAAGGGCTGCAATGAAGGGGTGCGGAGACCCAGTCACAAAAATAACATCGGAACAACCCTTCAGACTGAAGGCAGATCAATACCCGTCCTTACGACTGACATACATCTACATGTTTACACTTGTGTGGATGACGGAATTGCCCATACCGCTGATAGCACTGAACATAAGTTACACTTAGAGCGCCTTTCACGTCTATAGTTGCCTATGCGTCCAGTGTAGATCAAGAGTACTCTAATATGCAGTCTGATCTTTGACCTACACGCTTCGTTTTGCTGAGACATTCTGCACAAGAGTAATTTTGAAACTGCAATTATTTGGGTCTTATTTCTAGACTGCAAAATGTTCATGGGGTTTATCCGGCTCTCCAAGGGTTAATTGTGGACATAGCATTAGCGCCACCAGCTTCCCGCTTCAGTTTTCACTCAACTCATGTGAAATTAATTGCTTTCGAGGGAAGAATAAAACTGAATGTGCTCTCTCATGCATGGAAATGACGCTAAATATAAATCGCCCGATATAATAACGTCAGGAAAACAATACTGGTCACAAAAAGTATATTTCAGAAAGCTGTGCTAGACAAAAAATCAATACGGTTCATTGTGGGAGAAAACCGCGCACATACTATGCGCAGTAATTGACTCTATACAATCATATAGCATATGGTTTCGTCAGACCTTGTACAAATCAGATATTTGCTGCGACACGCTTTTTAGGACGGTGTAATTACTCTGTACAGATTCGTTTTAATGTAGTTAACGCCGTGCACACCAGTATTTCAGTTATCTCACGGCAACAACACATCAATTTAAACTCTTTCAACGCCAAATATTAAACCCTTATCCAGCTGAATAGATTAAATCAAACTTTCAAGCCGTTAGTAAAAACCCGAGTGATATTGTTTCAAACTTATTTTTGGAGAAAAATATCACCTTTTCGGACAGTGTAGATCGAAGATCAGACGGCACTTTCTGTGCCGTCTGATCTTGATCTACACTGTCCGCAAAAGGGCACCGAGTTGCGTTTAGCAGCCTAAGGGTTAAACTCGACCCCCAGTCGTCGGCTGAAAATTCAATCCACTGAAACTGAGATTTTTTTTTTTATCTTTAAGGGGTTTAATGCATTTTTTGATGCATCATACCAAGCAAGTCATCACATAGTTATGGATCCAGGAAACCCATTTGGCTATCAGCCGACTGAATCATGGGGTAGAATGGTCCTCGGAAATGCAGAAAATTTACAAATAGCAAAACGTTTCTACCCATTTCTCCCTGTGCCCAGGCTGATATGTGTCAATACTTTTTGCAAATGCATTAAACCCCCTTTTCATAGAGCATGTAGTTAACCTTTTCCCATACAACAAAAGTAAGACACTTTCAAATTCAAAACATCTGCAGACGACAAATTCAGAATTGTCAGAACTGAGCTTAAGCGCTCTGATAGGACAGAAAACATTGTGGAAAAAGAAGAAAATGCTGGTTACCAGCATTTTCTCCTTTTCCCATAATGTTTTCAAAAGTCTTCTTTCCTAGGGTCGTGAAAACCAGGGATTGTTTGGTAAAGGGTGAAGCAAACGATGTAGGTCAATATAAGACGGCACCTTCTGTGCAGAAGTGATCTTCTCTAAACGGTCTGCAAAGTCTTGTTGATTCGACACTTGCAGTGAAAGAGTTGAGTGTTGTAATAAGACATGTGTGCGAAATGAATTTAATAAGTCAAAAACGAACACACAAAATCACTTGTTTAGTAGGACGAATACGCCCCCTCCCTCGAGGTCATTTAAGCCATCTTTGAGTAGTGTGTTGCTTGGATCTGAACTTGCACATCTATTTTCATCACCAAGGACTTCGACATAGACATGATTTGGAAATAAAAATGGTACTAAGTTGTTAACTCAGAACACAGGAACTTTGTGTAGTGTCCATAGTTGGAACCGATTCTTTGACACTTGACAAGGTATTATCTGAGGAATTAAGCCCAACTAAATAATAAGGAAAATAGTACGACCAGTTTAGATAAAGATAATATCTGCTTGTTAATCCTTGGTTAAAGAATAATGTACACATTTTCGTTTTAATTATTTGCAAAGATCGAGCCCACTTGCATCTGAAAAAAAAGGTCAGGTTGAAATGATAAATATCAGGAAAAACGATCAGATGCCGCGGTGCAGTATCTAGTGTAATGTATACGTTGAAAAACAAAAACTCTCAATTAACAATTAACTTTTACAACAAAATTTTAGACTCATTCCAATTCAAATCAGAGGCAAATTGCACTTGGCCCAAATTAGTAGATTTGTTTGTGAAAGGGTAAAAACATTGAGGGAAAAGGAGAAAATGCTGTTTACCAGCATTTTCTCCTTTTCCCTCACTGTTTTCAAAAAGCTTCGCACTCAGGGTCATAAAAGTTCAGAATAGCGTGGTATAGATAAATTACCAAAGGCAGACATTTTGTCTCGCGCAACAGGCCACCATTGAAAGTGCTGTGACAAAGTAAGAAATAACAAAGTTTGTTTTTGCCGTATGATGGTTTTTTTTTTTAATCTTTATTAATGTATCAAACCTGGATTCGTTTTGACCATCGACTATATTTGTCAAAGATGCTTTTGAAGTTTTCTACGACAAATGTGTTTCAGAAAGTAATGAAAAACACACACACAAAAGGCGCTATAATGTATCAAGTTCTAGATCATTGAGACGGTAACAGTTCTCTATACCGAGAGAACAAAGGCAAATATTAACAAGTTCTGTCAGCCTTTTTCTTTTTGCTCATGTCTTTGTCAGGTCTGTTCAAATGTGCCCAGGAAGATCCGTTGTTCCTTCGCACATTACCCACTGAAGGACATATCTGCAGCAGAGTTGGGTTCAGCGTGGCTCTGTGGTAGAGTGTAGGACTCTTAACCTGGATGCAAAGGGTTGGCGCCTCACTGGAAGCACTGAGGTTTCGCGGGAGTGTCCTTGCGTAAGACACTTTAGAGACCTAGTCTTGTACTGGTGAAACCCAGGATATAGATGAATGTGCATGCTGTCGCTGTGATATGACTGAAATGGTGTTGAAAGCGGCTTTAAACATCATTCAATCAATCCATATACCTGCAGCAGATTTCCTTGTGAAACCGTGTCGTAAATTGGAGTTTAATGCTTGAACCAAGTTAAAGCACACTGTCAAAAAGAAAAATATTGCTCTTTAAGAGCTATTTCTACTCTCGATATAATGGTTTTAAAAAGGATCCTTTACAAAACGCAAAAAAACTTGTCTGCAAGTAAAGATGAGTTGATTCAATGCTTATGGCTCAACCTGGTGAGAACTCTGTCTTACCTGTGAAATACGAGATGCCATGATAATGATAAAACATTGGCCTTGTACACTGTCCAGTTATGTTGGTTGAATGCTGGGGTAAGAAATGGAGAAAATGCAAAGCCACATCACAGAGCATTGCAAACAAACAATGCTCCAAATACAATATAACAAAACAACGCATAACTAATACGTTTTCAAACTATCTGAATTGATCATTGAACACCTTTTTAAGAAAATATTTGTGGCCCCTGGAAAATATCCAAATATCGCCCTTTTTACGATCGCTTTTCGTCAAAGTATCTCACAAAGTATCGGATTCTGTAGGTCGAAGCTCTGTCTGAACTTCTTGTGCAATTTCCTGGGTTAGTATTCCCAAACCATTACTAACAACAGTAAGTCAAAGAATTTTCTTAACTTGAAAATAACGCATTTTCTGATTAGCTATTTGGTTTAGCTAATCAGAAATTGTGTAACTTTCTAAATCTAGAATAAGACTAGGAATGTTCATAAGAATAGTTGGTGAATACCGCCACTAATGATGTGTGACCGCAACAGCATTTAAATTTAACTGCGACAGATAACGATATAACACTCTTATTTTCATGACAATGACAAAGTCAGAAAAATGTTCAGTGTCATAGACTTTCATATCGATAGCAAGAGAAATCGAGTTAATTAATAGTGTAAATTTATTTAAACATCCATTAAATTATCAACACATATGTTGTAAGGAAGCTTTGACAAAAACTATTCGCGATGAGCAACACCCTTGGTGTATCCATCTAGGTAAACATGACAGTCTTGCTCTTTTACTTTCCAAATATATTGTGCTTGTTTTTAAGTCCGTGAACAGCCACAAGAGTTGCTCTGACGTTCTGTCTCAGCCAATATCAATGTACTATAACGCATGAGGGTTGATTGCTGCAATCTCTGACTTTATTTTGTTGATGTTTGTCACAGAATACTACATCGTGTAAAGTGTCACTGACTTCCTATGCAGAGATAAATAGGGGGCTTCGCTTTTTTTTTTAACACTTGTTGACTGACTGGAAGATTGTTTTTTGTGTTACAAATTACCTCTGACAACGGTGAAGAGGTACCATCTACAATGCTTCTCTCTGTACTTGTACCTATATGGATATCTTACTTTAACTGTAGCTTGCGTATGATTTCAAATTCTCGGAGCTTATCCGGGGCCTAGCGAAGTTCATTTTGCGACCAAAACGGTTTAGATTTTTATCAAATTCGAAGTCCGACTTCGCTCAGGTTTTTTGTCTTAATCTCGACAGTTTCGGCATAAACCTTAGTTCCATTAATTGCATATATATATAGCGTCACACTTATCACAGTCTTTCACACAGATTCTTAATGGATAAAAAATGGCATACATGGTGTCCCAATTAAACGATACCTAAGAATCGTCCTTAGGTTTCTAAGTATAGATGACCTAACATCCATTGCTGTCGAGATACTTTAGACTGTTCTGGCCTCAATCCGTAATCCCTCCAAAACGAGTCTCTCTTCTGACGCTCCTTGCTTTGAAACGACATACATATTCAACACGGTCCCATATAATGTTCAAATTTATGCAAAAGCCCAATTTGTAGTTGAGTTTACTTTTGTACTCAAGGGTCCAGAGCTCAACTCCTAGCACGGCCGAACTCTTTTAGATGATTGATGATTGTCATTGCGACAAGATTCATTGCGCAGGCTGACATGGGTCGAAACTGTTTGCTAAATTGTTCAATATTCTGCATGTCAAAGGACCAGTTGACTTCATGATTCAGTCAGTTGTTTAACAATATTGATATTATGGATAAATGAATGTATAATGCAGCACGGAGATGTATTAAACCCCCCTTCAAAGGTACAGTGACTTTGTTACACAATGTTTCATAAAAATAAGGAGTGTTTTAACCTTTTGTAAGTTTTTAAACAAAGTTTCTTAAACAGGCGTATTTGTATTTGGATATTCATGGGTCTGTATTTTACAATCATTGTTAATTTAATTCTAATTCAATTCCTTATTCTGCTATCTGGTTCGCTGAGACTACACTTCTCGCCCAATCACACTGCGAGTCTTTGAACTGAGAATGGGAATGAATCTTAGAATGGTTAGTACATGTATAAAGAAGGGCCCGGAGAAAGGATTTCCCTCGACTTCCCCGATTTTGAATAATCGACGCGACTAAATATTGTGTGGGTGTCCACTATTGATTATAAAATGTACATCATGAGATGTGCATTGTAGGAAAATTGCAAACAATCACAATGTTTTGAATTGCATATTGTCAACAAGTAAATCTAATGATTTCAAAACCTTTTGTTTAGGACGGACGAAAGAGAAAACGAAAAGTATCAAGAACTAGTAGTAATCTTTAGCCGTCTGCATGCAACTGCGATGTAGCTAGCTCGAGATCAGGCTGCATAGGAATATGCAGTCTGATCTATGATCTACACTTCCAGATCCTTTTTCTATATATTCCTGCCAAAACAGACTTGAGACGTCAATAGATAGATCTTTCCTGTTGATTGAAAGACTCATTACCTCCCGCAGACGGCGTTTTCCACCTTACTGCAGCAAAACATTGTGACAAATGTAGTATGTACTTTTAAAACCCTTTTTTCCTTTGTCGCAATGCTTTCACATGTACTTATTCATTAATTCTTTCACTACCCCAATAAATAAATGGATGAAAAATACAAGACGAAGAGGCTGTTTGGTCATAATCTAGAATAAGGCAGTAGACAATGTAGATAAAAAATCAGACAACACATTCTGTACAGTCTGATCTTCATCTACACTGTCCATCAATGCTACTTGCGTCGCCTATGATAAGGAAATATTCTTACCCACATTTACGATGACTTTCACTATTCCACAGGAATATTTTCAAAGTTGGTTGGTGCGAGATTTGTTTAACCCATTACCAGACGACAAAATTTTAGCCATGTCCAAATTGAAAGCATTTGCAGATGGCCATTTTACTGTGGCTCAAATGATGCAATTTTTCTTTGATTGGGTAAAAAAATAAGTTTTCAATAGGCTTCTTTCCCAGGGTTGTTAAAAGTCGGCATTGTGTGGTAAGGGGTTAAGGAAGTAAGGATTTCACATTCTGAGTCTTCGTATGATTTTCTAAAGGTCGACAAACATGTGTTGCAAAGCAGTTATACAGCAATGACAATATATGTAATATATATGTGTGCGGCCATTGCAAATTTAAAGCCTATTTCTGAGGGATTTGTTACACTTGTTTCTGTTCACGATCGGTATGATTGACAATCTGGGTCCGTATACACTAACCATTCTAAACTGCATTCTCGGTCTACTCTAGATTTAGAAAAAGAAACACGTTTATTGTTTGGCTAAACCAGACGGGTCAGCCAATCACAAACTGCGTTACTTTCAATTTAGAAAAGTCTTCAGAATTAGGCAAAGATTGTTATCAAGAATGGTTGGTGAATTCGGACCCTGATTTTTTTATCAACGGAACTACGACAGGATCATGTTCAGTGAGTTCTTTACTCGAAATTCGCACTAATTAGAATTACTATCTACGTTAGTTGGCTTGATTGGTTTTTTGCTTTTAATTTTGCTTTTGTTTTGGATTTTAACGCGGTTTTCAACATTATTTCAGTCATATTACGGTGGCAATTACACCTAACTATCCATTCCTGTAATTTACAGGTCGAGAGCTACAAATAAACAATTAGTTCATAGTTTCTTGTGTTATTACTTACCTGAAACATGGTTCATCGGTGAGAGAAGTGAAGAGAGGAATTAATGTTGGCGCGATGACAATCATAAATCTTGAAAAAAAAATAAAAGTTTGACCAAGCAGAGATTCGAACTGAGGACCCTTTGAATGCTTGTCGTGTACATTAGTGACTGATCAACCGAACTCAGCGGAAATTGTACGTCTTATAATCACCTGAGCCATGCTTTGTGAAAAAGGTGTTTATTGCATCTGGAAAAAAAAAAAAAAATACGTATATGAGCCATGCTCTGGCAAAAGGGGGCTTAATGCATCGGGGTGATACATGATACCAGCCCAAGTCATCACATAATTATGGATCCATAATAGTCACTTTTTGAACAACTAATTTGATCATGAGGTAGACTGCTCCTTTGACTTTAAGAAAATTGACCAATATCGAAAAGTTTCGGCCCATGTCAGCCTGCGCGGACTGCGCGGGCTGACCTTGGTCGATACTTTTCGCAGATGCATTAAGCCCCCTTTTCACAGAGCACGGCTCATATATATAGTTCCAGAGTCGGAAATCTGAAGCGATGTAAGGACTTTTTACGAGCAACGTCTCTTTTTTCCACATTCTTGCTGTGGCTGAATAAAAATCCGATAAAACTCAAAGATTTTTATTTTATAGACTCACGATTGGTGCAGTCTGATGTTCCTCTATGCTGTACGCAAAGCCTTTCAGCACTAAATATATTAACTCGACATCTTTTGAACGGCTGAAAATACAACCCACTGAAACTTGGAAATATTTTTATCTTATAAGTTTGACTGGACAAGCGAACAGTATAGATCCAAGACCAGACTGCACGTTCTGCATCTGTGACTGTCTGCTGGGCCAGGTTTTTTTTTTTTTTTTCCAATAAGCATATGTGATTACAAATGGCATGGCAAAGAATAATAAAAATTTTTAGGAGCTACATATATAATAAATCAGTAAAGAAGCTGAAATCCGTTCATAAACGAGACATTTAAGAGACGGAGAAATATCTCGAATTCTGCTCTCATTGTTACATGAATGCTGCTTTAGTTTCCTGTGTTGTTACTTGCCTTATTTGACTTGCATGTTGGATGTTGTTCGAACTGATCTGTAACCTTTCAGATGTTGTTCTGTAAGAATGTCTAAAATAGTTCTGCATGGTTGCAAATATCTGGATATTAAGTCAATTTGTATTTGATAACCTCATAAATAACACAAATATAGCCGAACAAGCTTTTTTCCGTCCACAATGTTTAAAACGATATGCTTTCAGAAACTATGAAACCAGACCAACGCAGTGTTCATATATAGGTCACGTTTTTAAAGCGGCTGCAGTTACCATATTAAGCAAAAGCCATAGAAAATGTTCCCTTCAGGAACCGGATGTAGAAAACGTTTTTGGTGTTACTCTAGATAGTATTCCAACGACTGCTCAAAACACGGACAGAGATATTTAACACTTAAATTTCTACATGATTCACATGGACATCTCAAAATAATTGTCGGGATGACAATGCAACCTTTCGTACATTATCTTACAAAATTGTCGACAATGTAGATTCATGATATCTTATGTGCAATCTGGGTCCGTATTTACAAACCAATCTTACTAACAATCTTAGTCTAATTTTGAAGAAATTTCTGAAAAAGTAAAGCTAATTCTGATTGTCTGAATTATTGGGATTAGCCAGTCAGAAATCTCGTTACTTTCTGAATCTAGAATAAGACTATTAGTTTTGCAATTTAGAATGGTTGGTGAGTACCGGCTCAGGTCTTTATCTGCACAAATGTAACAAATTTATACCCAGATTCATTTTAGTTAATTGATACAAAGCGCTTGCCAAATGCATGCATGACAAATTATCTGAGAATCTATTTTTATTGTACATTTAGCAAATGATCCTGTGTGTGAAACGGTCTGTTCAGTTGATGTTGCTGTGATTGGCTGATATTTAAAAACGTGTCGTTTGTTTTACCTCTAGAACCCGATGTTTCAAAACATGGCCTGCATCCATATTTCCATGTACCTCTTTGAAGCATATTGTTAGCTCTTGGCATTTGAACGATTAAATAGTATGGCGACCATTTAATATTGTGTGACCTTGGCATATAATGATGCGCGTGGTGGATGGATCTGTGCTTGTGTCGTTGTTGTTGACTGTGTACAATATCCTCTGTTTGAAATGTTGAAATGACCCTGACTGAGATCGTTGTGACAGTCTGAACTCTAGAATGAATGCTTTGTGATGGCCACTCTAATCCTCTCCTTCCTTGTAACTGCTGCTTGCTTCTATGTGGTGATGTGTGTAAAAGGGCCTAATTAGATTATAACAACTTGAATACGACCTGACTTTGAACAAATCAGGACGATAAGATAATAAGAAAAGAATATAAACCTGTACGAGATGAATTAAAAATTAGTTTATCAAATCGCTCTGAAAACTTAATATTTTTTTCTGTAATGTTCCTTCACAGTTCGAGCTCCGGTCAAGGACGCGACGCCGAGCTTGGCGGGAATTTGACGACTGGTTCCCGCACCCAGTCACTACGCTACCAGCAAGATAAGCAGTTGAAAAAGCGAGAATCAGTCACCGGGGTATCATCGGAGAGTAACCTGCGTAAACAGCGAGATAGTAAACCTGACACGAAGGTCTCTATTACACCACTTTTAACCACAACTGCTCCAGTAGCGGTTCCAGAAAATGTGCAACATATTACAGCTGGATTTAATGTGACCCTGGCGGATATGGGCCCCACTACGGAACGATTTTATCCCGCATCTGAGGATTATATTCCTGATTCAAACGCGATTATAAAGGCACGTGAATTATCGAAGAGGGTGGTTTTAAATGTGGGTGGTAGCAAACATGAAGTGCTATGGCGAACGTTGGACCGTATGCCGCACACAAGACTTGGAAAATTACGTTTTTGTAACACCCATGAAAGTTTACTAGAATTGTGTGATGACTATAGCCTTGCTGACCACGAGTTCTTCTTCGACCGCCACCCAAGGTCCTTCGCCTCAATTTTGAATTTTTATAGAACAGGAAAATTGCATATAGTGGAAGAAATGTGTGTTTTGTCATTCAGCGAAGATTTAGATTACTGGGGAATTGACGAGCTTTACCTAGAATCGTGTTGCCAACACAAGTATCATCAAAAAAAGGAAAACGTGTTCGAAGAGATTCGAAAAGAAGCCGAAAGCTTGCGTCAACGGGACGCCGAGGACTTCGGTACGGGCGTCATGGCAAAATGGCGCGAAAGAGTCTGGGATTTACTCGAAAAACCAACGACCTCAATGGCAGCTCGGGTAAGTTATAGTATCATTTTCATGCTTGCTTGATTAGGTGACATTTTTTTTGCCTGATACTACCATTATTACATACACCAATATACAATCAATTTCTTTAATGTTAAACATCAATTAGGTGAAGTAGAATGAGTATATAAATGAGAACTGATCTAGTAAAAGTGGATTCGATGCATTATACCAAGGAAATCATCATATAATTATGGATCCATATAATCCGTTTTGTATGACAACCTGATGATTTCTGATGTAGAATGGTCCTTAGACATGCAGAAAATTTACCAAAAGCAGAAAGTTTTGACCTAGGTCAGCCTGCGCAGACTGCACATGTATGCTGACCTGAATCGATTTTTTTCTTTTTCTGCAGATGCATTAAACCCCAAATTTACAGAGCATTTGAGTTTATCTGATATAAGTTCAATATTTTACAGAAACCTACAAAATGAGTGATACGGCTTTGCATGAGGATATTGAAAGGCGTTATTGGAAAAGGAGCAGTTGCTTGTCATATGTAATTGCTCCTTTAACAACAATGTTGTCTATACTATACAAATTAAATATTTTCTTTCTACTGTTTCATAGAATTGATTTTCTGCTGCCCTAATATAAGCAAATACAATGATTTTCAGTCTGTTAACCCTTAAGGCGCGGAATAAACCCTTCAGGCATTCTCATTCTAGAAATAAGGCCTATATAATTGCTATGTCAAGTTTGCTTTTGTCCAAAACATCTCAGCAAAGCGGACAGTGTAGATCAAAGATCAGACTGCACATTTTGTGCAGTCTGATCTTGATCTACACTGGCCGCAAAGGCAACTATAGTCGCGAGAGGCGCTTTAGGGGTTAAACCCTCGATATCTTATTCAAGAACTTATTCTGATATAATATCTTTCTTTCAGAGAAGTTATTTCAGCCGTTACACAGCTAAAAAATGAATAAATATCCAGACAAAAGGATTAATGATTCTTGAAATTCAACTGTTTTTTTTTTTTTTTTTTTGTTTGTTTAATCTGACACATATCAAAGTATCGAACACTGTAGGTCCAGGATCAGACTGCACAGAATTTCCAGTCTGATCCTAATTTACACTGTCCAAGAAAAATGGTACTTATTTTAAATATTCAGTTTAAAAGCAAGAGCTTGCAACAGAGAAGTAGATGAAGTAGTTTTGGTACTAATTCACATAAGAACAGAAATAATATTGTTAGAAGTAGTAATAGTAGTAGTAGTAATAGTAGTAGTAGTGGTGGTGGTAGTGGTAGTATAGTGGTGGTAGTATTAGTATTAAGAATGTCGTAGTAGAAGTAGTCGTTGTTGTAGAAGTAGTTGTAGCAGTAAGGAGCAGCAGTAAATGTAGTCATAATAGTATTAATATCAGTACCAGTAGAAAGAGCAGTAGAAGTAGTAAGGACAGTCTAAGAAGATTTAGGTGTACACATATAAAGTAATTGTAGAAGCATTAATCCGTCAAAGAAATAGCAGCTGTACTGGTAGCAAAAATAGTAGGGGGAGTTTTATGAAACCATTCGTAGATAGACATACAACAAAAAGGAAATCACTTGTCATTTCTAAAGGCAAATTATTTTCGCAAATATTGTTTGTAATTGATACCACCTGAGCAACGCGTGTAACACATATGCTGAAGTTTACGATGATTCTGCCAGGTGCTGATAAGCCTTTGGCAAATGCATTTTCTTTCATAATGATTATTGCTATTTACCCTGGCTACGCAAAAATCCCAAACGTTTTAGTTGTATTCTTTGAGCGTTTGAAAAATAGAATGGTAAAAGGGGTAGAATTACATGCGAGGCAGTGTATGCACTTTCAATAAGGACCGGATATCTTTTTAAGTTTTCGTATCTCTTTGACCTCAAAACATAACTTCAGTTGCTTTTTCGGGAAGTGTGTATCAAGATCAGACTGCACAGAACGTGCAGTCTGATCTGCGATCTCCACTGTCCAATATTTTGGAGAGCATAATATCCGACCAAAATATCCTCTCTTTGTTCAATTTCAAGCTATGGTTATCTGTAGACTACATAGCTTATCTGTATCTAAAGTTTCTTGTTTCAAAACGTATATGTATCTAAAGGTTTCTTGTTTCATTACTTAGCACTTTTTAAATGTGGAATTTCTCTTTATTTCCGCGAGGGGCAGTGGGGGGGGATGTGGAGGGGGGGGGGGGGAGGGTGCTCTAAATTCAATAGATCTTTTTCAAAGTACGAGTATGTACATAATGCTTTAAAACCAAATACCAGTGAATCTCTAACCGTTTATTTAGTTTCAAACAAACTGTATTTGAAACAGAAAGACATATAGCCCTATATATTTATTATGCCAATGTTTACGCAGGTAGATATACATACGCAATACCTCTCACTGTTGGGTTTCTGTTTTTGCCAGTCAGGCATTTAAACTGCTTCTTAAATATTTATAAGAAGCCTCAGACATTTATTCCTGAAGGTTATCACTGCCTTTGCACAAGTTTCATCTGGAGAAAAGCGAACCATTTTTTTTTCTTCAATAGAACAGTTATGATTGCATTGGTTGGAATCTGCCTTAACCCTATACCAGACGGTAAAATGTTAGACACGTCCATTAGGGAAGTATTTGCAGATGATAAATTGAGTTAACCCTAAGGCTGCTAAGCGCGACCTGGGGCATTTTTGCGGACAGTGTAGATCAAGATCAGACTGCACAAAACGTGCAGTCTGATCTTTGATCTACACTGTCCGATACGATATTTCCTTTTTGGTGAAATCAACTTTTAAGTCGCAATATTTGGGTTTTTACTATTAAGTGGAAGTCTTCGTTTCATTTATTAGTTTAAGGATTAAATGTGTCCTAAATGATACGATTTGTCTCTGAAAGACTAGAAAATGTTGTGGGGGGAAACGAGAGAATGCTGGTCAAAATGTTTTCTTCTTTTTTTCCACAATGATTTCAAAAGCCTGATTTCTGAGGGTTGTTAAAACCCGGGAATATTTGGTGAATTGTTACATCGGCTATCAATAGTTACTGTCATTCATGAGGTTTTTTTTTTTTAATTTTTTGGACCGTGAGCTTTGTTAATACGGCGCAGGCTTCAGATCCGTGATTGCGCAATACTCGTGTTTTTGTCCGAAACTATGGTATACACGTGTCATGCAGATGTTTTATGGAATATGCAGACGATGTATAGGATTAACCTTAAATGTGCTAGCTAAGTTAAATGAAATTTTCTAGCTAATGGTAAAAATACCCAAACATTGCAATTTCCAGGTTGGTGTTTTTTTGGGTTTTTTTTTTTTTTGGGGGGGGGGGGGGAGGGGGTGGAGAGTTTCTTATCGGACAGTGTAGATCCAAGATCTTGATCTACATTGGCCGTTGAGTTTCGCTTTGCAGCCCACGGGTTAAGTGACAAGGTTACACTATTTTTTCTCTGCCGACGCCCGTTTTCCTTGGAACAATTGTTCTTGCAGTTCAGATAAGACGTAAATGACCACTTGCTCACGCCTGAATCGTATCAGTATCGAAATTAATTAGAAAAACATTCCTGGCACAGTTCCGTGTAACGCTGAAATCTTTACCCAACCAAGAACTTCCAGCCTTTCCAAGTATAAAGCGTTTGTAGACGACATATTAAATGTGGCTGAAATGAAGGAATATTATTTTTGAAAGGGTAGAAAACATTGTGTGAAAAGGAGACAATGCTGGTTACCAGCATTGTCTCCTTTTCCCACAATGTCTTTAAAAGTTTATTTCCTCAGGACCGTCTGGGGAGAGATTAACCAATCATGATAATTCCTCGCGCATTCCTTCCTCCTGTAACATGCTACATATCCAAACTTTACCCTTACAGAGCTAAACAAATGAAACTGGCCTGATCATGCCCCCGAAAAACGAATATTTTTGCTTCGGTTACTCAAAAAACTCATTTTATTTCTCTCTCTATTATAAATCCATCTGTCCGGTCTGTCTTAGTTTACCTGTTTCGCGAATACACTCCCATGGCCTTGCTCTCAACCCGGAAGCTTCTGGTAGCTATTAACCAGAAGCTATAGGTTTACAAGACGCAATTGTCAGAATAGATAACTATGGTGGCATATTTCTGTCACGAGATACGAGATAGCTATCATGATAATTTTAGAAAACTATCGCGATAACTTAAAGTTTCCTGAAAATTTTATCGAGATAGTGAAAAGTTTCCTGAAAAAGATATCACGATCAACTTAATATTTTAACTCAAAATTTCTCAATGGTGCACGAAACTGCCATTCAAGATAAAATCATCGTGATAGTTCTATCCGTTTCTCGATGTCTATAAATAAAAAAATCACCATTTGGATGAGCTCGGTAGTTTTTGACTTCACAAGATTGCAGTAAGTAGAAATTGGTAAATTTTGACAAGACCCGAAATAAACAGAAATCTGTAAAATCACAAAGACGACTCGAAACGCCTCCTACGAACAACTTTAAAACCATTCAGGGAAAAGGCAAATTCATAACGTTGTAGACGAAGATGTTCCGAAACCGTATCTAATTGTAGATACCGTGAATGTCAGTTGTGGGCACGAAAGCAAAAAAATTCATGCTAACACTTAGAATTATCGCGATATTTTTATCGTGAAAATTTTTATTATCTAGATAATATTTCCAGGAAACTTTGTTTTATCACAATAGTTCTCTTAAATTATCGCAATAGCTATCTCGTATCTCGCGGCAGAAACATGCCACCATAGATAACCCTTTTCTAAAACAATCCCATGTTTTAAAGGCACTCCGGAAAAAGGTTTTGAAATCATCGTGGAAAAAGGGAAAATTCTTAACTAGTTTTAAAAGAGTGAATTAAAAACCATCATTTCCAACGAGGGTGTTAAGCATCATCGGAAATAGGTAACTAGGATGCAGGGTTTTACTGTGTTGTACTTGAAATATCAGAAAACATATAAACAGGTTTAGGTGCAATCGCATGCAACATATGTATTTATGAACTCAAGTCTTGAGCTGCTAAGTGTGACTGAATACGCTAGTGCTAACAGTGTAGATCAAGATCAGACGGCACAGAACGTGACATTTTTTATTTTTAACCCTGCGAAAAGAAATTAGAAATCGTAATATTCTGGGTTTTACTTTTGACTGCCAAACTTCAAATATAACTTTTCAGGGCCATGAGCGTAAAGGGGGGGGGGGAAAGAATGGACTGCGGACTGTATAGTGCCTGGCCAGACTGCATGTGCGTTCTAATTGGAATCTTTGCTGTCCGCTTGTTTCGTTAACTCTTTCAATACCAGCTCAAAAAAAATGTGACTGTTTTTCAAGGTCTGAAGGTACATTGCCTCTCCTGTTGAAGAAGAATCGAGTCATAGTCTGGCATCAGGTAGCGGATGGTGTAGATCAAAGATCAGACTGCACATTCTGTGCAGTCTGGTCTTCATCTACACCATCCGCAACAGCTACTTAAGTCGTCATTGATAGTGAAAGAGTTTAGCCCGTCAGATTTATAAAATCCCGTCTGAGTTTCAGTGAATTGTAGTTTCAGTCGTCGTGAGAAATCGAATGTTTATATTTGGGGCTGAGTAGTTTAAGGTCTACGGCCCCTAACTCTAATATTAAAAGACGGAAGCTGTTGAGATTGGCCGAAAAGCCTTTACGGAAACGTCGATGTTACACGATATTTACCGATGAGTAAGTGAGTCTACGGCCCCTAAGTCTCATTTTAAAAGACGGAAGTTGCCGAGATAGGCCGTATAGCCTTACGAAAACATCGATGTTACACGATATTTACCGATGAGTTAGTGAGTCTACGGCCCCTAAGTCTCATTTTGTAAGACGGAAGCTGCCGAGATTGGCCGAATAGCCTTACGAAAACGTCGATGTTACACGATATTTACCGATGAGTTAGGGGTCGTAATCCGTAAGGGTTTTAAACTTTGAGAATGTTATTCATTTTATTCATCATAGGGAAAAATACACCATAATTCAGAAGAGGGTCGACAATGCATACGCAATGATGCGGCTTTATTTGTTACACTAACGGATGTTTCTAGAACATCTTTTTCGTTAACGTTTGATTTTTTCCCCAATATGACATAGGAAAATATTGTTTAGACGCCGTTTAGAAATGTTTAGACGCCGGTTTTGCGCTGGCTAATCTGGTTTTGTGGCTTCTATTCAAAACCCGCTATGTTTCTTCTAGGAATAACATTCGACCAGAGCTTGTGGAGCAAAGCGAGACCATTAGTGGCCCAAATTATGAAATTCCCCGTTCCAATTAATCTAGCGAAAATTGATTCAAACGTCAGAAACGACCCCCACGATCTAAATGACAAGTTGTCACGTGACGCTTGGGAACGGGGGGAAAAAACTTGGGGAGAAAAATCTAGTGAATCAATGAATATTGATTAGCTATGTAAATCACAGATAATGGCAAGTGCGCGTGTGACAGCGTTAGGAAAAACAAGTTACTGACCCTTTACACTTTACCAAACGACAAAATTTTTGGCCCTTCCACACTGGAAGTATTTGCAGATGGTAAACAAAGACATGGCACGAATGGTGGGATTAGTCTTTTGAGAGTAGAAAACATTATGAGTATAGTACAAAATGGTTGATACTAGCATTTTCTATTTTTCGTACGAATTATTTAGACCTTCTATCGTCTGAGTCGTAGTGTCAAGGATACTGGGGACTACCTCGGTTGCTTCTGCGGAAAGTGTAGATTCAAGATTGGATTACTAAAACGTGAAGTCTGATCTTGGATATACACATATATTACGAGATTTCAGTTGAGAAGGTCGTAAGGTTACAATGAATATGCTCTTTATATTGGCTGATAGATTTTTTTTTTTTAAATATCTATTGCAGCCTAAAGGGTACACAAATATTCAGTGCGAATAGTCAAACACCAAGAACAGCAAGGCAGCTCGCATTTATGTCCATCTTTTTCGTTTATTACAAAAATTCATAAGATTGTTTTATGTTTGTTATTTTTTACTGTTTTATTGTCCCTGTCTTTTGAAGTAAAGAGAGTCATGAATTTATCTCTCTTGACATCTGACGGTCTGTTATAAAAGTATTTTTTGACATGTAATAAAAGACAAAACATTTATTTGAAAAAAAGAAGAGACCTACCGGTATATAAATGAAGAAGTATACAATTATGTAGAGAAGAGAGGGATGTAGAGGAACTGCGCGAATTTTCCTAGAAATGCATATCAATAAATAGATTATTAATCTTTAAAAGAAAAACATTCAAAACTAGATCTAGTCCGTTTCAAAGCATTCTATATTTCTTAGAATTGCGTTTACATCTCTACATTTATAACTTTAAATCTGAACCCTTAAAGCGCCTTGCACAACTATAGTTGCCTTTGCGGCCAGAGTAGATCAAGATCAAAATGCACAGAACATGCAGTGTAATCTTTGGTCTACACTGTTTTGCTTTGCTGAAATAGTTTAGACTAAAGCAACCTTGAAACTACAATTATTTATGTCTTATTTTTAGTTTTAAATTGCAAGATGTCTTATTTGTTTGTTTATCTTCAACTTTAACTGCCGTTTTAACAGCCTGGGTTACATCACAGCGGTCAGTGCACCTATACGCATACGTTTACTGGCTTTTTCACACCAGTACTGACACAACTTTCCTTCCAAGCCCCTGACTACTTTTCTGACATGCATCAGAGGTAGGAGATGAAAAATCACCGGAACGAAAATTTGTCTCAATCGGGCAGTTGTGTTAACTTTGCGCTCTAAGGGCTAAAATAAATCTTTTTTGCACTGCTAGAATTTTGGACTCGACTAAATTAGAATGAATGTTGTAAACGATCCTAGGGCATGTAGTCACCAATATTTATTCTTATCAATAGTCTCAGTTTACCTGTTTACCAAACTACAAACTTTAGGCTGAACCAACTTGAAACCTTTTGCAGACGACAACATAAATGTGACTCAATAATTGAACTTTGTCCGGAAAGGGTAGAAAACATTGTTTTAAAGAGGAGAAAATGCTAGTTACGAGCACTTTCTCCTTTTCCAACAATGTTTTTCAAAAGCTATCTATCCTCAGAGTCATTGAAAGTCGGGATTGTGCGGTACACGGTAGCTTCTTAAGAATATTCTGAATTTGAAAGTAACGCAATTTTTGACTGTCTAAACCAAATATGGAATTGTCTCTCTGAGAATTACTTTCATGAGACCTCTAGTTGAATCTGGGCGATCCGGGATTCAAACATGCAACATTTGTACCACAAGCAAAACTGAGCCCGAAGGCTTCGGTTGCTTCTAAAAGATGAGCAATCAATAGTTTTAGTATGAGAAACTCTTAGATTAGGTTACAAATGAAATAAAGCCGTCAAGTACGTTTTATTCCTCTACTAAACTCTACAAAATATTGCGACTGTTTACGTTATACTTGTGTTTTAGTCAATACGTTACTATGGCAACATTTGAGCGGCGCTCGTTTTTGAGAGAAATAAAAATGTATTTTGTAGTATTGTTTGCCGTCATGGTGAAACCGCTTATCCCATACGGGTCTCAGGCTCTTTCGCAAAACCGATCGGCGTCTCAAGAGCACGAATGGAGCCCAATTGCTTCATAAAGAAAAATGCATTACTAGATTCCTTCTTCCTAAACCCTTTTCCACACGACAAATTTTCGACTCTACACATTCAAAACATCTGCATAGAATAAATTTGAAATTGGAACAAGTGAACATTAGCTCTCTGATAGAGTAGAGCACGTATGGGAAAAGGAGAAAGTGCTGGTAACCAGGTGTTTTTTTTAGGGTCGACAAAGATCGGGATTGAGTGGTAAGGGGTTACAGTAAATCATGCTGTTTAAAGTTTCAGTGTTGCTTCTCAGCCAGCGCCGGTGAAGGTCAGTTTGCTAAAAAACACAAAATTTGTGCTGTCACATCAGCGGTTATTTTCGGAAAATTTTGACACTAGCAACCTTTAATCCCTGTCGAAAACAGGGCTTTTGTAACCATTGTGAGAGAAGGAGAAAATGCCGATGAGCTCCCCCCCCCCAAAAAAAAAAGAAACTTAAGGTAGAATATTTTCACTTAACACGACGGCAAAATTTTAGACCTGTCTAAATTGAAAGCACTTGAGGACGACTTATCCAACCATAGCTCAGATGATAGGGTTATCTGAAAGGTAGAAAATATTGTAGGTTGTAGGAAAAGGAGAAAATGCTGGTTACACGAGAACGTTTGGTAAATGTTGAATTAAACCACTTCATACGAATATGGCTATTTGTGCATCCTGCAATGGACGTCGTTTAAAACCTTTGAAATTGTTGTTACAAGTACTCCTAATTGCTCCAATGTCCTGTTTATTTCCATTTTATTCAAAAATCACAATTCTCTAAAAGTGAATTATTTCTTGTTTGGGTAACTTCTGCTCGGTTGAAGTAAAAGTAGCCAAGGATGTAAAGCGTTAACTTTTTACCAAACGACACAATTTTAGACTTGTCCAAATTGAAGGCATTTTACAGACGACAATTTGAATGAAATTCAAAATAAGGAAATTGTCTATTATAGGGTGGAAAGCATTTTCCCTTAATGTTTTCAAAAGCTTTCTTCCTCAGGGCCGTTGAAACTCAGGGATATGTTGAAAAGGTTAACTCAGTACAGAGGTTTTCAAGATCTGTTTGGAGGCGGATTTACTAATGACGCAGCGATGTTTTCTGTATATTTCACCTGGCAAGTAGAATCTATGAACTAATTGTATGTACACATTGTGGCGGGGGTGTACATACTACACACCAGATGTTAAACGTGGGCCCTTCCAAATGATTATAGGTAGATCCTGCTTTGATAAAATTAATGTTCTTTCTCTTTTCTCTGATATTGAGTGACAAAATTTTAGACTTGTCCAAATTGAAAGAGTTTTCAAAGGAAAAATCGAATGTAGCTCAAATGGTGAGGTTTCTTTTCAAAAAATCCTCGGTTGAAAGTGCATGTAAAATGAATAGTGAAATGAAGTCTTAAGCCTTCACCACACGGCAGAAAATTAGACTCATCCAAATTTAAGGAAGTTACAGACGATAATTCAAATCTTTTTCAGATGATAGTATTTGTCTTTAAACAGGTAAAGATATTGTGGGAAAAGGAGTAAATGCTCGTTACCAGCATTCTCTTCTTTTCAGACAATGTTTTCAATAATTTTCTGTCTGAGGTAGAGTTAGCTTACATCATATGAGGCATCTTTAAGGGCCTTGTAGTGACTGTGAAAATCAATGTTTGATTTACACTGTCCCATACTCTTCCACGAAATTGTGGTCCAAGGAACGAGTATTCAATGCTTAACTTTGTTAGAGTTCAGTATATACATGTATCAGTAAAGGTGGTTCCCATAAAAGGCAGGGAAAAGAGAATTTTCGACGTAAAATAATTGTAGTACTGTTGAAGCGGGATGAAACAACAATTAACTCAAAGATAAGTTAATACTCACCAGTCGTAAAGACTAATCGGACGTAAACACAAGAAAATACTGATGCATAACATCAAAGCCGCCGCGAATTGTAAGGCCGAAAAACTCCACAGCCTTGATGAGGCTTTGCCTGAAACTGCTCGTACCGTGTTATCAGGGAATATGGTTAATCGTGTTTAATAATAGATACTTGAAATTCCTTTGTTTTTCGTCGATTTCCCTCTATTTATTGGTTTTTCATTGATGAATTAAGTCATGTGATCAATTGATGTGCCGCGCACAGTTAAACAAGGAAATCACTCGAATTGTAGTCTGGGTTCCAGTCCGATCATTTTTTTTTTTTTTCTTTTATATTCACGGATGTTACTTTGTCAAAAATGATGGCAATAATAAAGGAACCGATTATCAGTTCATTGCCATAGATATGTGTAGAGCGATAAGGAGTTGTTAAAGTAACAATAAAGGCCAAAAGTGGACAAAGCGGGTGTTTAAATGCATTCAAATTTATATTATTCCATTTAAAAGTAGGGAAACTATTGTGAAGATGACAATTTGTCATTGTACGGTTGGTCCCAGTTGTAGTCGCTGACAGAGAAACTAATTTCAAAACTAGGTTAAAACCAGCCAGATAGCTGTGTCTTTTGTTTACTTTTTGCCTGATTTTAGAATTTCTTCTTTCTGCCAGCGCCTAACACATGGCCCGACCACACAACAGCACACTGTCACCTTCACAATATTTTCTATAATTTTAAATGGTATGATTTATATTTAAATGTATAATGACACCTGCTTTGATACTTTGGACTCTACTGGCATTTAAGATATTATTACCTCTTGGACCCAGGCTACACGACTTGTTGCATATATGATATAGAGGATGTTTGTATCTTCGGTGAAAGATCGAAATTTATTTCATCGAGTGAACATCACCGGTAATATTTTCACGAGTGACGCAACCACTGATGTTCTCTCACCGAAAAAAAAATTATTTATTTCATGCTTCATGCTTCATTAGAGTTGTTTTTGGTAATTCCCCGTGGCGTACCCCCCTCACATAACAACGCATTACAATATCACGTAAAACGCGAGAAATGTAGGGTAAGTGCACGTAAATTACGTCACATTTCCCTCTGGTTGAATGGCACGCGCTGTTTACCTGGGTAACTTGTGTGCAGGAACTATTGTTTCCACCTTCGTTGAAGAGTTAGAAAATATGAAATCGGTATTCTTCACTGGTCGTAACCATGAAATACCAAACCATAATCCACCACTATTTCTCGATAAACTATCGAAAAACATGAAATAAAATGCACTATCGGACCGACTTGTGAACTCGAATCATTTCATTTTGCAAGGATAACTAAAAACGGGTCGTTTAGGAATACTACAAAATTCTTAATAGATCTAGCATTTTTTACCTGAACTTGTATGAATTTTAGTTTAAATTTTTTTGTCCCAAAAAACTTAGAATGATAAACAACTTCCAAAGAGAAACACGTAAGTATAATTCCCAAGCGAATGAAAATACAGTGTCCCTGGGGCGACACAATTAAAGTCGTGTAAAATTGTCAGCAGCCTTTGATAATTGCGAAGTTTGAGTATTTATTTTGAAATATTGTTTTAACATGCATAGCTGCACCGATTAAACAATAGTTGTTTTCAAGACAAACAAAAGCAAGTGCAAATCGCCAATCGTCACAAATTAGAAAATGAATCAAATAATTTATGTCGAAGAAAAAGTAAACAGAAATGTGAATTATTGCTGTTTATGGGAACGGATAGGTTTATTCAAAATCTACTGATCCGAAAATAGATAAGAAAGATGCTTGATTTATGGTAAGACGAAACCCGGGTCAAGAATATGGCATACAAATTACCCTTGGGACTAATTGCTTCCTCTTCTGGCGGCCTTTTCGTAACTTTTTAACCACCCCCTCCTCTGCTTGAGAATACGCATGGAATGTTTAGTGTCAATATTAATAACCTGTAGGAAGTCGATTGAAATAACTTACAGAACTCTCCGAGAAACTGAACTATCCACTTGGGACTGGAGTTCTACGAATTGTTTCAGGCTTTAGACCAGTATTTACAAGATTACAAGATTAATCGTTCATTTAAAGAACATCGCCAGGTCGCCGGGTGAATGTACTCCAGGTATTGGTATAGATAGTTTGCAGTTCATAGGGACCCCCTGAATTTTGAAATATCGTGAAAAATCCTGTATTAATTGTTATGACACTTTTCAAGGTCTTTTAAAATGACCTTACCAACTCTCACAGTGAAAATAAGAATTTTTCTTCTGCAAGAAAGAACATTTTGCCTATTCTAGAAGTGTTAAACTTTTGCTCTGAAGCTTAACATTCTCCGATGGTTTCGCACAGTGACCAGAATAACAAACATAACTGGACAAGTGCATGACTTCAGTACCTCAATTCAGTTAAATATGAGGCCCTGAAATTGCTTTTTGTACAAATAATATAGTTTTATACTTTATCATAGATGTCGCTGTCGTCACTTTTATTCAAACTTTGAAGCCTAAAATGATTTGTCCAATATTTTCTTACATGTTGTCTATTCTCTAATATTTGATTAAATTTTATTTTCGGTATGGCTTCAAGTTTTTATACCACTTCTGTTGAGATATGTGTTCCAAACCACCTGACACTTAGACTTAAAGGTCTTTCATGCTTTGATTTGAATTGTTTTTTCACTACAATTTTTCAGTTCGCCTAAAATTAGCTCAGTTGTATTATGGTCACACTCACAGAGTGGTAGTCTAAAAGACACTGTGTCAATTTGACCATAAATCTACAACAATACTTTTGAGTTTGTTTATGGAACTTAACCACTTAATACAATGCACCCTTCTTCATTTATTGTTGTATGCTATACTACATGATGTGAGCCAGAGTTTGACTGGGTTTCGGGGAAAAAAATCTATGGTTGGTCGTGGAAAAGAAAACAAAGTGTAAACAATTGTGTGCAAGTCTCCAATATTGAATCATTAATATAAAACCTAAACAAAAAACGAAATCAGGGCCTCAAAAGTTGAAGTTTTTACTATTCAAATAATAGACGACCACAGTTGCAGTACTTGCATGAGAATTGTTTTCATAAACAAGTAAACCCTTTACTCGGAATAGCCTTCAAGCCTCCCACCGTTTTTAAGCTGCTTTGTGCATACTTTTTAACATTGCATTGAATGCAAAAAAAGTCAAACTAAGTTATCAAAAATTCTGAAAATTTCACCTAGAGTTGATAAAGGTAATATTATTAACTATGCAAATTTTCAGTACAATAGCTAAAGCATTTTTTAAGATATTTCAAAATTCAGGGGGTCCCTATGAACCTCAAACTACCTATACAACTTACCCATTTCAGCGCCATAGCCGAAAACAGGGGCTTTTGCGGACGGTAAAGATCAAGATCAGACTGCACAGAACGTGCAGTCTGATCTTTTATCTATATCGTCCGCTGGTTTAGTCAAGCTTGAATAAAGATACAAATGAGTCATGCTCTGTGAAAAGGGGGCTTAATGCATTTGCGAAAAGTATCGACCCAGGTCAGCCTGCGCAGTTCGC
This sequence comes from Hippopus hippopus, assembly GCA_946811185.2. Taxonomy (NCBI): domain Eukaryota; kingdom Metazoa; phylum Mollusca; class Bivalvia; order Cardiida; family Cardiidae; genus Hippopus; species Hippopus hippopus. The sequence goes on along the minus strand of OX328099.1, from coordinate 46,742,193 downwards.
GCAGGCTGACCTGGGCCGACACTTTTCGCTATCGATCAATTTTCTGTGTGTCTCTAAGGACCAGTCTACCTCATGATTTAGTCGATTATTAAAAAAGGTGGCTGTTATGGATCCATAAGTATGTAATGGTTTGCTCGGTGTGATGAATTACGGTGATGCATTAGGCCCCCTTTTGCCAGAGCATGGCACAAATGTTTCTGAGTTTTAGATGATGGTATTTTCAGCCGCCAAAAGAGATCGAGTTTATATATTTGACGCTGATAGATTTAGAATATAAGATAGGCCTAATGAGCTGTTCAAAGTAAAAAATAATGTCGATGGTGATAATTTGTAAATTCTATCTTCCTCACCCCTCACACCCCCTCCCCTGTCCCTACTCGCTCTAGGTATATTTGGAATGGACATATGCTCTCCATAGGTCCTTTGTAAGTACCGATATACACGCGGCTGCCTCTATGTGTCTCAGACTTCAATAAAACGAGACAAATCTTTTTTACCTTTAAGTTTGGCAGAATGTTCACCGACTGAAATGAAAGTTTTTAGAGCGGTTCGATGACTTGCGGCATATGACTTAAATGTTGCATATGTAGTTTCTTAAATATCAAAATTGATTGGTTTGAGAAAACATCTCTACGTAGGCGTTGTAATTCGATAACGGGATGATTGTTAAACTGCAAGATTTTGTATATAGATGTGTAAGATGTAGATTTTTATTACTGACTCCAATTGCCTAGTGATCAATGCTTATGCTTCTCAAGCGATCTAAATCCAGATGGTTCAGCTCTATTTGGCGACCAAGAACTCTAAATCGTCCTCTTTCACTAAAATAGTAGTTTGCCTTGATAGTGCTAAGTACGGTGGCACAAAAGTGACATGGAAGATATATTTTATACTACGTGCGCACGCAGTAGCTAATACGTGCGCACGTATTACTTATTACGTGCGCACGTATTAGCTACTGCGTGCGCACGTAGTATAAAATATATCTTCCATGTCACTTTTGTGCCACCGAAGCTAAGTGACTTGGTTGGTTCAACTTTATGGACGCACACGAAATTTTAACAATATGTTGTTGCATATAATCTATTAGTTATTAACTAACCAAGTAGAACTCCTTATTTCGAGAAAGGATATAGAAAGGAAAAGGATTAGTGAGTAAATGCGGGTAATGTTTTGTTATAAACACGGACCTACTTAAACTTTTAACCCTCTCAGAGGTATAAACGAAAACAACCATACGTGTAAGATCAGACTAAGATCAGACTGCACAGATCTTTAAGTCTTATCTTGGATCCATACCATCCACTTGTAACGTCAAGACTGTTTGATAAAAACTTTTACGGGTTTCAATGGATCATATTTTCAGCTGACGAAAGTGGCCGAGTTCATTTATTTGGCGCTGAAAGATGTCATTTTCTCAAACTACTGATTTGCTCACTACATTCATAGATTCAATGCAAGGGGAAACTTGGTTGGTAATTTTCTCTGAATTATTGATATGCTAAGTATTCCAAATCATTTTTGTATTAGAAATTGAACCGGAAACCGGCAAACAGGATCTGCTTTAAATTTCGGCTTACTGGCGTTCGAAGAGGAACACATACTTTCATTTTTTAATAAACATATACCATACGACTGCAGGATACTTATAGACTGCCAAAAACAGGTACTTGGCCGCTATCATGGATCGAATTGTTGTTGTTGTTTATTTCAAATTCCCGATAGAAAGGAACTGTTTCATCTCATCGCATTACACAGTTTTCATAAATAGTTGTTTTCCCTCTTATTTGAAAATTATTTAGATAATGTACCCTCTAGAGTTCTCAACCGAGCGACAAAAGACCTGGAAATCCTGCTAGTTTTGAATAATAAAGGCATCAGACCCGTGCTTCGAATGATGAATTTCAACCTCGGAATCAGAATAAGGATACTTTTAAATAGGCTACTTTTCGAAAATCTTCTGATCTGTACAAACATCTGTAAAAACTGCTAAGCAATATTTGAAAATAATATATTAATAATGATAGTAATAATGATAATAACAATAATGATAATGTGCATTGAGGTATATACATATTTATGTATTGAGATTCATAGGAACAAATTAAAATGATAAAGCGTTCCAGTTCCTTGTAAAACGCTCCCTACAGTTCTTTTGGACAGAGAAGGCAAGACCAGACTGACAGAACGTAAACAGCAATATAGCAGTAATTTTAAGATTTTTACTTTAGGCTCTACATGTTACTTTTATTTCCTTAATAGCTGTCACACGTTGTCGAATTGCCTAAAAAGAAGGTCACAGCATAGAAATTTGAAACCGCATTAGTCTCTCACGGAACACTGAAATGTTTATTTGTCGATCATTGTACACTGTTACTAAAAATAGCACTGCTAGTTTTAGTAACATTGTTAGTTTATCGGCAAATGAAAATTTCAATGTTCCGTGAACGACCAATAGAGTTTCAAAGGCCTGTGGTCACACGGATGAAAATAAAACCTCGATATAAAGTTATCCGGTAATGAAAGTTCTCCCTGCTGCTCTCGCGTTCGGTTTATGGAGCGAATAAAACGCACTGTGACTGCAGGATTACCAAATATTTACAGGACAATTTACGGTCAATTAACGGACATCATCGTAAGAGTAACGGTTACGCATTAGAACTGAAATTAACGTTCTTCAAACATTAGAAGAACATTTCATGTACCGGTCATGTGACTGACACAACCCATATAAATAGTCCAATTCATAAAAAGTTATTCTGTTGTGCGCATGAGCAAAGATGTTTAGACTGGGATTTAGCATGTCATTTGTGGCTGGATCAATAGTGGTTTACACTGCGGCCGGACTCAACATGCCACTCCATAATGTATTGATGAAGGTCCTCACTCATGACGTGCAAGAGGATAGTGAGAGTTTTAAAAAAAAGCATGCTTAATTATTCCCTAAACGATGTTCAACATTGTCATCACTTCAGTCGCATGAACAACTGTATCACACCTATTGTGCGACAGTTTCTATGCATTCCTTGTCAGTAATCGTCCAAAGAACATGCAGATATAGTATCCAAACACCTTGGGTTGAACCGTGTCATTTTCGGTAGTAGTTCGGCCTAGCGTCAGGTCCACCGGATATCAACGAATGCAAACTGGACAAGTCCAGGACAAGAAACGCCTGTATGAATTTCATAATAAACGTATGCCAGCGCATTTCTACCATACAAATTACCGGCACTGGTACTTTGCACGTTAATGTCGGTCCCAAGTTAGACGGACCTCGCCTGACAAAGAGTGTATTCGACTTATGAGAAACGGACAAGAAACGCATGCGAACGGACTGGAACGAATTGCAAATTTTGTTTCTCTCAGACATCTGTTAACGCAGTCCGGTATGGTGTGACAGAGACATTTAGCTGTATATGCGTTAAAGAATCGATTTCACTTCAAGTGAAGTAATTTTCTGGTTAAAACATCGGATCGGGTAGCGGACAGGGTAGATCCAAGATCAGACTGCACGTTCCATGTAGTCTGATGTTGATCTACGCTGTTTCCGAAAGCAATTAATGTTTCCAACAACAACGTAAAGGTTTAATTAAGAATGAGTACTCTATTCCCGATCGATGCTAACTAAGGATCCTGAAGAACGAAGATTTGATGTTATAATGTCCCTTACGGCCTTCCGTACTGTTCCCTGGGACAAACCAAGTGACATTTCTACGTCTGCTTGTCACATTATCTTCCATTATGCGACATGAATAATTCATAGGCTCGCAGACCTGCGAATTATGAACTTTCTACCCCAGTTATAACATCATGTTGTATCCGTTTATACTTGAAGGGAGTGTTCGAGTTTTTATTCAACGATACATTCTATTATAATGCAGTGTACAAGCTGCCTTCTTTGGCAACCATAGCATTGCTCATACAATCGTATCCGTTTGAAAAAAAAAGAGTTGGTCAATGGAAATAAGATCGTTAACCCATTACCACACAAGGCCGACTTTTAACGACCCTGGGAAAGAAGCCTTTAGAAAACACTGTGGGAAAAGGAGAAAATGCTGGTAACCAGCATTTTCTCCTTTTTCCACAATGTTTTCTACCCTATCATAGCAAAATTGCATCATTTGAGCAACACTGAAATTGTCGTCTGCAAATGCTTTCAATTTGGACAAGGCTAAAATTTTTTGTCTGGTAAAGGGTTAAGAGATTCCAATTCACCCTTTACCATACAATGCCGACTTTTAACGACCTTGAGAAGAAGACTTGCAAACATTGTGGGAAATGGAGAAAATGCTGGTAAGCAGCATTTTCTCCCTTTCCCACCGTATTTACTACCATATCACACAAAAGTTTTGTCGTTTGGGCCACCTTTAATTTGTCGTCTGGAAATACTTTCCAGTTGGACTAGTCTAAAATCTTGTCGTCTGGTAGTGAGTTAAGAAAGCACACGGACTTTTCCGAGAGAGTTGGAACATGAATAGGCCTTCTGATAGATTTCGTTAGACCAATGCCAAGAAAAGAGAGAAAAAAAAAAGATTTCTGGAATCAAAAAGTAATAATAGAATTACATTTATGAACCAAATATTGAGAAATCCCATAGTGATATACAGATCTGAATGAAAGACTAGGAAGTACATGGACAATGGATGGACACCTGAATTTGCCTGTTGCATTGTTTTAAATGCTTATCAGTTATGACTCGCTCTAAAAATTATCCCATGTTAATAACTATTTGATTTTCAGCAATTTTTTAAATGCAGCGTATAGCAACCACAAAAAAGTGGGTAGATACCATCTCTGATATTGGTATGTTTTGCAATTACCAAAACTCGGTTGATGTGTTGTTTTGCTGCTAAGACGCGCAGTTACCTTGGAACAATTCAGATTGTGTTTTACCTTTCAGCAAAACGAATCTGTCTTTAGCGACAGATCGTTTCCTAAAATCTCATTCAAAAAAGTCAAAATACTTGTTTTAGGAATTTTATTATTTTCCAACACGGTTATCTACTTGTCCAAAGATGAATCCCGGTTTTTGATTCACTGCTTTTCGTCAACTGCAATGAGTCAAAGTGGGATTTTCTAAGCATTTGTCGCCTCAAGAGTTTTAGATGGTAAAGGGTGCTAAATATCTGCAGCTAGTTGGCTGGTAAACGCAAAACAATTTGTTTCTATAGGGGGTTGCCATAACATTTAGTATATTATGTAATTTCCTCGAAAATCGGATTCCTTCTTAAATCTATAAGCGCCAAACACAGTGTCGATGTCTATGATTAAATGATAGGTCTAACTGCCAGTTGAATTTTACATCTTGACCTTCGCAAGGTTATCAGTTTGTCTTTTTGACTCCTTCTCTGGAAGGGGTAAACTAGATCTTTATTCTTGTTGATTCATAGTTATGCAAGAGGGATACTGGAGTTTGCATCTCCACCCCCACCCCGTGGAATTTTTTTTTAAAAAAAGTGGCGCAATCTGATACACACTGGGCCATCTGATTGATCAGCTTATTTAGTACCGAGGACAGGTAGTCTAAAGAGCGTAAGCCTACAAAAATTCGGCAATTTCGCGCTGAACTAGACCTAAAATATCAAAAACAAATGGACAGTCATGTGGATTCAGCCGCTTATTCGCGTTTAGGAAGTTACGTACATGTCGTGGTCCTTTATGACTGAGTGATTAAGGCGCTAGATGTCGGGGTTCAAAACCGGATGGAAGTAGTATTAGAGTGTCCTTTGGCAAGGCACTACAGACCACTAGACCATATACAAGCGAGACCGAGGAGGAAACACATAATTGAGCTGCCGCCGAGATATAACTGTAGAGCTGTTGAAAGCGAGATAAAACATGGTGTTCCTTGTCAAAGACCCGTTTCATGGTTGGTTTGAATTCACCCTCAACCACAAAATCCCGAGTTTTAACGACCCAGATGAAGAAGGGTGTCGAAAACATTGTGGAAAAGGAGAAAATGCTGGTAACCAGCATTTTTTTTTTTTTTTTTCCTTTTTCCACATTTTTTTTAACCGAATCAACGAAAACCCCCGTCATTTGTAGCCACCTATAATTTGTTGCTTGCAAATGCTTCCAATTTGAACAAGTCGCTAAATTTGTTGTCTGATAAAGAGTTCACAGGACTTACTTTAGAGGGCATTGTTATTGACGTAAGGGTTCTTACACTGAGAGATTAGATGTCGTAATTTGTTTCTAGGCAATCGCTCGATGGAATCTATCTGTTCAAGTGGACAGTTTTCTCTTTGATCTTTTCTGGAAATCATTTCTCTACAAATCTGAAAAAATATATGTCTGACTGTTTAACGCCGTTTTCAACATTATTTCAGTTATATCGCGGCGGCCAGCGCAACTATCCATGCATTCCTGGAGTCTCTTGTATCAGTACTCCGCACAATTTTCTTTCCAAGCGACTAGCTGCTTTCCCACATAACCATCGTGGAGACTATGGACAGCGGTGGGAAAGGATTGAATCCTGTTGCAATGATTATCATCAATCCTCGGTAAAAAATTGGCCGAGCCTGGGATCGAACCCCTGACACCCTGTTCTCAAGTCCTGCACGCTACCGACTGAGCTACTGGGGCTTGGCTAAGATATTTTAAGGTCTACATGTTAAACACGTATAATGATCATCAATATACTGTTACATGTATAGGGGACAAGTATAGGGGACAAGTTACTGTTAAACCTCCTGTTTAACCATTAGACTGCTAAGCGCTAAGCGCGATTCAAGGACCTTTTGCGGACAATGTAGATCAAGATCAGACTGCACAGAACGTGCAGTCTGATCTTAGATCTACACTGTCTGATAAGGAGATATTTTTTTCCCCCGTAATACGTTTGAAATAGCAAAATTTGGGTTTTTACTATCGGCTTGAAAGTTTCAATCCACTTATTTAGAAGGATAAGGATTAATATTTAAATTGCTACGTAAATTGAGTGAACTTTTTGAACTAGTGGTTACAAATCCAAAGTTCTTTTCAGCAAGAAAGCAATGAGATTGTATCAGACAATGTAGATCCAAAATCAGGGTGAACGTCCGTGTAATTTTATCTTGTTTTACACTGTCCGCAAGAGCGAACGGGGTTGCCCACAGCAGTCTAAGGTTTAAGTTTAGCCAACCGCAGATGGTTAGTTTTATTTGGGGAAAATGCACAAAATGCTAAATAAATTATTTGCCATAGCTGGGTTTTGAACCTACCACCTCCAAAAACCCATAGTCGAAGTACTCCATCGAGTGTAATGTGCGTAATGTTTAGTGTACGTATTTAGGCCTTACAACACAAACCCGGGTATAAACGACCCTGAGGAAGAGGGCTTTTGAGACTATCGCGAGCAACAGAGAAAATGTTGGTAACTAGCATTTCCTCCTTTTTATACGCCCGTCGAAGACGTGACGTATTATGGGATCACCCATGGCGAACGGGCGGGCGGGCGGGCGTCGTCCAGTTCTTTGTCCGGAGCATAACTTTGTCATCTCCAGTCCGATTGACTTGAAACTTGGCATGTGTGTTTGTTGCAATAATACGGAGTGCAGTGCAAAAGAACCATAACTCTACCTCGTGCTGTCTTTGAGTTACTTCCCTTTGATCGTCATTTTTACAGCATTTTCTGCTTGTCCGGAGCATAACTCTGTCATCTCCAGTCCGATTGACTTGAAACTTGGCATTTGTGTTTGTTGCAATAATACGAAGTGCAGTGCAAAAGAACCATAACTCTACCTGGTGCTGTCTTTGAGTTATTTCCCTCTGATCATCATTTTTACAGCATTTTCTGCTTGTCCGGAGCATAACTCTGTCATCTCCAGTCCGATTGACTTGAAACTTGGCATTTGTGTTTGTTGCAATAATACGAAGTGCAGTGCAAAAGAACCATAACTCTATCTGGTGCTGTCTTTGAGTTATTTCCCTCTGATCGTCATTTTTACAGCATTTTCTGCTTGTCCGGAATATAACTTTGTCATCTCTAGTCTGAACATCTTCAAATTTGGTATGCATGATTGTTGAAAATTTACGGAGTGCAGTGCACACGAACCATAACTCTTCCTAGCACGAATTTTGAGTTATTTCCCTTTGATCGTTATTTTTACAGCATTTAGTGCTTGTCCGGAATATAACTTTGTCATCTCAAGTCAGAGTGACTTCAAACTTGGTATGCATGTTTGTTGCAATATTACGGAGTACAGTGCGCAAGAACAATAACTCTACCTAGTGCGGATTTTGAGTAATTTCACTTTGATCTTCATTTTTACAGTATTTCTTGCTTGTCCGGAACGGAACTTTGTCACCTCAAGTCAAATTGACTTGAGACTTTGGTAAACATGTTTCTTGCATTACCTGCCCTTTACGATTATTATACCCCCTCGACAGCTGGTGGTGGGACGGGCGTATCTTGCGACAATTTGCCGCTCTTGTTCTACAATGTTTTCTACTCGTCCAAATTACATCTTTTGAGACACATTCAATTTGTCAACTGCAAATCCTTTCAATTTGGAGTAGTCTAAAATTCTGTCGTCTTTGTCAAACGTTATATTGTATTGCATTTGGAGCCGATATAGGCTACAGGTACTGGTTAAAAAATCTCAGACACGTGCCGGTTTTTGCATTATTATTCCTATAGGTATACGAGACCGGGGCATAGCTAGCCCTAAATAAAGTATACGCAAAAGAAATACCGAAGGCATTATCCGAGGCGCGAAGTGCCGAGAGGGGATAAGGGAATTTCCCAGGAAGGTTGTGTGGGGGGTGTGGGGGGGGGGTCTCTCTCCTGAGAAAATTTTTTAATTGTAAAAGCTTTTGATGGACTCTGGTCACGTTTTTTGGCAAATTTGTCTCTTTTTTTTTTTAAACTGCGTTTTTGCGTACAGGAATAGCTACGTCCCGGCAGGAGACAAATCGTTTACCAGAAGGCAATACGTTTTCTCTTTATCTGTCAACAATATTTTAGATTTGTCCAAATTGAAAACAGGTTGCAGACGATAAAATTAAAGCGACTCAAAAATCAAAAATTGTCTATGGAAGAGTTGAAAATATTTTGGCAAAAAGGAGAAAATGATGGTTACAAGCATTTGCTCCTTTTCCCACAATGTTTTCAAAAGCATTCCTTTCTTAGGTTCGTTAGAAGACGGAATTGTTTAGTAAAGGGTTAAACTTTTCTCGCGTGTGTATGTTTCGGAAAATCTGCACGTAGCATCTTGCTGTCGACGAACAAAAAAATAATAAGGCATGAATGCGGTAAAAGTATGGTGAGAAACACGAATTCTGCTATTTTAGAAAAGAAGGAATTTATGATAGTACGTCAAAGATGATTACTTTTTTTCCCGGAAAAGCACATGTAGACAGTTTAACCTTTCTTGGAAATGATAAATTAAATTACGTCGACATTTACTCTTTGGAATATGGTTGTTCTGCGTAATTTGCAATTCCAAAAGGGACATATTAGGGCGTAGGCCGGCGGATATACGCTCAAACGCAAATATGTACGCAATAACTATATAGAGCCCATAACCTCTTTTTTGAAGTGATAAATGAAAAACTTGAACATGTTGGTCCTATAAAATGTCAAACTCTAAATTGCACATTTCACCGGCATTTTATCCTTTCCACCCAATGTTTTTAAAGGCCTTTATTCTTAACTCTATATGTCAAATGCCAAATTCTTATTAGACTTTTCAAATTGAGAGCACCTGCAGACGACAAACTAAACGTGACTCAAATATTAACATTTGTTCTTTGGAAGGATAGAAAACATTGTTGGAAAACGAGAAAATGCTGGTTACCAGCATCAAAAGCTATCTTTATCATGGCCGTTAAAACTTTGGATTGTATGGTCAAGAGTTAACTCTTTACCACATAGTCCTGAGTTTTAACGACGATAAAAAAGAAGGCTTTTAAACACATTGTGGGAAAAAGAGAAAATGCTGGTAACCAGCATTTCCTCCTTTTCCCACAATGATTTCTACACTTCCAAAGAGAAATTTCAGTTTTTAGTGACATTTAATGTGTTGTCTGCAAACGCTTTTAATTTGGACCAGTCTAAAATTTTGTTGGTTGATAAAGGGTGTAAGAGTGTCGTTTTGTAAAGGGTTTACACATCGCAGATGCAGAAACGTTTAACGGCATCGTTCCGCCTGTAAATGTCATTGTGTGGATTTCATATGCCCCGTTACTAATCCTATAATGAATAAGTGAGTGTCATCAATCATAATGTCTATTTCACATTGCATGATGCAGTTCGGTGCATACCTCTCAGCGGACCGTCTCTGTTATTTCGTATATACGCATTTTGTCCCAGGCTAGGGAAAACTTTTCGTTTTGCGTTAATTTCCCAGACGGCGACTGTCTTTGTCCCGCGTTATTATTTTCGATCAATTTCTAACAACTTTTGTCGATTAATCCGATTACCCCATAGGTACTCTTTAGACTTTTCAACCATGAATGGGTTTTGGAGAGAAGTGGCCTAAAATTCCTACAAAAGAAATTTGATTGCATGAAAATATAGTGACGACAGGAGAAATTGCTAAAGGCCTATTTAGGGATGTCTGCATTTGCTTTGTAAATGTGTTCATATGTGTGATTCTACGGAGGCTTCCTGCTGAAATAAATTTACCCTCAAGGGAGGCAAAGATCCGAATATTGCGAATGCATTACTTTTTCCGTCATCCTTTACCACACAATCCCGAGTTTTAACGATCTGAGAAAGAAAGCTTTCTAAACATTGTGGGAAAGGGACAAAATGCTGGTAACCTGCATTTTCTTCTTTTGCAACAATATTTTCTTATCTTTCACAGACAATTCCCATTACTTGTGTCACATTTACTATGTCCTTTGGAAATGCTTCCAATTTGGATCTGTCTAAAATTTTGTCATGTGGTAAAGAGTTAACTAATAGGCCAATCTGTCATACAAGGCTTGCATTTGAGGAAAGTGCTCTGACTAAGTCTTTACCACACAGCAATATTTTACACATGTCCAAATTGAAAGTATCTGCAGACGACAAATAAAGTGAGGCTCAAGTGGTAGAAATTATCTTTGACACGGTAAAAACCATTGTGGAAAAGAAACAGATGATGCTTATCAGCATTTTCTTCTTTTCACACAATGGTTTAAAAAACTAGGATTGAACGGTGTTTTACACCAATAAAGATAGAATACTAGCCTGTGAGTTTTGTCCAGCCTCAAATTGATCTGCACTGTCCGCAAAGCAAATAAAGATGCCTTTAGCATCCAAATAGTCAACCAACTTTTTCTGTGCCAAGTATAATTAAGCTATGCTCTGCCATAAGGGGGCTTAATGCATCACCGTAGATCCATAAAATCTAGTTTACTTGTTTACCGACTGAATCATGAGGTAGACTGGTCCTTTGGCATGCAAACAATATGATCAATAGCAAAATATTTTCACCCAGGTCATTATGCGAAGACTGCGTAGGCTGACATGGGTTGATACTTCTTGCAGATGCATTGAGCCCCCTTTTCATAGAGCATGGCTCACATATTCACGACCTCTTTCGACGGCTGAAAATACTGTCCACTGAACCTGAGAAAAATTCTCCTAACCTTGGTTCAAGAAGCAGACGGTATAGGTTCAAGATCAGACGCATTAGCACAAAAAAGAAGGTATTGTGTTTTCAAGCAAAATATTTCTTCCCACCGAGCCACAAATCGACAAATTATGGGTAGAAATATAGCTACAATTTTTGTGCATGTGTGTTTGTGTTTTTCGTTTTCTGCCAAACTCATATCAGAGACATAGAAACAAAAGTATTTGTTTAAAAAGAAATTGTGACCTTCGCGCCAAAGGTCACTTTACGTACAACATGGAAATGTTACGCTCAAGTGGATATCAGAGTTAATTTGGTCGTCATGTCGATAGATTGGCGGGAATGAACTTCTACTTTGATATATTGAGTACGATCGAAGAACACTAATAACATGTTTGCAGCGGCCAAACGTAGTTGTTAACATTTCTCTCGGTGCGAACAAAAACTGTACAGCAATAGACAAACAAGAAATGTATCATGGATGAAAATGGCTCTGTCTGAGAAAGTGCAAATGCTACCTTTTCAATAGTGTTTGACGATAAATTTAAGATATGAATTATAATGCAGTTCTCCCCTTTTCTCCTTTGAATTTGCATCTATTTCGGACAGAAATCACTTTCGTTCTCTCTACGAAAAAGGCAAAGAACTGTAGGATCGACTGAAAGCACTGTCATTAATGATATTACTATTGATCGTGGACAAGAAATTCCTTGTAATGTCTGTCCCTCTCCAATAATTTGTCCAAAAATGGGGAAAACGCTAAATCTTCCCGCCATATCACCGACTTTGTTTAGGCACCAGAAAGATATGGAATTGGTTCGTCTATGGCAAATAGACTTTGTTGGCATAAAACCAATTGGGTCGTCCAGGCAGAATTGAGTGTCTGAATCTGAATTTATTAGATTGGAAGACCGTCAGTGGTAACCAGATATCGAAAAAGGTGTCTTGCAAACCTTTTTTTTTTTCCGTCTCCTTGAACGTCTTTGGTTTTGTGCCTTTGCGTAATTGTTTCTTAAATTCATTGCGAATGATACGGTCCTAAAATGGTCCAAAGCCGAAACACAGTCATATAGATTATAATCATTGGGAAACAATCAAACGAATTGTTTGCCAAATAATTAATTGTAGTGCGACTCTGTAAAAGAATTCATTTTAAAACATTGTGGGAAAAGAAGAAAATGTTGTAACCACCATGATACGTTTTCGCCCCTTTTATAGATAAATGCCGTCATTTAAGCCATATTTTCTTTGTAGTCTGCAAATGTGTTTGATATGGAATAGTCTGAAATAGTGTCGTCGGATAAAGATGCGTTGTAGTTAGATGCCTCAAACCGTGATACAAACTTCAATATATGTTACATAGAAATACTAATAATAATGATAATAATAATGATAATACAGAGTTCCAGATAAGGGGGAGTGATGGTATTCTAAATTCATTATTTTTCTTTCAAACCTATGTTGTGGGTACTCATTAGAATCGTCTCGATGAGAGACGAGGTTTGGTGGAGAAAAATTATTATTTTTAATATTAAAATCAAAATCACTCCCTTTATCTGGACCTCTGTAATAATAATGATCATCATCAGCGGTAACAGCAGAATCATATTCGTAATGAAGCAAATCGCTAGCAATTACAAGAAAAAGATGGTAGGCCTAAAGTTAATGTTATACAAACTTCAGCTATGCGTGCCATAACAAGACTAGTACCATTAGTACTAGCATTTGTTGTAAGTTGTTGTATGCCTTAATGTAACACAAACATAAGAAACATGTACCTAACGGGAAAAGTGCATAACTCTGGTAATCTGAAATAAGTATGCACAAAAGTGATTACAAACTCGGGAAAATGTACCTTAACTCTTTACTAAACAACATTTTTTCACTTATTAAAATTGACAGTATTTGCTGATTACAAATTAAATGTGCCGTAAACAATGGAATTTGTCTTTGAAAGGATAGAAAAAATTGTGGGAAAAGGAGAAAATGCAGCTTAATACCAGCATTTTTTTCTTTTTCCACAATGATTTTCAAAGTTTTTCAAGGTTCGTTAAAACTCGGGATTTTGTGGTACAGGGTTATATTTTAATGGCATTCTAAAAACATTGACATTATTAAAATCTTAAGTAACTACGTGAGCTTAACTGAGCTTCTTGCTTTAGGTCGGCTAGTTCAATATGTGAATAACCACTCTACTTCCTTTACAAAGGTAGCTGGACATTGCCTCCCGACAGAGAAAGTTTAAACAAAAAAATCTAACAAGAATTTTAACAAAATAAATAGTATTTATCGGTTGTGAACCAAAATTTTTCTTGCTCTGATTTCTGTTCTTTTAAGGCCCAAAGAAAACCATTAGAGAGTCGAACTCCAGAAAAGTTTAATTCGTACTACAAATTTGCAATTTGACTCCCGCATTGTTGAATTTTTATCGCTGGTGTGCCTTTAACTCAATCCAAAAAAATATGAGCCATGCTCTGGCAAAAGGGGGCTTAATGCATCTCCGTGATCCATTTTACCAAGCAGGTCATCACATAATTAGGGATCCAAAGAATACACTTAGTCTAATGAATGACTGAATCTGGAGGAAGAGTGGTCCTTTGACATACAGAAAAATGACTGACAGCGAAAAGTTTCGGCCCAAGTCAGCCTGCGCGGACAGCGCGGACTGCGCAGGCTGACCTGGGTCGATACTTTTCGCAGATGCATTAAACCCCCTTTTCACAGAACATGGCTCAAATATCTTTTTAGCATTACCCATGTAACCTTAAAATAGCAGATACGAGTAGTAACCTTTGAGATTCAAGAGAGATTGTGATCGAAAAGTGTGAATATGCTCCAACTATTATAATTGAGTGGCGCTCTAAAAAAATGTGGTTTTATGCATTATCGTGATCGATATTACCAAGCAAGTCGTCACATAATTATGGATCCATAAAATCAATTTTGTCTGACAACCGACTGAATCATGGGGTAGTCTGGTCCTTTGACATGCAGAAAATTGACCAATAGCAAAAAGTTTTGACCCATATTAGTCTTGGGGATTGCATTTACATCAATCCCCCTTTTGACAGAAAAAGTCTCATAAAAGTGCTATTTGTGCCAAAAAATGACCAGTTTGCCTTTTTAAAGAGAAGGGGACAAAAATTTACATATTTATGCTCTAATACGACAGGTGCAATTGTGCTGTTAATAGCTTATGTAGGAGAAGATAGTAAAATAGGATAGTATGTTCTAGAGATAATTAGATTTTGTGAGTTATTTCAACAGATAAGTTCTAGGGTAACATTTATTACTTCATGTTTTAATTGCATTTCTTTCTCCTCATTTCGAACCAGTCATTACCGAATTATCCGTCCATTCACAATTTCAATGGGACTTTAATCACCACATTTGTCGAATTGGGCGAAGCAACCATACGCAAAAACGCAGTTGCATACTTGTTGATTTAAGCTCACCTGAGCACATAGTGCTCAAGTTGAGCTGTTTTGATCGTGCTGTGTCTGTCGTGCGTCGTCAACATCACCTTGTGTATGCTCTAATGGCCACATTATTACACCAGTACTCATGAAATTTGGTCAAAATATTTGTCTTGATGATATCTCGGACAAGTTTGAAAATTGGTCACGTTGGGTCGAAAAACTAGGTTACTAGATCAAATCTTTCAAAAAAAAAAAAAAGTCTTGTGTGCACTTGAGGCCACATTTTCAGTCCTATACTCATGAAACTTGGTCAGCATATTAATTTTAATGAAACTCTGACGAGTTTGAAAATGGTCACATCGGATCAAAAACTAGGTCGACGGGTCTAATCATTAAAAATCCTTGTGTACGCTCTTGGGGCTACATTTTCATTTCAATTCTCATGAAAGTTTGTCTAAATCGTTGTCTTGGTGATATCTTGAAAGAGTTTGAAAATAGGGTCAAAAACTACATCATCATGTCAAATCTTAGAAAACCTCATGTACACTCTAGAGGCCACATTTTCTTTCTAATATACTCATGGAATTTGGTTAGAATGTTTTTCTGCATGATATCTTGGACAAGTCTGAAAATGAGTCATCTCAGGTCAAAAACTAGGTTACCAGGTCAAATATGGAAAAAAAACTTGTGAAAACTCTAGGGGCCATACCTTCAGTCCAATACATGTACTCATGAAAGTTGGTCAGAATGCTTGTCTTGATAATATACGAATTTGAAAATGGGTCATATTTGCCTAAAAAGGTGGTCAATGAGACAAAGTCTAGTAAAAGCTTGTGTACGCTCTAAAGTCACATTTTCAGTCCAATGCTCATGAAAGTTTGTTAGAATGTTTGTTCTGATATCACGGAGATATTAGAAATGGGTTAGTTTGGTCAGAAGGTTTAGGTAAGCGACTTCAGGGCCATCATGACCCTCTTGTTATAACTTCTGCCACAAGAATAAGCCGAAAATACCTAAAAAAAGGCTGAAAAAGGCCTGTCAATTTTCATTTTCTAAAGGAGACTCTTGTGGGTGCTGATTTTTAGCTAAAATTGAAGAATTTTTTTTTTTTTTGAAATGTTGGATTACTAAAAGTAAACATTCATTGTTTCACCTGGGCAATGTCGTGTATAGTCTAATGTTTTTATCTGTACATTCGTTACTCATTTAACAGAAATTCGTTTAGTTTAAGCAGTATTTTATACAATATGTAATGTATACATTAGTTGATATTCATTTATTGATATTCATTCTTTATTCAGATATAGTATAAGGCCTCTGGCCCACAATACAAAACCCAAACATATACAAAGCCACAAGTGGAAGAGATTGGTACTAATTAAAAAGTCTTACATGAAAACAAAAAATGAAATTATGATGATAGTGGAGAAAAATCAACTTAGGGAAGGGTGAACCTATTGGTTATAATGTGGACCACGTGTTATGAACCTTTTTCGCAAAACGAAATATGAAAACGGTTCACTGTGGTCAATATCAAGAGTGTAATGCAAATTAAATTCAAAAATAGTAGATGAGTTTTACAAAATACAATACAGTACAATATATTTCATTTGTTTCAATGTAAACATTATACATTACACAAAATAACATGAACTAGATACAAATAGTCAACGTGACGTTTTTCGATAAATGGTCTTTTTTGAAACAGAATGAGAGTAATATTAATATTGAAATAGTCAAGAAGCTGATCTAAAGATTGAAAATATGTGTAACTTCTTATTCAAAGGGAGATCTTGGTCATTTTTACCGTAATTAGTTAAACAAATAGACTTGAAAAGGAAGGAATATTAACATAAACTTTATTCGATAAGAAATAAACTTGATCTGTCTTAAACAGCCTTCGAAGATTAAAGCCCTTGTTCTAGATCTGAAAGTTTAATAGACCGAATAGATTCTTTGGCAACAAAACATAGTAATCATATACAATGTAGCTTTTTCACTTTATTTTTAATACGGAAAACTTTACCATACTAGTTAGATTCTGTATGAAAAGGCGCTGAACTCTGTCGCCACCAAAAACAGCGTATATGCATTTCAAGTCCTATACAGGGTGTCCGAAAAGTCGTGCACCATCCTGAAAACACATTCATTGTTACAGATGCTCAAATTGAGCACCATTTTCACAACATCCCACCGGATACCCTACGGAATGTTCACAACAGCTTTTTGCGGAGAGTACAGCGTTGTATTACTGAAAATGGTGCTCAATTTGAGCATCTGTAACAATGAATGTGTTTTCAGGATGGTGCACGACTTTTTGGACACCCTGTATATTGCATTCGCAGAGCGTTTTGGGTCAAGGTGTCTCAAAACTGCTGCACAGCATAGATCTACGATCAGACTGTACGATCTAATCTCTATCTAGACTGTTTACATACGAAAATGAGATTGTACTGCACGGAAAGTGTTAACTCAATCGATTATTCAATCGATGTTTTATAATGAATTTGAGAATGCTCTTTTTTTCAGCAGTCGTTTGCCACCCCGCTTAAGTTTGCTATTACCTAAGTATTTACAAACAACTGATTTTATCTTGCTCACTTTTTTCACTTGTATACATACATACATACATACATACATACATACATACATGCGAAATCATTTATTAGTCCCCTACCGGCGAAGCCGAAGGGGACTTTACGTTTGCACTCCGTCCGTCCGTCTGTCCGTCTGTCTGTCTGTCCGTCAGTCCGCACGCAATCAGTTTTCCGGACTTTTTTTCTAAACGCTGGCAGATATTGAGCTGATTTTTGGTATGTAAGTCAACCACCATGAGTTACAGATCAAGTTCGAGTTTCGTTCCGGTCCACTGATTTTTGAAGAAATTACGGGCCTTGGACTTAGAAATTTTCACCGAAAAAACAGTTTTCCGGACTTTTTTTCTAATCGCTGGCAGATATTGAGCTGATTTTTGGTGTGCAACTCAACCACCATGAGTTACAGATCAAGATCGAGTTTCACGCTGGTCCACTGATTTTTGACGAAATTATGGGCCTTGGACTTAGAAATTTTCACCGAAAAAACAGTTTTCCGGCCTTTTTTTCTAAACGCTGGCAGATATTGAGCTGATTTTTGGTGTGTAAGTCAACCACCATGAGTTACAGATCAAGTTCGAGTTTCGTTACGGTCTACTGATTTTTGACGAAATTATGGGCCTTGGACTTAGAAATTGTCACCGAAAAAACAGTTTTCCGGACTTTTTTTCTAAACGCTGGCAGATATTGAGCTGATTTTTGGTGTGTAAGTCAACCACTATGAGTTACAGATCAAGTTCGAGTTTCGTTCCGGTCCACTGATTTTTGACGAAATTACGGGCCTTGGACTTGGAAATTTTCACAGAAAAAACAGTTTTCCGGACTTTTTTATTTACAATGCTCATGTTTGGTATGTAGGTACCTGTCATTGGTACCGATCTTCTGTGGGTTATATGTCCAAGGTCAAGGTCAATAATTTTAACCCTTATGAAAACTTATCCTCAAAACTTTTCATAGTCATTTCTCTGTATATTCAAAGTACTTAAGTTATAACACTTATACATGGTAAGCCGGTACCTCTCATTGGTACACACCTGCTGATGATAAGGTCAAGGTCATCTCACAAGGTAAAGGTCATAATTTCAGAAAATTTGCTTTTACGGGGGCATTTGTGTTTCACAAACACATCTTTCTTAGTAAAACTTCTTCAATGAACTTACTTTAACAATGAAAATGCTTATATACCTGGCTTTCATTAAAGCATTGCATACAAAGACAGACACGATGTTTATAATTCTGAAAGGGGGTCAAATACGTTCTTTCTCCTCCACAAAGTTTCACAAACTATACCTGCCAGCGATACATACGGCCGGTAGGGGACTCGGTATTGCTATGCTATACTATCAAAATGCTTGTTTATTTTACCATTCAGCAATCCTGCATCATCAAGTGCATGTCATGTTCTAAATTGTTTGTTTTCAAGCGACTTACCTACCACTGGACGTTGACTTTGATTTTTCATAATTATGCTCATGGGAATTATGGACGTCGAATGGTGAAATAGTCATACATTTGGTAGTCCGGACCATAATTTCCATGTTTATGGATGAACATGTATATTAAACTTTTTCGACACATTTCAATAACTCGTAGAAAATATCATTGTGATCTACTGGTGAGTCGCTTCAAATTTTGAATTCAAAGGACATTCTAATGATTAAATCGCTTTTTTGGTAGGGTTAGACAACCCCGATCAGAGAGGCGTATCATTTTACTATAATCACACCGAATCGATTAATTTTTCATTACGTTAGTTTCGTTTTCTTTTTTTCAGCAGACTCAAAAAACTGGATATGTCTATCTCTGTATTTGGAGCTTTGTATATGTGGTTAAAACCTTTTTTTCTTAATGATTTGATTCATGTGTTGCTTAGTAAAGTTGATTACATAGTAAAGTTGGTTTATACACAAATTCATTTTTTTTTTTTTACTCTCGAGTCTCACTTTTTTTCCCCAAGTGCCTTGACGGATAGTATAGACTTAATTTCAATCATGCAAGTAGTATTGAAACACTGGTTCTTTTAGAAGCTTTCTTATAAGATGTTTCATGAACGTATTTAATTTTATGGTTTTATTTTCAATCCGCATGTTTCACGAGTCATAGTATATAACTGTTTCCATGAATTACAAAGATGATGCTCGCATTAGTATCTTCTTTTTTTTTTAGATACATGCACATGTATTTGAATAATGTTTTTTATTAAAAGGATTCAACGTCTACTTAGTAGCATCATCAAACAATTGGATTTATGTATTAATACTGCATGTGAATCTCTGTTGTTGAGTAAAAAAAAAATAACGTAGGTCTATTTTTCCCCAATTCCATTTATTTTCGAGTTCACTCGACAAAACCGATCACTCGCTATCTCTTCTGGACGTAACTTGCATGTTTTGACGTCTGTTTGGTGTGTCTGAGGATTATATAGCCTTTTAATCCATAACCAAACAATTTCGTAGACGACCCTGCGGAAAAAGATATTTGAAAGCATTGTGGGAAAAGGGGAAAATGCTAGTAATCAGCATTTTCACCTATTCCTACAATGTTTTCTAACCTGTACTAAAGACAAAACTCACTATTTGAGTAGCATTTGATTTGTCGCCTCCTGCAGATGCTTTCCAAAATGGAAGAGTGTAACATTTTGTGGTCTAATAAAGAGTCAGTGTTTTCATGTGAACTCTTTACTAGACGACAAAACTTTAGACTTGTCCAAATGTAAAGCATTTACTTAACACAAATTTATTTCTATTCAAATGATGTGATTTGCCTTTGGAACGGTAGAAAACATTGTGGGAAGAAGAGAAAATGCTGTTTAGCAGCAGCATTTTCTGATTTTCTCTCAACGTTTTTAAAAGCTTTCTTTTTAAGAGTCGATAAAACTCGAAATTGTGTGAGAGAGTGTTTATAAATTTATTTATAAAGTTTTTTTTTTTAATTAAGTTTATAAATTACTGTGTAATGTGTGTATACAAAATTTCTTGTACTATTTAGAAAGTTTCCTGATTTTAATGCAAAGCTGACTAAAAACATTGAATATCGTCAAAATTTATATTTTCGAAAAATTATAATTATATTTCCCTTTCAGGTGACAAGAACGATTTAAGGTTTATAGAACGTTGCAAATTAATACTAGACTCCTCAAAACATGCAGTCTTATTTTGGATATGCACTGTTCAGTAGTTTGTGAAATATTGTGGCAAAAGCGGCACTTATTTTGTTACTTTTTTCCACTGGAATGAAAAAAAAAAAAAAAAAAGACTATTTTAGTGTTTCAAAGGTTAATTTTATATGTAGAATCGATTCCATTCAGGAATATATGAATGTTACTTCAGTTATTAGATGGCGTCACACCATTTTTTTGTTTGGCCATATCTAATTATCTGCGTTATATATAACTTCAGTCTGATTTTATCAAAAGTCATCTTTTATTCAGCTCTCGTCCTACTTGATTTGTCGTCTCTTTCATTGGTTTGTTACATTACATTCACTGCCCGACCTTTTCTAGGGAAAAATGACTTACTAAAGCGACATGTAACCACTGATGCCATGTCTTTTATTCAAATCATGGTATGCTTTTTCATTATAGTCTTTCTGTTGCAATCATTTGTGTTTGTTCTGTGAGGTAATTTTGTGTGTTGTGTGTTATCTCCAACCCCGATTAAAGAGCATGTAAATGTCTTCCGTTATTTAATTATTAAGGCGCTGAATGTACTCAGAAGTTCTCGATTAAGACGCCTGCTTATTGAATATGTCCTTCGGGGAAACTCTTCGGTGAGGCACAGCAGAGCCATTGGTCATCAGCAGAGCCACCGATCTGAAGCAGAGCCATTGTTCGCATACTGGTGGAAACTGGAACATATGAAACGATCTGTCGCAATTTAAAAAAAAAAAAACGAAATGAGCCATGCTCTGGTAGGAGAGATTTAATGCATCTCTGTGATGAATGATACGAAGCAAAACACCACATCGTTTCAACAGATCGATATTATATGATACTCTGGCTTTGCAATAGCTAAACTTTTCTCCTCACTGAAAATATTCGTTACATTTACATTACATTGTATTTACCGACTTGAAGCCTCAATAGCCGATATTAGTAAACAAGGCGGGTATTAAAATGCATTTGAATTTATGGCATACCTTTTAAAAGTATGGAAATAATGGTGAAGATGACAAACTGTTATTCTATAGTCAGTTCAAATGTTTGTCGCTGGCAGGAAAATGAATTCTAAAATCAGGAAAAAAAGTAAACAAAAGATACAGCGATCTGCCAACTTTTGACCTACTTTTAAAATTCATTTACAATCATAGATTGTCGTGTAAAACAATAATATCCATAATTTTTAAATGGTATGATTTGAAGTTCCCTATTACTCATTTTAAGTCGAATGTAGAATCGTGTTTAAATCAATACATTAGCAATATCTATGGCCATAAAGAATGAAAAGAAGTTTCAGATTTTTCACTGGAAATAAATCTTGGTCGGGAGAAAATTACGTCAGGTCAAAATTGTAAACAATGAGGGAGTGTATCGCTAGAGTCATTTGCATACCCTCCATCTAAAAATAGAAAGCTAGACTGCTTGTTGTTTCAACACGGGAAATGGCGCACTCGTCTATTTGTAGGATCCCTTCTTTCAGCAATCCAAAAACGCTTAATATTAATGCACACATATGAATTGCAAGGCGAAGGTCGTACACAGTCGCGTGACAAGCATCATGCGATATCATCGATTGAACGAGTGGACAGCCGCCAAGTCAAAAAATTGAATTTTCTATCCGTCGTAATCTATGCAATCTCGCAACCGCTAGGTGTATTATTTGTCATGAAGCCACAAAAATAACTATAGTTTCATAAAATATCGACGAAATTGGTTGTATTTGGCTTAAAATGAATAAGTAGGAAACTTTGAATTTAAACGCGTTTACAATCCGCTTTGTTTACTTTTTGGCAGCTATTAGGGCTGTAAGAATTACCACGCTTTTCATGTCGTGTTTCGCGCCTTGTATGCATGGTTTTCTTCCTTTTTTCGAAACATCTATCTTGTTGTGAACGCAAAAGCATCAACCCCCCCCCTTCTTTCCTAGATATAATGCTCACATATGAAATTCACAGTTTACAAACATCAGTTTTCCCTCGTTTACTATCACAGTTCAACCTTCTTTTTGTATACTTTTTGATTTCTACCAGATACTCTTAAGTTCGTTCATTCCTTCTTTTCTATAATTAGCTTTTCCTTTTTTCTGCCGTGAAACGAGTTTACTACGATATATTCCTCTTGCTTTTCTTGTTCTTTATTCTCTTCCAGATTCAGAAACTCAAGACTCTCTTCAAGCAATTATTTTTAACAAATATCTGCTGCTCGTTTAACCGAGCTTTGGAAAAAGAAAAGCAATGCTGAACATTTTCATTACAAAAATTGAAAACCTTTCAGCAACACTGTTGGTTGTGTTAATCTCAGTTTTGATGGTAATTGCTTGGAATTGGATATAATCGTGATGTGCATGGCGATCGTAGTTTGAAAAAGCCTCAAGTTTTGCTGCGAGATAAAATAAACGACAATTTCTGTTGCAAAAAATAATTATATATTTGCAGCAAATGAAATGCATTTTTATCATAGTTTAAATTGACGAATTATAGTGGTCAACGACTTTTGCACAATAACATTTAAAATATATTGAGTTGTATTTTCTTAGGGTATTGATCATTAGGATATTGAAAAAGAATAAAGTGTAAAATCGATTGAAAAAGCTTTAAAACATTTATCTTTAACCTTGTTACTGACATGTTTCTTGAAAGCATAGATTAAGATTAGCCTGTACGGTATGTACGGCTAGCTAATGGATCTGCATATTGTACCTAACGATAACGAAACGTATCTTTGTATCCATTTAGCCAGTATGTTCAGACTTCAAAAAAAAAAGACTAATTGATCTTCAAGGTGGTGAAAAATGTAATGTTTTACTTAAAGCGGAACATTAATGATAAAGGTTGTTTTATATTTGCAAATTATTTGGGTCGTGTCATTCTTTTAACGAAATTAGAAAGAAATTTAGTAAGAATGAAAAAGTTCAGCATGAAGTACCTTTTTCCTCGGTTTGAGCTGCAGAGCGGAATATCTACGCAATAACTAACATTTGTCTTTGATGTATACAACACACTATTACTTATTATTTTGCCTCAAATCAACGTGACCAGACGATATTCTTTACAAGTCTCTCTCTGTCAATTTTAGCATATACAAACTCTCATAAGGTACATATTCTGTGAATTTTGTAAGATCCCCAAACCCCCAGCTATATTTCATCGTTCTGTGAGCATAGATGTATTTGCCTTGCTACTTAACCATTAACCTGATTACATATCGTGTATACTTATTGTGCCAGAGAAAATTATGCCAGAGACATTGCTTGAGTACAAGCTCCTCGGCTGCCCTTACTATTGTAACTTCGTCTTCCGTATCTAAATTAGTCTCATTGTGTGCATATCTATTGCTGTATCCCTGAAGTGAGCTTTGTAGGTGTTTTCTGCCATCGGCGTCTTCTGGATGAGAGGGTGAGAGACATCTTGCTGCCAGTATTTGCTTGACATGATATGTTAAATCTCAAATGCTTCAAGTTGGGTGCTATCTCTGTTTAAGAATTTCGGAGGAATTATGTAACTTCTAATTGGTTTGTGCTTGTTTACAATGATATTTTAATTCTTTTCTGTGCATACCAAACACCATTTTAACTTCTCTAATATAGGCCTATCGTCTCAAACCGAGATGCGGAGATACCGTCTTGTGTAGTAATGAAAAAAACACTAATGATTGACAGTTATTGCTGTAGAAAGCATGTAGAAAAGCAACTGCTCCGTAATGCACATGCTGGACAGGACATTTTTAAGTTGTGAAAATATCTTATTCGAAATATGGTCATGTTGAAGTGACGGGATTTGAATGTCATCGCCAATCTAGACTTAAACGTTTCTTTGCTTCCTTCATGAATTATGATGTGAGTACGTTTGCAGAGTGTGAGTAAGAATTTCAGTTCTCTGCTGCTTATCTACTTTCAAACCATTTGTTGTTCTTTGAGGTAGTGGGTGATGCATTTTCTTTCATTTTTGTGCTATCAGTTAAATATCTCAGCGACTCGTACATGTTGGTCTGTGTAACATGGTGTGGTTTCTAGAATTACCTCCAACGTCTTGAAAATGAAATACATGTTTGTTAACCCTTTGGGCGCCAAGTATGCGAAGTGTAAAAGAGCCATACTCTAGCTAAAGGGGATGGTATTCAATGCATCTCCATGCCTTATTAAACCAAGCAAGCCATCAAATAATCATATATCCATAAAATAGATTCTATTTAACAACCAACTGAACCATGAGTCAGAATAGTCGTATGACATGCAGAAAAATTACCAGTAGCAAAATGTTTCGACCAGGTCAGCCTGCGCGGACTGTGCAGGCTGACCTGGGTCGATACTTTTTGCAGATGCATTTTAACCCCCTTTTACAGAGCATGGTTCGTATTTGAGAAGGCAACAGTAACCAGTTAATTTAACTTTAAGAATTTTTCAGTCAGAACATCTCACAAAGCACCTGACAGAATATATTCAATATTTGATGCAAGTTCTTTGCAGTGTGATCTTGATCTGTATGCTTTGCAGATAAAAGATTGAATATCGCGTTTGGCGCCGACCGGGTTTCTGTAAGTGTGAAAAAGATTTTAATTCAAGAATAACAATAAGGGCTAATACCAGTGTCCTTGTTTCTAATCCTGTCTTTTTTAGATTTCAGGGTATCTCCCGGTGTTTACATGTTTGTTAGATTCCATGCCAGGCAGTAGATTGCATTGGACAGTTTCAAAAATAATTATCTACTACTTGTTAAGGCCCAAAACCTCTATTTTAAACAAACAACAGTGGAAAATCAAGGGACATTCAAATCCTGTCATTTACCGTTTCTTTCGTGTTTTCCTTTTCACAGGTAGTGGCAATAGTTTCCATTTTGTTCATCGTTCTGTCAACAATTGCACTGACACTGAATACTATGCCTGAATTCCAAACTCATTCAAGTGGTGATGGAAAACCTGGTCAGAAAGTCAAAATAGACACTTCCAAGGATAATCCAGACCTCTCAGTGGTTGAAGCCGTTTGTATTGGATGGTTCACTCTGGAATATTTGGCAAGATTTTGGGCTTCACCAAATAAATGGAAGTTTTTCAAAGCCCCTTTGAATATCATCGATTTGTTAGCAATTCTTCCGTACTTTATATCGCTAGGCTTGAATAAAACAAATGAAAGCACCACAGCCAAATTTCAAAATGTAAGACGAGTAGTGCAGATTTTTAGGATAATGCGAATTCTACGTATTCTTAAGTTAGCAAGACATTCAACCGGGCTACAATCCCTCGGTTATACGCTTCAGCGAAGTTATAAAGAATTAGGCCTACTGTTAATGTTTTTAGCGATCACTATTTTATTATTTTCAAGTCTTGCCTATTTCGCTGAAAAGGACGAACAAGATACAAAATTTACCAGTATTCCTGAAACGTTTTGGTGGGCTGCTATCACTATGACCACAGTTGGCTATGGTGATATATATCCAACCACCGTTGTTGGTAAAATAGTGGGTAGTGTGTGTTGCGTATGCGGTGTTTTAGTTATCGCGTTACCTATTCCAATTATTGTTAATAATTTTGCCGAGTTCTACAAAGATCAGATGCGACGAGAAAAGGCACTGAAAAGGCGTGATGCTCTTGAAAGAGCTAAAAGAACCGGAAGTATAGTTTCTTTTCATTCAATTAATCTACGTGACGCATTCGCTCGGAGCGTTGATCTCATGGAGGTTAACGTTTCCGGGCAGAGAAATGCCTTCGAGGAAGGGAGTATTGACAGCAAGAACACGAGCCCACCAATGTGTATAATGAAAGTGAACAATGATGGCACAAAAAGCGTGTCTGGAAACGAAAGCTGTGAGTCGAAAAGTCTACCAGGGATGTCCAACCCTAGCGCAACAAATCTACTCGATGCAGACGAGGAATCACTGCGCAGAATGACGTCGTCGCAACCTGAACTCAATGCCAACATACAGGTATGATAATTGCTTTGTGATTTTAACCCATTCAGTATCGATTAACATTTTTAAAGGCGTTAAAAGACACAACCATTGTAACTGAAAGGCTGCTGGATTAGAATATCTGACATATACTGGACATTGTAGATCAAGGGTTCTTTTTCTATATTGTCCGCAAAAAAAAAAAGCTTTACCCTTTAGGAAATGACAAAATTTTGGACTAGACGTAATTGAAAGCATTTGCAGACTACAA
Source organism: Hippopus hippopus (assembly GCA_946811185.2). Lineage (NCBI taxonomy): Eukaryota > Metazoa > Mollusca > Bivalvia > Cardiida > Cardiidae > Hippopus > Hippopus hippopus. Next base: position 46,715,327 of record OX328099.1, on the reverse strand, counting down.
AATAAATATGCCTCAAAAATTGAAATTTGTCTTTAGATGGGTAGAGAACATTGTGGGAAAAGGAGAACATGCTGGTTACCAGCATGTTCTCCTTTTCCTACGATGTTTCTAAGGCTATCTTTCTTACGATCGTTAAAAGCCGGGATTGTGTAGTAAAGAGTTGAATAGCGCTTTTGCGTTTGACTTCCAAAGGATAAATATTATTGAAATTGTTTCAAAATACCAAACGAAGTTTACATTTCAATGTTAATATTTGATATGGGATTTCACATGATATCAGGAATGTAGGTTAAAATATCAGAGGTAAAAATGTCAGAGGTAAAAAAGCCAGAGGTGAAAATACCAGAGATAAAAATGTCAAAGTGGTAAATAAACCAGTGGAAATAATGTCATAGGTAAAAATGTCAGGTGTAATAACTGTGTGTTGTGTGTATGTGTGTGTGTGTGGCGCGCGGGGGAAGGGGGGGGGGAGTGGAGTGGGAGTTGAAGAAAGCAGTAGCCTTCAAGTTAGCTCAGTAAGTCAAGGGATAGCAGGTTCAAAATCTGGCCGGATTTCTGGCCTCTTAATCATCCGAGATAGTAAATCATACTCAAGATTGGTTTATAGACAATTAGAAGAAATGTGTGGACTAGGATTGCATACTATCATGTAAAATACTTTTTCACAGAATTTTTTTTCAGGATTGCTATGTTTTCGAAAGAGCAGTATTTGGGAGAACTTCATTGAAATTCCCGTTTATTGCAATTTATGAACAATTTTGCACAGATACCTCATTGCTTTTATTCAATTTTGATTGGAAAACTTGTGCTAAAACATCAATAGAAAAGCAAGGACGTAAATGAAATGTTACATCTAGCATCTACCATTCATTTATAAATCATCAAACATTATGGCAAAAGAAAAATCATCCTTTTGCTTCCGTTCATATACATGTATATAAATTACACAAGTCTTTTTGTGTCCAACAACAGAGGAAATTTGAAGAACATTGTGAATAAACAAGAAATTATGTCCCTCCATCCTCATATATGTGTATATAAAAAGGAAATTCAACCGAAGGTCAAGCCCATTTATTGGGTGGCGGCCCGGTTTCAATCTACGTAAATAAATGGAATATATAAGTGGAATATATGAAGATTAACATAAAATAGGATAAACAACATTTCATGCTCCAGTTGCTTCGATTTTTCATGGCGTTTTACCATGTATTGTATATAATCTAACCACGTATATATCCTCACATGCACAATCAACATTACACTTTCTTTATACTTTCTACTTTTTTTGAACATAAAACACACACCAAACAGGAATAGTATTTTTGTGTTTATTACCGTTTCATCAATTATCGATACTGTTTCAATGGAAGGTTTTGAAAATAATGACATATCAGTAAAATTGTTGTATTTTATTAAAGGTTATGGATAAATTAAAGATATGTTCCTACAATTGTCGTGGTTTGAATAGCACTAAAAAACGATTTGATTTATTTGCACTTTTTAAGGAAAAGAAAGTTGACGTTTTATGCTTGCAGGAAACACACTTCACTGAAGAAATTGAACACAAAATTTATCAACAGTGGGAAGGAGTATGCTTTTATAGTCATGGTTCTTCTAACTCGAAAGGTGTGGCTATTCTACTTAGGAAAGTATTAGATATTAAAGTAGCGGAATGCAAAAAAGATAATAATGGGTAAATTATTGCGCTTAATATTTCTTACGAAAACACATCATTTATCCTTGCAAATATATATGCACCAAATTCTGATAACCCTGATTTTTTTAAAAACGTGTTTGATAAAATTAAGTCTTTTGATAATGTTCATAGTTTTATAATTTGTGGCGACTTTAATCTAGTTTTAGACCCATCAATAGATTATGAAAACTACAAGTACAGTAACCACAATGAAAAATCAAGAAAATTTTTAACAATGCAAATTAATGATAACGAGCTTGTTGACCCTTTTAGACATTTACATGGGGCTACAAGAAAGTATACATGGAAAAGGTTAACACCATTACAAAAGGGAAGGTTAGATTTTTTCTTAATTGATCAAAACCTTCTTTCATTTGTTAGAAACTGTGATATAGATATAAGTTACAGGTCTGATCACTCAATAATTGTGCTTGAACTTCAGTTTTCAAAGCAGGAGCATGGAAAAGGATTTTGGAAGTTCAATAATTCATTATTAAAAGATAAAGAATATGTCGACTGTATAAACAAAAAAATAGATAGCGTAATCTTGCAATATTGTTTGCCAGTATACAGTACTGAAAATGTTCTAAACGTTGATAAATCACAGTTACAATTTATAATAGATGATCAACTTTTTTTGGAAACATTGTTAATGGAAATACGCGGGGAAACCATTTCATTTTCTACTCATAAAGCCAAAACAAAATGTATAAGAGAAAACTCCATTGAAAAAGAAATTTCCTATTTAGAAAATAATCTTAATGAAACAAACAAAGACAGGCTATGTTCACTACAATTAGAATTGGAAACTTTAAGGAAGGAAAGGCTAAATGGTTTTTTCATTAGATCAAGATCAAACTGGATTGATAACGGAGAAAAAGTAACTAATTATTTTTGTAATTTAGAGAAACAGCATGTAGCTTCAAAAACTATGCATTATATAGAAAAAGAAGATGGAACTCACATATTTGATCAAAAAGAAATTTTAAAAGAAACCAAACGATTTTATGAAAATTTATATACTGAACCAAATAACGTTGTTGATTTCGATCTTTCTGAACAATTAGCAGGGTGTTCTGTAAAAAAAAAATTAAATGAAAAACAGAAAAAGGATATTGAAGGACTGCTACAATACAATGAGGTCACAGATACCCTAAAGAATATGAAAAATGATAAGAGCCCCGGAAATGAAGGATTTACTTCAAATTTTTATAAGTTTTTTTGGAATAAGATTGGTCATTTTGTAGTAAAAGCTTTAAATCAAGCGTTTATATCTAAATCATTTTCACGGAATGTTAAACTGGGAACAATAACTTGTATTCCGAAAGAAAATAAAGAAAGACAATTTTTAAAAAATTGAAGACCAATCACGCTTTTAAATGTTCTATATAAACTTGCATCTGGAAGTATTGCTAAAAGAATTAAGAATGTTTTAAATGATATAATTTCAAGTGATCAAACGGGTTTTTTACAAGATAGATTCATAGGGGAAAATACCAGATTGGTGTATGATATTATGCAATATTGTGAAGAACATAGAATACCTGGATTGTTAATGTTAATTGATTTTGAGAAAGCTTTTGACTCCTTATCCTTTAACTTTATTGAACAAACGTTATCTTTTTTTAACTTTGGTGAAATGGTTCGAGAATGGATTAAGTTATTTTTGTATAATACGGAAGTATGTGTTCAAGTTAACGGTTTTCTTACGGATTATTTCATGGTCAAAAGGGGCTGCAGACAAGGAGATCCAATTTCAGCATACATTTTTATTCTTTGTACAGAAATTCTTAACATCAAAATAAAAAATGAAAAAAATATCACAGGAATAAAAGTAAAACAACGAGAATACATAATATCACAATTTGCAGACGACACAACCCTTTTTTTAGATGGTTCAGAAAAATCGCTCAAAAGTACATTACAGTTACTTGAAAATTTTTCACATATTTCAGGCCTGAGGGTCAATTTCGATAAAACGAAGCTAATATGGATTGGATGCATGAAATATAGTTCAAGATCTATTAAAACAAAATGGAAACTATCTTGGGGGGAAACACAATTTAAATTACTTGGGATACATTTCAATGTTGATCTGAAACAAATGATAAAAAATAATTTTGAACCAAAACTACAAAGCATTAAAAATAGTATATCCTACTGGAATAGGAGAAAACTAACTCCTATTGGAAAAATAACTGTAGTTAAAAGCATTTTAATCTCCTTACTTACCAACCTGTTTATTAGTTTACCATCACCATCGGATGAATACATGAAAAGTTTAAATGATATGTTATATAAATTCGTATGGGATGGCACGGCTAAAATAAAACGGAGTATTTTTATAAAGAAGTACACAGAAGGGGGTCTAAAAATGATAGATGTAAATAGCTATAACATGAGTATGAAAATTAAATGGTTAAAAAAACTTGTTGCTAGTGGTAAAGGCGACTGTTATATATTTATTAATGGAATATTTGATACACAAAAATTATTCAATTTAGGTATTTCGTATTGTAAACAAATCGTGAAAACTATTAAAAATGATTTTTGGATTGATGTCCTACAGTCTTTTACTACATATATATCGAAATGTAAATTTACAAATTGGGCAGATATAATGAATATGCCATTGTTTTATAATAACAATATCATAATCGAGTCAAATTACGTCTATGACTCCATAATGTACACTGCCGGTATAAGATATATCAAAGACCTTTTAAATGAAAATGGTCATTTTAAAATTTGGAATGAAATCAATAAACTTACCAATAATAAAACAAATTTCTTAAGATACTACAGTTTATTAAACTCAGTTAAGAGCTTCTTGTCGAAGCATCATATACTAATTCAAAAGAAATTTCTAAATGAATACCATAACCCTAGCATTAACTGTTATTTTTTTCAAATATTAACTAAAAAAGAGATAAACAAACATATTTACAACAAATTAATTGAGAACAGAGAAACTCCGTCATGTAGAGTCAAGTGGAACTCAATATACAATGATTTAGAAATTGATTGGAATCTAGTTCACGGAAGTGTTTTTAAATGTACTCAAGATACTTATACACAATGGTTCCAGACAAGAATAGTTCACAGGATCCTCCCAACAAATTCGCTACTTTTCAAAATGAACTTGATCGATACTAATTTATGTACTTTCTGTGGAACACATGAAGAAACACTTTTACATTTGTTCTATAATTGTGATTATATAACGCCTTTGATGAATAAAATTACAACAATATTAAAAAATTTTGACCGCAATTTACAAATAAATAGTAGAATTTTTCTTTTGGGCACATATAAAACAAACTTTTTGTTAGACAATTTGCTTTTAGAAGTTAAAAAATATATTTACTTTTGTAGAAATAAAACTTATAAACCGTCACTTATTGGTATGAAGAATTTTCTTACTACCGCTGTGAATATCCATAGTAATACGAAAACGACTGGGCTTGAAAACTATAAAATGACAATTGTGGAACATATCTTAGAACGCCTTCCATAAATCACTATCGATTTCAGAATAAGCATAGTTTTTTTAAACACACAATAAATGATGCCATTTTTTTTTATTTTGCACCAATCAATTTCATCATATTTTTGTTTTTCACACACACACACACACACACACACGCGCGCGCGCACACATACGCTTTATTGCCACAGATTTTAAACTGAAATTATTTCATTTTTCATAATGCTACCTTTTTGAAAAGATGAATGTATGTGAGCCGTTCTCCGTTAAAAGGGGGCTTAATGCAACTGCGAGAAGGTATCGACCCAGGTCAGCCTGCGCAGTTCGCGCAGGCTGACCTGGACCGAAACTTTTCGCTAAAGGTCAGTTTTCTGTATGTCCAAGGACCTAGTGATTAGGTCGGTTTTGAGAAAAAAAGTGGCTGTTGTGGATTCAAAAGTATATGATGGCTTGCTTGGCATGATGGATTACGGAGAGGCATCGAGCACCTTTTTGCCAGAGAATGTCTCATATATATTATTGTATGTTTTTATAAGAAAATGTTTTCCTTCATGAAGTTATTGTAAATACGTTTAAATGTTGTTAAATACGTTTATAGTTTATATCGTTTATATGTTTAGAAATGAAACTAACACTCTACTAACAGCTTATGTAAGGTATGGTGGGGGATGACCACGACCCCCACGTACCTATTGACGTGGTAAATAAAGCAAAAAAAAAAAAAGAAATTGTCCGTAATGTGCTCATAATGAGCAATTTCTCCTTTTGTTCAAATGTTTCCTCATTTATTTTACAACAGTATGAACAAGTTATCTGTTATCAAATGAAGATGCTATGATGTGATGTACATATCTGGTGAGGGGTCAGAGGCAAATGCTTTTCGCTAGAATATGTGTGTTTCAACCTGGTATCAAATCCACAGCTGAGCTAACCTGGATGGCTACTACTTTTTCCCAACATCTGGCGTTTTCACCTATGTCATTATTTCCTCTGGCATATTTACCACTTTGACTGTGACATTTTTACCTCTGGCATTTTTACCCCTGACATTTTTACCTCTGACATTTTTACCGCACACCGATTTCAGGGGTTTAAGTCTAAAAATGTTTTTGCCATTTATTATTTAAGTGGTCAAACACGGCATGAAGTAAAATTCTAACAGCATCATGATATTTAATCATGAAATTTAAGCGCAATATTAACGTTTGAGAATTCTTAAACGGTTTCTCCCTGCTATAGCTCTGATATCTATATTGCCGTTATTCAAAGTTTTGCTTGCTATATTATTATCACAGTGCATGTGTTCGACCTCTAGAAGCATGTGCATTATGGCATCGATAATATTTGAGCAGCGCTCTGGAAGAACGGGTTTACTGCATGTTAACAAGCAAGTCATCTCATAATTATGGACCCCATAAAATCCATTTTATCTATCAACCGTATCATGAGACAGAATGATCATGGACACGTGGAAAATTTAAAACTAGCAAAATGTTTCGATTCGGATTAGCCTGCGAAGACTGCACCACTGGCGCTCGATCTTAATTTAAAATCGTTGCTCGATTTTAAATTAAGATCGAGCGCCAGTGGACTGCACAGGCTGACATGGGTCGATGCTCTTTGCAGATAAATTCTCATCTTTTCACAGAGCATCACTTATGTTTTGAGTTTTTAAAATTATTCACAAAAATGAATTGCAGCACACGACTTTATAAACATCGTTGTGAAATACCGAGATGCAACATTAACCCTTAAACTGCTGAATAAGTCGAATTAACTCATTACCAAACGACAAAATTTTTGGCTCGTCCAAATCGAAAGCAGTTGCAGACGACAAAATAAAAGTGACTGAAAATTTGAAAATTGTTTTGTGAAGGGTAGAAAACATTGTGTGAAAAGGAGAAAATGCTGGTTACCAGCATTTTCTCCTTTTCCCACAATGTTTTCTAAAGGCTTCTTTCTCAGGGTCGTCAAAAGTAGGGATTGTGTGGTAATGGGTTAAACTTTCAAATCATTAGTACCGTATTTTCCGGACAATAGGCAGCGGCCTAACGGTTAAAAAATCGGAAAGTTTCAAGAGCGCGGCCTAAAAGACGAAGCAGCTTATACGTTAATATTATTTTTCTAAATGATCTATTAGTGCAGCCTGTAAAACTGAAAATAAATGAAAACCAGTTTACGATTCTCCATGTGGGCGCCATTTTGGTTCACGTCCCCATAGTATTTTTCAAATATTCCTTTAAGTTGGTAGATAAATTAATCTGCTTGCAAAGTTTCGAATGTGTTAACTCTTGACCAACCTAGATATTCACACCTGTTGAGTGGTGATGTCGATTGGTACCAATCAGTGGTTAAGTGCGAATGTAATTCGGCTTTATTCGGTGTGTACCGTCAGTTAATCAATCGAAGTGACAATTTGACAATTTCGAAATTCCTCAAAACATTCGACAAGGGATAAATATGATAACGGTCTCAAGTCATCTGAGTGATATGATCTTCAGAAGGGGAAATCACTTCAATGGAAAGAGGAAAAAAAAAAAAGCGAAAACAACGGATAGATTGGTTTCATGTGTTTACTATAATACAAATACCGGTATATATATGTATATCTATAGATCGACGACATTGCACATTAACCAAGCATACCGGCGGCGGCCTACGCGCCGTTGCGGCCTATACAGTTGAGCGTCTTTTTGTCTGGAAAATACGTTAAAAACCTTAACATTGCTATTTAGGTGTTATCTTTTAGCGGGCAATATCTTCTTACCGGACAGTGTAGATTCAAGATCAGACGGCACGTTCAGTGTAGTCTGATCTTGATCTTCATTATGCGCAAAAGGTCCTCGAGTCGCGTTTGGCAGCTTAATTATTAAGTTTAGCACTGTTGTCTCAGACGTTTTACAAAATTATCACGTTTGGTCAAAGAATAGATCACTAGGCAAACTCTTTCGTATTACAAAAAAAACTTGTGTGGCTTTTGAGTCTACGTATCAGTTCAGTGTTCACGAACCTTATTCAATTTGGTTATGATAATATCTTGGATTAATCTGAATTTGTGTCGCATCAGATTAAATGCAGGCTACAAGGTCAAGTCTAAGTGAAAACCGTATATGCCATGACACAGTCATCATGTTTTCAGCAAGTGATTTAAGTCTCCACAGGCCGAACGCCAACAGGGTTATGTCATGGCCATGTGTCCGTCCGTGCGTGTCTCCGTAGATACATGCATGTTCTAACTTTTATTTCAAACATCTCTGAAACTACCCATCCAATTTTTATGAAACGTCACAGAAATTATCCTGTCATGGCCCTCTTCAGAGGTTCTTCAAAGAATTTGATTCCAGTAAAAACTCTGCGTTCTGGTGTCCATGGCAACAAAACTTAAAAAATTATTGGGAATTTTTTAAAATCTTCTCGAACGAAACCATTAGACCTGGGGCTTTCGAATTTACTTTTTATCTTGTGGACCCGAACTTTGATTATTCAAATAACAGCCCAGGGGGTCAAAGTGACCTGACACAGGGGTCACAATTTTCAAATGGGCTATTGCGAAAACTTCAAAAATCTTCTTGTATTTAAATATAAGGCCTATGACTACCATATTTGACATACAGCTTCGTCAAGTGGACCTCTATTCTCATCCCAGTTATAGCCATGGGGTCAAAATTGGCCCCACCCCGGTGTCACAAGTTTTGAATAGGTTTCTTAACTGAAATCTTGTGGTTCTTAACCGTAAAGTCTAGGTCTACCAAATTTTGCTTCATCTAGCAGACCTGTAGCAAAATTGTTAAAATTATAGCCCCACGGATAACATGCTTTACAATGGCTTATGTAGTGAAAACTTTAAAAATCTTCTTGTAGTACTTAAAGTCGAAATAACTTAAGCTTATAATTCTGATAAATGGAACTAACTCCAGATCATTCATAACCGATACACAAGGGTTTGTTGCCTGATTATCGTAATGCGCTGTTATGTATTCAAATTTTTGGATAGAAAATGTGTAGTTTTCACAAGAACTTATTATGATGTTAATTGTTATACCAAGACGAGTTGAATATTTGATATGGAGTAAGGTCTGTATCATTTAGTTTCTTTCTAAAGAACTTTACTATCCATGCGGTAGACAAAAAAGTTTACACTAAAATATTTGCGAAATGTTCTTGACAAAGCCGTCTTTAAAAGATTTATTGATATTTAGTATGAGTGATAATTGATTACCTTGCTTGTTTTCACTGACATCTTTGCATTTTAAAAAGATATGGCTATTTGAGGAGGGGAAGGGAGCTAGGCTATTTTCACTATAAAAATTTATAATTTATTTTCTCTGTCAATGCCAGTCAAGTGCATGTCACATTTATTCAAACGGCAGTGGAGCGATACAAGGCCATCATGACCCTCTTGCTGTTGTTCGTTCAAAACGTTTGCCTAGAGAATATCTGGATTTACATATTATTATTATTCTCTCGAAGAAGCAGAGGCTAAGGCGAGTAATTCAAGGCTATTGTGGCCCCCTTCTTTTCAGTAGACGTTTTGACTGAAACATTTATTTTAATCTATTCCAATATTTATCATGCACTTTATCTATTTTTTTTTTTTTTTTTTTAGTGGAACAATCAATTTTTTCCTCAAAGCCAATGCAATTTTTTCTTAATTGGGCACCATATGTATAATATTTTGCAAAAGATTTATGATTAAATTATCCTATTTGCATGCTTGCATGTTAATTAGTGTAAACACAGAAACAAACTTTTAAAGAAGTTAATTTATATCATAACCTCCTGAAAGTAAATCAAGTTAAATGGTGTCCATCTTTTCAATTCCAGGTTGGTCAGGAGGGAGTGTTATGACTAATGCATGGTGTCCTCTCTCATACACTAGAGTTTAGAAATTGTATTTCACCTATTCACAAGTGTGATCATCGTGATAAATCGTTTCTCAATGTACGTTTAAACACTTATACCCTTTTGGATCAATGATTAACTTAGGACCTGCACAATTTCTTCAGATACTTTCAGTGTTTCGAAAATGTAGGATTGATACAACAAACAAAGCCAATGGCCTATGCACGAGTGCATGTTTAACAATTAGCACATTTGATATATCATCACAGGGCAAGTTATCCATACCAGGCACGCCTCCATCAGTTTTGGAAAGGCCATGTATTGAACTGAAGGCTTTAGCACGCCAATATAGCACAGCAAGCAGTAGTGACACCTATACATCTTGCATGACGCACGTTCCAACTAGTCCACTAATAAAGGGACATAACTCTCTTTCGCAGTGGGACTCTGCTCCAACAAGTGCACGAAACAGTATTTATATAAATCCATTGGGGGATTCATCTCATCCAAGTTTTGTTAGTTTAACCTCTTCTAATGTTGCGAATAATCCAATAAGTGCTTCCACCAAAGGAATTGTACATATAGCTGATTCCAGAAACAAACCTATGGAAAGAAGCAATTCTGAAAATAAAGCATGTGAGTCTGATAGTGTCTTCACAGGACAAATAATTCAGAGTCTGGATAGTGGTTTAACGGCCAGGTGGCAACGCTTTAATTCTCAGCCTCCGTTACAGGTGGAAAATAATGTAACGAGAGGAATCCAGTCTAACGGCAAAGATCAAAAAGGACATGGTCATCATGGTGGTAGTCTTAAACGTCATCGTTCCGAGAATTCACACCAACGCCATCTCCATTTCGGAGAGGTAATGGAAAGGACATTTTCTTCTACAGACAATATACATGACATGCATGGATTTCCTAAACCTAGATTAAAATTTCGAAAAGCTGTGTCACTGGCTAGTAAATTGCATGGAAGTCCATCAACTGGGCGGAAATTGGCCAATTACCATTTAATTGCAAATCCCAAATCAGGTAGGGCTATCTTCATATTCTTTCACGTTTCTTTCATTTTTCTTCTATGTATGTGGATACAACTGATTTTTTTGGTATAGATTTAAGTTTTCATGATCAAGTTCTGATGAAATATTCTAAGCAGCAACAAAGCAGATTGGACAGAGAGGTAATGGTTTTCAGGTAAAATTCATACGTATCTACGGTGTATTTGAAACTACGTCGTATTTTATCCAAGGAAATGTCCAAGGTTAATAAGTTTTTTTTAATGTATGCTACTAGTGTATTTGCGAGGACACAAAATCGTTTGTGGCAATAATTTCGTTTTAAGTTTCTTCATTATCTTGCCTAAAGCCGTGTCCTCCGCAGGAACATGTCGCCATATATATATATCACCTTAACTTCGAGAGCCATACACTAGTGTAGTGGAATATTTAGAGAGTTTAGTTGAAGGTCGGACAGAATTACATTGTACCACGACAGTTTCATATCAACCTCTGCCAAAACAAAATACAAAGGCACCTATGCTTGTATAAATGATATTGTTTCTAGAATGAAGAACAGTACCCAATCAAATTATACTGAGTCTAGCTGAGTAAGCAATATCTACATATTGTGCAATATTGGCCAGATAGAATGACTCTATCAGCCATACAAAACGCCCATTCTGTGCAAACAAAGGGTGAGAGTTTATAAGACAATCTATTGTTCTATTTTGTATTTTGTCCAATATTTTGTTTAAAAAAATTCGACCAAAAAGTCGTGAAAATGCATTTATCTTGGTTTTTATCCATTTCAACACGTTGACACTCTAAGGGATATAGAGAAACTTTCTGATATTTTTCAATGGTGCCCTATTATAACTAATTAATTACCCAATTTACGCATGCTTGAAACAAAATGGGTTCAGGTTTTCGTTTGCTTATTACTAACAGTTGATAATGCATGGCTCATGCGTGGCTTAAGACGATATTAAAGTGCTTAGCACAATCCAAGTTGCTTTTGCTAAAAGTATATGATAAGATTACTCAGTGTGTTTACTTTGAACTTTGATCTACACTGTTCAATATTTTTGGAAGATTGTTGCCCATACAACCTTGATTTCTATTGAAATATATCCCATTGGAAATCTCCAGCACTCACGGCGTAAATGATCTTTACGACGTGGGGGGTGGGGGGGTCGAGTGAAGGGTGTCTTTTCCTAGAATGATTGTTTAACTCCTGTATTGATGATATTGATATGCTGATCATCATACTTAACTTATACTTTATAGTTTTTATTTCAAATAAAATAGAGGAAACGCTCCGAATCAGATTTTACTGAAATGTTGTTAAAATTGATGTAAATTACCATTTAAAAACAGAGGAATGGCTGTATTCCTTTGAATAATTAACTGTTAATCAAACGACAAAACTTTTCACTCGACCAAATTGTAAGCATTTGTCGTTAAAACTCGAGATTGTGTAGAAAAAAATAAGGAGTCCTCTGTTGCTCAGGCAATGGGTTACAAAAGTGGTTCCGTGTTTTATTCCTTCGAGAGGCACTGAGCAATCAAAGCCGCAATCTAATATCAGTGAACCCAGAAATAAAGGTTGTCGCCGTGATTCATCTTAAATACTGTTGAAAGCAGCAAAACAACATGCAAATAAACTATTTAAAACTCCCCATGGTAATGTAGCAATAAAGGTGTCAGTAAGTTTTTTTTTTTTTTCAAATCTTCAAATGTTATTAGTTTATAAAATGATACCAGTGTAGATCAATAACCACTGTGCCCAAAATATCCTACTCGTATTTTTGTTAGTGAAGTTCGAAATCGTACATGCATCATACATGAACATTTTATTATCAAAATAATTTCAAAGCGATTACACATGACATTGGTCTTTCTTCGTAACTCTAGCACTACTAGATTTTATTTTTTTTCAAGGTCTGAAATTACTATTCTACTGCACATTCATATAGTGCCCGTGATTTGGATAGCGTTTCAACCGTGTACCATCGACATGAGAGCATATACTAACGTTTAAGTACTGGTTCGGAAAGTCTTTGATAGGGAAATACGGGATCTATGACTTTATTAAATCATCCGGTGTTTTTACGACTCTGGCAAAGATGGTTTTTGAAAATATTGTGAGAAAAGGAAATATGCTGGTAACCGTCATTTGGTCCTTTTCTCTCATTTTTTTTTTTCCCATCCTTTCAAGGACAAATATCAAATTTATTTTGGCATCTGCAAATGCTTTCAAAACGAGAAAGTCTTAAATACTGTCGTCTTTTAAAAAGTAAATGAGCAATGCTCTGTGAAAAGGGGGCTTAATGCATCTGCAAAAAGTGTTGACCCATGTCAGCTTGCAAAGTGGACTTCCGCGCATGCTGACATGAGTCAAACCCTGTCGCTATTTGTAAACTTTCTGTATATCCAAGGACCACTCTTCCTCCAGAATCAGCCAATCGTTAAACTAAATGGATTTTATGGATCCATAATTATATGATGAATTGCTTGGTATAATGCATCACGGAGATGCATTGAGCCCCCTTTTGCCAGAGCATAGCTCAAATGCAATGAAACAACTGACCTGAAGTAAACAAACTCGAAATACATGTACAAAAAATTAACCGAAAAATAAATGGTATGCGGACATAGCTGCTGGTGTGGCTCGAGTTATTTTTTCAGAGGCTTAGAATTAGTGTCACGCAAATCATAAGTTGACTTCAAGAAAGTATAAGTATTTTTGCACAGTAATGTTCAACTTATTGGTTTTCTCTACATTATTTTTATACCCCCGCAAAACGAATGTTTTCGGGGGTATACTGGAATCAGCCTGTCTGTCCGTCCGTGTGTCCGTCCGTGTGTCCGTCTGTGTACAAAATACTAGTAATTTTGTGTCGCGAACTCCTCCTACAGTTTTCCTTCAATTGTATTGAAACTTTGCACATATATTGATCATATATTGAAGATTTGCAAGACGCAATTTTCAAGTGTCAACTCCTCCTGGTTGAGGAATTATCTCCCCTTGAACTTGACACTTTTTTCTGTCAAATCGATGGCGGGGGTATTAAGTCACTTTCAGTGACAGTTCTAGTTTTTTCTGACAATGATATGATTAGGTTTTGATCGTTCCTTCCTGTTTACCTTGCAGATGAAAGATTTTTGCTGAACTGAATGAATGGATGCAAATCCTCAAAAAAAATCAGGGAATTTGCTCAGGTTGTAAAGTAATTGGTGTGACCCTCAAGAAAACGGTGCCTAATATGCAGATTTTTGTTTCTTTTTTGCTTGTTTTAATACCAACGGTTAAGTTACCTACTTGAAGACTGTTTATTTTATACTAAGGTTCATCTCATCGGAAGAACGGTTTTTGTCCAAATTCAAAAAGGTTGTTTATCAAAATTGTAAGAGAATCTCAATATGGCTTGCAACACGTGAAAAGGAGCTTTCGGACATTTGCGTAAAGAGTCGTCTTGGACCAGCCTGCGCAGACTGCGCAGGCTGATCCGAGACGACACTTTACGCAAATGTCCGAATGCCCCTTTTTCGCGTGTTGTGAGCCATATTATCAAGACATGTTTGATGTACTGTTACATTCCCTTGATGTCTCTAGACCAACTATTACACTGGTTAAAGAGCAGTCCTCTGGGAAAAGAGGGGTTTAATGCATCTGCATGATGTATAATACAAAGCCCGGGTCCAGGGCGTATAATCTTTTAATCACTTCATATCACGGTCTCCTTTCAAGGTCTATACAAACCTGTAGCAAAACTATCAGTCGGTCCCGTTATTATTTGACAAAGTAACATCCGAATATATAAAAGGAAGAAATGATCAGACTGGCACCCAGGCAACGTAATACAAAGAAAGGTGTCACATAATTATGGATCCATCAAATCCATTTAGTCTATCCAACCCGCCCGGGTGGCTTGGTGGTGAGCGTGTCGGACTCATGACCTGATGGTTGTGAGTTCGATACCCGGTTGAGGCGAACTTTCTTTCCGGCGTATTTTCGCCTCTCACCTCTGCTGAAACATGTGAGAAAAGTAGTCGGTGGCTTTGGAAAGAAAGTTGTGTTAGTAGGCTACTGGTGTGAGAAAGCCAGGAAACACATGTGCGTCACCGACCGCCATGATATGACCTTAGCTGTTAAAGTGGCGTTAAACCCCAATACAGCCAACCAACCAAATCTATCCACTGACTGAATCAGGAGAGACTGTTCCTTTGATGTGCAGAAATTTGACCAATAACAAACCGATTCGATCCAGGTCAGCATGCACGGACTACGTAGGCTGACCTTGGTCGATACTTTTTGCAGATGCATTAGCCGCCTTTTCACGGAGCATGACTAAAATGTAAATGCGCCGCCAATCATTGCAATGCACAAGAGCTGCCCATATTTTCGCACATGGGCTCGCGAAAATGGTCAACAAATTTACACCGTTTGTCATAATAATTTCTTTGTAAACTTAGCTCAGTTTTATATGTGATGGTACTTGAACCGTCTATGAAAATTAAGTTTATGGTTCTTTACAGCATTTGTAGATACGTGAGAAATCGCACACAACGCGCTGTAATAAACTGTCAAGCTACCTGATACAAATATCATCCAGAAAAAAAGTAGGAATCTAGAACCACCCTTTCATTGCTGTTTCATGGAAATATGAAAATATCAGTACTTGAACATTTACCCTTATCCTGCCATATAAGTTAAATTAAACTTTCAAGCCAGTAGTAAAAACCCGAATAACGCTACTTCAAACTTATTTTATGAGAAAAATATCTCCTTATCGGAATGTGTAGATCCAAGATCAGACTGCACGTTCTGTGCAGTCTGATCTTGATCTACACTGTCCGCAAAAGGTCAGTGAGTCGCGCTTAGCAGCCAAAGGGTTAACGAAAATTCGAGGATACCACATTTTTGTAGAAGTTGTCCAATGCATCGTACTGTTACGTTCCACACCTGTAGCCAGTAGACCAGCTGAGGCTAAATACTCTATAGAAGCATTAATCTGTATTGCTGTCGATGGATCGTGCATCAAGTATCATCACACATAAAACCATGACAAGCTTACACAAAAATCCTTAGCGCAACAAATGTAGATTTGTGGGTGCCGTTTTAAGTAATTCATTTGCGAAATAGAGCTAATTCCAGTGCATTGATTCTACTAGAGGGCGTTTGACTGTATATATACACACTGTTAATAGAGAGCACAGTACTATGGAAAGAGACGAGCTTTTTGTTTGCCTAGTTTGAAAAACAAAATGTGTAGGTTATAGGGATTTCATTTGAAATCATGATTTTAACATGCCTAGTCTCAAGTTGCTCGGGTGGCAATTTTTCAGAGATGTTATATGCCTAGGCTTATTAGACACCGTATACCTCCGAGATAAATGTTTGTAAAACCCTTCGCTTAATGGTGCTTATAGAATGTCCCTTTGCTTTCAATATACATTACAAATTTCCAGTAGGAGCTTTGAATTGGCTTATGTTTTTAATTCTCTGTGATCACCTGCATACTGTACGAATCCTTGGAGTATTCAGAACAACTTTTCGTTAATGTTCGTGCAGCATAAAAATAAGATAGATCAAATCGTACATTAATAAATACTATTATGCACTCTGACTAACGTGGTGATGGTTTTACCAAAACAGAACTAAAAATGTAATATTTTGGATTTTTTCCCACAGAGGTAAAAATGTCAATTTCAATTTTCGAGTGGTCTTGGAGTTTAACTGTACAAGGGTTTAACTCTTTACAAGACCACAAAACTTTGGACTCGTCCATATTGAAAACATTTAAGCATGTGAATTAAATCAGAATGAAACATTCTTAAAAAAAAAAAAAAAAAAAGCTCATCACCAGCATTTTCCAAAAATCTTTTCAAAAGTTTTCTTTCTTAGGGTCGTAAAAACGCGCTAAGTATTGTTTTGTAAGGGTTAAACATTTAAGATAGTTTATTGAGTTTCATAGGTTTATCCATATTGAAGTACGATTAGACAATGAACTCAAGAACGGGTATTAAGGTCATATAAAAGTTGACAAATGTTGCCTCATAAACAAATTTCCAGACGATGATCCTAAAACCATCGTCGTAACTGAGTGATCCTCTGTGAAATTAGTTTAATGCATCTTTAAAAACTATCGATTCAGGTCAGCTTGCGCAGTCCGCACAGGCTAACATGAATCGAAACTTTTTGCTAAATGGTCAAATTTCTGCATGTCAAGGGATCATTGTACCTCATGATTCACCCGGTTATTAGACAAAATGGACTTTGTGGATCCATAATTATGTGATGACTTGCATAGAATAACGCATCACGGAGATTCATTAAACCCCTTTTTCCCAAAACATAGCTCAATTTTTAAGGAACAATGCTTAAGGACTAATGCATGCAACGGTATCAAAACTTGGTGGTAAGACGAGAAATTACTGATTAAAAAAAAAAAACTTTCACACCTCTTTTTTAAATTGTTGTCTTTTGCAAGAACTAAAAAGGTTATGCGTTAATCGTATTCTAACAAATAGGTACTGGTAGATGTCATGTTGTCTACCCTACTTTAGTTCAAGTTGGTATAATTTTGCGCGACCATTTTGAATCCCATTTTGCAGAATTGCTTATTGCATTTGTTTTGGCTTTTACAATTTAGTCAATGCATTCCTGTACATGTTGCATTTGTTTGTGCTGATGATTACATTTGACTTGAAGATTTTCTTTTATTTTAGCCAAGAACTACTTCCAGAATGTGTCTTGATATTTTCATTTTTGTGTGTCTTGATTTTTTCTATCCTTCGGTCACACCAGCTACGTTCCACCTGACCTTTGTATGCTTTTTAAAATCCTCAACAAATGATAAAGAGGGAGGGAAGATTGACGGATGGGGATGTTATCGAACTATATTTCGTTATAATCTAATTCGGTATACTGTCTTGTTATCATGTTGTTTGATCAGAATTGATTAATTTTGGGTAATTGTCTATTGCACTTCCAAGTTGTTCGGCAAATTAAGATATGGTTTTCATTCCAATTAAGAACCGAAATAATGCTAAACCATTGTATTGATAGCGAAACTGAATTATTATTATGCAAATCAGTGTTAAAAAATGTCAATCAATGATATAAGCACGTTTTTTTTTCTACATACTTTACATATGCTCATATTTTCAAAGTATCAAGCCCAGGTAGCACAAATATAGCTGAGATCCTGTAAACTAGATGTCTACCAGTTACCAAATGGCCCCATGTGTTATAACCCTGAAGAAAAAGGCCTTTAGAAATATTGTGGGAAATAATTGCTACCTTTTCATAGACAGTTCCCACCATTACCACATATGTTTTGTTGTCTAAAAATGAGTTCAACAAAACTGTCAGAAGATACCATTTGTACCCAGTACCTAGCCCTTGGCTATCTTAACCCTTAGAGCGCTGAATAAAAAAAAAAAAAAAACGGAAATGTTCATCCTAGAAATACGAACCGAATAGTATTGGTTTTATGGCTGCTTTCATCTACAGTGTTTCAGCAAGGCGGACAGAGTAGATCGAAGATCAGGCTGCATGTTTTGTGCAGCTTGATCTTGATCTACACTGACCACAAAGGCAACTTTAGCCGTGAGAGGCACTTTAAGGGTTAATAAGTCATTTGCGTTGAAGTGTTGGTGCCCGTCTGTAGTACAAAATGTGGTAGATTAAATAACCAGCCGGGCCTCTCGCAACTCCATGAACAATGGTAGTAATTTAGCTTCTCTTCACGAGTGCTTCTAGCCTAGGCTTACTGAAGGATAGTCTATAACGGTTTACCTTGTGCATCCTGAAATATGTTTGCGTCAGATTTTGAAATCCGTGTAAAATGAGAAATCAAGATGAATTATATTTTTAAGCACAAGTGAAAACATTTTGATAAACGAAGATATTAATATGAGCATTTCCTCCTTTGCGAAGATGCATTCAAAAGTGTTCCAAAAGAAACTGAGTTGAAAGACAGCATGAAGTTAGTTCTTGTACATGTGCGTGTGAGATCAACACTCATATTTGACCCGCGCTCTAGGAAAGGGGGGCTTAATGCATCTGTGTGTTGCATTATACCAAGCAAGTCATCACATAATTATGGATCCATAAAATTTATTTTATATAATAGCCGACTGAATCATGAAGTACACTTGTCCTTAGACATGCAGAAAACTGACCAATAGAAAAATGTGGATTGCGCAGGCTGACCCTAGGTCAGTACTTTTTGCAGATGCATTAAGCCCCCCCCCCTTTTTTTTTTTTTTTGTTTACAGAGCATGGCTGAAATGTAAATGAAAAATTATATCCGAATTTCACCTGATTTCAGTTCAGTTTTTAGCTCCACTGGCCGAAGGCCAGCGGGCTTATGTCATGGCCCGTTGTCCGTCGTGTGTCCGTGCGTCCGTCCGAGCGTTAACTTTTATTTTAAACATCTTCTTCTCTGAAACTGCCCAGCCAATTT
Source organism: Hippopus hippopus (assembly GCA_946811185.2). Classification (NCBI taxonomy): domain Eukaryota; kingdom Metazoa; phylum Mollusca; class Bivalvia; order Cardiida; family Cardiidae; genus Hippopus; species Hippopus hippopus. The sequence continues at coordinate 46,695,830 of OX328099.1, read as the reverse complement.
TGATGAAACTTCACAGAAATGATCCTGCCATGGTCCTCTTCAGAATTTCTTGAAAGAATTCAATTCCAGCAAAAACTCTGGTTGCCATGGCAACAAAACTTAAAAATATTGGAAATCTTTGAAAATCTTCTTATCTGAAACCATAAGGCCTAGGGCTACCAAGTTTGGAATGTAGCTTTATCTAGTAGACCTCTATCAAGTTTCTTCAACTTATAGCCCTGGGGTCAAATTTGACCCTGCCCCGGGGGTCACAAGTTTTACATAGGCTTATATAGAGAAAACTTTAGAAATCTTCCTGTACCTAGCCATGAGGCCTAGGGCTACCAAATTTTGCATGTGGCTTTATCTAGTGGGCCTCTACCAAGAGTGCCCAACTTATATCCCCGGGGTCAAATTTGACCCCACCCCGAGGGGTCACAAGTTTTACATAGGCTTATATAGAGAAAACTTTAGAAATCTCCCAGCACCTAGCCATAAGGCCTAGTGCTACCAAATTTTGCATGTGGCTTTATCTAGTGGGCCTCTACCAAGAGTGCCCAACTTATAGCCCTGGGGTCAAAATTGGCCCCGCCCCAGGGGTCACAATTTTTATATGGGCATATATAGACAAAACTTCAGAAATCTCCCTGTACTCACTCATAAGACCTAGGGTTACCAAACTTTGCATGTGGCTTTATCTAGTGGGCCTCTACCAAGAGTACCCAAATTATAGCCCTAGGGTCGAATTTGACCCCACCCCAGGGGTCAGAAGTTTTACATGGGCTTTTTCTTGTTACTTACCATAAGAACTTGGGCTACCAATTTTAGTCCTGTCTCAGGGGTCTTACGTTCAAAACCAGTTGGCCAATTATTTTAATGTTTAGCATGTAGGGATTTTACGTATTAGCCAGTGGAGCGATACAGGGCCATCATGGCCCTCTTGTTAAGTTATTTTAAGATTTGAAAACTAGAAACGTTACCTTTTCTTTAAAACCTGTCACTATGATACCCCACTAAACACAGTATGACGCCTTTCAGACTTTTGACATCATTGTAGGAAAAGGAGCAAGAACTTACTACGAGCCATTGTTTGTGTTTCTACAATATCAGTAAAACTAAATTATTCAACTTCTTTATAGTGGTATTTGCTTTTAGCCATTTGCACTGTTCAAAGATGGGTTATTATAAAATGGCCTATTTGGTCTTATATTATGAGATTTTGGAAAAAGTAAGGACATATATACAAGATTACGTTATGGAGAATCTATCTAATGATCTATTTTTTCATCAGGCAATGGCTCCTCAGACAACACAGAGCACCTGCTAATGCAACAAGAAGACCTGATTGTTTCACCTAACCTGTGTTCTTCCCCTCCAAACATAGATATTCCTCCACCGAAAAAGAAGTCCATTCTCAAGAAAGATGTCATGCGCAAAGATGAATCTGAGAATCTATTAAGCCCAAATAGTCGTACCATAGGCCTGATCTATGGTGGAAATAATGACAAGGGTGTAAAGCCTAGTTACAATTCTTTGCAGCCTAATGGCCATTTTGACAATTTGAATGTCACTGCTGATTCCTCTAATATCCTCGAAGAAGGTAAAAATAATAATAATGCAACAGACTTGGCAAACAAAACGGGTAAATTAGATAATAATATGCATAAATTACAGGAAATGGCTCAATTTATACCCCCAAAACAACATTCCTTTGAATCCTATACAGAGGACAGTCAGTTAAATACAACTGATAAATCAGATGACGACATCTTAGATTTCAGTGATAGTGTAGCAATTAGTGCTTTCAATTCTGGGAAAGCTAATATATGGCATAATTCTGATAATCATGGAATTATATCATGGCAGACAGACACAAGCCCATCGGACAACTTAGAGAATGAGGAGTCGTATTTCGGCTCCATTTCTGTTGACCAGACGCCCTCAGACGACAATTTTCCGCAAAATAACTTTGCAAAACAGTCCGAAGTGTCTGAATACTCGGATGTAAATGATAGCAATATTCCAAATGACAATTCACTATCTACTGGAAGTGACTATAGTGGCAGAATCATACCACTGGATCAAATTATGAATAATTTACAACGGTTGCAATCGTCACGTGATAGTAGTCCAACGACACCGTCTCCAGGAGCAAGTGGGTGATTCTACAACTCAAACAAGGTTAGTGTTGTAAAAAGTTTGATATTGTATGAATGACTTACCATATATTTCAGCTCTTCATCTGAACTTTCCATCGATGTGTTGTCCAAATTGCAGGGAGGATCAGACAGCTGTAACTTTGAAGCCCATGACATGTATTTTGGAAGACAGAAACTCAGTTTTGTATGCATCACTTTTGCGTAAGGTGTTGAAATAACCCAAGGGGTTGCTTTTCACAACCAAAATTACTTTAATCATGCACAGATACATGTGAGAATCATACTCAAACAGCGTAGAAAAATGTGGCAGATATTGTGTAGGATAGAAACACAAAAAAGGTTTCGAATTGCAACAACTTTGTCACTTTTACGTCTTCCAAACCCATCCATTAGTTTCATGATCCTGAGGAAAATATTGTTGGAAAGTGAGAAAAAACTTGTCATTTGGAGAGGAAGCATTGTGCTTTGCTTGGCTCTTCAGTGAGCACTGCTCCAAACCAATGTTTAAGTAAAGTACACTGCCTAATACTTTTATAAACGATGGGGATTTTAACAGAGCCCTGGGTGAGAGATAGTTCAGAAATCCATATCGTTGGTAGTTGTTGGTAGACTGTTTGGACCGAGTCGAGCCTTCAAAGAGACTTTGGAATCCAAGGACTGCCACCCCTGATTATAAAGGAGTGACATGTTTCATGGGACTTATAGCCCTGTGAAATAAATTTAATGATTCCAAACACTTTTTTCAACATACAGAATAATGGATGGATGGATGGATTGATGGACTGAGAAATGGGATAGATGGATGTGACACTATTTACTTTTTTTTTTTTTCATTGCATTATTTCACACTGACAGTATTTTTTCTCTTGTTTACTTACAGGTTTCTCACATGTGCCAATGTTTCCACTATTGCATGCTGTCATACAAGCAGAACAACTGTTATTGTAACTTCAGAGATCTTCAGCATATTTTTTTCCAGTCTATCATAAATTCAATATATTGTTTTTATGGATGCTGTGATTTGTTCTAAACCTTTTATTGTGGAGGATTTTTAAAAATGACAGATCTATTTATAAACTGCACAAAGGACAAAAATTCGAAATAAAGAAAAATAAAGAAACATTGTGGAAAAGGAAAATATTGCCTGTAACATGCAATTGGTCCTTTTTCTACAATATTTCACACATACGTAAACTGCTTGGGCATCAGAAGTACAGTAAAGGATAAATACCATGTAGCAAATTTTACAAAGAGACACATGAACCTAGCCACACACTCCAAAGATATTTTGGGGGGAAAAGAGAAAATACTGGTGACCAGCATTTTCTACATTTCCCTCTGTTCTCTACTTTTTCAAGGAGAAACCCCAACATTTGAGATGAATTTGTTATGCTGTCTGCAAATCCTTTCCATATGAATGAGTCTAAACTACTAGTATTGTCCCCCGGTACTGAGATAACTCTTTAACCCTTTACCACACACCAATATTTGAAACATGTCCAAATTTAAAAACATTTACAGACCACAATTTAAATGTGGTTCAAATGATATTGTTTGTCTCTGGAAGGATAGAAAACATTGTGGGAAAAGGAGAAAATGCTGGTTGCCAACATCTTGTCCTTTTCCTTCAATGGTTTTTAACCTTTCAGAAATAAATGAGATCATTTGAGCCACATTTAATTTGTTGTCTGCAAAAACTTTCAATATGGATGAGTCTAAACTTTTGTCCCCTGTTAAAGAGTGAACCTATGCGGTGCCAAACACAACCTTAAACATTTACTTTTGAGAACAGTGTACATTAACCTTTTACCACATTATTCCAATTTTTAACGACCCTGAGGAAAAAGACTTTTGAAAACATTGTGGGAAAAGAGGAAGATGCTGCTTACCAGCGATTTTTACTTTTCCCATAATGTTTTCAATGCTGGTGACAAGCATTTTCTCTTACGCAAACAACATTTCATGTGCGTTTTTTAGGAGCTTTAAAGTACGGAGTTATCGAGTTGTCAGGTTAAGCCTCTTGCAAATTTTGTAACAACTACATCCATATAAAAGAAGGGTAACCAATACGAAATGATGTCTAGTACAAGAGTGCATAAAGATGGAATTTGCTGGTAACAGTCACTTTCCCCTTTTTCCACAATAATTTCAAAAGTGGTCTGCTGAGATACAATTAGGTTGGCTGTAGGTGGCACACTGATGTGTTGGTTGTCATGAAAAATATGTTTCTTTACATGGGAATCATTGTTTATTGCATTTTACAGAAGTTTGATTGTTATCACGATTTAATTATAATATCAACCTATGATATAGAAATAGGACTAACAGCTCGCTCTCATTATTCATTGGCTTTGTTTTTGGCTAAGTTCACCAGATAATATGGTTTGAAACTTTGTCTTGTAAACTAGTATTAGGTTTTAGAGGGCCAACTTTTCAAAAACAAGTGCCTGTGTTTTTTTTTTAATGCAGATGCAATACTGTTAATTTGTAGGTTTGCTGATACTGCACAGAGCTGATGAACCAGAGCTTGTACTGCGCCAAAACTCTTTGTGAGGTTTAGTCTTTGTGACAGAATTCATGTCTGGCCCACATATTTGCTTGTGTGAGATAGCAGCCAGTAGTTTGGATAGAGTGTAGTGGGCAGTGCTGGATAAAGCACTTCCTGGAATTCAAGGATAAGTACACTAGCCACCATCATATAACTCAAATATGTATACTGAAAAAAGTGTAAAATATATAATCATGTAACCGATCTAAAAATAATTGTAACTCTGACCACTAACCTTAATCCTGGGAATGTTTGCAGAAACAATATGCAAGGGGTTACCTCCCTTGCATGATAAAACCATATTAACAATCAAAATTTCTGTGAATGGTTTTTACACTGCACTGCTTGGAGCAAATTCAGTTACTGTAACAAGCAGTGATGACTGAGATCAGACTTAATATAATGTGCAGTATAATCTTGGACTTACAGAGTCTGATGATGTGAGCTGTTCTTGACAAATATAAAACACAACAGTTACTGTATGTGCTGTACAGTCTTATCTCAGTCTGTCCTATTTTCAAAGGTTATTTATGTATCCTATCACAGATAAAAGGAGGATTATTAATATGATAAATAAAAAAACTGGCTCAGTTATAATATTTATCAGTTTACCACACAACTGGTGTTATAACGATCTTGAGGGAGAAAGCTTTTGAACCCATTGTGGGGAAAAAAGGAGAAAATGCTGGTAAACGTACAGCATTTCTTCCTTTATAAACACACAATGTTTTCTATCTTTTCCAGGGGTCCTATGTGGCTCAGTGGTAAAGTGTAGGACTCGTGACCTAGAGGCCCCGGGTTCGAGCCTCATTCGAAGGGCACTCCTGTGAATATGTGAGCTGTCGCCTTTATATGACTGAAATAATGTTGAAAGCAGCTTAAAACACCATTCAAACAAAAACCTATCTTTTTTAAAGACAAACCGAATCATTTGAGACGCAGTTTAGGTGTTGTCTGCAAATGCTTTCAGTGTAGACATGTCTAAAACTTTTCTCATCTGGTACAGAGTTAATTTTTTTGTCCATATTTTAATTTTTTACCAGACAAAAGAATTTAAGGACTTGTCCATGTTGAACATATTTGCAGATAATAAATATAACTTGTGTGATGGAATTTGTCTTTAAAAAGGTCGAAAAAACTGTGAAAAAAGGACAAAATTCTTCTTTTCCAGCAATGTTTCAAAGGCATTTCCTCATGATTGTTGAAACAGGTTTGTTGTTGGGTAAAAGCTTTAGCGTGTTTTGTTACCATTGTTATTATCATTATTTATTATGACTCTTTATTCTACACAGACCCCCATTTACCACTAACTATTAACCATTTACCAAACAATCCTGGTTTTAATGACCCAGAGGTAGAAGCCTTCTGAAAATATTGTGGGTAAAGGAGAAAATGCTGGTAACCAGCATTTTCTCCTTTTTCCACAAAATTTTCTACTCTTCCAAAGTCAAGTCTCAATTTTTGAGTCGCGTTCATTTTGTTGTCTGCAAATGCTTTCAATTCGGACAAGTCCAAAATTTTGTCGTCTGGTAAAGAGTAGAGTCCAGAAATTTGTGGAAACCTTGAAACTTTAAGACTGTTTTTTTGACATGGTACAATTCAGTAACAGTAGAACCATGAAAGTTCGATACTATTATTTACACCTTTACCAAACAATCATGAGTTTTGATGAATCTAGGATTTGTTTTTTTTGTGAAAAATTGTGGGAAAAGGAGAAAATGCTGGTAACCATGTTTTCTTACCTTCTACAGACCATTTCAGATTTTCAGCCACATTTTCTTTGTCCTCTACAAATGTTTTCAACTTTGGCACGTTTAAAATTTTGTCCTCTAATAAAGAGCTATGTATATTGGTTTTGTTTGTAGTCTGAATTGCACAAACAGTTAATTATATGTCTCCTTGAATTACAGGAATCTCTTGAAACTACTGCACAAATGTGACTCTGTTAAAGTACTCTGAATGTGTGTGCGATTTATCAGATTTGTGACAATTCTTGGCTATTTATGGCTTTTGTTTAAAATAGAGATACAAGTATTTACAAAACGGAGGCTGCACCCCTGCAAAGGCATGAGTCCCCAAATGAATGTTGTACGAAGACCAAGCTTGAGCTAGTGCACAAGGTCCTGGATTTCTGAGATAATATTTTTTTGCATTGACATTGGTCAAAGCTCTTCTGATATCATACGCCTTATTTCTAAAACAATCAGAGGCTGACTTAAATTTCTTATTTATTCAACTGTCTAAATTGATTACGGTGACAATTAAAGTTACGGTACTTTTTTTCTCTATTTAAAGATTAAAAACAAAATTTTAAAATATAAGCTTATTTTGAAACTCATATCTTCCAGGATATGCCAAAGAAGGTTTCTTTTGTGTAAATTTCAAACTGCATGTAGGCCTACAATTTTGCACATGACAAACAGTAATTGTTGAGGTACACTTATGTGATAAAAAGAATCTGACATTCGCTGGCTTTTGAGGTAAAATTTTATCTAACTTGGCTAAAACAAAGGCTCGCTTAATAACATTTTTCTTGACTTCTTGAATAAAATTCTATGGCCTTTAAGGCCAACTTATGTGAGATCCTCTATTTTTGTCTAGATATGAATGTCTACTTATTTTGAAGGTTGTTTATAGAAGCAACAATCATTAATGTAGATGGGACTTACCTGTACGAGTCATAGGATCAATTTATTACCTACAATGTTTTTTCCATGTACACGGTGGCAATGTAGGAAAGGTCGTAACAAGGGAATTATTTTCTGCTTGACACTTATTTTCATTTGTAATAATATTTCAATCCTATACTAACTAGCCTTTCTTTAACCCTTTGCTAATTAACCCTTTACCAAACAACAAAATTTTGGACTCAACCAAATCGAAAGCATTTGCAGATGACAAAATAAATACAGCTCAAGTAATGATTTTTGTCTTTGATAGAGCAGAAAACATTGTGGGAAAAGGAGAAAATGCTGGTTACCAGCATTTTCTCCTTTTCCCACAATGTTTTCAAAAGGCCTCTTCCTCAGGGTCGTTAAAACTGGTGATTGTGTGGTAAAGAGTTAATAAATTTAAGACTCTTCCAAGATTAAACATCGCAGATGACAAACTCAAAATTGGTACAAATGAGCTAAAGTTCTCTGATAGGAAAAACATTATGGGAAAAAGGAGAAAATGCTAGTTAACAGCCTTTATTCCTTTTCCTATAATGTTTCCAAAATCTGTCTATTCAAGGTCGTTTGAAATTGGAATAGTTGGGTACAGGGTAGAAAGACCCTACAAAGAAAGGCTTTAGAGAACATTAAGGTAAAAGCAGGAAATACTGGAAATCACTATTGTCTCATGTTTCCTACCCTTTCATGAAAAAATCTCATTGCTTGGGCAACATTTCATTTTTTGTCTGCAAATACTCGCCATCTGGACAAGTCTTGAATTTAGTTGTCTGGTAAACAGTTAACACTCTACCACACAATCCTGAGTATTAATAACCCTGAGGAAGACTCATTTTGAAAACATTGTAGGAAAAGGAGAAAATACTTGTAACCAGCATTTTCTCCTTTTCCCACTGTGTTTTCTTCCAATCTAAAAGCAAATTTCAGTTTTTGAGTCATGTTTAATTTTTCTTCTACAAATGCTTTCAATTTGGACTAGTCTAAAATTTTGTTGTTTATTAAAGATTTCAACATCTTTTCTTGAGATGGTCCACATTTCCGTGAATGTTTTCAAAGTCATCTGCTTCAACATGGTCGATACTAGGGTATGATAAATTTACTTTATCAGTATAATTGTTATATAATTCCATGTTGTATCTTGAATTGCATACCTTTGTACCTTACCATTATTTCTTTGCGAGTTTAGATAGTAAAGAAAATGTTACATTACTTCATTATGAATTTAAATAAAAAAAAATAAGAAAAGAAATTTTGTTCCGTTTCCTTTGACTTGTACAAGATAAGTAAAACATGTGATAAGATTGAACTGTTTGAGCCATTTTGATTTGATCCGTTTAACCCTTTACCACACGGCAAAATTTAAGACCTGTCCAAATTGAAAGCATTTGCAGACGACAATTTCAACATGGCTCAAATGGTGCAATTTTTCTTTGATAGGGTAGAAAACTTTGTGGGAAAGGGAGAAAATGCTGGTTACCAGCATTTTCTCCTTTTCCCACAATGTTTTCAAAAGGCCCCTTCTTCAGGGGCGTAAAAAGGCGTCACTGTGTGGTAAAGGGTTAATCCTTTAACCGTTTACAAGATGACAATATTTTAGAATTGTCCAAATTGAAATCACGTACAGACGACAAAATAGATGTGGCTCAAATGATGAGAATAGTCTTTCAAAAGGAAGAGGACAATGAAGGAAAAGGAGAAAAATCTGTTTACCAGCATTTTCTCCATGTTCTACAAAGTTTAAGAAAGCTTTTTTCGAGATTTTCAGAATTCAGTATCTTTACCAGACAACAAAATTTTATTTTATTTGTATGGTGTAATAAGCAGTTTTCAACATCATTTCAGTTATATGACAGTAACCAGTACACCAATCCATAGCTTCCTGGATTTTCTTTTACCAGTCCTTTGCACAGTCCTTTGCACAGTATTCTTCCCAAGCCACTTACTGCTTTCCCACATAACTATCTTCGCAACAATAATCAGTAAATCTCCTCAAAACTGGTTGAGCCAGTAATTTGAAACAGCTATCCCCTGTTCTTAAGTCCTATACGCTACTGAATGCACAATCTGGATTTGTCCAGTTTGAAAGCACCCACAGATGACAAGTCAGATGTGGCTCAAATGGTGAGAATTGTCTGTCAAAGGGAAGAAAACATTGTGAGAAAAGGTAAAAAAGCTGGTTACCTGTATGCATTTTTTCATTGTCCCAGAATATTTTCAATAGCATTCATCTTCAAGGTTCTTAAAACCGGGGATTGTGTGGTAGAGGGTTTAATGAGCGAGTGCATTTAATGGACAGTATATATCGAGATCAAATCACATGGTACAAGTAGACTGTTCTTAGATGTGGCTACACTATCAGCCCCTGAACCCTTATACTGCTAAATAAATGAAATAGAAATTTACAGCAAACTGTAATTAGATCTACCCAAATAGTGCCATCTCCAAGTTCTTTGTAAGAAAAAAATCACCATAAATGCATGTTCTGTGCAGTCTTATCTTGAACTACACCTGGTCCAGAAAAGTGTATTCATTGAAACAGCAGCTTAAGGGTTAATTATAAGGTAAGAGCTTGCATGCTTCTGAAAGGGTAGAAAACACTGTGAGAAAATGCTGGTTACCAGCATTTTCTCCTTTTTAGCGGATTTGCTATATAGCAAATCCGCTTACTGTGATTCCACAATGTTTTCAAAAGTGTTCTTCTTAAGGGTCGTTAAAACTTGGGATTGTTTGGTAAAATTGTTATTAAGCAGTTGACAGATATCTTAAGCCTTTGACAAAAAGTTCAATTTCTTCAAATCACTGCCAAATAGCTCAACAAAGGACACCAAGATTTCAATATCAAGCTACTTTGGGTCAGAATATCTCTCTACATATTGGAACGTGTAAATCTTAAATGAGATATAAATTTCTCTGCAGTCTGATCTCAATCTGTACCTGACATTGCATGCCTAGAACTAACCCTAAATGTGCTCTGCACAACTTAAGTTCCTTATGCAAAGTGAATTGATATTCGACTGCATAGAACATGTGGTCTGATCTTGAATCTAAACCCACTCCTAATTTGAGATATTCTTGTCACATACAGCCTCTAAATCCTGCATTATTTCAGTGTCTTTAATTTGCAGACAGCCAAGCCTGGTAGCTTAGTCGTAAAAGTACAGAATTTAAAATAAGATGGGGGGGTAGATGGTTCGAATCTCCAGTTCCGCTCAATTCTTTCGAGAAATATATGATAGTCATTGCAACAGGATACCAACCTCTCTCACCACTGATTTTATGTAGATAATGATCTGGTGAACGCAGCTAGTGGCTTGAAAAGAATACTGAGAAGTACTGATAAAAAAATCTCAAGGAAGGCATGGACATGTGCTCTGGCCGCCACATGTAGTTAAAATAATATTGAAAACAACTAAAGACTTACAAACTAAAAATCTTGTGCAGACAATACATTTTCATTTATTTGGCGCTAAAGGAGTCGTTTGGTTGCATCTAAAGCAGATATATCTTTTCGAATGCCAAATAGGTTAAACAGGCATATTCCAGTAAATAAAAATCTAAACATTTCCAAACTAAAGTTGTTATACAGGTTGTTTGAATTGTGTTTTTGGCCACTTTTGACATTATTTCAGCCTTCAAACGCCTTCAATTCGGACCAATGTAAAATTTTGCTGTCTGATAAAAAGTTAAGTACTTCTTGGTTGGGCATTACGGGACTGAAATTCTTACCTGTGACTCATACCAGAAATGCTCTATGGGACTTCTATTCAGCCCAAATAGTCGTACCATAGGCCTGATCTATGGTGGAAGTAATGACAAGGGTGTAAAGCCTAGTTACAATTCTTTGCAGCCTAATGGCCATTTTGAAAATTTGAATGTCACTGCTGATTCCTCTAATATCCTCGAAGAAGGTAAAAATAATAATAATGCAACAGACTTGGCAAACAAAACGGGTAAATTAGATAATAATATGCATAAATTACAGGAAATGGCTCAATTTATACCCCCAAAACAACATTCCTTTGAATCCTATACAGAGGACAGTCAGTTAAATACAACTGATAAATCAGATGACGACATCTTAGATTTCAGTGATAGTGTAGCAATTAGTGCTTTCAATTCTGGGAAAGCTAATATATGGCATAATTCTGATAATCATGGAATTATATCATGGCAGACAGACACAAGCCCATCGGACAACTTAGAGAATGAGGAGTCATATTTCGGCTCCATTTCTGTTGACCAGACACCCTCAGAGGACAACTTTCCGGAAAATAACTTCGCAAAACAGTCCGAAGTGTCTGAATACTCGGATATAAATGATAGCAATATTCCAAATGACAATTCACTATCTACTGGAAGTGACTATAGTGGCAGAATCATACCACTGGATCAAATTATGAATAATTTACAACGGTTGCAATCGTCACGTGATAGTAGTCCAACGACACCGTCTCCAGGAGCAAGTGGGTGATTCTACAACTCAAACAAGGTTAGTGTTGTAAAAAGTTTGATATTGTATGAATGACTTACCATATATTTCAGCTCTTCATCTGAACTTTCCATTGATGTGTTGTCCGAATTGCAGGGAGGATCAGACAGCTGTAACTTTGAAGCCCCCGACATGTATTTTGGAAGACAGAAACTCAGTTTTGTATGCATCACTTTTGCGTAAGGTGTTGAAATAAGCCAAGGGGTTGCTTTTCACAACCGGAATTACTTTAATCATGCACAGATACATGTGAGAATCATACTCAAACAGCATAGAAAAATGTGGCAGATATTGTGTAGGATAGAAACACAAAAAAGGTTTCGAATTGCAACAATTTTGTCACTTTTACGCCTTCCAAACTCATCCATTAGTTTTATGATCCTTAGGAAAATATTGTCGGAAAGTGAGAAAAAACTTGTCATTTGGAGAGGAAGCACTGTGCTTTGCTTGGCTCTTCAGTGAGCACTGCTCCAAACCAGTGTTTAAGTAAACTACACTGCCTAATACTTCTATAAACGATGGGGATTGTAACAGAGCCCTGGGTGAGAGATAGTTCAGAAATCCATATCGTTGGTAGTTGTTGGTAGACTGTTTGGACCAAGTCGAGCCTTCAAAGAGACTTTGGAATCCAAACACTGCCACCCCTGATTATAAAGGAGTGACATGTTTCATGGGACTTATAGCCCTGTGAAATAAATTTAATGATTTCAAACACTTTTTTCAACATACAGAATAATGGATGGATGGATGGATTGATGGACTGAGAAATGGGATAGATGAATGTGACACTATTTACTTCTTTTTTTTTTTTTCATTGCATTATTTCACACTGACAGTATTTTTTCTCTTGTTTACTTACAGGTTTCTCACATGTGCCAATGTTTCCACTATTGCATGCTGTCATACAAGCAGAACAATTGTTATTGTAACTTCAGAGATCTTCAGCATATTTTTTTCCAGTCTATCATAAATTCAATATATTGTTTTTATGGATGCTGTGATTTGTTCGAAACCTTTTACCATGGAGGATTTTTAAAAATGACAGATCTATTTATAAACTGCACAAAGGACAAAAATTCGAAATAAAGAAAAATAAAGAAACATTGTGGAAAAGGAAAATATTGCCTGTAACATGCAATTGGTCCTTTTTCTACAATATTTCACACATATGTAAACTGCTTGGGCATCAGAAGTACAGTAAAGGATAAATACCATGTAGCAAATTTTACAAAGAGACACATGAACCTAGCCACACACTCCAAAGACATTTTTGGGGGAAAAGAGAAAATACTGGTGACCAGCATTTTCTACATTTCCCTCTATGTTCTCTACTTTTTCAAGGAGAAACCCCAACATTTGAGATGAATTTGTTATGCTGTCTGCAAATCCTTTCCATATGAATGAGTCTAAACTACTAGTATTGTCCCCCGGTACTGAGATAACTCTTTAACCCTTTACCACACACCAATATTTGAAACATGTCCAAATTTAAAAACATTTACAGACCACAATTTAAATGTGGTTCAAATGATATTGTTTGTCTCTGGAAGGATAGAAAACATCGTGGGAAAAGGAGAAAATGCTGGTTGCCAACATCTTGTCCTTTTCCTTCAATGGTTTTTAACCTTTCAGAAATAAATGAGATCATTTGAGCCTCATTTAATTTGTTGTCTGCAAAAACTTTCAATATGGATGAGTCTAAACTTTTGTCCCCTGTTAAAGAGTGAACCTGTGCGGTGCCAAACACAACCTTAAATATTTACTTTTGAGAACAGTGTACATTAACCTTTTACCACATTATTCCAATTTTTAACGACCCTGAGGAAAAAGACTTTTGAAAACATTGTGGGAAAAGAGGAAAATGCTGCTTACCAGCGCTTTTTACTTTTCCCATAATGTTTTCAATGCTGGTGACAACTATTTTCTCTTACGCAAACAACATTTCATATGCATTTATGGGGGCATTAAAATACGGAGTTATGGTGTTGTCAAGTTAAGCCTCTTGCAAATTTTGCAACAACTACTTCCATATAAAAGAAGGGTAACCAATATGAAATGATGTCTAGTACAAGAGTGCATAAAGATGGAATTTGCTGGTAACAGTCACTTTCCCCTTTTTCCACAATAATTTCAAAAGTGGTCTGCTGAGATACAATTAGGTTGTCTGTAGGTGGCACATTGATGTGTTGGTTGTCATGAAAAATATGTTTCTTTACATAGTAATCATTGTTTATTGCATTTTACAGAAGTTTGATTATTATCACGATTTAATTATAATATCAACCTATGATACAGAAATAGGACTAACAGCTCGCTCTTTTTATTCATTGGCTTTGTTTTTGGCTAAGTTCACCAGATAATATGGTTTGAAACTTTGTCTTGTAGACTAGTATTAGGTTTTAGAGGGCCAACTTTTCAAAAACAAGTGCCTGTGGTTCATTTTCTTTTTTTAATGCAGATGCAATACTGTTAATTTGTAGGTTTGCCGATACTACACAGAGCTGATGAACCAGAGCTTGTACTGCGCCAAAATTCTTTGTGAGGTTTAGTCTTTGTGATAGAATTCATGTCTGGCCCACAGATTTGCTTGTGTGAGATAGCAGCCAGTAGCTTGGAAAGAGTATAGTGGGCAGTGCTGGATAAAGCACGTCCTGGAATTCAAGGATAAGTACACTAACCACCATCATATAACTCAAATACGTATACTGAAAAAAGTGTAAAATATATATAAACATGTAACCGATCTAAAAATAATTGTAATTCTGACCACTAACCTTAATCCTGGGAATATTTGCAGAAACAGTATACAAGGGGTTACCTCCCTTGCATGATAAAACCATATTAACAATCAAAATTTCTGTGAATGGTTTTTACACTGCACTGCTTGGAGCAAATTCAGTTACTGTAACAAGCAGTGATGACTGAGATCAGACTTAATATAATGTGCAGTATAATCTTGGACTTACAGAGTCTGATGATGTGAGCTGTTCTGGACAAATATAAAACACAACAGTTACTGTATGTGCTGTACAGTCTTATCTCAGTCTGTCCTATTTTCAAAGGTTATTTATGTATCCTATCACAGATAAAAGGAGGATTATTTATATGATAAATAAAAAAAACTGGCTCAATTATAATATTTATCAGTTTACCACACAACTGGTGTTATAACGATCTTGAGGGAGAAAGCTTTTGAACCCATTGTGGGGAAAAAAGGAGAAAATGCTGGTAAACGTATAGCATTTCTTCCTTTATAAACACACAATGTTTTCTATCTTTTCCAGGGGTCCTGTGTGGCTCAGTGGTAAAGTGTAGGACTCCCGTGAATATGTGAACTGTCGCCTTTATATGACTGAAATAATGTTGAAAGCAGCTAAAAACACCATTCAAACAAAAACCTATCTTTTTTAAAGACAAACCGAATCATTTGAGACGCATTTTAGATGTTGTCTGCAAATGCTTTTAGTGTAGACATGTCTACAGCATGTTCTCTTTTTCCCACAATGTTTTCAGAAGGCTTCTTTCTCAGGGTCGTGAAAACCAGGAATCGTTTGGTAAAGGGTTAATAGAGTCCAGAAATTTGTGGAAACCTTGAAACTTTAAGACTGTTTTTTTGACATGGTACAATTCAGTAACAGTAGAACCACAAAAGTTCGATACTATTATTTACACCTTTACTAAACAATCATGAGTTTTGATGAATCTAGGATTTTTTTTTTTTTTTTTTTTTTTTTTTTTTTTCTTTTGTGAAAAATTGTGGGAAAAGGAGAAAATGCTGGTAACCATGTTTTCTTACCTTCTACAGACCATTTCAGATTTTCAGCCTCGTTTTCTTTGTCCTCTACAAATGTTTTCAACTTTGGCACATTTAAAATTTTGTCCTCTAATGAAGAGCTATGTATATTGGTTTTGTTTGTGGTCTGAATTGCACAAACAGTTAATTATATGTCTCTTTGAATTACAGGAATCTCTTGCAACTACTCCACAGATGTGACTCTGTTAAGGTACTCTGAATGTGTGTGCCATTTATCAGTTTTGTGACTATTCTTGGCTATTTATGGCTTTTGTTTAAAATAGGGATACAAGTATTTACAAAACTGCAAAGGCATGAGTTCCCAAATGAATGTTGTATGAAGACCAAGCTTGAGCTAGTGCACAAGGTCCTGAATTTCTGAGATAATATTTTATTGCATTGTCATTGGTCAAAGCTCTTCTGATATCATACGCCTTATTTCTAAAACAATCAGAGGCTGACTTAAATTTCTTATTTATTCAATTGTCTAAATTGATTACGGTGAGAACTAAAGTTACTTTTTTTCTCTATTTAAAGATTAAAAACAAAATTTTAAAAGGTAAGATTATTTTGAAACTCATGATTATCTTCCAGGATATGCCAAAGAAGGTTTCTTTTGTGTAAATTTCAAACTGCATGTAGGCCTACAATTTTGGATATGACAAACAGTAATTGTTGAGGTACAGTTATGTGATAAAAATAATCTGACATTTGCTGGCTTTTGAGGTAGAATTTTATTTAACTTGTATAAAACAAAGGCTCGCTTAATAACATGTTTTTTGACTTCTTGAATAAAATTCTATAGCCTTTTAGGCCAACTTATGTGAGATCCTATATTTTTGTCTAGATATAAATGTCTACTTATTTTGATGGTTGTTTATAGAAGCAACAATCATTAATGTAGATGGGACTTACCTGTATGAGTCATAAGATCAATTTATTACTTACAGACAATGTTTGTTTCCATGTATACGGTGGCAATGTAGGAAAGGTTGTAACAAGGGAATTATTTTCCACTTGTCACTTGTTTTCATTTGTAATAATGTTTCAGTCCTATACTAACTAGCCTTTGTTTAACCCTGTGCTAATTGATAAATTTAAGACTCTTCCAAGATTAAAACATTCGAGATGACAAATTCAAAATTGGTACAAATGAGCTAAAGTTCTCTGATAGGAAAAACATTATGGGAAAAAGGAGAAAATGCTAGTTAACAGCCTTTATTCCTTTTCCTATAATGTTTTCAAAATCTGTCTATTCAAGGTCGTTTGAAATTGGAATAGTTGGGTACAGGGTAGAAAGACCCTACAAAGAAAGGCTTTAGAGAACATTAAGGCAAAAGCAGGAAATACTGGAAATCACTATTGTCTCATGTTTCCTACCCTTTCATGAAAAAATCTCATTGCTTGGGCAACATTTCATTTTTTGTCTGCAAATACTCGCCATTTGGACAAGTCTTGAATTTAGTTGTCTGGTAAACAGTTATCACTCTACCACACAATCTTGAGTTTTAACAACCCTGAGGAAGACTCATTTTAAAAACATTGTAGTAAAAGGAGAAAATACTTGTAACCAGCATTTTCTCCTTTTCCCACGATGTTTTCTTCCAGTCTAAAAACAAATTTCAGTTTTTGAGTCATGTTTAATTTTTCTTCTACAAATGCTTTCAATTTGGACTAGTCTAAAATTTTGTTATTTATTAAAGATTTCAACATCTTTTCTTGAGATGGTCCACATTTCCGTGAATGTTTTCAAAGTCATCTGCTTCAACATGGTCGATACCAGGGTATGATAAATTTACTTTATCAGTATAATTATTATATAATTCCATGTTGTATCTTGAATTGCATACCTTTATACCTTACCATTATTTCTTTGCGAGTTTAGATAGTAAAGAAAATGTTACATTACTTCATTATGAATTTAAATAAAAAAAATTAAGAAAAGAAATTTTGTTCCGTTTCCTTTGACTTGTACAAGATAAATAAAACATGTGATAAGATTGAACTGTTTGAGCCATTTTGATTTGATCCGTTTAATCCTTTAACCGTTTACAAGATGACAATATTTTAGAATTGTCCAAATTGAAATCACATACGGACGACAAAGTAGATGTGGCTCAAATGATGAGAATAGTCTTTCAAAAGGAAGAGGACAATGAAGGAAAAGGAGAAAAAGCTGTTTACCAGCATTTTCTCCATGTTCTACAAAGTTTAAGAAAGCTTTTTTCAAGATTTTCAGAATTCAATATCTTTACCAGACAACAAAATTTTATTTTATTTGTATGGTGTAATAAGCAGTTTTCAACATCATTTCAGTTATATGACAGTAACCAGTACACCAATCCATACCATCCTGGATTTTCTTTTACCAGTCCTTTGCACAGTCCTTTGCACAGTATTCTTCCCAAGCCACTTACTGCTTTCCCACATAACTATCATCGCAACAATAATCAGTAAATCTCCTCAAAACTGGTTGAGCCAGTAATTTGAAACAGCTATCCCCTGTTCTTAAGTCCTATACGCTACTGAATGCACAATCTGGATTTGTCCAGTTTGAAAGCACCCACAGATGACAAGTCAGATGTGGCTCAAATGGTGAGAATTGTCTGTCAAAGGGAAGAAAACATTGTGAGAAAAAGTAAAAAAGCTGGTTACCTGTATGCATTTTTTCATTGTCCCAGAATATTTTCAATAGCATTCATCTTCAAGGTTCTTAAAACCGGGGATTGTGTGGTAGAGGGTTTAACAAGCGAGTGCATTTAATGGACAGTATATATCGAGATCAAACCACATGGTACAAGTAGACTGTTCTTAGATGTGGCTACACTATCAGCCCCTGAACCCTTATACTGCTAAATAAATGAAACAGAAATTTACAGCAAACTGTAATTAGATCTACCCAAATAGTGTCATCTCCAAGTTCTTTGTAAGAAAAAAATCACCATAAATGCATGTTCTGTGCAGTCTTATCTTGAACTACACCTGGTCCAGAAAAGTGTATTCATTGAAACAGCAGCTTAAGGGTTAATTATAAGGTAAGAGCTTGCATGCTTCTGAAAGGGTAGAAAACACTGTGAGAAAATGCTGGTTACCAGCAGTTTCTCCTTTTTAGCGGATTTGCTATATAGCAAATCCGCTTACTGTGATTCCACAATGTTTTCAAAAGTGTTCTTCTTAAGGGTCGTTAAAACTTGGGATTGTTTGGTAAAATTGTTATTAAGCAGTTGACAGATATCTTAAGCCTTTGACAAAAAGTTCAATTTCTTCAAATCACTGCCAAATAGCTCAACAAAGGACACCAAGATTTCAATATCAAGCTACTTTGGGTCAGAATAACTCTCTACATATTGGAACGTGTAAATCTAAAATGAGATATAAATTTCTCTGCAGTCTGATCTCAATCTGTACCTGACATTGCATGCCTAGAACTAACCCTAAATGTGCTCTGCACAACTTAAGTTCCTTATGCAAAGTGAATTGATATTCGACTGCATAGAACATGTGGTCTGCTCTTGAATCTAAACCCACTCCTAATTTGAGATATTCTTGTCACATACAGCCTCTAAATCCTGCATTATTTCAGTGTCTTTAATTTGTAGACAGCCAAGCCTGGTAGCTTAGTCGTAAAAGTACAGAATTTAAAATAAGATGGGGGGGTAGATGGTTCGAATCTCAAGTTCCGCTCAATTCTTTCGAGAAATATATGATAGTCATTGCAACAGGATACCAACCTCTCTCGCCACTGATTTTATGTTGATGATGATCTGGTGAACGCAGCTAGTGGCTTGAAAAGAATACTGAGAAGTACTGATAAAAAAATCTCAAGGAAGGCATGGACATGTGCTCTGGCCGCCACATGTAATTAAAATAATATTGAAAACAACTAAAGACTTACAAACTAAAAATCTTGTGCAGACAATACATTTTCATTTATTTGGCGCTATAGGAGTCGTTTGGTTGCATCTAAAGCAGATATATCTTTTCGAATGCCAAATAGGTTAAACAGGCATATTCCAGTAAATAAAAATCTAAACATTTCCAAACTAAAGTTGTTATACAGGTTGTTTGAATTGTGTTTTTGGCCACTTTCGACATTATTTCAGCCTTCAAACGCCTTCAATTCGGACCAATGTAAAATTTTGCTGTCTGATAAAAAGTTAAGTACTTCTTGGTTGGGCTTTACGGGACTGAAATTCTAACCTGTGACTCATACCAAAAATGCTCTGTGGGACTTCGGCAAAGGGATTTGGCCAGCCAGTCAAGACACCCTTTCTATTCAGGTTGCACAACTTGTTCAATATGGGGATGGATATAATAGTTCACTTGAAAAAACCCTCACCCGCATCTCGATATCAGATGGCAACTTACTTAACTTGCCCCGATCAAGAAAAACCAGGTCTGTACATCGATATCGGCTAATATTCCGCCACAGACCATGATGAAGCCGCCTCTATATAAGTCATATTCAGTGCCGTGGCGGCATTCAGTCTATCCCTGGCCGGTTTCATGTGTAACGAGGGAGAGTCACTGATTTAACCCGATCCAACCAACATGTCCACATATATATACCGCAAGTGGCATTGTTTCCGAGACAGATTTGCGCAGACGCAGTCTTCTCAACTGAAGAGCATTCTTATCTAACCTAGTGTGGATTATTTTATGAGGATACACCCAGGTGTAACCTGAAGGTCGTTGCAAAGCTAGGTTGCTGGACATCACAGAACGAACTTTGATAACAGTGTTAAGATTCGATGTTATGCCAGCGTTTTATCAAAGTCGTCTGCGGCAAGTACATGTAGGTTTCAGAAGGGGAATAACTCTCTCAGCACCAAATATACAAACTTTTTACGGCTGAAAATACAAAATCTCTAAAACTCAGAAAGGATTTTGGCTCACAGGTATACATCCCGGATGCAGTCAGATATTGATCTATGCCGTCTGCAAAAAGTCTCTGTTTTTGCTTATGGGGTCGAAAGAGTTGAACGATCACTGTATTGTCGAAAAGGTTCTTTCAAGGAATGAGCTTTAAAAGCATTATTTCATCGTTTAGAAATAGGCAACCCTCTCTTCAAAACTGGAAAACTTTACAAATGGTTTATTGAAGGCTGTCAGTCTGACCTGGTGGCTTAGACTAATCGTTTTCGAGGGCTCCAAAAGTGACCGCTAACTTCCGAGACGCAGTAACTGTTACATTATTACAGGTACCAGCTACTTGTCATGCAAGATGGGGTATGTTTCCTATTAAAGACCATTTATTTATTATTATTATTATTTTTTTTTTTTTTTAATTATTATTTTAACATTGATTGTGAAATCTTATCAAAGACTACAAATTTTCATTTGAGTGTTTGTCTTCCGATTCCAAAAGAATCGGCTGAAAAACAACTGGAAAAACAAGAAAGCTTGTCATTCTTTGTACTGTGTTTTAATTTCTTTAAACTTCAAAAAAAGGAGAATGTCATGCAATGCTCTGGTCTTTCAACATGTTTTCTACACCATTGAAAGTTGTAAAATGTGTACAGTGTTGTCAGAATCACTTGTGTCATGCGTTGACCGTAGCCGAAATAATCTGTCAAGGACCTGATTTCATACTGATATTGCCATAAGTTTAACAAATAAGACAGAGTTTCCTGTCCTTAAAGCGTGAATTATTTTGTTGAGCTTTTCTATTCACTGCTGGCAAAGAACTGATAAGAATTAACACAAAATTGACAAAAGGAAACAAAGGCTCCGATTATGTGGGCCGGTTGAATTTGGATCGGCTCTAAATATGTTATATCGGCTGCACCGATGGATTAGGGCTTCCTTTCCAAAACTCAGTTGTCACTTTTTTTGAGACATAAGCTCTGTATTCCCGTTGATCACCTTCACTCCAAAAGTTATGGTATACATTTGTTTGATGAAACGTGACCGAAATTCTGAAAACACAAAGAACTGATATTAACACAATGGAAAAATGCTGTCTAACATTAGACTATCTAAATTTTGAAAATACTGTTATGTAGCTTTCTATTAGCCGAATGGTCTATATGTTACATGTTTAATGCTTGTGTCCTATGTGCAGTCCACACAAAAGCACACATTATGAAAAACAGTAGCAACTTTAGAACGCTATTAGGTCTTTGGCGTATTATATTGGCTACGGTCAACCCACGGCACAAATGATTCAGACAACACTGTGCACATTCTACAACTTTTCATGGTGCTGAAAAGATGTTGAAAGACCAGAGCACTGCATGACATTCTCCTTGTTCTCGAAATTCAAAGACACAAGAACACATTAATTTGTACAAAGAATGGCAAATTTTCCTGTTTTTCAGTTGTTTTTTTTTTTTTTCAGCCGATACTTTCGGAACCGGAAGAAAAACACAACATTGTACTCGATTGGCTTTGAATTTGAAGTTTTCTACCCGTGATCAGGGATGATCCCTGTCGTGATTTAGTAAAACTGTCGACTATTAAACGCACGGCAATCGCCTGTGCTGTTCATTATTAATTGCATTTAGCCCGCCCGGGCAGTTCAGTGGTTAGCGCATCTGACTCCATTCGGCATACCTCTGGTGATCCGGTGATCAAGTCCCTCGAATCTATCACGTAGCTTGCTATGCACCCACACGGTACATTTCTTCGCCGGAAGTACACCGATTCACCGTTCCTAAAAGCATGCCTCTCCGCGTAGAAAGCAAACACTACTCACAGTTTTCCGTGGGAATCTTTCTAAATATACATTTCCTATGACAAACAGTTTGTACATTTATTTTCTAACTCGTTCTATTAATTTTTCAGTTATAGGGTGCTTACCGCCGTGGCTGTTATTGCCGTTACTAAGCGATTTACAGGGCACCGCCATGTGTAAGATCATGTGACTAGCAGTCATGATTTCCAAATGGAAACCCCCTTGTTACAGACGAGGTTAGGTGTAGGTACTGAATCGGCCGAGTTGCACCTGACGGGTGCACCTGACTCGTGACCTGGTGTTGGTGGGTTCGATACTCGGTTGAAAACGGCGTTAAATTCCAACACACGAAATAAAATTTAATTGCCTTTATATCATGAAAACAGTTCGGTTGACCAACTCGGCCAGTAGCCACAAACTCGGCCAATACGAGAAAAGCTAAGCCAATATCAAACAAACAAAGACAATATGACTTGGCCAATACCAAACCAGAAATGGAAGACAAATTCCGACCGTTAATGGATAGAGTTGCAATTAATCAAGTATTTTCACACTGGCAAAGATGTACCAGGAAGTCCTCGGTCTGTGGTGTATTTTAGTGGTCTATTATTTTAAGCTGTAACATTGTCTGTCTATTTTTTTACATGACACAAGTATTCGTTTTTGAGATATCTAAATCAGAACTTGAATGCAACTGGTTTATTTCGAAAAGATTCTTATCAAGCGACAACAGCAAAATTCAAATACTCCAGGGCAGTCGCCTTCTTTTGAAAGATGGTACAGTCATGGAATGCTTCCGGCGTTCTCCAAGTGCCGAAGACAGACGTCTCGGAAGTGTTCTTTCTAATGAAGGGGCGGGTTTAAGGAGAACTCCCCTGAGAATTGTGTTACAGCTAGTACTATTTTCAGCAGAAAAAGTGGTCCGACCAGACGACGGCCTTGTTACCCATTATTTCTTGACGGTTAGATCTAGCTGGTTCCTTCATTGTACCTAATTATATTTCTTATACAAGTTAATCATATAGACATTATCTTTGAATACCCAATCTTTCAAGAACAAGTAGGTAATTGCTAGTGGTTGGCTCTTCATCAACAAAATATGAAATTAAATAAGTGGACGGTGGTAAGACAGAAGAGTGTGCAAGTAGCCAACTTCAATAACTTTTAAAAACAAGTAGCCGGGCCATGGAGTTAGCTAAATTGCCATTCAACTTTATCCATCTTTTCCCGAGTTATATTTATATGAGTTCATTATATACGTGTATTTATAAATATTCAATATATGTACTTTCAAGAACAAGCAGCCCAGCTGGATTTAGTTACTGAGCTGGCCAACCTCTCCTCAACAAACTTTATTTGTCGTTTGGTATAGAATTAAACCGTACATGCGAGTTAGCTGCTAGTAGAAAGCTTAATCCATCTTGTTAACATTTAGTTGTCTGTTGCAAATTAGTTGTACGGTTTGCAACTTTTTCAGTAATTTATCTCGTGCACCTTGTTTCACCTCTTACTTAGATTAGTAGGGCCTTTTTGTACGTCCTTAGAGAATTCCACTTATTGGAAATGGACTGCGAAGATCAAAATCAAACCGTATCGTAATATTTTGCCAGCTCAAACCTGAAACTGCTGCTAGAATTCCATGAAAATCGAATACATGGATTCGTGGAAATCGATATTTGACCAATCAGATTATCGCATTTATTTTGCCCGATGCGTTCGTAATTAAAAAGAAAAAGGTTAAAATGTGATTTGTGTATATCGCTGACGTGAGATATAATGCAGGACTAGAATTTTGCATTATAATAATGACTGAAGATGGGACCTGTGAGTAGATTTTTGATCAATGCTACATTACACAATGGAATAATCAAGAGTAGGTTTGCTTGGTATATACGTATGATGTTTTATCACAACGGTGGGAAAAAAAGGTAAAAAATATCTGAACTAGAGGCGCTTGAGCGCCTGTATCGCTCCACAGGCCTGATATTTCTATAATGGCGAAAGGAAGTTTTTAACAATTATCATTCAATCCTGCATTTTAGCTCACTGAAGAAACAATTTGGTAGACAACCACCATAGGAACTTACCTGCAAAACAACAATGAAATCCAATGAATAGTTTTAGAGAAGAAATTTTTCAAAGATTTTACTTTATACCATAAAAGGAAAATGAGTCTCCCATAAAAGCCATGTTTTTTGACAGATCTTTTTTTTTTTTTAAGGAATTCTGTAAACCTGTATCTAAGGAACATTCCTGCAAAATAATAATGCTATCCAAATAGCGGTTTGGGAGGAGAAGATTTTTAAAGGTTTTTTACTTTGGTTGCCATGGCAACCAGAATTCTTCATGGAACACAATTATTTGAAGGAATTTGAAAGAGGACCACCAAAGGAACATTCCTGTGAAATTTGGTAAAAATCCAGTCAATAGTTTCTGAGGAGAAGTTTTTTAAAGAAAAAGTTTACGGACGCACGCACGGACGGACGGACGCACGACGGACACAACGCCATGACAGTAGCTCGCTAGCTCACTGAAGAAACAATTTGGTAGACAACCACCATAGGAACTTACCTGCAAAACAACAATGAAATCCAATGAATAGTTTTAGAGAAGAAATTTTTCAAAGATTTTACTTTATACCATAAAAGGAAAATGAGTCTCCCATAAAAGCCATGTTTTTTGACAGATCTTTTTTTTTTTTAAGGAATTCTGTAAACCTGTATCTAAGGAACATTCCTGCAAAATAATAATGCTATCCAAATAGCGGTTTGGGAGGAGAAGATTTTTAAAGGTTTTTTACTTTGGTTGCCATGGCAACCAGAATTCTTCATGGAACACAATTATTTGAAGGAATTTGAAAGAGGACCAACAAAGGAACATTCCTGTGAAATTTGGTAAAAATCCAGTCAATAGTTTCTGAGGAGAAGTTTTTTAAAGAAAAAGTTTACGGACGCACGCACGGACGAACGGACGGACGGACGCACGACGGACACAACGCCATGACTATAGCTCTCTGGCCTTCGGCCAGTGGAGCTAAAAACTAATAAAAAGGGAGTGTGTTCAATTAAACATCTAACCTTGTTTAATATCCTCTGCACAACCTATTAAAAAAGTAATTGTCACCAGTTTCATTTCCACATTAAACTTTACTCTTGGTGAGTCAAGGATATGCTGAATGTGTAGATTCACATCATATTGCGAATAACATAGTTTAACCTTGGATTTAACTTATCCGTGACTTAAGTTTAAATTCTTACCAAAACAGTGTTGAACACAAAATATTTAAGTACATTAGCTTGTATTCCTTATTTAATGTAGATTTTAATTATGCAACATCTTAGTTCTGTTCTGTACTTGGTAAGAAGCACAGCTCCAAATTCAAACTATTTTTTTAACTCAAAATTTGACTGCGCAATTTTGAACCGGATAAGCACATCTTGGGGTGTGTCGGTATACTGTCAATCGTTAGGATGTGTGTTTGATTGCAAACTGAATAGCCGTCCTAATGCAGTTGACCAACCATTATCTACAGTATATCATAAGATAAAACAATCAAACAGCCACAGACAATGATATTAACAAGATTGTTAATTAGCGGCACACTTGACGTAAATCATAGTCAGCTAACAATCATTTACCCCTTAACTTAAAAAAAAAATGTTTTTTAGACTTACAGCGCTCTGTTAAAATAGACAGTTAATAGATATTTCGAAATGCTTGAAATTCAGAGTAAACTATTATCGAATATGATGTTCTGACCACTATAATTTACCCTAACCAGAACTATAAGATTTTTAATTCTATGGCAAGAATAAAGTTAATGAGGTGCTTCATTCCTTCTCAATGAAGTCCAAAACTTTGTTAACTCAAGTATTTAGTTGTCCGTAGCCCCCGAAATTTGTGTTCTATGTGCATATGAATCTTTGTGTAAATTTGATCAATCATCTCTCTAAAGTTTCACACCGAGAATTCACTAGCGGCAGACTAATATGATGGGAATATTTTTCTATAATTTTATCGAGAGAAACAGTCATAATAGTAAAATTTAACTAGGATATCTGCTATACCGCATATTTGTAGACAGCGTTTGTTTGGGTGCCTATAGCAACAATAACCAAGGAAGTCGGTTTATCTTATCCCCACGGATCCATGTTAGACAATAAGGTAAGTACTTATCCATGTTATCGTACTTTGAAATCTCATTGCGGTTTCCGCTATAAAGGGAAATAACCCGGGATATCGAGGAAGTTAAAATCCAAATGAAATTTCAGAAGTCGGTGGTTGTTACAAACGATGAATTGATGAATTCAAGTATCAAATAAATTCATTTTAGAATGGCTCTGAAGCACAGTACACGATGCAATTTATTTTTGCTTGTTTTGGGAGTCCTTTTATCAGGTAATTTTACAATTTTATCAATGTCACAGTTTCAACTTTTTCAGACCCCAGAACCGCAGAATCCGAATGACTTATCCGTGCCTAACAATGGCCATTCGTGTTCACACCCACTGGTCAAAGCCTGGCCACTTGAATTTTACCCTTTTTAATGGTGAATAATGTTTTTTTCTTACTTATTTAAATTGATAACTTTGCATGACAGTTCATCTTACTTTCTGTTTCGGTGTGGATGCACGATAACAAATCCCTGGAAAGATAGGTAAAGTTAGCTACTAGTAGCCCGCTACTTATTCAGGTAAAGTTAGCTATGGTAGCCAGCTACTAGTAGTCAGCTACTTGTTCAGGTGAGGTTAGCTACTCGTAGTCAGCTACTAGTAACCAGCTACTTGTTCTGGTAAAATTGCTTATTTGTAGCCAGCTTCTGGAAGCCACCTTCTAGTTAGCAGTCATTTGTAAAGTAAAATCTGGCAATTCGTACCCAGCGACCAATGTATAGGTAATTAAAATGGAGGTTTTTGATTAGTTTCCTAAGTGTACAAGTACCTGGCGAGCTAATTGGCGATGCCTTAAATGAAATGTTTTTCTTCCATCCAGAATATTATATAAATGCATCCGAACAACCAAAATCAAATAATTTCTTGTATTAAAGGGTCAAGCTACGAGATCTGTCAATAGGATTTTATTTTTCACATTTGTTTTCAATTAGGGATTCAAAATGTACAAGTAGCTGGCGAGATTAAGACAAACATTTCAATATATTTCAACGAATCGCGTTCACTGTACTACGGAGAAAATAAAAATGTCATTTTGCGAACTACTTGTACCTTTATTTTGCCAGCTACTTGTACCTTTAGGAAACTAATAAAAAAAACTCTATTTCAATTACCTATACATTGGTCGCTGGGTACGAATTGCCAGATTTTCCTTACAACTGACAGCTTACTAGAAGGTGGCTATCAGTAGCTGGCTACAAATAACCAATTTTACCAGCTCAAGTAGCTGGCTACTAGTAGCTGGCTACTAGAAACTAACTTTACCTGAACAAGTAGCTGGCTACTAGTAGCTAACTTTACCTATCTCTGGAAATAGTCCTGTTTACACTTTTATTGACATCTACTTTGGTGTCATCCGCTTGGATCCATTTGAATAAGTTACATTTCTTACAGAACGGTGTTCCGGTCCATAGCAATGAGCTTCAAACTTGACTGGTTGTCTTTACCCTTTCACTTTAAATCAGATCGTCGGGCAGTTATTCCAGTCTTTAACAACTTTTTGAGAGAATGAATTTTTTTTTGTATTTATAAGCACCTACAAACATTAAATTTTTAGACTAGCTTATCGGCATCCAGATTGAGCCAGACTCAATGTAAACAAAATACCCCACAGTTGCCAAATACTGCCTCACAGAAAAATAACTCCTTACTGTTAGGAATCTTAATTCTGTCATATATGACAATTTTGACAAAAAGCACAGACCCTCTACCATCCCGTTTTGAACATATCTACTTAAAAAGTAATAGACTGTACAAGGTGTCATTGATAAGGTGCATGATGTTTGCTTATATGTAAATTAAGTGACCTATGCAAATCAGGCTCATATCACTGATTCCTACCCAGCAGTACAAAAATGATGAATGTATCTAAAAATAGTACCCCCAAGTAACTTGTAGCAAATCCCAGCTATACAAACCCTCACTGGACAGGGAACTTTTGTCATTCCTTGAGTCATTCATTATTCAGATCATTGTGAACGTGAAACTGTTTTGTTAAACTGTTATTTTACATCTTGTATATTAACCCTTTACCACACAATCCCGAGTTTTCACGAATGTGGGGAAGAAGCCCTTTGAAAACAATGCGGGAAAAGGAGAAAAAGCTGGTTTAAAGCATTTTCTCCTTTTCTCATATTGTTTTCAGCCCTTATAGAATATCCTTTCATCAATTGAGCCACATTTAACTTTATGGTCTGGAACAGCTTCTAATGTGGAGGAGTGTAAAATTTTTCGTTTTGTAAAGAGTTAAATGGTTAACTACTGCATCTTGTGCTTTTGATTAACTAAATAATCCAATTTAATCCTTAACCTGATAAAAAAGTTGAATAAAGCTTTCAAGCATATGGTAAAAACCTGAATATTACTATTTCAAAGTTATATTTTTGAGAAAAATATATTCCCAAGGTTATCGGATAGTGTAGATTCAACATCAGACTGTACAGTCTGTGCAGTCTGATCTTGATCTACACTGTCTGTCTGTCCGGACAGACATCTTTTAAAATACTTGATGAAAATTGATGGAACTTCATACATGTATTCCTTATGATAGTCCGCCGATAAACTTTTTTTTTTTTTCTGTTTTTCATTTGATCCCGTGTCATCGGAAAAGGGGGCTTGATGTATATTTCCATTATGGACTGATATCTCTTTAACTATTGGACAAAATTTTATGAAACTTCATATTCATCTTATTCATCATAAGCCACAGACAATCATTATTTGTTTTTTTTTTATCTAATGAAATACTATGCTATGGAAAAAGGGGGCTTAATGGATAATTTCATTATGGACCAATAACAAAAAGGCCACGTGTACATGCAAAACACAATACCTCTTATATGTTTCTATCTAAAGAGTTCTTTTTAGGCGGAAGATATTATTTCAACGAAATAACCTGTTTTAAATTGAAAGTTAACAAACTGGAGTTTTTCATGACACTTCTTGTTTTGAGAAGTAAATAGTCAAGAGCGTCGGGTAAAGTCAATGGATTGAACTGGATCTAAATTAGACCGGATTGGACTTAATAACTGGAATGAACCGATGGAACTGGAACGGACTCAGTAACCGAATTTGACCATTTTTCTTCAGTCTTGTATAAACCAACCAAGTTTTACATTTATCATAGCAACTTATTTCAAATCCGCTAGTCTGTCAGTACTTTCATTACTTTGATTTATTTTGTACATATGTTTGTAGTGTATGTCGGGTCTTATTGGGCCAATCATAATTTCCTCTAGCAAACTGGGTCATTGAATTTCGTCACTTATCAACAAATTTGGATATTTTAACTAAGTTTATTAGATGAAATATTCATCACAAGAAAGACTGACACATACTTTTTCAATTTATAAAAGTTACGGCACAAAACTTGCATGTTGATAAGTTAAATCTATTCCGATTCTACACCACTCTGTTTTGCTATGAACTACTGTGGAATAAATGTAAACAGACCAAATGAAATACCAAATGCAACTTACAGAATCATATCATGTTTTTTAATTGGATGAAATTTTGTTTTGCACTGTCTCGCTTGACTATTGACACAGATTTTGTTTGATGAATTCATATTTGAGTTCGGTCTGTTAAGCAACTGTCTGCATAAATGAAAAACAGGGCGGCGGGGTCTGCAATCTAACATGATGATGTTTTTATTGAATGTTAAATGAGTCTGGCCATTTCGCCCCAAGACAGTGGCTGAATGTTTTCTGATAAACTTGGTAAATGTTGTCCTTTTACGTACTTATACTGGTAAAAGAGAGAAACTTGGCCAAATAAAACACATTTTGCCGACAACAAGTACATGTAAAATATGGAGCAAATGATAGCACTTGCTTTTCAAAAGGTAGACATTTCAAGAAAGGGACAAAATGATAATTACCGGCATTTTCTTGAGAATTAGATGATAGCTGAAGTAATGGAATGTGTCCTTAAAAAGGGCAGAAAACATTTAAGGAAAAGAAGAAAATGCTTGTTAGGTATGACATTTCCCCTTCTTCACTAAATGGACACAGACGTACGGTAATTTACACCCTGAAAGTTCCCAAAAATGCCCCCCCCCCAAACAAAAAGGACTGGACGGGTTTCGTACCTCCATAATTTTAGAAATATGTCCACAAATTTGTACTCAACATGTAAAGTTGTCCATCAAGAGTCATAAAATCAAGAATTAAAATATCCGGTTTCAGTCTGACTTTCTAACGATCAACACAGATAACTGCCAGTTTGAGGCACACACTTCTAACCTCACATTATCAGATATTGTAAATTCCAATATACTTGGCCTTTAATGTTTTCAAAAGTCTTCTTTCTCAGAGTTGTTAAAACTCGGGATTTCTGGTAAAAGGTAAAAGGTGTTTTCTGAAATGCAAGGTTGGCAAAAAGCCGGTCAATATGAGTATTGACCGGGCCGGCGGTTTTAACCGGTTATAACCGGTCAATACTAGTCAAAAGTGGTCCATTGGTGGTCAGTTGAAGTGGTTGATTGGGTCAATTAAATCACTGACTTACATACCCGTCTTGTTTCTAGATTAGTCTTAAAAGCTCTCCTCCTACATCCTGTGCATGAAGGTATACTAAAATTTAATATTATCATCAGTGTCATAGCTTTTATCAATAAGGTCCTTTTTTATTTAATCATAATCAAAAGACATTATTGCTGGTCAACTGAAGAGGTTGATTGAGTTGACTTTCCTTTTTGAACTTACACACAGGTCAGTTCTTTTCAACCAAACACTTTTTATCTATCAACATTCCTTATAGGTTAGATAATTGTTTATAGTTCTACATCTATCCCTCTCTCTCTCTTCCTTCTCTTTCCCCCCCCCCCTTTCACACACTTAGGTTTTTAAAATATAGATTATTTAACATACATCTATGATCACTAAAGTTCAAAGGTAGCATCAAAAAGCAGCTAATATATAATTATATAATTTTCATGTAAAATTGCAGAAAAAAGTGACACCCATAAGCAAACATGTGAAATACACCTGTCATTGATCTTTAGGAATATTGAGGTACACATGAAGAAGGCTGTAATTGATTAACCAAATAATGTTTAAAGATACATTAATGTCTTCGAAGTATATATTTGTCTTTCTACACCTTTAATTGCTGCCAAAACACAATAAAAAGTGTAAAGGTTGCCCCTTTCTACCCCAGTGGGTGTGGCTTAAATCTAATTACCAAAGTGACTAATCATGTGTCCCTATTTGGGGTATTATACTTGACACCTACTCCCGATTCGGGGTCTAGCTCCGATGTTATTTTTGTGATTGTTTCTCCGCTAGACTACCGTCGCAGCCTTCTTTAAAAGTATCTGGAATGAATACGATTTTACCGGCATCTTTTCAAACGGCTCTATGCGACAAAATTTCCAATGACAGCTAATAAAATGGGCATGGATTGTTAGATAAATGATTAATCTTTACAAAAAAACTGATGTTAGTTAATATCTAAATCTTGCCTTCGTGCAAATCTTTACTTTTCAACGTAAATAACCCTTGACCTACTTCACCAGAAATCAAAACATGGTGATATCATCAATGCGCATGTCTCGGCAGAAATCGCAGTATCTCTGACACCCTACAGGACGGTTTAGTTGCGAATTTCGCTGTTGACAAAGGCACCTTATACGAAAACGGTTGTTAGGGTTAGAGAACCAGACTGTACAAAATTCAAATTTCTTTGAGTGCGCATGTCTGTTTAACGGAAATCGCCATGTAAGTTGTTTACAAATTTCTCTGGATATATTTACGTTGGGAAAAAAGGTAAATTTCCATTGATTTAATTGGTATTTTGCAGCACAGCTTGTGTGATAATAAAGATTAATCATTTATCTAACAATCCATGCCCATTTTATTAGCTGTCATTGGAAATTTTGTCGCATAGAGCCGTTTGAAAAGATGCCGGTAAAATCGTATTCATTCCAGATACTTTTAAAGAAGGCTGCGACGGTAGTCTAGCGGAGAAACAATCACAAAAATAACATCGGAGCTGGACCCCGAATCGGGAGTAACTTGACACCAGGCTTTATTCCCAGAGTGTGAAATATTGACTTATATGCAATCAAGATAATATCTTATCATTAAACAATTACTTAAGGTGTCAAAAATGAAACCTAAAGACCTTATTTGAAACTTCTATACAGTTACGGAAAACTGGCAAAAGGCAGCTGATGAGTACCCTTGGCAGGGATAAAACAGTTTTTTCACTCAAGTCAACTCTTACATATTGATGAATTCAACCAAATTGAGAGTAAAAAAACACACAATAAATCATCAACTAAATAGCATAACTGTCCTCTTAAAACTCATCTGACCATCAAAATTTCCAAATGACCACTACAAATATTCAATTGAACATAATTGACCAGTATTGACCACTTCTGGAGTATTGACCGGGGCGGTTTTAACCGGTTAAAACCGCCCCTAGTTTCGACCGCCCAGCCTTGCTGAAATGGTAAAAAGAAAATTGGATGAACAGAAGAAAATGCTGGTCTTTAAAAACCCTTGTAACCAGAGTCATAAAAATACACATGGCTTTACCATGCAAATCAAACCCGATAACTGCTATTTTACCGCTATGTAAGCCTATTGGGCCGTGAAATCGACCACATACGGATTGGTACATTGGCTGGTGATCTCTGCAAACCCTTCGCACTAATATCCGGATTATCGCGCTTCGAGTGCGAAGGGTTTCAATTTATTGGAAAACAACTCCGCGGGATATATCCTGGGGTTGTAAACTACCAGGGTACCAAAACTTGTTGAATTCAATTTCCTTTCAGGTCTTAGAATTTGGCCTACCCCAAATTTTACCGAAAGAAAACGTTTGAAAACTTATGGTCAAAGATAGAAATGCTGGTGGCCAGCATTTCCTGTTTTTCAAACAATGTTTTCACGCCTCAATTGATACAAATTCCATAATTTGGACTATATTTATTATGTTGTCAACAAATTGCTTTTAAATTGGGGAAGTAATACATTACCGGTTCCTGAAGAGTTTGAAAAAAATTAACCCTGCAGAACAAGTTTCTTATGATGGGACAAAAGCCGGGTGTGTGTGGAGGGAGGGGTGAAAGGGGAAGGAACACTTGAAATATAACAGTATGTACATATGTTTATTAGATCTTTGGAATTCAATCCCTGATTTTTTTTTTTTTTTTTTAATTATATTAAATTCAATCTCTGATTTTTTTTCCCATATGTTTATGAACAAAAATGGTACAATCGTAAAAATACTTCGGTTGGATACATTTTTGAAAAGTTACTCACCAAGCTAGGGATAGTATGAAAATTTTTCTCTTATTACAATGTTTTTGGAAACATTAATCTCTACCCTGCTGCACAGAGCCGTTACATTCTCAGCAGACAGCATTTTATTTTGATGGTTTTGTATGGCATCGTCACAAATGTATATTAGGCTGGGGAAAGTGTGACGGGAGATCAGACCACACGGGTATTGTCTGATCTATCATGAACAACACAACCGAATACAAATTTTACTGATTAACCTAAATGTTCGAGAGGTCAATTCTGTTCTAAGTAATTTCGTCACTTTTTGAGAACAAGTCACCGGTTTTGCGGTAGACAGAAACCAGTCTGCACATCCGTTAAAGCCGATCTTTGTGTATATTGCTCACTTTCTTTTCTAGCCTATCTTCAGTTGATGACGAATAGCTATTGTAAATTTTATTTATTTATTTATTTATTGTAAAAACAAAACCATTAATACAAGATATAAAAAATATAAAAAAGACTGTTGTCGGGAGAGTTGTAATTCATAATTCCCATTAGAAAGGATCACCGTTGTTGCAGAGGTTATCTTAGGCAATTTGAGTCAATTTACAAATGCAATGACCCAACTTTGGCAATTTTACACCACGGAAAGTTACCGAGATTCTGTTCAATTCTGCAGAGCTATAGATCTATTTTTGGCTCAGAATTAGCCTGGGTTCCACTCCGATCATTATTTCCTTTTTTTTATATTCGGATTTTACTTTGTCAAAAATGTCATTTTTGACACAGTAACGTCCAAATATTAAAAAGGAAAAAATGATCGGACTTGAACCCAGGCTAGCTCGGAATAATCGTGAGCCGAACTCTAAACATATCCAACATGTAAAATTCAATGTCTGTCCATTTACCTGTATTTCTTAATAAATGTCAAATTGTAGGTATGGTTCACATAAAAATAAAGAGGAAATAACACATTTTTAGAAGTTAAAATCTAAAATGGTTGTTGAATTTTCTTTCATTGTGTTGAAAAGTCAAAATTATCTCCAGTGAAGTCAGAAAGCTTATTTATTGTTCTTAATTATTTCAGTCATTTAAAAATAAACTTTTGGCCCATTTTACAGTTTTTTAATGCACCTATCCTATTGTTTTCTTTTTCCGTGATTGTTCGGATTGTGCCGGACCCCCCCCCCCCCCCGATGATGACCGATTCTCATGGATCCGTGGTGATAAGATAAACCGACTTCCTTGGTTACCGTTACTAAGGGCTCCCAAACAACCATGGTAAATACATGTACAGTAGAGCAGATAGACTACTTAAATCGTGCTGTCATGACTGTTTCTCTCAATAAAATTCCGGAAAAAATATTTCTATCACATGTTTCCGCTGATGATGAATTTTCGGTATGAAATTCAAAGATCATTGAACTAATTTACACAAGAATATGTACTAAAAGTGCGAATTACGGGGGCTACGGACTATGTAACAGATCTACTTGCTTTAGCAATGTTTTGAACTTCAGTGAGAATAATTGAAACACTTTAACAATCCTCCATTTTGCCACAAAATAAAAAAAAAAAAAAAGAATTAAAGATACACATTGTTTTCGTAAGACTAGTTGTCTCAAAATCATACTCAATTGAATAACGCTGAATTACAAGCATTTCGAAAAATTTATAGATTGTCTGATTCTACAGACAGGTGTAAGTTTATGAAAAATTTCAATTTCACGTTAAGGGAAAAAGGGTTGTCTGATGATTTTAAAATGCGTTAAGTGTGCTGTCAATTAACAAACTTGTTAATATCATTGACGGTAGTTTGTTTTATCTTATGATATACTGAAGACAACGGGTGGTCGAGTTGATTAGAACGGCAAATTGCTTTGCAATCAAGCACACTTCGTATCAATCAACAGTTTACCGATACACCCTTTGAAATGGCAGATGTGCTAATCCACTTTGATAACGACTAAGTCAAAAGTTTATTTAATCAATAAAAGTTGCCTTTTGAGCTGAACTTCCACCAGTACAGAATTGAAGTTAGACTTTTTTATAATTGATATCTACTTTTAGTGAGGAATATGTAGTAAGGAATTCACGTCAGTGTGCTTATTGTAAATAGCAGAAAGTTTTAATCAAAGATTAAGCTGCATGTTAGTTGCAATCTGATCTATATCTACACATTCAACATATTCTTCACGCACCAAGGGTTAAGATTAACGTCAAACTGAAACACTGATGACAAGTGCCACTTTTTGGATTTGCAGAGGTTATTGAACAAGGTTAGATATTCAAGTGAACGTATTTTCGTTTTATTAGAATTCCATAAAGATATGTTTTTACCAGGGATCGTATATATTCCATAATTTGAGTCGCATTTCAATTTTTGTCTGTAAATGCTCTCACTTTGTACAAATCTACTTCTGTATTGTTTCAAAAAGAGTTAACAGTGTGGCAAAATTAAAAGTTGCTTTTGACAAGCAATTTTTCCTTCTTTAATAATGTTTTTTTATTCTGTGTCAGAGAACTTAAGCTTATCTAATAACTTTGAATGCTTTGATTTTGGACCAATTTGAAAACAGTATAAGTTGTGTAGGACTTTGTACAAATTTGACTTTTCACTCCTCATACAGTGGACAGCATTGGAAAACATTTGTAAAAGACCAGTTGCAGCCAGTGATCAGTTCTTTACAAAATGATTTCTGTGCTATTAAAAGAATTATGTTTTTGCCTTTCCTTCAAAAGTTTTTCATTTTTTAGATTTTCAAAAAAATTCACATTGTACACAGAAAGTTTATGTTGAAATTGATATTTTAAAATTTCTCACTGAAAACCTCAAGGCAGCCATGAATATTGAGCTACATGTGTGTTACAAAATTAAATGGTGCTGAAAAATGTGTTTCTTTAGCAAGTTTTAACTTAATACCTAATAAATTTGATTTTACATAAATCCACTGTAGAAATCTTTGGAAAACAGTATGACACAAGGACCAATCATTTTGCGATAAAATGTAACATGCAAATGGTTGGTTGCTTCCGCAAATGCTCTTTTCATTTAATGTAGACTTTTATCTCCTAAAACTTTTTCACTGTGGCAAGTTGCAGTTAATGATGATGGTAAAAGTATTGTGTATATGAGATATTATTGGTATATTATACTATCATTATAATCTTGGTGTATGTCATACAAACGCCCAAAATATACTTCTCTCCCTCAACAGAGATTTTCAAGTAGAAACATTCCCAGCTCTAGTAATACATGGAATATGGATAGCTGCATTGTTTGCTGTGATACAATTGCAAAATGTTGAAAGCAACCAACCTTCAGGAACACTTTGCCAGACAACAAAATTTGAGACTTGTCTGATTTGGAATTATTTGCAGACAAGAAATGAAATGTGTCACTTGTGTCTTTGCTGAGAAAATGAGAACATGCTTGCCAACATTTTCTTCTTTTCCCACAATGTTTTCAGATGTGTAAATATTTCCCATGGTAGTGAAAACTTAGGATTCAGGAATACTGGCATTTGTCACAGATTACTAGATAACTCCTTACCTCAAGTGGCTTATAAGACTGTAGATACTGAATGTACTGTGTTGTTTGAAGAAACCAAAAGTATGTCAAATTTAATACATGTACTTTTAGTGTTTTATGACAATAGTGCGAGTAGTGGGAAACAAACATCATGATTCTCAGAGAATTTTGCACAACACAGATACATACTTCTTTCCCTCAAAAAATATGTTGATGAGGAAAAGCAACACGCAGCTTGTGCAGACAGTTGTGCAAATTCAAAAAACAAATAGATAAGTATAATGGCTGCTATGATACAACTAAAATGTTGTGAAACATTGCAAATTGAGCAAGGTTCCATCCATAACTTTTTGCCAGATTACAAAATTTTGGACATGTCTAATTTGAAAGCATTTGCAGACGACAAATGAAATGCAACTGAAATGAGGAGACTTGTTTTTCCTGGGGAAATGAGAAAATGTGACATGTACTTACCGGTAGTTTCTTCTTTTTTCACAAAGTTTTCGGAAGTATGGATATTCCCCAGGTTAGTGAAAACTTAGGATTCAGGAATACTAGCATTTGTCACAGATAATTAAATAACTCCATACTTCTAGTGGTTTACTGAGCTATACATACTAAATATACTTTGACGGTGGAAGAAGCTCACAGCTTTCATATTCAAATACATTAATTTCACTTTAGCATTTTTCTTGCAGGTTTGTACAGTTCACAGCTGATTTGGTCTTTAATATTCCAAGTTTTCAAGCCCAGCTTCAGTTTCATACTAGCACACTTTATGCAGAATTACAAAACCATCTTCAATGTCATTCTTCTGTTCACAGGATGCATCACAACAGCATGTTGACAGCTCTTGAAACCATGTTTTGAAGTGTTTGTGCTGTCACAATACATATCTGGAAAAAAAATATAGAACCAACTGAATTTCAAATTTCTCCGTTTTACAAAACGTAACATTTTAATTCTTCAGTTACGTTGCAAAATATGGTTTTATTTTCACATGGTTAAACTATAATGAGAATTTGTTCAGGATATGGCCAACTATCAGAGATCCAATTATTTTTGACTAATGTGCGGTACTGCGCTTCCACCTTTACTGAAATAAACCCTTTTTAGGCTGCACTTTTATTTACCTAGGATTCGATAAACAGCTTATATTTGATTTTAGTGCAAAACGAAATACTTACTGCTTATAAATATGGTAATATCTGAACACAATTAATTCAAAAGATGGAATCAGAATGCTACATTTATCACCAGGGTCTCAGCAAATTCACCATATTGGGCCACCATCTTGCAATTAAGACCGAAAATAGCCAAGTTTTTGAGCCCCCAGTTATCTAACCTTGGCATCGAAAATCACTAGATTTGATTTAAAAACAAAAAGAAATACTTACTGCTTATAAATATGTCAAAATCTGAACAAATTTATTTCTAAAAATAAATTGAGAATGCTACAACTATCACTAGGGTCCCGCCAAATTCACCACATTGGTCCGCCATTTTGTGATGAAATACCGAAAATAGCCCAGTTTTGAGCCCATAATTATCTAACTTAGGAATCGAAAATCAGCACAAAATTGGCTTTAATACGAGATGTACTCTATCTCGTGATTTTTACCAACAAGTTGCTATTTGGACGCTACTTTATGTACTTAAAAAGTATTTCTTTTGCACGTCACTAAATCCTCCTGCCGAACATCCCCTACGGGGCAAACATGATTAGGCCATGAATTTTTAACGCCAAAATAATCATATAAAACAAAATCTCCGAAAAAATTGATGTTACATATATTCTAAGCGTGTAAAATATTCGGAAATTTACCTGTTGAGAAGGACGTATGGGATAACCAAGCAAAACGTTGATTAAAACAGTGACCGTCGTATGCCGAAATTTAAGATGGCCGCCGTTTTTTCCTTTGCGGTCAATTCGAAAGAAGACGGTGAATAACCGGAAGTTATACCGCGTTTCCTATCCCTGTATATAAGATCCCTGGTTTTTACCTTTGTATTCCACTTAAAAACAATTTTTGTCTCTTTCAGAAACTTTAAGACGGGAAAAACTATAGCATTAATTAATCCATTGTGTAATAAAGCGCTGATCAGAACTCCTTGCAAATGTTCCATTTGTCAGTCGTTATCATAATGCAATCTTGTCTTCAGCGTCTGCGTGATCTCATGTCAGCGGTACATGTTCGCAAAGCACGTATTTTAAATTTTTTCTTAAATTCAAACGTTTAAAACACAAAATAAATAAATACTATCGCACCCCTCCAACGTTGACAGTCGTTTATTTGGGAGCCGTAATAGCAGACAACAAGGCTACACACCGGGTAAAATAAATACGATGACCTGATTGGTCAAATATCGATTTCCACGGATCCGTGTATAAGACGCCTATCGGGTGTCTCGATTGTGTTACGTAAGGTTATACATTGACATAGGGACCCCATGCTGTGTTTAAGATATACAAGTACCTACATGGAGTGGATGTTATACCCGGGTTGTTTGATCATGACGGTATCCCTATGAAATTGTATTAGGTATGCTATAGATCTGATACAAGACAAATTTATGATGCATAGCATCATAGAAGCCGCAATCTTTTGGTGGACAATTTCAGAAATATTGACTCTCTTGAGAAATTGTGATTACACTTTTTGTATCTGTTTTACCCACACTCCCCACCAACGGAAAATCATGACGAATGGTACTAAAATGCAGTAGATGTATTCTAATTCTAAAGAATAAGACAGAAGTTTAGAGAGGAATCTTAAATAATCTTGTTATTATATTATTATTATTATTACTATTATTATAAAGTGATAATGTTTATGTGGGGGAAAAAAAACACACAAACACACGTAAAAGCATCGGATTTTGTAAATTTCTACTCGAAATTTGGAAATGGAGAAATTGCGCATTCAAGAACAGCATTTTCCATTTATTAAAATGATTTTAGAAAGGAAGCTTCTGTAGCGGCATCAAAGTAATACTACTGAATTATTTAAATTACTAATTATTCAAAGTGATATTAAGATCGTTATTCACATAATGATGTTTACATGTATTTACAATTTTTATCAGTGATCTCTTCTTTGCGTTTCATTTTTTTTTTTTTTTTTTTTACAAAAAAAAAAAAAAAATGATGCAACAACTTTTTTCTAAAACACGATCGTCCTGTTTGTCAAAAAGTATCTTAGCATGCTTGTAACACAGTGAATCTTTACATTTCTACTCCAGAAACAAAAACTTTTGCATGGCATCTCAAAAGTTATTCTGATCATAGCCTGCACAGATGGCATAAACCACGTTTCTTTTTATTATGGAATGGCAGTCACACACACAAAAAAAAACCCCATTTTTTTAAGTTTTTAAAGATCTGGGTATAATCAACCACAACATAATAACTATTACTATACATATTTCGTGTAATAATCAGTAGTTTGAACCATTTTCTGCGTAGGCCTTGTACAAACCTAGTGTAAAACGTCTAATGTAAATTTCAAGAGCTATTCAAAACCTTTTTACCAACGGCGACGTAAAAAGTTGTGTTAGCACAGTAATAGGTTCTGTAATAACTTTCACCCTT
Organism: Hippopus hippopus; assembly: GCA_946811185.2. NCBI lineage: Eukaryota > Metazoa > Mollusca > Bivalvia > Cardiida > Cardiidae > Hippopus > Hippopus hippopus. Next base: position 46,654,983 of record OX328099.1, on the reverse strand, counting down.
CGACTGCACAACGAAATTAATATACTGAGTAAGGAAAACAAACAATTTTTTTTATGTTTACAATATCTTATAGAATTTTAAAAAAAATATTACACGGGCTATGTGCTGTCTGATCTTCATCTGTTTCTGTCATTTTCGACCAGCTTTAACCCTTAGAGCACCAGGCACCACCGTGATAATTTCTGTAGTCAATGTACATCACGATGGATACATTTTTCACGGGGTTTGTAGATCGGGACCATAGTGTACAGCACGTACAGTCTGATCATAACAGCTTCCACACACAACACAATGAATGCTAAATTTTACAGGTATCATAAGGTAGATGTTCCGTGTAACAAAAATCCATTCGGCTAAAGTGTCGACAAAGGGAAGAAAAAAGGGTTATCTTTTCGCAAGTATTCTATAAATAGCTGTCGTAGACTCCTCTTTGTTCTTCGATTAACTGTGTAGCGAGGTAACCAGTCTATACTTTGATCAAAGGTTTACCGCCCTATTATCTACACGGATTGAGAATGAACGAAAAACTTGTACATAAAATTGCTTCTTATCTATCAAAAATGGTTTTACGATTTACACTGTAATCAAAAATTGAAATTCTTATATGTTCATCTTAAAACAGACTTCAGTATGGAAAATTACTTAACTTGTATCAATTCATTTAAAACAAGATCAGCCATTTCACGATTGCGAATAAGCGCACACATCCTAAATATTGAGAAATTAAGATATGGCCGTGATCGAAAGGAAAGATCAGAGAGAACTTGTACCCTATGTAATAGCGTTGAAATAGAAGACGAATTTCATTTCTTGCTCAAATGTTCCAAATATGATGATTTACGATCGCAATTTATCAAAAAATATTATTATCGTCGTCCAAGTATGGAGAAAGTACTTCAGTTAATGAGGGTGAAAAATAAGTCAGTAATATTAAAACTAGGAAAGTTCATTCAACAGGCATTTAGAAGAAGAACTTCGTTACAGGAATCATAATCTTACTAGTATTGTTAATAATAATCCTTTGGCTGCTACGAAATGGAAATTTCCAGTCAGCGGTAATGAATAAGTTTGTTATCTAGTCTAAACATATCTGAAAATGTGGACCAAAGATCAGACTACATGTGCTATGCAGTGTGATTTTGTCCTATTTATCACGAGATCACAGTATTTAGTAACGCTTCTTCGAAGCATCCCAGTGGTGGCAAGTATCTTTAACATTAACTTGGTTGTACATAAATCTTTACAATATGTTTAATTTTGTGTGGGTATTTAGGTTCAGTTCACTATTCAAATATACATGTACTCACTCTTATCTTGGGGAGAAAAAAGATTTTTATTGTGTGGACCAAGGATCGGACTGCGTGTTCTATGTGGTACAATTTTTTCATCGTTTTCCCCGACATGACAGTGTGTCCCTTGTCTAAAACAGAAATTGATTAATACGTTTGAATCTAGTGAGATTACCATAGATATGTCCTATAGTCCTGTTTAATAAGGGTTGTTACCTCCCTTGAAAATTACTCCCCTTACCTAGCTCTTCAGCATTTCGAAATCTGTAAAGGTCGTTCCGCGTGAGTCATGCTACTTCCGGAGAGGACAGACTAACGATGGAAGCAAGCGAAAACGTCACTGTAGTGCCTTCACGCCAGCGACATTACTGTTGTGTTTGCAGTAACTATCGAGGAAAATTTGTGGACGGAAAATATATTACCCTCCATCGATTTCCAGCCGATAAAACATTACGGAGTGTATGGCTAAAAAGAATAAAGGTTTACAGCCCGAGATTCCAATTACACCAGAAGAATGACAGGCTTTGCTCGGCTCATTTCGAAGACGGCATATACCACCGAGCTGGAAAGGAAAACAATATTCCTTGCAGATTCATTATGCATGATGGCGAAGTCAGAACTTTGGGGAAATCGATTGTAAGTATTGATCATGCATACTTTCTTTCGTAATGTGTTTACATGTTTGCAACTGATCTACAACGATTGTGAACGATTATCGTGAACATAGGGATGATTCATCTACTCCACCCGCTTTTTTCTTTTCTTTTTACGCTCGGAACATAATAAGTGGCTTGCCATTTAAATCTGCAAATTTGACCTCTGTTACGCAATCATGATATATGTTTGACAAAAATTTCCAGGTAATACTAATTGTTAGTACAGATAAGGTCTGTCCCCAAAGGGGATATTACATTATGTCTGGTCTCCTCTGAGTACAGAGACAGTCATGAAAAATTTCTGTTCAAATCTCAGCACAGATTTTGTGCACATACAATGCACAATGAATGTCCTAATAAGAAAAAAAAATCATAATAGCGTCTCATTATTGAGACTAAACTAAAAGTATATTTTATATATTTATGTATTAGTTTTCCCTAGAAATATCTCTACATATTGGAATGTAGATCCAAGATCAGACAGCACTTACTGTGAGGTATGATCTTAATGTACACTCTGGTAAAGCACACTTAATCACCCTCAGCAGCATAGGGGTTGAATTGTTACTAAATTCAAGTCTGGTAGATGAAAATAAGCATACGAGAATATTAGTTCTACTTTAGTTTTTGTATGTACAAATAATCACCCTTTGACATTTCCTTTTCAGATTTCATATGAGAATGAAAATCTGATAACCAGTGAAATATTAGGAGTTCCAGATGTATCAGAGGATTTTATTTCGGAGGAGGATAGCAACGTTCCATTCAGGTGTAATGATCAGCTTTCAAAAGAACATGTGTCAGTAATGATGCACAGTTACTTCAATCTCAAAAGTGACAGTTCTTTTCACCCATTCTTGAACAAAGACACCCAGACTGACCATAAAACAATCCATTCAGATTCTGGGAGCCAAACAGAACAAAAAACATTCTCATCAGCTGGTACACAAACAGATTTTGTAAAAATAACAGACAACAATGAGACATGTACTTGTCATGGAATGGACACAAACATGACATATAAAGCTTTGCTTGGTATTACTCCTGCAGGTTACATATCATTTGCTTCAGCATTGTGGGCCGGAAGTATAAGTGATAAGCAGATAACTTTAAATAGTGGTATTCTTAATTTATGCGAGCGTGGGGACTCTATCATGGCTGATAAAGGGTTTCTCATCTCTGATTTGACTACTCCACGGGGAATAAGTTTGATAGTTCCGCCTCTGAAAATGAAGAGGTTTACAAGAAGAGAGGTGGAGGAGACAAGAAGAATAGCAAATTTGAGGATAGACGTGGAAAGAGCCGTGGAAAGAGTAAAGAACTTCAGAATCCTACAAGGTGTTTTACCAATAACTCTAGCTCATCAAGCAACAAATATATGGAAAATCTGTGTTTGTCTTTCAAACTTACTACCACCTTTAGTTCATGATGAGGATGATTAATTAATTCATTCAGTTATAAATTTCAAACATGAGGTATTAACCCTTGACCATGCAATCCCAAGTTTTAACCACTCAAAGGAATACTTTTGAAAAATGGTGGGATGAGGAGAAAAGGCTAGTAACCAGCATTTTCTCATTTTACTGGATTGAATTCTAGCATATCAAAGGACTGAAGCTCAGTTTGTACACTGCAAATGCTTGGAAAAAGAATTAAAATGCTGGTAACCAGCATTTTCTCATTTTTCTACAATGTTTTCTGTTCAAAATCCCAATGTTTCAATCACAAATTTTTTTGCCTGTGAATGATTCAATATGCAAGATTCCGATTTTTTTTTCATCTTGTAGAGAGTTCAGACAGAATTAATAGGAGGGGGTGTTAGAGCAAGTTTTCACAACCTTGAGACAAAAGGCTTTTGAAAGCATTGCTTGAAAAGGAGAGAATGCTGGTAACCCTACCCTTCCAAAGGCAAATTTCAAATTCAGAGGCACATCCATTCTGTTCCTGCAGTTGCTTTCAATTTGGACCAGCCTAACATCTTTTTATATGCTAACGAGTTAAGGGAATAGATAAAACTACATTTTAAAAAAATTACAGCTTCTTTTATTACAATACATGCATGCATACAATGAGTTAACATGACATTAAAAAAAAAAAATGCTGAGATGCTGGTAAAAGTTGTTATTAGTATCATGTGGCTAAAATTCTTTGTGCATTAATGGAATTAATTTTGTTCAGAAACTGATTTGTAACTGATCACCTTGAAAAGAGTTTGGTGTCATGCGGTTTATTGATATGAGCCATGCTTCGGGAAAAGGGGCCTAATTGCATCTCTCTGATCCATGGTGGTACCTAGCAAGCCATCACATGATTATGGATCCATAATCGCTATTTTTTAACAACAGACTGAAAATAAGGTAGACTGGTCCTTGTATATACAAAAAATTTGCCAATAGCGAAAAGTTTCAACCCAGGTTAGCCTGGGTCGATACTTTCCCTAGATGCATTAAGCCCCCTTTTCACAGAGCATGGCTCATATGTATCTGAAACTCATCAAGATTTTAGTGTTGTCTTAACTCTTTACCAAACTTGTCTTAACTCTTTACCAAACGACAAAATTTTTGGAATAATCCAAATTGAAAGCACTTGCAGACGACAAAAGAAATGTGAATCAAGAACTGAATTTTGAAGGGTAGAAAACTGCAATGATAGTGTGTGTATATATATCGCAGGAATTTGTGTGTATATACAGATACTGAAATTGTAGTTATACTGTTTTTAGGTATATTCATTCTCCATGACAAGTCCTAACTTAAGGAATTATACTTAGTCCACATAGTGATTTTTTCGATGTTAAATGCGGGTAGATTTGTTTATTGTAAGTTTATGTGTGTGTGTGTGTGTGTGTGTGTGTGTGTGTGTGTGAGAGAGATGGAGTGAGAGAAAATAGAGAGAGAGAGAGAGAGAGAAACTCTATTAAGTACCATGCCATTTATAAAATTATTTTGTATATGACGATATACATGTGTATGTATAAGTCAATAAAGATTCTGATTCTTATTTTCATAATCTAAGATGCTCTCTATAATATAATTATCATTATTTTGTTTTGTAAAAAAGTACACAAATGCGAAAACCATTGGGAGGTGGGAAGGCTTGTGATAAACGGAATGCATAAGAACTTCGTTTGGGAAAGTAGAAGGAATCCTATATGTTTGAAAATTTCGTGGGACTAGCCAATTAAAGGAGGTTTATTTTTCTGTATTATTTATTATTATTTGGGAATGAACTATATATTGCAAGAAAACAGGCTTGATTTTCATGTAGGTCTGTTGGAATATTTAAGAAAGAGTCTTGTGGAGTAATTCTGTCACAAGAACACGACATTATTAGAAATTTTCCAAAAATAATGACCAATCGAATAATTACTGATCATCTACATGGTAAATAGTTTAGGTACATTCCTACTGAAAGCCGCTTTCGAGCGGCTTCCAATAAGACTAGAAAAGAAAACCATACTGGCTACTGGCATTTTATACTTTTCTCACAATGTTTTCAAAAGCCTTTATTTCAGGACCGTTAAAACTCAGGAGTGTGTGGTACGGGTTTAATCGTTACTCCCAAAACGCTGAATTTTCTGCTGAATTTAGTCACCTGTTGATATTGCGATTTCAAGGATTTTTTTTTTTAACCCGAAGAATTTCGACATACAGAATCGACTCGGCCCAAGATCAGACTGCTTGTTTTGTACAGTTTCTTATTGATCCATTGACTGCGTTTTTCGTGCATTTTATCATTGGTCTATTGTTAGACCACTTTGATCAATAGTAACAATCCCAATCTTCTCAAAAAAAAATACAGAAAAAAAAAGTAATTTAAAAGAATCTATAATAACAATCTCAATCCAAAAAAAAAATGCAATTATTACAAAAAAAAAAAAAAAAAAGAATCTCTGGGAAAATAACAATTTTTACAAATCTCTTAAAAAGTTTTAACAGATGCAAATAATATACACGTACATGTATAAAAATGATAAATATAACATTGTACAATATGTAAAACCAGGACCCAAATTCAACAAAACAATAGACAAGGTTGTCGTGTCATCTGTTTTTATCTTCCCTTTATCCACTGCACAATCCTTTAGTCCACTCTTAAGATCTCACTTAACTCGATACAGCATTTTTATACAAAAATTTACGATAGTGCCGTTTTTAAACTTAAATGGACGCAAGTTCACGTTGTAACAAATGTAAAAGAATACTTTGATCGTAATCACACCAAAATAGGGAATACTTCAAGACGTTATAGATTTTTTTCTAGAAATTCATTTTTAAGTTATTGAGCGTCAAAAAGGACGAAAGAGCAAATTTCTAAAACTTTTTCTCTAGAAATAAGAAGGAGAATGGGTCAGTGACTTTAAATCAAAATGGACGCAGCTTCCCATATTGCTACAGTAAATAAAATTATATTGAAGTGAAGTAGAGATATTAAAGAATACTTCAAGACGTTATAGATTTTAATCATTTTAGACAAAAAACGTGTTTTAGTCGATCAAAAGTTTTTCCATTCAAATCCTATATGACAGGCCGTTATCGGAAATCCTTTGGGACTGGAATATCGATAAATGCCAAGGGGGGTAATTCTTGCTCGACCTACATGATAAAGTTGGGGGTGTAATTTTTTATTTTTTTGTAAAGGGTTCAGAAAGAAAACCTGATGGAAGATAATTTTCAAAGAAAGGGTGACTCACAGATAAAACTCTTTCATACTAACACATCCATGGAGATAATAAGATGATAAAATGTTTATAATTAAATCCATCAGAGTACAAAATAGTGGAAATGCCCATTTGCCAAGCATTTGCATGCACTAAAGCAGATGTGTTTCAAATGATGTGCTTTTTGATAGGTTTAAAACATTGTTGAAAAAGGAAAAAATGCTTGTTTTCTGCTTATCTACTATCTTTTCAAAAGTATTTCCTCTCAGGGTCATTAAAAAAAGACTTGTGAAACCCAAAATTTTCTTTTTATTGATACTTTACCTCAAAACTATCCATCTATTTGTAAATTTAGAATTCAGTGGTGTTGATTCCTTCATTTCCATGGGTTGATTAACACAGTTTAAAATGGCTATCATTTTGTAATTTTTGCAGCGTTAGATGCCTGCGAAGAGGGGAAGTTTGGACCAAAATGCAATTTGATCTGCCACTGTAAACATGGTACAAATTGTAATGACATAGGGATTTGTTTAAACTCAAATGAATGTCAGAATGGATGGGCAGGTCCGTCATGTCAGATAAGAATAGGTAAGGAGTGTTTAACCTTTTACTACACAATCCAGAATTTTAACGATCCTGAAAAAGAAAGCTTTTGATAGCATCGTGGAAAAAAAAATGGGGATAACCAGCATTTTCTCCTTTTCCTACAATGTTTTCTACCTATCAAAAAGAAATTTCAAATATTGAGTCTCATTGGTTTTGTCATCTGCAAATGCTATCAATTTTTACAACTGTAAAATTTTGTCATTTAGTCAAAAGATTAGCCTATATCAAAAGATCGTTCTAAGGCAGTGAGCTTAACAAGATGTAGACAGAAATGGGGAAAACCAGTATTTTCTGCTTTTTACACAATGTTTTTCACTCTGCCAAAGACAAAATCAGTCATATGAGAGATTTACATAGCATTAGATTGTTTCTCTTTTGTTTAATGATCAGTCAAAAAATCAATCCATGTTGAAAAATTTATGACACAATCCACAACTCAAGTTAATGCTTGGCCCTTGGAGCTTCTGGAACCTCCCCTAATAACCCTTAACCCTTTACCACATAATCTCAGGTTTCAACGATCCTGAGAAAGAAACCTTATGAAAACATTGTGGGAAAAGGAGATAATACTGGTAACCAGCATTTTCTCATTTTCTCCGAATATTCTCTACCCTTTTAAAAACAAGTTATATCATTTTAGCCACATTTAACTTGTTGTCTGCAAATGTTTTCAATTTGGACAAGTCTACCTTTTTGTCATGTGGTAAAGAGTTAAAGTGCCTTTGCAGCCAGTGTTGGAAAAGACCAGACTGCACAAAATGTGCAGTCTGACCTCTGATCGACTTAGTTTTGAGACTTTCTGGACAAGAGTAACAATGAAATCATTTAGGTTGTATTTCTAGACAGAAATTATCTGTTCGGGTTATTCAGAGCTCTATTGGTTTGAAACTCCAAGGAAATCAAACCTACCATACACATGGCAGAGTGTGTAACCCTGGGCATAGAAACGTTTTTTGCTAGAAAGGCAATTCCCCATTTCATCTAGACAATCTCTATGTAGAAACTTATGAAACGCAATTTGTGAAAGTCCTCCTAGGTGGAAAAGACAACCTTCCAAATGTCAATGTCCCCCTTGCACTTTCAAAAAATGAATTTCTAAGCAATGTTTCAAACAATGTAGATCTGGAAATGAACTTTTTACCAAAAGGCAAAATTTCAGACTTGTCCAAATTAAAAACATTTGCAGACAACTAAGTAAATACGACTCAAAATTGAATTTTTTGGAAGTGTATGAGGGCTGTTCGATAAATTCATGGAAATTTGTTGTAAAAATAAAACTAGATCATATTTTGCATACATATTAAACAACTTTTACCCAAAACATCCTCCAAATTTAATGCAAAAATTCATAGAGAATCACATTTTCAATAGAGAATTAAAAAACACACATAAACATACACTGCTAGGCTCTGGATGTGAAAAAAATGAGGTCATAACTAGTCAAGACATAGGCATACTTTTTCCACATAATTCCCTAGAATATTCACATATTTCCTGTACATGGACACCAACATGCTAGATTAGTCTCTAAAGTTGTCGACTCCTAAATTAATTCTATGGTCTGTCAGATGTTTTACAGGGTCGGACACAACACTTTACTATTGTGCGTAATTCAACATCAATTGAAGACATCATTGTGCCAAGAATTACCTAGAACTGACGAGACAAAAACCATGCTGTTACAGTAACCGGAAATGCCACAGCAATGGTGTTTTACAGAAATGGTGTCATGATGTTATTTGACCGTCTGCACAACTGGTGCCATTTTCATATATTTCAGAATGTTTATTTTAGACAAAGTAACATGTTTCATATCAGGAGAAAATTGGAGCCCGCAATGCCCATTACATGGGTTACTATGGTTATGTATATTTTGCGTGTAAAATATTTTAAAACAGCAAAAACTTTATATCAAGTTTATAATATGTTCATGCTGTTACAAGCAAATTTTTAGTCTAAAATATCAAGAAACATGGTTTTAACAAGAAAATTCCATGAATTTATTGACCATCCCTCGTGGAAAGCATTCTGGGAAAAGAAGAAAATACTGGATCTCCATTTTCCACCATATTCTCAAAAGTCTTCTACTTAAAGGGTTATTTAAGCTGGGGATTGTTTTGAAAAGCATTAAGATGGGTTACCTTTCTTATAGCCTTGTTTCTACAGATGGATCAAAAGATGGCAACTCAATTGCTGCAGTGGTAGTTTTTAGTACGCTGTAAAAAATGTCCCCTTTGTTCCAGTACTACACAGTCCAACTTTTAACGATCCTGGGAACAAAAGTGTTTGAAAACATTGTGGGAAAAGGAGAAAATGCTGGTAACCAGCATTTTCTCCTTTTCCCACAATGGTTTCTAAGCTTTTAACATAAATACAACCATTTGAGCCACATTTAATTTGATGTGTGCAAAAGCTTTAGTATTGATACGGCTTAAATTTTGTAATCTGGGAAAGGTTTTAAGATTCTGAGTTTGATTGCTTTTTAAAAGTGAGTCAGAAAACATCAGGGTAGACAGTATTTTCTTCTTTTCTCACAATGCCTTCTGCCCTTTGTAAACATTTTCAAATATTTTAGTCACACTCAGTTTGTCGTCTGCAAATGCTTTCAGTATGGCCCGTGTTGCTCAATGGCTAGCACATCTGACTCTTGGCGAGGTGGCTAGGATTCAGTACCGGGTTGAGACAAACTTTCTTTTTTGGCAATTTTTCGCCTCTCATCTCTGTTGCATGTGAGAAAAGTAGACAGTGACTTGGAAAGAAAGTTGTGTCATTACTGGTGTGAGAAAGCCAGGAAACACATGCATAGGTCCACTGACCGCAGTGATATGACCTAAGCTGTTATAACAATAGACTCTAATACAAACAAACAATGCTTTCAGTATGGATGAGTCTGTAATTTCATTGTCTCGTAAAAAGTATTTGATCATGCCTTGGTAAAAATAAAAGGTAGAAGTATCTTGTTTGCTATTTACTTGCTTATCCTTCTTCCTCGTGAAATAAATTTGCTGCGGATGACCTAAACACTTCCTTATTAAAGACCCAATAGCAGCCAGAAAATCAAAGCAGGTGTTATAATGCATTTAAATTTAAATCATACCATTTAAAAGTATAGAAAATATTGTGAAGATAACAATCTGTTATTGTGTGGTTGGTCCAAGTGTTTGTCACTGGTAGAAATATGAATTTTAAAATCAGCCAAAAAGTAAACAAAAGATAGAGTGACCTGGCAGGTTTTAACCTAGTTTTTGAAATTAATTTCTCTGCCAGCGACTATCACTGGGACCGACCGTACAAAACAGATTGTCATCTCACTATAATTTCCATACTCTTAACCCTTTACCACAAAATGATGACTTTTAACAACCCTGAGGAAGAAGCCTTTTGAAACCTTGTGGGAAAAGGAGAACATGCTGGTAACCAGCATTTTCTCCTTTTCCCACAAAGTTTTCTACCCTATCTAAGAAAAGTTGCGTCATTTGAGCCATTTGAAATTTTCGTCTGCAAATACTTTCAATTTGGATAGGTCTAAAATTTTGCCGTATGATAAAGGGTTAGATGGTATGCTTTAAATCTGAAATGCATTTTAACATCCACTTTGTTTACTTTTAGCAGCTAATGCTACTTTCATAAACCCTTTTCCACAGGACAAAGTTCTAGACTCATCCATATTGAAAGCATTTACAGAGGAGAAAGTAAACATGACTCTAATGATGAGATTCGTTTTTGACAAAGTAGAAAAAATTATGGGAAAAGGAGAAAATGTAGGCAACCAGCATTTTCTTCTTTTCCCACAATCTTTTCAAAAGGCTCTTTCCTCAGGGTCATTAGAACTTGCATTGCTGGTAACCAGCATTTTCTCCTTTTCCCACAATGTTTTCTACTATTTTGAAGTCTGTTAAAGAGTTAGTTGTTTCGTGACATTTAACAGATAATGTTGCTCTGGATAAAAAGACACATGGTGGTCCGGTGAAGAATTTATAGAACACAAGTTTTGCTGTAGATAGGAACTTGACAACTTATACATGGCTTCAAAACCAAACAGAGAAAGCATCAGTGTATTGGGCTGTTGATCTTGGAAAGTCTTACGATATACACACTATCTATGTATATTTCCACGATCCAAAAGAGTCAGTTGGTAAGGCTACTTTTTTATTTTTATGTGTACACTTTTAAGCTTACCTGAGCACAAAGTGCTCAAGATGAGCTTTTGTGATTATGCTGTGTCTGTCATGTGTCAACTTTTACCTTGTGTATGCTCTGGAGGTCATATTTTCAGTCAGATACTCATGAAACTCAGAATGTATGTCTTTACAATATCTCAGACAATTTTGAAAACGGGTCATCAGGTCAAAAACTAGGTCACCAGGTCAAATCTTAGAAAAAACCTTAAGTATGCTTTAGAGGTCACATTTTCAGTCTGATACCAATGAAACTTGGTCAGAATGTTTGTCTTCATGTTATCCTGGACAGTTTGAAGATGGTCAACTCAAAGAAAAAAGGTCATTGGGTCAAATCTTTGAAAAACCTTGTGTATGCTTCAGAGGCCACTTTTCTCATCCCATCCTCTTAAAAGTTGGTCAGAATCTTTGTCTTGATAACTTGAACGAGTTTGAAAATGGGTCATGTCAGGTGAAAAACTAGGTCAAATTTTTTTAAAACCCTAAGAGGCCACATTTCTATTCCAATCCTCTTGAAAATTGGTCAGAATATTTTTCTTGATGATATTTTGGATAACAGTGGACAGGGGTTTCCCTCAGTTTTAAAAGTTTTAAAAGTTGGGCGTCATTGTGACCCCTTGCCTCATTAGTTGAGGGTCATTTCTTAAACTTAGGGGGTCAAAATAAATGGGTTTCTTCGTCATCAAGCACAGATTACAATGCATTTCACCTTTAAACTCCAAGAAAGTATCCCGGAGTCATTAGTTTTGACCCCCTTAAGCCATTCAGCTTCTATATCAATAGTTTGTTTCTCTTTCAGTATAAATACACATGTAAATGCAGTGTCTTTCAGCTTTAGGATGTTGACTTTCACTTCAAATCTTTATCATAATTGTTTTTATCTACATTGGTTTTTTTTTCAAGACTTTGACTATGGAGATGCCTATGTTTGTTTACACTCGTATGAAATGAGGCATTGCTGCAGTGTATTGGGAGTAACTAGATGTTAAATCCATGGTTTTTCTTCCAAGCTCTGCATTGTGGGCACTCATCAGAACTGTCTGTGGATGATGCTAATAAGTACCCATAACATTGGGTTTCAAGTACAAACTGAGAATTTAGCATACATAACACTTAGCTTTCTAGAGCACCAATTTATCCTAAATTAGTTTGAATTCGAATTTAAATTAACATTTTCAAACAATACATAAAATGTAAGCCTTACAGTATAATGAAATTCTATTAATGTCGATAGACTCTTGCCATATGACTGTAACCTGACTTTAGAAAAGAGATACAGGTAACACTTTGTATCAGTATTTTTTTCCACAATGGTTGCAGATACAAAATTAAGACTTGTGCAAATCTTGAAATTTTTGGCATTAGTAAAATATTATAAGAATGACCAAAGTTTACAAACTAAGGAAAATCTTATTGAAAGATCTTTAATTATCCTTTTGGTTTAGCAAAGGATAGAAAATAGTGTATATCAAGTACAGCTGAGCAGAGTATGACTTCATAAGAGGTTGCCCACACGAACTAGTAGATCAAAATAAAAAGGGCATCAAAACTGATGAGCGACAAAACACATGATCGGACGATAAAAGGCTGCAAGTCATTTCTGACAGAATGCTAAATTTCAATTTTTGACAGACGAAACATACTTGTCAGAATTGCTGCTTGACATGGCTTGATCTGCAGTTGTAAGAAGAAACGATAAAAAGAATGCTACAGTTTACTTCATTGTGACATTATTTTCCGCAAACAGAACAGACTGGTAATGTGTACTTTTATCTACCGGAAGGTGCATGAAATAAGCTTTGAAATACAGAGAACCTAACCAAGACTTTGACTGGGCCTGTATTTACGACACATGTCCCATGTACTTAAGGGCAATAATGCATAAACCAGTCTTACTCTATAAATAAATTACCGGAAAACCATTTTTATCTAAATAAACCCAGTAGTTAAAAAAAGAATGGTGTTTGTCTGATATATTGAAGCAAGAACAGACAAGGATTTATGATGCTATATTGTATTTCCTAAAGTTTTAGATTTTGGAAAGTTGCGTCACTGATGACGCATTTTTATTTATTTTGGGGTCATTTGAGTTGAAATCGCGTCAATGACGCAGGATTTGTGCGTCATGGAAAACCCTGATTGGAAATAGTTTGTCATGTCAAAAGACTAGGAGACTGGGTCAAACCTTTGAAATACCTTGTGTACACTCTATAGGCAACATTTTCAGTTCAATACTCATGAAACTTGGTCAGAATGTTTGTCTTGATAATATCTTGGCTGAATTTGAAATGGGTCAGGCTTGGAGGAAAGAAATAGGTCACTGGAACAAATAATTGAAAAACCTACTGTACGCTGTAGAGGCTATATTTCTGGTCCAATACTCTTGAAAATTGGTCAGAATGTTTGTCTAAATGGTATCTTACTTTACTTTGAAATGGGTCATGTCAGGTCAAAAACTAGGTCACTGGGTCAAATCTTTGAAAAACCATGTGTAGGCTCCAGAGACCACATTTCTTGTCCAATACTCTTGAAAATTCTTCAGAATGTTTGTCTTGTTTATATCTTGGCCGAGTTCAAAAATGGGTCACATCAGGTAAAAAACTATGTCACTTGGTCAAAACTGGAAAAAAAACGTACATTCTAACAGCCAGATAAAAAAAATCAGTAAGGTTGGGGGGAAAACCTGGTCACTGGGTCAAATCTTTGACAAACCTTTTGTTCAATCTATAGGCCACATTTCTAGTCCAATACTCTTGAAAATTGCTTGAAATGTTTGTTTTGATAATACCTTGGCCGTTTTAAAAAGTGGGTCATCTCTGATCAAAAACTAGGTCACTGGGTCAAATCTTTCAAATACCCTGTGTGTGCTTTAGGGGCCACAGTTCCAGTCCGATAGTTATGAAACTTTGCCGTAATGTTGTCTTTGTGATATCTCAAATTTGTTTAAAAATGGGTCCTGTTGGATCATAAACCAGGTCATTAGGTCACGTTTGTAAAACCTTGTATACACTGTAAAGGCTACATTTTACGTCCAATACTCATGAAAAATGGTCAGAATGATTGTCTTGGTGACTTCTCGTATTGGTTTAAAAATGGGTCAAATCCTATCAAAAAGTAGGTCACAGGGTCAAATCTTTAGAAAACATTTTGTATGCTCTAGATGCCAATACTCTTGAAAGTTGGCCAGAAAGTATGTCTTGATGGGTCAGCTGGGGTCAAGAAGTAGCTCACCTGGTCAAATTATAGAAAAACTTGTATGCATTAAAGGCCACAATATCAGTCCAATACTCATAAAGAGTAGTCAGAATGTTTGTCTTGTTATTTCGGTGGACTTTAAACTGACCACTTTGCATAAAAACCTAGGTCACCTGGTTAAATCTTAGAAATACTTGTGTATGCTGTAGAAACCACATTTTCCTGCCAAAACTTGTGAAAATTAGTTAGAATGTTTGTCTTTTGGATGAATATGAAATGGGTCACATAGGGTCAAAATTCGGTCACTAGTCAAGTCTAAATAAAGAAGCCATGTTTTCTGTTTAATATATCTGAAAGTTTGTTAGAATGTATGTCTTGATGACATATCAGATGGGATTGAAAATGGGTCACATTGGCTCAAAAAAAAAAGTCACCAGGTCAAATTTTGGAAAACCTTGTGTACGCTCTAGAGGTCACATTTTCTGTCAAACATTCGGGTCCTGTGTGGCTCAGCGGTAAAGTGGGGGACTCGTAACCTTGAGGCCCCGGGTTTAAGCCCCACTGGATCCACTGGGTTTTTCGTGGTAATGTCCCTGGGCAAGACACTCCAGAGCCCCAATCTAGTACTGGTAGAACCCAGAAAATACATGAATACAGTTGTATGTGAACTGTTTCTGTGATATGGAAGAGATTGGAAATGGGTCCTGTATGGTTAAAAGCTCAGGTGAGCGACTTCAGGGTCATCATGGCCTTATTGTAAAAGATAGCCAACAGGCCATCCCAATTCTGTAGCACACCAGAGGAATAAGTGCCCAAGGAGCTTTCAGGATCAGACATTGTAATATGTTGAGCAGATTTCTATTGTGCGTTGTTGATAATTTCGTTTCAATATCTTCTATACAACTAAGCCAATTCCAGTCAAGTATCACACAAATGTTTCATGTATGGTCCTCTTTCAAACTCGTTTAACCATTAACCACACAATCCCAACTTTTAATGATCCTGAACCATAACACTTTTGAAAACATGAAGGAAAGGAGGAAAATGCTGCTAACCGACAATTTCTCCCTTTCCAAAAATATTTTCTACCCTTCCCAAAAGAAATTCCAGTTTTTGAGTCACATTCATTTGTAGTCTGCAAATGCTTTAAATTTGGACAAATCTGAAATTTTGTTGTTTGGTAAAGCATGATGGTTCTGGATTGTTGAGTAATTAGGTGAAAGGAGCTAAAGTTCAATACTCATGAAACTTGGTCAGAAGGTTTGTCTTGATAATGTCACAGACATCTTCGAAACTTGGTCATGTGAGGTCAAAAAGTATGTCACTGGGACAAATCTTAAAAAAACTTTGTGTGCAGAGGCCACATTTTCCGTCTGATACTCATGAAACTTGGTCAGTGTTGTTTTGATGATATCTGAGACATGTTTGAAATTTGGTCACATCAGGTCAAAAAGCAGGTCACCAGGACAAATCCTAGAAACTTTTTTGTGCACTCTATTTTCTGTCCAATACTCATGAAACTTGGTCAGAATGTTTGTCTTGATGATGTCTAAGACAAATTCGAAATAGGGTCACAGCTAATCAAAAACTTGGTCAATCGGTTAAATCTTAGAAAAAGCTGGTGTGCATTCTACAGGTCTCATTTTGAGTCTGATACTCATGAAAGTTGGTCAGAATGTTTGTTTTGATGATATATCAGAACAGTTTGAAATATGCTTATGTCTTGTCTGAAAGAAGGTCACTTCAACAAATCTTAGAAAAACCTTGAGGGCATTATAGAGGCCATATTTTCAGTCTGATACTCAAATAACTTGGTCAGTACAGTAAAACCTCCCCTCAAGACCACCCCAACAATATGAGCAATCCACTATTATGAACATTTTTTATCAGAACGGAATTTTTCCTTCATAAAGATCAGTGATCACGAACCTGGATATAGGAGCACCCTGGTATTCCGAAATTACAATCACCATTTTCAGTACCAATATGAATTTACCTATAGATTTTAACCCTGTGAACCGACCTCTCAATTTCCATAACTTCTTTACAACCAGCTAATTTTCATGCGCAATCAATTACCGGTCCTTAATTTGTTTATCGACCATTGATTGCAACATGATTGTGTTAATTGATCAGGATGTTACGTAACATCATCAAACGACCTGTGAATTTATACTTTAAAGCATTGATTCGGCTTTTACACAGTAATCAAGCGTTTATCTCATTGCTGACCCAGATGACAAACATGTCAACATCCAGGTGATCACGATTTATTGTTTATAGCCAGAACAGAACAGAACAGAACATATCTTTTATTTACACCCAGGTATAGCAAATATACAACATGGGCAAATGAAATAATAAACATGAATATGCCCTTTGTCCCAACTGCGTATAGCTGCCTTAATTAGAAAAAATAACTGTAGATTCAGTGGGTTTAAATAACAATGCAGTTGGGACAAAGAGCTGTTAATTGTATATACATAACTTCCAGGTATCAATTTTTCTGAGAGAGCAAGACGGAGGAGGGAGGTAGTGGTAGAAAGGGAGAGAGAAACAAAGATAGAGAGAGCCTTTGTGGGTGCAGCATCCTTATGGAAACTGCAAATACAAAGACGCTCCCATCTATTTATGGGGGATAGAATTTTATAATTTCAATAAACCTTTTTGATAGCGAAAAACGGGATTTATATATACTTGAACATTTGGGAAAAAAACTTGTAAAACAACGAAATAATGCGAATATTGATTTCTACAAGATCTTTCATAACAAAGATCAGAATGAAGTATCAAAAAAACCTGCTCTGAATATTTACATGTCAAATGCTGCACGCCTGTGCCACACACTAGAGCCATTCCATAGGTTTATTCAGAGCAGGAGAGAGGGAACAAAAAAAAAAGTGGGGACAACGGTAAAATGAAAATTGGTTGATCAATTGCCGGATAGAGCGTTCATAAAAAATAATATATTCTTTTTGGGAAATTATATATACATGCTATTTTGGAAAATTATATATACATGCTAAGTCAGATAGTTAAAATAAATCTCATGTGCATCACTTGACCGCAAAGTAAACCAAATGTCACACACGATTGGTCAGTTAAGCCAGTCACAACATTGCGCGGAATGATCTGTAACCGACCAATCGTGCGAAACTACTCATCAGATATTTACAGTACGCCTGTATCAACACGTTCGGTCTATCAGTGCATGCGTATCCCGTTATTTATGTCTAGCTTTGAAACAGTTTGACAAAGTTAAGTTAACAAAGGTAAGTAGGAAATGTTGTTCTCTGTCTATGTGAAAGTTTCTTGAAAAAACAAAAATAATAAGTTGGACGTATTGCTACATTGTTGTCTAAGAGTTACATTTTGAAAACTGGATAGGTCAAGGGGGTTGAGTGCATATACAATGTACTAGCTATTACGGCGGTCTTGCACCGCTCAAGATATAAACATGACTTAACGATATATAATACATTATAGGAAAACGACAAAGGGAGACATCAGATGTCGATTATCTCGTGAAATTTTGCATAATACAGTTAACGTACTGGCATAAATGTTTGAGTTTCACAACTGATTTGAGGTTGAACATATCTTTGACATTTAATTCATGTCGACTGAAATTATTTAACAAAAACATTTCACGTTTATCGTTAAAAAAAGAGCAATAAAAAAGATAGTGTATTTCTGAACCAACAGCGTTTGAGTTACATAGAGTGCATGTTCGATCTTCCAAGGGAGTACCGTCATAACGTCCGGTCTCAATCGGCAGTAGATGATTTGCTGATGTAATTTGAGATGCTTGGGTTTAGTAGTGATTGAGATGGGATTATCATTTTGTTTTTGACACATTACATAATTATACTGTAACGAATATGCGTTTGTAAACAAGTGAACATGATACTGTGAGATCGACAATTAGCAGGACTGTTTGAATATTCAACTTGGGTCAAAATGATAAAAGAACGTAATAGAAAAAGATTATCTGTACACGTCAGACGTTCAAAGATTAGGTTGTATTCGTAAATCTTTGTTTTAAATTGAAAGTCAGCACATGGAATACAAGTTCTTTGAGACTACACAAAATTAAAAAGCAGATCAAAAATGAAAATATGACAAGTTCTGTCAGTTTCATTAGATTCTTAAGTCTTCAGATTCATTTAGATCTACTTAATTTGTGTACATGTACATATCTGGCTGTGAGAGTTTAAATAAGCAATTAACAATTAACATGCTCTTGCTGATGGATTTATTTAATAAAATTCAAGAAACCTATAACTCTCCAATGAACATGAAAATGTTCTTGTCATTTTCATTGTGTACTAAGGGGCCTCTAAATGAAATACATTTACTATTCACATCAATTTAACCTACACAAGTCTTTTCAGAGTCAGGATTTACATCAAAATGTAGGTGAGTGAAACCCAGAAATCAGATCACCTCTCTAACAAGACCAAATTTAAAAGTACCACAGATGGTCTTAATAGAGGATTTTTACTGTATATTTCTTGTGACAACGTCTATTACAATTGTAACATGTGGTCACATTGGGTCAAAAGGTAGGCCGCTGGGACAAACTATAGAAAAACTTTTTGTGCACTCTAGAAACCATATTCTCAGTCTGATACTTATAAGACTGGCTCAGAATGTTTGTCTTGATAACATTTTGGACAAGACTGAAATTGGGTCATGTCAGGTCAAATATTTGGTGACTGGGACAAATCCTAGAAAAACCTTGTGTGCACTCTAGAGACCACATATTCTTTCTGATACTCATATAATTGATCAGAATGTTTCTTTTGATAATTTCTTGAACAAGTTCAATATTGGGTCACATCACGTCAAAATGAAGGTCACTGGGACATATCTAAGAAAAACCTTGTTTGCATTCTAGAAGCCAGGTTTTCAGTCTGAGACTAATGAAACTTTGTCAGGATATTTGTCTATGATATTTTGAACAAGTTTTAAACTGGATCATGTTGGATCAAAAGGTAGGTCACTAACACTCATGTATTTACACCATCACAACCAGGATGTGTTAAACTCTATCAGTCTTAGGTGTCTTTACTAGGGTGAGCATGTTAGGGCCAATGGCCTTCTTGTCTCATCAGATGGCTTCAGAAATGGTTGTCTGGTTTTTAGTCCGCAACCGGCGAAGCCGAAGGGGACGTTAGGTTTGCACTCCGTCCGTCCGTCCGTCTGTCCGTCAGTCCGGCAAATCAGTTTTCTGGACTTTTTTTCTAAACGCTAGCAGATATTGAGCAGGTTTTTGGTGTGTAAGTCAACCACCATGAGTTACAGATCGAGTTTGAGTTTCATTCCGGTCCACTGAGTTTTGACAAAATAACGGGCCTTGGACTTAGAAATTTTCAAGGAAAAACCAGTTTTCCTGACTTTTTTTCTAAACGCTGGTAGATATTGAGCTCATTTGTGGTGTGCAAGTCAACAACCATGAGTTACAGATCAAGTTCGAGTTTCGTTCAGGTCCACTGATTTTTGACGAAATTACGGGCCTTGGACTTAGAAATTTTCAAGGAAAAAACAGTTTTCTGGACTTATTTTTCTAAACGATGGTAGATATTGAGCTCATTTGTGGTGTGCAAGTCAACAACCATGAGTTACAGATCAAGTTCGAGTTTTGTTCCGGTCCACCGATTTTTGACGAAATTACGGGTCTTGGACTTAGAAAATTTCACTGAAAAAAGTTTTCCAGACATTTTTTCTAAACGATGGCAGACATTGAGTTCATTTTTGGTGTTCAAGTCAACAACCATGAGTTACAGATCAAGTTCGAGTTTTGTTCTGGTCCACTGATTTTTGACGAAATTACGGGCCTTGGACTTGGAAATTTTCACGGAAAAAACAGTTTCCCGGACTTTTTGTCTAAACGCTGGCAGATATTGAGCTGCTTTTTGGTGTGCAAGTCAACCACCATGAGTTACAGATCAAGTCCAAGTTTTGTTCTGGTCCACTGATTTTTGACGAAATTACGGGCATTGGACTTAGAAATTTTCACGGAAAAAATAGTTTTCTGGACCTTTTTCTAAACGCTTGTAGATATGGAGCTGATTTTTGTAGTGTAAGTCAACCACTGTGAGTTACATAACAAGTTTGAGTTTCGTTCCGGTCCACTGATTTTTGACGAAATTGCGGGCCTTGGACTTGGAAATTTTCACCCCCCAAAAAAACCAGTTTTCCGGACTTATTTTTTTCTAAATGCTGGCAGATATTGAGCTGACTTTCGGTGTGTAAGTCAACCACCATGAGTTACAGATCAAGTTTGAGTTTTGTTCTGGTCCACTGATGTTTTAAGAAATTACAGGCCTTGGACTTAGAAAATTTCACAGAAAAAACAGTTTTCCGACTTTTTTACTTACAATGCACATATTTGGTATGTAGGTACCTGTCATTGATACCGATCTTCTGTGGGTTATATGTCCAAGGTCAAGGTCAAAAATTTAAACTTTATCATGAAAACTTATCCTCAACACTTTTCATAGTCATTTCTCTGTATATTTTTTAAGTACTTACGTTATAACACTTATACATGGTAGCTGGTACCTCTCATTGGTACACACCTGCTGATGATAAGGTCAAGGTCATCTCACAAGGTAAAGGTCATATTTCTGAAAATTTGCTTACAATGAACATGTTTGGTATGTAGGTACCTCTCATTGATACCGATCTTCTGTGGGTTATAAGTCCAAGGTCAAGGTCAAAAATTTAAACCTTATCGTGAAAACTTATTTCACGAACACATCTTGTCTTAGTAAAACTTCTTCAGTGAACTTACTTTAACGAGGAAAATGCTTATATATCTGGCTTTCATTAAAGCATTGCATACGAAGACAGACACGATGCTTATAATTCTGAAAGGGGGTCAAATACATTCTTTCTCCTCCACAAAGTTTCACAAACTATACCTGCCAGCGATATATACGGCCGGTAGAGGACTCAGTATTGCTATGCAGTACTATCAGAATGCTTGTTTTTTTTTAACTTACAAATGTAGAAAATGAAAGTTGTTGTTTTACAATATAGAACATTTTGTTGATATACATGTAAACACTAATGTTTTCATCAGATGCGTACAATTGATACTTCTTCAATATTTCCATGTTACAATTTTATTTATTTACTAAAACCACGCAGAAGTTAATTTTTGCAAAACTTTCCAATTTTTAGTTTGGTTGTTTTCGAAGAAAATGTCGAAGTATTGTCGTAGTCTTGGCGTTGTCATTTGAGTTGTCTTCGTTGTTGTTATTGAAAAGTTTGACATTTGTAATATTTCTGTTATTACGGAAGATATTTACTTTAAGCTTGGACAAATTGTTTACTATCAAAAGTGAAACCTATGCAACAAGGGTAGGTAAGTATCAAAGTATTCTTGACACAGTTATGCCGGTCCTACTAAATACCACAAAGACACCCTAAACACCACAAAGACACACAAAGACGCACAAAGACACACAAAGACACCACAAAGACGCACAAAGACACCACAAAGACGTAAAAAGATGTAAAAAAAAAGAAAAAAAAAAATATTAGTTTTTTGAGTTGTTTGCATTATTCTAGGTTAAAAAAATGACAAAATCGCGCAGACACAAATGTAGGTCCGAGCATCCGCCGGATCATTTCCTGCAACTAATTTTCCTGTTAATCGTTTAATCTCTGGTAATTTAAAAGCCTTGTCCTCTTTTGATGCCCTTTATCAAGTCGGCACCGTAAAAATTTTGTTTATTAGTAAATCGTAGTTTGTTCATGGTTTGTTCTTTGACCATAATTAACTGGACAATCTCATTTCGTATGGATAACAGTTTGACAACTTATTGTAATATATATTGACCGATTTGTAAAGTTCAAGATGAAAGAGAATAATGTGAAATTAAATTTAATGAGATTCATTGAGTCTCAATGAAAGAGAGGCATGTCGGTATATAATGGAACGTTTAGCTGGAATCTGTAAAATGTAAAATTTGGCGATGAGTGATATGTCTAATTCTTGTTTTGGATTATTTATTTACTCGTGATATCCAATTCTGATTAAAGAATACTGATTACATTCTATAAACAAACTTTTCATATACAGACTTAGACCTCCTTATCGGGTAACCAGTACTCAGTGCACATTTTTTCACCAGTAACTGACAACTGCCTTCATTATTTTCATAGATTTATTCTTTATTACTCCCGTTTACAAATAACTCGAAATGGAGAAATGTTCAAGAACAATACAGTAACCAAAAGAACGTTTGGTACTTTTAACCCTTTACCACACAATTCAGAGTTTTAACGATCCTAAGACAAAGACAGCCTTTGAAAACAATGTGGAAAAAATAGAAAATGCTGGTTACCAGCATTTTCTCCTATCTTCACAATGTTCTCTACCATTCAGATACTAATTTCATGATTTGAGCAACACTTGATTTATCGTCTCCGAATTTGAGTCTGGAGGAGTCTGATATTTTTGTCGTTTTGTAAATAGCTTACAAGCTTTGCAGTGCAGAATAAGATAAAAAGAAAACGGTAAATGATAAATTGTCAACTTTGCCTTTAAATATGCAAAATTGAACTTTATAGAATGTTTTCAAGAAATATGCAAGCAAGTAGATATCGTCATCATCATTGAGAGCAGTGTAAGTATCATCATCATCATCATCATCATCAATCATTCATCATGGTGTTTAAATAGAGGAAATATTTGGTATACATGTATATGAAATCAGCAGAACAAGTAGAAAAATATCCGCCTGATCCTGCAGATGTTCTAACCTACTCGCATATTTGCATGATTTTGTCCACTTTTTTACCCAAGCATAATGCAAACAACTCAAAAAAACTAACTTCTTTTTTTTACATGTTTTAACGTCTTTTTGGTGTCTTTGTGGTGTCTTTGTGCGTCTTTGTGGTGTCTTTGTGTGTCTTTGTGGTATTTAGGGTGTCTTTTTTTCGACTTAGAATTTTCACTGAAAATCAAGCAGTTTCAGCCGAGCGTTGGCACCCACATGCAGTGCTCTTTGTAACTTCATGTTTTAGCAATCAACTTTGCAATAATACTGTAGCATTGTTAGCTCAGCTGTTTTGGAAGAAAACAAAAAGGTAATGTCAAAGTGTTTGGATTCATCTTTATGATGCTGGTTTCCAGCATTTTCTCCTTTTCTTATAATGTTTGCAAAAGTCCTCCTTCTAAGGATTTTGTGGCGAGATTGGACAAGTCTAAAATTTTGTCGTTTGGTTGATGTGTCATATGCAATAAATGCGAATGCTTTCATGATGGACAGATCTAAAATTTTGTTGACTTGTAAAAAGTATCCTCAAAAATATACATGTTTTGCAGACTACAACATGATAAAGAAAAGAAGACCTGGTTTTAGTTTATTTCTCAAAGAGACAAATGACAACCAACGTATCACTTGTCATCAGGATACCTCAACACAAGATATTCCTGCTGCTAATCAGAGTTTCACCAATTGTTCTGGTCCTATTCGATATGTTTACCTTGAGAACAGTCGAGACATGGGTAAGGTCGGCAGCAAATGGTCAAGGTATCCAAATTTAGAAATCGTAGAAGTAGAAGTGTTAGCTGACATGGGTATGTTTTTTTTCTTACATATTATTTAATTCTATTCCAAACAATCCTTTGGTTTATCGAACTGAAGAAATAGTTTTTGAAAATTATTTGGGATAGGGAGAAAATGCTATTCTGTTGACAATGTTTTCTACTTGTTTCACCCTTTACCATATGACAAAATTTTAGACTTGTCCAAATTTAAAGGATTTGCATATGACAAATTAAGGTGGCTCAAATGATAGAATTTGTCTTTGATAGGATAGAAAACATTGTGGTCAAAGGAGAAAATGCTGGTAACCAGCATTTTCTCTTTTTACCACAAGTTTTCAAAAGATTTGCTAGTCAAGAGTCATAAAAATTGGGGACTGTGTGGTAAAGGGTTAAATAACATGTCCCATCATCTGAGTCCAACTGAAGATATTGTTTGCAAACGTTATCAGTATAGACAGGTTTAAAATTAACACCAAAAGTACTTAGGTAATTTGATGCTATGTTGCTCATAAAATTTACAAAATCGGTATTTATTCAATGAAAGTTTACTGCAGTCTTTCTCTAACCCTTTCAGCCTCATAGGTGAAAGATGAAACTTTGTTGACAGCATAGATTAAGATCATACTGCACAGAATGAGCATGAGAATGAGTATGATCTTAGATCTACACAGGCCACACTTTTAGTCCAATCTGTAAGATAAAAAAAATCCTCATGAGTTTAATTGATAGTATTTTCAGCCATCGATGAAAGAGTAGTAAATAGATTTGGTGTTGAAATACATGTAGTTAAACATTTGGGCTATGCTCTGTGAAAAGGGGGCTTAATGCATCTGCAAAATGTATAGACCCAGGTCAGCATACGCAATAGGCACAAGCTGACCTGAGTGGAAACTTTGTTTTTCGTAAATTCTCTGCATGTCAAAGGACCATTCTACCTCCTTATCCAGTCCTAAACAGGTTTTCAGGATCCATATTTATGTGACAACCAACTTGCTTGATATAATGCATCATGAAGGTGCATTAAATCCTCTTTTTAACAGAGGGTGGCTCATTTATTATTTATGTCTGCTAAAGTATGCCTGAAAGGAGGCATGAAAAAGATTGCCTTAAGGCAAGGCTCACACACTGTGCCCTCCAATGAGAGATCAAAGTCTCTTATACAGTAATTCTGCTCAAACTACTTGGCTGACTATTACAACAGCATATTTCATATTTTCATTAACTCTTTACCAAATGACAAAATTTTAGACTTGTCCAAATTAAAAGCATTTGCAGATGACAAAAGTTGCTCTAAAGGCAGGATTATTCCTTGATAGAGTAGAAAATATTATGGAAAAAGGAGAAAATGCTGGTGACCAGCATTTTCTCACAATATTTTCCTAAGCCTTCTCCCACAGGGTCATTAAGTGTGGTACAGGGTTAAAGTTGTGAACAGTAAGTGGGGATGGTTTCAGTAAAGGGTATAAATAGTAAATCATAGTAAAAATCTTGATGTCAAGTTGTTTCATTTTTTTCTACAGGTTGCTCAAGTGGAACATATGGGGATCAGTGTGAGAAACAGTGTGGCAATTGCACTGATGGAAAATGTGATAGAAAAAACGGCACCTGTAATGGTTAGTTTCTTGTATCATACTCAGTAAAACAAATGAGACATGCTCTGTGAAAAGGGGATTTAATGAATCTGCAAAAAGGATTGACACATGTCGGCCTGCGTAGTCCAGTTAAATTTTCTGCATGTCAAAGGACCATTCTACCTCATGAATCAGACAGCTTTAAGACAAAATGGACATTATGGATCCATAATTATGTGATGACTTACTTGGTATAAGGCATCAGGGAGATGCATTAAACCCCCCTCTACCAGAGCAAGCTCAAATATATTGGTAATATAGTTGAATCAGTATGTCTATCTTTTGATATGCACATAGTTATTTTCTTAAATGTTGAATGTTGTATGCTACATTGAACAGTATTTTGGCTATATTAAAGTGATAGTTAATCTATTATTTTGGACAAAGGTATTTTTGTATTGGGGACTCTCTTCCCCTTTAGGCTTCAGGTCATTGTATCGAAAATTGATTATTTTGCCATTCAATGCAGTCTTTTAACTCTTTACCAAATGACAAAATTTTAGACTTGTCCAAATTGAAAACATTTGCAGATGACAAATTAAAGATGGCTCAAATGGCTGAGTTTGTCCTTGATATAGTAGGAAACATTGGGGGGAAAGGAGAAAATGCTGGTTACCAGTCATGAGATTTGTCATGAAATGGATAGGAAACGTTAACGAAAAAGAGCAGAAAATGCTAGTTACCATTGTTTTCACTTTTATCTAGTGTTTTTAAAAGCATTCTTTGTCATTATTCTCCCCCCCCCTTTTACAAACTTTGTTTGCGGGGTATATAGGTTGGTCGGACGATGTGTAGCTTTTTTGTCTGCTCGATTTCTCAATTACTAATGTATGAATTTCAATCAAACTTTAGAGAAAGTTTCAATACTTTTTTTTCCTTCTTTAAGCCATGATGGTTATGTTTGAATGATTTTCAAATTTGGCCCTTTCATGAATTTTTTTGTCCGTGCTATTTCTCAATAACTGCATAATGGATTTCTATTAAACTTCGTAGGAAGTTTCATTATAAAGTAAAAATGTGCATATTATAATTTGGTTAATTTGGTTATGGTGAATGGTTTTTCCAGTGAGTTATGGCCCTTTCATAATTTTTTCTCCAAGCTATTTCTAAATAATTATTAGACAGATTTCTTTTAAACATCATAGGAAGTTTCAGAACAAAGGGAAGATGTGCATATTATAATTTTGTTATGATTGAATGATTTTCCAGTTAGTTATGGCCCTTTTTTGAGTTTTTCTCAATAACTACTGGACAGATTTCAATCAAACTTCATAGGAAGATTTAATTTTAATATGAAGCATATTAAAGGAATATATATATTTATAGGAAGTTTCAATACAAAACAAAGATTTGTATATTATAGTTTCGTTCTGGATGAATCATTTTTAGCTCTACTGGCTGAAAGCCAGCAGAGCTTATGTCATGGCGTGGTTTCCGTTGTCCGTCCGTCCGTCCGTACGTCCGTCCTTCTGTCCGTCCATTAGTCTTTTTCTTGTTTACGCGATAAAGTCTGTATTTGTTTTCAGATTTTCGTGAAACTTGCACAGTTTGTTTATCCCATCAATAGCTTCAGCCCTATTGATTTTGAAAAAAATCCAACAAACAGTATGGGAACAGTAGCCATTACAAGTTGAAAATTTCTGTTTCTTGTTTACGCGATAAAGTCTGCATTTGTTGTCAGATTTTTGTGAAACTTGCACAGTTTGTTTATCCCATCAATAGCTTCAACCCTATTGATTTTGAAAAAAATCCAACAAACAGTATGGGAAAAGTAGCCATTTCAAGTTGAAAATTTCTATTTCTTGTTTACGCGATAAAGTTTGCATTTGTGGTCAGATTTTCGTGAAACTTGCACAGTTTGTTTATCTAATCAATAGCTTCAACCCTATTGATTTTGAAAAAATCCAACAAACAATACGGGAAAAGTAGCCATTTCAAGTTGAAAACTTCTATTTCTTGTTTACGCAATAAAGTGTGCATTTTTGGTCAGATTTCCGTGAAACTTGCACAGTTTGTTTATCTTATCAATAGCTTCAACCCTATTGATTTTGAAAAAAATCCAACAAACAATACTGGAAATGAAGCCATTTCAAGTTGAAAATTTCTATTTCTTGTTTACGTGATAAAGTCTGCATTTGTGGTCAGATTTCCGTAAAACTTGCATAGTTTGTTTACCTTATCAATAGCATCAACCCTATTGATTTTGAAAAAGATCTAACAAACAGTATGGGAAAAGTAGCCATTTCAAATTGAAAAATTCCATTTCTTGTTTACGCAATAAAATCTGCATTTGTGGTCAGATTTCCGTGAAACTTGCATAGTTTGTTTATCTTATCAATAGCTACAACCCTGTTGATTTTGAAAATAATCCAACAATATGGGAAAAGTAGCCATTTTAAGTTGAAAATTTCCATTTCTTGCTTACATGATTAAGTCTGCATTTGTAATCAGATTTTTGTGAAACTTGCACAGTTGTTTTGTATCATAAACAGCTTGAACCCTATTGATTTTGAAAAAAATCTGACAATCAGTGTGGGAAAAGCAGCCATTTAAAGTTGAAAATTTCCATTTCTAGGCAATGAAGTCCACAGTGTTGATCCAATTTTTTTGAAAAAGATTATTTGGTTCATGAAGGGATTGAACTTTATTAAAAGTGAAGAAAATTTAGTAAACTGTTCAGTAAAAGCAGCCATTTGATGACTTAGTATCGTTTACTCAACAAAGTCTACATTATCAGTCACATTTCTTTGGCTGGATTCCAAACAATTATTTTTGAGAACTGCACTTCCTTTTTTTTCACTGTTAGTTCAATTCACTATGCCTACTCATGCTGTCTAAGTGGGTTCGAGCCCAGTTGCAAGAACACATTTTTTTGGGTTTTTTTTTTTTGTTTTTGTTTTTTTTCTTTTTGCATCATGAATTCATAAATTTATGCTAGCAAAAGAGCAAAATCACTGCCAGTAGAGTGATTTCAGGCCCTCAAGGGCCTCTAGTTATACACCTTAACGGTCGTATTATGTTATGGCCCCTGTCCGTCCGTCCATCTGGCCGTCTGTCTGTCCGTCTGTTGGCAATTTCTTGTGTGTGCAACTCCTACAGTTTTCATTAGAGTAAGTTAAAACTTACCACAATGAATCTCTATGATGTGTAGATGTGCATGTGACTCTTAAAATTTGGATCTCTGTAGGCGTTCTAGATTTTAACCCATTTCACTGACAAGCCCCTTCGGGCGTAAATGCGTCGCTCTGCGAAGCTCTTGTTCAATAAGTTATGGCCCTTTGATTAATTTTTTTGTCCAAGCTTTTTCTCAATTACTACTGAATGGATTTCTATCAAATTTCATAGTTAATTTCAATACAAAGCAAGGATCTTCATTTTATAATTTAGTTATGGTTGAATGATTTTCCCAGGAATTACGGCCCATTGATGATTTTTCTCAATAGCTGCTGTATGGATTTAAATCAAACTTCATTGGAAGTTTTAATACAAAGCAGAGGTGTGCATATTCTAATCGGTTTATGGTTGAATGAATTTTTAGAGCATTCTTTGTCTGAGCTATTTCTCCATTACTGTATGACAGATCTAAATCAAACTTTACAGGAAATTTCAATACCAAGCAAAGATGTGCATATTGTGTGTTTTTTGCGGCAACTACACCAGCTTGGTTCCATGATGCTGTAAGATCTGGAAAAACTGCCTATTGTGTAATGACTCTCATACAAAAAAACAGTCATCACGGGCGCTGGACACTCTAGGTCTACCTGATCTTGGCAGATCAGCATGGCTACCTTGGTTGTTGTAAGAATGCCTGCAAGACAGAAAACAAATTGCTAAGCAAAACCAAGAAAAAAAAAACTTGGCAAATCACATTGCAAAGACTTCACATCAAAGAAAATGCATTAGGTAGAACAAAAGAACACTAAACTTGAACAACCAAGATGAATGGCAATGTCTTTGAGGTTGACACCTTGATCACAAAGAACCTTGATGGTGACTTGCTGTTCTTCAGTTAATGCTAACATGATGACTTGGTTAGGACCCTTGTTGATCTTTCCTTTATGTCCAAATAACTATTTGATTTCATTTCAGTCTCAAAAAATGTCAAATGTTTTATTGAACAGACAACGCATTGCAGTGGTTTGATCACCAAAACAAAATACTGATTAATTCTGACCGTCTTGCTGTTTGACTGATTATAAAAGTTAAATAATTTTAAAAAGTGAGGTATTATAACTAAAAGAGGTAGCAAGATCATGTCAATTGGTATTTTAACCATTAAAACATCTTTATCTTCTTCCAAAATAAAAATACTAAGGAAAAATGGTGAAAAAAGGTTGTGTGAAGGAACTTTTGGAGGGCAGTGTAGTTGGAAAGAAGAAAATGCTGGTATCCAGCTTTTCTACACACTGTCTTAATACTCTCTGATTCATATCCAATAATTCGTGCCATAATAACAGTTTACACCAGTGAAAAATTTTAACAACTACTTAACCTTTTCCCACACAATCCTGTGTTTTATCAACCCCTGAGGATGAGAGCTTTTGAAAACTTTGTGGGAAAAGGGGATAACGCTGGTAAGCCTAAGACAAATCCCATTATTTTATTCATATTCAATTTGTCTTTTGCAAATCCTTTCAATTTGGAGAAGTCTAAAAATTTGCCATGAGGTAAAGGGTTAAAAGTTAAGCTTATATTTTGATCTGTGAAATTGTTTTCCTTTCTTATCTATACACTTGAAGTTAACCATAGACTAAGATTCAACCTTTTAGAAGATCTTCATATCTGAATCCAAAAAGCCTAGAGCTTCAATATGTTGTTTCGATTGTATATAGCATTACACTGAGTTCATATCAAAGATGTTCAACTTTCAACTGTTTTGTCAAAAATTACCTTTGTATACGCCCGTCGAAGACAGGACGTATTATGGGATCACCCGTGGCTGGCGGACGGGCGGGCGGCATCCCCATTCTTTGTCCGGAGCATATCTCCAAAACTATGCTAGCTACGGTTATGAAATTTCATGGGTGGATAGATCTCATCAAGGCGGAGTGCAGTGCACAGGAATCATAACTCTCGCTTGCTTAATTTTTGAGTTATTGCCCTTTGTTGTTTTTCATACTTGAATTTTGTCCGGAGCATATCTCCAAAACTATACTAGCTACGGTTATGAAACTTCATGGGTGGATAGATCTCATCAAGGGGGAGTGCAGTGCATAGGAATCATAACTCTTGCTTCCTTAATTTTTGAGTTATTGCCCTTTGTTGTTTTTCATTCTTGAATTTTGTCCGGAGCATATCTCCAAGACTATACTAGCTAAGGTTATGAAACTTCATGGGTGGATAGATCTTATCAAGGGGGAGTGCAGTGCACAGGAATCATAACTCTTGCTTACTTAATTTTTGAGTTATTTCCCTTTTTTTATATTCATACTTGAATTTTGTCCAAAGCATATCTCCAAAACTATGCTAGCTACAGTTATGAAACTTCATGGGTGGATAGATCTCATTAAGGGGGAGTGCAGTGCAAATGAATCATAACTCTTGCTTGCTTAATTTTTGAGTTATTATACGCCCGTCAAAGACAGGACATATTATGGGATCACCAATGGCGGGCGGGCGCGTGGGTTGGCAGGCGGCGTCCAGTTTTTGTCCAGAGCATAACTTGGTCATCTCCAGTCCGATTGACTTGAAACTTGGCATGTGTGTTTGTTGTAATGATACGGAGTGCATTGAGAAAGAACCATAAATCTACCTCGTGCTGTCTTTGAGTTATTTCCCTTTGATCGTCATTTTTACAGCATTTTCTGCTTGTCCGGAATATAACTTTGTCATCTCCAGTCCGATTGACTTGAAACTTGGCATGTGTGTTTGTTGCAATAATACGGAGTGCAGTGCAAAAGAACCATAACTCTACCTCGTGCTGTCTTTGAGTTATTTCCCTTTGATCGTCATTTTTACAGCATTTTCTGCTTGTCTGGAGCATAACTTTGTCATCTCCAGTCCGATTGACTTGAAACTTAGCATGTGTGTTAGTTGCAATAATACGGAGTGCAGTGCAAAAGAACCATAACTCTACCTCGTGCTGTCTTTGAGTTATTTCCCTTTGATCATCATTTTTACAGCATTTTCTGCTTGTCCGGAGCATAATTTTGTCATCTCCAGTCCGATTGACTTGAAACTTGGCATGTGTGTTAGTTGCAATAATACGGAGAGCAGTGCAAAAGAACCATAACTCTACCTCATGCTGTCTTTGAGTTATTTCCCTTTGATCGTCATTTTTTACAGCATTTTCTGCTTGTCCGGAATATAACTTTGTCATCTCCAGTCCGATTGACTTGAAACTTGGCATGTGTGTTAGTTGCAATAATACGGAGTGCAGTGCGAAAGAACCATAACTCTACCTCGTGCTGTATTTGAGTTATTTCCCTATGATCATCATTTTTACAGCATTTTCTGCTTGTCCGGAATATAACTTTGTCATCTCCAGTCCGATTGACTTGAAACTTGGTATTTGTGTTTGTTGCAATAATACAGAGTGCAGTGCGAAAGAACCATAACTCTACCTCGTGCTGTCTTTGAGGTATTTCCCTTTGTCATTTTTACAGCAATTTCTGCTTGTCCGGAGCATAACTTTGTCTGATCGACTTGAAACTTGGCATGTGTGTTTGTTGCAATAATATGGAGTGCATTGCGAAAGAACCATAACTCTACCTCGTGCTGTCTTTGAGTTATTTCCCTTTCATCGTCATTTTTTCAGCATTTTCTGCTTGTCTGGAATATAACTTTGTCATCTCCAGTCCGATTGACTTGAAACTTGGTATTTGTGTTTGTTGCAATAATATGGAGTGCAGTGCGAAAGAACTATAACTCTATCTCGTGCTGTCTTGAGTTATTTCCCTTTGATAGTCATTTTTTACAGCAATTTATGCTTGTCCGGAGCATAACTTTGTAATCTCCAGTCTGATTGACTTGAAACTTGACATGTGTGTTTGTTGCAATAATACGGAGTGCAGTGCGAAAGAACCATAACTCTATCTCATGCTGTCTGAATTATTTCCCTTTGATCGTCATTTTTATAGCATTTTCTGCTTGTCCAGAATATAACTTTGTCATCTCAAGTCAGAGTGACTTGAAACTTGGTATGCATGTTTGTTGCAATATTACGGAGTACAGTGCGCAAGAACAATAACTCTACCTAGTGCGGATTTCGAGTAATTCCACTTTGATCTTCATTTTTACAGTATTTCTTGCTTGTCTGGAACGGAACTTTGTCACTTCAAGTCAAATTGACTTGAGACTTGGTAAACATGTTTGTTGCATTACCTGCCCTTTACGATTATTATATCCCCTTGACAACTGGCAGTGGGACAGGCGTATCTTGTGACAATTTGCCGCTCTTGTTCAGTCTTAGTATCTGGCTGTTCAGTATTTCAGTGCCTGATTAAAGTTTTCACTTTTTTCTTTTTTTTTTTTTTTTTATTTAGGAGAATGTGAAAAAGGTAATTATGGCAACAATTGCAGCACTCCTTGTCCAGCAGATTGTGTACAGTGCCTTAAATCAGGGGTTTGTGATGGCTGTCAGAACAATAGTTTCCATGGGGATTTCTGCAATGAGACATGTAAGACTGGGTGTATGGGTAAATGTCATCAAAGTGGAACATGTATAGATGATTGTCAGGCTGGTGTCTATGGCAACCAGTGTGACTTAAATTGCATGTGGTGTAATATTAACAAAACATGTTCTTGCAGCAGAAATGATGGTGGTTGCTTATGTGGATGCCTGGATACAGCGTTTTATGGAAATTACTGCAATGAAACGTGTTCAAGTATTGACAAGAATTGCATACAGTGTAAAGGTGATACCAATAGTGGTATCTGCTTGGACTGTAACTCATCACACTTTGGAAATCGTTGTGAGAATGTTTGTCCAGAAAATTGCTTAAAGTGTAAGAGTGATCAGCTATGTACAGAATGTAAACCAGGGTATTCTGGTGTTAACTGCTTAGATTTCTGCAAAAGTGATACATGCAGTAGATGTGACAGAAATGGTGATTGTTTAGAATGTTCACCAGGGTTGAAAGGAGTAACCTGTAATGAAACATGTAAAGCTGGATGTAAAACATGTAATGCTACTGGAAATAATTGTTTGTCTTGCATAGATGGCTTTGCCTTGATAAAGGGAATATTATGTTGGAATTGTTCAGGTATTGGCGAGTGTTTAGAGTGTTCTAGTACATGAAATTGTACTTTATGTAAGCCAGGTTTCTACACAGCTAACAACAAATGCAAGAAATGCCCATCTAACTGTGAATCTTGTGTCAATAAAACTTCTTGTAATACCTGCAAGGACAGTTGGTCTGGTATCCAGTGTCTTTGTTCAGAGAATTGTACTAAAGGTGAAGAACCAAAAAACATACCAAGCTGGTGTAATGAAAGTAATGGGCATTGTTTGAATGGTTGTAAGGTTGGCTTTTATACTAATTTATGTTCACAGCCATGTAATGAAAACTGTAATGCCTGCAATCAAGGTGATGGTATTTGCAGTGAGTGTTCCGATGGACTCTATGGATTTTCATGTGATCAGAAATGTGGAAAATGTATGAAAGGCATTTGTCACATTAGAACTGGAGAATGTCCAGGGGATTGTGAGAGTGGATTTTATGGAAAATTTTGTAATATGACTTGCAGTAATCAATGCAGACATGGTATTTGCGAGAAAGTTTCTGGAAATTGTTCATCTTGCCAACATGGTTTCTTTGGAGCTCATTGCAATTTAAACTGTAATGAGAAATGTAAAATGCCTTGTGAACAGTACACAGGAATTTGTATAGGGTGTCGAGATAAGGGATATTTTGGACCAAATTGTACAAAAGTTTGTGAGAATTGTGAGGAATGCAATCAGACAGGATACTGCCTATCTTGTAATGAAAAGTTATATGGAGACTTTTGTAATATTTCTTGCCCTGTCAATTGTGGGCGTGATCTGTTGGCCAACCACAGTAGAATTGAATGTGGAAGAGATGATGGGATGTGTAAGTCATGTCAACCTGGATATTTTAAGTATAACTGTACAGAAAAATGTGGAGATAATTGCTGGCATGGAGGCTTGGGCCCTATCTGTCAAATTTCAGATGGAACATGTTTTGGATGTAATACTGGATTTTATGGTAGTCATTGTCATAGGGAATGTAGTGTATACTGTGCCAGAGATGATAGGTCTCATTTAAGTGGGCCCTGCTTGCAACAGAATGGCACCTGCCAGAAAGGGTGTGTAAATGAGTGGCATGGAGCCAGCTGTAGCCTTCAATGTAACAGTACCTGCATTGGCTGTGATTGGATGACTGCAAAATGTGAAACATGTATTGAGGGGTATGAAGGAGATTACTGTGAAACGGGTAAGGTTTTGTTAAATCACCTGTGGTCACATTTTTGTATGAGCACATGATAACCAATGCTCTACTGTACAATTTTTTATCCGCTTGTGCTGAGCCTGGGTAACTGTAGCATAAAGTACTTGAGAACAAGGGGTCGCTGTTTCGATCCCTTGCTAGGCCAATTTTTCCGAGGATTGATGATAGTCATTGCAACAGGATTTATTCTTCTCTCACTGCTGACCATTATTTGACAATAGTTAGGTGGGAAAGCAGCCAGTGGCTTGGAAAGAATATTGTGCAGAGCACTGGTAAAAGAAAGTCAAGGATAGCATAGATGGGTGCACTGGCCGTTGAAATATAACTGAAATAATTTTGAAAGTAGTGTTAAATACCCTACAATCAATGCATATTTTGTGCAGTCTGATCTTGATCTACATTGGCTATGAAGGCAACTATAGGTTGAAAGGTGCTTTAAGGATTAAGTAGTTTTTAGTAGATCTAAAAATGGCATGTACTGGTATGGGTTAGACATTAAGATAAGACGGTTTCTGTCTCCAATGTGACATTTTTTTGTTTTTAATGGCTAAGGCTTTAAAACTGAAAATTTTTTATCATATAACTCCCCTTGTTTTAATGTAAGCCAGTCATTACAAATTTCTTGTCCTACAAACATATGAGGTAAGAAAATAGTGCAGTGTTTGGTCAACGCGCTGAAATTATATGCCTCATTTCGAAAACATTATGGACCTAGATTCCTGTGTGAAATTAACCCTTAAAACTGATGATCCTGACAAAGCAACACATTTTAGTATCTTTAGATGTAAAACAAAACCTTTATATGCAAGTTTCTTTTGAACTACTTTTTGTCTGTGATGTACAAACCTGTCAAAGAAATAAATAGACTTTATGTAAATTTAAATACACATGCACATTTAGGCCTATGTTTTAGCATGTCATAATATATATTTCTTGAGACACAGTTATGATATAAGAAGAATCTGACATTTGTTAGCTTTTGAGGTAAAATTTTATTTAACTTGTCCCCAAAAAATGTCATTAAGCTTGCCAAAAGCTCAATAACTTTTTTTATAGACTCGTTGAAGAAAATCTTATCTCAGACACCAACACATGCCTGATCCTATATATATCTTCTTTCTCAAGTTCTTTATCTAACAATATTTTGAGATATAAATGGTGTAGTAGCTTTGATTGATAGCACTAAGAGGCTTAATGTATAAATTGTAATACAAAAAAATTATTGTCTTATGAAAGAATACAGAAAAATATCAACTTTTGTAAAATGTTAAATTTGTCCTGAAAATGGCCCCTTCAGTACATAGGACTCAAAAGTATGATAAAATATAAATGTAAACAGAAGTTTTGTGATGAATTAAGGAGTAGAAAACCTCACTTGTCAAAATGAATGCACCTCACAGGCTTAAATTCTCCCCATAATCTGATATGACATGTCAAATGGCTGTTACTGCCATTGTCCAAGACAAAGTTCAGAGTTATTTTTTATCAACCGACCTCCTGTTTTACAGCTTTGTGGAAAGTTTGTAAGATACAATGAAAAATTCAAGGAACCAGTATTTTCCCCCTCCCCCTTTACAAGAATGCTTTTTACTCTTTCAATGACAAATCTTATCATTTTGATGACATTTCTTTTGTCTGAAAATTCTTTCAATGTATATATCGTAAATCCTTGATAATTCAAGATTGCAAGAGGATGAACAAAATTTTTGGATTATTGCGATTTTCAGACTGTCTGAAATGAACTTTAAAAAGAAATTGTTTCTCATAGGTCAGTGATAGGTGAATACATAGACTTTCTGAAAGGAAAATAAATATCGATAATTTTTAACTACATATCATCTTGAGAGATATTCTGTCTCAAGTACCTGTGATTTGAGAGCTTTTATGTATGATGAAAAAAAAAAAACTTAAATGTAGAACAAGGTCTACAAGTATATTTACATTCATTATTCCTCTTCATTCTGTATTTTCTGAAGTGAGCCATACCTGTGCTTTTTACATTATTGTAAATTTTCTCATTGGTCACTAATACCCTACATATGCTGTTGTGCAAGGCCAGCCAGTAGCTTGGAAAGAATATTGTGTGTCTTACTACAGTACAAAAAAAAATCAGAAGTACTTTTCTGTGTACATAGATAAGTTGCTGACTTCGATGTCTAACTGAAATTCTGTGTATACTGAAAATGGCTCATCTTAGCTTAAATACTGTTGAGAACGGTTGAAGAAGGACTGAGAGGAAAAGAATAATGTGGATTGTACTGCTCCAAGAATGCAGGGACTGGTTCTTTGGATGCTGATTCGTGTAACAGGGAACTGTTGAAAATGGTGTCGTGAAACTAAGAGTTCTTGAAAACAGCCAAAGAAGGAAGAAAGATGGCAAAAATTAGGAAAATGGTTAATGAGAAATAAAAAGAGGGCCAGTTACAAAATCCAAAGCTTTTCTACAAGTTAAATTTTGACTTAAAAAAGCTTGAAATGAAAATGAGTTTTATCACTGGCACATGTATCAAAATCCCAACAAGTGATGTGTCTCTCAAAGAAAACTCTTAATGAGATGATAAAATTCTAGACAACTTTATAAAGGTGAGGGAAATGATGAGTTTTGTATTTGAAAATGGTCATAAAGTAAGGCAATGTTTGGTAGATTTTTTTAACAAAACATTCTTAAAAGCGTTCTTTGTCTTATTCTCCAGAATTTTCCTAACTTAAAAGTAACACAACTTCTGATTGGCTAATAAAATCTTAACAGCCCTCATAGTACATGTATATCTTGGTAAATATTTACACTGTGAAACTTTTTCATTGAAAATATTGAAAGCTGTAAACTCTATCATCTTTATTTATTTATTATTTTATTTTGCAGAAAAAGGTACCAAACGAGAGCCATTTGGTCTAATTGTTGGTCTAATTGTTGGTATTTTAGTATGTATTGGTGTGATTGTATGCATTTTTACATTCAAGTAAGTTGGTATTTTCTTAAACTCATTTCCTGCTGTAGACAACTTTTTCAACTTCCTTCAGAAAACTTAAAACAAAAAAAAAACCAAAAAAATTGTGTCAAAAAGGGAAAGTTACCTGTAATGAGCAATTTCTCATTTTGCTACAGGATGCCGACAAAACCTGCTGATATTCTTAAGTTTGATAATTTCTGAAAATCAACCTGTACGGGTTCCATTTCTACTATACCACTAAAACCTATGTTGTGAGGTATAAATTACTGAGCTGTTGATGCTAATTCTTCACTAGAGAATAAAAGTTTAGAACCAACAATGTTCAAAGCATTTGAGCTGCTCTCTTGGAAAAGGGGTTTAATGCATCTCTGTCATGTATTATATCAAGCAAATAATCATTTAAGAATGGATCCATAAAATCCATGATGTGTAACAACTGACTGAATCATGAGGATAGACTTGTCCTTTGACTTGCTGAAAATCAGCTGATAGCAAAAAGTTTTGACCCAGGTCAGCCTGCGCAGGCTGACTTGGGCTTATACATTTTGCGGGTGCATATAACCCCCTTTTTACAGAGCATGGCTCATTTATATATTAAAATTGCATTAGTCTCAATTGATGGAATTTTACAGGTAAGAAAACATTGTAAGAAAAGGTAAAAACGGCATTTTCTCCTAATCCCACAATGTTTCACACAGCCTTTTTCCTCATGGACAAAATACAGGATTGTTTGATAAGGGGTCAAATATATTGACATAAGCACATGATACCTTTCCCTTACTGACCGACAAGACTTAACAATGTTTGAAAACTGTCTATTCCAAACAAAAAAGTGTGCAGCCTCATTGTGACAAGTGGGACTAAACTGTCAACATTTTCAAGACCTTTCTTTATAGCAATGAGGCATCCTGTCAGAAATACCAATAAGCCTGGCATAATGATCCTGTGTAAATGCCCCTTTTCATAGCAACATCCATACCATTTCGAAAAAGAGTGTCAAAGAAACCATACTCTGATCTTCTCAACCACCAGTATCCAGTCATCAAGCCACACAAGTTGTAGCCCACGGCAAACAGGCAGGCACGGTGGAGGGTGTCTTACCCCTGCTGTAGTGCGACAGCTGAGTTACATCTATTCCCCGCCCAGCTGTGGGTAATACAATGTTCAGTTTGATAGCTGTCTATACAATAAAATCATGTGTATCAAACATACAGATCCATTGCCACTAGTTGGGCTAAACTGTCACATTTTTAAAAACTGGTCATTATAAAGATAAAGCATCTTGTCAGTAAATACTAATTAGCCTGGCATGATGATCCTGTGTGAATGTCCTTTTATATAGCAAAATGCACACCATTTCACCGTTTGTAGCGTTACGGTTTCACAGTTGAAATGTGGCAATTCTCTCAACTCACTCTGTTGCTTTTTGCATTTTTACAGACCACTTTTAGCTCCACTGGCCAAAGACCAGTGGACTTGTGTCATGGCACGGTATCTGTTGTGTGTGTGTCTGTCCATGCATTAACTTTTATTTCAAACATCTTCTCTGAAAGTACCCATCCAATTTTGATGAAACTCTACAGAAATGATCCTTTCATGGCCCTCTTTAAAATTCCTTGAAGGAATTTGATTCCAATAAAAACTCTAGTTGCCATGGCAATAAAAGTGAAAGATATTGAAAATCTTCTTGTCCATAACCATAAGGCCTGGAGCTACCAAATTTGGCACATTTAATGGACTTGTACCAAGTCTCTTCAATTAAAGCCCTGGGGTCAAAATTGGCCCTGCCCTGGGGATCACAAGTTTTGGGGTCAAATTTGGCCCTGCCATGGCAGTCACAAGTTTCATATGGGCCTACATACTGAAATTTTCAAAATCTCATATTAAACCATAAGACCTAGGACCTTAAAATTTTGCACGTATATTTATTTAATGGACTGCTACCAACATTGTTCAAGTTATAGGTCAAAATTGGTCCCACCCCAGAAGTCACAAACTTTTACATAAGCTTATAAAGTGAAAACTTTAAAAATGTACTTGTTCCTTACCTTGTTTATAACCACACAGCCTAGACATGTATTATTTGGCATGTGGCTTTATCTTGTGGACCTCTTCTAGGATTCAAGTGAAAAATGGCTTTACCCCAGGGTCACTAATTTCCCATGGACTTTTGTAGAGAAAACTTTATAACTCTTCCAGTTGTCAACCAACTGGCCTGTAATTGTAATGTTTGGTATGTAAGGTTTGTACTTACATGTATTAGCCAGTGGAGCGATACAGGGCTTTATCATAAGACTCAACCACTAGCCTCTACCAATTGATGCACTATTCCAGGATGTTATTGCATTGTAGTAACACACATGGCAACTTGGAAGTACAAAACCACTTTGCCTACCTCTGTTCCCAGCCTCTGAGTTTTGTCAGCCATCTTTGATGTAACATTTATCTATCATATAGGTTATATCACAGCGTCATTTCAGTCATTTCATGGGTGAAAAGTTATCTATTATCATTGACACAATGGCCATTATAATCATCATCATCATCATCATCATCATCATTTTCTTATTATCTGCCATGTTCAGGGTTCATAGGAGAAGGAGAAGGAGAAAAAGAGAGGACATCCCCCTTCCTAATGTACAAAAAAGTCCAAAAAGGGAGATTGACAAAAATGTTGTGGTGCCAGGTTTAAATGGTAAGATTTATTTATCTACCATTAAAATATAAATTGATTGAATATATGCAATTTAGTAGTTACTTTATGATCTTCTTCACCCTTTACTACACAATCCTGAGTTTTAATGACCTTAAGGAAAATTGATTGATTGACTGAATTAGAGTTTAATGGTGTTTTAACATCTTTGGTCGTATCACGACGCTCAGTGCACCTATGCTTGTGTTTCCTGGCTTTCTCACAGTGGTACTAACACAACTTTTTGTCCAAGTCACTGACTACTTTCTCACATTCATCAGACGTGAGAGGGAAAAACCGCTGGAAAGAAAGTTTGCCTCAACTAGGTATCATACTCGCAACCACCAGTAACGAGTCAGATACGATAACCAATGAGCTACCCGGGTGGGCTGACATTGAGGAAAAAGGCTTTCAAAAACTTAGTGGGATTAGAAGAAAATGCTTGTAACCAGAATTTTCTCCTTTTCACACAATGCTTTTCATACCCATTAGAGAAGTTCAGCTCATTAGTATTAATTTTGAAATTGTCGTGTGCAGATGCTTTCAATATGGAAGAATCCAAAATTCGTTGTTTGGAAAGGGTTAGGCAAATTCTTTCTACAAGACTTGGAAAATATCTTTGTGAAATGTAAATGGGTAATGTTAGATCAAAAACTAGGTGACCAGGTCAAATCTTTGAAAAACTTGTGAACACTCTAGAGGCCACATTTTCTGTCCAATACTCATTAAAGCTGGTCAGAATATTTGTCTTGATGATATCGTAAATGGATACACAAACGGGTCAAGTTTGGTGAGAAAAACTAGGTCACCTGGTCAAATCTTTATAAAGCCTTGTAACCTTATAGCCTAGAGGCCACATTTTTTGTCCAATACTAATGAAACTTGGTCAGAATGTTGGTCTTGATGATATTTTAGAGGAGTTTGAAAATTGGTCACATCAGGTCAAAGACAAGGTCACCAGGTCAGTTGTTTGAAAAACCTTGTGTACACTCTAGAAGCTAATTTTTCGGTCTAAGAATCATGAAAATTAGACCGTTTTTCTTAATGCTATCTTGTGAATGTTTAGAAATGGGTCACACCAGGTAATCAAAAACTAGGTCACCAGTTCAATACTTTGTAAAAACTTGTGTACACCCTAGAGTACACATTTTATACCCATTACTGTTGATACTTGGTCAGAATGGTTGTGATGATAATACCTCAGTCTAGTTGCAAAATGGGTCACATCAGGTCAAGAAATAGGTCACCAATTCATGTCTTCAAATCCTTGTGTACACTCTAGATGCCGAATTTTCAAAGCAAAAACTTGATCATCAGGTCAAATCTTTGAAAACACTTGTGTAGACCCTATAGGCCACAAGTTGTGACCAATACTCATGATAATAGTTCAGAATGTTAATGTTATGGTGACATCTCAAACTGTTTGCAAAACAAGTCACATCAGGTCAAAAGCTAGGCCACAATATCTCTGAAAAACCTTGTGTACACTTTTGAGGCCACATTTTCAGTCCAACATTCATGAAAGTAGTCAGAATGTTTGTCTTGATCGTATTTAGGATCTGTTTGTGAATGGGTCATGTTTGATCAAAAGGTAGGTCACTACTTGTATGTTGGGTCTTGAAGAGGTCACTGGACTAATCCTACAGAAAGCTTATGTAACTCTAAAGGCCACATTTTCAGTTAAAATCTCATGAAAATTTTAGCCAGAATATATAACTTGATAAAATATTGTATGAGTTTAAAAATAAATGAGGTGAAAAATTAAGTCACAAGGTCAAATCTTTGAAAAAACCTTGAAAACACTCTTATGGCCACATTTTTTGTCAAAAACTCAGGGAAACTAGCCAGAATTTCTTTCTTGATGACATCTCAAATTTATCATACCCCCACAACGAAGTGGAGGGGGTGTACTGGAATCGCCATGGCTGTCTGTCCATCTGTCCGTCCGTCTATCCATAGATACAAATTTGTCTAGCAAAATACTCCTACAGTTTTTCAGATACTGAACTCAAATTTACACACAGTGTTCCTATATATATGAAGTTGTGCATGTACAATTTTCATGACCCTGCTGCGATGTGTTGCAGAATTATCTCCCCTTGAACTTTGCAATTTTTGCTAAATTATATTGCTTTAATTCAAAATTTGTCCAGTTTAATACTCCTACAATTTTTAATGTACAAATTTAATTAATAATGTGTTTCTTACTGTGAATTCCGTATTAAATATAATCTGTCCCCCTGTCTGTCCATAAACACAAATTTGTCTGCCAAACTACTCCTACAGTTTTTCAGGTACTGAACTCAAATTTGCACACAATGTTCCTATATATATGAAGTTGTGCATGTGCAATTTTCATGACCCTGCTGCGATGTGTTTGCAATACTATCTCCCCTGGAACTTTGCAATTTTCGCTAAATTATATTGCTTTGATTCACAATCTGTCCAGTGTAATACTCCTACAATTTTACTGTACAAAAGTATTTAATAATGTGTTTCACAATGTGAATTCTGTGTGTAATTTAATATGTGTGAATAACAACACTCACACCGTGATTTACAACAATGACCACAGTTTGATTACAGCTGCAATTCCATGGAAAATCATGTTCTGTAAATATTAATGGTAATGTTACCTCTATATCACTCCAACAGTTCAAATTACTGCCTATGTATATTGCTAAAAATTTATTATATACCTTTGGTCTCTGTGTTTTAACGGTGACAAATTAACCTAACCCTTTAACGAGTGCAAACCCTTTGTCGGAATTTTTTTCTTTTTTTTTTCCTTTTTCTAGCTCTTACTTTTGTACTAAACCATTCTGCATTCTGTGACAAAGAGCTGTTTTGTGACAAGGAGCTGGTGGGGGGTATGATCACGTTTAGTGATAGCTCTAGTTTGAAAATGGGTAATGTTGGGTCAAAAGCTAGGTAATGAGGTCAAATCTAACATAAACTGTGTGTACAAACTTAAAGCCACACTTTCAGTTCAATATTCATGAATTTGGTCAGAATGCTTGTCTTGATGATATCTCAGACAAGTGTGGAAATGGATAACATTGATGCAAAAAAAAAGGTCACCAGGTCAAATCTTTAAATCTTTGAAAAGCCTTGTGTAAGCTCAAGACATCACACTTTTTGTCAAATACTGAATGAAAGTTGGTCAGAAAATTGATCACATTTATATCTTGAAAGACTTTGAAAATTTGGTC
Source organism: Hippopus hippopus (assembly GCA_946811185.2). NCBI lineage: Eukaryota > Metazoa > Mollusca > Bivalvia > Cardiida > Cardiidae > Hippopus > Hippopus hippopus. Next base: position 46,610,935 of record OX328099.1, on the reverse strand, counting down.
ACTTTCGGTCAAGAACTATTTTGGTCACTTTCGGTCAAGAACTACATCACCAGGTCCCATCTTAAAAAAAAACATAGTGTAATCCCACAACCGATCTGAGGGCATACTGGAGTCACTTTGTCTGTCCTTCCTTGCGTCCGCTGAAATGTTGTCTTGAGCATAACTTCCAAAATATAAAAACAAACAGCTTCAAACCTCATGTGCAGATAGACCACATTGAGGAGAAGTGCCAGTGCATAAAATCCATAACTCTGTCATCATTATTTTTGGAGTTACTGCCCTATATAATTTTTCATATTGGATTTTTTACCGGAGCGTAACTTCAAAAGTTTAAAAGTTATAACTTCAAACTGTATGTGCAGATATATCACATGGACGAGAAGTACAGCATACAAGATCAATAACTCTGTCCTCACTATTTTTGGAGTTACTTCCCTTCGTTGTTTTTACATGTTGGGTTTTTTTTTTTGTTTTTTCAAAGCATAACTTCCAGAGTATTTAAGTTTTTATTGACTGATTGATTGAATGGTGGTTAACACCGTTTTCAACATTATTTTAGTTATATTGCGGCGGCCAGTGCACTTATCCATGCTTTCCTGGAGTTTCTGTTACCAGTACTCTGCACAATATTCTATCCAAGCTACTGGCTGCTTTCCCACATAACCATCGTCGAAACAATGATCAGTGGTGGGAGAGGAATGAATCTAATGACTATCATCAATCCTCGGAAGGAAATTGGCAGAGCCAGGGATCGAACCCTCGACCTCCCGTTCTCAAGTCCCGTACACTACCAACTGAGCCACCGGGGCTCGGCTCCAAAGTATTTAAGCTTTCAACTTAAAACTTCATGCATTTAGTTCAAATTGAATAGACAAGCCAAGTGCACAAGATCCATAACTCTGTCCTCATTTGAGTTATTTCCCTTTGCTATTTTACATGTTTGACTTTTTCCTATAGCATTACTTCAAAAGTATTTAAGTTAAATATCTAAAAAAATCACATTAAAGAGAAGTCAAGTGCACAAGATTCATAACTCTGTCATCATTATTATTGGAGTTAATACCGTTTGTTATTTTACATGTTTGATTTTTGTGCGGAGCATTACTTCAAAAATATAAAAGCTATTGCCTTCAAACTTCATTTGCAGATGGTTCCAATTGAGGACATGTGCAGTGCCCAAGATTCATAACTCCACCATTTTGAGTTATATCCCTTTATTATTTTACAAATCAGACTTTCATGTGGAACATAACTTCCCAAGTGTGGAAGCTATTGACTGCAAACTTCATATACAAATAAATCATGATCATGACAAATGCAGTGCAAATGATACATAACTCTGTCCTCATTGTTTCTGTAGTTATTGCCCTTTGTTATTCAACAAATTAGATTTTTTTTGGAAGCATAACTTCCAAAGTTTGAAAACTATCGAGTTTGCAGATAGGTTACATTGAGGACATGTGCAGATCACAAAAACCTTAATTCTGTCTCACTATTTTTTGAGTTAATGCCCTTGGTTACTTTACGAATTGGATTTTTGCCCAGAGCATAACTTCAAAAGTATGATAGCTTTTGATTTCAAACTTAATATACAAATAGATCATGTTGAGGACAAGTGCAGTACATCAGAAGCATAACTATGTCTTCACTATTGCTGGAGTTATTGCCCTTAGTTACTTTACAAATTTGATTTTTATGTATAGCATAATTTTCAAGGTATAAAAACAATTGAATTCAAACTTCATGCTTATACAAGTAATTTATATTGAGGACAAGTGCAGTGCACATGATCTGTAACTCTTTCTTTAGTATTTTTGATGTTATTGCCCTTTGTTATTTTACATTTCGGATATTGGACTGAACACTTCAGATACAAGTAGATCACATTGAGAGTACATATAACCTTGATGATATCTTGATGATATCTCAGATGAGTTTGAAAATTGGTCACATCAGGTAAAAAACTAGGTCATCAGGTCAAGTCTTTGAAAAGCCTTGTGTAGATTCTAAATGCCACACTTCAGGCCAATACTCATGAAAGGTGGTCTTAGTGTTACTCTTTATGATATCTGGTTGGAGTAACTGTTAGTAAATGGCTCACATCAAATAAAAAAACTCGGTCACAAGGTCAAATCTTAAAAAATGCACACTCTACAGGCTACATTTCTGTCAAATATTCATGAAAGTTGGTCAGACAGTTTGTTTTGGGTCACATCAGATGAAAAACTAGGTCACCAAGTCAAATCTTTGAAAAATATTTTGTACAACAGTTTGTTTTGGGTCACATCAGATGAAAAACTAGGTCACCAAGTCAAATCTTTGAAAAATATTTTGTACATTCCACAGGCTACATTTAGTCCAATACCCTTGAATGTTAGTCAGAATGTTGTTCTAAAAGGTATCTTGTAAGAATTTGAAAATTGGTCAAATCAGGTCAAAAACTAGGTCACCAGGTCAAATCTTTAAAAAAAAAAAGAAAAAAAAAAAAAAAAACCTGGTTGCCTGCTTGGTCTTGGAAAAAGTAAGGACATACATACAAGATTATGTTATGGAGAATCTATTCTTTCATCAGGCAATGGCTCCTCAGACAACACAGACCACCTGCTAATGCAACAAGAAGACCTGATTGTTTCACCTAACGTGTGTTCTTCCCCTCCAAACATAGATATTCCTCTGAAAAAGAAGTCCATCCTCAAGAAAGATGTCATGCACAAAGATGAATCCGAGAATCTGTTATGCTCAAGTAGTCACACCATAGGTCTGACCAATGGTATAACTAATGGCAAGGATGTAATGGACAATCGGGTAAATACAACTGATAAATCAGATGACGACATCTTAGATTTCAGTGATTGTGTGGCAATTAGTTCTTTCAAATCTGAGAAAGCTAATACATGGTATAATTCTGATAATCATGGAATTATTTTTATTGCAGAGAGACACAAGCCCATCAGACAATTCAGAGAATGAAGGGTCCTGTTTCAGCTCCATTTCGGTTGACCAGACGCCATCAGAGGACACGTTTCTGGAAAAAAATGTTGTTAAACAGTACAAAGTGTCTGAATACTCGGGTGTAAATCATAGTAATATTCCAAATGATAATTTACTATTTACTGGAAGTGACCGAAGTAGCAGTATCATACCGCTAGATCAAATTATGAATAATTTTCAACGTTTGCAATCGTTACATGAAATCAGTCCAACAACACCGTCTCCAGCAGCAAGTGGGTGATTCTGCAACTCAAATATTAAAGTTAGTATTGTAAAAAGTTTGATATTGTATGAATGATCTACCATATTTTTCAGCTCTTCATTTTATCTTTCCTGTGATGTGCTGTCCGAACTGCAGGGAAGATCAGACAGCTGTAACTGTAGCTATGAAGCCACCGACATGTATTTTCGAAGACAGAAACTAGAATTTGTCTGCCTCATTGTGTGTTAGTTGTTGACATGATCCAAGAGGTTGCTTTTCACAGCCAGAGTTACTTTAATTATAGATACATTTGAGGATTATATTCAAACAGCGTAGAAAAATATGTCATACTCATTCTCACGGAACCGCGACAGTCAATGTTGCCAACATTGATGTATGTGAAAATTACTATTTGAATTTTTCTGTGAGAATAGGTCAACAACACCTTTAAAATTCTAAATAGCATTTTGATAGTGGTAAAAAGAAAAAAAAAATGTTAAAAATTGTTTGTGTTATTCAACAACAGGGTCACAAAAAAACCCATGTCCCTTAGTGAAAAGTTGAATGTTCTGACACCAGGAAATAACAAAAACAAAATGTGTCGACTGATATTTCTCATTTTATGATAAAAAATACATCAAGATTCAAATTGAAATAAGTTTGTAGCTTCCTAATTATTCTGTCAAAATTAATTCATTATTTTCCCCCATCTCCAATTTTTACAAATCTATGGTACAGAACTAGATTCCTCTGTAACAGAGAATACATGACATTTGACTACTATCTGTTTTTATGCTCCCCGAAGGGGGAGCATATAGTCGCCGCTTCGTCTGTCCGTCCTTCCGTCCGTCCGTCTGTCCGTCCATCCGTCCGTCCGAAGCCATTTCTCCACAACCCCTGTACTAAATTGGATGAAACTTCATATATAAACTCCTTAGGATATTGCACCGATGCATTTTTCTCGGTTTTCCAATTTGACGCTATGTCATGGAAAAAGGGGGGTTCCTGTAAAATTCCAATTTTTACTAAGTTCATTATTATGAATGGCGGATGAATATTATTACATAACATTTTGACTAATCAAATTTCCAATCAATGCATGGTTAGTCTGTGCGCGAGTTATATCATCATGCCATATTTGGAAAGGTATTTCACAGTATGTAGATGCAGATTTTGTTTTCTGCCGTGTGTCTTACGCTCGTATTTTATCCGCTTGCGACGCTTGTATTTGAGTCGGAAAATTTATTGATATATTATAAAAGATGTTTTTATGAATGATGTGATTTGTTCCAAACCTAGATCTATTACTGCGGAGGATTTTTGAAAATTTATATATACACAGAGAGAGAGAGAGAGAGAGAGAGAGAGAGAGAGAGAGAGAGAGATAGATTGTACAATGAACAAAAATTCGAAGTAAAGGAAAAGTAAGATAACAATGTGAAAAAAATAAAAACTATTGACTGTAACAAACAATTGGTATTTCTTCTACAATGTTTCACACATGTGAACTGCAGGGGTGTCAAGAGTACAGTCAAGAGTAATTCCCTTTTAGCAACACTTACAGTGACATACTTGTATAAACCTAGCCAAACACTAAAAGTATTGGGGGTGGGGGGAGAGGAAAATACTGGTGACTAGCATTTTCTCCTTTTCCCACAATATTTTATAACCTTTTAGAAACAAATTCAATCATTTTAGCCACATTTAATTTGTTGTCTGCAAAAGCTTTCAATATGGATGAGTGTAAACTTTTGTCCCCTGGTAAAGAGTGAGCCTTTGCAGTGCCAAACACAACTTTGAACAGTAACTTTTGAGAACTGTGTATATTAACCCTTTACCACATTATCCCAATTTTTAACGACCCTGAGGAAAAAGACTTTTGAAAACATTGTGGGAAAAGAAGAATATGCTGCTCAACAGCATTTTCTGCTTTTACTATAATGTTTTCAATGCTAGTGACAAGCATTTTCTCTAACGCAAACAACATTTCATATGCATTTATGGGGGCATTAAAATACGGATTTATCGAGTTGTAAGGTTAAGCCTTTTGCAGATTTTGCAACAACTACATTCATAAACAAGATGAATAACCAATGTGAAATGGTATCTAGTACAAGAGCACGTAAAAATGGACTTTGCTGGTAACAGTCACTTTCCCCTTTTTCCACAATTGTTTCAAAAGTGGTCTGCTGAGATACAATTAGGTTGTCTGTAGGAGGCACATTGATGTGTTGGTTGTCATGAAAAATACGTTTCTTTACATAGCAATCATTGTTTATTACGTTTTACAGAAGTTTGATTATTATCAGGATTTATTTATAATATCAACCTATGGTATAGAAATAGGGCTAACAGCTTGCTTTCATTATTCATTCAGAGTCACCGCCTCATGAACTGTAATTATTTATACAGTTTATGAGGCGGTGATTTTGAAATGTTGATACTCAATTCTGAAGCTCCTGTGAAGTCTATAGAAACAAAGCAGAACCACTTTATTAATTTCGTTAGAGGACCATTTAGGCAACACTAGTATGGAGTTTATGAGGCGGTGATTTTGAAATGTCAATACTCAGTTTTGAAGCTTCTGTGAAGTCTCTAGAAACAGAGAAGAACCACTTCAACAATTTTGCAAGAGGACCACTTAGGCAACATTAGTATGATGCTCAATTGAAATTTGGCTTCTGGTATAATATCTACTGACATACTTAAGACCAAAATGCCCTTTATGAGTATTGGGCTGAACATAAGTAGATTCAACCGCACTATTACGGTTTTGTCTGATTTGACCTAGTGACAACCTTCTGCTTCAAACCTCAGGTGACCCATATTCAGGTTTGTTAACAATATTATTAAGACAAATATCCTGGCAAATCCATGAACACCGGACTGAAATAAAGCCACTTGGGCACACACAAATTTTTGACTCCGTAACATACATGTCCTTTGGAAATACTTTGTTTTTGTTGTTGTTCAAATTGACGTTTTGTCCACAATGGACTCTAGGAATGTGGCTGCTATGTACAGCTCAAGAAAAACAATGTAACCCAATAACATGACCATCAGCTTTTAAATTTTTTGCGTATGTCTGGTCTAAGCAACATTTTCACTAAAGGCAACCCATGTCAAACATGTGCAGTAATTAATCAGAATAAACATTTCCACCAAGTTTGATGTGTGTTGGACGGAAGATACTCCAATAAAGTGCCTATAACTTTTTTTTTGCCAATGTGGCAAACGTTTTGAACAGAGGTGACTGACTTTCCAATTTGTCTAACATATCAAGACAAAAAGTTATGGAATTCTGACGGAGTTTTATGAGATTTGGGTTGACGATATGGCCTTTGGAGTACGTCGGGTCTTTCTTTAATTTGAAAAGAATCCTGCGTAGCTTAGTGGTGAAGGTGAGGGATTTGAGTTTTAAAACATTGACACCCTGGTTTCGATTCACAATCGAAACAGGAAGTTTTTTCATAGGATTATCCTTTGGCAAGATACTTGAGACCAAGCCTAGAACTGTTAAAACCTGGACATATATAAATGATGGAGCTGTCTAGATGATAACTGACTTTTCTTGGCGCATCTAGGTTTTCTCATTTTTTTAAGTTAGATGAAATCTGGTTCAGCTTGATTTCAGTTTAGAATATATTCAGATATTTTTCATTCCAGTTCTATTTCTCGATATTTTTCAACACATTTCGATACATTGATCGGTGTGGGTGTTAATAGAACGTGTGCCAAAATGGCAGCCAAACCTGAGTTACACGAGTTATTTAAAAAGAAAAAAGGGAACACAATCATGTACGAAGTTTCATCAATTTTTGTCAAGGATTTTAGAAGAAATATGTCCGAAGGGATGGACGAATGAATAAACGGTTATTGGTCCATAATGAAATTATACATTAAACCCTTTTTTTCCTTGACATGGCATTGCATTAAATAAAAACAAATAATGATTGTCGGTGGCTTATGATAAACAATATTAATATGATATTTTATAAAATTTTGTCAAATGGTTCAAGAGATATTGTGGAAATACACATCAAGTCCCCTTTTTCCATGACACAACATTAAATGAAAAGAAGTAGACTTATATCGGCGGGCTTTCGTAAGGAACACATGTATGAAGGATTCGTCAAGGATTTTAGAAGAGTCTGAGGGACGGACAACGGGGAAAAAAAGTATCCCCCCACCCACGAAATTCTGGCGGGGGATAAATATAGTAGGCCTACTAGATCAAAACCAACTGACAAACACTGCAATAGAGAACTTATTCATGAGTGGGTTATTATCGTTGTCTGCGCAAGTCATATTCTTCGAAGATTCGACCGGTCTTCTATAACGCATCACTATCCCCTGTACAGGCATTATCTTCCGCTAGATGGCATTCTACAAATACACATCTATCTAAGTTAGGCAGTGTGGGTACAGAACCGGACTACTTTTCAAAACGAAAACCGTTACTTTGAATTTCAAAATAAAATAAAATGTTGACTCAATAAAACGCTACCTGGTGTGGTTCATTCAGCTATTATCAGCTAGCATGTAACCTATGCACCGAACATTTAGTAAAATAGCCCCATACAGGCTTGGGTAAGAGCTTCGGTGTAAGCCCTACTTTTCCCATGTTTATGGGATGGGTGATGCGTCATAGCAGACAGGTCGAATCTTCGAAGAATATGACATTCGCAGACAACGCTGTACAGGAAAAATTATTACGCCGTCAATAAAGCAGCAATGTAGAAAATTATGATTTGATAATGAATATATAAAAGAAATTTTGTTCTGTTTCCTTTGAATTGTACAAGAAAAAGAAAACATGTGACAAGATTAAACTGGTTGAGTCATTTTAGCTTAATCTGTTTAATTCTTAAACCGTTTACAAAATGACAACATTTTAGAATTTTCCAATTCGAAATCATGTGCAGACGACGAATTAGATGTGGCTCATATGGTGAGAACAGTCTGTCAAAAACGAAGAAGACATTGTGGGAAAAGAAGATAAAGCTGTTTAACAGCATTTTCTTCTTATCCCACAATGTTTTCGAAAGCTGTCTTCAAGATTTTCAAAATTCAATCCCTTTACCAGACAACAAAATTTTATTTCGTTTGTATGGTGTAATACTCCGTTTTCAACAGCATTTCAGTTACATTGAGGCACCTAGTGCACCAATCCATACCTTCCTAGATTTTTTTTTTTTTTTTTTACCAGTTCTTTATGCAATATTCTTCACAAGCCACTGACTGCTTTCCCACATAACTATCATCGTAACAATAATCAGTGAATCTTGTCAAAAATGGCCGAGCCAGAAATTTGAACAAGCTATCTCCTAATCTTAAGTCCTATATGCTACCGAATGCACAACCTGGATTTGTCCAGTTTGAAAGCACTTACAGACGACAAATCAAATGTGGCTCACTTGGTGAGAATTGTCTGTCAAAGTGATGAAAACATGGTGAGAAAAGGAGAAAAAAAACTGCTTACTTGCATGCATTTTTTCATTTTCCCGGAATATACTCCTCACAAAAAGTTAAGCAACAATGAGTTACCGCTGCACCAAAATTTTATTATTACACATATAGACAATTTCACTGTATAAATGTAATGAGTATTGAGTTAAAAACCAGTCCAAGCAATTCTGTACTTCTATCAGATAATGTTTCTCACTTTCAGGCTTTTAAAGCAAAGCACTGTCTAAATCCACATGCAAAAAAGTTGTATACTACCCAGATGTTTTAAAATCTGTAAAATTCGGCCAATCTGCAACCGGGACACAGTCAGTACACGGTATGGCCACCATTAGCACGAATACAAGCTTGAACTCTTCTGGGCATTGACCAGATCAAGCCGCCAAGCTGTTGTTGTGGAATATCCTGTCATTCCTGACTCAAAAGTTGCTCAGGGTGTTGGAGGTAAGGAGGCCTCACATTTCCATTACTGACACGCCTACCGAGAATGTCCCACGCATGATCAATCGGATTGAGATGTGGAGATCTTGCTGGCCACTCAAATTGCCCAGAAGAGTTCAAGCTTGTATTCTTGGCCATACCGTGTACTGATTGTTGCAGATTGAACGAATTTTAGAGATTCTAAAACATCTGGGTAGTATAACACTTTTTTGCATGTGGATTTAGACAGTGCCTTACTTCAAAAGCCTGTAAGTGAGAAACATTATCTGATAGAAGTACGGAATTGCTTGGACTGGTTTGTAACTCAATTCTCATTACATTTATACAATGAAATTGTCTATATGTGTAATAATAAAATTTTAGTACAGCGGTAATTCATTGTTGCTTAACTTTTTGTGAGGAGTATATGTTCAATAGCATTCATCTTCAAGGTCCTTAAAACTGGGGATTGTGTGGTAGACGGTTAAATGAGCAAGTACATTTAATGGACAGTATAGATCAAGATCAACCCACATGGTACAAGTAGACTGATCTTAGATGTGGCTTAAAACTGCTAAATAAACAAAATAGAAATTTACAGCAAACTGTAATTACCCAAATAGTGCAATTTCGAAGTTCTTTGTAAAAAAAAAAAATCACTATAAATGCATGTTCTGCGCAGTCTGGTCTTCAACTACACCTGGTCCACAAAAGTGTATTCACTGAAGTAGCAGCCTAAGGGTTAGCTTTAATGTACAAGCTCGTGTGAACTGTTATTGTCAATGAACTCCATACGAGCTGACAAAATTTTAAACATGTCAAAACTGAAAGCATTTGCAGACAAGATGAGTGTGACTTGGAAATGAAAATTTGCTTCTGAAAGGATAGAAAACATTGTGGGAAAAGCAGAAAATGCTGGTTACCAGCATTCTCTCCTTTTTCCACAATGTTTTCAAAATACTTCTTAAGGGTTGTTAAAACTTGGGATTGTTCGGTAAAATTGTTAATAAGCAGTTGACAGATATCTTATGCCTTTGACAAAAAGTTCAATTTCTTCAAATCAGTGCCAAATAGCTCAACAAAGGACACAACGATTTCAATATCAAGCTACTTTGGGTCAGAATATCTCTAGTCTCTATATATTGGAACATGTAAATCTAAGCTAAGACAAATTTCTATGCAATCTGATCTCAATCTGTACCTGACATTGCATGCCTAGAACTAAACCTAAATGCACTCTGCACAACCCTAAGTTGCTTATCCAGAATGAATCAACATTAGACTGCATAGAAAATCTAATTTAATCTAAACCCTCTCCCAAGTCGACATATTTTGTTACATGTATATATACAGCCTTTAAATACTGCATTATTTCAGTATCTTATGTAAAGAGTCAAGCCTGTAGCTTGGTAGCTCAGTTGTAAAAGTACAGGGTCTGAAACGGGGGAGGGGGGGGGGGGGGGGGGGGGGAGAATGGTTCGAATCTCCAGTTCCGCTCAATTCTTTCCAGTGATATACAATAGTCATTGCAACAGGATTCCTACCTGTCTCACCACTGATTTTTATGTTGATGATGGTTTGGTGAACGCAGCTAGTGGCTTGGGAAGAAGACCGTGAGAAGTACTGATAAAAGCAGCTCAAGGAAGGCATAGCTATGTGCTGTGGCCGCCGCATATGATTAAAATGATATTGAAAACAACTTTAAACACATGCAAACAGAAAAATTTATGCAGACAATATGCTTTCGTTTATTTTGTGCTATTTTAAGGAGTCTATATAGTTTGGTTGCATCTAAAGCAGATACCTTTTCGAATACCAAATAGATGAAACAGGCATATTCCAGTTGAAAAAAAATAAAGAATTTCCAAACTAAAGGTGTTTTATAGATTGGTTGAAGTATGTTTTCGGCCTCTTACAACATTACTTAGTCCATATCAGGGCAACAACTCATATATTCGTGTAGTGCAGTTTCTATGCCATTAGATCTTGGTCTATGCTGTCATCCAAAGCAACTTATATCACACTTCTGTGTCGCCAATAAAAACAAAAACCAACAATTATGGTCAGTAGAAATAGACATAATTACTGCATTTCATTATCCAAGCTGATTTGGAATGCAATTCTAATGAAACATCCTGGAGTATGGATCGAAGATCCTGATTTTCATTAACCGCACATGTATACATCTCTGACGTAATAATACATGAAATTAACTCTTTATCGCACAAGCCCGTGTATTAACAACCCAATGAAATTGACCTGGAAAACATTGTGGGATAAGGAGAAAATGCTGGTAACCAGCATTTTCTCCTATTTCCACAATGTTTTCTTCCCTTTCAAATACGAATTTCATCATATGACCTACATTATATTTGTATTCTTCAAACGTCTCCAATTTGGACCAGTCTAAAAATTTGTTGCCTGGTAAAGAGTTAAATACTTTTTGGTTGGGCTTTACGGGACTGAAATTCTACCCTGTGGCTCATACCACAAATGCTCTATTGGACTTCGGTAAAGGGATTTGGCCAGCCAGTCAAGACGCACAATAGCCTACCCTTTCTTTGCGGGTTGCACAACTATTTCAATATGGGGACGGACATAATTAATTCTCTATAATCGCCTGCATCTCGATACCAGAGGGCTTAGTCGTGTGCCCTGATCAAGAAAAACCAGGGTCTGTACTTCGATATCGGCTAATTCCGCCACAGTCCATGATGTCCAGAGCCGCCTCTATATCAGTCATATTCAGTACCGTGGCCGCATTCAGTGTATCCCTGGCCGTCCCCATACCGTAGAATGTCTGTAAACGTAGTCTATGAAATGCCTGGTTCCTCTGTAACGAGAGAAAGTCACTGATCTATCCCGATCCAACCAACATGTCCACATCCCACATATATACCGTAAGTGGCATTGTTTCCGAGATAGAGATTAGCGTATATGCAGTCTTCTCAACCGAGGAGCATTTTCACAAAGTCTTGTACGGATATTTTATGAGGATACACCCAGGCGCAACCTGAAGATCGTTGCGAAGCTAGGTTGCTGAACATCACAGAATAACAGTGTTAAGATTCTGCAGCAAGTAGATGTAAGTTTCAGAAGGGGAATAACTCTCTCAGCACCAAACATACAAGCTTTCTACGGCTGAAAATACAAATCTCTGAAACTCAGAAAGGATTTTGGCTCACAGGCGTGACTAAGCAAGCGGACAGTATACAGTCTGATCTGAATCCATGCCGTCTGTAAAAAGTCTCTGTTTTTGCTTATGGGGTCGAAAGAGTTGAAAGATCAGTGTATCGTCGAAAAGTTCTTTAAAAGAAAGAGTTTTAACAGCATTATTTCATCGTTTAGAAATAGGCAACCCTCTCTCCAAAACTAGAAAACTTTACAAATGGTTTATTGAAGGCTGTCAGTCTGACATGGGGGCTTAGACTAATCATTTTGAGGGCTCCAAAAGCGAGCGCTAACTTCGGAGACGCAGTTACATTATTACAGGTACCAGCTACTTGTCATCAATGATGAGGTATGTTTCCTATTAAAGACCATTTATTTTTTCGTTTTACCTTTTTTTTTTAATTACGAAATCTTATCAAAGACTGCTACATGTAATTTGAGTGTTTGGCTTCTGGTTCCAAAAGTATCGGCTGAAAAACAACTGGAAAAACAGGAAAGTTTGCCAATCTTTGTACTAATGTGTTTTTATGTCTTTAAACTTCGAAAAAAGGAGAATGTCATGCAATGCTCTGGTCTTTCAACATGTTTTCTACACCATGGAAAGTTGTAAAATGTGTAGTGTTGTCAGAATCATTTGTGCCTTGGGTTGACCGTAGCCGAAATAATACGTCAAGGACCTGATTTCATACTGATATTGTCATAAGTTTAACAAATATGACATAGTTTTGCTGTCCTTAAAACGTGAATTATTTCGTTGAACTTTTCTATTCACTGCTGGCAAAGAATTGATAAGAATTAACACAAAATTGACAAAAATAAACAAAGGCTCCGATATGTGGGCCGACTGAATTGTGGATCGGCTCTGAATATGTTCATCGGCACCGATGGATTCGGGCTTCCTTTCAAAAACTCATTTGTCGCTTACTCTTTTGATACGTACGCTTTGTATTCCCGTTGATATCCTTCACTCCAAAAGTTATGGTATACATTTGTTTGATGTAACGTGACCGAATTTCTGAAAACACAAAGAACTGATATTATCACAGTGGAAAAATGCTGTCTAACATTAGACTATCTAAATTTTGAAAATATTGTTGTGTAGCTTTTTATTAGCCGAATGGTCTATATGTTACATTTTTAATGCTTGTGTCCTATGTGCAGTCCACACAAAAGCACACATTATGAAAAACAGTAGCAACTTCAGAACGCTATTAGGTCTTTGGCGTATTATATTGGCTACGGTCAACCCACGGCACAAATGATTCAGACAACACTGTACACATTCTTCAACTTTTTCATGGTGTAGAAAACATGTTGAAAGACCAGAGCATTGCATGACATTCTCCCCCTTTTTTTGCGAAATTCAAAGACACAAGAACACATTAATTAGTACAAAGAATGATAAATTTTCCTGTTTTTCAGTTGTTTTTCTTAGCCGATACTTTCGGAATCGGAAGACAAACACAACATTGTACTCGATTGGCTTTGAATTTGAAGTTTTCTACCCGTGATCAGGGATGATCCCTGTCGTGATTTAGTTTAGTGGTTAGTGCATCTGACTCCATTCGGCATATCTCGGGTGATCCGGTGATAAAGTCCCTGGGATCTATCGCGTAGTTTAAATTGATATGCACCTACACGGTACATTTCTTCGCTGTAAGTACACCGGTTCACCGTTCTTTAAATCGTGCGTCTCCACGTAGAAAGTAAACGCTACTCACGGTTTTCCGTGGGAATATTTCTTAATAGGCATTTCCCATGACAAACAGTTTGTAAATTTATTGTCTAACTCGTTCTATTAATTTTTCAGTGATAGGTTGCTTATCACTGCGGCCGTTATTGCCGTTACTGATCGATTTACAGGGCGCCGCCATGTGTAAGGTCATGAGACTGGCAGTCATGATTTCAAAATGGAAACCCCCTTGATACAGACGAGGTTAGATGTAGGTACGGAATCGGCCGAGTTGTGACGGGTGCATCTGACTCGTGACCTGGTGGTTGCGGGTTCGATACCCGGTTGAGGCAAACTTTGTTTCAGGCAATTTTTAGCCTCTCACGGTCTCATCTCTGACGGATGTGAGAAAAGTAGTCAGTGACTTGGAAAGAACGATATGTCAATACTGGCGTGAGAAAGCCAGTCAACATATGCGGAGTTGCATCGACCATCGTGATATGACCTAAGCTTTTAAAACGGCGTTAAACTCCAACACACGAAATAAAATTTCAATTCCCTCATATCATGAAAACGGTTCGGTTGACCAACTCGGCAAGTAGCTACAAAATCGGCCAATACCAGAAAAGCTAAGCCAATATCAAACAAGCAAGGACAATATGACTTGGCCAATACCAAACCAGAAATGGAAGACAAATTCCGACCGTTAATAAATGGAGTTGCTATTAATCAAGTATTTTCACACTGGCAAAGATGTACCATGAGGTCCTTGGTCTGTGGTGTAGCTTAGTAGTCTACTATTTCAAGCTGTAACATTACTTTTCAATTTTTTTTTTTACATGATACAGGTATTCGTTTTTGAGATATCTAAATCAGAACTTGCATGCAACTGGTTCATTTCGAAAAGATTCTTATCAAGCGACAACAGCAAAATTCAAATACTCAAGGGCAGTCGCCTTCTTTTGAAAGATGGTAAAGTCATGGAATGCTTCCGGTGTTTTCCGAGTGCCGAAGGCAGACGTCTCGGAGGTGTTCTTTCTAATGAGGGGGCGGGTTTAAGGAGAACTCCCCAGAGAATTGTGATACAGCTATGGCTATTTTCAGCAGTTAAAGTGGTCCTACCAGACGACGGCCTTGTAACCAATGATTTCTTGACGATTGGATCTAGCTGGTTCCTTCATTGTACCTAATTATATTTTTCTTAAACAAGTTAATCATATATACATTATCTTTGAATATCCAATCTTTCAGGAACAAGTAGGTAATTGCTAGTGGCTGGCGTTTCCTCAACAAAATATTAAATAACCGGACGGTGGCAATACAGAAGAGTGTACAAGTAGCCAACTTCAATAACTTTTAAAAACATGTAGCCGGGCTATGGAGTTATCTAAATTGCCATCAAACTTTATCCATCTTTTCCCGAGTAATATTTATATGAGTTTATTATAAATACGTGTATAAATATTAAACCTTATCCTGCTAAATAACTAAAATGAAATTTTAAATTCGATAGTAAAAACTCAAATATTGCTATTTCAAAGGTATGTTTTGGAGAATAATATCTCCTCATAGAACAGTGTAGATCCAAGATCAGACTGCACGTTCTGTGCTGCCTGATCTTGATCTACGCTATCTGCAAAAGGTAAATGAGTCGCGCTTGGCAGCCTAAGGGTTCAATATATGTACTTTCAAGAACAAGCAGCCCAGCTGGATCTAGTTACTGAGCTGGCCAACCTCTCCTCAACAAACTTTATTTGTCGCGTTGTATAGAATTAAACCGTACATGGGAGTTAGCTGCTAGTAGAAAGCTTAATCCATCTTGTTAACATTTAGTTGTCTGTTGCAAATTCGTTGTAGGGTTTGCAACTTTTTCAGTAATTTATCTCGTGCATCTTGTTTCACCTCTTACTTAGATTTGTAGGGCCATTTTGTACGTCCTTAGAAAACTCCGCTTATTGGAAATGGATAGCGAAGATCAAAATCAGAGCGTATCATAATTACTCTGCCAGCTCAAACCTGAAAATGCTGCTAGCATTCCACGAGAAGGCGAATACATGGAAATAGATATTTGACCAATCAGATTATCGCATTTATTTTGCCCGATGCGTTCGTAATTAAGAAGAAAAAGGTTAAAATTTGATTTGCGAACGTATACCGCTGACGTGAGATATAATGCAGAACTAAAATTTTGCATTATAATAATGACTGACGACGGGACCTGTGAATAGAGTTTTGATCAATGCTCCATTACACAATGGATTATTCAAGGCTAGGTTTGCTTGGTAGAAACGTATTTATATATATAATGTTTATCACAACGGTGTGGAAAAAGACATCTAACCTTGTTAAACATCCTCTGCACAACCTATTAAAAAAGTAATTGTCACCAGTTTCATTTCCACTTTAAATTTTACTCTTGGTGAGTGAAGAATATGCTGAATGTGTAGATTCAGATCATATTGCGAATAACATAGTTCAATCTTGGATTTAACTTATCTGTGACTTAAGTTTAAATTCTTACCAAAACAGTGTTGAACACAAAATTTTTAAGTACATTAGCTTTTATTCCTTATCTAATGTAGATTTTAATTTTGCAACATCTTAGTTCTGTTCTGTACTTGGTAAGAAGCACAGCTCCAAATTCAACTATTTTTTTTAAATCAAAATTTGACTATGCAATTCTGAACCGGATAAGCACATCTTGGGGTGTGTAGGTATACTGTCAATCGTAAGGATGTGTGTTTGATTGCAAACTGAATAGTCGTCCTAATGCAGTTGACCAATCACTATATACAGTAGGCCTATATCATAAGATAAAACAATTAAACAGCCACACAGCCACCAACAATGATATTAACAAGATTGTTAATTGGCAGCACACTTGACGTAAATCATAGCAGGGATCTTATATATGTGTATATACGATCCCTGATCATAGTCAGCAAACAATCATTTAACCCTTAACTTAAAAAAAAAAAAAAAAAAAGATTTGCAGCGCTCTGTTGAAATAGACACTTAATAGGTATTTCTAAATGCTTTAAATTCAGAGTAAACTATTATCGAATATGATGTTCTGACCACTATAATTTACCCTAACTAGAACTATAAGCTTTTTAATTCTATTATTCTATGGCAAGAATGAAGTTTATGAGGTGCTTCATTCCTTCTCATTGAAGTCCAAAACTTTTTTAACTCAAGTATTTAGTTGTCCGTAGCCCCCGAAATTTGTATTCTACATATTCTATCATAAGGATCCTTGTGTAAATTAGATCAATCATCTCTCTAAATTTCATACCGAGAATTCACTAGCGACAGACTAATATGATCGGCATATTTTTTCTATGATTTTATCTAGAGAAACAGTCATAATAGTAAAATTTAACTAGTCTATCTGCTATACCGTATATTTGTAGACCGCTTTTGTTTGGGAGCCTACAGCAACAATAACCATTCAAGGAAGTCGGTTTATCGTATAGTATGGAATGCCTTTACTGCCTCATTATACGGGGTTTTCTGTTATTAGGTACATTCCTCATATCGTTATTTACAAACTTCATCCTTTTATGTCAAACGGTAGGTTTTCTAAGTCAAAACCACATATTATTGTGTGCAAACTTAATAATGCAATGTCACGGATCCATGTTTGACAATAACGTAAGTACTTATCGTACTTTGAAATCTCACTGCGGTTTCCGCTATAAAGGGAAATAACCCGGGATATCAAGGAAGTTAAATTCCAAATGGAATTTCAGAAGTCGGTGGTTGTTACAAACGATGAATTGATGAAGTCAAGTATCAAATAAATGCATTTTAGAATGGCTCTGAAGCAAAGTACTCGATGCAATTTATTTTTGCTTGTTTTGGGAGTCCTTTTATCAGGTAATTTTACAATTTTATCAATGTCTCAGTTTCGACTTTTCCAGACCCCAGAACCACAGAATCCGAATGACTCATCCGTGTTTAACAATGGCCATTCGTATTCAAACCCACTGGTCATAATCTGGCCACTTGAATTATACATTTTACCCTTTTAATAGTGAAGATTTTTTTTTTTTTTTTTCTTACTTGTTTAAATTGAGAACTTTGCATGACAGTTCATCTTACTTTCTGTTTGGTGTGGATGCACGCTAACGCATCCCAGGAAATAGACCTGTTTACACTTTTCTTGACATCTACTTTGGTGTCATCCTCTTGAATCCATTTGAGTAAGATACATTTCTTACAGAACAGTGTACTGGTCCATAGCAATGAGCTTCAAACTTAACTGGCAGTCTTTTCCAAACTTTATTTAATGTTCGTTTAAAGACACCCTTTCACTTTAAATCAGATCCTCAGACAGTTTATTCCAGTCTTTAACAACTCCTTGAGAGAATGATTTTTTTTGTATTTAAAATCACCCACAAACATTTTTTTTTTATTTTGTACATATGTTTGTAGTGTATGTCGGGTCTTATTGGGTCATTCATAATTTCCTTTACCAAACTAGGTCATTGAATTTTGTCACTTAACAACAAACTTGGATATTTTAACTAAGTTTATCAGATGAAATATTCATCACAAGAAAGATTGACACATACTTTTTCAATTTGTAAAAGTTATGGCACAAAACTTGCATGTTTATAAGTTAAATCTATTCTGATTCTACACCACTCTGTTTTGCTATGAACTACTATGGAATAAATGTAAACATACCAAATGAAATACCAAATGCAACTTACAGAATCATATCATGTTTTTTAATTGGATGAAATTGTGTTTTGCACTGTCTCGCTTGACTATTGACACAGATTTTGTTTGATGAATTCATATTTGAGTTGGGTCTGTTAAGCAACTGTCTGCATAAATGAAAAACAGGGCAGCGGGGTCTGCAATCTAACATGATGGTGTTTTTATTGAATGTTGAATGAGTCTGGCCATTTTGCCTCAAGACAGTGGCTAAATATTTTCTGATAAACTTGGTAAATGTTGTCCTTTTATGTAATTATACTGGCTAAAGAGAGAAACCTGGCCAAATAAAACACATTTTGCCGACAACAAGTACATGTAAAATATGGAGCAAATGATAGCACTTGCTTTTGAAAAGGTAGACATTTCAAGAAAGGGACAAAATGATAATTACCAGCATTTCTTGACAATTAGATGATAGCGGAAGTAATGGAATGTGTCCTTACAAAGGGCAGAAAACATTTAGGGAAAAGAAGAAAATGCTTGTTAGGTATAACATTTCTCATTCTTCACTAAATGGACATAGACTTACCGTAATTTACACCCTGAAAGTTCCCAAAAATGCCCCCCCCCCTCAAAAAAAAAAAAAAAGGACTGGACGGGTTTCATACATCCAGAATTTTAGAAATATGTCCACAAATTCGTACTCGAACATGTAAAGTTGTCCATTAAGAGTCATAAAATCAAGAATTAAAATATCCAGCTTCAGTTTCGCTTTCTAACGATCAACACAGATAACTGCCAGTTTGAGGCACACACTTCTTACCTCACATTACCAGATATTGTAAATTCCAATAAACTTGGCCTCCATTGTTTTTTAAAAAATTTTTGTCTCAGAGTTGTTAAAACTCGGGATTTATGGTAAAGGGTAGAAGGTGATTGCTGTTTAGATTTCTGAAATGGTAAAAAGAAAATCGAAGAAAAAGAAGAAAATGCTGGTCTTTAAAAACCCTTGTCACCAGAGTCATAAAAATGCAGTTTTTTTTTTGTGTGTGTGAAGGGTTTAGAAGGAAAACCTGATGGATGATGATTTTCAAAGAAAGGGTGCCTCACAGATAAAACTCATTCATACTGACACATCCATGGAGATTATAAGATGACAAATGTTTATAATTAAATCCATCAGAGTACAAAATAGTGGACCTGCCCTTTTGCCAAGCATTTACATGCACTAAAGCAGATATGTCTCAAATGATGTGCTTTTTGATAGGTTGAAAACATTGTGGAAAAAGGAAAAAAATGCTTGTTTTCTGCTTATCTACCAATGTTTTCAAAAGTATTTCCTCTCAGGGACATTAAAAAAAGACTTGTGAAACCCAAAATTTTCTTTTTATTGATACCTTAACCTCCAAACTATCCATCTATTTGTAAATTTAGAATTCAGTGGTGTTGATCCTTCATTTCCATGGGTTGATTAACACAGTTTAAAATGGCTATCATTTTGTAATTTTTGCAGCATTAGATGCCTGTGAAGAGGGGAAGTTTGGACCAAAATGCAATTTGATCTGCCACTGCAAAGATGGTACAAATTGTAATGACACAGGGATTTGTTTAAACTCAACTGAATGTCAGAATGGATGGGCAGGTCCGTCATGTCAGATAAGAATAGGTAAGGAGTGTTTAACCTTTTACTACACAATCCAGAATTTTAACGATCCTGAAAAAGAAAGCTTTAGATAGCATCGTGAAAAAAAATGTGGATAACCAGCATTTTCTCCTTTTCCCACAATGTTTTCTACCTATCAAAAAGAAATTTCAAATTTTGAGTCTCATTGGTTTTGTCATCTGCAAATGCTTCCAATTTTTACAGCTCTAAAATTTTGTCATTTGGTCAAAAGATTAGCCTTTACCAAAAGATCATTCTAAGGCAGAGATCTTAACAAGATGTAGACAGAAATGGGGAAAACCAGTATTTTCTGCTTTTCACACAATGTTTTTTACGCTGCCAAAGACAAAATCAGTCATTTGAGAGATTTACATAGCATTAGATTGTTTCTCTGTTGTTTAATGATCAGTCAAAAAATCAATTCATGTTGAAAAATTTCTGACACAATCCATTCCACCACTCAGGTTTATGCTTGGCCCTTGGAGCTTCTGGCGATCCAGAAAATGTGGAAGCTTTTTAATTTTTTTGAGATGAGAGCTATTGCTTGATGGCAAGAGCCGTTTGGAACTTTCGAAGGTCAGGGTACAGAAGAAAAATCACTAATAAACCCATCTGCAACGATAACTAGGTTCATTTATCAGTTTTCGTTTAAACATTATCTCTGAAAGAGGATGGGTTCAAATTTTCTTCGATTTCATTGCACACCTTGTCTTACTATATACGATACAGAGGGAATCCCCCAATGTGCTATTTATAGTAACAGTGTCCGATAATGAAAATCTCGTTATCCCTTGATAGACCAATGGAGTTTCAGAGGCCCATGGTTAAAGTGCCTTTGCAGCCAGTGTTGGAAAAGACCAGACTGCTTAAAATGTGCAGTCTGACCTTTGATCTACTTAGTTTTGAGACTTTCTGGACAAGAGTAACAATGAAATCACAGTTATTTAGGTTGTATTTCTAGACAGAAATTATCTGTTTGGTTTAGTCAGAGCTCTTTTGGTTTGAAACTCCAAGGAAATCCAGACAACTAAGTAAATATGACTCAAAGTTGAATGTTTTTGCAAGTGTACGAGGGCTGTTTGATAAATTCATGGAATTTTGTTGTAAAAATAAATCTAGATCATATTTTGCATACATATTAAACAACCTTTACCCAAAACATCCTCCAAATTTAAAGCAAATTCATAGAGAATTACATTCTCAATAGAGAATTAAAAAACACATATAAACATACACTGCCTAGCTCTGGATGTGAAAAAAAATGACGTCAACGTCATAACTAGTCAAGATAGAGGCATACTTTTTCTACATAATTCCCTAGAATATTCACATATTTCCTGTACTTGGACACCAACATGCTAGATTTGTCTCTGAAACTCCTAAATTAATGCTATGGTCTGTTAGGTTTTTTACAGGGTCCAACACAACACTTTACTATTGTGCGTAATTCAACATCAATTGAAGACATCAAAAATTACCTAGAACTGATGAGACAAAAACCATGCAATGGTGTTTTACAGAAATGATGTCATGATACTATTTGACCACCTGCACAACTGGTGCCATTTTCATATACGTCAGAATGTTTATTTTAGACAAAGTAACATGTTTCAAATCAGGAGAAAATTGGAGCCCCGCAATGCCCATTACATGGGTTACTACGGTTATGTATATTTTGTGTGTAAAATATTTTTAAAACAGCAAAAACTTTATATCAAGTTTATAATATGTTCATGCTGTTACAAGCAAATTTTTAGTCTAAAATATCAAGAAACATGGTTTTAACAAGAAAATTCCATGAATTTATTGACCATCCCTGGTGGAAAGCATTCTGGGAAAAGAAGAAAATACTGGATCTCCATTTTCCACCATATTCTCAAAAGTCTTCTACTTAAAGGGTTATTTAAACTGGGGATTGTTTTGAAAAGCATTAAGATGGGTTACCTTTCTTATAGCCTTGTTTCTACAGATGGATCAAAAGATGGCAACTCAATTGCAGCAGTGGTAGTTTTTAGTACACTGTAAAAAATGTCCCCTTTGTTCCAGTACTACACAGTCCAACTTTTAAAGATCCTGGGAACAAAAGTGTTTGAAAACATTGTGGGAAAAGGAGAAAATGCTGGTAACCAGCATTTTCTCCTTTTCCTACAATGGTTTCTAAGCTTTTAACAGAAATACAACCATTTGAGCCACATTTAATTTGATGTGTGCAAAAGCTTTAGTATTGATACGGCTTAAATTTTGTAATCTGGGAAAGGTTTTAAGATTCTGAGTTTGATTGCTTTTTAAAAGTGAGTCAGAAAACATCAGGGTAGACAGTATTTTCTTCTTTTCTCACAATGCCTTCTGCCCTTTGTAAACATTTTCAAATATTTTAGTCACACTCAATTTGTCGTCTGCAAATGCTTTCAGTATGGCCCGTGTCGCTCAATGGCTAGCACATCTGACTCTTGACCAGGTGGCTGAGGTTCAATACCGGGTTGAGACAAACTTTCTATTTTGGCAATTTTGTAAACTCTCATCTCTGTTGCATGTGAGAAAAGTAGACAGTGACTTGGAAAGAAAGTTCTGTCATTACTGGTGTAAGAAAGCCAGGAATCACATGCATAGGTCCACTGACCGCAGTGATATGACCTAAGCTGTTAAAACAATAGACTCTAATACAAACAAACAATGCTTTCAGTATGGATGAGTCTGTAATTTCATTGTCTCGTAAAAAGTATTTGATCATGCCTTGGTAAAAATAAACGGTAGAAGTATCTTGTTTGCTATTTACTTGCTTATCCTTCTTCCTCGTGAAATAAATTTGCTGCGGATGACCTAAACACATCCTTATTAAAGACCCAATAGCAGCCAGAAAATCAAAGCAGGTGTTATAATGCATTTAAATTTAAATCATACCATTTAAAAGTATAGAAAATATTGTGAAGATAACAATCTGTTATTGTGTGGTTGGTCCAAGTGTTTGTCACTGGTAGAAATAAGAATTTTAAAATCAGCCAAAAAGTAAACAAAAGATAGAGTGACCTGGCAGGTTTTAACCTAGTTTTTGAAATTAATTTCTCTGCCAGCGACTATCACTGGGACCGACCGTACAAAACAGATTGTCATCTCACTATAATTTCCATACTGTTAACCCTTTACCACAAAATGATGACTTTTAACAACCCTGAGGAAGAAGCCTTTTGAAACATTGTGGGAAAAGGAGAAAATGCTGGTAACCAGCATTTTCTCCTTTTCCCACAAAGTTTTCTACCCTATCAAAGAAAAGTTGCGTCATTTGAGCCATTTGAAATTGTCGTCTGCAAATACTTTCAATTTGGATAGGTCTAAAATTTTGCCGTATGATAAAGGGTTAGATGGTATGCTTTAAATTTGAAATGCATTTTAACATCCACTTTGTTTACTTTTAGCAGCTAATGCTACTTTAATAAACACTTTTCCACAGGACAAAGTTCTAGACTCATCCATATTGAAATCATTTACAGAGGAGAAAGTAAACATGACTCTAATGATGAGATTCGTTTTTGACAAAGTAGAAAAAATTATGGGAAAAGGAGAAAATGTAGGCAACCAGCATTATCTTCTTTTCCCACAATCTTTTCAAAAGGCTCTTTCCTCAGGGTCATTAGAACTTGCATTGCTGGTAACCAGCATTTTCTCCTTTTCTCACAATGTTTTCTACTATTTTGAAGTCTGTTAAAGAGTTAGTTGTTTCGTGACATTTAACAGATAATGTTGCTCTGGATAAAAAGACACATGGTGGTCCGGTGAAGAATTCAAAGAACACAAGTTTTGCTGTAGATAGGAACTTGACAACTTATACATGGCTTCAAAACCAAACAGAGAAAGCATCAGTGTATTGGGCTGTTGATCTTGGAAAGTCTTACGATATACACACTATCAATGTATATTTCCACGATCCAAAAGAGTCAGTTGGTAAGGCTACTTTTTTATTTTTATGTGTACACTTTTAAGCTTACCTGAGCACAAAGTGCTCAAGATGAGCTTTTGTGATTATGCTGTGTCTGTCATGTGTCAACTTTTACCTTGTGTATGCTCTGGAGGTCATATTTTCAGTCAGATACTCATGAAACTCAGAGTGTATGTCTTGACAATATCTCAGACAATTTTGAAAATGGGTCATCAGGTCAAAAACTAGGTCACCAGGTCAAATCTTAGAAAAAACCTTAAGTATGCTTTAGAGGCCACATTTTCAGTCTGATACCAATGAAACTTGGTCAGAATGTTTGTCTTCATGTTATCCTGGACAGCTTGAAAATGGTCAACTCAAAGAAAAAAGGTCAATGGGTCAAATCTTTGAAAAACCTTGTGTATGCTTCAGAGGCCACTTTTCTCATCCCATCCTCTTAAAAGTTGGTCAGAATCTTTGTCTTGATAACTTGAACGAGTTTGAAAATGGGTCATGTCAGGTGAAAAACTAGGTCAAATTTTTTTAAAACCCTAAGAGGCCACATTTTATTCCAATCCTCTTGAAAATTGGTCAGAATATTTGTCTTGATGATATTTTGGATAACAGTGGACAGGGGTTTCCCTCAGTTTTAAAAGTTGGGCGTCATTGTGACCCCTTGCCTCATTAGTTGAGGGTCATTTCTTAAACTTAGGGGGGGTCAAAATAAATGGGTTTCTTCGTCATCAAGCACAGATTACAATGCATTTCACCTTTAAACTCCAAGAAAGTATCCCGGAGTCATTAGTTTTGACCCCCTTAAGCCATTCAGCTTCTATATCAATAGTTTATTTCTCTTTCAGTATAAATAAATGCAGTGTCTTTCAGCTTTAGGATGTTGACTTTCACTTCAAATCTTTATCATAATTGTTTTTATCTACATTGGTTTTTTTTTTTTCAAGACTTTGACTATGGAGATGCCTATGTTTGTTTACACTCGTATGAAATGAGGCCTTTCATTCGTGTGGATTTTTTTTATGTAGTGCATCACCATGCATAGCAAATATTGATATTTGGACAAGTAAACAAGAAATTGTACAACATTCGTAAAGTGTATTTTGCTGTTTCTCTAGTCTGATACTCAGAACTTAATCTGACAAATTTGCATTGCTGCAGTGTATTGGGAGTAACTAGATGTTAAATCCATGGTTTTTCTTCCAAGCTCTGCATTGTGGGCACTCATCAGAACTGTCTGTGGATGATGCTAATAAGTACCCATAACACTGGGTTTCAAGTACAAACTGAGAATTTAGCATACATAACACTTAGCTTTCTAGAGTACCAATTTATCCTAAATTAGTTTGAATTCGAATTTAAATTAACATTTTCAAACAATACATAAAATGTAAGCCTTACAGTATAATGAAATTCTATTAATGTCGATAGACTCTTGCCATATGACTGTAACCTGACTTTAGAAAAGAGATACAGGTAACACTTTGTATCAGTATTTTTTTCCACAATGGTTGCAGATACAAAATTAAGACTTGTGCAAATCTTGAAATTTTTGACATTAGTAAAATATTATAAGAATGACCAAAGTTTACAAACTAAGGAAAATCTTATTGAAAGATCTTTAATTATCCTTTTGGTTTAGCAAAGGATAGAAAAAAGTGTATATCAAGTGCAGCTGAGCAGAGTATGACTTCATAAGAGGTTGCCCACACGAACTAGTAGATCAAAATAAAAAGGGCATCAAAACTGATGAGCAACAAAACACATGATCGGACGATAAAAGGCTGCAAGTCATTTCTGACGGAATGCTAAATTTCAATTTTTGACAGACGAAACATACTTGTCAGAATTGCTGCTTGACATGGCTTGATCTTCAGTTGTAGGAAGAAACGATAAAAAAGAATGCTACAGTTTACTTCATTGTGACATTATTTTCCGCAAACAGAACAGACTGGTAATGTGTACTTTTATCTACCGGAAGGTGCATGAAATAAGCTTTGAAATACAGAGAACCTAACCAAGACTTTGACTGGGCCTGTATTTACGACACATGTCCCATGTACTTAAGGGCAATAATGCATAAACCAGTCTTACTCTATAAATAAATTACCGGAAAACCATTTTTATCTAAATAAACCCAGTAGTTAAAAAAAGAATGGTGTTTGTCTGATATATTGAAGCAAGAACAGACAAGGATTTATGAGGCTATATTCTATTTCCTAAATGTTTTAGATTTTGGAAAGTTGCGTCACTGATGATGCATTTTTATTTATTTTGGGGTCATTTGAGTTAAAATCGCATCAATGACGCAGGATTTGTGCGTCATGGAAAACCCTGATTGGAAATAGTTTGTCATGTCAAAAAACTAGGAGACTGGGTCAAACCTTTGAAATACCTTGTGTACAGTCTATTTTCAGTTCAATACTCATGAAACTTGGTCAGAATGTTTGTCTTGATAATATCTTGGCTGAGTTTGAAAATGGGTCAGGCTTGAAGGAAAAAAATAGGTCACTGGAACAAATCATTGAAAAACCTACTGTATGCTGTAGAGGCTATATTTCTGGTCCAATACTCTTGAAAATTGGTCAGAATGTTTGTCTAAATGGTATCTTACTTTACTTTGAAATGGGTCATGTCAGGTCAAAAACTAGGTCACTGGGTCAAATCTTTGAAAAACCATGTGTAGGCTCCAGAGACCACGTTTCTTGTGCAATACTCTTGAAAATTCTTCAGAATGTTTGTCTTGTTTATATCTTGGCCGAGTTCAAAAATGGGTCACTTCAGGTAAAAAACTATGTCACTTGGTCAAAACTGGGAAAAAAAGGTACATTCTAACAGCTAGATAAAAAAATCAGTAAGGTTGGGGGGGAAACCTGGTCACTGGGTCAAATCTTTGACGAACCTTTTGTTCAATCTATAGGCCACATTTCTTGTCCAATACTCTTTAAAATTGCTTGAAATGTTTGTTTTGATAATACCTTGGCCGTTTTAAAAAGTGGGTCATCTCTGATCAAAAACTAGGTCACTGGGTCAAATCTTTCAAATACCCTGTGTGTGCTTTAGGGGCCACAGTCCCAGTCTGATAGTTATGAAACTTTGCCATAATGTTTGTCTTTGTGATATCTCAAATTTGTTTAAAAATGGGTCATGTTGGATCATAAACCAGGTCATTAGGTCACCTTTGTAAAACCTTGTATACACTGTAGAGGCTACATTTTACGTCCAATACTCATGAAAAATGGTCAGAATGATTGTCTTGGTGACTTCTCGTATTGGTTTAAAAATGGGTCAAATCCTATCAAAAAGTAGGTCACAGGGTCAAATCTTTAGAAAACATTTTGTATGCTCTAGATGCCAATACTCTTGAAAGTTGGTCAGAAAGTATGTCTTTATCAAGAAGTAGGTCACCTGGTCAAATCATAGAAAAACTTGTATGCTTTGAAGGCCACAGATATCAGTCCAGTACTCATAAAGAGTAGTCAGAATGTTTGTCTTGTCATTTCGGTGGACTTTAAACTGACCACATTGTGTAAAAACCTAGGTCACCTGGTTAAATCTTAGAAATACTTGTGTATGCTGTAGAAACCACATTTTCCTGCCAAAACTTGTGAAAATTAGTTAGAATGTTTGTCTTTTGAATGAATATGAAATGGGTCACATGGGGTCAAAATTCGGTCACTAGTCAAGTCTAAATAAAACTTTTTGTATACTTTAGAGGCCATGTTTTCTGTTTAATACATCTGAAAGTTTGTTAGAATGTATGTCTTGATGACATATCAGATGGGATTGAAAATGGGTCACATTGGCTCAAAAAAAAGGTCACCAGGTCAAATCTTGGAAAACCTTGTGTATACTCTAGAGGCCACATTTTCTGTCCAACATTCGGGTCCTGTGTGGCTCAGTGGTAAAGTGGGGGACTCGTAACCTTGAGGCCCCGGGTTTAAGCCCCACTGGATCCACTGGGTTTTTTGTGGGAATGTCCCTGGGCAAGACACTTCAGAGCCCCAATCTAGTACTGGTAAAACCCAGAAAATACATGAATACAGTTGTATGTGAACTGTTTCTGTGATATGGATGAGATTGGAAATGGGTCCTGTATGGTCTAAAGCTCAGGTGAGCGACTTCAGGGTCATCATGGCCTTATTGTAAAAGATAGCCAACAGGTCATCCCAATTCTGTAGCACACCAGAGGAATAGGTGCCCAAGGAGCTTTCAGGATCAGACATTGTAATATGTTGAGCAGTTTTCTATTGTGCGTTGTTGATAATTTCGTTTCAATATCTTCTATGCAACTAAGCCAATTCCAGTCAAGCATCACACAAATGTTTCATGTATGGTCCTCTTTCAAACTCGTTTAACCATTAACCACACAATCCCAACTTTTAATGATCCTGAACCATAACACTTTTGAAAACATGAAGGAAAGGAAGAAAATGCTGCTAACCGACAATTTCTCCCTTTCCAACAATATTTTCTACCCGTCCCAAAAGAAATTCCAGTTTTTGAGTCACATTCATTTGTAGTCTGCAAATGCTTTAAATTTGGACAAATCTGAAATTTTGTTGTTTGGTAAAGTATGATGCTTCTGGATTGTTGAGTAATTAGGTGAAAGGAGCTAAAGTTCAATACTCATGAAACTTGGTCAGAAGGTTTGTCTTGATAATGTCACGGATATGTTCGAAATTTGGTCATGTGAGGTTAAAAAGTATGTCACTGGGACAAATCTTAAAAAAACTTTGTGTGCAGAGGCCACATTTTCCGTCTGATACTCATGAAATTTGGTCAGTGTTGTTTTGATGATATCTGAGACATGTTTGAAATTTGGTCACATCAGGTCAAAAAGCAGGTCACCAGGACAAATCCTAGAAAATTTTTTGTGCACTCTATTTTCTGTCCAATACTCATGAAACTTGGTCAGAATGTTTGTCTTGATGATGTCTAAGACGAATCTGAAATAGGGTCACAGCTAATCAAAAACTTGGTCAATCGGTTAAATCTTAGAAAAAGCTGGTGTGCATTCTAGAGGCCACATTTTGAGTCTGATACTCATGAAAGTTGGTCAGAATGTTTGTTTTGATGATATATCAGAACAGTTTGAAATATGCTTATGTCTTGTCTGAAAGAAGGTCACTTCAACAAATCTTAGAAAAACCTTGAGGGCATTCTAGAGGCCATATTTTCAGTCTGATACTCAAATAACTTGGTCAGTACAGTAAAACCTCCCCTCAAGACCACCCCAACAATATGAGCAATCCACTATTATGAACAATTTTTATCAGAACGGAATTTTTCCTTCATAAAAATCAATGATCACGAACCCGGATATAGGAGCACCCTGGTATTCCGAAATTACAATCACCATTTTCAGTACCAATATGAATTTACCTATAGATTTTAACCCTGTGAAACGACCTCTCAATTTCCATAACTTCTTTACAACCAGCTAATTTTCATGCGCCCGTAATCACGAACCATAGACTGTGCCACATCTACAAAATTAATATTCTTGGGTCGGATGGAATTGACAATCAATTATCAGTGCTTAATTTGTTTATCGACCATTGATTGCAACATGATTGTGTTAATTGATCAGGATGTTACATAACATCATCAAACGACCTGTGAATTTATACTTTAAAGCATTGATTCGGCTTTTACACAGTAATCAAGCGTTTATCTCATTGCTGACCCAGATGACAAATATGTCAACATCCAGGTGATCACGATTTATTGTTTATAGCCAGCTGATGTAATTTGAGATGCTTGGGTTTAGTAGTGATTGAGATGGGATTATCATTTTGTTTTTGACACATTACATAATTATACTGTAACGAATATGCGTTTGTAAACAAGTGAACATGATACTGTGAGATCGACAATTAGCAGGACTGTTTGAATATTCAACTTGGGTCAAAATGATAAAAAAACGTAATGGAAAAAGATTATCTATAGACGTCAGACGTTCAAAGATTAGGTTGTATTGGTAAATCTTTGTTTTAAATTGAAAGTCAGCACATGGAATACAAGTTCTTTGAGACTACACAAAATAAAAAAGCAGATCAAAAATGAAAATATGACAAGTTCTGTCAGTTACATTAGATTCTTAAGTCTTCAGATTCATTTAGATCTACTTAATTTGTGTACATATCTGGCTGTGAGAGTTTAAATAAGCAATTAACAATTGACATGCTCTTGCAGATGGATTTATTTAATAAAATTCAAGAAACCTATAACTCTCCAATGAACATGAAAATGTTCTTGTCATTTTCATTGTGTACTAAGGGGCCTCTAAATGAAATACATTTACTATTCATATCAATTTAACCTACACAAGTCTATTCAGAGTCAGGATTTACATCAAAATGTAGGTGAGGGAAATCCAGAAATCAGATCACCTCTCTAACAAGACCAAATTTAAAAGTACCACAGATGGTCTTAATAGAGGATTTTTACTGTATATTTCTTGTGACAATGTCTATTACAATTGTAACATGTGGTCATATCGGGTCAAAAGGTAGGCCCCTGGGACAAACTGTAGAAAAACTTTTTGTGCACTCTAGAAACCATATTCTCAGTCTGATACTTATAAGACTGGCTCAGAATGTTTGTCTTGATAACATTTTGGACAAGACTGAAATTGGGTCATGTCAGGTCAAATATTTGGTGACTGGGACAAACTAGAAAAACCTTGTGTGCACTCTAGAGACCACATATTCTTTCTGATACTCATATAATTGATCAGAATGTTTCTTTTGATAATTTCTTGGACAAGTTCAATATTGGGTCACATCACGTCAAAATGGAGGTCACTGGGACATATCTAAGAAAAACCTTGTTTGCATTCTAGAAGCCATATTTTCAGTCTGAGACTAATGAAACTTTGTCAGGGTATTTGTCTATGATATTTTGAACAAGTTTTAAACTGGATCATGTTGGATCAAAAGGTAGGTCACTAACACTCATGTATTTACACCATCACAACCAGGATGTGTTAAACTTTATCAGTCTTAGGTGTCTTTACTAGGGTGAGCATGTTAGGGCCAATGGCCTTCTTGTCTCATCAGATGGCTTCAGAAATGGTTGTCTGGTTTTTAGTCCCCAACCAGCAAAGCCGAAGGGGACTTTAGGTTTGCACTCCATCCGTCTGTTCGTCTGTCCGTCAGTCTGGCAAATCAGTTTTCTGGACTTTTTTTCTAAACGCTGGCAGATATTGAGCTGATTTTTGTTGTGTAAGTCAACCACCATGAGTTACAGATCAAGTTCGAGTTTCATTCTGGTCCACTGATTTTTGACGAAATTATGGGCCTTGGACTTAGAAATTTTCAAGGAAAAAACAATTTTCCGGACTTTTTTTCTAAACCCTGGTAGATATTGATCTCATTTGTAGCGTGCAAGTCAACAACCATGAGTTACAGATCAAGTCCGAGTTTTGTACCGGTCCACTGATTTTTGACGAAATTACGGGCCTTGGACTTAGAAATTTTCAAGGAAAAAACAGTTTTCCAGACTTATTTTTCTAAACGCTGGTAGATATTGAGCTCATTTGTGGTGTGCAAGGCAACAACCATGAGTTACAGATCAAGTTCGGGTTTCGTTCTGGTCCACTCATTTTTGACGAAATAACGAGCCTTGGACTTAGAAAATTTCACTGAAAAAACAGTTTTCCGGACTTTTTTTCTAAACGCTGGTAGATATTGAGCTGATTTTTGGTGTGTAAGTCAACAACTATGAGTTACAGATCAAGTTTGAGTTTTGGTCAGGTCCACTGATTTTTGACGAAATTATGGGCCTTGGACTTGGAAATTTTCACGGAAAAAACAGTTTTCTGGACTTTTTTCTAAACGCTGCCAGATATTGAGCTGATTTTTGGTGTGTAAGTCAACCACTATGAGTTACAGATCAAGTTTGAGTTTGGTTACGGTCCACTGATTTTTGACGAAATTACGGGCCTTGGACTTGGAAATTTTCACGGAAAAAACAGTTTTCCGGACTTTTTTTCTAAACGCTGGTAGATATTGAGCTGCTTTTTGGTGTGCAAGTCAACCACCATGAGTTACAGATCAAGTGCGAGTTTTGTTCCGGTCCACTGATTTTTGACGAAATTACGGGCCTTGGGCTTAGAAATTTTCACGGAAAAAATAGTTTTCTGGACTTTTTTCTAAACGCTGGTAGATATTGAGCTGATTTTTATAGTGTAAGTCAACCACCGTGAGTTACATAACAAGTTTGAGTTTTGTTCCGGTCCACTGATTTTTGACGAAATTACGGGCCTTGGACTTGGAAATTTTCACCCCCCCCCCCCAAAAAAAAAAAAAAAAAAAAACAGTTTTCCGGACTTTTTTTCTGGCAGATATTGAGCTGATTTTCGGTGTGTAAGTCAACCACCATGAGTTACAGATCAAGTTCGAGTTTTGTTCTGGTCCACTGATGTCTTAAGAAATTACAGGCCTTGGACTTAGAAAATTTCACAGAAAAAACAGTTTTCCCGACTTTTTTACTTACAATGCACATCACTGTTTGGTATGTAGGTACCTGTCATTGATACCGATCTTCTGTGGGTTATATGTCCAAGGTCAAGGTCAAAAATTTAAACCTTATCATGAAAACTTATCCTCAACACTTTTCATAGTCATTTCTCCGTATATTTTTTAAGTACTTACGTTATAACACTTATACATGGTAGCTGGTACCTCTCATTGGTACACAATTGCTGATGATAAGGTCAAGGTCATCTCACAAGGTAGAGGTCATATTTCTGAAAATTTGCTTACAATGCACATGTTTGGTATGTATTATTGTAGGTACCTGTAATTGATACTGATCTTCTGTGGGTTATATGTCCAAGGTCAAGGTAAAAAATTTAAACCTTATCATGAAAACTTATTTCACGAACACATCTTGTCTTAGTAAAACTTCTTCAGTGAACTTACTTTAACGAGGAAAATGCTTATATATCTGGCTTTCATTAAAGCATTGCATACGAAGACAGACACGATGCTTGTAATTCTGAAAGGGGGTCATATACGTTTTTTCTCCTCCACAAAGTTTCACAAACTATACCTGCCAGCGATATATACGGCCGGTAGAGGACTCAGTATTGCTATGCAATACTATCAGAATGCTTGTTTTTTTTAACTTACAAATGTTGTTTTACAATATAGAACATTTTGTTGATATACATGTAAACACTAATGTTTTCATCAGATGCGTACAATTGAAACTTCTTCAATATTTCCATGTTATAATTTTATTTATTTACTAAAACCATGTAGAAGTTAATTTTTGCAAAACTTTCCAATTTTTAGTTTGGTAGTTTTCGAAGAAAATGTCGACACATTGTCGTAGTCTTCGCGTTGTCATTTGAGTTGTCTTCATTGTTGTTAGCGAAAAGTTTAACATTTGTAATATTTCTGTTATTACGGAAGATATTTACTTTAAACTTGGACAAGTTGTTTACTATCAAAAGTGAAACCTATGCAACAAGGGTAGGTAAGTATCAAAGTATTTTTGACACAGTTATGCCATTTTTTCGACGTAGAATTTTCACTGAAAATCAAGCAGTTTCAGCCGAGCGTTGGCACCCACATGCAGTGCTCTTTGTAACTTCATGTTTTAGCAATCCAACTTTGCAGTAATACTGTAGCATTGTTAGCTCTGCTGTTTTGGAAGAAAACATAAAGGTAATGTCAAAGTGTTTGGATTCGTCTTTATGATGCTGGTTTCCAGCATTTTCTCCTTTTCTTATAATGTTTGCAAAAGCCCTCCTTCTTAGGATTTTGTGGCGAGATTGGACAAGTCTAAAATTTTATCGTTTGGTTGATGTGTCATATGCAATAAATGCAAATGCTTTCATGATGGACAGATCTAAAATTTTGTTGACTTGTAAAAAGTATCCTCTAAAATATACATGTTTTGCAGACTACGACATGATAAAGAAAAGAAGACCTGGTTTTAGTTTATTTCTCAAAGAGACAAATGACAGCCAGCATATCACTTGTCATCAGGATACCTCAACACAAGATATTCCTGCTGCTAATCAGAGTTTCACCAATTGTTCTGGTCCTGCTCGATATGTTTACCTTGAGAACAGTCGAGACATGGGTAATGTCGGCAGCAAATGGTCAAGGTATCCAAATTTAGAAATCGTAGAAGTAGAAGTGTTAGCTGACATAGGTATGTTTTTTTTCTTACATATTATTTAATTCTATTCCAAACAATCCTTTGGTTTATTGAACCGAGGAAATAGTTTTTGAAAATTATTTGGGATAGGGAGAAAATGCTATTCTGTTGACAATGTTTTCTACTTGTTTCACCCTTTACCATATAACAAAATTTTAGACTTGTCCAGATTGAAAGGATTTGCATATGACAAATTAAGGTGGCTCAAATGATAGAATTTGTCTTTGATAGGATAGAAAACATTGTGGTCAAAGGAGAAAATACTGTTAACCAGCATTTTCTCTTTTTACCACAGGTTTTCAAAAGATTTGCTAGTCAAGAGTCATAAAAATTGGGGACTGTGTGGTAAAGGGTTAAATAACATGTCCCATCATCTGAGTCCAACTGAAGATATTGTTTGCAAACGTTATCAGTATAGACAGGTTTAAAATTAATACCAAAAGTACTTAGGTAATTTGATGCTATGTTGCTCATAAAATTTACAAAATCAGTATTTATTCAATGAAAGTTTACTGCAGTCTTTCTCTAACCCTTTCAGCCTCATAGGTGAAAGATGAAACTTTGTTGACAGCATAGATTAAGATCATACTGCACAGAATGAGCATGAGAATGAGTATGATCTTAGATCTACACAGCCCACACTTTTAGTCCAATCTGTAAGATAAAAAAATCCTCCTGAGTTTAATTGATAGTATTTTGAGCCATCGATGAAAGAGTAGTAAATAGATTTGGTGTTGAAATACATGTAGTTAAACATTTGGGCTATGCTCTGTGAAAAGGGGGCTTAATGCATCTGCAAAATGTATAGACCCAGGTCAGCGTACGCAATAGGCACAAGCTGACTTGAGTGGAAACTTTGTTTTTCGTAAATTCTCTGCATGTCAAAGGACCATTCTACCTCCTTATCCAGTCCTAAACAGGTTTTCAGGATCCATATTTATGTGACAACCAACTTGCTTGATATAATGCATCATGAAGGTGCATTAAGTCCTCTTTTTAACAGAGGGTGGCTCATTTATTATTTATGTCTGCTAAAGTATGCCTGAAAGGAGGCATGAAAAAGATAGCCTTAAGGCAAGGCTCACACACTGTGCCCTCCAATGAGAGATCAAAGTCTCTTATACAGTAATTCTGCTCAAACTACTTGGCTGACTATTACAACAGCATATTTCATATTTTCATTAACTCTTTACCAAATGACAAAATTTTAGACTTGTCCAAATTGAAAGCATTTGCAGATGACAAAAGTTGCTCTAAAGGCAGGATTATTCCTTTATAGAGTAGAAAATATTATGGAAAAAGGAGAAAATGCTGGTGACCAGCATTTTCTCCGTTTCCCACAATATTTTCCTAAGCCTTCTCCCACAGGGTCATTAAGTGTGGTACAGGGTTAAAGTTGTAAACAGTAAGTGGGGATGGTTTCAGTAAAGGGTATAAATAGTAAATCATAGTAAAAATCTTGATGTCAAGTTGTTTTGTTTTTTTCTACAGGTTGCTCACATGGAACATATGGGGATCAGTGTGAGAAACAGTGTGGCAATTGCGCTGATGGAAAATGTGATAGAAAAAAAGGCACCTGTAATGGTTAGTTTCTTGTATCATACTCAGTAAAACAAATGAGACATGCTCTGTGAAAAGGGGATTTAATGAATCTGCAAAAAGGATTGACACATGTCGGCCTGCGTAGTCCAGTTAAATTTTCTGCATGTCAAAGGACCATTCTACCTCATGAATCAGACAGCTTTAAGACAAAATGGACATTATGGATCCATAATTATGTGATGACTTACTTGGTATAAGGCATCAGGGAGATGCATTAAACCCCCCTCTACCAGAGCAAGCTCAAATGTATTGGTAATATAGTTGAATCAGTATGTCTATCTTTTGATATGCACATAGTTATTTTCTTGAATGTTGTATGCTACAATGAACAGTATTTTGGCTATATTAAAGTGATAGCTAATCTATTATTTTGGACAAAGGTATTTTTGTGTTGGGGACTCTCTTCCCCTTTAGGCTTCAGGTCATTGTATTGAAAATTGATTATTTTGCCATTCAATGCAGTCTTTTAACTCTTTACCAAATGACAAAATTTTAGACTTGTCCAAATTGAAAGCATTTGCAGATGACAAATTAAAGATGGCTCAAATGGCTGAGTTTGTCCTTGATATAGTAGGAAACATTGGGGGGAAAGGAGAAAATGCTGGTTACCAGTCATGAGATTTGTCATGAAATGGATAGGAAACGTTAACGAAAAAGAGCAGAAAATGCTAGTTACCATTGTTTTCACTTTTATCTAGTGTTTTTAAAAGCATTCTTTGTCATTATTCTCCCCCCCCCCCCTTTTACAAACTTTGTTTGCGGGGTATATAGGTTGGTCTGACGGTCGGTAGCTTTTTTGTCTGCTCTATTTCTCAATTACTAGTGTATGAATTTCAATCAAACTTCATAGAAAGTTTCAAAACTTTTTTTTCCTTCTTTAAGCCATAATGGTTATGTTTGAATGATTTTCAAATTTGGCCCTTTCATGAATTTTTTTGTCCGTGCTATTTCTCAATAACTGCATAATGGATTTCAATTAAACTTCGTAGGAAGTTTCATTATAAAGTAAAAATGTGCATATTATAATTTGGTTAATTTGGTTATGGTGAATGGTTTTTCCAGTGAGTTATGGCCCTTTCATAATTTTTTCTCCAAGCTATTTCTAAATAATTATTGGACAGATTTCTTTTAAACATCATAGGAAGTTTCAGAACAAAGGGAAGATGTGCATATTATAATTTTGTTATGATTGAATGATTTTCCAGTTAGTTATGGCCCTTTTTTGAGTTTTTCTCAATAACTACTGGACAGATTTCAATCAAACTTCATAGGAAGATTTAATTTTAATATGAAGCATATTAAAGGAATATATATATTTATAGGAAGTTTCAATACAAAACAAAGATTTGTAAATTATAGTTTCGTTCTGGATGAATCATTTTTAGCTCTACTAGCTGAAAGCCAGCAGAGCTTATGTCATGGCGTGGTTTCCGTCGTCTGTCCGTCCGTCCGTACGTCCGTCCTTCTGTCCGTCCATTAGTCTTTTTCTTGTTTACGCGATAAAGTCTGTATTTGTTGTCAGATTTTCGTGAAACTTGCACAGTTTGTTTATCCCTTCAATAGCTTCAACCCTATTGATTTTGAAAAAAATCCAACAAACAGTACGGGAAAAGTAGCCATTACAAGTTGAAAATTTCTGTTTCTTGTTTACGCGATAAAGTCTGCATTTGTTGTCAGATTTTTGTGAAACTTGCACAGTTTGTTTATCCCATCAATAGCTTCAACCCCATTGATTTTGAAAAAAATCCAACAAACAAATAAGGGAAAAGTAGCCATTTCAAGTTGAAAATTTCTATTTCTTGTTTACGCGATAAAGTTTGCATTTGTGGTCAGATTTTCGTGAAACTTTCACAGTTTGTTTATCCCATCAACAGCTTGAACCCTATTGATTTTGAAAAAAATCCAACAAACAGTATGGGAAAAGTAGCCATTTCAAGTTGAAAATTTAAATTTCTTGTTTACGTGATAAAGTCTGCATTTGTGGTCAGATTTTTGTGAAACTTGCACAGTTTGTTTATCTAATCAATAACTTCAACCCTATTGATTTTGAAAAAAATCCAACAAACAGTATGGGAAAAGTAGCCATTTCAAGTTGAAAACTTCTATTTCTTGTTTACGCGATAAAGTGTGCATTTTTGGTCAGATTTCCGTGAAACTTGCACAGTTTGTTTATCTTATCAATAGCTTCAACCCTAATGATTTTGAAAAAAATCCAACAAACAATACGGGAAATGAAGCCATTTCAAGTTGAAAATTTCTATTTCTTGTTTATGTGATAAAGTCTGCATTTGTGGTCAGACTGTAAAACTTGCACAGTTTGTTTATCTTATCAATAGCATCAACCCTATTGATTTTGAAAAAGATCTAACAAACAGTATGGGAAAAGTAGCCATTTCAAATTGAAAAGTTCCATTCTTGTTTACGCGATAAAATCTGCATTTGTGGTCAGATTTTCGTGAAACTTGCATAGTTTGTTTATCTTATCAATAGCTACAACCCTGTTGATTTTGAAAATAATCCAACAATATGGGAAAAGTAGCCATTTTAAGTTGAAAATTTCCATTTCTTGCTTACATGATTAAGTCTGCATTTGTAATCAGATTTTTGTGAAACTTGCACAGTTGTTTTGTATCATAAACAGCTTGAACCCTATTGATTTTGAAAAAAATCTGACAATCAGTGTGGGAAAAGCAGCCATTTAAAGTTGATCCAATTTTTTTGAAAGAGATTATTTGGTTCATGAAGGGATTGAACTTTATTAAAAGTGAAGATAATTTAGTAAACTGTTCAGTAAAAGCAGCCATTTGATGACTTAGTATCGTTTACTCAACAAAGTCCACATTATCAGTCACATTTCTTTGGCTGGATTCCAAACAATTATTTTTGAGAACTGCACTTCCTTTTTTTTCACTGTTAGTTCAATTCACTATGCCTACTCATGCTGTCTAAGTGGGTTCGAGCCCAGTTGCAAGAACACATTTTTTTGGGGTTTTTTTTTTTTTGTTTTTGTTTTTTTTCTTTTTGCATCGTGAATTCATAAATTTATGCTAGCAAAAGAGCAAAATCACTGCCAGTAGAGTGATTTCAGGCCCTCAAGGGCCTCTAGTTATACACCCTAACGGTCGTATTATGTTATGGCCCCTGTCCGTCCGTCCGTTTGGCCGTCTGTCTGTCCGTCTGTTGGCAATTTCTTGTGTGTGCAACTCCTACAGTTTTCATTGGAGTAAGTTAAAACTTACCACAATGAATCTCTATGATGTGTAGATGTGCATGTGACTCTTAAAATTTGGATCTCTGTAGGCGTTCTAGATTTTAACCCATTTCACTGACAAGCCCCTTCGGGCGTAAATGCGTCGCTCTGCGAAGCTCTTGTTCAATAAGTTATGGCCCTTTGATTAATTTTTTTGTCCAAGCTTTTTCTCAATTACTACTGAATGGATTTCTATCAAATTTCATAGTTAAT
Organism: Hippopus hippopus; assembly: GCA_946811185.2. Classification (NCBI taxonomy): domain Eukaryota; kingdom Metazoa; phylum Mollusca; class Bivalvia; order Cardiida; family Cardiidae; genus Hippopus; species Hippopus hippopus. The sequence goes on along the minus strand of OX328099.1, from coordinate 46,571,513 downwards.
TTCAATACAAAGCAAGGATCTTCATTTTATAATTTAGTTATGGTTGAATGATTTTCCCAGGAATTACGGCCCATTGATGATTTTTCTCAATAACTGCTCTATGGATTTAAATCAAACTTCACTGGAAGTTTTAATACAAAGCAGAGGTGTGCATATTCTAATAGGTTTATGGTTGAATGAATTTTTAGAGCATTCTTTGTCTGAGCTATTTCTCCATTACTGTATGACAGATCTAAATCAAACTTTACAGGAAATTTCAATACCAAGCAAAGATGTGCATATTGTGTGTTTTTTGTGGCAACTACACCAGCTTGGTTCCATGATGCTGTAAGATCTGGAACAACCGCCTATTGTGTAATGACTCTCATACAAAAAAAACAGTCATCACGGGCGCTGGACACTCTAGGTCTACCAGATCTTGGCAGATCAGCATGGCTACCTTGGTTGTTGTAAGAATGCCTGCAAGACAGAAAACAAATTGCTAAGCAAAACCAAGAAAAAAAAACTTGGCAAATCACATTGCAAAGACTTCACATCAAAGAAAATGCATTAGGTAGAACAAAAGAACACTAAACTTGAACAACCAAGATGAATGGCAATGTCTTTGAGGTTGACACCTTGATCACAAAGAACCTTGATGGTGACTTGCTGTTCTTCAGTTAATGCTAACATGATGACTTGGTTAGGACCCTTGTTGATCTTTCCTTTATGTCCAAATAACTATTTGATTTCATTTCAGTCTCAAAAAATGTCAAATGTTTTATTGAACAGACAACGCATTACAGTGGTTTGATCACCAAAACAAAATACTGATTAATTCTGACCGTCTTGCTGTTTGACTGATTATAAAAGTTAAATAATTTTAAAAAGTGAGGTATTATAACTAAAAGAGGTAGCAAGATCATGTCAATTGGTATTTTAACCATTAAAACATCTTTATCTTCTTCCAAAATAAAAATACTAAGGAAAAATGGTGAAAAAAGGTTGTGTGAAGGAACTTTTGGAGGGCAGTATAGTTGGAAAGAAGAAAATGCTGGTATCCAGCTTTTCTCCACACTGTCTTAATACTCTCTGATTCATATCCAATAATTCGTGCCATAATAACAGTTTACACCAGTGAAAATTTTTAACAACTACTTAACCTTTTCCCACACAATCCTGTGTTTTATCAACCCCTGAGGATGAGAGCTTTTGAAAACTTTTTCGGAAAAGGAGATAACGCTGGTAAGCCTAAGACAAATCCCATTATTTTATTCATATTCAATTTGTCTTTTGCAAATCCTTTCAATTTGGAGAAGTCTAAAAATTTGCCATGAGGTAAAGGGTTAAAATTTAAGCTTATATTTTGATCTGTGAAATTGTTTTCCTTTCTTATCTATACACTTGAAGTTAACCATAGACTAAGATTCAACCTTTTAGAAGATCTTCATATCTGAATCCAAAAAGCCTAGAGCTTCAATATGTTGTTTCGATTGTATATAGCATTACACTGAGTTCATATCAAAGATGTTCAACTTTCAACTGTTTTGTCAAAAATTACCTTTTTATACACCCGTCGAACACGGGACGTATTATGGGATCACCCGTGGCTGGCGGACAGGCGGGTGGCGTCCCCATTCTTTGTCCGGAGCATATCTCCAAAACTATGCTAGCTACGGTTATGAAATTTCATGGGTGGATAGATCTCATCAAGGCAGAGTGCAGTGCACAGGAATCATAACTCTCGCTTCCTTAATTTTTGAGTTATTGCCCTTTGTTGTTTTTCCATACTTGAATTTTGTCCGGAGCATATCTCCAAAACTATACTAGCTACGGTTATGAAACTTCATGGGTGGATAGATCTCATCAAGGGGGAGTGCATTGCACAGGAATCATAACTCTCGCTTCCTTAATTTTTGTGTTATTGCCCTTTGTTGTTTTTCATACTTGAATTTTGTCCGGAGCATATCTCCAAGACTATACTAGCTATGGTTATGAAACTTCATGGGTGGATAGATCTTATCAAGGGGGAGTGCAGTGCACAGGAATCATAACTCTTGCTTACTTAATTTTTGAGTTATTTCCCTTTGTTTATATTCATACTTGAATTTTGTCCAAAGCATATCTCCAAAACTATGCTAGCTACGGTTATGAAGCTTCATGGGTGGCTAGATCTCATTAAGGGGGAGTGCAGTGCAAATGAATCATAACTCTTGCTTGCTTAATTTTTGAGTTATTATACGCCCGTCGAAGACGGGACATATTGTGGGATCACCAATGGCGGGCGGGCGGGTGGGTTGGCAGGCGGCATCCAGTTTTTGTCAAGAGCATAACTTTGTCATCTCCAGTCCGATTGACTTGAAACTTGGCATGTGTGTTTGCTGTAATAATACGGAGTGCAATGCGAAAGAACCATAACTCTACCTCGTGCTGTCTTTGAGGTATTTCCCTTTGATCGTCATTTTTACAGCATTTTCTGCTTGTCCGGAGCATAACTTTGTCATCTCCAGTCCGATTGACTTGAAACTTGGCATGTGTGTTTGTTGCAATAATACGGAGTGCAGTGCGAAAGAACCATAACTCTACCTCATGCTGTCTTTGAATTATTTCCCTTTGATCGTAATTTTTACAGCATTTTCTGCTTGTCCGGAGCATAACTTTGTCATCTCCAGTCCGATTGACTTGAAACTTGGCATGTGTGTTAGTTGCATTAATACGAATTGCAGTGCAAAAGAACCATAACTCTACCTCATGCTGTCTTTGAGTTATTTCCCTTTGATCATCATTTTTACAGCATTTTCTGCTTGTCCGGAGCATAATTTTGTCATCTCCAGTCCGATTGACTTGAAACTTGGCATGTGTGTTAGTTGCAATAATACGGAGTGCAGTGCGAAAGAATCATAACTCTACCTCATGCTGTCTTTGAGTTATTTCCCTATGATCATCATTTTTACAGCATTTTCTGCTTGTCCGGAATATAACTTTGTCGTCTCTGATCCGATTGACTTGAAACTTGGTATTTGTGTTTGTTGCAATAATACAGAGTGCAGTGCGAAAGAACCATAACTCTACCTCTTGCTGTCTTTGAGGTATTTCCCTTTGTCATTTTTACAGCATTTTCTGCTTGTCCGGAGCATAACTTTTTCATCTCCAGTCTGATCGACTTGAAACTTGGCATGTGTGTTTGTTGCAATAATATGGAGTGCATTGCAAAAGAACCATAACTCTACCTCGTGCTGTCTGAGTTATTTCCCTTTGATCGTCATTTTTTCAGCATTTTCTGCTTGTCTGGAATATAACTTTGTCATCTCCAGTCCGATTGACTTGAAACTTGGTATTTGTGTTTGTTGCAATAATATGGAGTGCAGTGCGAAAGAACCATAACTCTATCTCGTGCTGTCTTGAGTTATTTCCCTTTGATCGTCATTTTTTACAGCAATTTATGCTTGTCCGGAGCATAACTTTGTAATCTCCAGTCCGATGGACTTGAAACTTGACATGTGTGTTTGTTGCAATAATACGGAGTGCAGTGTGAAAGAACCATAACTCTATCTCATGCTGTCTGAGTTATTTCCCTTTGATCGTCATTTTTATAGCATTTTCTGCTTGTCCAGAATATAACTTTGTCATCTCACGTCAGAGTGACTTGAAACTTGGTATGCATGTTTGTTGCAATATTACTGAGTACAGTGTGCAAGAACAATAACTCTACCTAGTGCGGATTTCGAGTAATTCCACTTTGATCTTCATTTTTACAGTATTTCTTGCTTGTCTGGAACGGAACTTTGTCACCTCAAGTCAAATTGACTTGAGACTTGGTAAACATGTTTGTTGCATTACCTGCCCTTTATGATTATTATACCCCCTTGACAACTGGCGGTGGGACGGGCGTATCTTGCGACAATTTGCCGCTCTTGTTCAGTCTTAGTATCTGGCTGTTCAGTATTTCAGTGCCTGATTAAAGTTTTCACTTTTTTCTTTTTTTTTTATTTAGGAGAATGTGAAAAAGGTAATTATGGCAACAATTGCAGCACTCCTTGTCCAGCAGATTGTGTACAGTGCCTTAAATCAGGGGTTTGTGATGGCTGTCAGAACAATAGTTTCCATGGGGATTTCTGCAATGAGACATGTAAGACTGGGTGTATGGGTAAATGTCATCAAAGTGGAACATGTATAGATGATTGTCAGGCTGGTGTCTATGGCAACCAGTGTGACTTAAATTGCACGTGGTGTAATATTAACAAAACATGTTCTTGCAGCAGAAATGATGGTGGTTGCTTATGTGGATGCCTGGATACAGCGTTTTATGGAAATTACTGCAATGAAACATGTTCAAGTATTGACAAGAATTGCATACAGTGTAAAGGTGATACCAACAGTGGTATCTGCTTGTACTGTAACTCATCACACTTTGGAAATCGTTGTGAGAATGTTTGTCCAGAAAACTGCTTAAAATGTAAGAGTGATCAGCTATGTACAGAATGTAAACCAGGGTATTCTGGTGTTAACTGCTTAGATTCCTGCAAAAGTGATACATGCAGTAGATGTGACAGAAATGGTGATTGTTTAGAATGTTCACCAGGGTTGAAAGGAGTAACCTGTAATGAAACATGTAAAGCTGGATGTAAAACATGTAATGCTACTGGAAATAATTGTTTGTCTTGCATAGATGGCTTTGCCTTGATAAAGGGAATATTATGTTGGAATTGTTCATATATTGGCGAGTGTTTAGAGTGTTCTAGTACACGAAATTGTACTTTATGTAAGCCAGGTTTCTACACAGCTGGCAACAAATGCGAGAAATGCCCATCTAACTGTGAAACTTGTGTCAGTAAAACTTCTTGTAATACCTGCAAGGACAGTTGGACTGGTATCCAGTGTCTTTGTTCAGAGAATTGTACTAAAGGTGAAGAACCAAAAAACATACCAAGCTGGTGTAATGAAAGTAATGGGCATTGTTTGAATGGTTGTAAGGCTGGCTTTTATACTGATTCATGTTCACAGGCATGTGATAAATACTGTAATGCCTGCAATCAAGATGATGGTAGATGCAGTGAGTGTTCCGATGGACACTATGGATTTTCATGTGATCAGAAATGTGGAAACTGTATGAAAGACATTTGTCACATTAGAACTGGAGAATGTTCAGGGGATTGTGAGAGTGGATTTTATGGAAAATTTTGTAATATGACTTGCAGTAATCAATGCAGACATGGTATTTGCAAGAAAGTTTCTGGAAATTGTTCATCTTGCCTACAAGGTTTCTTTGGAGCTCATTGCAATTTAGCCTGTAATGAGAAATGTAAAATGGCTTGTGAACAGTACACAGGAATTTGTATAGGGTGTCGAGATAAGGGATATTTTGGACCAAACTGTACAAAAGTTTGTGAGAATTGTGAGGAATGCAATCAGACAGGATACTGCCTATCTTGTAATGAAAAGTTATATGGAGACTTTTGTAATATTTCTTGCCCTGTCAATTGTGGGCGTGATCTATTGGCCAACCACAGTAGAATTGAATGTGGAAGAGATGATGGGATGTGTAAGGCATGTCAACCTGGATATTTTAAGTATAACTGTACAGAAAAATGTGGAGATAATTGCTGGCATGGAGGCTTGGGCCCTATCTGTCAAATTTCAGATGGAACATGTTTTGGATGTAATACTGGATTTTATGGTAGTCATTGTCATAGGGAATGTAGTGTATACTGTGCCATAGATGATAGTAGGTCTCATTTAAGTGGGCCCTGCTTGCAACAGAATGGCACCTGCCAGAAAGGGTGTGTAAATGACTGGCATGGAGCCAGCTGTAGCCTTCAATGTAACAGTACCTGCATTGACTGTGATTGGATGACTGCAAAATGTGAAACATGTATTGAGGGGTATGAAGGAGATTACTGTGAAACGGGTAAGGTTTTGTTAAATCACCTGTGGTCACATTTTTGTATGAGCACATGATAACCAATGCTCTACTGTACAATTTTTTATCTGCTTGTGCTGAGCCTGGGTAACTGTAGCATAAAGTACTTGAGAACAGGGGGTTGCTGTTTCGATCCCTTGCTAGGCCAATTTTTCCGAGGATTGATGATAGTCATTGCAACAGGATTTATTCTTCTCTCACTGCTGACCATTATTTGACAATAGTTAGGTGGGAAAGCAGCCAGTGGCTTGGAAAGAATATTGTGCGGAGCACTGGTAAAAGAAAGTCAAGGATGGCATAGATGGGGTGCAGTGGCCGTTGAAATATAACTGAAATAATTTTGAAAGTGGTGTTAAATACCCTACAATCAATGCATATTTTGTGCAGTCTGATCTTGATCTACATTGGCTATGAAGGCAACTATAGGTTGAAAGGTGCTTTAAGGACTAAGTGGTTTTTAGTAGATCTAAAAATGGCATGTACTGGTATGGGTTAAACATCAACATAAGACGGTTTCTGTCTCCAATGTGACATTTTTTTGTTTTTCATGGCTAAGGCTTTAAAACTGAAAATTTTTTATCATATAACTCCCCTTGTTTTAATGTAAGCCAGTCATTACAAATTTCTTGTCCTACAAACATATGAGGTAAGAAAATAGTGCAGTGTTTGGTCAACGCGCTGAAATTATATGCCTCATTTCGAAAACATTACGGACCTAGATTCCTGTGTGAAATTAACCCTTAAAACTGATGATCCTGACAAAGCAACACATTTTAGTATCTTTAGATGTAAAACAAAACCTTTATATGCAAGTTTCTTTTGAACTACTTTTTGTCTGTGATGTACAAACCTGTCAAAGAAATAAATAGACTTCATATAAATTTAAATACACATGCACATTTAGGCCTATGTTTTAGCATGTCATAATATGTATTTCTTAAGACACAATTATGATATAAGAAGAATCTGACATTTGTTAGCTTTTGAGGTAAAATTTTATTTAACTTGTCCCCAAAAAATGTTATTAAGCTTGCCAAAAGCTCAGTAACTTTTTTTATAGACTCGTTGAAGAAAATCTTATCTCAGACACCAATGAAAAATTCAAGGAACCAGTATTTTCCCCCTCCTCCTTTACAAGAATGCTTTTTACTCTTTCAAAGACAAATCTTATCATTTTGATGACATTTCCTTTGTCTGAAAATTCTTTCAATTTATATATTGTAAATCCTTGATAATTCAAGATTGCAAGAGGATGAACAAAATTTTTGGATTATTGCGATTTTCAGACTGTCTGAAATGACCTTTAAAAAGAAATTGTTTCTCATAGGTCAGTGATAGGTGAATACATAGACTTTCTAAAAGGAAAATAAATATCGATAATTTTTAACTACATATCATCTTGAGAGATATTCTGTCTCAAGTACCTGTGATTTGAGAGCTTTTATGTATGATGAAAAAAAACAAGGTCTACAAGTATATTTACATTCATTATTCTTCTTCATTCTGTATTTTCTGAAGGTCAGCCATACCTGTGCTTTTTACATTATTGTAAATTTTCTCATTTGTCACTAATACCCTACATATGCTGTTGTGCAAGGCCAGCCAGTAGCTTGGAAAGAATATTGTGTGTCTTACTACAGTACAAAAAAAAAAAAATCAGAAGTACTTTTATGTGTACATAGATAAGTTGCTGACTTCGATGTCTAACTGAAATTCTGTGTATACTGAAAATGGCTCATTTTGACTTAAATACTGTTGAGAACGGTTGAAGAAGGACTGAGAGGAAAAGAGTAATGTGGATTGTACTGCTCCAAGAATGCAGGGACTGGTTCTTTGGATGCTGATTCGTGTAACAGAGAACTGTTGAAAATGGCGTCGTGACACTAAGTGTTCTTGAAAACAGCCAAAAAAGGAAGAAAGATGGCAAAAATTAGGAAAATGGTTAATGAGAAATAAAAAGAGGGCCAGTTACAAAATCCAAAGCTTTTCTACAAGTTAAATTTTGACTTAAAAAACCTTGAAATGAAAATGAGTTTTATCACTGGCACATGTATCAAAATCCCTACAAGTGATGTGTCTCTCAAAGAAAACTCTTGATGAAATGATAAAAATTCTAGACAACTTTATAAAGGTGATGGAAATGATGAGTTTTGTATTTGAAAATGGTCATAAAGTAAGGCAATGTTTGGTAGAGTTTTTTAACCAAACATTCTTAAGATCGTTCTTTGTCTTATTCTCCAGAATTTTCCTAATTTAAAAGTAACACAACTTCTGATTGGCTAATAAAATCTTAACAGCCCTCATAGTACATGTATATCTTGGTAAATATTTACACTGTGAAACTCTTTCATTGAAAATATTGAAAGCTGTAAACTCTATCATCTTTATTTATTTATTATTTTATTTTGCAGAAAAAGGTACCAAACGAGAGCCATTTGGTCTAATTGTTGGTCTAATTGTTGGTATTTTAGTATGTATTGGTGTGATTGTATGCATTTTTGCATTCAAGTAAGTTGGTATTTTCTTAAACTCATTTCCTGCTGTAGACAACTTTTTCAACTTCCTTCAGAAAACTTAAAAAAAAATTGTGTCAAAAAGGGGAAGTTACCTGTAATGAGCAATTTCTCATTTTGCTACAGTATGCTGACAAAACCTGCTGATATTCTTAAGTTTGATAATTTCTGAAAATCAACCTGTACAGGTTCCAGTTCTACTATACCACTAAAACCTATCAGGGTTCCTGCTCGGCTTCGTATTTGGCACCATTTGTGATAGATTTTTAAATGTGGCGCAAGAAAACGCCGATTGGCGAATATTACTGGCGCCGATATTTCTCATATCGGGATGCTGTACATTTTGATACTGGTCTCCTGCACCGCAATGCATGGATGCGTGACAGCTAATCCATCGATAAAGTTGAAATAAATCAGCAGGAATAAACTACGGCATTGAAGTAATCCTAATTACTTTACAAATCGATGTCATTTACACCTAACTATCCAAATATACATACACTTCGACAACAAACTTCTGGCTAGACAAAACTTGTCAGTTAACTTAGGAAAACTGTATGAAAGTGAAAGTATAGAAAACCAGAGTCCCATATAAATCGTTAATGTTACTAAATGTCAAAATGAATCATAATCGCAGGTAAAATTGATAGATTCTGTATTAATATACAGCTGGACGAAATGCGGACCGTGTCGGCACTGACTAAAACCTGGACGGATATGTTATTGTCGTCCTAGAAATTTTCTATGTCGTTTTTCCTGCATTAATCACCCACCTTTCAGAAAACTTGTTTGGTTTTTAACATTTTAACTTCTGTATATTTCAAAATGTAAATTGTCCCCTCATGAAAACATTGTTACAGATTTAGAAAATTCTCTAAATGAGCAATTTGTACTTATGTAACTTTTTTTTTTTCCACATATTGACTTTGTTGTTGTTTGGTTTGTACCATTTAAACTTCTTTCTGTTTCAAAAAAGTCTCTCTTCTTAAAATTTTGTTAATATAGGAGAATTGGCTAGTAATAACCTAGTTCTTCTTTTGTCACAGTGGTTTTACAAACATTAAGGATAGATCTACTTAATGCATAATGATTTTTCGTTGTTAACAAAACTGATTTTTGGAATATAGTCACACAATAAACATAGATATGAGTAATTAAATCTAATGAAAACAAATTTTTTCTTGTTTATATTATTGCTCATGGCACAACCATGCAATTATAATTCATTGACTAATTCTTGATTATGCCAGACCTACTATACTTTCATTTTAAAATTGGCACCAACTGGCTCCAATTATTTCAATCTGGTGCAAACTTTTCTCATTTGGTGAAAGTGATGGCGCAAGGAAAAAAGTAGACAGAGGGAACCCTGCTAGGCTATGTTGTGAGGTATGAATTACTGAGCTGTTGATGCTAATTCTTCGCTAGAGAATAAAAGTTTAGAACCAACAATGTTCAAAGCATTTGAGTTGCTCTCTTGGAAAAGGGGTTTAATGCATCTCTGTCATGTATTATATCAAGCAAATAATCATTTAAGAATGGATCCATAAAATCCATGATGTGTAACAACTGACTGAATCATGAGGATAGACTTGTCCTTTGACTTGCTGAAAATCAGCCAATAGCAAAAAGTTTTGACTCAGGTCAGCCTGCGCAGGCTGACTTGGGTTGATACATTTTGCGGATGCATATAACCCCCTTTTTACAGAGCATGGCTCATATATATATATTAAAATTGCATTAGTCTCAATTGATGGAATTTTACAGGTAAGAAAACATTGTAGGAAAAGGAAAAAATGGCATTTTCTCCTAATCCCACAATGTTTCACACAGCCTTTTTCCTCATGGACAAAATACAGGATTGTTTGGTAAAGGGTCAAATATATTGACATAAGCACATCATACCTTTCCTTTACTGACTGACAAGACTTAACAATGTTTGAAAACTCTCTATTCTATACAAAAAAGTGTACAGCCTCATTGTGACAAGTGGGACAAAACTGTCACCATTTTCAAGACCTTTCATTATAGCAGTGAGGCATCCTGTTAGAAATACCAATAAGCCTGGCATAATGATCCTGTGTAAATGCCCCTTTTAATAGCAACATCCACACCATTTCACTGTCACTAGCTTTCAGCTTTTAAAGACAGTTAGAATGTGGCCATTCTCTCAACTCAATCTTTTGCTCGTCAGATCTTGCATTTTTATTTCTTGTATTTACAGACCATTTTTATCATAAAAGTGAAACTCTAGACTCTACCAAGTTATGCACCATTAAAGGGTGTAATTGCATTGTCATAGACACATGGCAACCTGTAAGCAAGAGAAGTATAAAACCACACTGCATACCTCTAAGCCTCTCAGTTTTGTCTGCCATCTTTGATGTGTGTAGACATTTACCTACCATACACATTATACCACAGCGTTATTTCAGTTACATTTGTCATCAGCTAAAGCTTTCAAAATTGATGTGTCAAAAATTTTGTTGTTTTGGTAAGAGTTTAGCATACCAAAGTCTTGAGTGAGTCATTGAGTAATGATTATTGCTAATTTGGGATGATTTGTTTAAGAAATAATCTTCTATCGTGGTTTATCTTTCAATAAACCACGGTTGTGAGTTATGAGGCACAATAAATAATCCATGAGAGCTACACAACCGTTGTTTATTGAACGATAAACCACGATAGAAAGAAGATTATTTCGATTCTAACATGACCAACTCTTAATCAAAGGAAAAAAAGTTCATACTTAGCGTAAAAAACGCGGATGCAGATAATATTCCATTGAATAAACCACGGCTGTTCCACTTACTTGCCAAAACAAAACACCACTGCCCAGTCTGTAAATATGAAAAGAATCAAAATTTCATTAAAACCCTAGGCATCAAACACAACATGAAAAAATTATACCTTTTTACTGTTATATTTTCTCCCTTTCAAATGACAAAGAAGAATGAATGTAGTGTCAAGCACAAAAGTCACAGTTGCTTTGAATGCTCTGAATATTACTCCACCCACTCCCAGTCCCATTTCCAATGCAACAACGGTCAATTTTGAACTAACCTTCAACTTGAAAAGACACTTGATTTACATTTGTTTACTGGTAACATTTCATATAGTTCAATTGTTGTCAGTTTTTATTTAGCAGTTAATATCGGTATTTAAAGCCTTGAGGATTTTTCCTTCCTCCGTGGTCAAGGAGCGGAAAATGACGATTTGTTTACATCAATTGACCTTCATTGACAAAATATCAGAGGGCGAAGACATTGAACAGCCACAGGTGACTTACTTTATACAGAATGACATCACTGTATAGAATGACATAGATTTTACCACGCTTTCGTTGCACTGTGTTTATAGAGCCGAATTCATGTGTCATGTTAGAATAGAATTTATCATACTTAATAACACTGAAACAAAAAATTAAGGTAAAGATTAATTACAAAACATGATTGAATGGAAGGAAAAATGGCCTGATTTGTTTTTGGAAAAAAGTTTGGATATTGCTCCCATTAAATTTTGTTGTCATCATGGGTAAAAAAATTAACTATCATTATTGATACAATGGCCATCATCATCATCATTATCTTAATTTTCTGTCATGTTCAGGTTTCGTAAAAGAAGGACTAAGAAAAAGAGAGACAACATCCAACTATCTGATGCAAGAAAAAGTCCAAAAAGGGAGTTTGACAAGAAGAGCATTGTAATAACAGGTGTAAATGGTAAGAATGGATTCATCTTACAGTAAAACCAAAATCACTCAAATATGTGCTAATTACAATATAATCACTTTAACCTGTTGCTACTCAATCCTGAGTTCTAATGGCCTTAAGGGGAAAAAAGCTCCCCAAAACATTGTTGGAACAGAAGAAAGTGCTGGTTACCAGCATTTTCTCCTTTTTATACCCCCACAAACAAAGTCTGGGGGGTATACTGGAGTCACCCTGTCCGTCCATCCGTCTGTCCGTCCGTCCGTGCATCACGAAAAGCTTGTCTGGGGCATAACTTTCAAAGTATAAAAGCTAGTGACTTCAAACTTCATATACAGATAGGTCACATTAAGGAGAAGTGCAGTGTACAAAAAACATAACTCTGTCTTCAGTACATTTAGAGTTATTGCCCCTTGTAAATTTTAACTTTGGATTTTGTCTGGGGCATAACTTTCAAAGTATAAAAGCTAGTAACTTCAAACCTCAGACACAGATAGATCGCATTAAGGAGAAGTGCAGTGTACAAGAACCACAACTCTATTCCAACTATTTTTGGGGTTATTGCCCTTTGTGAATTTTAACTTTGGATTTTTTGTCCGGAGCATAACTTCCAAAGTATGAAAGCTAGTAACTTCAAACTTCACATACATATAGGCCACATTAACAAGAAGTGCAGTGTATAAGAACCATAACTTCATTCCCAATATTTTTGGATTTTTTTCCCTTGGTAAATTTTAACTTTGGATTTTTATCTGGGGCATAACTTGCAAAGTACAAAAGCTAGTAACTTCAAACTTCATATTAAATTAGATCACCATAAAGCAAAGTGCATGTGCAAGAACCATAACTCTATTCCAACTATTTTGGGGGTTATTGCCCTTTGTAAATATCAACTTTGAATTATTTTTGTCTGGGGCATAACTTGCAAAGTAAAAAAGCTAGTAACTTCAAACTTCATATACAGATAGGCCACATTAACAAGAAGTGCAGTGTACAAGAACCATAACTCTATTCCCACTATTTTTAGCTCCACTGGCCGAAGGCCAGAGAGCTATTGTCATGGCGTTGTGTCCGTCCGTCCGTCCGTCCGTCCGTCCGTGCGTGCGTCCGTAAACTTTTTCTTTAAAAAACTTCTCCTCAGAAACTATTGACTGGATTTTTACCAAATTTCACAGGAATGTTCCTTTGGTGGTCCTCTTTCAAATTCCTTCAAATAATTGTGTTCCATGAAGAATTCTGGTTGCCATGGCAACCAAAGTAAAAAACCTTTAAAAATCTTCTCCTCCCAAACCGCTATTTGGATAGCATTATTATTTTGCAGGAATGTTCCTTAGATACAGGTTTACAGAATTCCTTAAAAAAAAAAAGATCTGTCAAAAAACATGGCTTTTATGGGAGACTCATTTTCCGTTTATGGTATAAAGTAAAATCTTTAAAAAATTTCTTCTCTAAAACTATTCATTGGATTTCATTGTTGTTTTGCAGGTAAGTTCCTATGGTGGTTGTCTACCAAATTGTTTCTTCAGTGAGCTAAAATGCAGGATTGAATGATAATTGTTAAAAACTTCCTTTCGCCATTATAGAAATATCAGGCCTGTGGAGCGATACAGGCGCTCAAGCGCCTCTAGTTAGATTTATTTCCCTGTGTAAATTTTAACTTTGGATTTTTGTCTGGGGCATAACTTGCAAAGTACAAAAGCGAGTAACTTTAAACTTCGTATACAGTTAGATCACCATAAAGTAACGTGCACTTTGCAAAAACCTTAACTCTGTTCCCACTATTTTTAGAGTTATTTCCCTTTGTAAATTTTAACTTTGGATTTTTGTCTTGGGCATATTTTGGAAAGTATAGAAGCTACACACACAGATAGATCACATTAAGGAGAAGTGAAGTGTACAAGAACCACAACTCTATTCCAACTTTTTGGGGTTATTGCCCTTTCTAAATATTAACTTCGGATTTTTTGTCTGGGGCATAACTTCCAAAGTAAAAAAGCTAGTAACTTCAAACTTCATATACAGATAGGCCACATTAACAAGAAGTGCAGTGTACAAGAAGCATAACTCCATCCCACTATTTTTAGAGTTATTGCCCTTTGTAAATTTTAACTTTGGATTTTTGTCTTGGGCATAACTTGCAAAGTACAAAAGCTAGTAACTTCAAACTTTGTATACAGTTAGATCACTATAAAACAAAGTGCACTGTGAAAGAACCATAACTCTATTCCCACTATTTTTAGAGTTATTTCCTTTTGTAAATTTCAACTTTGGATTTTTGTCTGGGGCATAACTTGCAAAGTAGAAAAGCTAGTAACTTCAAACTTCGTATACAATTAGATCACCATTATGCAACTTGCACTGTGCAAAAACCATAACTCTATTTTGACTATGTTTAGAGTTATTTCCCTTTGTAAATTTTAACTTTGGATTTTTGTCCGGGTCATAACTTCCAAAGTAAAAAAGCTAGTAACTTCATATACAAATAGGCCACCTTAACAAGAAGTGCAGTGTACAAGAACTATAACTCTGTTCCCACAATTTTTAGAGTTATTGCCCTATTAAATTTTAATTTTGGATTTTTATCTGGGGCAAACCTTGCAAAGTACAAAAGCTAGTAACTTCAATCTTTATATACAATTAGATCACCATACAGCAAAGTGCACTGTGAAAGAACCATAACTCTATTCCCACTATTTTTAGAGTTATTTCCCTTTATAAATTTCAACTTTGGATTTTTGTCTGGGGCATAACTTCCCAAGTATAAAAGCTAGTAACTTCAGACTTCACACACAGATAGATCACATTAACAAGAAGTGCATTGTACAAGAACCATAACTCTATTCCAACTATTTTTGGGGTTATTGCCCTTTCTAAATTTTAACTTCAGATTTTTATCTGGGGCATAACTTGCAAAGTGCAAAAGCTAGTAACTTCAAACTTCATAGACAATTAGAGTGCACTGTACAAGAACCATAACTCTATTCCCACTATTTTCAGAGTTATTGACCTTTGTAAATTTCAAGTTTGAATTTTTGTCTGGGGCATAACTTCCAAAGTATGAAAGCTAGTGACTTCAAACTTCATATATTTTTTCACCCAGTTAAGGCACTTTGATGATATTTTTTTCTATAAAATGACACCTGTTCTGTGACAAGGCGCTGTGTTGGGGTATGTGGCACTTTTGTGACAGTTCTAGTTACACAATGTTTTTTAAACTTATTATTATCCCCCGCCAAAGGCAGAGGGATACAGTTTTAGCGTTGTCTGTCCTTCCGTCCGTCTGTGTGTCTTTCTGGGACAATATCTCTAATACTATCGGACAGAATTTCGTGAACTTTATACAGGTATACAATAATCTATTCCGCCGATATACCTTTTTTTTCTTTTTTTTGATTCGATGAAAAATGGCCAACTGGGAGCGATTTTGAGTTTCGAGTGAATTTTTGATGCTTTGAATCTTATCTTCAAAACTGTACAGAGTTTTTACATTGAACTTGTCACATCTATCAACCACTGTTAGGAAATGCAGTACAACAACTTTCACTCAGATTGCCCATGCAACACCACAGTTATATACCTTGGTTTTTAGCTCCACTGGCCAAAGGCCAGCGGGCTTATGTCATGGCCTGTTGTCCGTCGTGCGTGCGTCCGTCCGTCTGTGCGTGCGTCCGTCCGTGCGTGCGTCCGTCCGTCCGTCCGTTAACTTTTTTTTAAAACGTCTTCTCTGAAACTACCCATCCAATTTTGATGAAACTTCACAGAAATGATCCTGCCATGGTCCTTTTCAGAATTTCTTGAAAGAATTTAATTCCTTCAAAAACTCTGGTTGCCATGGCAACAAAACTGAAAAATTTTGAAAATCTTTGAAAATCTTCTTGTCTGAAACCGTAAGGCCAAGGGCTACCAAATTTGGCATGTAGCTTTATCTAGTGGACCTCTACCAAGTTTCTTCAATTTATAGCCCTGGGGTCAAAATTGGCCCCGCCCCGGGGGTTACAAGTTATACATGGGCTTATTTAGGGAGAACTTTAAAATTCCTCTTCTACCTAGCCATAGGGCCTAGAGCTACCAAATTTGGCATGTAGCTTTATCTAGTGGACCTCTGCCAAGATTGTTCAAATTATAGCCCTGGGGTCAAATTAGGCCCTGCCCGGGGGTAACAAGTTTTACATGGGCTTATATAACAAGTTTTACATGGGCTTATATAGGGAGAACTTTAAAATTCTTCTTTGACCTAGCCATGGGGCCTAGGGTGACCAAATTTTGCATGTAGCTTTATCTAGTGGACCTGTACCAAGGGTGTCCAAATTATAGCCGAGGGTTAAATTTGACTTCGCTCCGGGGGGTAACATGTTTTACATGGGCGGGCTTATATAGGAAAATCTTTCGCATCTAGCTATAAGGGCTAGGGCTATCAAATTTTGCATTTAGCTTTATCTAGGGGGTCTCTATCAAGGGTGCCCAAATTGAGAAAAATTTGAAAATCTTCTTGTTTATAACATTCAAGAACTGAATTATTTGGTATGGAGCTTTATATTGTGGACCTCCACCAGGATTCAAATAATTATAGTTTTGCGATCAAAATTGGCTTTACCCATGGATCACAACTTTCTCGTAGGATTAGATAGAAAAATGTTTGCATGTCCTTGTGTTTGAAATCAATTTGCTGAATATTGTAATGTTTGGCTTGTAGTGTTTTTACTTAATAGCCAGTGGAGCGATACAGGGCCATCATGGCCCTCTTGTTTTATTATGCCGTATCATGGAAAAAGGGGGCTTGATGTATATTAACATTATAGACCAATATCTCTTTAACTACTGGACAAAATGTTATGAAACTTCATATCTATATTGTTTATCACAAGTCACAGACAATCATCAATTGTTTTTATTTAATGAAATCTTATGTCATGGAAAAAGGGAGTTTAATGTATAATTTCATCATAAACCAATGACCGTCTTTTCGTCAACTATACAGAGTTTTTATGTAGAACTACACCTATCAACCACCATTAGTTTCACCCAGATTAACCATGCAACGCCACAGTTATATACCCTTTTTCTTTTTTTTTTCTTTTTTTTTTTAAATATGCCGTGTCATGGAAAAAGGGGGCTTGATGTATATTTACATTACAGACCAATATCTCTTTAACTACAGGACAAAATGTGTTGAAACTTCATATTTTGTATTATATTGTTTATCACAAGTCAAAGACAATCATCAGTTGTTTTTAATTTAATGAAATCTTATGTCATGGAAAAATGGGGTTTAATACATAATTTTATCATGGACCAGTGACCGTCTGTTCGTCTGTCTTTCTTCTAAAATTTTCTGCTGAGCCCTGGTAGCTCAGTCGGTAGTGTGCAGAACTTGAGAACAGGGGGTCATGGGTTCGAACCCTGGCTTGGCCAATTTCTTTCGGAGGATTGATGATAGTCATTGCGACAGGATTCATTCTTCTCCCACTGCTGATCATTGTTTCGACGATGGTTGTGTGGGAAAGCAGCCAGTGGCTTGGAAAGAAAATTGTACGGAGTACTGGTGAAAGAGACTCCAGGAAAGCATGGATAGGTGCACTGGCCGCCGCAATATAACTGAAATAATGTTGAAAATGGTGTTAAACACCATACAATCAATCAATCAATCTAAAGTCTTCTAAAATCCTTGATGAAAACTGATAGAAATTCATACATGTGTTCCTTATGATGTCAGACGGTATTTATTTTTTTTGCTTTTTCAATATAATGCAGTGTCATAGAAAAAGGGGGCTTCATGTATATTTCCATTATGCATCAGTATCTCTTTAACTCAAAATCCTTGACGAAAATTGATGAAACTTCATCCTTATGATAGTCCACCAATATCGTTATTTTTGCTTTTTTGATTAAATGTTGTGTACGGAAAAAGGGGAATTGGTGTAGTTTTCCATTATGGACAATAACTTCAACTACTGGACAAAATTTTATGAAACTTCATATTTATATTGTTTATCATAAGCCACAGACAATAGTTATTTGTTTTTATTTCATGAAATGCCATGTCATGAAAAGAGGGGGCCCGGACAGATATCTTTTAAAGGCCTTGACAAAAATGATAAAACTTCATGCATGTCTTCCTTTGGATACTCCGTTGATACAATTCTTTTCTATATATATATGTAGTGCCGTTTCATGGAAAAAGGGGGCTTCATGTATATTTCCATTATTTGTTTTCATTTAATGAAATGCCATGTTATGGAAAAAGGGGACTTACTGTATAATCTCATTATGGACCAATAACAATAAGACCACATGTAGGTGCAAAACATAATACCGGTAATTATACCTCTTACATATTTTTTATTTAGTGAAATGCTGTACCATGAAAAAAGGGGGCTTAATTTATAATTTCATCATGGACCAATAACAAAAAGGCCACATGTACATGCAAAACACAATACCTCTAATATGTTTGTATCAAAAAAAGTCTTTTTGGGCGGGGGATATCATTTCAAAGAAATTGCTTGTTAATTTTGAACTCATTGTGTGCAGATGTTTGCAGTTTGGAAGATTCTCGAATAATTTCACTTCCAAAGGACAAAATTTCTGTCTGATCCAAGTTTGAAAGGAATTGCAGACAGCAAGTTAATACTTAAATGGTGGGATTTGCTTTTGAAAATACAGAAAAGATTGTGGGAAAAGAAGAAAATGCTGGTCACCAACATTTTAACCTTTAAACACAATGTTTTCGAAAGGTTTCATTCTCGGGGTCGTTAAATCTCTGGAATGTGTGGTAAAGGGTAAAGGAAAATCATTTCACAAGACTTGGAAAATATATCTGTGTGAAATATAAATGATCAACTTAAACATGATTTGAGTATTTTTAAAATATGAATACTAGTGAAAGAATTATGGGAATAGGAGAAATGGCTCATTACGAACAATTTCTCTGATTGATAAATACGCAGTAACAGATAAAGTTTTCTTTTGATTAATATCAATATGAGCCATGCTTTTGCAAAAGGGGATTTAATGTATCTCTGAAAAGCATGATACCAAGTAAGACATCATTTTGTTTATGGATCCATAAAACCTCCTGAATCAGGAGGTACATTGGTCATATGACACGCTGAAAATTGATCAGTAACAAAAAGTTTCAACCCAGGTCCGCCTGCACATGCTGACCTGAGCCATTTTTTTTAGCTCACCTGAGCACGAAGTGCTCAGGATGAGCTATTGTGATCACTCACCGTCCGTCGGCGTCCGTCCGTCCGTTCACATTTTTTGTTTACACTCTAGCATCTACAAATATTAACCAATCAGCACCAAACTTGGTCAAAATATATATGACCATAAGATCTGGGATGAGTTCGATAATGGGTCTAATCGGACCAGAACGACAAGTTATTTGCCCTTGAATTAGAAAATTTGCTATATTTGACTTTGTTTACACTCTAGCATCTACAATTATTAACCAATCAGCACCAAACTTGGTCAAAATATATATGACTACAAGATCTCGGATGAGTTCGATAATGGGTCTAATCGGACCAGAACGACTTGAGTTATTTGCCCTTGAATTAGAAAAATTGCTATATTTGACTTTGTTTACACTCTAGCATCTACAATTTTTAACCAATCAGCATCAAACTTGGTCAAAATATATATGACTACAAGATCTCGGATGAGTTTGATAATGGGTCTAATCGGACCAGAACGACTGGAGTTATTTGCCCTTGAATTAGAAAAATTGCTATATTTGACTTTGTTTACACTCTAGCATCTACAAATATCAACCAATCAGCACCAAACTTGGTCAAGATATATATGACCATAAGATCTGGGATGAGTTCGATTATGGGTCTAATCGGACCAGAACAACTGGAGTTATTTGCCCTTGAATTAGAAAAATTGCTATATTTGACTTTGTTTACACTCTAGCATCTACAATTATTAACCAATCAGCATCAAACTTGGTCAAAGTATATATGACCATAAGATCTCGGTTGAGTATGATTATGGGTCTAATCGGACCAGAACAACTGGAGTTATTTGCCCTTGAATTAGAAAGTTCTATAGAATAGTTCTTTGTCCGGAGCATAACTTTGTCATCTCCAGTTCGATTGACTTGAAACTTGGCATTTGTGTTTGTTGCAATAATACGGAGTGCAGTGTGAAAGAACCATAACTCTACCTCATACTGTCTATGAGTTATTTCCCTTTGATCGTCATTTTTACAGCATTTTCTGCTTGTCCGGAATATAACTTTGTCATCTCTAGCCTGAACATCTTCAAATTTGGTATGCATGATTGTTGAAAAATTACGGAGTGCAGTGCACAAGAACCATAACTCTTCCTAGCACCAATTTTGACTTATTCCTCCTTTGATCTTCATTTTTACAGCATTTCTTGCTTGTGCGGAGCATAACTTTGTCATCTTAAGTAGGAATGACTTGAAATATGGTATGCTTATTTGTTGCAATATTTGGAAGTGCAGTGCACAAGAATTGTAACTCTACCTCATGCTGTCTTTGAGTTATTTCCTTTTGATCGTCATTTTTACAGCATTTAGTGCTTGTTCGGAATATAACTTTGTCGTCTCAAGTCAGAACGACTTCAAACTTGGTATGCATGTTTGTTGCAATATTACGGAGTACAGTGCGCAAGAACAATCTACCTAGCGTGGATTTTGAGTAATTCCACTTTGATCTTCATTTTTATATGCCCATCAAAGACGGGACGTATTATGGGATCACCCATGGCGTAGGGGTGGGCGGGCATCCAAGCGGGTGGGCGGCATCCAGTTTTTTGTCCGGAGCATAACTTTGTCATCTCCAGCCCGATTGACTTGAGACTTGGCATTTGTGTTTGTTGCAATAATATGGACTGCATTGCAAAAGAACAGTAACTCTACCTCGTGCTGTCTTTGAGTTATTTCCCTTTGATCGTCATTTTTACAGCATTTTCTGCTTGTCTGGAGCATAACTTTGTCATCTCCAGTCCGAGTGACTTGAAACTTGGCATTTGTGTTTGTTGCAATAATATGGAGTGCAGTGCGAAAGAACCATAACTCTCCCTCGTGCTGTCTTTGAGTTATTTCCCATTGATTGTCATTTTTACAGCATTTTCTGCTTGTCCGGAATATAACTTTGTCATTTTTAGTCTGAACTTCTTCAAATTTGGTATGCATGATTGTTGAAAAATTATGGAGCGCAGTGCACAAGAACCATAACTCTTCCTAGCACCAATTTTGAGTTATTTCTCCTTTGATCTTCATTTTTATAGCATTTCTTGCTTGTGCGGAGCAAAACTTTGTCATCTTAAAAAGGAATGACTTGAAATATGGTATGCTTATTTGTTGCAATATTTGGAAGTGCAGTGCACAAGAACTGTAACTCTACCTTGTGCTGTCTTTAGTTATTTCCCTTTGATCGTCATTTTCACAGCATTTAGTGCTTTTCCGGAACATAACTTTGTCATCTCAAGTCAGAACGACTTCAAACTTGGTATGCATGTTTGTTGCAATATTACGTAGTACAGTGCACAAGAACAATAACTCTACCTAGCATGGATTTTGAGTAATTCCACTTTGATCTTCATTTTTACAGTCCTGTTCTTTGTCCGGAGCTTAACTTTGTCATCTCTAGTCCGATTGACTTGAAACTTGGCATTTGTGTTTGTTGCACTAATACGGAGTGTAGTGCGAAAGAACCATAACTCTACCTCATGCTGTCTTTGAGTTATTTCCCTTTTATCGTCATTTTTACAGCATTTTCTGCTTGTCCGGAATATAACTTTGTCATCTCTTGTCTGAACATCTTCAAATTTGGTATGCATGATTGTTGAAAAATTACGAAGTGCAGTGCACAAGAACTATAACTCTTCCTGGCACCAATTTTGACTTATTCCCCCTTTGATCTTCATTTTTATAGCATTTCTTGCTTGTGCGGAGCATAACTTTGTCATCTTAAGTAGGAATGACTTGAAATATGGTATGCTTATTTGTTGCAATATTTGGAAGTGCAGTGCTCAAGAATTGCAACTCTACCTCTTGCTGTCTTTGAATTATTTCCCTTTGATCGTCATTTTTACAGCATTTAGTGCTTGTCCAGAATATAACTTTGTCATCTCAAGTCAGAACGACTTCAAACTTGGTATGCATGTTTGTTGCAATATTACGGAGTACAGTGCACAAGAACAATAACTCTACCTAGCACGGATTTTGAGTAATTCCACTTTGATCGTCATTTTTACAGTATTTCTTGCTTGTCCGGAATGTAACTTTGTCACCTCAAGTCAAATTGACTTGAGACTTGGTAAACATGTTTGTTGCAGTTATGAAAAGTGCAATGCACTGGAGCCGTAACCTTACCTAATGCCCTTTTGGAATTATTCCCTATTCATTATTTTTTTTTCCCAGCTTTTCATGCTTCTCTACAATATAACTTTGTCATTTCATGTTGGAATGACCTGAAACTTTATATGCATGTTTCCTTAACATTAGAGGAGACATTCATTCCTATTTCAATCACTTACATGATTTCTGCTGCACTAGTATTTTCCTCTACCTGCCCTTTACGATTATTATCCCCCCTCGACAACTGGCGGTGGGACGGGCGTATCTTGCAACAATTTGCCGCTCTTGTTACAGTATTTCTTGCTTGTCCGGAATGGAACTTTGAAGTCTCAAGTCACATTGACTTGAGACTTAGTAAACATGTTTGTTGCATTACCTGCCCTTTGCAATTAATATACCTCCTCGACAACTGGCGGTGGGATGGGCATATCTTGTGACAATTTGCCGCTCTTGTTTCATTATCATTTGTCCTTGAACCTCAGTATTTGGTATTTATCTTCATTCTAGACCTTTATTGCTCAGTACTCAGGTGAGCGATATAGGACCATCATGGTCCTCTTGTTTTTTTTTGTAAATGCATTAAAACTCGTTTTTAGAGAGCATGGCTCATATTTTATTTAACCCTTTACCACACAATTTCGATTTTAAACGACCTTGAGAAGTAGGCCTTTTGAAAACATGGTGGGAAAAGGAGAAAATGCTGGTAACCAGCATTTTCTCCTTTTCCCACAATGTTTCTAGACTATCTGATACAAGTCCCATTAATTGTGCCATATAAATTTTGTCGTCTGCAAATACTATTGAATTAGACCATTGTAAAATATTGCCGTTTGGGAAAGAGTTAATTGTGCCATTATTGTAGGGCATACACAGAGCCCGCCAATTCCTAACAAGAATTATCATGACGGTGTTGTTGGAAATGGTGAGTCGGTACCTTTAATGGATGACAAGGTATCCTATGAATCAGAAGAACCTGATGAAACGATTTATACAAATTTGGACACCAGAATTCTGGTCAGTAGTTTCACGGAAAATCTCCAACAACTAAAAGCAAATGATCCTTACTGGTACAGAGACGAGTTTGGGGTAAGATTTTGTTCAGTCCTGCACCATACCTCATTTATGTTCATTTCTGCAGCTGACCCTGGTATAGTAGTTGGTAATGAACATGAACGTATTAGCCCTTTACCACTTGATCCCAACTTCTAACAACCCTGAGAAAGAAAGCTTTTGAAAACAATTTGTGGGAAAAGGAGAAAATGCTGGTAACCAGCATTTTCTCCTTTTTATACGCCCGTCGAAGACGGGACATATTATGGGATCATCCGTGGGGGCGGGCGGGCGGAATGGCGGGCGGCGTCCCCATTCTTTGTCCGGAGCATATCTCCAAAACTATGCTAGCTACGGTTATGAAACTTCATGGGTGGATAGATCTCATCAAGGGGGAGTGCAGTGCACAGGAATCATAACTCTTGCTTCCTTAATTTTTGAGTTATTGCCCTTTGTTGTTTTTCATACTTGAATTTTGTCCGGAGCATATCTCCAAGACTATACTAGCTAAGGTTATGAAACTTCATGGGTGGATAGATCTTATCAAGGGGGAGTGCAGTGCACAGGAATCATAACACTTGCTTACTTGATTTTTGAGTTATTTCCCTTTGTTTATATTCATACTTGAATTTTGTCCAAAGCATATCTCCAAAACTATGCTAGCTACGGTTATGAAACTTCATGGGTGGATAGATCTCATTAAGGGGGAGTGCAGTGCGAAAGAACCATAACTCTACCTCGTGCTGTCTTTGAGTTATTTCCCTTTGATCGTCATTTTTACAGCATTTTCTGCTTGTCCGGAGCATAACTTTGTCATCTCCAGTCCGATTGACTTGAAACATGGAATGTGTGTTTGTTGCAATAATACGGAGTGCAGTGCGAAAGAATCATAACTCTACCTTGTGCTGTCTTTGAGTTATTACCCTTTGATCGTCATTTTTACAGCATTTTCTGCTTGTCCGGAGCATAACTTTGTCATCTCCAGTCCGATTGACTTGAAACTTGGCATGTGTGTTTGTTGCAATAATACGGAATGCAGTGCAAAAGAACCATAACTCTACCTCGTGCTGTCTTTGAGTTATTTCCCTTTGATCGTCATTTTTACAGCATTTTCTGCTTGTCTGGAGCATAATTTTGTCATCTCCAGTCCGATTGACTGGAAACTTGGCATGTGTGTTAGTTGCAATAATACGGATTGCAGTGCAAAAGAACCATAACTCTACCTCATGCTGTCTTTGAGTTATTTCCCTTTGATCGTCATTTTTACAGCATTTTCTGCTTGTCTGGAGCATAATTCTGTCATCTCCAGTCCGATTGACTTGAAACTTGGTATGCATGTTTGTTGCAATATTACGGAGTACAGTGCGCAAGAACAATAACTCTACCTAGTGCGGATTTCGAGTAATTCCACTTTGATCTTCATTTTTACAGTATTTCTTGCTTGTCTGGAACGGAACTTTGTCACCTCAAGTCAAAATGACTTGACACTTGGTAAACGTGTTTGTTGCATTACCTGCCCTTTACAGTTATTATACCCCCTTGAAAACTGACGGTGGGACGGGCGTATCTTGCGACAATTTGCCGCTCTTGTTCCACAATGTTTTCTGTTCTATCAGGGACTCATTTTGTCATTTAACCTATCTTTAAATTGTTGTCTGAAAATGCTGTCAATTCGGACTGGTCTAACATTTTGTCACCTGGTAAAGAGTTAACATGGGGGTTTATGATCAAATTGAATTTAAGGCGTTCTCATTCAGAGGAGTGATGATAGTCATTCCATCTGAATTCATAATCCCCCCTCTCTCTCACTTTATCCCTCTCTCTCTCTTTCCCTCTCTCTCTCTGTTGATTGATTTGGAAAAGCAGTCATTTGTTTAAAATAAGCGTTGTTCAAAGAAATGGTTGGTATAATGCATCACAAAGATTAATTGAACCTCATTTTGCCAAGCCCTTCTTTTATATTTTACTAGTATATTTTAAAGATCATCTCCTATAAAATTCATTCCTTAAACATTTTCAGTCCAATACTCATGAAAGTTTGTCAGAATGTTTGTCTTGATACATGTATCTCAGATGACTTGGAAAATAAGTCACTGTGTCAAACCATAGAAAATACATTGTCCACACACTAAAGGGCACATTTTTAATCTAATACTCATGAAAACTGGTCAGAATCTTTTTCTTGATGATACCTTGGTAAAGTTTAAAAATGTGTCACTAACTGTATGTTTACACTATGTTCCCGGCGACCACGGCAGCCCAAAACGTAGCACGCCATAGGATTTTGGTCAGTTTTGTCTTGGTATTCAAGTTCTGTTAGGTCTCGTTATGTTTTCGCACAGTCTATCAAGGTATCCGTGACAAACCGTTGGTAGAAACAAGCTGCTGAACCCCGGAGGCCTGACGTTTTAACCCACGGTCTGTTACGGACGTTTGTACGTTTCCTCCCGGCCTGCCACGTTCTGATGGGACCTGTCACATTTTGTTACGTTCCAATCAAGGTTTGCCATGTCTATCAAGTTCTGTCAAGGCCCACTACGGTTAACCGTGACTGCCGGGAAGGGGAGGTACAAAAAGCTGCAACAAAAAGCTGCAACAATCAGAGTATTCTGAACTTTCGATGAGAAAACATGAATGTCCATGACGAAGATGATTTTGTATTTGTATGTTTGCTGGGCACATACATTCAGTCTTTGTGGCAGCAAGGATGCCAGCAGCAGCTGCAGAGGGAGTTGGTCAGTGTTGTGCAGGAAGGCAGAAGGCGAAGGAGGCGGGCAAGAAGACCAAGGTCAATGTGGGTGTGACCATGGTTATCAGAAGAACGACGACAGCAAGTGGAGCACTACTCAACATTTATAACAAGAGAGCTATGAACGGAAGACGTAAATGCCTTTCAGAACTATCTGCCGGGTTGGGCGTTTTATACTTCTTGTGCGACCGTGCGCACCATGCCATACCGTAGTAGAACTTGAAATAAACCGTAACATGCCGGGACGTACTGTGATTGAACGTGACGAAACGGCTAACATACTCCTTAGCTCGCCGTGAGGTGCGTGAGAAATCGTGCCAAACCCGGATAAAACGCGCAGCTACCCTAAAGCAGCCACAGCTAAACGGGAACTAAACGTGACAGACAGTAACGCAACTTCATAGGATCGTAAGTTGCCGGGTGATGCTGTTGCTTCCCGTCCCGCTACGGACACTGTCCAAGTTTTGTTACGGTCTGTAACGTACTGTCACGTTTCGTTGCGTTCACCCCGTTTTACTACGGTCTTTAAAGTAGGTCATCTGCGCCATGGCAGATGTTTTGACAGTTTAAACATTTGCCCCAGCAGCCCCAGCAATCACGGCTAGTTACGTTTGTCGATCCAGTTCCCCTACGTTTTCTCACGGTCACCCCGTTTCGTCCACGGTGGCTTGAAATGTGGCTGCCGTGGCCGCCGGGAACATAGTGTAAATGGGGGGTTAGGGTAAAAAGGTAGGTCACAGAATCAAATCTTTGAAAACCTTGTGTATGCTCTACAGGCCACATTTCCAGTCAAATGCGCATGCAAATTGGTCAGAATGTTTTTCTTGATGACAGATCAACAGAATTAAAAAATCAGTGAACTTGAGTGAAAAAGTGGCTCACTGGGTAAAATATTTGAAAAACCCTCTGTACCCTTTTGAGGCACAATTTGAGTCCAATACTCATAAAAGTTGGTCAAAATATTTGTCTTAATAATATCTCTAGCAAGTGTGTAAATGGGCCAACTTGAGTCAAAAAGTAGGTCACTGAATAAAATTTTTGAAGGACATTGTGGCCAGATTTTAATCCAATAGTCTTTAAGTTGGTCAGAATGCTTCTCTTGATGATATCTCAGACAACTTTGAAAATTGGTGAAAAATTAGGTAGGTGGATCAAATCTTTAAAAGACGAAGTGTACATCATAAAGGCCACATTTTTGGTCTGATCTTTGTGGCAGTTTGTCAGAATGTTTAGACATCTCAAACAAGTTTGAAAATAGTTAGTTTTGGGTTAAAAAGGTAGTTCAATAGATCAAACTTTTGAAAAATCTTGCGTATATCCTAGAGTCACATTTTCAATGCTATGAAAACTGGTTAGAATGTTTTACTTGATGATAACTCAATTGAGACTTTCAAAGGTTCACTTAGAAAGAAAAAGTAGATCACTGGATCAAATCTTTGAAAAATCTTGTGTACATTCTAGATGCCACATTTTCAGTCCAATGCTTTTTAAAATAGGTCAGAAAATTTGTCTTTATGAAATCTCAGACTTGTTTGTAAATGGGTTATTTTTGTTCAAAAAGTAGGTCACCAGAATAAATCGTTAAAAAATTTTTTTACTCTGTAAAGGCTACATTTTCCTTTCAACTTTCATGAAAGTCGGCAGAATGTTTGTTTTAATGATATCTCGGACAAGTTC
This sequence comes from Hippopus hippopus, assembly GCA_946811185.2. Lineage (NCBI taxonomy): Eukaryota > Metazoa > Mollusca > Bivalvia > Cardiida > Cardiidae > Hippopus > Hippopus hippopus. The sequence goes on along the minus strand of OX328099.1, from coordinate 46,543,579 downwards.
CAAATTGGTTGCATTGGGTCAAAAAGTAGGCCACAGAGACAAATCTTTGAAAAAGCTTTGTGTACACTCTAGAGGTCATATTTTCAGTGCTATACTCATGAGAGTTAGTCTGAATGTTTGTCTTGTTGATACCTCAAGCAATTTTCAAAATTTGTTACATCAGCCAAAAAAAAGTTCACTTAGAAAAATCTTTTCAAAATCTTTTGTACTCCCCCCCTCCCCAGGCCAATTTTTCAGTTTGATGCTCATCAAGCTTGGTCAGAATGTTTCTCTTGATGATAATATAAGGAATTTTTGAAAATGCATCAGCCTGGTATAAAACTAGGTTACATGGTCAATTCCAGAAGAAAAAAATGACTTTGTACATGTATTTTGTTCTTAAAGGTAAACAGGCTCAGATGAGCATTTTCAGGGCCATCATGGCCCATATGGTGGCCCTTTTGTTAGCTCACCTGAGCACAAAGTGCTCATGGTGAACTATTGTGATCGTGCTGTGTCCGTCGTCAACTTTTACCTTGTGTACACTCTAGAGGCCACATTTTCTGTCCGATACTCATGAAATTTGGTCAAAATGTTTGTCTTAATAATATCTCAGCCGAGTTCGAAAATGGGTCAGGTCGGGTCAAAAACTAGGTCAGTAGGTCAAATCTTAGCAACACCTTGTGTACACTCCAGAGGCCACATTTTCAGTCCAATGCTCTTGAAAGTTGGTCAGAATGTTTGTCTTGATGATATCTCGGATGAGTTTGAAAATGGGTTAGGTCAGGTCAAAAATTAGGTCACTGGGTCATATCTTAGAAAAACCTTGTGTACGCTCCAGAAGCCACATTTTCTGTCCAATACTCTTGAAAGTTGGTGAGAATGTTTGTCTTGGTGATATCTCAGACGAGTTCGAAAATGGGCCATGTCAGGTCAAAAAACTAGGTCACTAGGTCGAATCTTAGAAAAACCTTGTGTACACTTCAGAGGCCACATTTTTAGTCTAATGCTTTTGAAAGTTGGTCAGAATGTTTGTCATGATGATAGCTTGGACGACATTGAAAACGGGTCATGTCAGGTCAAAAACTAGGTCAATGGGTGAAATCTTAGAAAAACCTTGTAAACGCTCTAGAGGCCACATTTTCAGTCCAGTAATCTTGAAATTCGGTCAGAATGTTTGTCTTAATAATATCTTATACTAGTATGAAAATGGGTCATGTTGGATAAAAAACAAGGTCACTAGGTCAAATCTCGGAAAAACATTTGTGCACCCTACAGGCCACATTTTCTCTCAAATACTTATGAAAGTTTGTCAGAATGTCTGTCTGGATAACTTTTACATGTCAAGTAGGCCATTGAGACGAATTCTAGAAAAACCTTGTGCACTCTAGAGGCCATATTTGTAAGTCCAATACTTATGAGTGTTTGTCAGAATGTTTGTCTTAATATCTCTGAAGAGATTGGAAATGGGTCATGTTTGATCAAAAGGCTCAGGTGAGTGACTTCAGGGCCATCATGGCCCTCTTGTTAAAACTATCATAAAAACCATAGTAATTTATTGTAATGTCAGGGAAGCTTTGTGTAATTTTTTGATCATAGAAAATACACAGGTTATAAAAACTTATTCTTGCATAGAAACATAAGTGCATGCCGGTTTAAAGGCTGTGCTTTAACAGCTTTATTTATGCATGTACAATGGTATTCACATGATTATAGTACGACACTACAATCTACATAAATGACAAGCTTTGCTCCAGTCTGGGGTAAAAGGTAACAGAGCAAAAGAAGGGAGGAAAATTTGTAAAAAATATTTATATACCCACAGAATATTATTAGTTAAAAATGTACATGAAAATCTAATAATAAAACCATACAGAAATCAACTTTTTTGCCATATTGATTACCACAGAGTTAGATTAATGCGACCTTGCATTGACAAGACTGAATTTTTATCACAGAGTACACATATGCAAACACAACCAACAAATCCTTTCTTGTGATATTTTTCCAATAATTTGATGATGTCATCACAGTGATGTCATTTTTTGACTTCAATCAAGATCTGATTAAGATTTGTCTTTTGGAGAACTTGGGCTGTATCCACTAACCATTTTTAAATAGACTTCAGCCCTAGCCTAGTACTTGTAAAACCCAGGAAATACATTGATATGTGAGCTGTCATGGTGATATGGCTGAAGTAATGTTGAAAGCTGCGTATAACACTATTCAATCAATCAGTCATTAAATAGACTTCCTAGTCTTACTCTAGATTTACAAAGAAACAAATTGTCTGATCGGTGTAGCCAATCAAAAGTTGGGTTACTTTCAAATAAAGAGAATTCTTGAGAACTTGTATGAGAATGTTATTAAGAATCGTTGGTGAAAATTGGTCCCAAGTGTAAACGAACAACAGAGTTAAGACTATTAACCTCACAGCATAATTTTAGTGTGTGAGTGAGTCAAGATTTGTTGAGACCATAACTTCTCCATTTATAGATGGACTTCTAAATAATATGGCATAATTTTTCTTCTTCATGAATAGAAGTGCCATTTGAAACATTTTTCCAGGTAGGTCCAAGGTCAAGGTCACATGAAGGTCAAATTATAAAATTGTCATAAATGGAGTTTCCCTGAGCCACAACTTCTACATTTATAGATGCATTCAAAGATAGTTTTGCACAATTATTCTGCTTTACAAGTACCAGTGCTATTTGTATCATTTGTTCAGGTAGGTCCTAGGTCAAGGTCACACTTTAAAGTCAAATGATAAAATTGTCATACTTAGGGCTTGTGTGAGCTACAACCTCTACACTAATTGATGGGTTTAAAAGCAATTTTACACAATTTTTCTCCTGTACCAGAAGAAGTTCCATTTGAATCATTTGTTATGTTGGTCCCAAGGTCAAGGTCACACAGAAAGGTCAAATGATAAAATTGTAATTAATAGAGCATGTCTGAGTCACAAATTCTACATTTTAAATGGATTTCAGAATAATTTGGCACAATTATTCTTATTCATGACTAGATGTGCCATTTAAGATATTTGATCAAATATGTCCAGGTCAAGGTTACACTTTGAGATCAAATGATAAAATTATCATAAATAGAACTTTTCCAAGCCATCACTTCTATGCATATGGATAGACTTCTAAATAAATTTGCACAGTTTTTCTCCTTTATGAGTAGATGTGCCATTCCAAAAATTTGTTCAAGTAGGTCCATGGTCAAGTTCATACTTGATGGTCAAATGATAAAATTTTTGTCAACTTTTGTACTCATTGAGTAGTAAGTGTATCTCTTAAAGGCCCAGTAAAGGCCAAAATATCAAAGCAGGTGTCATAATACATTTAAATCTAAATCATACCATTTTAAGGTATGGAAAATATTATGGAGATGACAGTCTGTTGATGTGTGGTCTGGCCATATGTTAGTCACTAGCAGAAAAAAAGAATCTTAAAATCAGGCAAAAAGTAAAAAGACATAACTACGTGGCAGGTTTTAACCTAGTTTTGAAATTAATTTCTCTGTCAGCAACTAACACTTGGACCAACCGTACAATGACAGTTGTCATCTTCACAATAATTTCCATACTTTTAAATGGTATAATATAAATTCAAATGCATTTAAACACCGACTTTGTTTACATTTGGCCTTTATTGTTACTTTAATTATTCACTTCAGTAGTCTTGTTCATTAGCAGGGAATACTCCTGTCCTCATGTAAATTTGAAAACAAACGGATTTGAAATTAAGATATATGTGCATTGAGTGATTGGTTACTTTTTTTCCAAGTGCAGCTTACTAGGCTCTTTACTAACTCCCCTATGGCAGGCTGGACATGTTGCCTCCGGGTAATCTTCTAGTTGTTTATGAACAGCAAAAATGGATGATTTTTATGCAAGAATGTCAGTAAAGTAGTTTTTTTTTTTTTCATGGATTGCAAGTTGCCAGGTCCTTTGAAAAGTGTAATAACCCTTGCCTTTGGCTCAGGCTCCAATACCTACCTAGGGACCTGGCTAATGTTAATGCACAGAAAACCATACTTGGTCCCTATATTTTACTTGCTTTGATTCCCATTATTGAGGTTTAAATATAGAAACAATTTGTCTTTCACAGAAGCTTCCAAAGGGCCTGTTGAAAAGTTGCAGTGTTGCCAAAAGCCAGGAGAACAAAGGGAAATGCAGATATCAGAATCTCTATCCATGTAAGTGTATCATACCTAATTTTATTCGATATTTAGTTAGACTCTATACCACACAATCCGGAGTTTTAATGATCCTTGCGAAAAGCTTTTGAAAACTTTGAGAGAATCCTGATAACCAGTACTTTCTCCTCTTTCCACAATATTTTCTACCCTATCAATGACAAATTGCATGTTTTGAGCAACATTTATTTTGTTGTCTGCAAATGCTTTCAATTTGGAGGTGTCTAAAATTTTGTCATGTGATAAAGAATTAAGTTCCTCAGAATGCAACAAAATTTAGAGTTGTTCAGCTTGAAAGTATTTGCAGACGACAAATTGCATGAGGCTGAAATGACTAGATTTTGTATGTGAAAGGTTAGAAAACATAGTGGGAAATAGAGAAGGCAAGGCTTAAAGAGTTTTTCTCCTTCTTTGTAAGATCTTTGCATTGATTTAAACTTTATATACTCTTTCTACACTTGTTTTTGAATCTGGTTTTGTAGAAAATTTTTGTTTAGTATTTAATGTTTTTTTCAACATTAAATAAGTTATATTGCGGCAACCAGTCCACCAATCCATGCTTTCCTGAAGTTTATTTTACTGGTACTTCACACAATATTCTTCCCAAGCCTTTAAGTGCTTTTCCACATAACCATCATTGAAACAATGATCTGCGATGAGAGAGGATGAATCCTGTCACAATGACTATCATCAATCCTTTGAAAGAAATCAGCAAAGGGTAAGATTTGAACCTGTGACCTCCTTGTTTCAAGTCCTGTGTGTTACCAACTGAGCTACCAGACTTGATCTTTTGGAGAAATGTGATCTAACTCTTTACCATACAACAAAAAATGTAGACTTGTCCAAATTTAAAGCATTTGCAGATGAGAAAATAGATGTAACTAAAAAACTAAAATTTGTCTTGGGAAGGGTAGAAAACATTGTGGGAAAAGGAGAAAATGCTGGTTACCAGGAAAAATGCTGGTTACCAGCATTTTGTCTCTTAACCATAATGTTTTTAAAAGCTTTCTTTCTCAGGGTCGTTAAAATTTGGGATTGAGTGCTAAAGGGTTAAACATGGAAAAAATAAAGAAGTTAAGGGAGAGTGAAAGACAGTAAATAAGCCATGCTCTATGAAAGGGGTGTTTAATGCATCTGTGAAAAGTGTGGACCCATGTCAGCCTACAGAGGCTTACTAGGGTCAAATATTTTTGCTAGCTGTAAATTTTTTGCATGTCCAAGGACAATTTTATCCCTTGATTCAGTAGGTTGTTAGATAAATGGATTTTATATATGGATACATAATTATGGGATAACTTGCTTGGTATAATGCATCATGGAGATGCTTCAACCCCATTTTGCCAAAGCCCTGCTCAATTATAAGTAATGTCCATCTACCCGAAGTTTGTCTTGTAATTGTGTATTCCTCATTATGGCTAGGTTTTGTGTAATTGCTAGCCATACAGATTTCAGTAAAATGATTAATTGATAACCATAGCCCTAGTTCAGCTAAAAATGTTTAGCTAGCAGTAAGTGTTGGAGATTTGGTGACAAGTTCTTGGACCAACTTAAAGACTGGAATCCTGTCAGACTATTGTAGTATAGTGGCATGATTTTACAGCAACATAACTGACTGTCATGTCAGAGACTTTTCAGGATTAGAACAAAATGTAAGAAAAGATTTTAAAGATGACTTATATCTTTCAGAAAAAGTTACAAGAAATTTTGTCAGTATAAACACTCTCTCTTAAAAACATGCACACCATCTTGTATTTATTGCATTTCATAAAGTAAAGAGCAGTGAGATAATTGTTTACATGCAGATAATTAGTTCACTAAGTAGTTTACAAGAAAATTCTGTCTTTTAAAATAGGTTACCCTGGTACCTGTAGAAAATAGGTAGGTCGACAATACACAATACCATTGTGTACAGGCAGGGCTTTGTTCCTTTCTTTTCAGATGATGACAATAGAGTAGTACTTGAGCCAGAAAGTAACAATGGCTCAGATTTTATAAACGCTTCATATGTAAATGTAAGTAGATATGATTGGCCTGAAAAAGATTAGTTGTGCAATATCTTACATTAAATACAACTGGTAATCTTTAACCATGATATACCTTACAAGCACTTTTTTTATACCCCCACAACGAAGGGGAGGGGGGTATACTGGAATTGCCATGGCTGTCTGTCCGTCTGTCCGTAGACACAAATTTGTCCACCGAAATACGCCTACAGTTTTTCAGGTACTGAACTCAAATTTACACACAATGTTCCTACATATATGAAGTTGTGCATGTGCAATTTTTATGCCCCTGCTGTGACGTGTTTGCAGAATTTTGCAACTCTTACTTTTGTACTAAACCATTCTACATTCTGTGACAAGGAGCTGTTTTGTGACAAAGAGCTGGTGGGGGGGTATGATCACGTTTAGTGATAGCTCTAGTTCTTTGGGGCCTTTATTTCGCTTTTTCTGTGGTCAGGGACAGCACTGTAAAATACACGAAAAATTAACCCAAATATGGAAGTCGTTGTTTTCATTATATTGTTGATGTTTCTTTTTGGATCCTGTATAAACTTGAATCCATTATATTGGTATCATCCTTTTACTGTTACTTTATGGTATGTCACTGTATGCATAGTGAAAATTTGAATATCGCTCAGTATAATTTAGTTTCTATACCATGAAAGCCAATTTGAATGCTTTGATTGAGCTAAATTTGTACAGGTGTGACTGATTGTTTTCAGTTTGACAGGTAGATTTCTCGGGTGTTTTTCTTTCACACTTACCTGTATAAAATTTTGCCTATGGGTAGAACGAGCGTAATTCTATCGGTATAAAGTTGAAAAGATTTTCAGGCTACCGCTTAAACATCGTGGAAAGAGAACTAATTTTTTTTTCGACGTTTTCTGTTACACTTTTAACACGTTACCCGAAGACAAAATTCTAGACTGGTTCAAATTGAAGCCCTTGCATGTGACAAACTAGATTCGGCCCAAATGGCAGTATTTCCCTATCGATTGAAAGCATTGTGTTTTTTTCATTCGTTAGATATCAACATGCATGTATGATTAAAAGCAGTGCTGATTTTAGTTCTATTCTGTGTTTGCTTGCTGTATTCATGAACACTGGGGTCAGCTAGGTCAACATGTAAAACTGTTTCATCGTGAAGACAAACAGGTGAATAATAGACAAAATATGTCGATGTAAAGACGAAATTTGTCTTCTTAGCAAAACTTTTGGTCATATATAAACTCATACGTGTCTTTCTTTGCGAAACATTTCACTGAGTATACATAATTCTGTTTGTTTTTGTAGCGCATCGTTGTATGCGATGACCTTGTTTGCCATAAAATGATAATGACCATGAAGATAGTATTAATTACACAAAGTTATTATGATATTTATACTGAACCAAACCGGAAGTAGATAAGATTGTATACAAAGCGTAGAAATTAAATCCATCTGATGACCAAACTAACAAGCACAGAAAAAAAGTCCACAAGAATTTAAGACCCCTGTTTTAGCAATAAAATGCAAAATTTGGAGCCCGCTGAAAAAAATGCTTATATGGTACTTCGTTTCTTTTCTTATTGTTCAGATTCCAGAGTCTTATTGTATGATTCTTTATCAGAACTTTTCACCAGACATCAAACTTTCAGAGAGTTCTCTTTACATTTTACAGGGAAATAGGAACATTTTACGTTCTATTGATATTTCCAGGGATTCAGGAAACCTCAAGCTTTTATCGCCTCTCAAGGCCCAGTAGATTTAAATGTGAATGATTTTTGGAGGATGATATTTCAACAAGATTGTGGAAAGATTGTGATGCTTACCAAGTTAGTTGAAGAATGCAAGGTAAGTATTTCTTTTCACTGTATTGTATGAAATCGTAGAGTGCCAAATAAACCAGACAGACATGGTCAATTTGGAGTTGACCCGAAAAGTGTTTATCCGTGGTATCATTTATTAACCCTATACCGCACAATGCTGACTTTTAACGACCCTGAGAAAGAAGCCTTATGAAAACATTACGAGAAAAGGAGAAAATGCTGGTAACCAGCATTTACTCCTTTTCCCACAATGTTTTCTGCCCAGTCAAAGAAAAATTGCACTATTTGAGCCACATCGATATTGTCGTCTGCAAATGCTCTCAATTTGGACAAGGCTAAAATTTTGTCGTTTGGTAAAGGGTTAATTGTTCTCTCAATCTGTGACAAAATGAAATATGAAAATCAGATCATTAATGAAGTATCAATGATCATGATCAGATTTCACAAAACAGGTAATCTGATTTTTAACCCTGTACCACACAATCTTGAGTTTTAATGATGCTGACAAAGAGAGCCTTTGAAACCATTGGGGGAAAAGGAGAAAATGCTGGCAACCAGCATTTTCTCCTTTTCCCAAAATGTTTTCTACACTTGTACAGAAAGTTTCATCAATTGAGCCACATTTAATTTGCCTGCCACCTGAAAAAGCTTTCAGTTTGGACTGGTCTAAAATTTTGTCGTGTGGTAAAGAGTTAATTTTCACTGTCAGACAGTGTGAATTCCAATACTTTGCTTATGATGGGCTAAGATAGTCTACATCAGCCAATTAAATAGCTAGTCTGGAAAGTTAGAAACGAATTTGCCTTGTTTTATGGTTTGTAAATAAGGCGTCTGAATTTACTTCTTACAGCTTCATTTACTTTACCAGATGACAAAATTTCAGTCTCATTGATGTGGAAAGCATTTGCAGAGGACAAATCGAGGGGTTACAGGTAAAAGGGGGTATCTGCATTTTTCAAAACTTTCAGGAAATTGAAAAAACAACTTTGAATCGCTCCAAAAAATAAGGTTTTTCACCGATTAAAGTGATATTTTGGAATGTTGTGGAGCGTAATTATATCTTTTAATTGCAAGTCAACACAGTCTTAGACAGTCCAAAGTTTACCCATAAATGGGCATAAATGTAGATAATCCCTTTTACCATTAATGATTTGGGTAGCAAAGGGAATTGAAGTCTGATGGTGGAAGGAGGTATCTGCACACATAACACCTTTTACCTCTGCTCCAGCGATAAATTGAGTAACATAGTTGAATGAAAAGGGTGATAACTAACACATATCTCCTTTTACCCCATTTGTTTACTGACAATTTGAAGAGTGATATGAAGAGAAAAATTGGGCATTTACTACTTTATTCATTTCAACATTTGCCCGTGTTGTTTAAAAGCTACAAAAAGTAGCCTGAAATTTATAATGTATATTTCATTTATACATGTAACTCTGGCATTTTGTCTCCTTAAAATAAGAATTATATCACTTCAGTCATGACATTTATCTTCTTTAGAACACACAATCAGAACAACCTTTAGTTTTCTTTTATGATTTCATAGAGCATGTGTGAAATGGTATATCATGACTGCCCAACAAATAAAAATGACGGAACTGTCCTTTTGTTTTCACTTCATATATTTATTACAAACAGAAATAGTTGCAAAATGTAGATTCATGAAGGGTAGTGTTCCTAAAGTTTGTATAAAGAAGAGCATTCATACAGAGAAGAGGAATATCATAAGTTCTATATTGCAGACATTGTTTAAAGGTTCATAAATGTTATCATGGGAAAGGAAGCATTTAATTATTTTGTAGACCGTGTAAACTACACTGTACAAAGCACATTGTCCTGATCCTTGATCTACACTGTCTAACATTTTGTTGTAGACAAAGATTCATCTCCAACACTGCCATGGCGAATTTGAATACACTGCACATGAATGTAACCCAGCACACATACAATGAAACCATTTTAAACATTACTATGGCCATTGGTTTAGGCAGATTCCTATAACTCTTTATCAAACGACAAATTTTTAGACTAACCCAAATTAAAAAACATTTGCTACATATTAAAGGTGGCCCAAATGACGAAATTTGTCTTTGATAAGGTAAAAACATGGTAAAAGCAGAAAATGCTGCTCATCATTCGGCATTTTCTCCTTTTCCAACACTGTTTTCAAAAACCTTCTTCCTCAGAATCATTACAAGTTGAGATTGTGTGGTAATGGGTTAACAGAAGGTATTTTCTTCTAGCTTTTAAATATCAGAATAGGCCTTATATGAGAATTTCTCATGTTTGGAATTAAAGAAGACTGGAATTGTTTTCTGTTGCCACACTATTTACATTAAAAGTGATTTTTGATAATAATTATCACCCACAACAGCAGAAGAAGAAATAAACATTCACACAGAACATGATCTAGGTTGGCGCCAGCCAAAAGTTTTTAGTAGCCAAAATTGTTGTCGGTCAAAATCCGTCGATGAACCTGATCACTGCGACTTGGTCTTTGATTGTGGCATTTACTGAGTATAACATGACATTGAGCCATGTATGATCAGTATATAGATCTATAGCTTTGTAGCACTGATATGATTTGCGAGTCTTTCAGTTTTTTGGGGTTTTTGTATTTCTGATGTTCCCATTACATACAATAGAGAGCAAAGTCAACAAAAGTCAGCTGCAAAAGCCTGTGCTTGTAGGCTGATGAATTATTTAAAGTTCCAACAATATGTGTTTTTTGATCAGTCTTAACCCGTGACCATACAATCCCAAGTTTGAGCAACCCTGAGAAAGAAGGCTTTTGCAAATGCTAGGAAAGGGTGAAAATGATGATTACATGCATTTTCTCCTATTCTCACAATGTTAACTGCCTTTTCAACGGCAGAATTAAAACACCTCTTGAGCTACATGTATTAATTAGATATTAATTGTCGTCTGCTTTTTTTCCCCATTCTGGTTGATTCTGAAATTGTGCCGTCTACTAAACAACTAATTAGATTTTCTTCAAATCAACCATCGATTTCATGCATTGCAAGGGATATGTTTAACCCCACTTTTGATGAAATTCACCCCGAAACACATGTATTTGGTCTTGCAAATGATTCAAGAAATATCGTTCCACACTGAGCCCTTCTTGACGCTGCCGATTACCAAAAAATATCTGGCGACAATATTTTTCATTTGACGAAATTATAGATCTAGCATTCGTTACATTTTAACACAAAAAATATTTCACAAGAAAAGAATATAATGAGGCCACGTAAAGCTTAAAAAGTCAAGTATTTCAGAAAAATACCGCAATTGATGCCGTCAAATTTACTTGATAAGCGTAAGTAAAAACTCGATTAGTTCGTTCAGCACTAGCGTCCAAAAAGTTGCGATTGCTCCTGTGTTCTATTTATAGTACAAGACTATCCCACCCGGTAACTGGCACTTCGTATATCTGATAGTTAAGGGAGATGCAAGGGTTATCAGCATAGGATACCCGGTATATGATAACCAAGTTGACGTACGTTGATTTAACAGGTTAGGAAGTGTTCAGTATACAAAACTGATAAAAATTTTACGGTTGGCGATTTTATCTCATCACATTTTCACAATCGCCAGTATCGGCTCTTTTTGTTGTTTTATTCGCCAGCTGAAAAAGTTAATCGCCAATGGCGATTTTGGCGATCGGTAACACCAACCTAGATGATACATCAGCCACTTACTCTCTGTACTGTGGTATTTGTTTATAATTACTGGTTACTTTTTCAGATACCTCCTTTTACCATTACATTTTTAGATTCCTGAAAAAATATTCTGGCGGAAAAAGGCGGCATATGCACATATAACCCCTTTTACCATGCATTGTAAACTTATTTTGCAGATAACACCTAATACCTTTGGTCGTATCTCTAAAAGTATTCATTGCACAGCTAAGATATTTTTACACATGAAAGGTATACAAACTATGCTTATTTTTGTGCAAAAAAAGTGAATTTTGACCAAAAGTGCAGATACCCCCTTTTACCATTAACCCCTCGAATTACAAATGGCTCAAAGAATGGAATTCGTCTGTTAGAAAAGGAGAAAATGCTGGTTACCAGTATTTTTACCTTTGTCTACAATGTTTTCCAAAGCCTTTTATGTCAGGGTCATGGAAACTTTGAAATGTATGGCAAAGGACTAAGACCTGTACAGTCATTTTACATTATATATATTTTTAAGCTCAAACTATATCACTGTATTGTCTTTTAATATGGTCATGTGACTTAGATGTCCCTAGCTTTTGATGCCTCATAAAACATTAACTCATTTTATCTATCTTTCCATCTGTCCCACCATCAGTTCATCTATCTATCTACCCACCCATTCATTCATTCGTTCGTTCATTCATTCATTCATTCATTCATTCATTCATTCAATCAATCATTCATTCACTCACTCACTCACTCACTCACTCACTCACTCACTCATCCATTTATTATACAGCTAAAGTGTGTCAAGTATTGGCCAGATAAAGGCGAGACAGAAGTTTATGGTAACTATGAGGTCTCCATTGTTTCTGAAACAGTATATCCAGATTATGTGTTACGTCAGTTGGAAGCACAAAATGTAAGTAGTTATCTTTACAACTCTTTACAAAGGATCTATAAGAGCCATTATTACACAGGATATTCTTATTCTTTACCAGATGACAAAGTTTTGGACTTGCCAGAATTGAAAGCATTTATAGAGGACAAAGTAATTATTGTTTCAAACGTGAAATTTGTCTTTTAAAAGGAAGAAAACATGGGGGAAAAGCCTTTGACCTCAGGGTTGTTAAAACTTGGGACTGTGTAGTAAATGGAGAAAATACTGGTTTTCAGCATATTTCTCCTTCTTCCATGATGTTTTCAAGTCCTCTATTTTAGAGTTGTTCAAACGTGCGATAATGTGGTGAAGGGGTTTATTGGTCACTCTATATAATAATGGTACCGTGTATCTGGTTAACTCATTACCTCTTGCAAACAAGATTTAGTGACACTCAATGTCTTACAGCAAACCACTTTTGACAACATTTGTGGCAAAAGCAGAAATTGCAGTGAGTAATTTTTCTGTTTGCTACATTTTTAGCTCACTGAGCACGAAGTGCTCAAGGTAAGCTTTTGATCATGCTGTGTCTGTCATCTGTCGTGTGTTGTCAACTTTACCTTCTGTACGCTCTAGAGGCAACATTTTCAGCCCAAAACTCATGAAACTTGGTCAGAATGTTTGTCTTGATAGTATCTCGGACAAGTTTGAAAATGGGCCATGTCAGGTCAAAAACTAGGTCACTAAGTCAAATCTTAGAAAAACCTTGCGTACGCTCTAGAGGCCACATTTTCAAACCAAAACCCTTGAAAATTAGTCAGAATGTTTGTCTTGATGATATCACAGATGAGTTTGAAAATGGATCATGTTGGGTCAAAAACTAGGGCAATAGGTAAAATCTTTAAAAAAAAATGTGTGTATGCTCTAGAGGCCACATTTTCAGTCCAAAACACTTGAAAATTGGTCAGAACGTTTGTCTTGATGATTTCAAGAATGAGTGTGAAAATGGGTCATGTCGGGTTGAAAACTAGGTCACTAGGTCATATCTTAAAACATCTTTAAAAAAAACATGTGTACGCTCTAGAGGCCACATTTTCAGTCCAAAACTCTTGAAAATTGGTCAGAATGTTTGTCTTGATGATTTCAAAAATGAGTTTGAAAATGGGTCAGAATGTTTGTCTTGATGATATTTTGGTTGAGTTTGAATATGTATCATGTGGGGTCAAAAACTAGGTCACTAGGTCAAATCTTAGAAAAACCTTGTGTATGCTCTGAAGGCCACATTTTCAGTCCTAAACCCTTGAATTTTTTGTCAGAATGTTTGTCTTGTGTATGCTCTAGAGGCCACATTTTTAGTCCAAAACTCTTTAAAAATTAGTCAGAATGTTTGTCTTGATGATATTGCAGATGAGTTTGAAAATGGATCATGTTGGGTCAAAAACTAGGGCAATAGGTAAAATCTTTAGAAAAAAATGTGTGTACGCTCTAGAGGCCACATTTTCAGTCCAAAACTCTTGAAAATTGGTCAGAATGTTTGTCTTGATGATTTCAAGAATGAGTGTGAAAATGGGTCATGTCGGGTTGAAAACTAGGTCACTAGGTCATATCTTAAAACATCTTTAAAAAAAAACATGTGTGTACGCTCTAGAGGCCACATTTTCAGTCCAAAACTCTTGAAAATTGGTCAGAATGTTTGTCTTGATGATTTCAAGAATGAGTTTGAAAATGGGTCAGAATGTTTGTCTTGATGATATTTTGGTTGAGTTTGAATATGTATCATGTGGGGTCAAAAACTAGGTCACTAGGTCAAATCTTAGAAAAACCTTGTGTATGCTCTGAAGGCCACATTTTCAGTCCTAAACTCTTGAATTTTTGTCAGAATGTTTGTCTTGTGTATGCTCTAGAGGCCACATTTTTAGTCCAAAACTCTTTAAAAATTAGTCAGAATGTTTGTCTTGATGATATCGCAGATGAGTTTGAAAATGGATCATGTCGGGTCAAAAACTAGGGCAATAGGTAAAATCTTTAAAAAAAAATGTGTGTACGCTCTAGAGGCCACATTTTCAGTCCAAAACTCTTGAAAATTGGTCAGAACGTTTGTCTTGATGATTTCAAGAATGAGTGTGAAAATGGGTCATGTCGGGTTGAAAACTAGGTCACTAGGTCATATCTTAAAACATCTTTAAAAAAAAACATGTGTACGCTCTAGAGGCCACATTTTCAGTCCAAAACTCTTGAAAATTGGTCAGAATGTTTGTCTTGATGATTTCAAGAATGAGTTTGAAAATGGGTCAGAATGTTTGTCTTGATGATATTTTGGTTGAGTTTGAATATGTATCATGTGGGGTCAAAAACTAGGTCACTAGGTCAAATCTTAGAAAAACCTTGTGTATGCTCTGAAGGCCACATTTTCAGTCCTAAACCCTTGAATTTTTGTCAGAATGTTTGTCTTGTGTATGCTCTAGAGGCCACATTTTTAGTCCAAAACTCTTTAAAAATTGGTCAGAATGTTTGTCTTGATGATTTCAAGAATGAGTTTGAAAATGGATCATGTCGGGTCAAAAACTAGTTCACTAGGTCATATCTTAAAAAAACCATGTGTACGCTCTAGAGGCCACATTTTCAGTCCAAAACTCTTGAAAATTGGTCAGAATGTTTGTCTTGATGATTTCAAGAATGAGTTTGAAAATAGGTCATGTCAGGTCGAAAACTAGGTCACTAGGTCATATCTTTAAAAAAAACATGTGTACGCTCTAGAGGCCACATTTTCAGTCCAAAACTCTTGAAAATTGGTCAGAATGTTTGTCTTGATGATATTTTGGTTGAGTTTGAATATGTATCATGTGGGGTCAAAAACTAGGTCACTAGGTCAAATCTTAGAAAAACCTTGTATGCTCTGAAGGCCACATTTTCAGTCCTAAACCCTTGAATTTTTGTCAGAATGTTTGTCTTGATGATTTCAAGGATGAGTTTGAAAATGGGTCATGTCGGGTCAAAAACTAGGTCACTAGGTCAAATCTTAGAAAAACCTTGTGTATGCTCTAGAGGCCACATTTTTAGTCTGAAACTCTTAAAACTTGGTCAGAATGTTTGTCTTGATGATTTCTTGGATGAGTTTGAAAATGGGTCATGTCGGGTCAAAAACTAGGTCAGTTGGTCAAATCTTCAAAAAACTTTATGTATGTTGTAGAGGCCACATTTTTCGTGCAATACCCATGAAACTGGGTCAGAATATCTTGATGATATCTTGTATGAGTTTGAAAATAGGTCACATCGGGTCAAAAACTAGATCACCAGGTCAAATCTTTAAAATAGCTCGTGTAGCTCTAGAGTCAACATTTTCTGTCCAATACCTATGAAAATTAGTCAGAATGAGTTTCTTGATGATCAATATAATGAAATTGAAAATGGGTGACATTGGATAAAAAACTATGTTGCTATGTCAAATCAGGGAAAAACCTTGTGTACACTCTAGAGGCCACATTTTCTTTCCAATACTTATGAAAGGTGGTCAGAATCTTTGTTTTGATAATATCCACAATGGGAAAAAAATTATGTTTGGCTAAAAAGCAGGTCACTGAGGGAAATTCTAGGAAAAGCTTGTATACAAGGTAGAAGCCAAATTTTTTAGTCCAATCTTTAGATGAAATCTTGGTAGAATGTTTGTCATAATATCTAGAAAGAGATTTAAAATCAATCATGTTTGGTCAAAAAGCTCAGGTGAGTGACCTCAGGACCATCATGGCCCTCTTGTTTAACTTGTATTCATTTAATTCACATTATTTCACTTTACCCCTTATCCAAAAATGAATTTAAAAGCATTTGCTGTCTTGTATGTGTCTGAAAAGATAATTTCTGTCTTTGAAAGGGTAGAAAGCATTTCCTGCATTTCCAACAATATTTTCAACGGCCTTCTTCCTCCAGGGTTGTTAAAACATGGGATTGTTTGGTAAAGGGTTGATTAACTATTGACTAGAACAGTTATCTGGTGCAAGTGTATTTCTACAGGTAAAAATATTGTGTCAAGCTCTGTGAAAAGGTGGCTTAATGCATCTGCAAAAAGTATCAACCAAGGTCAGCCAGCCCAGTCCGCACCTCTGACCTGTGCCAAAATGTTTGCTATTAGTCAACTTCTGCATGTCAAAGAACCAATCTAATTTAGGACACAACATGTTGGTGGGAAAAATGGATTTTATGGATCCATAACCATATGATGACTTGCTTGGTATAATGCCTCACCTAGATGCATAATGCCCCCTTTTGCCAGAGCATGGCTCATACAAATTGAGTTTATGCATTTCACAGACAGAGACAAACGAAGTCAAAGATTTTAAGCAATTCCATTTTATGTCTTGGCCTGATTGTGGGGTACCAGAGAGCCCTAGCAGTATGCTAAACTTTAGGAATAAAGTCATGGAGCCAGACCCAACTGTACCAGATGGACCAATTCTTGTACACTGCAGGTTTGTTTGAATGTCATACATGTAATTTTCGTGAATATCTTAATTATGACATAGTGATACCACACAGTTCTTTTATTGATCCATTACTACAAAGTCCCAAGATTTAACGAACCTGAAGAATAGAACTTGTGCAAATATTGCCAACATTTTCCCCTTTTCCCACCATGTTTTCTACTCTTCCAGACACAAATTCCATCATTTGAGCAAGTCTGAAGTTTTTTGTTTGGTAAAGAGATAACCCATTACTACACATTCCTGAGTTTTGATGGCCCAGTAGAATAAAAATTTTGAAAACATTATGGGAAAAGTAGAAAATACTTGTAACCAGCATTTTTTCTTTTTCTCTGTATGTTTTTAGCTCACCTGAGCACAACGTGCTCAAGGGGAGCTTTTAGGATCCACCCGGTGTCCATCGTCCGTCGTCCGTCATGCTTCAGTGCGTCGTGCGTTGTCAACAATTCTTTAAACATCAACTCCTCTTAAACCGCTGGGCCAATTTGGACCAAACTTGGCTGGAATATTCCTTGGGAGGTCCTCTTTAAAAATTGTTCACAGAATTTGATTCCATCAAAAACTCCGGTTGCCATGGCAACCAAATGGAATTTTCCAAGAAATTCTTTAAAAATCTTCTCCTCTGAAACTGCTGGTCAGATTTTAAAATAATTTCACAGAGATGTTCCTTGGGTGACCCTTTTCAAAAAGTGTTCGCGAAATTTTGATCCATCAAGAAACATGGCTATGGTGAATGGAGGCTACTTGCTCTATACAGAAATGAAGAAATTCTTAAAAATTCTTCTTCTCTGAAACCACTGGTCAGATTTTAAAATAATTTCACAGAGATGTTCCTTGGGTGACCCTTTTCAAAAAGTGTTCGCGAAATTTTGATCCATCAAGAAACATGGCTCTGGTGAATGGGGGCTACTTGCACTATATAGAAATGAAGAAATTCTTAAAAATTCTTCTTCTCTGAAACGGCTTGTCAGATTTTGAAATAATTTCACAGAGATGTTCCTTGGTTGACCCTTTTCAAAAACTGTTTGCGAAAATTTGATCCATCAAGAAACATGGCACTGGTGAATGGGGGCTACTTGCTCTATACAGCAATGAAGAGGAATTTCTTTGAAATTCTTCTTCTCTGAAACCGCTTGTCAGATTTAGAAATAATTTCACAGAGATGTTCCTTGGGTGACCCTTTTCAAAAAATGTTCGCGAAATTTTGATCTGTCAAGAAACATGGCTCTGGTGACTGGGGGCTACTTGCACCATACAGAAATGAAGAAATTCTTAAAAATTCTTGTTCTCTGAAACCGCTGGTCAGATTTTGAAATAATTTCAAGGCAATGTTCCTTTGGTGACCCTTTTCATAAATTGTTCGCAAAATGCTGATTCGTCAAGAAACATGGCTCTGATGGGGGGGGGCACTTGCACTATATGGACATGAAGAAATTTTTAAAAATTCTTCTTCTCTTAAACGGCTGGTCAGATTTTGAAATAATTTCACAGAAATATTTCTTGGGTGACCCTTTTTGCAAATTGTTTGAGAAATTTTGATCCATCAAGAAACATGGCTCTTATGGCTGTGCGCTATTTACACCATACGGACATGAAGAAATTCTTAAAAATTCTTCTCTGAAACCGCTGGTCAGATTTTGAAATAATTTCACAGCAATGTTCCTTGGGTGACTCTTTTAAAAAATTGTTCACAAAATTGTGATCTGTCAAGAAACATGGCTCTGATGGTGGGGGCTATTTGCACTACAGGGACATGAAGAGGAATTTCTTAATTCTTCTTCTCTGGAACATCTGGTTAGATTTTGAAATAATTTCACAGAAATGTTCCTAGGCTGACCCTTTTCAAAAATTGTTAGGGAAATTTTCATCCATCGAAAAACAACAGCCAATTGTTGGCACCTGCATGTGGTGCTCTTGTTCGACTTATGTTTTTAGTCACTATCGAGCATGTGCTTTTCATCAAGAAATTGTCCTTGGGTGATCTATCCAAAAATTTATTCACAGAATTCTGATTCATCAAAATCATTGCTGTGGTGATGATTGTAGGGGTGGCGACAGATTTTGAAATGACTTTTACAGGTGACCTTTTCAAAATTGCTTGGCAAAATAATGATTTTGTTTCCAAAGTTTCAATACCTCAAAAAAAAATTGGCTATGGTCCTCTCAAAAATTCAGGTGAGCGATCCAGGGCCATCTTGGCCCTCTTGTTCAGTATTTCAGACACAAATTCCATCATTTGAGCCATAATTATTTTCGTCTGCGAATGCTTACAATTTTATTTTTGGTAAAGGGACAATCTATAAAGATTTATGTATGACTTCTGTGACCCTGTGGTGGGCATATTTTAAAGCAAAGTACATCTATCGAAAGCAGTAATGACTTGTTTCAAGCATTTCCTCTCTTTTCCACAACTTTTTCCAAATCATTATAAATAAAGGTAATAGTATTTAGAAACATATTAGTTTTTTGTATTTTACATCATAAAATTATAGTATTTCACTTACATTTTTTAGCACAGCTATTTCCAAAGAAAACATTGAGGTATTTGTCATAACCCTGTTGTTGTTTTACATTTGTGTCACCGATGTGCAAACATTTTGAAATTTTGTAATGTTTCTATTATTACTGAAGACATTTACTTTAAATTTAGACAAGTTACAAATTATCAAAAAGGGAACCAGCACAAGAACAGCATGTAACCATCAATGTATGTTTGAGACAGTTATGCCTTTTTTAGCTCACCTGAGCACAATGTGCTCAAGGTGAGCTATTGTGATCGCTCTTGGTCTGGCGTCCGTCATCCGTCAACAATTTCTTTAAACATCTTCTTCTCGTAAACCACTGGGCCAATCTTGATGAAACTTGGCAAGGATGTTCCTTGGGTGAAGCTCTACTAAAATTGTTCAAAGAATTGAATTCCACTCATAACTCTGGTTGCCATGGCAACAGAAAGGAAAAAAATGCAAAATCTTTGAAAATCTTCTCCTCTGAAACTAGAAGGCGTAGAGCTTTGATATTTGGTATGTAGCATCTCCTAGTGAACATCTATCAAATTTGTACATATGATGCCCTTGGGGTCAAAACTTGCCAAGCCCCGGGGGTCACAAGTTCGAAAATAGGAACAAAAAAGGGAAAACTTTAAAATTCTTCTTCTCTGAAACTGGAAGGCATAGAGCTTTGATATTTGGTATGTAGCATCTGCTAGTGGACCTCTACCAAGTTTGTTCATATGATGCCCCTTGGGTCAAAACTGGCCCCGCCCTGGGGGGTCACAACTTCGAACATAGGAACAAAAAAGGGAAAACTTTAAAATTCTTCTTCTTTGAAACTGGAAGGCATAGAGCTTTGATATTTGGTATGTAGCATCTGCTAGTGGACCTCTACCAAGTTTGTTCATATGATGCCCCAGGGGTCAAAACTGGCCTCGCCCCAGGCGTCACAAGTTTAAACATAGGAACAAAGAAGGAATACTTTAAAATTCTTCTTCTCTGAAACTGGTAGGCATAGAGCTTTGATATTTGGTATGTAGCATCTCCTAGTAGACCTCTACTAAGTTTGTTCATACGCTGCCCCCGGGGTCAAAACTGGCCCCGCCCTGGGGGTCACAAGTTAGAACAAAGGAACAAAGAAGGAAAACTTTAAAATTCCTCTTCTCTGAAACTGGTAGGCATAGAGCTTTGATATTTGGTATGTAGCATCTCCTAGTAGACCTCTACTAAGTTTGTTCATACGCTGCGCCTGGGGTCAAAACTGGCCCCGCCCTGGGGGTCACAAGTTAGAACAAAGGAACAAAGAAGGAAAACTTTAAAATTCTTCTTTTCTGAAACCGAAAGGTGTAGAGCTTTGATATTTGGTATGTAGCATCTCCCAGTGGACCTCTACCAAGTTTGTTCATATGATGCCCCTGGGGTCAAAACTGGCCTCGCCCCAGGGGTCACAAGTTTAAACATGGGAACAAAAAAGGGAAAACTTTAAAATTCTTCTGTGAAACTGGAAGGTGTAGAGCTTTGATATTTGGTATGTAGTGAACCTGTTCTAAGTTTGTTAACCCACCTGAGCACAACATGTTCAGTG
Organism: Hippopus hippopus; assembly: GCA_946811185.2. Classification (NCBI taxonomy): domain Eukaryota; kingdom Metazoa; phylum Mollusca; class Bivalvia; order Cardiida; family Cardiidae; genus Hippopus; species Hippopus hippopus. The sequence goes on along the minus strand of OX328099.1, from coordinate 46,522,489 downwards.
AGTTCAAAATTGGGTCACCTGGGGTCATAAATTAGGTCACTAGGTCAAATTAAAGAAATACCTTGTGGGCACTCTAGAGTTTACATTTATTGCTCAAATGACCTGAAATTTGGTCAGAATGTTTGTCTTGATGAAATCTCTGATGAGTTTGGATTTGGGTCACCTGGGATCATAAACTAGGTCACTAGGTCAAATTAAAAAAATATCTTTAGGGCACTCTAGAGGCCACATTTTTTGCTCAATTGACTTGAAAATTGGTCAGAATATTTGTCTTGATAAAATTTCACATGAGTCTGAATTTGGGCCAACGGGGCTCATAAATTAGGTCACTAGGTCAAATTGAAGAAAAACTTTAGGGCACTCTAGAGGCCACATTTATTGTTCAATTGATTTGAAAATTGGGTAAAATGTTTCTCTTGATGAAATCTAATATGAGTTCAAAATTGGATCACCTGGGGTCATAATCTAGGTCACTAGGTCAAATTAAAAAAAATACCTTTAGGGCACTCTAGAGGCCACATTTCTTGCCTAATTGACTTGAAAACTGGTCAGAATGTTTGTCTTGGGATGAGTTTGGATTTGGGTCCCCTGGGATCATAAACTATGTCACTAGGTCAAATTAAAGAAATACCTTTAGGGCACTCTAGAGGCCACATTTTTTGCTCAATTGACTTGAAAATTGTTCAGAATGTTTGTCTTGATAAAAATCTCACATGAATCTGAGTTTGGGTCAACTCGGGTCATAAACTAGGTCACTAGATCAAATTAAAGAAATACCTTTAGGGCACTCTAGTGGCCACATTTCTTACTCAATTGACTTGAAAATTGGTCAGAATATTTGTCTTGATCAAATCTTACATGGGTCTGAATTTGGGTAAACTCGGATCATAAACTAGGTCACTAGGTCAAATTAAAGAAATACCTTTAGGGCACTCTAGAGGCCACATTTATTGTTCAATTGATTTGAAAATTGGTTAAAATGTTTCTGTTGATGAAATCTAAGATGAGTTCAAAATTGGGTCACCTGGGGTCATAATCTAGGTCACTAGGTCAAATTAAAGAAATACCTTTAGGGCACTCTAGAGGCCACATTTCTTGCTCAACTGACTTGAAAATTGGTCAGAATGTTTGTCTTGATGAAATCTGGGATGAGTTTGGATTTGGGTCACCTGGGATCATAAACTAGGTCACTAGGTCAAAATAAAGAAATACCTTTAGGGCACTCTAGAGGCCACATTTTTCGCTTAATTGACTTGAAAATTGGTCAGAATGTTTGTCTTGATAAAAATCTCACATGAGTCTGAATTTGGGTCAACTGGGCTCATAAACTAGGTCACTAGGTCAAATTAAAGAAATACCTTTAGGGCACTATAGAGGCCACATTTCTTGCTCAATTGATTTGAAAATTGGTTAAAATGTTTCTTTTGATGAAATCTAAGATGAGTTCAAAATTGGGTCACCTGGGGTCATAATCTAGGTCACTAGGTCAAATTAAAGAAGTACCTTGTGGGCACTCTGGAGGCCACATTTCTTGCTTAGTTGACTTGAAAATTGGTCAGAATGTTTGTCTTGATGAAATATTGGATGAGTTTGAAATTGGGTCACCTAGGATCATAAACTAGGTCACTAGGTCAAATTAAAGAAATACCTTTAGGGCACTCTAGAGGCCACATTTATTTCTCAATTAACTTGAAAACTTCAGAATGTTTGTTTTGATAAATATTCTGATGAGTTCTAAATTGGGTCATGTATGGTGATAAAGTAGGTCGCTAGGTCAACTTACAGAAATTTCTTGTGGATGTTCTAGATGCCACATTTTAAGCCCAATTGACCTGACAATTGGTCAGAAATTGAATTTTGCACATGGAGTGAAATTTAGCCTATTGACTCAGGTGAGCGATCCAGGGCCATCATGGCCCTCTTGTTTAACAGAGAGTTGTCACTGTAAAACAAACAATTGCAACCAAGCATTGGCACTAGCTGGTAACCATCCAATTTATCCTTTTCCTTTAAAGGCGTTTCAGTGAGTTATTTCTAGCGCAGAGAATTTCGTGAAATTTGACACAGAAACACTTCAAAGTATGTTCTTTCAATATGCGAAGAGATAATCAGACATTGCCTAATGAACCAAAAAGTTCTGAGCCCACAAAGAACATAACCATTTTTTTCAAATTACATAAAAACCCAATTATTGCAGCATACGTCAGAATTTTGTGATTAAAATCTGTAATTTCAGTCAAATCATGTTCTCTGTGTTTTAAATTCATAGTGAAACAATGGATCCTCTGACTTTGATGAGAAATTAACAGATATTTCAAATTAATGATATGCTATCTATGTTTCAATAAAACCCTTAGCCCACAAAATTGCTTATTTTATCACAGAAAATAAGGACATTTTTGACCCTCAAAAAAATCTAGCGCGAAGATTTTTCTCATTTTTCTCAGAAATATACATGATTATATCCTTTATCAAAAAAATGCAAAAAAAAAAGGTTGCCAGGCTACTTTTCCCAATATTCGAACTCAGTTACCTCCCTTGGAACAAAGAAAGTGACACAAAACACCCAAAATTTCAAATTACTTAGTAAGATGTATTATTTCTAGCACTAAATCATGTTTTTTTCACAATAAGGATTGTACTTTGTCAACCCTTTTCTTGATATAGTCTCGATTTAGCATTGGTATGGGACGGCTTTGGAAAACATTTTGGTAAAAGGGGTAATCGTTCATTACAAGCAATTGTTCCTTTCCCCACAACCTTTTCTGCACAAACAGCTCTTTTAATCTCATTTAAACCTCATTTAATTTGTCGTCTGCAGCTTCTTTCAATTTTGAAGTTCCAATTTAATTCATTTAGGAAAGGGTTAATACCAAATACATTTGGTATATTTTAATAGATGGGAGAATGGAAGAACAATACAAGAAGAACTGTCCAGAATTACTCAAAGGCATAGATACTTACGAACCTTATAGCAAAATGAATCAAACGATCCTGATTTCTATCAATACCCAGGAAAGAGGGTTAGAAAGCGTTGAAATGGAGAAAATACTTGTAATTTTCTCTCTTTACCACACTAAACTTACTATCCGGATAAGTAATGTCCGACAAATGTACATGTTCCGTTTTCGCTGTTTAGGAATGATTTACACCTTCATAAACTGATCTTTAAAAAAAAATGTATCTACCACTACTTTCTCCACGTCTTGCAGCAAAAATCAGTAGTCCAATAATAGTACTACAATCAGACAAAGTTACGCGCTAGAAAACAGAGAAGCGAAGAGACATGCGCAAAAATGTTGCACACTGACAACCCGACGAAATGTTGTTAATGTTTTTTACCATATCAGTAACAGAAATCATCTTTTGAGCTACATTTAATTTGTAGGTGAACAGCTTTCAATTTGGTTAAGTCTAAAATTTTTTTGTGTGGTAAAGAGTAAAATCAATGTAGCCAAAGAAATAAACATTGAGTAAGAAGTTGAGACATTTCAGAGGTCTAGATAAGAGGCGTTCACCAGTTAAAAATCAATATTTTTTCATTAAAAGCCTATCTTGTGGGTACTCACTATAATAATCTCTTTAAAACAGTTCTAATGAGTACCAACAATTTAGATTTTTGCAAAGAACTCATAGATATTATTCTTTTATCCAGAAAACACTCCTTATACCGAAATCTCTGGTTATTTACATGAACTAGCTGTCATCTATTATTTCAGTGCTGGTATTGGACGCACAGGGACTTTTATAGCATTGGATTATTTACTAAGAGAGGCCAAAGAAGAAAAATACATAGATATATTTGGAACAATAACAGATATGAGATACCAGCGGACCAACTTTATACAAACCAATGTAAGTGGTTATAACTATGGCTAGGGGTTAGGATAAGCTGACAGTTGCACTGCTCTGCTAAATATTCAAACAGGGCCTTTGAATTCTGGCACACTGACAGTAGTAAGACAAATGGTTTCTTTGCTTTTTGCCAAATGACAAAATTAGACAAGTCCAAATGGAATGTGTCTGCAGACAACATATTAAAAATGACTAAAAGACTGAAATTCCTTTTCTGAAAACATTATTGATAAAGGAAAAAATGCTAATAACCAGCTCCTTTTCTGACAAGGTTTTCAAAATCCCTCTCTGTCAAGGTTGTTGAAACTCAGGATTGTTTGGTAAAGGGTTGAATTGGGTGGTCTTACAGCAACTTCTATTTAATTCAAATAAATTGATTCCATAAGAGAAGTAGAATCCAACTGATGATTCAGGGTCGTGCTTAAGCCTTTACCACACCTAAATGCATGTGTTACCGACGCAGAAGAAGAAGGCTTTTAACTCTTTACCAAGCAGCAAAATTTTGAACTCTACCAAATTGAAAGCATGTGCAGGTGACAAAGTGAATTTTCCTCTTTCTTTTAAGATCTAGAGTTAATTTGTTAGTGTGATTCCTCTGTTTTAGATCAAGAATAAATTTGTGAGTGCAATTCTTTTAAAGATAGAGTTAATTTGTGAGTGTGATTCCACTGTTTGAGATCTGGAGTTGATATGTGCATGTGTTTCCTCCATTTTAGATACAATATGAATTCCTTCACAAAGCAATCTCGGAAGCTTTAACTACAAGTCATTGGGAAGTGTCCCAACAAGATTTCCTCCAGTACTATCATTCATTACTAGATGTTGATGCTGAAACAGAAAAAACCAAATTAGAGGAGCAATTTGAGGTTGGTTCAATTCTAACTTTGTCCAAGCAAAACTAAGAGAAGAAATTTGAGGTTGATTCAATTTTAACTTAACATGTGCACATCCAAATAAGATGGGCAGTTTTAACATGTACCAAACATTCCTGTATTCTATTGACCCTGATAAAGAATGCATTTAAAATCGTCATGGAAGATGAGAAAATGCTACTTACCAACACTTTCTCCTTTCCCCACAATGTTTTCTACACTTTGAAAGACCAATTCCTTTATTTGGACCACATTTTAAATCGCCGTCTGCAAAAATTTTGAATTTGGGCTAGTTAAAAATTGTGTTGTTTACTGAGGAGCATGAGGTTGATTTACAGTTAACAAGTCCTCAACTGTCACCTCTTTGAAACCCTCACTCATGTTGTCGTCTGGTGTAGAGTTGACACTTAATGAACATGCCACATAATGGTTAAAGAAATGAATGATTATTTTTAGAAGTGTTTTCTTATTTAAAAGTTTTTCAAAAGGTGCTGAGTAGGCAGGGATTGCCCAGCCACTCAATAATTTATTTTATGCACATTAAAGATTACACATAATCCTTCCTCATTCAAAGACTTTTTAATAACAGTTAAACATTTTGCTGAAATCCTTTTATTACAATCTTAACTTCATCACTTAAAACTTCTAAGTAGATAGGGATTGCCCTGTCACTCAATTATGTCTTTTATGCATATCAAGATTGCACAAATCATAATCCTTCATTACTCAACCCGTTTTGACTGTCATCATATTGTTTAAATATCTTTGAGCTTAAAAATTCTACTTTACTCATTTTTGTAATACAGATATGTGCGCTAAATGACCAAAGCTGTTGATGCGCCATAAAACAAGATTTATTCATTCAAAAGGTGCAGGTTTCAAGCAATGCATGGGTAATGGGAAACTGAGGTTTCAGGCAATGCATGGGGAACTGCATGGGTAATGGTGTCCGTGGTTGTGAGGTAGAGCGTCGGCCTCGTAACCGATTGGTCCCGAGTTCGAGACCCGGGAGCAGGTGTCAGCTTTAGGATTTTTCATCGGCCCACACATTCAGCGCAAGTACTGGTGTACTTTCCAGGAAGCAGAATCGAGAGAGAATAGTATAAATTGTAAGAACTTGTTTCTCAGTCGATGTAAAATAAATATGTTTAAACTAATGGGGAACTTTCAAACATGGAGGTTTCAGGCAATGCAGGTGTAATGGTGAACTTTCAAAAGGTGGAGTTTTCAGGCATTGCATGGGTAATGGGGAACTTTCAAAAGGTACAGGTTTCAGGCAATGCATGGGTAATGGGGAACTTTCAAAAGGTACAGGTTTCAGGCAATGCATGGGTAATGGGGAACTTTCAGAAGGTACAGGTTTCAGGCAATGCATGGGTAATGGGGAACTTTCAAAAGGTACAGGTTTCAGGCAATGCATGGGTAATGGGGAACTTTCAAAAGGTACAGGTTTCAGGCATTGCATGGGTAATGGGGAACTTTCAAAAGGTACAGGTTTCAGGCAATGCATGGGTAATGGGGAACTTTCAAAAGGTACAGGTTTCAGGCAATGCATGGGTAATTAGGGACATGGAGGTTCCAGGCCATGCATGGGTCATGGGGAACTTTCAAACATGGAGGTTTTAGTCATTGCATATGCAATGGGGAACAAGAAGGTTTTAAGCAATGCATTGGTAATGGGAGACTTTCAAAAGATGGAGGTTTCAGGCAATGTAAGTGTAATGGGAAACAGCTATTCATTTCATGGCATTCTCAAGAGCTCATGTGATTCAAATTTAAAACAAGTACATGATTTTGACAGAGCCACATGTGTTTAGTCTGGCTTTCTTTGAATTATTGTTTGTAACTAAATAAACACTCTTTTCATTACAAAGATAGTTAACTGTTTACCAGACGACAAAATTTCAGACTCCTCCAAATTGAAAGCCTTTGCAGACGCACAAAATTAATGTGATTCAAAAATTGAAATTTGTTTTGGGAAGGGAAGAAAACATTATAGGAAAAGGAGAAAATGCTGGTTACCAGCATTTTCTCCTTTTCCTACAATGTTTTCAGAAGGCTCCTTTCTCAGGTTCATGAAAACCAGGGATTGTTTGGTAAAGGGTTAAACTGCACTAGTAGCATTACCAATGCATTACTTCAAACTGCACATTCAGTTAACTGAGATGAGGGTCCATATTCACCAAGCATTCTTTATATCATTTTTTGTCTGATTCTCAAGATTTTTCTAGATTTGAAAGTTATGCACTTTCTGATAGGCTAGACCAAATAGTTTTAGCCAATCTAGAAATTGTGTTACCTTCTAAATCTGAAAATAGACTAAGATGAAGAATGGTTGGTGAATACCCTGGTTATAATTGTCGGCAATGGTACATGTAGTTGCCCCAGGTATTCTAAAATTTTTATGTTTGTGTCATTTTTTAAAAATCCTGAAGATTTACGGAAAAAAAAAAAAAACTTTTGAACCATCCTGTTTCAGCTCCTGAATAAAATGTCACCCAAAGTAGACCTGTCCATGTGCTCAGCAGGTACAAATCCAGACAATCAGTTCAAGAATCGGTTTTCTAACATCCTGCCAGTGGACACATACAGAGCTTACCTGTCCACCCCTGTCAAAGGATTAAATGAATACATCAATGCTGTTTTTCTTCCGGTATTTCTTATTTACTTTGTTACATCTTGAAATAAATTTGCAACGTGACTGAAAATACCATTGTAAAATATGGATAATCAAATGCAAAAACATTGTAGCAAAAGGAGGTAATGCTCAGTAACTTTACCTAATGAAAGGATTGTACCCTTGCCCATATTGAAAGCATTTACAGATAACTTATGAAATGTTGCTCACCTGATTTGATCTGATGATGAAATGCAAAAGGAAAAACATTTGAGCCATACTAGATTTGTTACCTGCAAATACTTTCAGTTTGGATTAGTGGAAAATGTTGTTGTCTAGTAAAGATTAAACTCTTTACCAAACGACAAAATTTTAGACATGTCTAAACTATTAGCATTTGCAGAAGACAAAAAAAACATGACTCAAAAGTTGTAATTTGTTTTGGGAAGTAATCAAATTTCTTTACACGAGCTTTCGGCGGTACAACCGCCTTCCTTAAGTGTGATCAAGTATGTATTTGAACATGTATTTATATTTGGTAAATTTATATTGGTAATGTCCAAACGTAGGCCTGGTCCATTCCTGTGGTCTTGGTCTTGTGCTGATTGATGTGTATGAGCTATGCTCTGTGGAAGGGGGGCTTGATGCATTTGCAAAAGGTATCGATCCATGTCAGCCTGCGCATTCTGCGCAGGCTGACATGGGCTGAAACTTTTTGTTATCTTCCAATTTTCTGCATGTCCAAGGAATATTTTACCTCATGATTCAGTCGGTTAATAGACAAAGTGGACTTCATGGATCCGTAATTATGTAGTGATTTGCTTGGTACTGTGTATCACGGAGATGCATTAGGCCCCCTTTTGCCAGAGTATGGCTCATATATATTTGTGGTCTAAGTTCAGGCCCTTTTTGGAAGGATGAAAGCTACAATGACTACATCCTGGGACTTGGTATTAATTGTTTACGTGACGTCAACATTACCTTGACGTCACGTGAACAACTGCAGGCATTGTATCACAGGATCACACTTGAGGAAGGCGGTTGTACCGCAGAAAGCTTGTGTAAAGAAATTTGATTATGATAATTACAATTTACATTTCTCAAGAAGAGGATATCATGTTTTGTTAGGGAAAGGTAGAAAACATTATGGGAAAAGGAGAAAATGCTGGTTACCAGCATTTTCTCCTTTTCCCACAATGTTTTCCGTAGCCTTCTTCACGAAGGTGGTTAAAACTCGGGATTGTGTGGTTAACGGTTAAACAGTAAGTAGAAAACTCCAGAGGTTTAAAGGATATCTGAAATTAAAATTAATGTGTCAGCTGTACACACATTATGAGGACAAAAGACAACTTTGTCCATCATAATGATAAGCAATTATAATGTATAGAGTTAGGATCTGGTATCCTTTCATTACCAAAGATGATTAAAAAGTGCTTTTGCAGATGGTGAAGATCAATATCAGACTACCAGGAGCCCAGGAGCTGGCTCTGTGCTTTCCCTTTTTAGCTCACCTGAGCACAAAGTGCTCATGGTGAGCTATTGTGATCGTGCTGTGTCCGGCGTGCGTTGTCCGTCGTGCGTTGTCAGTCGTCAACTTTTACCTTGTGTACACTCTAGAGGCCACATTTTCAGTCTGATACTCATGAAACTTGGTCAGAATGTTTGCCTTGATGATATCTCGGACGAGTTCGAAATTGGGTCATGTTGGGTCAAAAACTAGGTCACTAGGTCAAATCTTAGAAAAACCTTGTGTACTCTCTAGAGGTCACATTTTCTGTCCAATACTCCTGAAAGTTTGTCAGAATGTTTGCCTTGATGATATCCCGGACAAGTTTGAAAATGGGCCATGTCGGGTCAAAAACAAGGTCACCAGGTCAAATCTTAGAAAAACCTTGTGTACGCTCTAGAGGCCATATTTTCAGTCCAATACTCCTGAAAGTCGGTCAGAATGTTTGTCTTGATGATATCTCGGACGAGTTAAAAAATGGGTCATGTCAGGTCAAAAACTAGGTCACCAGGTCAAATCTTAGAAAAACCTTGTGTACGCTCTAGAGGCCACATTTTCAGTCCAAAACTCTTGAAATTTGGTCAGAATGTTTGTCTTGATGATATCTCTGACAAATATGAAAACTGGCCATGTTAGGTCAAATCTTTAAAAAACCTTTAGTATGCTCCAGAAGCCACATTTTGTGTCCAATACTCTTGAAATTTGGTCAGAATGTTTGTCTTGATTATATTGCAGACGAGATAGAAAGTGGGCAATGTCGGGTCAAAAACTAGGTCACTAGGTCAAATCTTTGAAAAACCTTGTGTACGCTCCATAAGCCAGATTTTCAGTCCAAAGCTCTGTAAAGTTGGTCAGAATGTTTGTCATGATGATAGCTTGGATGAGTTTGAAAATGGGTCATGTCAGGTCAAAAACTAGGTCACCTGGTCAAATCTTAGAAAAACCTTATGTAAGCTCTAGAGGCCACGTTTTCAGTCCAATAATCTTGAAATTTGGTCAGAATGTTTGTCTTGATAATTTCTTAGTCTAGTATGAAAATGGGTCATGTTGGATAAAAAAAACTAGGTCACTAGGTCAAATCTTGGAAAAACCTTTTGTACTATAATTACAGTCCAATATTCTTTAAACTTTTGTTAGAATGTTTGTCTTGATGATATCTTGCATGAGTTTGAAAATGGGTCACATGGAATAAAAACTAGGTCACCAAGTTTCATCCTTGAAAAACCGTGTGTACGCTCTAGAGGCCACATTTTCTGTGCAATAATCTTGAAATTTGCTTTGAATGTTTGTCTTGATAATATCTTAGACTAGTATGAATATGGGTCATGTTGGATAAAAAACTAGGTCACTAGGTCAAATCTCGGAAAAACCTTTTATACACCGTACAGGCCACATTTTCTCTCAAATACTCATGAAAATTTGTCAGAATGTATGTCTGGATAATTTCTACATGTCAAGTAGGCAACTGAGACAAATTCTAGAAAAAGCTTGTGTGCACAGTAGAGGCCATATTTGTAAGCCCAATACTAATGAGTGTTTGTCAGAGTGTTTGTCTTAATATCTCTGAAGAGATTGGAAATTGGTCATGTTTGATCAAAAGGCTCGGGTGAGCAACTTCAGGGCCATCATGGCCCTCTTGTTTGCTCATACCATCCTTTGATGACTAGCTGACATGAAGAGATTTTGCAGATGATGAAGATCAAAGTCAGACTACCTGAAACTTTGCTATTCTATGGCCTCCCTTTTTTAGCTGTACTGGCTGAAAGCCAGCAGATCTTATGTCATTGTGTGGTTTCTATCGTCTGTCCATCTGTCTGTTAGTGTTTTTCTTGTTTACTCGATAGAGTGAGCATCTGTGGTCGGATTTTCATGAAACTTGCACAGTATGTTTATATCATCAAAATCTTGACCTCTATGGATTTTTAAAAAAAAAATCTGACAAATAGCTAGGGAAAAATGCCATTTAAAGCTGAAAATTTACATTTCTTGTAACACGATAAAATTTGCATTTTGTGGTTTGATTTTCATGAAACTTGCACAGCTGCTTTATGTCATCATTGTCTTGAACTTTATTGATTTTGAAAAATATCTGACAATTTCATTGGGAAAAGTAACCATTTTAAGTTGAAAATTTATATTTCTTGTTTATGCGATAAAATCTGCATATTGCATTTGTGGTCAGATTTTTGTGAAAGAAAATCCAGCTGTCAGTATAGGAAAAGTGGCCATTGGATGACTTACTCTTGTTTACTCAACAGTCTATATTACTTGTCACATTTCTTTGAAACTTGCAGGAATTATTGAATAAAATGAGTTCTGAAACCCTATCAAATTTGGCTGGATTCCAAACAATTAGTTTGAAAAAAAATTATTTCAATTATTTCACTATTTGTTTAATTCACCATGCCCACTTATTATGCTTTCTTAGTGAGTTCAAGCCCAATTGTATCAACACACATCCATTTTTTCCTGTGTTTGTTTGCCTTTTTCTTCATTGCATCATGTTTTGTTGATGTATGCTAGAAATTAAGCAAAATCATTGCAAGTGAAGCGATTCAGGCCTTCAAGGGCTTCTAGTTTACTGTTTGCAGTCAGGGAGAATATGAAGAGATCCAAATAAAGGGGATGCCCTCCATGCCTATAAACATTATTTCTTCACTAAAACCTTCGTTTTGGGTACTTATTTCAATTTGTCTTATTGAATTAAGTGAAAACCTATGGTTATTTTACTTTCTGAACCCCAATATTCTTATGTTCCTTAGTTTTGTCTTATTTCCTGTGATGTAAAATTGTTTAATATAAATAAATTTCGATCATTTTCTTTATCATATTGCAGACGAGTTTGAGTAAGACGGGATTCCTACTGACTCAGATGCCTTTACCACAGACAGTGACAGACTTTTGGCGGCTGGTATTTGATCAACATGTCACTCACATTGTCATGATGAACAACTTTGATGATGAGAATGGCGAGGATGTAAGCTTTTTACTGTTCTATTTGCATTAACTCTTTATCAGATGATGAAAAATTTTGAGTTATCTAAACTGAAAGCATTTGCAGATGACAAGGTAAATTGTGTCTCAAATGATGGGGTGTAGGAAATTCAGTGGGGCAAGGGGAAAATGCTGGTTACTAGCATTTTCTCCTTTTCCCACTTATTTTACAATAGCCTTTTTCCTTGGGGTTGTTAAAAGTCTTGATTGTGTGGTAAAGATTTAGTTCCTGTCCTGCAGATGGCGTTGTGTGTTTTGTAACACACCCATTTTTGAAAACAATGTGGCAAAAAGAGTTATGTATCAAAATCTTAAGAGTTTTTGTTTATCCATATTTAATAGGATATCTTTTCAAAGTCTCTCGTTATTTTGGTTGAGGAGATTAGTTAGCTCTTCTACTGCCAGATATACAATTTTTCTCTTTGAGAACTAAAAGCAATCCTTCTCTATATTTGATTTTTGAGCCATGTTTTAGAGTCAGGTGGCAGATTGTTTAACTTTTAGGTCATTTTTAGCTTGTCTTTTTTTTTTTTCAAAGAAAATATCCAAGTATTGTCATAGCCCTGTCATTGTCAGCGTCTGAGCCATGTGAAAATATTAATTTGTTCTGCTATATGTCATTACTGAAGATATTTACTTCAAACTCTGACTATTTTGAAAGTGTTTAATTGAGAATCTGTACAAGTGCTTATATAAATCCTCCATTAATACTTTCAAACTAGTATGAAGCACCTACCCAGTTTATTTCTTGAGTTATTTTGAAGAAGAAAATGTAGCTGATGAGTATCAAGCTAAATGTTTTAAATCTCTACCTACTACTAGAGTCTAGAAAAACTGCTACATTTAGATGTTGGATACAGGCATATAGTTTAGCAAGGATGAAGATGCAAGTATCCATGCATGTAATAGGTTCAACTCTGTCATAGCCGAGCCCCGGTAGCTCAGTCGGTAGCGTACAGGACTTGAGAACAGGGGGTCGTGGGTTCGATCCCCGGCTCAGCCAATTTTTTTCCAAGATTTATTATAGTCATTGCGACAGGATTCATTCTTCTCCCACCGCTTACCATATGTGGGAAAGCAGCCAGTGGCCTGGTAAGAAAATTGTGCGGAGTACTGGTAAAAGAGACTCCAGGAAAGCATGGATAGGTGCACTGGCTGCCGCAATATAACTGAAATAATGTTGAAAACAGCATTAAAAACCATACAGTTAATCAATCAGCTCTGTCATTAATTTGAAGCATGGACTGGAGTAAACATCTGAAGCGAAAGCATGTGTGATCCCTTGTAAGAGTAAGAATTATTCATTTTATGTATGACAACTATTGAGCATAATTATAAGTATCTGCATATCCTTTCTGTATCTGTCCAGGTGTGTTTGTGAACTTTAATTTAAAATATATTTTCTACAATAGCACCACTTACTTAATCTAAAAACAAACTTCACATAAATGGTCCTGCCATGGTTTTCTTCAAAATTCCTTTGAAGAAATCAATTCATTGAATTTTGCATAGCAGCAAAATACGGAAAAAATAACATCTAAAATCTTGTACAACTGTAAGTTAGACTTCTCTGCAGTCAGGCTTAAAAAGTTTTTATGTTTACCTCACTCAAATTTTTGGACAAAATCTTGATCATCAGATTTTCCAGATTCTTGTATTGCATCTTGATATGTGAAAAAAAAAATTCTGCTCTAGATGTAGCCTGATTTTCTTTTTTTTTTAAACATCTTGTGCAATCTCATAAAATAGTGGTAGTGTTGGTCTGCTGTATCACTGACTTAAACATTTTAGCCTTGCTTTGATAATTAGTATGCCTTACCTTTGAACTTGATTAATTTGGTACATTTTCAAGCTTCTGATTAGAGGGGCCTAAACAGTTTTATTTTCTTATAAAACATCCATAAATACAACAGATATATTTTCATTTTTATTAGCAATTGTACACTGTAAGGTTACATTCAACAAAAGGGTGCTCTTTTAAGCATTTGAATAAAAGGATGGTCATTTTGCAGTTCGTAAATGTGACGGTTTTTATTACATCGGACATGACATCATTACACTGATTTGAATACAAATCTTTGTAACTGATGTGCTATTGATCATGTGACATTCCAACAAGTCTTTCTGAAGCTCTTGCACGAAATCTACAGAAAATACCTATTACTACATAGCCCATAGCACATTAAAGAAATTCCATTGGAAATGTTTTTTTCTGATGTTTTGAAAGCCATCGCCTTACTTAAATGAGTAATAAAACATTTTTAGTTTGGCTGTTTTCAAAGAAAACATCAAGTTACCATCGTAACCCTGGCGTTGTCTGCGTTGTTGACATCGGCATTGTCATTGTGCAAAAACTTTGACATTTTATAATATCTTATTATAATATTTTATTACCAAAGCCATTTACTTCAAACTTGGAAAAGTTGTTAACCATCAAAAGGGGAACCTATACAGCAAGGGTAGGTAGCCATCAACATATTTTTAACACAGTAATGACCTTTTTTTGACTGAAAATAATTTTCACTGAAAATCAAGCAATGTCAAAAGAACGTTGGCACCCACATGCAGTGCTCTTGTTAGCTCTACTGGCCAAAAGCATGCATGCCATGTTCTTGTTTTAATTAGAATTTTCACAGAAAAAGCACATGCAGCTAAGCATTGGTACCTGCATACCATGCTCTTGTATGATTGTATGGTTTTTAGCTCTACTGGCTGAAAGCCAGCAGAGCTTACGTCATGATATGGTTTCCGCCGTCCGTCTGTTAGTCTTTTTCTTGTTTACGCGATAAAGTCTGCATTTGTGGTCGGATTTTCATGAAACTTGCACAGTTTGTTTATCTCACCAATAGCTTGAACCCTATTGATTTTGAAAAAAATCCAACAAACAGTATGGGAAAAGTAGCCATTTGAAGTTGAAAATTTCCATTTCTTGTTTACGCGATAAAGTCTGCATTTGTGATTGGATTTTTGTGAAACTTGCACAGTTGTTTTGTATCATCAACAGCTTGAACCCTAGTGATTTCAAAAAAAATCTGACAGTCAATATGGGAAAAGTAGTTATTTAAAGTTGAAAATTTTCATTTCTTTTTTGGGTAATGAAGTCCATATTTTTTCATCGAATTTTTTTTTTAATCTTGCACGGATTGTTTGGTTCATCAAGGCATTGAACTCTATTAAAAGTGAAGAAAATCTAGTAAGCAGTTTAGGAAAAGCAGCCATTTGATGACTTAGTATTGTTTACTAAACAAAGTCCACATTATTAGCCACATTTTTTTAAAATTTGCTAGGATTGTTAAATACAATGCATACTTAAACCCTATCATTGGTTTTGAGAAATTGTACTTCAATTTTTTTCAGTATTTTGTTCAATTCACCATGCCTTCCTATGCTATCGTAGTGGGTTCAAGCCCACTTCATATTTTTGTTTTTCCTTTTTCATGAATTCATAATGTATGCTAGCAAAAAAGCAAAATCTTGCCAGTAGAGCGATTTCAGGCCCTCAAGGGCCTTTTCAGGCCCTCAAGGCCTCTAGTTTTGTTGATTCAACTCTGAATCCTGTGGTTAAAGACTGGAGAAAACAGCTTTTGAAAACATTGCAGAAAAAAGAGAGAATGCTGGTAACCAGAATTTTCTCTGTTTCCACAATGTTTCCTACTCTAATGAAGTCAAATGTCATGAGTTGCGTAACATTTAATTTGTCGTTTGCCAATGCTTTCAATTTGGACTAGTCTACAAATTTGCTGTTTGGTAAAGATTGAATGTTTCAAAACACTACTGTTGATGCACATAAAGTGTGGTGTTCTTACAGATTGATGATGGATTGAAATTACCAAAAAGAAAAAAAGAAATGTCCTATCAGTCTTCAAAGAATGTCTTATTGTTAGAAGATATGTGTTAGAATTCTGTTTTTTATTTGTCAAAGAGACCTTTGGGTAAAGTTCTTTCAGGTCCCTTGATTGCATCTTGATCCATTGAATTGTGTGGCAGATATGGGCTTGACTAAGTTTCTGAATATATCCCATCAGTGCAATCTTTGAAAATCTTCTTATCAAGACATGAATGATATTTGGTATAAATGATCCTTGACAAGGCTTCTGTCAGTATCCTGAATACTTAACTGCACAGCAAAATTTTAGTAATGTCCAAATTGGAAGAATTTGCAGATGACAAGGATACAAGCATTTTCTCCTCCATTAGCCACAATGCTGTTAAAAGCCTCCATTCTGAATTTTTTAAAACAGAGACTTTTTTATCTTAGGTTTAAATACGATCTTGATCTGCCAAAATTAACAGGGCCCTAATTTGTTGTATACATGTACTTTCACCTCATGTCCCATCATGCAGTGATATAAACTTAAGTAGATGGTTAGATTGTAGTAAGCTTAGATAAATGTCACAGTCTTTAGCTGAAAACAACTCAGTTGCTCGAGTAGCCATGGGAGCAGTACAGGGCAACCATTGTCTTTGTGTTTTATATAAATAAAAAAAAAGAGAGAAAGCTAATTTTTAAGTCTTTACTAGTATTCAAACTACTGAACTTCAACATCTGATTCAAAATTTACTTTCTTTCTACCAAGGCATTCAGGTTTGGTTCTTTCATGACAAATTTAAGAACAGATAAAAAAAAAAAGTTACAGATTAAGAAACTTCTTTTCAAGAGCAAGTTCTGTCTTTAGCATGTTGGTTTCTTGGTTTTATGACTATCCTTTTGTCAAAATTTGTAAGCCAAAGGTTATAGAGTTTTATAGTTTTTGTCGGCACTAATTATGTAGAAGTGCAGCGTAATCCTTTACCACAAAATCTGGAGTTTTCATGACACTGAGGATGAAGCCTTTTGAAAATATCGTGAGAAAAGGAGAAAATGCTGGTAACCAGCATTTTCTCCTTTTCCCACAATGTTTTCTTCTATCTCAAAGACAAATTTCATCATTTGAGCCACTTTTAAATTGTCGTCTGCAAATGGTTTTAATAATGAAAAATCTAAGATTTTATTGTGTGGGAAAGAATTAAAATTGGTACAAATGCAACCCAAGGAATACTTTTGCTGCTATAACTAAAATACTGCTGAAAGCAGCACAAAAAAAAAAACACTTCAGAAAGACAAATCTTCATAGCCCATCATTGCTTCTTCTTTCACAGATTTCTTTTAAGACTGAAAACAATGCACTTGAATAATATACTGATGAATTATTGAATTTCATAATAGATAAACCATAGAGTGGCTAAACAGTTACATAGATATATCACCCAGTCAATTTCATGACTGCTAATCAGTCAGAATATCTCAAAGAATAATGGTCAATTTAAATGTAATATCAGACCACATGCACTGTTCAGTCTGATCTTATACTATGAAGAAAAGGTAACTTTAGTTGTGCATGTACTTTGCACAGGTAGTTAAAAGTTAAAACAACTGTGTGTAAACAACTGTTTGTCATAACTGTTTTGCTGTCACTGATGACTTAAAAACTTTTGTGGAGGATGTAGATCAGGGATCAGACTGCACAGACTCTGGTCAGAAGTTGCAGTCTGATCTTTGATCTGTATTGTCTGCTGACTGCTGCTAATTCATGACCCAAAAATTCATCAATTTGCAGTGGATATTGAATTGTAGACTTCAAAAAAGTCTATCTAGTTTGTTGGCAGTGAAAACCTAAAGGTGAATTTGCTTTGCAATTTGCTGTGATGTACTTCCATTGGTACAGGAAGGTTTAACTCTGTACTATAAAACAAATTTTTTAGCTCATCCAATTTGAAAGCATTTGCAGATGACATATATAGCGTAGCTTGAATGATGGAAATTGTAGAAAGTATTGTGGGAAGAGGAAAAAATGCTGGTTATAAGCTTTTTCCCCTTTTCTCACTATGCTTTCAAAAGCTTACATTTTCAGGTTTGTTAACCCTGAAATGCCTTTCACAACTGTAGTTGTTCTTGCAACCAGTGTAGATCAAAATCAGACTGAACAAAGCCTGCAGTCTGATCATTGATCTACATTGTGTGCCTTGCTGAAACACAGCAGACAGAATCCACATAGAAATTGCACTTATTTGGGTCTTGAGACTGAAAATGTTGGTTTGATTTATGATGCACTCTATGGGTTAAAACTTGTTTTTGTATGGTAAAGGGTTAATACTAAACAAAATACCATATTCCATGATAGGTTTTTGACCCCAAACTTTTTTGTCATATGTGTTTTATTCTTGATATTTTGTTTTTTCTCTTTTACACAGGATGTAGGGGAGTATTGGCCTTCTGATGACTGTTCCTATGGCCCATTTAAAATAGAATTATTAAGCTGTGAAAACTCGGACAATTTCTCCATCATGAACATGCAGCTCACTTATACATCGGTAAGTCTTTTAAGTCTACCACTCAATCCTAAGTTTTTGCAATCTAAAGGAGGAAGGCTATTGAAAACATTGTTCATGTTCAACTCAGCATAGCATGAAATTTCAAAATTATTCAAAATGGATTTGATACACCTCACAGAGCAGCTCTTTTAACTTTTAGAACTTCCCTCTCCTTTAGCTTATCCTTACGTGAAAGTCTTTACTTCTTTTTGCCATACTTGTAGAAATACTAATGAAATTGAAAGTTTGAGCTCAAACACAATCAAGCTTGAACTCAAGATTTTTAAACACACATCCTGTCTGTCTGTCTGTCTGTCTGTCTGTCTGTCTGAAAGCATGCACATAGATATCCTGCGAGCATCACAAAGATGCATTAAACCCCGTTTTGCCAAAAACGTGAGTCTAATGGTTATTCCCTTGCAGTAGAAAACATAGTGAGACTGGGAACAATTGCTTGTAACAAGCACTTGCATGCATAAGTGGTAGGTAAATAGAAAGTGACCTGTTTGGTTACGAGTTGCTAGTTTTATGTCTGAAAATACATGTAGTATGTTTTGTCAAGGATTAATTCTTTATAGATAAAATTTTAGATTTGTCCATATTGAAAGATGATGCAAATGATACCAAGCTCTTAGTGCAGTTGGTAGCATACAAGAATTGAAACAAGGGGGTTTCTGGTTTAAATTCCCAGCTTGGCAAATTTCTTTTAAAGGATTTATAAATTGCGACAGCATCCATTCCTCTGTCATCCTTGATTATTGTTTCAATGATGGTTTTGTGATATACTAGTAGTAGCTTGTGGTTTTGGAAGAATATTGTGAAAAGCACTGGTTAAAGACAGTCCAGAAAAATATGACAGTTGCACATGCAACCATGATGTAGCTGACATAATGTTGAAAACTGCTTTAAACACATTACAAACAAACCAGATGTAAATTAACCCTTTACCAAACAATAAAATTTTGAACTGGACCAAACTGAAAGCATTTGAAGTCAACAATTTAAATGTAGCTCAAATGATGACTTCTGTCTTTGATAGTGTAGAAAACATTGCGGAAAAAGGAGAAAATCCTGGTTACCAGCATTTTCTCCTTTTCCCACAATGTTTTCAAAAGCCTCCCTTCCCAGAGTCATGAAAACCAGGGATTGTTTGGTAAAGGGTTAAGGGTCTTGTCTCAGAATGGATAGAAAGGAGAAAATCTCCATGACTTCTTTCAAAGCAAAGGGTTAAAAAAACAAGGGATAGGTTGGTAATCGGTGAAAGCAAATTTAATTTAAAATCCTTTTCATAGAGTATGAAGAAGACACTGATGTTGAGACGGTTCCGCTATGAAAATTGGCCAGACAGTAAGCCAGTTCCCACAGACTCCAAACATTTTATCAATTCTATAAGTGAAGTGCTACAGTCGTTTAGGACCTCGTCTTCTGCCGATGAACCCATCCTCGTACATTGCCTGTAAGTCATCCTTTCGATTCACTTCAGTTTTGTTTTATCTCTACCAGATGATAAAATTTTAGCCTCGTCAAAATTGAAAGCATTTGTAATCGACAAATTGAATTTTGCTCAAAACCTAAAATTTGTCTATTAAAGGATAGTAAACAGTGTTGTGTGTCATGCCTAATGATTAGCCACAAAATGTGTCTTTTTTTATCTAGATCACAAGTGTATTGCATAGTGTCATACAATCAGTTAGCTCGAATGACTGATTGAAGCCTTTAAAATTGTACAATTTAGTTCCATTCATGCATCGGTAACAATTTACTTGGACATGTCTGTCCAGTCTTAGTGGTGTATCTATACAATTTGTCATTTTGTCAAAATGAATTGAATTTTGTGTGTGTGTTTTTGAATGATCTAAGCTGCCGATATGCAATTAAAACACATTCATTATTTTCAGGAATGGAGCAGAGAGAAGTGGTTTGTTCTGTGTTTTATCTATTATTATGGAAAGATTAAATGCTGAACAGAGAATCAACCTGCCACAAGTCATCCTTCAACTGCGAGCAAGAAGGCCACAACTTATTTCTTCTTTGGTACGTAGTTATCCCCTTACCAAACAATCCTGAAATTTAAAAACCCTGATGAATAAGCTTCTGCAAACATTGTGGGAAGAAGGAGAAAATGCTTGTTCCAAGCATATTCTCCATTTTCCATGATAGTTTTTACTAGGGATGGGAGCGACTGCTAATTTCAGTACTCGAGTAATCTGTCACTCTTTCAACCAAGTACTCGAGTACTCGAAAGGATACATTGACATTTGTCTGGATTTTTTCAAGTCACTATTTAGAAGTATAGGCTTCTTGTTATCAACATACATAGACAGGCTAGATACCAAATACGGAGTGGGCAATATACAAGTTAAAATAGAAATAGGAAATGACCAAAACATGCCCCCCAAAAAAGATTATTCAATTAGTAAATTATCAATATTATTAAATATGGATGTAAATTTTCATTTTCTTTACCTGGCAACAATCAAATTCAAGGTTACATATAGCATCTGGAATGATCAGTAACCACTGATGGCCATCTTTAATTTTGAATTGAATATCAGTTAGATGTCTGATTAACAAGTCGATAAGTGTGCTAAACCCACAAGCATGAAATTGAAATGTGGGAACAGTGACCTTTGTTGGTGTTGGTCCCGAATTCGTTGGACACCATATTTCTAACTGCAAATCAATTAATTAAAAAATATGGCAAGGTTAATGAGTCGTTAGATGGTAAGGTACAGTTCTTTTATCATCTTTATTGATCTCTAAAATTTAATTGTAAAACTTTTTAGAATTAGGAAAGCTTGAATATAAAAAAAAAAAGAAAGAAAATAGAACTGCAAAGTCCAATTTTTATTTTTCTTCCCGAGTGTTTGATTACAAGTTTTGCTAATCAATAATCAGACACTGATAGAGCACTCAATTATGCAGGTACTCATTCCCATCACCAGTGTTTATGTATTAACCATTACAGCACCAAATGAACCAAACAGACATTTTCAGTCTAGAAATAAGATCGAATAATTACAGTTTCAAGGTTCCTTTCGTCTAGAGAGTCTCAGCTTAGCAGAAAATGTAGATCAGACATTTCGTGCAATCTGATCTTGATCTACACTGGCTGCTCTGGTAGCTGAAGTTGTGGATTTGAGCCATGTTAAGCATTAACCTTACTTTATACTCTTCTTACTTGTTTTTTCCTTGCTCTCTCTTGAAAAAAAGTATATTCAACATTTCATTTCTGCTTTCAGGAACAATTCGAATTCTGCTACCGTGCTGTTGCTGACTACTTGAATGGTTTGGAATCCTCACAGATATATTCTAATGTATTTTAGACTCTTACCCCACCTATGTGAGGGGACTTACATATTGAAGATTTTCATCTGCTGGAGATCCTTTTGTGTCATTTATTCTCTCCTTAGATATACATGTGTGTCTAAAGGCAGCTTTTTCGACAAAGGGCTCAACTCTTTTCCAAACCAAAAAATTTTAACTCGTCCAATTTGAAGGCATTTGCAGACAACAAATTAAGTGAGACTCAAATGGTGTGATTTGTCTTTGATAAAGTAGAAAACAGTGTGGGAAAAGGAGAAAATGCTGGTAACCAGCATTTTCTTCTTTTCCCACAATGTTTTTCTAACCTCAAATAGACAATTCATTTATTTAAGACAAATCTAATTTATTGTCTGCAAATCTGTTCAACTGGACAAGTCTGAAAGTCTTTAGTCTTTTGGTAATGACTTAATATCATTTGTACTTCATAGGTGTATGTCTAAAGATAAGTTGCTGAGCTACAGGGTTGAATTTTGAATGGAAACCAATCTTGTAAAATTTAATATATAGGAAATGGCTGTGAATACTTGTATTGACTCTGTTAATGTCAGTCCTTTACTAAACAGTAGAAAAGGCATGTTGAAAGCATTGTTTGAAAACACAAAAATGCTGGTAACCAGCATTTTCTCCTTTTCCAACAATGTTTTCTACCCATTCAAAGACAACAAGGCATCGGGGTATCGAAACAACCTCTGTATAACAATATTTTCTCTGACAAATAGGAAATAAGACTGAGCAAAACCACTCTATCATCATTTGAACGATGTTTGGATTGTCGTCTGTAAATGCTGTCAATATGAACAAGTCTAAAATTTTGCTATCTGGTAGAGAGTTTACCCTTTACCAAACAGTTCTGTGCTCTAAAGACCTTGAGAAAAAAAGCCTTTGAAACTGTTGTGGAGAAAAAGGATAAAATATTGGTTTTTCCACAATGTTTTCTACTCTTAACTAGACAAATTCTTTTATTTGAGAGGGGTCCTGTGTGACTCAGTGGTGAAGATGTAGGATTTGGAACCTTCAGTCCTCGTTGATGATCCTGGCTTGAGGCACTGGCTTTTTTGTTTGGACTGTCTTTGCACAAGACACTTTATAGCCCTAACCTAGTATTTGTGAAACGGAGCACGAACTTGAATAAGCTGTTGCCGTGATATGACTGAAATAATGTTAAATTGGTTTAGGACACCATTCAATCCATCCATCATTTGAGCCACATTCAATTTGTTGTCAGCAAATAGATTCAGTGTGGGCAAGTATAAAGTGATATTGTCTGGTAAAGAGTTAAGTTCACATGCTAGCCCAAGATAATGTATGCTAGTCATTTTAGTTACATGTGACATCCTTTTGTTTATTATTGTTTTTTTTTCTTTTTCATTATAAGGAGTAATTAAGCTCAAAAGGTACCTTTTGAGGTGGTCTTTACCAGATAGGGCAGTTGAAGGGGCACGAAACCAGATTTTGTCTCAAATTTTTTTCTATGGCAGAAAAATTTGATAATTTGTAAGGAAAAATTATAAGGAGGGGACTGTTTACCTTTAGTATAGGAAAATTAAAAAAAAAAAAAGTATTGAAAAAAAAAAATGCCCTTGACCTACGATCTTCAAAACCTTAGTTGGCATCTGTAGCACTGAGTCATGTAGCAAACTGACATTTACCCTTTGTTAAAACTGTACTTATCCCTTGTTATGCAATCATGGCTGTTACGTTACTAATGCAACAGGAACTTTTACCGTAAATTTTTTTCCAAATACTTGGTAATTCCTCCTGTTTTCTGCATGCGTTTCTATCCATCTTTTAATTCTAATGCCATCTTTGTTAAGATTTTCAAAAAAATTTGCAGAACAAAATCTGGTATAAAGTCCCTTTAAGTTTTTTGTTTTTTAACCATTTACCACACAATCCCAAGTTTTAACAACCCTGAAGAAGAAGGTCTTTAAAAACATTGTGGGAAAAGGAGAAAATGCTGGTAACCAGCATTTTCTCCTTTTCCCACAATGTTTTCTACCTTATCACAGACAGAAATCATCAATTCTTTCACTTTGGTCAAAACCAAAATTTTGTCATTTGGTAAAGAGTTAACCCTTTACCACATGGCAAAATTTAAGACCTATCCAAATATAAAGTATTTGCAGAAGACAATTTCATAGTGGCTCAAATGATGCAGCTTTTCTATGATAGGGTAGAAAACTTTGTGGGAAAAGGAGAAAATGCTGGTTACCAGCATTTTCTCCTTTTCCCACAATGTTTTCAAAAGGCCTCTTCTTCAGGGGCGTCAAAAGGCGTCATTGTGTGGTAAAGGGTTAATAAATGTACATTCTCAGTTATTTCTACTTCTTCAACCATTACTTGACTTTGGTCATTACACCAAATTATGGTACCTTTAGCCATTGTGAACCAATACAAGCTCATTTGTTTACCTATGTTTTTTTTTTTTTCCCTTTTGTGTTTATTGTTATTTGTTGTAATGGTAACAATACTTTGGAAAAAGATACCAGATAATTTCAGTCTGTATAAACTGTATAATGTCAATGTCAAAGCTACACTAGCAAGAACAGCCAACAAACTATCAAACTGTAGGTCTAAGATCAGACTACATGTTCTGTGTCATCTGACCTTGATCTCAATCCGTGAAAACAGCTAATGTTGTGCTTGGTACCAATCATTGTAATTGACTTTATGCTATGCCCAAGGTTGTAACTTTAAACTGCTGTGACTTTTCTAATGAAGTGATTGGTCAAATATTTAAGACCTTATTGCTCTTAACCTGTTATTTAACTAAACATGATATCCTCTTCTTGAGAAATGTAACTTTTAATTATAATAATGTACACGAGCTTTCGGCGGTACAACCGCCTCCATTGAGGCATTGTATCACAGGATCACACTAGAAGAAGGCGGTTGTACCGCCGAAAGCTTGTGTACATTATTATAATTAAATGTTATTTAACTCTTAACCAAACAACAAAATTTTAGACTCGTCCAAATTGGAAGCATTTGCACACAATACATTAGGAGTGACTTTAGTTATGCCTTCAAAAGGTTAGAAAACATGTGGTAACCAGAATATTTTCTTTTCCCCACAATGTTTTCTACCCTTTCACAGACAGATTCCATTATTTGAGCCAGATTCAATTTTTCATCTGCAAATGCTGTCCATAAAGTCAAGTCTAGATTTTTTTCATGTGGCAAGGAGTTAATGGTGGTAAGAAATATTTCAGGTATGAAAATTTTTGTGCTCAAATGTACATAATTCTTTAACCCTCTACCAAATGATCCTGTATGATGAAGAAGGATGCTGAAAACATTGTGGGAAGAGGAGAAAATGTTGGTAGCTAGCATTTACTCCTTTTCCCACTATGTTTTGTATCCTTTTAAAGACAAGTTGTGTCATTTGAACCACATTTAATGTCTCGTCTACAAATGCTTTCAATGTGGAAAAGTCTAGAATTTCCTCGTCTGGTAAAGAGTTAAGCAAAATCAATCATTCCAGAACTTTTACTTGTTATGGTTTTTAGATGTTTTGGGTCTTAGAGTATTCTGAATACTTTCCTGCTGTGTTAACTTCAGCTGTGCTGTTTTTGTTTGGATTTTAAAGTTTTTTTTGTGGTTGCTATTGATAATACACCAAATACTACATATTCATTCATGTATTCGTTCCTTTCATTCATTCTTTTCATTTCTTTACTTATTAACTCATCACCTCCTGCTGACTATTTTTTGTCTTGCCATAGAACATTTCTAAAAAGATATATTTCAAAAGATTAAATTTCTTGCTAAAGACTATTTCTTCTTTTTTCACTCTTTACCACAGGACAAAATTTTGGACTCTACCAAATTGAAAGCATTTGCAGACAACAAAATAAATGTAGTTCAAGTGATGATTTCTGTCTTTGATAGGGTAGAAAACAATGTGGGAAAAGGAAAAAATGCTGCTTACCAGCATTTTCTCCTTTTCCCACAATGTTTTCCCGTGGTATTATTAAAACATGGGTTTGTGTCTTAAAGAGTTATGTAAGATTCACATTTTCATTCAAAATGATATGTCTTAAAGCAGCTATCATAGATGGCTTATAAGAAATATTGTGACAAAAAGATACATTGCTAAGATTTAACAGTTTCTCTACTTACCACAATGTTTCCTCATATTTCTCTACACCAGAATCAAAACTGATCGACATGTATGAAATTCAAGAGGAAAGCTTTGCCCTCATGATCATGGATATACCTTGTGCAGAGACAGAGTGAAAGATACTCAGAATTACAAGGGAAGGGAGGGGCAATTTTTAACCCTTTACCAAACAATCACATATTATTTTGATGACCCTTGCAAGAAATGCTTTTGAAAATGTTGTGAAACAAGGAGAAAATGCTTGTAAACAGTGCCATGTAACAAGCATTTTCTCCTTATCCCATCACAACTTCTACAATCCATTCTAAAGACAAATCTTATCATTTTGGGCACATAAAATTTGCCATCTGCAAATGCTTTTTCTTCAGACAAGTCTGAAATTTGATCATTTGGTAAAGAGTTAATGGATTTTTAAAACTTTGATGACAAAATATTTGCAAAGAATAAATACAAACAATTTTTATAACACAATTATGGTATCATTCAATCTGGTCATAAGTTCAATGAAACAGAATACACAGATCAATTAGATCAATCTATAGTATTAAGCACAAAAGCCATTACCTAGGCACTTTGTCAAAATTCTACGGTTAATCTGTCCAGTGTATCAAAAATAGAAACCATGTGATTCCCCACCCTGATAACTGTAATATGAAGTTAACTGGTTTTATTGTAACTCTTTGCCGGGCAGCAAGTTTCTAGACTAATCCAAAATTGAAAGCATTTGCTTACAAAAATGAAAAAGTGACCCAAAAACTGGAATTCGTCTTTGAAAGGGTAGGAAACATAGTGGGAAAAGGTAGAAATGCTGGTTACCAGCATTTTCTTCTTTTCCCACAATGTATTCAAAAGTCTTTGTCTACAAGGTCATGAAACTTTGGGGATTTTTTTTTCAAGGGTTAAAAGAAATCTTGGTTTGTATTGGTGTACAAAGTGACACAAACTGCAATATATAGTGTATATCAAAGCTGCTGAAGTAAGATGATATAAGTTCGCTGGTAAAGTATGTTAAACTGATGACAATCCTTTTCTCCCTTACAATAATCCGGCATGGTGTCATCCTCTGCTTGAACAATACACAATAACTACTTTATGTGTGTGTGTATGTGTGATGTATTTCTGTTGGGTCAATACATAATAACTAGTATATATAAGTGTATATACCCATATACTGTAAAGGTGGATAATATTGCGGGTCTAAAATTTTGCTAGTTACCAAATACTGACCTAATGTGTGTTTTAATTTCCGCAATGATTGCAATGGACGATCTTGCATAAAAGTTGGTTTTTTGCTGTCGTCTTCAACTGATGAACCATAACCCCATTAATTGGCAGTATTAACCGCCACTAGTCCGCATACAGGTCAACTTTGATGGAAAAAGGTACTTTTTGATGCCAATAAGTCATGCACTCCCACATGACCCAGTGTCAAGGTAAAATATACCTTAATGTAGCTGATGGATAACTTCGCGATTTTCATCAGTACGCGAAAATTGCCAAGATTTCCACAACACAAAGATTTCCAGTTTTACAGTATGTTGTATCTATCTGTTGGAATAATACAATACCTGCTATATGTGTGTGTATATGAAGTGTATATTTTTCTGCAGGAACAATACATAATAGCTTTCATATATGTGTGCATATATTATGTATTTTTCTGCAGAAACAATAGACAGTAGCCAAATATACATGTGTGTATACATGTATTTTTCAGCAGGAACAGTACCCAATAGGCGCTATGTATGTGTGTGTACATAAGATGTATTTTTCTGCTGGAACAATACACAATAGCAGCTCTGTATCTGTGTGTACATGCAATGTATTTTCTGCTAGAACAATACACAATAGTCACTATATATGTGTGTGTGTGTATGATTTATATTTCTGCTGGAACAATGTACAATAGCCATTGTATATGTGTGTATATGTATAATGTTTTTTTTTTTCTGCTGGAACAGTTTGCAATAATCACTATATATGTTTATATATATGATGTATTTTTGGAAAGGAATACAGCACACCAAAGAAAGTAAGCATTGTCAAAATATTGCACACCAATGACCAGAAACATGAACTACTCCTGTGGCATAAATCAATTTTGTGCAAATGAGTCGGCCATTCATGTTTATTATACATGTATGTTGTACAAGACTTGTCCCTGATGATGTTTTTTTTTTCTTCATTGACCTGCCCGAGTAGCTCAAGTGGTACAATGTTGGACTCATAAACATCGAGTCTCAGGCCACTTAAGGGTGTGGGTTCAAGCCCCAAAACAAAATTACTAATAGTCTTTCGGATGAGATATTAAACCAAGGTCCCATGTGACAGTGCTATGATCTTGGCACATTAAAGAATCAGGCGTAACTTAGGATGGGTTTCGTCCTGTATCTTGCACTATCAGAACTAACAGCTCAATGGGAGCGTCATGGGCAACTTGTAGTGACAATAAATGAATGGAAAAATAATCAATTTTTTTCATTTCATGAGTTATTTTGTTTTCATTCATTTGCAAAAATATTGTGTTGCTTTTCAAGCATATTAGCAAATAACTGTTGCAACTTGTAACTGCTTTGCACAAACATACTCAAGTTGATGCTGAAGTCAGAAAAGTAGTATTAATCCTCTGCCAAACAATCCTGTATACTAACAACACTATGGAAGAACACTATTGAAAACATTGAAGGAACAGCATTTTCATGTTTTTCCAAAATATTTTCAAATCTTTCAAAGAGGAATGTCATAATTTAAGGCATCTTTAATTTGTTGTCTCCAAATGCCTTTAATATGGAAGAGTCCAAAAATTGTGTTATACCTGTCAACATGCAAGTGTGACTTTTTTTTTTGTCTCTGCAGGTGACAGTTTTTGAAAACATGGATTGAAAGAGAGTATTTGGTTGTAGCAAGCAGCTGGTCATTTTCCTGCAATGTTTTCCATTAAATTCAGAGACTATGTTCTTATAGCTTTGCCTGCCTTTTATAACACATTTAGTTAAGGTTTGTGTAAATTTGCATGTATAGTTATTATTTGAATATATCAAATTTATACATTTTTATAGAGACTTTATTAATTAAGAGGTTACATGTATTTTAACCAGGAAAGCACCTTTCACGAGTTTTGTTGCCTTTGTGGCCAGTATAAGTCAAGATCAAACTGCACAAAATATGCGGTCTGATCTTTGATTTATAGCGTCTGCTTTGCTGAGACATTGTTAATAAACTCAGTCATTATATTGCATTTACCATGGATTCAGCTTGCCTGGACAGAGTCAAGATGACAAATACAGCTCTTATGATGAGAATTGCCTTTAAGAGGACAAGAAAACCAGCAATTTCTTGTTTTCCACCCTTTCATAGACAAATCCTATCATTTTAGCCATGTTTGATTTTGTTTGCAAATACTGTCAGAATGATCTGGGCCAAAATTTTGTTGTCTGGTAAAGAGTTAATCCATTATTCTAACATGACACATGAATTTGGCTCTATAAACACAGTGCAACAAAAGCGTGGTAAAATCTACGTTATTCTATGTAGAGTGACGTCATTCTATATAGAGTGACGTCATTCTGTATAAAGTAAGTAAGTTATTCAATGGAATATAATCTGCATCCGCATTTTTACTCGTTTTCCCTTGATTAAGAGTTGGTCATGTTAGAATCGAAATAATCTTCTTTCTATCGTGGCTATCGCCCTCGTGGATTATTTATTGTGCCTCATAACTCACAACTGTGGTTTATTGAAAAATGAACCACGATAGAAAGAAGATTATTTCTTAACCATACACCCTATCTCTAGTCACTCTAAATACAAGAAAAAGTGACACAAAGGAAAAATATTGATAGAAAGGAAAGCAAGTTTTTATGGATAAAACACTGATTAAAAAGAAGTTTCTGCTTGTTACAGGCAGTTGGTCCTTTTCCTGCATTGTTTGAAAAAGTTGTTCTTTCTCAGAAGCATCAAAAGGCCTTCTGGTATGATCATTAGTCAACACCTTACCAAACGGCAAAATTTTGGACTTGCCTAAATTGAACGCATTTTCAGACAAATACATGTGAATCAGTAAGTGAAATTGGAATTGGGTAGATTAGAAAACATTGTGTATGCTGGTTACCTGTATATTGTCCTTTTCCCACAGTGTTTTCAAAAACCATGTTTCCAAGGGTCACTGAAAGCATGGATTATGTGGTAAAGGGTTAAACAACAATTAAACTGAATTTTTTGTAAATGCCTAAATATACATGTAAAATATTTGCTATGATGCATTGTTGATATTTCATTGTTAGTGTAGATCCTTTTACCATTTAGCCCTTTACGAAACAAAACAGTTCGTACAAGACTGAGGAAAATATTGTTGGTAAAGGCTTAACTCTTTACCACACATTCCCAAGTTTTAACGACCCTGAGGAAGAAGCCTTTTGAAAACTTTGTGGGAAAAGGAGAAAATGCTGGTAACCAGCATTTTCTCCTTTTCCCACAATGTTTATATCCTATCAAAGACAGAAATCATCACTTGAGCTACATTTATTTTTTTGTCTGTAAAGAGGTAAATACTGGTAAGCGGAATTTTAACCTTTTACCTACAATATTTTGTACCCTTTTAAAGACAAATGTTTTTAATTGAGCTAAATTTTAATTGTCATATGAAAATGCTTTTGGTATTATTGTCTAAAATTTTAGTAAAGATTTAGAAAATGAAAATCTGTTTACTATTGTGTTTATTATTATTATTACTAAATGTATGATTAAATCACTTTATAACTCACCTGAGCACAAACTGCTCAAGGTGAGCTTTTGTTATCGTGCTGTGTTTGTCATGTGTAGTGTGGTCATCAATAATAACCTTGTGTGCACTCTACAGGCCACATTTTCAGTTGGATACTCATGAAACTTGGTCAGAATGTTTGTCCTGATAATAAAGAAAAATTCACAATTGGAGCATGTCAGGTCAAAAAGTTGGTCATTAGGATAAATCTTACAAAATCCATGTGTGCACTCTAGAGGCAATATTTTCAGTCCAATACCTATAGAACTTGGTTTTTCTTGAAAATATCTGGGACATGCATGAAATTGGGTCAAGTCATATCAAAAAGAAGGTCACTGGGACAAGTACATGTAGTCAGAATGCCTGTCATGATATCTTGGACATGTTTGAAATTTATTCACATCAGGTCAGAAATTAGGCCACAGAGACAAATCTTAGATAAATCTTGTGTGCACTCTAGATGCAACATTTTCAGTCCAATACTCTTGAAATCTGTTGGTCAGAATGTTTGTGTTGATATATCAGACAAGTTAAAAATTTGGTCTTGTCAGGTCAAAAAGTGAGTCACCTGGTTAAAGTTCAGTAAACTCTTTTGTGCATCCTGGTGGCAATATTTTCAGTCTGACACTCATGAAACTTGGTCAAAATCTTTGTCTTGATAATTATGTCTGACGAATTGGAAATTGTGTTACTCGGGTCAAAAAGTAGGTTACTGGGACAAATCTTAGAAAAGCCTTGTGTGCATTCCATAGTCTACATTTTCATTTGTATGAAATTTGATCAGAATTTTTGTCTTGATTATATCTTGAACAAGTTCGAAGTTTGGATCTAAAAGTAGGTCACTAATAGTCATGTGTTTATATCATCACAACCAGGATGTCTTCAACATTATCAGTCCTGGATGACTTGACTCAGGTGAGCATTTTAGGGCCAGTGGTCCTCTTGTTCTTAAAATGTATTACAATATATTTACATTGAGCAAGATGTGGTACAACTTCAAACTGTTGCCATACGTTTGCTACAAGCAGTAGCTCGTTTTCCCTGTATTTTTCTCAACACGTCTTTGTTACTATACATGCTATTTTTGTTAACTGCTGCTTTCCCTCCATGTTTTATAAGATGTCTACTTCAGGGGTGTGAAAAAGTAGATTCGTTTCCCGTAAAGTGGGAAATTTCATTGATGATCATGTTTTTTGACTAACAGAGATTTAAATTTTTTAAAAGAGGCCATTAGTTTTTATCAGTTTACTCAAGAATTAAGATCTTGATATACTCTTGTCATAATAATCGGTACAAAATTAAGAAATTTTGTAGATATAATAGCTAATTCAAGACTGGAGTCACCATTTTATACATTTACTGTTTTATTTGAAGTTCATCAATTATGGAAAGAGATGTTTTTTATTGTTGGAAGACTTTGATGAAACAAACTTTACAACACAATCTCAAGTTTTAAGAATCTTTGTTAAAAAAAAGGGGTTTTTGAGATCATTGTGGGTAAATACTGGTAACCAGCATTTGCCCCTTTTCCCATAACATTTTCTATCCTTTAACAGCAAAATCACATTATCCTAGCCACTTTAAGTTCATTGTCTGCAAATACTAAATACTGGAAGAGTCTAAAATTTTGCCATCTGGTAAATAGTTAACTAAACTTATTATGATAAAAACTCGCTTTCAAATTATCCAAAGCATCTGCAGATCACAAAAGTAATGTGGCACAAAATGATTGTATTTGTCGTTGGAGGGGATGGAAATGTTATGGGAAATGGAGAAAATGCTGGTTACCACCTCACTTTTTTCAAATATCCTTCTTTCTCTTAGCCTCTTAAGAAAAGGATTGTTTGATAAAGGATTAAAATGTCATTCGTAAAGTATTGTCTTCTTTGTGCACCGTTTTACTTAACTCCTTACCACACAATCTTGAATTTTAACAACCCTGAAAAATAGGTTTTGACAGCTTTGTGGGAAAAAGAGAAAATGCAGATAGGCAGTGCTTTCTCCTTTTCCCACAATATTTTCTACTCTTCCAAGGGCAAATATTAGTTTCTTAGTCACATGTCATTTTGTATCTACAAATGCTTTTAATTTGGACAGGTCTGAATTTTTTTTGTGTGTTAAAGAAATAAAGAAATGGTCAAGAAATAAAGAAAAATACTGAGGATAACAAATAGAATGCATAGCAGAGTGGTCTTGTGAGTTTAAACCAAGATCAAACCGCAATAGAAAGTCCTCCATAGAATGTTTTTCATGTCCTTCACATGTTTGTCCTTTGCTTGTTTTAGTTTTTGGTAAATTCTTAACATAGTGTGTACAGAATGTTTTGTGCCATATATATTGTGAAATAGAATCTAATATTTCTTTTTTGTAAATACTCATACATGTATTAACTGCTTGTATTTGTTTTCAGAATAGTCAGCTTTTTCCATCTTATCCCATTTCTGTCAGACATTTTGAAAATGTCACATATTTACCCATTTGGATAAAATTATAATCTTGTGTTTTGATGACCATTGAGAAGTAATAAGCATGTGACAATATTTAGAGAATGACACTTTGGAAATGAGCTTGTAAAA
The DNA here is from genome assembly GCA_946811185.2 of Hippopus hippopus. Lineage (NCBI taxonomy): Eukaryota > Metazoa > Mollusca > Bivalvia > Cardiida > Cardiidae > Hippopus > Hippopus hippopus. Next base: position 46,489,505 of record OX328099.1, on the reverse strand, counting down.
GATTTAGAGAAAAAGATAAAATGTGGTAAACATCATTTTTCTCTTTCCTCAAATGTGTTTTCAAACCTTCAAAGACAAATCCCATCAACTGAGCCTTTTTCTTAATGTCTTCTGCAAATACTTTGAACAAGTCTTAAACTTTGTTTTCTGATAGAGTTAGTCTTTAGTTACACAAATTTGGCTTTTGACAGCTTTTAATTCTTTACCAGTTGCCACAATTTTACACTTGTTGAAACTGAAAGCATTTTCAGACAACAAATGTTGCTCAAATGACGGGATTTGTCTCTGAAAGGCTAGAAGACATCATCAAAAAAGAGAAAATGCTGGTTACCTGCATGTTCTCCTTTTCCCACAAAGTTAGAAAAATGAATAAATATAAATCAAAAAAGAAAGAAAATCGTGAGAAGAGGAGTAATTTTGAGTTATATTCAATTACACTCCTCATTGCTTGATGTAAAAATCGTTGGCTGTTCACTGTCTGTAAAAGTGACGCAAGTTGTGCTTTATGATTGGCATGCAGCCGGTGAATTTACTAACGTTCGAAACAAATTTACAGCAGACGAGTGAAAAAAACCTTTGTAAATTAAACATAATTAACTTGATATGCTCAAAAACATGTGAAAACAGGGTAGCAAAAGTAGAAATTGCCTTGTATGAGTAAGTATCTCCTTTTGCAACAATTTTTTTGTAAGTGGTGCAAAAAGACAAAAAAAGGTCCTTCGGAGGTAACATGACAGGACTGGGTATAGAGGGAAGTGGTGCAATATTCTGTAGAGATTTGTTTACAAGATGCAGTCCATTTGATGTATTGTAAAATTAATTTGTGCCGTCATTTTTATGTGTACGTGAATTATTTGGTGTTGTCATTTTAATGTAAATATACCTTATTTGCTACTATTTTGTACAAGTAGAATTCAAAATAAAATAAGGATTATTCTTCATTTAACCAGTAACTGTGTAAACTTACTCAATAATTCCCCCACTACCCATTCATATTCGGGCTAAATGCATGAGTTCACTTTACTACCATATTCGATTTATTTTACTATGGTTCGACGAATCACCGAAATACCACTGAAACACCGAAATACCCCTATTTTTTTATTATTCGGTTCAGATAACTGACATAAGTATGCATGATTTTTCATCTACTTTTTTTTTCAGAAAACACACTTAATCAAAGTATTAATCATTATTGAGAAGAATGATGTTGTTAATATGTGCTGATCATTGATTTACGTGAAGAACAATCACTGAAACACTCGCGTGTCTGACCTGTTAACCACCAAAATACCCGATTGTGATAACGACAATCTAGACTAAAGATCTATCAATATAACATTATCACTTATATTTCTTTGAATGATAAACACACAAAAAAGAGAGCACTAATCCATTCAGTTTGCGAAAGAAGTAGACCTAAATCAGAATAACATGATGTAAGTCTTTGATCTGTCGAAACACACAAGGTTCTCGGCACGTTCTGTTCTGTTAAAGTGAAGCGATCATTATTGAAGGTGTTCGGCTGACATAATCCAATTTGTTATTTTTAAAGTAATATGGTTATTATACAAAATCTTATTGGCGGAATTGTAATTGTCTTATCAATTTACGCCTAGTACTGTGTTAACTATAGATTCAAAATTGCTGTCGGTTTTCTAATTCGGTGACGATTTAATTTATATTCCCTAAAAAAAGGGAAAACTATTTTTCTAGCATACTTATGGATAAAGATCAGACACAGCAACCATGTACAAAAGCTATTGAAGTGAGATTGCAGAGGTTTAATCCCTGAATTGACCAATTTTAATACGTGGAGCGGGCATTTCAGTGTACATTTACAGTACGGTAGGCTATTCCTGTGCACATTCTTCACGGCAGGTTTCAATGGCATGTTGTTATTTTGACATTAGGTTTAATATTAAACCTTCATCAGTATAATTACAGTTTATGTCAAAAACCACAACTTCAGTTATCTACACTAAATAATTAAAAAAAAGAATAAGGTGGTATTTCGGTAATTCTTCGGACCCTTTTACTATCAAACTGGGTATGACCCTGTACTCTACATGCAAATTTCAGCCTTCCATAATTGTGGTTTCTCAGACAGTTGTTCAGTGTCGAAGGTGTTATCAGGAAACCACAGCTGATCGTGCCGATTGTGCTTGTCACAATGGAGTGTCCTTTGGCATGGTATGTGAGAGTCCCAGCCTAGTACTTTTGAATGTAAGAAGGACATTCATAAGTGAGCTCCATCCATGGTATGACTGAATACCGTATTCGAAACGGCACACTTTTAGTTATATCCATACTAAAACCACTAGCAGATGACAGTCAATGTGGCTTAACCCTTTACCAAACAATCCCTGGTTTTCATGACCCTGGGAAGGAAGCTTTTGAAAACAATGTTTTCTACCCTATCAAAGACAGAAATCATCATTTGAGCTGCATTTAAATTGTTGACTGCAAATGTTTTCAATTGGTCCGGTACAAAATTTAGTCATTTGGTAAAGGGTTAAATGGTGGAATTTGCCTTCCATGAAGAAAATATTGTAGGAAAAGAAGAAATACTGGTTATCAGCATTTTCTTTTTTGTCCACAATGTTTTCTAAAGCCTTCTTAAAGATGTTAAAACTTGGGATTGTGTGGTAATAGGGTTAGGACGGTATTCACACTACTACTGCCACATTTGAATTAATTCTTTTGCAACAAAATGTGATGCAGGAGTGCACAATTACTTTACTACCTTCTTGTCTAAAAGCATCTTTGAAAAATAAGAAAAATGTACATGAAGTTAGGCTTCCATTATCATTATGAGAAAATGTGCCTAAAAGGAAAAAATGCTTTTTTTTTTTCAGTAAGTCAGCTGCAAGATGAAAAGAGTAAGGTCAAATAATATGACTGAGAATGTCTAACATTATTTAGCACCACTAGAGTTAATCAGCTGAGCCCCAGTAGCGCAGTTGGTAGTGTACAGGACTTGGAGAACATGGGGTCGCTGGTTCGATCCCCTGCCTGGCCAATTTCTTTACAAGAATTGATGATAGTCACTGTGACAGGATTCATTCCTCTCTCACCACTGACTATTGCTTTGACGATGGTTATGTGGGAAAGCAGCCAGTGGCTTGGAAAGAATATTGTGCGGAGTATTGGTAAAAGAAACTCCAGGAAAGCATGGATATGTGCACTGGCCGCCGCGACATAACTGGAATAATGTTGAAAACAGCATAAAACACCATACAATCAATCAAACAATCAATAGGGTTAATCATTGAGTATATCTATTTACTCTTTACCAGATGACATAACTTTAGACTTGTCCAAATTGAAAGCCTTTGCAGATGACAAATTGAAGGTGGCTTACATGTAGTAGTTTGTTTTTGAAAGGCTAGAAAATATTGTGGGAAAAGGACAAAATGCTTTTTACCAGCATTATATCCTTTTCCCCCAGTGTTTTTACAGGCTTTTTCCTAAAAAAACAAGAGTCGTTGTAGACGGATTATGCTCCCCGAACAAGTCTCTTTTTTGGAAAGTGAAGGCTGTCGGTAAATGGTTGGTCACGGGAGAGGAGGGTGGGGGTGAAACAGGCTACTTGTGTTTGGTCCCGTCTGCCAAACTGCATTTGCCAATGTTAAAATAATTAAATAAAGAAGGGGCATAACTCTTGGAACAGTGGAGTAAAACTTCCTGTCAATGTGAACAATCTGTAAATCAAACATTACTATTATAGTAATGGCAAAACTGTCTGGAAAAAAAAATCAGATTAAACATTTATAAACTTCGTGTTTGAGTTTGTCATTAAGCCCTCTTTTTCTATAACAGAGCTTAGTATAAATAGGAAAGAATGAATCATGGTCTGGGGCTTTTGATCAGCAACATATATGTTGAATAGTCTTGAAGAAACTGGGAAATGTTTAATTTCAGAGTCCAAAAAAACAAAACCTAAAGTTATAAGACATTAAGCACCCTTTTCCCGTAACAGGGTTTTGCATAGATAAACAAGAGTGCCGTCGTCACAATATACGCCACCACATGGCTGTTATTTCAAGCAGCTAGCTATAGAGACTAAGTCTGAAGGGACATAACTCTTGCAAAAATCAATGAACCAAAAAATCCCTGCTTCATGCACATCTACTTATTATGGTAATGATATTGAGCAAATTTGAAAAAGATACGATCAGAAGCTTAGGAGGAGTTGCGTTCACAAGAAATGGACATATGTACGGATGGGCCCATAGACTGAGAAGATGACGCCAAGATAAACGAGTATAAAAACTGAAGACTCATTGCTTATTGGCTTTGATTAACCAATAAAAATATAAAGTTTCATGAAATTATGTCCATTAGTTGGAGATACATTGATGAAAAATTAAATTTGACATGAAGCCCCCTTTTTCCATGACACAGCAATAAATTCCACAACCTGAAAATATGCGCTAGGTCACATGATCTGTGAAAATTTCATCCGAATTCATTGAGATATGTCCAGTAATTAAAGAGATATTGGTGAAAAATGAAATATAACATGAAGACCCCTTTTTCCATGATGCAGCTATGAATCGCAAAACCATGACAATATGCGCTAGGTCACATAATAAGAAACATTCTGTGAAAATTTTATCCAAATCTGTCGAGAAATGTGGGAGGAGTTGCGTTCACAAGAAATGGACGTACGTACGGAAGGACAGTGTTTAAATTTGACATGAAGCCCCCTTTTTCCATGACACAGCAATAAATTCAAAAACCCTGACAATATGCACTAGGTTACATGATCTGTGAAAATTTCATCCAAATCCATTGAGATATGTCAAGTAATTAAAGAGATATTCGTGAAAAATGAAATATAACATGAAGCCCCCTTTTTCCATGACGCAGCTATGAATCGCAAAACCTTGATAATATGCGCTAGGTCACATGATGAGAAACATTCTGTGAAAATTTTATCCAAGTTCGTCAAGAAATGTGGGAGGAGTTGCGTTCACAAGAAATGGAATGAAATATAACATGAAGCCCCCTTTTTCCATGATGCAGCTATAAATCGTAAAACCTTGATAATATGCGCTAGGTCACATGATGAGAAACATTCTGTGAAAATTTTATCCAAATCCACCAAGAAATGTGGGAGGAGTTGCGTTCACAAGAAATGGATGTATGTACAGACGGACGGACAGACGGAGAAGACGACGCCAATATACGTTGCCTTTGGCGGTGTAAAAAAAAACAAGGGCACATGGTGAAACTTTTAATAAACAATATAAATGTGAAGTTTCATGAAATTTTGACAAAAACTGAAGGAGATATTAGTAAAAATTGGAATTTTACAAGAAACCCCCTTTTTCCATGACACAGCGTCAAATTGGAAAACCGGGAAAAGTACATCGGTGCAATATCCTAAGGAGTTCAAATATGAAGTTTCATCCAATTTGGTCCAGGGGTTGTGGAGAAATGGCTTCCGACGGAAGGATGGACAGAAGGACAGACGAAGCAGCGACTATATGCTCGCCCTCCGGGGAGCATAAAAAATAGGGGTTGTATGGTAAAGGGTTAAAGCACTGATCCATTCCCTTCAATTTTTGTCACTTGTTTTGCATTTAACCCAGTCAACAAAATAACAACCAGGGCAACTGGCTCAGCCAGTAATGTTTAGGGTTGTAATCAAGAGATGGAAGATCAGATTTTAAATCAGTCAAGTTTTTTTCAGAGACTGATGGTAGTTATAGCCACTGTATTTTTTTTTCATGGGTGAATATTGTTCTGGTGTGAAGGAGCAAGTGGCTTGGAGAGAGGAATGTTATGAATATTGTGTTCATGAGGTTCAGGAATTCATAAGAATAAGAACAAAAATAGATGCATCAATTTTACTAGTAAAAAAACACATTGTGTCGACATATATTCATAGCACTTCAACAAAAAATTGAGGCAGATTCATTAAACTGAACTTGAACACTGGTACCAATTTATCAAAAGAAATACTTAAAGTGACAATAAAGTCCAAAAGTAAACAAATCAGGTGTTTAAACGCATTTGAATTTATATCATACCATTTAAAAGTATGGAAATTATTGTGAAGATAGCAATCTGTCATTGTACAGTTGGTCCAAGTGTTAGTTGCTGACAGAGAAATTAATTTCAAAACTAGGTTAAAACCTGCCAGGTAGCTGTGTCTTGTTCACTTTTTGCCTGATTTTAAAATCCTTTTTTTCTGCCAGCGACTAACACATGTACCGACCACATGATAACATATGGTCATCTTCACAATATTTTCCTTACTTTTGAATGGTATGATTTAAATCTAAATGTATTATGACAACTGCTTTGATATTTTAGCCTTTACTGGGCCTTTAATATTTCTCAAATACATGCACATAGCCTTTTTGTAACCCTAAAGCGCTGAGCTTAACTTCAATTGCTTTTTGATCCAGATCAGATTTCAAATATTATGAATTTTGATCTTGGATGTACATTGCCCGATGCTTTTGAGATGTTCTTGCTGAGAGAACCTTTAACCCTTTACCAAACAATTCCCAATTTCAACCATCCTGAGGAGTTTTTTGAAAACATTGTAGGAAAAGGAGAAAATGCTGGTAAATGCATTTTCTCCTTTTCCCTTAACGTTTTCTGGCCTTTCAAAGACAAATCCTATCATTTTCACCATAACTAATTTATGGTCTACAAATGCTTTCAACATGGATGGGTCTGAGATTTTGTCATCTCATAAAGACTTAACTCTTTACCAAATGACAAATTTTGGGCATTGCAAAATTGAAAGATTTTGCAGACGACAAAAAATATGTTGCTCAGATGATGAAATTTGACTGAAATAGTAGAAAACATCATGGGTTACCAGCATTTTCCCATAATGTTTTCAAAGGCTTTATTCCCCGGGCTTGTTAAAACTCAGGATTGTTTGGTAATGGGTTAAATTGCAATATCAACAGGGTTTTCCATCAACTGACAGTGCTCATGTCATTTACTTGGTGTTTCAAGGATTAATACACCAGAAAATATTTCTCTTGTGGGTTGATAATTCTGAAAAGTTTTCAGTCTGTAACATCAACAATAAACTGTTGTTGACTACTGCAAGTAGATGGACAGGACTAATGCAGATACCTTTTGAGAAGTATTCACTCTGTTAATCATACCAACCAATCAACTGTTGACAATTGTGCAAGTAGATGGACAAGGTTTAAAGTAGATACATGCATTAAGATTCATCCAAGCGATGGTAAATACAGAATATTATACTGTAGTAACTTTCTTCATGCTTGCATTTGCTTCAAGCCTTGAGTGAAAATTTGAAATCACACGAGACCAAAGATCTAGGAAGATGTCAAAATTTTCTCGCACAGCAAGAAGTACATACAAGCAACTGGAAAGTTGCTCAACATAATCTTCCTTTTATTGTATACCTTAAAATAACCAAATATTGCAATTATTGATAATTTTACTGAAAACTGTAAAAAAGATAAATACTGGCTTAGTTAGTAATAACTTCATTTTTATGAATGCCAAATGAATATTAAAGCTTAACATTTTAATCCATCAAAATGCACGACAACCTTAACATATAATGCACACGGGGTTTCTTTCACATATCATATTTGGAACCATATTTGACAGTGTACATGCAGATTTTTTCCCCTGCCGTGTCTGATTTTATCCATGGAGAAGGCATGCATTTGAGCCAAAAATTTTTTAGGTATACAGTCAAACCAGGTGATCCGGCCACCTCCATACAGCATGAACCTCCGTTTAACGGCCAGTTCAATGCCCCCCCCCCCATTAATTTTACTTTAGATTGAACCTTTATTCAACAAGCACCTTTAAAACGCACGCAACGGCCGCCGAAATCGCATCCCATTTTTCAAAATGCCCTGGAGTTAAGCGGCCAGTAACCGACGGATGTCAGACTGCCAAGTTAAATTTCACGCGAAGTGTAGTTCTCACATCCAACCGTTTTCGGATTAACAACTAAAGTGTCAACATCGTACAATCGTACACACGCGTCGCCAATCAACAGGTGTTTGCATATAACCTGGTTTCCATGAGAACGTGTTATCTTGATGCAAATGATGATTTTCGTAAGCTATTAGACCCGAATTGGTCACAATTTTAAAGTTCGAAATCACGCATAGATTACCCGAGTCAGACAATCAAAAATGTTTTTCTACTTTCGATTTAATCATTACATAACATAATAATAAAGAACCTGCGCCGACATTTTGTTAGTTTGCAGTTTCCTAAAAGGTGAGAAATGATTAAAGAAAACTGTCTTAAAGACCGATTGCACCCAAATTATTATTGGTAATTATCTATGCCTGTGTGTTTGAGAAACTGTCTTTGATTACGTTAATTTTAATTGACGATTATACCTCATTTTAATTGACCAGTAAATTTACAATTGTTTGATCTTTTTGCCCAATCATCTTTCGAACATTCCATTATTTTGATTGGTGATTATACCAAAGATGCAAATTTCTTATGTTTTACCCCTACAATCTGTCTATTGTATTACTGACTCAAGACTGTTAACATCTAAACTGAAATTATGGCTTCAACTACTTGTACTAAGAGAAAAGTGTAGACATTAGAACAAAGACTGGAAGTGATTAGAGTTTTGGAATCTGGAAAGAGTTCTCGGATTGTAGCTGAACAATTTGGACCATCTTGCATGACCGACCTCATTTAAGCAAGCACCTGTCTTAAGCAAGCGATTTTGGAAGGGCCCTTGACCGCTTGCTTAAGACAGGTTTGACTGTATAATAAAATAAAGAATCATAAACATAGACAAAATTTTCCAATCAGGAAGGAGCACAACATGTCTCAAACACTATCTTGTCAGTAGTACACAACTAAGAAGCCTCCATCTCCTCAATTTCTGTCTCTAGTACTCTTGGTCCATACAACAGTACATAGGCACAATGCCAGTCACCTACAAATGGACAAAACTTGGAACACTGCATTAACCTTATTATAAAAGATAATACTTTTTTCAAGTCCCTCTTCTCCAGAGGACAAAATTTCAAACTTGTCCCTATCAAGAGCAATTGCAGAAAACATATTAGATGTGGCTGTAACACTGGAATTTCTTCAAAACAGTAGAAAACATTGTGGGAAAAGTAGAAAAGGTTAGATAAAAGCATTTCCTCCCTTTCTAACATTGTTTTCAAAAGCTGGCTTCCTCAAGTTTGTTAACACTCTCGACCGTGTCGCAAAGAATCAACTTTCCCTACAAACTATATTTTGAAAGTATAGGTTTCAGTAACAAATGCATTTATTAGATTCCCATTTACCAACCATATCTGAAGCTCTATATAATTATGTTTCATAAAGAATCACATGGGCTATTTAAATGATGATTTATGCTGTTTTCAATATTAGATTAATCATATCACTTCAACAACTCACATATTCATGTATATCATGGTTTCACTAGTACTAGGCTAGAGCTAGAAAGTGTCTTGCCCAAGGACACTCCTATCAAAAACCCATTGCTTCCAGTGAGGCTCAAACCCACAGCCACCAGGTTACGAGTCCAAAACTGTACCACTGAGCCACACATAACCCCAGTAATTATATGGAAAAAGTTAAGAAGGATATACAAACCTCCACCAGACAGTTTGAGCACGTCTTCAGAGGTTATAGAAGTGACATTGTCATCATCAAACATTAACCATTCATCTGTTTAAAAGATGATATTTATGTTCAGCCGCTAAAGCATTTGAGCAAATTTACAGTGTTTTTCTAGACAGTGTATATCAAGATCAGAATGCATTAAATGTGCAGTCTGATCTAAGATCCACAATGTCCACCATTCTGTGCTATTCCATGAGGTATTATGGCCAGAAACAACTTTGATCTAGCAATAGTTGGGCTGTTTTTCCTAATTGGGAAAAGGTCCAGATCATTAAATCTGCACTTCAACCCTTTCCCACACTAAAAACTTTTAGACTCTTCCATATTGAAAGCACTTGCAGACAACAAACTATATGTACCTGGAGAAATATGATTTATCTTTAAAAGGGTAAAAATCATTGCAGGAAAAGAAGAAAATGGAGGTTACCAGTATTTTTCCTTTTTCCACAAGTTTTCAAAAGCTCCTTTTTTCAGGGTTGTTAAAACTTGGGATTGTGTGGCAAAGACTTAACTCGTCACCAAATGACAAATTTTAGACTTGTCCGTTCTGAAAGCAATTGCAGCTGACAAATTTAAAGTGACTCAAAAAATTGAAATTTGTTTCTGGAATGGTAGAAAACACAGTGGGAAAAGGATAAAATGCTGGTTATCAGCATGTTCTTCTTTTCCCACAATGTTTTCAAAAGGCTTCTTCCTCAATATCGTTAAATCCCAGGATTGTGTAGCAAAGACTTAAAGGTTGACAGATATTACCTACAACAGAGAGGTATCAGTGATGCACAAAATGCAACAATTGGAAGATACATGTTAAAAGCCTTTACATGCTAAGCAAACTGAATTGTCAATCCAACTGATTGAAAATGTCCATTTGACGAATGATGGAAACAGTGTACAGAAAAATAAAGAGGTTTATCATCACTGTTAACCCTTTACAACACAATTCCGAGTTTTAACAACCCTGACAAAAAAGGTGTTTGAAAACACTGTGGGAAAAGGAAAAAATGCTGGTAACCAGCATTTTCTCCTTTTCCAACAGTGCTTTGTACCCTATCAAAGAGGAAGATAATCATTTGTGCAACATTTAATTTGACATCTATATACTTTTGGAGTCCAAAATTATGTTGTTTGGTAAAGAGTTAAACAATATCTTGATAAATTTGTTGATTTCATCAGCCTTTCACTCTTGTCCCATTAAATTGTGGACACACAAATTTGTGTACACAGTTCAGGTAAGCAAGCATCAAGACTGCAAACAAGTTTCACTAAACTGCATCTCTGTGGATACTAGCAATCTTAGCGGATATTAGCATAACTTTACGCCTGCTCATACTTTTAGGTAAAGCTTGAATCATATATGTGTATATGCAATCCGAAATAATTTCCTTAAATCTACTAAGTTTAGAGAAAGGCAGCCCAGGTGTGTACGGACGGCAAGCACTGATGAGGAGAAGAATAAGTGAACTTTCACAAAGAGATAACTAAATAAACTGTAAAGTGGTGTAAAATGTAATTCTTAAAAAAAAAGTAGTAACTATTGGGCTCGACTCTCACCTCCTTTTCTGCGCACCCAAGCCACATAATGCCCACTGGAACTTGACCTGCCCTTGTGTGTCAGAACCGCTTGTAACTCATAGTACCCACTGTTGTTGGACCCTACATCTAAATACAGAAACACAAAATGTCTACTTCATTTGCTGTAATTTTTCTTTTTCTACCCTTTCAGCTCAATAGGCAAAAACAGGGGCCTTTGCAGATACATGGAGATCTGACAGCACAGCATGTGTAGTCTAATCTTAGGTCTATACAGTCTGTTGTAAAGTCAAGCCTATATTAAAAGCATCTTTCTGAGATTCAGTGGTTTGTATTTTAAACCATGATTGATTGATTGAATTTGCGTTTATTTATCGTCGCCGCCGGTTTCCCATATGGGCGACGCCCCCTGAAGGCTATTAGTATTGTTACGGGGGATAGTGCAGATACAGGACGAAACCCATCCTAAGTTACGCCTGGTTCTTTAACGTGCTCGGTGTATAGCACCGTCACACGGGACCTCGGTTTAACGTCTCATCCGAAAGACTATTAGTAATTTTAGATGGCCAGCCGTGGGAATCGAACCCACACCCTCATGATCACGAGTCTTACGCTCTACCAACTGAGCTATGCGGGCTGGTCAATTAAACCATGAAAAAGGGCAAGTTTATATATTTGGTGCTTGAAGAGATATTCACAAGATTCCCCATCAGAGATAGTACACATAAAACAATCAAAGAAACCATCATGATATAATTTGTGCAAACATGACTCGAATAATAACAAAACATGTAATAACTGTGAGAAACTGCTGCAGTTTTGTCATAATGCTTGAAAATTATCATATATAGGAAGTGTCAAAAAGCAAAGATAGAAACTGCTGGCTCATAAAGAAGGTAATATTTTGAGTCACTGTCAAAAAATCAGCCTTTAAAACCTATGAATGAAAATAACTCTTTATCACAAAATCTGAGTTTCAACTACACTGATAGGGTAGGCTTTGAAAACATTGTGCGAAAAGGAGAAAATGCTGGTGACCAGAATTGTCTCCTTTTCCCTCAATGTTTTCTACCCTTTCACAGGCAGATCCAACATGTTTAGCCTATTTGATTTGTGGTCTGCAAATGTCTTCAACTTGGACAATTCTAATATCTCAACATGTAGTAAAGAGCTAAGGCACATGCTCAGTTGCTCTTGTGGGTGCTGGAAGTTCAAGATCAGACTACACCGACTAGCCCTGCAGTCATGGCGAATACAATCTGACCATTGGACATGTGCCTTGAAATAATAGAAGGACTGATTGAATTATCTGTATCGTCGACCCTATTGTCTGACGTCGCCCCGAACATAAAAAATTATTGTCACTCCAAGCAAAACAAAAAAATAGCATACTTTTTACATTTAAGAAAAATTTACACACACTTGCGGTGCATTGCATGGTTTTGTCTAATTACACACCATGCATACACACAATGAATACACATTATATATAATGCTAATCAATCAAGCGTATGATATCTACTGCAAACCAGTCTGGTAAAAGAATTTAGTCGCTGCCCATAATTTCTAAAAGCCACAACTTTATTCAGCATTATGTTTTGTGTATCCTGTCACTGAAGTCACTAGCATATGGTGTGTATTTAGCCACAACCCGCAACAGGTTCTCGAATGTTCTTTGACTTCCTATTAGTGTACCAAATACAAAAGATCTACTATTTGACAAACAAAAGAAGTTTTTATTCAAATAATCTTTCTTTAACAGCGAAACCTTATCTCCCAAGCAAATGGTTTGGAAAGGAGATAGATCTATTGTGTTAAGTGTGTTGTTTGTCTCTCACCATTTTTCACTGTTCGAGCCACATATCCAAGCTACATCAGCCACAAAATTTATTTGGTGGGGTGTTTTTCTGTCAGACAGATTTTGATTTGGTCTGGCTAAACTTTCATGCCTGTCAGACCGACTGACTGGTAAAAAAGTCATTCGTCAAGTCTGGCCCTGTCCAATGTACGCCATGATGTTCTATCCAAAATTATCTCTTTACAATAAATATTGACATTTATCTGCCTCTTTATAATTATGTAAACGGTTGGTCAAATTTTGATACCACTTGCAATCATCAATACAGATACAGTATATGATAGAAATTCATTCATATTTCAACCCTAATATCTTGATACACACTTGCAAAAATTCAAGTTTATTAATTTATTCCAGAAGCATTCCAGGGACCTTACCATCTGGGAATGAATATGGATGTTTTTTGGTTGGCTTTTTCTCCTCCTGCCCTGTTTTAATTGATTCTCCTGCTTTCTTAGCCTAAAAATAAAAACAAAAGCATCACATGCAGGTACCAATGCTCTCAGTTGCATTTAGAAATAGATTGATTTTCAGTGAAAACTTCAATAACAAGAGCTTCGCAGAGCGGTGCATATACGCCAGAAGGGGCTTCTCAGTGAAATGGGTTAAAATCTAGAACACCTACAGAGATCCAAATTTTAAGAGTCACATGCACAACTACACATCATAGAGGGCGTATTCCATTCACCTGTTCTGGCACGATGTTCTGTGTTCTGGAATGCTCTTCTGGAATGTGCGAATGGAATATTTCAGAACACGTACACTGTTCTGGAATTATGTTCTGAATGGAGCATTTTCGGAACATTGTTCTAATCAATACCGAAATGAATGTACATTGCCATGATGGCTGTTGCAAGAGCTACTGTCTTAGCTGTGCTAGTGGATAATATGATTAGCTTTGGAGACGGAGTAGAGACTGACACTGACGAGTCTACAATGCTCCTATTTATGGCGATCATATCGTAAAAAAGACAATTGCAAGTTTCACCATGAAGAATTGTCCGTCTTTCAGCCATCTTGTATCACCTAGCAACCGTTAAGCAGGTGCGCTGCACCTCGATTGAATTAGAACAGTCAGAACATGTCCTGAAATACTCCATTCACCTAGAACATGTTCCGAGTGTTTGGAACAGCAAAAGGAATACGCCCAGAGATTCATTGTGGTAAGTTTGAACTTATTCCAATGGAAACTGTAGGAGGAGTTGTGCACACAAGAAATTGCTAACGGACAGACGGAGGGACGGACGACCGGGGCCATAACATAATACGACCCTTCGGGCATATAAAAAGGACAGTAAGTAAGATCAAGGTATGAGTTACAACTCAAATGGTCCTAAGACTAATCAACAAAGTCTCAAAATAACCATCTTGCTTCATCCATTCTTCAGACAAATGGCCATAACAAATGCATAATTCAAGAAACTAGCTATCCAAATACAATATTAGCTAGTTATAGACTTTGGCATCCTACATTTTCAAAAAAGAAATGCTTTAACTCTTTACCACACAAAAGATTTATAGACTTGTCTAATCTGAAAGCATTTGCAGATGACAAACTTGATACAGCTCAATTAATGAGATTTGTCAATTAAACAGTTGAAAACATTGTCAGCAAAAAAGTAAATGCTGGTTACCAGTATTTTATCCCTTTCCCACAATATTTACAAAAGCGTTCTTCTTTATGGTAATTAAAACTCAGATTGTTTGGTGAATGGTTAAACCCCAATCTGTAAATCTACAACTCAGATCTTTCACACTTTTGACCAGCTGATAGCACCTAAACACTACAGAACTATGCCAACACAAAGGGCAGGCCCATAACACCCACCCATCAACATGCACAGTCAAATAGGAATTTGTCCCCCTCCAAGACAGAGTTTGAAAAACAGTATTTCTGTGTTACAAGCAACTGCTCCTTTTTCCACCTTGTTTTTCAATAAAAATCCAGAAAACTTATCTTTCCTAAATTCTCTCATCTCTGTGTCTCTTACATGACTTTTTTGTTTATCTGAGCAGAGTCTGTATGGTATCTAGTTGCAAAAGTATGACATTTTTAACCAGAATCCTTCTACAACACAGTTATCACAGACTTCCAAGCTGCAGACAACTATTCCTTCTATTCAGAAGGCAACTTCAAATCAGGGAAATTGAATGTACTGTAAAACCCGAAATGTTCGCGTCATGGAAATCTTTGCGATTTTCACATACTGATAAAAAAGGCGAAGATATCCTCCCGCATAAATTATGATACATTAAGGTATATTTTACCTAGGCATTGGGTTATATGCAAGCAATTGACTGGGACCCAACAATGAGAGCCCTTTTTCATCAAAGTCGACCGGAGTACCAATCTAGTGGCACTTAGAACTGCTAATTGTACACGTTTCATCGAAGTAAAAACAAAGATTTATAAGACTGAGTAATAAGTTAGTTATGCAGCACACAGTTAGAATAGAACATTTGGAATTCTGTCTTAAATTCTCGCGGAAATTAAAACACGCGTAAGGTCAGTATTTGCTGTTTCGTGAAATTTTAGACCCGCAATAATATCCACTTTTACAGTAACAAGCTATTTCTCTTTTCACAATTTTTCTATTATTCATGTACGCAACCATAATTGATGAAAAATGTTGATGTTTTACAGGGATGTTTTCAGTGTTGTCGGACTTACTTTAGATGCTTCCTCTGCAAGTTTATCTTCTTGTTCCTTAAACTTGTCACGAGCTGGTATCAATTTCTGTTGGAGTTCCGGAGAACACAACTCAAAAACATCTAAACTCATAGAAAACTTAACATCCTGCAAGGTAATATATGTAAAAATGTTTACTCTCTCATCAGACAATTCAAATAAAGGATAAAATGCTGGTAACCAGAATTTTCTCCATTTCCCACAACATTTTCTACCCTTTCAAAAACAAGTTTCATTGCTTGAGCCACAAATATTGTCATTTGCCAATGCTTTCAATATAGACTGGTCCCAAATTTTGTCATCTAGTTAGGAATTAAAACTGTACTTTGTTCAGGTGTTTTACAGCATCCAATGGATAGCTAGAATTAATCCTTCGAGAAGTAAGACCAACTTAAATTGCTTTCGTGAAAAAATGTTGATTAAGACTTAATTGCACAGAGCATGCATTCTGATCTACTTGGTTCATGATTTTGACAGGCATAATGACCAACGCAGTTCATTTATTTAGAATACTTTCAGTTTGTAATGATGCATGCAAAATCCAACCACCTAAACTCTACCAACAAAATATTAGACTGGTCAATACTGAAAGCAAGTAGAGGCAACAAACTAAATGAAGAGCCGAGACTTGTCTTTGAAAAAGTAGAAAACAATGTGCAAAAACTAGATAATATCAAAAGCCTCAAGGTCATTGACGCATGCAATTCTTTGCTAAAGGTTTATACTTTAGGATTTCCGAAAGGGTGTAGTATCTAACACTACATTTTATATCTGATCAAAAGCTTAATTCCATTGAATAAGGTGATAAAACAGCATGGAATGCCATTCAAAAATACCAAACCACATATGTTCACAAGTCTAAACACCGCACTAACAGTTTATTGACTTTGTTATAAACAATCTCTCCAGTACTTACTTCAATGCATAAAATAGCATCTCTAAAATAGAATAAGAAAATATAAGTCAGTCAAAGACCATATTGATGAAAAGTATTACCTTTAGAATTTTAGCATTTATAGCCTCTTTTTCCTTGAAATAAAACCTAACAAACTGTATGGTTAAATAACCTGGTAACCTGCTTATCTTATTCTGAAAAGTAAAAAAAGATTCAAGAAGTTTATTAGCGCTGTTGTTTCATAAAAGTATACTGCTCAAAATCATTCATGATAACAGATAAAACTTAAGACGAAATTCACCAAACATTTTAAATTTAAATTTAAACTTAAATTCCAAAACTGGCCTTAAGATTTGATAGACAGACTGACCCGGCTAATCAGAGGGTCAGTCCGAGTTTAGAAGGGGCATAACTGGGTCAGAAAATTTTTTTATGGTTACCTGCCATACTGGTATGGGTTTCCATTTTGATAGTTAACAGCAAGTCAGATTTTGATGTAAATATCTTAAGTACGAGTTAAGAGACATGATAAAATGTCAACAGTTTTTGCATGACAACAATGCAGACAACGACGGGGCTTTGACAGTACCTCAATGTTTTCTTCAAAAATAGCTGAGCTAAAAAAGGAACGGAATCAACATAAAATATCTTTTTCCTCCAACAGGTTGGTGAAAATCTGAAATGGGCCAATTAATGTCCCAATCTCTGCAATCAGGTCCTCTATCTTAATTGGCTGAAATTGGTAGGGTTTCTCTGACCAAAACACTCTTGAAACTGCAACTACAGGACTAAAAACAACCAATCAAGGAAGTTATATATCACAAAATCTCTCAACACATTATCTCCTACACAAAATTGCTACCATCTTGCATTGTATAGCCGTAACCGGAACAATTACTCATACACGAAAGCAATGTCTTATTTTACAATGACCTGTTCACAAGTACATTCATTTATGTTTAATCTTAAGACTCCAACACACGCACATATTTTAACATGTAAACAAGGGAAGCCTTTTGAACATGCTATGGGCACAAGAGAAATTGTTTAAAATTTCCACAAATTCTCTTCTTCCAACAATGTTTTCTACCCTATAAGAGGACCTCAGCTTATATTTGCCAATTTCAGAGTTATTGTCTGTGGACACTTTCAAGTTTGAAGGGTCTAGCATTTTTCACTTTGGAAAAGGATTATCTCATGTAGATCATCTCTATTAACAAACAAGGAAATTTTTCTATGTCATTTGCTGAACCCTTAAACAAACAATCACATGTCTTAACCAACCAAAAGAAGAAGGTTTTTGAAAACAATGTAGGAGAAGGAGAAAATGCTGGTAACCAGCATTTTCTCCATTTCACCAACATTTTCTCTATTTCCCACAATGTTTTCTTCCCTTTGAAAGACATGTACTTGTATTTAAGCCACATTTACCATATGAATATGGTTTCAATTTGGACAAGCAAAGAATTTTACCATGTGGTAAAGGGTTAAAAACTCCTTTTATAAGGTATAAATTAAATTTCACAAATTTGAAGAAATAAGAATAGAAAACTTACAGATTTTTTATATACAGCATCTCTTCCTAATGACGGTGACTGTTTCGTTATATGTTCCTCTAATCTCTAATGCAAAGAAATTACAAAAACAAGAGATTTTACCACAAATATAAATTCAAATACTGTTCACATATATATAGGATCTGACATAAGTTGGTTTTTGCGATAAAATTTTATTAAATAAGTCTACAAAAAATGTTATAAAGCGAGAATTTGACGAGCTTAATAACCTTTTTTGTGGACATGTTTGATATAATAAATTTTTACCTCAAAAGCCTACAAATGTCATATTCTTTTTATCACATAACTGTATCATAAGAATCATAGTCCATAATGTTTTAAAACATAGCATACATGTATAATGTGTAATGAAATTTACAAGAAGCCTATTCACTGCTTTGACAGGTACATTAGGAACAAAAATTAGTTCCAAAGAAACTTGCATATATTGATTTTGTTTTGCAACAAACAGTGATTAAATTAACAACTTTATCATGATTACCAATTTTGATCGTTATTTTCCACTCAGGAACCTAGATCAGCAATGTTTTAGAAATGAGGTGTAAAATTACAGAGTGTTGATACAGCAGCACCATTTTCTTATCTCACATGAGTATGAGACAAGAAAATTCATAATGGCTGTATTACATTGAAAACAATAGGAGTTATGTGATAAAAAATCCTTTACTAATTTCATAATGCCCTAACTTTCAACAATATTTAAGTCACTTTAATGTGACAGCTCACATATTCATGTCTTTCAGTGGTTTCAACACTACTGGCCTGGAGATCTTCAGTGCAGCCAGGAGGGACTGAACCAGGATTTTCTTAAAACAAATGGAACACCTGAATCACTATTGAATAATTGTAGCAACAGTCTCATGCTCCCATTTCTTGATCTCCCCAGTTGCACAGTCTGTCTCTCATGGGCTTAAATGATAAATTGAAACAATATCCTCAAATCCTGCAGTTTAATGACCTTCATGTAGTAAGCATTTGAAAGCAATATGTGAACTAGAGGCGCTTGAGCGCCTGTATCGCTCCACAGGCCTGATATTTCTATAATGGCAAAAGGAAGTTTTTAACAATTATCATTCAATCCTGCATTTTAGCTCACTGAAGAAACAATTTGGTAGACAACCACCATAGGAACTTACCTGCAAAACAACAATGAAATCCAATGAATAGTTTTAGAGAAGAAATTTTTCAAAGATTTTACTTTATACCATAAAAGGAAAATGTGTCTCCCATAAAAGCCATGTTTTTTGACAGATCTTTTTTTTTTTAAGGAATTCTGTAAACCTGTATCTAAGGAACATTCCTGCAAAATAATAATGCTATCCAAATAGCGGTTTGGGAGGAGAAGATTTTTAAAGGTTTTTTACTTTGGTTGCCATGGCAACCAGAATTCTTCATGGAACACAATTATTTGAAGGAATTTGAAAGAGGACCACCAAAGGAACATTCCTGTGAAATTTGGTAAAAATCCAGTCAATAGTTTCTGAGGAGAAGTTTTTTAAAGAAAAAGTTTACGGACGCACGCACGGACGAACGGACGGACGCACGACGGACACAACGCCATGACAATAGCTCGCTGGCCTTCGGCCAGTGCAGCTAAAAAGGAGTAAATGTTTGTCAGCAGCATTTTCTCCTTTTTCCCACCATGTTTTGTCCTGTTTTAGAGAAAAAAACCTATTATTTGAGACACACTCTGCTTTTCTTCAGCAACTGCTTTCAAACTTTCAATTTGAAGAAGTCCAAACTTTTGATGTCTGGTGAAAAGAAATGCAAAGGTAACCATTCAGTCACAAATGCAAAGCATTCATAGGTTACTACTAATGCATTGGGGTTGTAATCCTGGGAAGATGACAGGATCCAATTTCTCACCAGTAGATATTGTTGTGGCAGCCAAAAGCTTGCAAAGAGTGTTTTGTTCAAAACTGGAAAGTGTAACCTCAGCCATTTTCACAAATATCGCATTCAAACACTGTTCCAATTTTAAATCCCCTAACTAGGCATCTGATTGGCTAAGACATTTAAAATCAATGTTTGGTCTTGGAATTTACTGGGAGACAACAAAATAGTTCCAGCCCTTGGAATTCATAGACAACATGAATAACTTGC
Organism: Hippopus hippopus; assembly: GCA_946811185.2. Classification (NCBI taxonomy): domain Eukaryota; kingdom Metazoa; phylum Mollusca; class Bivalvia; order Cardiida; family Cardiidae; genus Hippopus; species Hippopus hippopus. The sequence continues at coordinate 46,469,217 of OX328099.1, read as the reverse complement.
CTATAGAGTAAATCTATCACACCATGCATTTGTTTAAAATGATCAAATAAAATGCCAAAATATGGTAATTTATCTATAACCTATCTTTTGAGAAAATAGAAAGCCAGATGGACTAATTACTTACTGATCTAAGACCTGTGTGCATATATTTCACCTCTGAAAAAGAGATACAAAAGCAAAGGAGTATAAATAAAAAACTTGATCAAAATAAAGGAGTATCATTAGCAGACTAGAATTAAGGTTCATATTAGAAGATCTTTCACATTTACCAAACAATCCTGTGATTTAACAGCCTTGGAGAAGACTGCTTCTGAAAACATGGTGGGAAAAGAAGAGAAACTGCTGGTAACCAACCTTTTCTCCTTTTACGCACAATCTTTTCAAGCTGAATCCAATTAGTTGAGCCCCATCTAGTTTGTAGTTTGTAATTTGTATTTGCTGCCAATGCATTCAGTGTGTGTGAGTACGTAATTTTGTTGTCTGGCAAAGAGTTGTGATGTGCATCAATGGATGCATGCTTGCTAATCTGCTGCAGTCGCTCCTAGTAGACTAATTGAGAATAAAATCAATTACAAAATGCAGGAGAGAATATATGTAGGAATGACTGATAGGTGTTCCATGATGCACTGACAGCAAAACTCATTTAAGGCATGTTGCATAATTTCATAGTGAAATGACTACTAATTCAGGAAGAAACTGAGTGAAATTTCTTGAAGATGGTCGAAAATGTTATTAAGAAATTTAAAGTTTTCAATGCAGAACAGAACCTACAATGGGATCAAAACACCTGTATTAAAGAGGCCCAAATTTAGAAAACATGAAGACCTTACTTGAAGCTAAATTTAAGTATCTCTATCTGCTAATAAGCCTTTGCTGTTGTTCCACAGGTATATTTTCAATTTTCCATATTTTGGGGATTCTTATGTAAATTGTTGTAATCATATCATAAATGATCAATCATAAATCAATTATATTGTCATGTTTTGGTGCAAAGAGCATGATAAATCAACAAAAGAATGGTGATTTTACTTTTAAAAAAACATTGCAAACAATTGACAAATTTTTTGTCTTGCAAGAGACAATTTTTTGCAAGTTTTTGTTTTTGTTGCATCAAATTTGTTGTAGGAGAAAGGGATTTTAATACAGGTTCACAAAAAAAGGTGTACACTGATGTACAAAAAAGGTGCTCATAAAACATCTAGTACATCTGCTATCTGGATAATAGAAAATAAACAACTTTTATACAGACTTAACAAAAAGGCATACCTTTCTCTATAAAACAACTTAGCTGATAAAACACTTCAGTAGATGTGGTCTCAGGCTCATCTGTTTCTTCCTCACATTTCATTCTTTACAAATGTTAAGGTTATAATTCTACAGTCAGAAAATCCTTGGTAACATTGACTTTCCTAAAATAGTAGCTTTTCTCATCTGCTAGTGAAAGCATGTTCTGATGCGAGAAGAGTTTGGATCATTTTTTTCTAAATAAAAGGAAATCAAAAATAATTTAAAACAAGGACATCACATGTGGGTGCCAACGCTCAGCTGCAGTTGCTTGATTTTCAGTGAAAATTGTAAGTTGAAAAAGGATTATGACTGTGTCAGAAAATACATTGATGGTTACCTGCCCTTGTTGTATGGGTTTTCCTTTTAATTGTTAACAGAGTCCTATGTGGCTCAGTGGTAAAGTGTTGGACTCGTAACCTGGAGGCCCCAGGCTAGTCTCTCAATGATCCAATGGGTCTTTTGTGGGAGTGTCCTTAAGCAAGACACTTCAGAGCCCTAGCCTAGTACTGGTGAAACTTAGGAAATACATGAATATGTGAGCTGTTGCCCTGATATGACTGAAATAATGTTGAAAGCTGCTTAAAACACCAATAAATAAATTTAATAGTTAACTGAGTTTGAAATAAATATCTTTAATAATAACAGTGATATTATAAAATGTGTAAGTTTTTGCAAGACCACGACAAAGCAGACAATGACAGGGCTATCACAATGCCTCAATGTTTTCTTTGAAAACAGCCAGGTTATAAGGCTAGTATTTTTATAGATGTGTTTACATCTTCAATAAAACAAGCAAATTTTACCATTTACTTTGAAAACTTACGTTAATATCTATTGCTCAGAAGATGTGGAAAAGTTTAACATTAGAGTCAATCCTGCATTCAGACACCACCCAAGGGAAGTAAGAGTGAGTGGTCTCTTACAGCAGATGGACTCTGAAATCAAGTTGAACTGAGTTACTTTCAGAATGGATGTAGAATCAGAACAGCGATATCTTTAACACTTTACCAAATCACAAAATGTTAGATTGGTTCAAATTGCAAGTATTTGCAGACAACAAATTAAATATTGACTGGATGGCATGATTTGTTCGTGATAGGATGGAAAACATTGAGGGAAAAGGTGAAAATGCTGGCTACCAGAATTTTCTTCTTTTCCCAAAATGTTTTTAAAAGCCTTCTTTTTCAGGGAGGTTAAAAGTCACGATTGTGTGGTAAAGAGTTAAAGGGATGAGTTATTAAATATAAGTTGTCTCTAAGACAGGTTTGACACTTTTATGTGCTGTGGTTAAAAATCAGCTGAGCTCAAAAAAGGATACACAACATCAAACTTTCCACCAAAGTACTGATCCATAAAACTCCTGGCTGATGCAGCAGAAGACTCCTGAAACAAATACAACATGACAATTTAACTGATTGAAACTAGACATCGAAACAAAATGGACAACACCATAGTTTAAGGACGTAATAACACTTTGTTCTGAGATAGAGATATGTTGAGATGGTCTTCGTCTATACATAGTATACCTATCTGAATACATGTGTTGAGAATAGTCATCAAGACAAGTAGACTAAATGAGCACACTCAAATATTTCTAATGAGTTCGATAGTCTCCATGAAACAAATATTTTGAGTTGCCACAAAAGAGGTTTACCTCATAAGTTTATGTTGCCCTATTTGTATGGTGTTTTTTCTTGTTTTCAACAGTAATTCAGTAAAATCACAGGGGTCAGTCCCCTCAACCACACAATTCTGAGTTTATACAACCTTTTGAAAACGTTGTGCAAAAAGGCAAAAATTCTATTAACCAGTATTTTCTCCTTTTCCAACAGTGTTTTCTACCAAATGACAAACAAATTTTTTAATTTGAACAATGTTTGATATGTCGTCTGCAAGCACTTTGAATGCAGATGAGTCTAGAATTTTGTCATGTGGTAAAGGGTTAAACATATCATAATGAACATATGATAATGTGGCTAAAATGAACGGATCTGTCTTTAACAGGGAAGAAAACATTGTGGGGAAATGATAAAATACAGGCTACTAGTGATTCCTCTTGTTTTCACCATGTTTTCTAAAGTTCTCTTCCTCAGGGTCATATAAATAGGCCATTGTTTCAAACTTTGGTAAACAGTTGAGCAGTGAGAGAGGAAAGAATACTGTCCCATGCATTTGCAGACTACAAATTTAAATGTGGTTTGAATGGAAGAATTTGCCTTTGATGAAGTAAGAAACACTGTTGGAAAAAGATAATATGCTGACTACCTGCATTTTTTCTTTTTTCAAAAGCCCCATTCATCAAACCTCAGAATGAAGGTGTAATTCATAGTAAAAACCTTTGCACATCTATCCCCTCTGTTGTAACCCATTCAACTAACAAGAGAGCAGCAAGCAAACAGGCTATTATTTGCTTGCTCCTTTCTTTGCTAAAAAAAATGTAAATTACTTGAGTTTCTCCTTCAGCAACCCCTGGTAATTTCTGTTGAAGGCAGCGCACTATGTTTGTCCAACACTCATTTGCATCCTACAAAGCAAGTCAAAACTTTTCAAGGGCAGAATTCACCAAACATTTGAAATCATATTCTGATTCCATGCTCAAAGACAGGTCATCTGATTGGCCGAGACAATTTCTCAGCCAATAAGATAGCTAGGCTAGGAATTTTGAATTGGAAAAGTATTTAGAATGGTTGGTGAATTCAAACCCCATTGTCTATAAAATTCGATGAAACCGAATTTATTCTATGCAAATGAAAAGCAAGTCAGCCAGTAATGATTGGCTCATTACCTCTTGCAAAGGACTTTTACATCTTGTAGTAGATCTCTATTGAATAGGAGAAATTGGCTTATATTGAATGATTTCTCCTGTTACAGTTAAGTTATTGATGGTTTGAAGAAAAAGTAGGATAAATTCAGTGAGTTTCATTTATTTTAAGTTTCTGATGTTTTGAAAACATATCAGTACAAGGTTATTCTAATTTGATGCATTTCAAAATTGTAGCCATATTTTTCACTGCCTTATGAAAATACATATATACACTCTGGGAAAAGATGGTTTAATGCATCTCTGTGCATTACACCAAACAAGTCATCACATAATTATGGATCCATAAAATCTGTTTCGTCTAACAACCGGGTAAATCCTAATGTAGAATGGTCCATTCAAAAGCAGGAAATTTACAGATGGCAAAAAGTTTTGGTCCATGTCTGCCTGTGCTGGCCGACATTTGTCAATACTTATTTTTAAATCCATTAAGCCCCTTTTCAAAGAGCATGGCTTAACTACTGTTAACATACTTAAACTGGTGCTAGATTTATTTTAGCGCTAGTGGCAGTCAAAGCACCAAAATTTATTAATTGTCAATATTTCTCAGTCTTGTGTGTTTAAATACAGATGGAAAAAGAAAATAAAAAGTAGATAATAACTGCCAGGACTGGAGGATATTGAAGGTTTGACTAAATGGCCAACTTTGAGGCAGGGGAGAGAGACAACTGGTTGAAATTAAAATAGCTGCATCTCAGCAAGGTGTTTAATATATCAAAGTACTTTTATACACAGAAAAGATAATGTATACACATTTTCCTTTACAACAATGAATAGTTACAAATGCTTCATATCAAATGATCATCTCAATGTTACTTTGTTTAAACGATGCCTGTTTGACATTCAGTAATGTGTGAAAGTACTATAAACAAATTAAGATATAGAAACACAACTGAAAACTGTGAAACTGTCCATTGTTAAGGTGTAAAGAAAACTGGAATATTAATTTCAACTACCTTCTTCCCCATTCATATCAAAGTCCAAAAATTTCCAGAGAAGGCACTCATCCTGTAGGACAAGTGACTTCAAAAAAACACTTGCCCTGCGTTGATCCTCACTCGTTTGACAAGAAAGACCCTTCTAATATTGGACCCTGACATTTTTTTTCCAGACGAAATGGAAACGCTAATTATATTGTCTCCCACAGCAACGAACCTTAAATACCAGGTTTCAATAACCGTACTATTTATCCAGTCAAGTTATAGAAATTATTAAAGCCAAAACTAAAAAAGTGTTTGGAACTGGTTTCACGAAAGTATTTGCATTAATATCGTTCGTTTTAATCATAAGCAAAGTTACTCGTATTTAATTAGATCTACCCCAAGCATATTAAAACATTTTTGTTTGCAATGAAAGATCCCTGGTTATATCATTAGGCTGACTTGAAACCGGTCTATATTAGGAGCTGGGACCAGCAAGTTTAATGTCCTATTTCAGTATTTGATTTCCTGAATACCCTTAATTCACTTATTCAATAATGGAATGGCCATTTTGTTTCCTGTAAGTTAAATATTCATCTTAAAAACTTATTTGTTTACTATCTCCTATTCACCACTCATCCTGCCGGACGACCATGACTGATATTTCACTCGTCCTCATCCATTTCTTACTCGTAAATACGAGCGGACGAGTGGATTCTTCGGACCCTGCATATAAAAACACAAGATTGTTTGGTGATGGTTTCAACAAAATTTGTAAGTTTGTGACTACCTGTTGTTGGTAGCCTCCGTGTTCACTTTTCTCTGCAAACTGTGGGTAGGCCATGTGTAGCACTTGCAGGAATACAATAGGTGGTAGAGGTTGTCCTGACTTGTCCATTAAAACAAACAAATCTCTCAGGGCTGTAGAAGAAAAACATACTTCAATTTTAACTGTTTTTATTGCTGATTAATGAAATAGATGTTTGAAAAGTGTTATATGTTACCTCAAACATGTAACTGTATTTCTGAACAGTCATATCACAAGGAAATTTCATTTTTCACTGTACTTTTCTTTGACGAACTATTGTCTCTTTTCCTAGAGATATGTTTAAAACTATCCATGGCTCTGACATAAAAACTTTAAAGGGTTGGAAATTCAATCCTGTTTCAGATTTTATGTGCTACAGTATGTATGTAATTTCTGTACTTTGTTTTCTTTTATTTAAATCATTACCTGCAAAAGCCTCAACTTTTGTGATACTAGAGAACCATATCGTTCCCAAAGTATTACAAATGGTAAACGGTCAAAAGCCACTCCGGTCATTATCCCCTACCCCCAAAACAGGGGCGGTCATTATCCCCTTCATCAAATTTTAAAGGCGGTCAAAAGCCACTTCGTGATTTCGCAAGGGTGGTCATTATCCACTTTCTCAAAATCTAAAAGGCAGACAAAAGCCCCTCTATCATTGGCAGACAATAGTCCCTATCAATGGCAGCCATGCCGACATTATCCCCTTCATAGACTTAAAGTCTGATAATTGCTAGTTAACCCGAGAAACAGATCACTTGTAAAATGGGGTTTCTTTTATCCGGTACTCCGCACAATTTTTGATGAAAGCCACTTGCTGCTTTCCCACATAACCACTGACGATGCAATGGTCAGCAGTGAGAGAGGAATGAATCCTGTCACAGCGACTATCATCAATCCACGGAAAGAAATTGGCCGAGCAGGGGATCGAACTAGCGACCCCTGGTTCTCAAGTCCCGTACCCTACCGACTGGGCTACTGAAGCTCGGCCTGCAAAATGGACCTACATGTTCCAGAGGCATTCCATAAAAAATGGTTCTTGGAATCAGGACTTTCTGCTCGGACTGAAACTTTGGAAATAAATGATTGGTTAAATAGTGTTTTACACCGCTTTCAACGTTATTTCAGTCATATAACGGCGACAGCTCACATATTCTTGTATATCCTGCGTTTCACCAGTTCTATGCTAGGGCTCTGAAGTGTCTTGCCCAAACACAATCCCATGAAAGACAAGTGCATCCAACGAGAATCGAACCTGGGGCCTCAAGAAGGTTCTGTGACATTTGTACCTAACATTGAATGAAATAGTTTATAGAGGGAGTGAACCGAAAGATTTCCAGTTTTGCTGACTTAACTCTTTTTTCACACGACAAAATTTTAGGCTTCTGGAACTAGAGAGCAATTACAAACAACAAGTTAATTTGCTTAAATGATTAAATCTTGGTATTTGAAAGAAAACATATTCAGAAAAGGAGAATAAGCTAGTTACCAGCATTTTCTTCTTTTCTCACCACGTTTTTAAACGACTTCTTTGTCTTGGTCCTTAAAACTCCGGATTGTTTGGTAGAGGGTTAAATAACATATGCTACATTTCTTTTTGTTAACAAACATGAAAATAATAATTCTGTATTAAAAGTTTTAAAACAGTGGTTAAGGAGAATCGTTTACTTTCTTAATAGTGGAAAAGGTGTTGTCGTTACATCTATTGAAATGAATGAGACAAACTGTGGACGGATTAAGATAATTATCTATTTATAGGCAAAGTGATCACACGTTTACATGTTGAATAAGACCGACAGAAAACAATTTTATTGAGTAAATCATCATCGGAAAAAATGGTTGGGTGGGGGTGGAGATGCATGGCACAGGTTAAACACTCTGACATTATATGTATTTTATTTCTCTGTTGAAAATCACAGAGGAAAACGCTTGCCTATTTTATGAGGCTTTTGTCCGCCTCTGACATTTACTGAAGGGGATAATGTCCTCCATTGCGAAATCATGAAGGGGCTTTTGACCTCCTTTAAGATTTGATGAAGGGGATAATGACCACCCTTGCTAAATCGTGAAGGGGCTTTTGACCTCCTTTAAGATTTGATGAAGGGGATAATGACCACCCTTGCTAAATCGTGAAGGGGCTTTTGACCGCCCTACCTGTTTTGGGGGTAGGGGATAATGACCGGAGGGGCTTTTGACCACCATTCATTATAAATATCTATCTGTTTCTTATGTTTGTATCTTATGGCATTTTCAACCATATTTCAGTTATTTTACTTTGAACAGTGCATATATCCATGTTTCCAGAACTTTAAGCATTGTTTTAAGCACAACAAACTATCAAAGCCACTGGCTTCTTTCCAGCATACGGTATAAGTGTTTTTTTTTTTCTGTGGGTTCAAATTCTGCAGTTTTATTTTAAAAAAATGGTGTTTAAATTTCTGCACACCTTATTTTCGCAATGGCTAGTCTAAGCATTTTTGGTATTTAATATCTGCTGCAGTTGGATTACGAGAATTACAGATGACAACAATGTACCATTGTTTCTGGAAACTTCCCGCTACATATAAATATCAGACAGATATCTCCACCTGGTCTTAAGATACTACCCTATTGAAGATCGAAAGTTTTAAAATACACTATGTTGGTCAAATGCTATATTTGTCCTGTAAAAGAACATCTGAAAGAATTAATCATATACATGTTTTTGAAATAGTCTGTAATCTATACATGTATAAGCACAACTACAAGTTTCCCGAAGTTGTTAATCTATGGTAGACAAGAATATCTTAATTTTGTGTAAGTAAAATGTTAAGGGTTGACCTATTGTCATGTTTGAGATGTGAAAATTTGACTTGTGGTGTTTTTCACACCTAGGTGTGAAAACAAGTACAGGTAGAATACAGGAATTATAATCTGCGATTTTATACAATGGAGCCTGCTAACAAGATGTCAAAATCTTCATCAAGGTTCAATCTAGAGCATGCCATTGCTCCCTAGGCCCCCTAAAGTCCCAGATGGCACAATTCCAAACCAACCTTGGTACAATCAGGCGCACTCGATCATAAAAAAAGCCATTCCACAATTTTGGGTCCTTTTCGTCCATTTCTGCTTTTTCCACTCAATAAACATAATACTGAGCTTTCCAGTAAGAATCTATCGATAACCTGATGGATGTAATGGTTAAGATAAAACTGGTACCCTATTTTCAATCTTTGTATCGGACGGTCACGGGAGCTACAACAGGTACAAGAGGTTACGATTCTTTGAGCTTCTGCTGATCATTCACATTGCAATGAAGCAATTTCCTGAGTATTTTGGAAGCCTCAATGGGCAAACAATGCAAAACCTGTTGAAAATATTACTTCGGAAAGCATAGTACCTACCCCTACTTCACACAATGTTTATGAAACCCTACAGGCACACAAGGTACAATCAAAATGGCTCCCAGACGATTGGTTCAACAGTTGGTTAGTTGATGAGAAAATTAAACTGTAGTTCGAGTGATCGACGGGAAAGTTAAATCCCTCTGTGATGGGATATCAGAATTCTTATAAATCTGCGGTGTTGCAGTTTTATTAGCATAGTACATGTATTCATAAATACATCTACATGAATGAGAATACACTTGTGAAATAAAAAGGTAAACATTTAGGTAATGAAATATTTTTTTATGTGTGGCCCCTAGTTTTCCAAAATGGCTTCCCTATTTCAATGTCCATAGGCCCAATAGGCCCCCTTACAAGTGAAGCTAGATTGTACACTGTCTTCATTAAACGATTTAATCTGGCATTAACCGGTATTAAGAAGCCATATTTGATTGACATTGCCTGAAGATCAATGTAATTCAATGAGAACTGCTATTTTATAGAGAGACTGACCACTGGTGTTATACATAACCCTATGACAGGAAGTCATCTATGTTTTTGATGCTGCATATTGTGGAAATGCAAAATAGGACATTAAAATTTGCGTGTTTAATTTCTGCACCCTTGAGTTGGTCTGCAGACATAGCAGAAATCAAATACCCGCAGAAAAAAACACTCATGTAGTATACTAAAGCCACACATTAACCATCAGTGAGTGATGCATTAATCAAGTATAAAGGACCGAAATCAATTCTAGAAATGAACTTCAGCCAAGCCCTGGCTCCACCCAAAAGCTTAAGATTACTAAAACTGTATGACTGTATATTATTGCTGAGATACCTAAACTAAGAAACCTTAAAATGAACACTGATGAGTTTACCTGCTGTGATAGAGTCTGCAGGAATTATTGCACCTCCGCTAGTTAAGTTGCCTGAATACCTATAAAATGAAAAAAGCATTTTTATGAATATGGTGACGACTGCCTTTTTGGGTACTCAAGCTCTTCAGACTTGAAATATGGATATATCATCTTTGCTTTATCTTGAAACAAAATTACCTCATTTCCTGAAACAAATTCGAAAGGCAACTCTCAATAGATCCTTGTGAAATATGAATTATGAACATGACTTCAGGCTTATTACATAGACAGGTAAAACAGAATCATGGCAAAATTGAAAATTAATTGACACTAGCCTTTTCTCCTTTCCAATCATTTTTTCAAAGGGGCTCTACTGCATAACACTGGGGATCTGGTTGCTGAAATATGGACGGAAAGGAAAAATACCCTGACTCCTCCTCCCCTCTCATACTTTGGTGACTACTAAATTTCTGAGCAGATCCTTCCTAGCTGCGGCATTTTTGAATTCTCAAATTTAGCGTCAAAGGAGAAAACCCTCTGAAAGGCGGAAAATCACAAGTCAACCCTACTAACAAGAAGGTTAACTGCAGCTGCTAGTGAATTAGTGAATCTATATTATGAAGGTGTTTTAGAAAAAAATTCATTGTCTAGCTTTGAAAAGTATTGTTTTGGAAAACAAAATTACAAAAAGATAACCCACTTGTACCAAAGCCATTTCTTCTTTTCCCACAATGTATTCAGAAGCTGCCTCCTTGTCCTTTTACCAAAAAGCCATATGATTTTACACTGGAAAGGTCTTTTGAAGACATTGCACTAAAAGGGGACAATGTGAGTAACAAATATTTTCTCTTTTTCCAAAACATTTTCCACCATTTCAGCCATCTGTCTTTTGCAAATGCACTCTATATGTCTAAAATGATTTTGCCTGGGAAAGAGTTATGGAGTGTTGCATTTGTATAGCCTGGGTCCAGGCAATAATTATTTCTTAATTACCCTGTATAACACTCTCTTAATCACGGTTTGATATAGATCTTTGGCAGCTATATAATCTGTCTATCGTTTCCGTTATAATTATTTGAGGGTCTCCCCATGACTATGAATTGGGCAGATAATCTAATTATAGACTTGTTTATTGCTTGACGTTATAATGTTGAAAACGATGGTTTCATGCATTTTAAGACCAATTCAAATTCGGCTGAGAATTTCATATACGAGTGACTTTCCCGCACCGGTCAGTGCCATCAAACATACACTGCGACCTTCAAAAACCCTTGTTATTGTTAAACAGTTATTGTGAATAAGCCGTTTGAAATTTTGTTGTCTCTACTTTCAAAGATGGCTCACAAACAGGAAGAGATCAAACTGAGGATATTGGAATTTCGATGTCTATTTTTAGTCACTTCCATTCGAAAACAGACGGCAGTGACATCTAGTTTACCCCACTGTGAGACGGAATAAAGTAGATGTCGCTGTGATCTGTTTAACATGGTGCAACATATCAATGATAGAAAAGGAAAACAATGAACAGACTGGAACCCAAGCTAGCATTTGTACAGTGATAGAATAATCCAAATTGGTAGAAATATCCTGTCTTACTTCTTCAGACTGTCTGCCAGTTCTGGAACAGATCTTAAACACTGGATAGTTGCATTCATGTAACAAGTATTTCCAAGATTGGTCAGTCCTGCTGGTACATCCATCTAAGAAAGCAAACAAAAGTATGAAACATTTTTTCATGTGGGAGAATACCATAGCTAAAATTGTTTTTCTGATCAGTGCATTTTTTTTTTTAATTCCAAAACCAAAGATTTCTTTGCAAGAGCTGGACCTCTGCATGGCATAAGATAAGTCCCCTACTTGTTAAGGGCTTGAATTTTAACCTGTGATGTTATACAAGAAAAACCCCTGTCCCTACCACTGAAACCATTTCAGTAATTAATCCATAAAGTGCTAAATTGATGAATATGACCTTTACAATGAAGAGAAACAGCCCAGATTTGCTATTTCCTGGTTTTTTGTACCAGAATATGTCATAAAGTAGTGGACAGCAAAAATCTAAGATTAGACTGCATGCTCTGCGCAATCTGATTGTATTCTTCACTACCCATCAAAGCAACATACTAAGTCAATTCTAGCACTTTGAGGGTTAATAAAGTTAGGTGTCGTAAGTCAATGACAAGTCTTTGTCTGTAGACAAATTATACCTTTAAAATCTTCATCCCATGACAGGCTTTCTCACTCATTTTTTAAGGATTCATATAACTCTTTCATATTAAACAAGAGCACTGCATGCTGGTGCCAACGCTCGGCTGCAAGTGCTGGATTTTAGTTGAAATTCTAAGTTGTAAAAGGGGTATAACTGTACCAAAAAATATTTTGATGTTTACCTGCCCTTTATGTATGAGTTCCTTTTAATAGTTAACAACTTGTCCAAGTTTGAAGTAAATACCTTCAGTAATAACAGAGACATCACAAAATGCTAGTTTTTGCACAACGACTCGGACGACGACACCAGGGTTGTAACAATACCTTATTGTTTTCTTTGAAAACAACAGAGCTTAAAACAAGAAACGGCATACTCACAGCAGAGGCAAGTTGTTCTTCTGTCATGTCTTCCATAAAGACAGGTTTCTGTGCAGGTTCTTGGGGCAGTTCCTCTGCTGTTCCCATCATCAGCAATGTAGCTCCCTACAAACAATTTATGGGGTTAATAGAAAGGTGAACCCTGCTTTATCTGAAAGTAAGTTTTATGCACTTTTCACTCTAAAAAAAAAACTTCATATAAGAATTAAACAAGCATTCTGATAGTATTGCATAGCAACACCCAGTCCCCTACTGGTCGTATATATCGCTGGCATGTATGGTTTGTGAAACTCTGTGGAGGAGAAAGAATGTATTTGACCCTCTTTCAGAATTATAAGCATCATGTCTGTCTTTGTATGCAGTGCTTTAACGAAAGCCAGATATATAAACATTTTTCCTTGTTAATGTAAGTTCACTGAAGAAGTTTTTTCTGTGAAATTTTCAAAGTCCAAGGTCCGTAATTTCATCATAAATCAGTGGACTGGAACGAAAATTGAACTTGATCTGTAACTCATGGTGGTTGACTTACAGATCAAAAAACAGCTCAATATCTGCCAGCGTGTAGAAAAAAAATCCGGAAAACTGTTTTTGCGGTGAAAATTTCTAAGTCCAAGGCCCATAATTTCGTCAAAAATCAGTGGACCCGAACGAAACTCGAAGCTGATCTGTAACTCATGGTGGTTGACTTGCACACCAAAAATCAGCTCAATATCTGCCACCGTTTAGAAAAAAAGTCCGGAAAACTGTTTTTTCGGTGAAATTTTCTAAGCCCAAGGCCCGTTATTTCATCAAAAACCAGTGGACCGGAACGAAACTCGAACTTGATCTGTAACTCATGGTGGTTGACTTACATTCCAAAAATCAGCTCAATATCTGCCAGCGTTTAGAAAAAAAGTCCAGAAAACTGTTTTTCAGTGAAAATTTCTTAGTCCAAGGCCAGTAATTTCGTCAAAAATCAGTGGACCACAACGAAACTCAAACTTGATCTGTAACTCATGGTCGTTGACTTGCACACCAAAAATCAGCTCAATATCTGCCAGCGTTTAGAAAAAAAGTCCAGAAAACTGGCAGACTGACGGACAGACAGACGGACGGTTGATTGATTGTATGGTGTTTTACGCCATTTTCAACATTATTTCAGTTATATCGCGGCGGCCAGTGCACCTATCCATGCTTCCCTGGAGTTTCTTTCACCAGTTCTCTGCACATTATTCTTTCCAAGCCACTGGCTGCTTTCCTACATAACCATCGTCGAAACAATGATCAGCGATGAGAGAGGAATGAATCCTGTCGCAATGACTATCATCAATCCTCGGAAAGAAATTGGCCGAGCCGGGGATCGAACCCACGACCCCCTGTTCTCAAGTCCTGCACGCTACCAACTGAGCTACCGGGGCTCGGCGACAGACGGACGGAGTGCAAACCTAAAGTCCCCTTCGGCCTCGCTGGTAGGGGACTAATAAGCACTGTATGTAGATATGTAAACTGTATCCACCATTACCAAATGATGCTTTCTTTATTACAAGTCTTTGATAACTAAATGTTTCGAGTATTGGTTGGACCATGGAAACGCTGGTGCCTCCCTGCGCAAATGTGCAGCCTGATCTTGATCTACACTATCCACTTTGCTGAAAGACTTGAGACAAAGCCAACCTTAAAATTGAGACAAAGCCAACCTTAAAATTGTGATTGCTTGGTTTGTATGTTTAGAGTGAATACCAGTATGTATGTGTGTTAAGTTTGTTTGGCCCTCTAGGGATTAAGGATTAAATGATTAATTGATAGATTGCATGATGTTTAACGCCATTTTCAACATTATTTCAGTTATATCGCGTCAGCCAGTGCACCTATTCATGCTTTCCCTGAGTTTCTCTCCAAGCCACTGACTGCTTACCTACATAACCATCGTCTAAACAATGGTCAGAAGTGGGAGAGGAATGAATCCTGTCGCACTGACTATCATCAATCCTCAGGAAGAAATTGACCGAGCCAGGGATCAAACCCACAACCCCCCTGTTCTCAAGTCCTGAACACTACCGACTCAGCAACTGGGGTTTGGCTAAGGGTTAGATAAAGTTATGCTTTCACTAGATACGTGTGTTTCATCTATCATTTTATTTCCGTCAATCAAAAAAAAAATGTACTTTACCTATCCTGTGTGACTACAGTATAACATGGATTCATAACATGAATGAAAGCCAAAATGATGGATACTTACATCTTTTATCTTGAAGTTGCCCCAACTGTCATCCTGGTCAAAAGAAAGATGTCAAATAACCATTCAATAAAGCAGAAGAATGGATATATGTCCATAGGCTTTTATTAAAGAAGAAAAAGTTGGATTTATTTACTCAATATATAATAAAGCAAATGGAGTGACCTTAGCTTCATCAAGAGTTAGTAAAATATCCACTGGCACCTCCCTTGTAAACTACATGTTAATCAGATAAAAAAAAGAAAACAGGCTGATAGCCAAGATTTTCAATTCACCACTTATAGAAGGCATACTCATAGTTTCTAAATGGTAACTGTGTACCAGCTGACAAAGCCTTACCCTCATACATATTGAGAGCAATAGCAGACCAAAAATTAAATTGGCTTAAATGATAGGAATTATCTTACAGATAGAAAAAAATGTATGAAAAGGATAAAATGCTGTTTACCTGCATTGTCTCATTACCCATACTGTTATCTAAATGCCTTTTAAACAGGTTTTTTATACAGGCTTGTTCAAATGTGGGAATGTGTTTAATCTAAATGGGTTTAACAGCTTGCAACTACAGGTAACACACCTTGCAAAATATTAGACTTTTCTATTTTGCAAGCATTTGGAAACGACTAAATCAATGAAAATCAAATCAAGGAATTTATCTTTGATAGGGCAAAAAACATTGTGGTGAAATGCTAGTTACTAACATTTTCTCCTTTTTCAAGAATGTTTTCAATAGCCTCTTTTCTTTGAATCATTAAAAGATGGGATTGTTACTTGGGTAAAGGGTTAAAGGAGGCTTACTTTTAGAGCTGTCCCTTTGACCATGACCTTTTGCCTCTGTGGTGCAACCCCAGAAAGGGCAAAAAGTTGAGCTTTGAACACTTCTGGTGGTTCATCTGTGTTGCATTCAATATCTGTAAACTTCTCCTTTCCCCATTTCACATTGACTATAAAATAGGTTGATAAATGACAGGTTCATTAGATATACACACACCTAGAAAAACAACCACTATAACATACTGTCTTAGTGTTACTGCTTTCAAGTTGCATTTGCTGGATCTACAGAAGATAACTTAATCCTTAAATACATGTATGACTCTTTACTAGATTGCTTCAGTCATATCACAGCAATGGCTAACTTATTCATATGTATCTTGTGTTTCATCAGCATAAGATTGGGGCTCTTGAGCACCCAGCCATCCCCATTGAAAAAGTATCTAAGGTAAGGATCTAACCAACAACTTAGATCTTCAACAACAAACCTCAGAAGGCCCTCATCGGGTAATGAAAACTTACTTGGAAAAGGAGAAATTTTGTGTATTAACCAAACATCCATTCCTTTTTCCAGAATTTTGTATGTCAAAACAGATCAGTGTTTTCTCCAGATGTCAAATCTAACAGGTCATCTTTGACCCCCTAACCAGAGATTAGGCGGTCAAAAGTCAAAACTTGGGGTCAAACTGATTTGTGTAGTTTTCAAATAAATGGTAAATAAAGAAAATCTGAATATTTTTTTTATGTTTGTGTTATACTGATATTGCCACTATCGATAATTTTAATACAAATGACGAACTTTGTTTTCTGACTGTGGAGAATGAAAAAGATGCCATACAAAGTTGTTATTGTGGAAGACATTCTATAAATTATGTCATGTTAAAATCAAGATTAAGTATTTGGGATTGTTGATCCAACATGATTTTTGTTAGAAATACTTGTACTATTAAGATACAGTGGATTCCACTTATTCGCAAGTCTAACTTGTCAGAGAAAATAATGCAATAAAGCAGTTGTGCCGATAAACTAATGCCTCTTTTCAGACCGGAAGTCTGACCAGAGATGCAGACGATTGTTCAAATGAAAGGCATTCAGCACAAGCATCCTGATCATTTAATTAATTCAGATTTTTTCAAAACATGTGTATTTCAAAATAAATCATTTTAAAAATTTCATTTTTTTAAATTCTTTTTCACCCATTTTTACCTATCAAGCACAAAAAGCATCTGGAAACAATCCTCGCTGTTGACGATGTTAATGCTTCTTTTGACATGAAGTCCAAAACAAAGTCATTAAAAACACAAGTTTCGACGCATATCTCCACTTTTCGGTTGTCGAACAATTGCTACATGTGTAAATACTTAACACAACATGATTGTGTGTTCTGCACCTGTATAACCCCCGACTGGCCACCTGTTCAAATTGTGTGTCACAAATTGGTTTATCAACGAACTACCAATGGAGACAAACAGTGAAGTTTGCTTTTTTTTTCCACAGTTTGTAATGATCTGACAAGTGATAAGTTATTATGATCAGTCTTTCTCTATAATAGATGAAGTACCAAAATCGTCTACAGTTGCTTTCACGGGAAAGCGTAGATCAAGATCAGACTGCAGAGAACATGCAGTCTGATCTCAGATCGACTATGTCCATTTTTTTACCAAAACAAGATTGAAGTAACCACATTTCCACCATTTTTCCTGCCTGAAAACTTCCATTTCATTTAATCAGTGCTCTTAGTGTTAGGTGCACAACCTGGTACCTGATATCTGGCATTACCATCCGACGACTGATATGAAGACTGGCAACCAGTTAAATAAACTGCAGCAATGTTGTCAAACAGCAGCCAATTAAACAAGCTCCTGTTTAAAAAGGTCGGCAAATTGGAGACATTTTGTAACTGTCATTACACTTTATGAGATGAAATGATAGCATGAAACAATGCAAGAGTTTATATTTTTAATGATTAAACCATGAAAATGATAATTCCAGGTCAACATTGACTCGTCATTGTGTAAGCTGCCGCAATGGTTTATAACTTCGATTCTCTGTACGCTTCGAAATTTGACTTTTATCTACAAATGAACTTTTTTTTTTTTTTGCAGACAGATTGCAATTTTTCTTTGTCTTATGCCACAGAATAGCTAATAAACACTAGAAATTTGAATCTTTTGAAAAATTTTTGTTGCAAAAAAACAAAATTTTTGATTCACGGGATCCCGATTAAGTGTTGAAATTTATGTTATCTACATAGGAAAAGGATCGGTGCTGGACTTACACTTGCTAATACCCGAAAATCCCGATAAACAGGGTTGTGATTAAGTGAATTCACTGTACAGTGTTCCCACTGAAATTTTTATTTGGGTTTTTTTTGTACCCCCTACAACTGAAAAATGGAGGTATAAGAAAACAAGAGGGCCATGATGGCTCTGAAGTCGCTCACTTGAGTCTTTTGACCAAACATGACCCATTTTCAATCTCTTTTGAGATACCATGACAAACATTCTACTAAGCTTTCATAATTATTGGACTGAAAATTTGACCTCTAGCATGTACACAAGCTTTTTCTAGAATTTCTCTCAGTGACCTACTTTTTAGCCAACCATAGCCAATTTTCCCATCGTAGATATTATCAAAACAAAGATCCTGACCACCTTTCATAGTATTGGACAGAAAATGTGGCCTATAGAGCATACACAGGCTTTTTCTAAGATTTGACCTACTGACCTAGTTTTTGACCCAACATGACCGATTTTCGAAGTCGTCTGAGATGTCATCATGATAAACAATCTTACCAAGTTTCATGAGTTTTGTACTGAAAATGTGGCCTCTAGAGCATATACAAGGTTTTTCTAAGATTTGACCTAGTGACATAGTTTTGGACCCAACATGACCCATTTTCGAACTCATCCCTGATATCATCAAGTCAAACATTTTGACCTACTTCAGGGCTCCCGCTGTCGATCGCCAGTGGCGTCAAATGCGAAAATTAAGAAAAATTGGCACCAAAAATGAAGCACTGGCGAATGTACTGGCGACGTGCAAATGTCTATAAACAATCATTAAAAGATCTTAACTCCGACATAAACAATATGTATCAAGTGTAAAGGAAGCCAGCGTTACCCGTTTATCACACCTAATCAAGCTGGCATTCATTAACGGTTATGTCTAATTACACACCATACTTGCATACACACCACGCGATGCTAATCAATCAAATATCGATTTCGCCACGCCCCGTTGCACACACAGAATTTCCACACACTATCTACTGCGAACCAATCAGACATCAGATACAAGATCTAGTCACCGCCCATGATTTCTAAAGCCGCGCCTTAATTATGCCTTATCTGGTCAGCGTCTTCTCACTGGCTAGCATTTTATTGTGTGTGTTTAAAGATGTCATTAATGCAAAACGTGACAACGTTATCGATCTGCTTATCTAGCTTAAAAATGACAGATTTTGAAGTTAGTTGCAACCCGTAACAAAAATTTTATATCAAATAATGCGGAAAAAAATTTCTGTAAATTAACCAACATGAAAAATGGATCGTCGAAAAAACATGAAAACCCGTGACACAACAACATGTCAGTTTGACGTTGTCCGATCAGAAGCTCTTCAGACTGTCTTTATAGCTTTGATAATGACTTCAAACAATAAATTTACACAAATGTATTTATAAAACTATAAGTGGGTGCTAAAATACCTGTCTAATAATAAGGAAAAAACTCGGGTGATTTTATGACATGAAAATGCTGAATGATGGGCCCAGGGGGGGGGGGGGGGGGGGGGGGAATAGCACTGGAACAAGTGTCAGAGAAGGTATAGGACACTCATACAGAGAGAAAAGACCAGAATAAAAGGACCTTTTAACAAATGTAACTAACCTGTAGTATTTTTTCAGAGAAAAAGAAATGAATGATATATTAACCTTTTACCACACAATTCCAAATTTCTTCTTTAATTTCATTAAAACTTAAGGAATTCTAACAGGTTGGCAGTTATAGAATTACAGCGCTGTATTTCTGTTCAAATACAACTTCTGTGTCCCTGCAGCTCACAACCTTGATAACCCTTGGGGAAAAGGAACATAAGTAAGCACGTACTACTGAGCAATGGATTTAGTAGCTTTAACATGGGCCAATAAACTGAAGTGTCTAATGTACTTTGTGGCTACCTCAATTGGTTCCTACTGGCCCCAATTTTTATGAGCTGGCGAATTTGATGGTGCAAAAATTAAAACTTGCAGGGGAAGCGCAGCTACTTTCAAGAAATTTGGACAGAAAATATGACCTCTAGAACGTACACAAGGTTTTTCTAAGATGTGACCTAGTGACCTAGTTTTTGCCCAACGTGACCCATTTTCAAACTTGTCCGAGATATCATCAAGACAAACATTCTGACCAAATTTCAAGAGTTTTGGACCAAAAATGTGGCCTCTAGAGCGTACACATGGTTTTTCTAAGATTTGACCTTGTGACCTACTTCTTGACCAGACATGACCCATTTTCAAACTCATCTGAGATATAATAAAGACAAACATTCCGACCACATTTCAAGAGTACTGGACTGAAAATGGCCTCTAGAGTGTGCACAAAGTTTTTCTAAGATTTTACCTAGTGATCTAGTTTTTGATGCAGCATGACCCATTTTCCAACTCGTCCGAGATATTGTCAAGATAAACATTCTGACCAAGTTTCATGAGAATCTGACTGAAAATGTAGCCTCTAGAGCGTACACAAGGTTTTTCTACAATTTGACCTAGTGACCTAATTTTTGATCCGACGTGACCCATTTTCAAAATCACTCAAGATATAATCAAGACAAACAATCTGACCAAGTTTCATGAGTATCTCACTGACAATGTGGCCTCTAGAGCATACACAAGGTTTTTCTAAGATTTGACCTAGTGACCTAGTTTTTGACCCGACATGACCTATTTTAAAACTCGTCCGAGACATCATTAAGACAATCTGACCAAGTTTCATGAGTATCTGACTAAAAATGTGGCCTCTAGAGCGTACACAAGGTTTTTCTAAGATATGACCTAGTGACCTAGTTTTTGACCCGACATGACCCATTTTCGTACTTGTCCAAGATATTATCAAGACAAACATTCTCACCAACTTTCAAGAGTTTTGGACTTAAAATGTGGCCTCTAGAGCGTACACAAGGTTTTTCTAAGATTTGACCTTGTGACCTAGTTTTTGACCTCAAAAGACCCATTTTCGAACTTGTCCAAGATATTATCACGACAAACATTCTGATCAACTTTCAAGAGTTTTGGACTGAAAATGTGACTATTAGAGCATACACAAGGTTTTTCTAAGATTTTACCTAGTGACCTAGTTTTTGACCTGAACTGACCCATTTTCGAACTCATCCGAGATATCATCAAGACAAACGTTCTAAGTTTCATGAGTATCTGACTGAAAATGTGGCCTCTAGACAAGGCCTCTACACAAGGTTTTTCTAAGATTTGACCTAGTTTTTGACCTGCCATGACCCATTTTCGAACTCGTCCGAGATATCATTAAGACAAACATTCTGACCAACTTTCAAGAGTATTGGACTGAAAATGTGGCCTCTAGAGCGTACACAAGGTTTTTCTAAGATTTGACCTAGTGACCTAGTTTTTGACCCGACATGACCCATTTTCGAACTCATCCGAGATATCATCAAGACAAACATTCTGACCGAGTTTCATGAGTATCTGACTGAAAATGTGGTCTGTAGAGCGTACACAAGGTAAAAGTTGACAACAGACGACGGACGCCGGACACGACACGATCACAAAAGCTCACCTTGAGCACATCGTGCTCAGGTGAGCTAAAAAATGGGGGTACAAATTAAAAAAAAGTAGTACAACTCTAAATTGTTTTCTTAAATGCCTCTTTCGCCACGAGAACTTGGACAGCCATTTGTTTTGGAACAGTTTTTTTGCTATAGGTTTCTGAATAACCCTGCTTTCATCTGCGGCACTATTATCCTCCTCAGTTTCCGTTGTTTCATTTGGCCTGACTTTCTTACGGGAATCCGAATTCTGAAATCCGAACGCTTCCAAAGTACAGCGTTTCTCAGCCATTCCCAATGTTCCCAATGTTAGTTTACAGACGAAAGACGTTGACGTCGACAAAATGCTTTTTCATAGACTGCGTTAACGAAAGGACAGCTGAATTATGGATATTTTTTGGAAACAAACGAGTCCCAATCTGCAATTATTGATCACAACAATAAAGACCGAGTACGCCGACCATGTAAATGTTCTAAAAACAGAAAGCTGGAAATCCCAAACTTTTCTGATTATTTAAATTTTCCAAAAATCACTTTTACGTTTTTCTATGCAACCAACTTCTATTTTTTTTTTCGATCTCTGTCCGTATTTTTTGTGCGTGATTTCACGTACAGGTTTGTCATTTTGTACGCTTTTTATTTCACTTATACATGTTTCACGTAAGATTTCGCGTGATCGGGAACTCTGCTGAACTATCAAGATCAGATTGTTTGCTTTCTGAAACTAAAAATACCAGAAAAAGTCACCATTTCTTTGGTGTGGATGATATTTACACCACGGAATATTCAAGGTTTCTTTGGTGCTTGAAATGAGACTAAATTGGTTCTCGGAGTTAATTATTGTAAAGCATTTTAGATAATATAATACATATACAACTGTGGAGTGTAATGGATACTGTCTTAGGGAAATATCTTAATTTATCGTTGAGATTTTTTTTTTTTCATTAAAAATTTATCAATGATATTTTTCACTCAGATACTCGGAGAATGGATTTTAAGTGCATCAGAAAAAAACACAACCAAAGAAGAGCAGCTGCACAAATGCATAAAATATGAGTCAAAAAAGCAAAAAAAAAAAGGCACTGGAGAAAACACTGGTTATATTTATATGTGTGTGGTAGTGGATTTAAAAACTTGCTCAACTTGGAGATCTCGGCTGTTATTAGTCCTATTTATAAGACCCTACGTACGTTATTTCACATTTTGACATTCATCATGTACGTAGGGTCTTATCGGTTCCTTCTTAGGTTTCTTTAGCAAACTCCGACATCGAATTTTGTCGCTGTTTGAGCAATAAATTCGGACACTTGAAATACAAAGTGCCCAATAAAACTTATATCGGTAACAAGATAAATCAATGTTGAACCGATTTTAAAGATTTGATTGTAAAAGACTTACGTTTTATGAGTTAAATCCGCTTCTATTTCACACTACCCTATTTTTGAAGTGAAACCGGTGTGTAAGTGTGTAGTTAACGCAACTAAAAGAATTTTTTTAAACGAAATTCCTTTACCTTCATTAAAGTGTTACAGAAAGGGGCAACCCTCATTCACAAACATAACTTTGCCTAGAAAGAAGTACTGAATCGTCTAATGGTCCATAACAGACAGTTATTGAGTTTTAAGACTGTTTATAAATAAAAGAAACGCCGAGAGAATGTCCTAGTAATTCGTCCCAAATCTAGTTCGTTCCCACATATTCTGAATCGATTTCCCCGGATTCCTCGTCCAGCATGAGTTTCTGATACTTTCTGGAGTTGGTGTGTTAAATAGAGTGACAACTTTCTTGAATGATTGGTTAAGTGTTACATATCAGATTTTAAGATGTTTTATGTGCATGGCTTTATTTTACGTAGATAAAGACATGGACATAAATGAACGTACGGCAGTGAGGCTCCAAGTATTTATGTAAACTATAACTTTGGTAAATATTGAAAAGCTTCATTTCATGAAAGAGGAATTAGATCTATCGTCGATCGACGTGTTTTCGAGGGGTGCATGTTTTCTAACCCGGAATGCATCCCAGTTTTCTTGCGTACTATGAAGTGAGACGTCACCTTTTTTTAGTTTCACTGCTGTTAATTTAGGAACTGCAACCAAAACAAGACCGTATGCATGTTTCTAAAGGAAAGATCGGTTTTAGTGGCATTTTTTTGGATCAGAGTTGTTTTTTTTTGTCTCATACGACGGAAAAAAAATTCCAGACCACTCGCTGTTATTACTGAGAGTGAATATTTCCAACCCTTTTATTAAGACACTGAATATTTTCAGGTGATTTATGATAAAGTAGTTTTGAAGAAAATTCCTAGTCCTTCTTCACAGCTGCTAATAAATTGATAGAAGGAACGAAAACCGGTATTTCCGCTTAGGGTACACTTAACCCCTGAGCTGTAAATCTGTGGTTAAGCTTTCATATTAGAGGGTTGGACAATAATGGTTCTCAACTACAGCTTAAGCAACCCATATTTATTATTTGCAGCAAAAAAAGTCTGATCAAGATAATTGTGAAAATTTTCTGTTTAAAGTAATTAAAAAGCTGAAAAGACGGTCTGAAGTCTCTGATCGGGCTAAGTCTAACGGAACATTATGTTGTGTCATGGGTTTCTGCGTTTTTTGCACCAATCAATTTTTCATGTCTGTTAATTTATGGATAGGTATTTCCGCATGATTTGACAAAGAAAATGTCAAATAAGGGTGTCAATTTACTACAAAACTGTCATTTTACACAAAATAACGGAAAAATGGCTCTTTTTTATTTTTTTTTTTTTTTCTTGCGTGAGGTTTCGCGTGTAGCCAAAATTTATTCCGTGAATTTCAATTCCACAACTTGATTTTCGTATTAATTTGCTTGAGCAGAAATACTGCAAAAAGCCTTATTTTTTATTTTCTGGTATTCTAGTCAAGAGAAGGCCAATGGACGCTAAATTTTACACTCGTCCGTCCCGTTCATCGCGCTTCAAAAACCGAAGCTAATTGACATAGAACTGTTCATTTATATTAACCAAAAAAGTTAGTTCTAGTGATAGGAAGCATTTTAGTTGAGTTTTGGTATACATTATCTTTTTTCATGAACTGTTCAATGGATATTTAAAGCCACGCAATGAGGTCGGGGTTTCCCATGTCTAAATTCAGCTTCTGGCACCAGACCGAAGTGCTGAATATTTTGTTATCGTTGAATATACATGATTCAAGTAGGGACTATGGTTATACAGGCATTTCACATTAATTTATGTGGGGGTTATAAAAATAATTTTGGTAAACAGAACTTCATTTAAATATTCGTGAAACAAAACCGTCAATTAAGCCCTTCGAATCGTTGGTCCACCCTGTCACTTATTGTGTGTCAAAATGCTTGTTGGCCACAGGAAATTGTGCAAAAACACCAATCTTATTGCAATTGACAGAGCCAGTGAATTCATAATCGTTACTGAATGCAGTTCAAAATATCTAAAAAGGTTAAAAAAATTGGTTGTCAAAACCAACGTTACAATCCGGTCCATGGGGGGGGGGAGGAGGGGGCCAAACCTAATTTCGTTCAAAAATCGTTCGGAATGTCGGTTCTTTATTTAACCCGAAATATGCTTGTAAATATGGCGGCATTTGTGTTGAAAAAGTTACACGATTGAATTCTAGATGAATATATCATAAATGTGGCCCTTTTTTAGAGAGAAAAAGGTATATTTGTACCCAGTTATCTTTCATGTTTAGTTCAGTGCTTTTTCAACATTATCTCGGATTTTAGGAAATCGAATTTGCTACATAGAACTAAGTGGGGCCCGTTTAGACGTAACATGCAAAAGAAAAGTAAAATGTGAAATGTCCGATAGATAAATGTTGAACAGCAAACAAGCATGTGTACGTCTAAATATTTGGACTAGGCTGTTATTAGTTTGACAAATTGACACTCATTATTCTATAACTTTACTTCAACATATGAATTTGGAAAAAGGTACCTCGTGATTGAAATAGAAAGTTACAGTCGCTGAAGGTAGAAAAAAAATGTTTTGCTTGATTTAATAGCCTTCAATTTTCCATCGTCATCTTACTCTTCCTATCCGAATGTGTGGACTCCATGGTCATCACTCCTAAAGTATTGTTAAGTTTTTTAAGTTTGTGGGAACCATGACTATTGATGATAAAGATTTAAAACTCTTAATTCATGCGACTTTACAAATATGAAACAAACTTTAATTTTACTAATTCACCTTTAAACATTGGCATTTCAACTGTTTTAGCCGGTTTACAGGAAGACTGGCTGACAAGTATACACTGCGCATGTGTAGTCTCAGCCGAGGTTTGGTGTAAAAACTTTCCGTTTCTGGTGTCGTCGTCACTGATACTAATTGAAACGGGATCGTTTTGGTATGCACAAATATCCACATATAAATGCATCATCAAAAGATCTAAATAGATTACAAAAATTGAAAAGATGTGACAAGTTAACATATGAATTCTTGTTCTAGTTGACCTACAATGGCCTTAGCCCCCTAGCAAAGTTCGTTAGTTTCAGTTTGATAGTTTACTCTCAAAGTGCTTAAAACTTTATAAGCATAGTCCAGGCACTTTTCAGTGGCACACTTGCATTTCGGAAATGACGAAATTCACATCTTTGTCAAGGCGTGCCATTTACATGTAACTTTTTAGGCGTGAAGTCTTAAAAGTGCAGTAAGAGACTGACTAGGAATCGGAGAACTATTGTTGTGATATATCTAATATTGTAACCTACATATGGATGCTGGTCATAGGCTCGAAACAGCTAAGAATTTTTAGAAAAAATAACATGTTTAAATTTGAAGTTAAGTCTACCTGGGATCGTACACATGTATATATGCATGTGTGTATACTATCCCTGATTCCATCGATGTTCTGTTTTTGAGTTAGTCATCCATTTCTTTGTATGTAGTGGTCATCCATGTGTATGTATGTATTAATCACAAATTCATGCTGGTACGTTTTAACAACAGGCAGGCAGTAAGGGATCTTACTCCTCACCATACATGTATGATCCCTGATGCTATTAAAAGCTTTTCAAAACATCCTTCTACTCCCTGGTAACGATGTTTAGGTAACATGCTACACATTGACAAGCACAGGTCATGTACACGTGTGTGTATATTGCATTTAATGAGTGTAATATATAAACAAAGATCAAACGTTTTCGCTAGGAAGCCTAGCTTGGTAAAAGAGCTACATGTGGCATGACCAGCCCGCATAGCTCAATAGGTAGAGCGTAGGACTCGTAAACGTGATGTTTCGAGTCACTTGAGGGTGTGGGTTCGATCCCCACGGCTTGCTATCTAAAATTACTAATAGTCTTTCGGATGAGACATTAAACCGAGGTCCCGTGTGACGGTGCTATACACCGAGCACGTAAAAGAACCAGGCGTAACTTAAGATGGGTTTCGTTCTATATCTGCACTATCCCCCGTAACAATACTAACAGCCTTGAGGGGGCGTCGCCTATATGGGCAACCGGTGGCGACGATAAATAAACGCAAATTCAATCAATCGCGTATTAGCATAGCTAGTTTGTCATTGCATGTGTACAAATGTTAGAACTTCAAACGTCTCTGTCTCTCAGTTTCAATATTCACCCATTCCAGAAATCTGCACTGCGAGATTTAAAGATATATCTTTACTTGTTTTCATCTTGTTTTTTAACCAATTTCATCTTTATTTTATGAAACTACAATGATTCTTGTATCTTCATGCCAAATGTTGCCCCTGACGGTTGCACAGATTACGACAGATAGAAAATGCATTTCATGCTCTGAAGGCTATCATAGACATCACTGTGGTTTTTTTTTTTTTTATCACTGTGGGTTTTTATTTTTTTCAGGTTTTAGATCGAAGACAAATCCGTTGAGTTTCTTTATCCCATACACCTTATATTAACTTTTTATCTGTGTTTACACAGCTAACTAGTTCTACACACTATCAAGTTTTAACAGCGGTTTGGAAAAACCAATAATCTCGAAGCTGCCTGTGATGCAGCTCTTAGATCTCTCAACACACCAGTTAAAACCTGCCCGTGGTTTGCGATTGAACTCACATTGAGCCTCTTTAAGAGTTTACTATTTCAAGTCTCTGGAAAAGCTAGCTCGTAGACAAGGCGTACCAGCTTTTCATTATTGACCACAAAAGCACAAAGAAAGCATCGTTCGAAAACCTGGCCCGCCAGCAAGACTGGTTTTGAACACTCTTCGAGGGCGTAGCGCCCATTACGCACATTACGCACGTGCATATAAAAAATCCAAGACCAAGGTTGTAAATCAAAATATAATGTAGATGATACTTTTTTCTCTAGATCTGTGCGCCTTTTCAAACTAAGTAGACGGGTTAAATTCGGACCCAGTTAAATTGATGCACTGATGACTAGAGAATTCCTCTATGCTTTACAGTAAATGTCAACCTCCCGCTCCCTCCCCCATCGGCACTTCGTGCCTCTCTGTACTTATGAATATTTTAATCCTGGCTACGCCTATGCTCTTCGTTATGTACAGTGTAGATTATTTACTTGTGCTATTTGGAAATTTAATATTTTCATAAACGTTACCCAATAACCCAATACTACTTTCAACAAAACGAAAAACAGTAAGGAAAAAGAGGCAATTACTCGAGAAGTCACTTTTCATTATTTTACTTCATATTGAGCCACAAAAGACTTTCAATTTTCATATTCCAGTATCTCTTACGCCGGTCAATCTTTTTTTTTTCGGTCTATCTTTTTTTTTAAATATTTCTTGTCACTAGATTTGCGCGATTTTTCAAACGAAATCTAGATGGTTAAACTGATGCACTGTTGAAAAGGGAATTTTGAGGTCTCTGGTGAAAACTTGATGTCAAGATCAGGTTTCCGTTGCAGACGATATTTTCTCGAACTTAGTAGCACGACAAGTGTGAGTCACCATAGAATACGGCTTTTGCTAAATAATGAATATTCATAAGGTAACGATTATGGCTTTTGATTTCGATAAAGTTTGCTTTACCTATTATATAACACTAATGGTATGTTGCCATCAAAATTTATGGACTTTATTTACTTTTAAGAGCTTTAGTTGTGAATCTGTACAGCTGAAAATCAGAATTCTCTGTTTCAAAGCCTTAAATGTCAATCAATGTTAAAGTGGGCGTGGTTACAAGAAGTTTGCCATCGCGGATGATTAAACATGGTAGGTCAATAAGATCTGAACAGGTACAGGTAACAAACTGTGACATGTGGATATTCCCGGGCTAAGGTACAGTACTTTTTTTAAAAAATTTAATTCGATCTCGTTTGAAATAATGTGTTCAAATGTCATGCTTGTGAATTCTTGAAGCTGAGAAGATTATACGGTAGATCTAATATTCTCTGAAAATTGACAATTACATAGCGATTGACTCATTGAACTCGCTGCGATCGGATAAGAATTTCAAATTTCTCCAGATCGGATTTATCGTCTTAAGATTGTAATCTTCCATAATGCTTTTAACGATTTCAAACATGTAGAGTGTGTGATCCTGGCAATTCATTTTAAATGAGGTCTCTAACAGGATAAGTCCTGATTTACCTGTCTGATCATGACCGCCAATGATTGGTCACAGGCCGCATAATGAAACGAGACTTTGACACAACAGAAAGGTTAATGAAAGTTGATATTTGATAACTCAAAAAATTGTATAAATTTTCACGTCTAGTGGCACAAAAAGTACCCACCTAGAATATAAATTATGACATTTCAGGCAGGTCCAAATTGAAAGCATTTGCACAAGACAATTTAAACGTGTCAAAATCGTGGGATTTATACCAGAAAGGATAGAAAACACTGTGAAAAAGGAGAAAATTCTAGTTACTAGCATTTTTTTCTTTTCTCACAGTGTTTTTAAAAACTCTTTCACGGTCGTTAAACTAGGGATTGTGTGGTAACGGGTTAAAGCCTGCAACTATCAGAACTAAAATCAGCAACTCTACTGATTTCTCTATGCAAACCCATGGTTTTAATTCTTTACTGCATGAAAACATTCAGACTTGTGGTTAGTCAAAGCACTTGCAGAGGACAGATTAAGTGTGGCTCAAAAGATGGAATTTGTCTCTGAAGAGAAGAAATATTATGGGAAGATTAGCAATTGCTGGTAACCAGAATTTCTCTGTTTTCCACAATGTTTTATATCCTTTATATCCTAGATTTCAGCCACATTTGATGTGTCATCTGTATTTGCTTCTAAACAATGTTGTCATAATTTGCTAAAGAGTTTGAAAGTCACACAGTTCTCCTGCTCGGAATGGGAACATTTTAATATCTATACAAGAAGATCAAAGGGCAAAAAATCTGATAATATATGCAAAAAGGGAAAAGCCATTTACTATGAGTACTTTAGATAAACTATTTGAGTCAAAGAGATAATAAGTTGCCAGATTGTTGAATTGAGTGTTGTTATCAAGCACTGAGGATAAAATAGAGAACTTGTTCACATTTTACTTTTGAGTACCTGACATTTACATCTTGCCAGCATGTTTTATTGGTGTAACATTTTTCATACCATGTTTTGTTATGGTTGTGGTGAAACAGTTTTGAAACAAAATATCATTTTGAAATAATACCATGTAACCCTTTACCATACAATTGCAAGGTTTAACAACCCTTACATGGAAATTTTTTTTAAAAAGACTGAGAAAACGAGAAAATATTAATTTTTGTAACAAGGATTTCACCTTTCCCACAATGTTTTCTACCCTATCAAAGACATACTCTATCATTTGAGCCACATTTAAATTATCGATGGCAAATGTTTTCAATCCTAGATTTTATCATTGTGGTAATAGTTAAGAAGCTAAACTTGGCAGTTTTAGAAGTGACTACCAAGTTCTAAAAAATCTTATTCCCACTTCATACCTACAATGCAGTATCAACTAGAATCACAACATGATTACAGCATGATTGCTTACCCTGATACTATACAGTATAAGCTATTTTTAGATCTGTCAAGTCAAGTGGCACAGTCAGAAATGCAGAGAACTAACACTCAGGGGTTGCTGGTTTGCTCCCAAGCTTTGCTAAATTCTTTTTGAGGATTAATGAGTCATTGCATCAGAATTCATTCCTCTCCTACAGCTGTACAGTGTTTGATGATATATGGGAAAGCAGCCATTTGTTCAAGGAACTCCAGGAAAGCATGGAAAGGTGAAGTGGGCTCTGGAGTATAGCAGTTATCACCATTTTTTTTTTTCTATTTTGAAAATTATTATGTATCCCCGCAAAGACAAATTCTATCATTTTGAGCCAAATTCAAATCTGAAAATGGGCAAGCTTGAAATTTTGGTGTCTGGCATAGAGTTAACTTTTTACCAAACAACAAAATTTAACCCTTTACCACACAATCCCGACTTTTAACGACCCTGAAGAAGAAGGCTTTTGAAAACAATGTGGGAAAAGGAGAAAATGCTGGTAACCAGCATTTTCTCCTTTTCCCACAATGTTTTCTACCATTCCAAAAACAAATTTCAATTTTTCAGTCACATTTATTTTGTCGTCTGCAAATGCTTTCAATTTGGACCAGTCTAAAATTTTGTCGTTTGGTAAAGAATTAAGCCTTTTCTAAATTATAGCCTTTGCAGATAACTAATGAAACTGAATCAAAAACTGAAATTTCTCTCTGGGATAGTAGAAAACAATGTTGGAAAAAGATAAAATGTTGGTTACCAGCATTTTCTCCTTTTTCCACAGTGTTTTCAAAAGCCTTCTTTCTCAAAGTCAATCAAACTCAGGATTCTTTGGAAAAGGGTTAAATGTGTCTTAAAAGAAGGAATTTTTCTCTGAAAGAGAAGAAAACATTGCAAGAAGGGGAGAAAATGCTGCTTTCCAGCATTTTCTTCTGATTTCACACATTTTCAAAAGCCTCTTCTCTCAGGGTCGTAAAACTTGGGATTGTGTGGTAAAGGGTTAAACTGCATGGATTGTGGTGCAGATGTAATTCATTGACAACTTAGGAAACCATTTTCCTTTGTGGCCAGTATAGATCAAGATCAGATTGCACAGAACATGCAGTCTAATCTATGATTTTCACTGTCAGCTACTTGGACATTCTGGGCAAAAGTGACCTTGGAATTGCAATTATTTGGGTCTTATTTCTAGACTGAAAAATGATTGTAAGGCTTTTCTAGCGCTCTAAGAGATGATAAGAACTTTAACTAGATACAGCCTACTTTTAAACCTTCCACAAATGTGACAATACAATTACAACTTATACAAAGGACACGGTGTCTATTCTAGACACTGAAAATGGGGGTGGGGGGTGTGTGAATTCCCCCCCTTCCATCTAAAAAGTAGGCTGAATTTTCAAATAATAGGCGGGACAATTTTAGAACAGATAGAAAGCGTATACATGTAGCTCATATGACAGATATTTATTCCTGTCCAAGACAGTACAGTCAACTTATTGACTGCCAAAAGACAGTTTCTGGAATATCCTTCTGTAGAAATTGAATTCATTTTTGAAGAATAGATAAGAGTAAGACAGTTCAAAGGTGCATTATAAGGTCTACGGCCCCTAACTGTTATATTAAAAGACAGAAGCTACCAAGATTGGCCAAAGAGCCTTTACGAAAACGTCGATGTTACACGATATTTACGGATGAGTTAGTGACTCTAAGGCCCCTTACTCTCATATTAAAAGACGGAAGCTGCCAAAATTGGCCAAATAGCCTTTACGAAAAGGTTGATGTTACAGGATACATTTACCGAAGAGTTAGGGGCCGTAGACTGTAGACCTTAATAGAATTTATTGCAATAACAGTATATTAAGACTAGATAAAGTGGGCCGTTTTGGACCAGGTCGTTTTGGAAGTGGGCTGTTTTGACCCACTTTCTGTCAAGGGAGTTTACTTTAATGGACATTTTTGTAGCAAAACAGCTTCAGCAATGATGTCCTTTTATTCAAAGCAAGAGCATTTTCTGTGAGGCAAGAGTTAATTCTTTGTTTGGAACTTTTTCAATGGTTATTTTTTATGTGGAACTGTCACACATTGGGTCTGAAGTTATGTGAGATCTGAAAAAAATTAGGGTGATTCCGGCAATTGCACATCCTAGAATATGACTGAGGACAAAATGTGAAAGAAGGCAGAGTATGGATAAATTGGTGGCAAAAGGAGAAATTTGTTAATGCTTGTGACAACTAACAATTATAGTTTCTTCACCCACAATGTGTTCTTTAATACGGACAAAGCTGTAATGTAATAGGTTATTCTCCATGCTAAACATGATTTCTGTGGTAATGACCATTTGCAGATGGTGTAGATCAAGATCAGACTTCACAGAATATGCAACCTGATCTGTGATCTAGGTATATCTTAGTTATAATATCTGTTAATGCTGGTTTTTTTTTATTTCTTACTTTCACTACCCAATAAATAAATTACACTTTTTCAACAGATGTAAAATGCGGGTCCATTGTAAGATGACAAGCCTGAGTGAAGTAATGGACAATGTAGGTTAGAGATTAGACTTTTGTCTGATCATGACCTTCATTGTCCACAAAAGGTGTTTGCTTCATCTATGTTAAAAAAAGAGTTAATCAAAAGATGGCTATATTCTGAAAATTGTGCAACAAGTAACTTTTGTCATGAATTTAGTTGAATATGATTTTTCATTTTCCTCCCAGCCTTGAGACTTAGGCTACTGGTATGTGTCATCTAAAATTACACTGTACAGTAATGAATTGAAGCCAGTGTTTGTTACCATCATTTCCATTGAAAAGAGATTGATCGCAGTAATCTTTTGTTGCAGGTGTGCTTAGTTATGCATGAAATGAATTGATTGAAATTCATGGTCCTGGCATATTGAACATAAACAAGACTGTGTATTCATGTAAGATTACCATACTTCTTGGTCACACAGGCACCTTGTGATGCCTCTGTAGTTAAGACAATATGAGTCTGACAGATTGATCTATTTGTTTGTTGTTTATTCTGGGGTCCCTGCTAACAATGTCCCAGAATCCCAAGGACACCAAAATGTCTAGATGGGATTCAGTATTTTGGAGAGTGAGGAAGCCCAAATTTTGCTACCCTGAAAGAGAGTGTATGGACTTTTATACCTGTATTGGTATAGGTTATGTTGCCAGTACATCTGTTCATGTATTCCTGGGATTTGTTTTGCAGCCTTGGAACACAACACTTTTTCTGATACTGGTTCCTTTTCCTCATATTACAAAATCAGTATGATATTCAGCAGTGAGAGAAGAGTAGGATCCTGTTTAAACTATGATTTTCAACAAAGCTCAATAAGCCCCCGTCACACCAAACTAGTTCTTAGTGAGTCTTACCCCATCCTGACATAATCGGAAAACGGGTTGCGGTCGGGGTAGAATGTGTAATTTTGGCCCGATAATGCCTGAAGCCCCTGTCTCGCCAAACCCGTTCATAGCAAGTCTTACCCCGGTCAACAAAATTGTAAAACGGGCTGCGGTCGGGATAGGACGTGTAATTTCAGTCAGTAAAATGCAAATGCACTGCCAATTGATGCCAGACTGCACTTCGTCTCTAATAGGATCGAACTACGGCAGTTCCATTTTTAGTACGTCCATCTCGTTTGAAGTATGTTGTCACTCCGTCTAATTACAGGACGGGATGGACGGAAAAAAATTTTGAGCAAGCTCAAAGTTCTGGAGCACCCTTCCCGTCCTAACCCGTCTATTCAGTTCGTAAACAGATCGTAAAAGGTTGCTAATACGTCCACTCAGTCCAAACACAGTTTAAGTCCGTTTGGCAACAATTTTCAGAACGGAGTGAGAACGAGTTTGATGTGACGGGGGTAGTACCTGGAAAGAATTTCACCTGCAGCTTGGGTTCAAAATTATCTAAGGAAGATGAACTCTTAAAGCACCTTTGACAACTATAGGTGCCTTTACCACCAGTACAGATCTCTCAAAGTCAGTCTGCACAGAATGTGCAGCAGGGGCAAAACTCAATTTTAACTTTCTTGTCTGTAAATGAAAGATTCATAATCTATTTATCCAGTGGTAGATTTTTGAAAAGCTACACTAATGTTCATATTAAAAAAAGTCATACTGTTGCACTGTCTTGAACAATATGGTCAGTTGACTTTTCCACTCTCATTTTATAATGTAGAAGTTTATGTTAAGGTCTGCGGCCCCAAATGGAAGCTGCCGATGTTGGCCGAATAGCCTTTACGAAAAATCAATTTTTCAAGATATTTCCCGATGAGTTAGTGAGTCTACGGCCCCTAACTCTCATATTAAAAGATGGAAGCTGCTGAGATTGGCCGAATAGCCTTTACGAAAATATCCATGTTTACCAATGAGTTAGGGGCCGTAGACCTTAAAAGAATGCCAGTGAATCCAATCCATACAACTTGAAGACTACAATGTACAAATTACTTTAAATTTTCAAAAACCCTTTCCTATTCTTCTCTGTTGAGTTATCTCTGTTAGTTCTGGTCCATTTGAGATCACAGATAAAACAATTACCATGGGCTTCATTATTTATAAGGTATGAAAGAGCAGAATTTTGGAACAAATACAGTTTGATTTATGGATAATAGTCTGCAAGGGTCACCTTGGGCATTCAGGGTGATCAAATTTCTGATATTTTAAAAGCCAGAGATAAGAAAAGAATTGTTCAGTTGGTAATTGAAAACTCTTTATCTTTTTAACACTTTCTTTTAACCCTTGGAAAGCTCAATAAATGAGAGAGAATTTTTGGTTTTTGCAAGAGCCAACTTATTCCAGTGTTCATGTGTTTTTGGCAAGAAAATCTCAGGAAGATATATCAAATGTGGATTCAACCCACTGTGGCCTGATTTACACCTATACTTTTATGCAACGATGCTCAGCATTTTTTTGGTTGAGGCTTTAGTGGGTATCAAAATTTACAACGGTTTATATTGAAAGCATTTGCAGATAATGAATAATAAAGTGTAGCTAAAATGATAGAATTTTACTATGAAAGGGTAGAAAATTATGGAAAAGGGAGAAAATGCTGGTAATTGGCATTTAAATGTTTTTCTAAATCATTTCCAAAAATTTGTCTTCCTCTAAGTGTAGAAACATCAAGTTGTTTGGTAAAGGATTAATAGAGTTGATCTTTGACTCTACAATGAAAGGAGAATGTGTCCTTGTGAGGCAATGTTGATGGTAAGATGATAAAGGCTAGAGCTGATTTATTGATGAGTTATTATTTTGAAGTTTTGGGCATGCTTGTGGAAAAATAGTCTGAAAGTATGGTAGATTCTGTTTGCTACATGGTATCTATAAAGTCTCTTGTTATAATGCATACCTTTTTGCATAAGTTGCAGAATTGTGTACATGGTGAAAAGTCAAAAAAGAGTAACCGCTGTTGAATAGACAAGGTTATTTAAAGAACCTGTCATATTGAAAGAAAAATGGGTAAACTCTTTACCAAACAACAAAATCTTTGACCCAAATTGACAGGATCTGAAGACAACAAAATAAATCTAATTCAAAAATAAAGATTGATATTTAGAAGGTCAGATAAATTATGTGGGAAAAGGAGAAAATGCTGGTTACTAGCATTTACTCTTTTCCCCACAATAGTTTCAAAAGTCTTCTTCTTCAGGGCCGATAAAAGTCAGGTTTGTGTGGTAAAGGGTTAACAGATTACCACATGTATAGACTTTTGTTTGTAGTGAAGTAGACCTCCTTTCAAAATATTGGCGTGAAAGTAGACATTGCTCCATTTGCTTCTATACTTTAAAATATGTATTTTAAAACCTTAATTAATATTTATAATCCATGTGTTACATGGATGCTTTTACAGTTGTCTGCTGCAGTCTTGTTTCAAGAGGGAAAAGTATGTCAAAAGAAAAATGGCTCAAAAATGATAAATGACTTTCTCAACTGATAACAGCAAAAAATAAAAACATATACAGATAAATATGCCTGATTATTTTCCCTCAATAAAAGCTACATGTACACAAATCAATATTTTGAAATGCTTAATTAATTATAGTTTGAAAATTCTAAAATACTTTATCACTAAAATATTTCCTCAACTATGTATTTCTTCAACCTTTTTCAAACAGACTGGAGTTTAAACGACCTTCAGGTAGAAGACTTTTGAGAACATTCTTGGAAAAGAAGAAAATGCTGGAAAGCAGCATTTTACTCCTTTTCCCAACATGTTTCGTACTCCATTACTCCCATAATTGCAACTACAGATAATGTGTCGTATTCTGCAAATGCTTTTTAATTAGAAAAAGCTAAAATTTTGTTATTTCGTTTAACCCTTTACAAAACTGAAAAATTTGGACAAGAATTTTGCAGATGAGAAAATTTGAGTTGGTAAATTTGCAATGAAGTTTTCTGATAGGGTAGAAAATTTCATAGGATTTTAATGAAATTGCTTGTTGCAAGCAATTCTGCTTTTTCCACAGTATTCAAAAGCTTTTTTGCTCAGGGTTGTTAAAGCAAGAAATGATTGATTGATTGATTGTATGGTGTTTAACGCCGTTTTCAACATTATTTCAGTTATATTGCGGCGGCCAGTGCACCTATCCATGCTTTCCTGGAGTCTCTTTTACCAGTACTCCGCACAATTTTCTTTCCAAACCACTGGCTGCTTTCCCACATAAACATCATTGAGACAATGGTCAGCGGTGGGAGAGGAATGAATCCTGTCGCAATGACTATCATCAAACCTCGGAAAGAAATTGGCCTAGCCGGGGATCGAACCCACGACCCCCTGTTCTCAAGTCCTGTACGCTACCGACTGAGCTACCGGGGCTCTGCCTAAAACAAGAAATGATGTTTTGTTAAGAGCTAAAGGTAGATATACTAGGTATATTGGTCAATATATAAATTTTCTGTTTTTGGATATGTGTTTAGGTATATTGCTTCTGACGTATAGACAGCACAAAATGCCCAGTCTGATCTTTGATCTACACTGTTTGCTTAAGTCAAACACTAATGACAAAAATAACCTTGAAATTGCACATCTAAGGGTCTTACATGGAGACTGAATTTGGTTTGTATTGGAGTTTAACGCCATTTTAACAGCTTAGGTCATATCATGGCGGTCAGTGACGCACCCATGTGTTTCCTGGCTTTCTCACACCTCTCACAACCTCTAGGTCACGAGTCAGATACGCTAACCACTGTGCTACCTGGCCGGGCTGGAGACTGAAAATGTCTCTTTGGTTTATTCAGCACTTTAACGATTAAGTTAGGAAAAAACATCTAATTTATTGCAATATTACCAAGCATTATTGACAGATAGTCTCTGCAAAGCAGACCAAGATCAGAATACAGCATTTTGTGTTGACTGTTCTTGATCAGAAGATCTACACGAGCTGCAAACACAACTTATAGACTTAAGCCATGGTCACACCTTACGTAGTTGACTGTAGTGGGGAATGACCGTAGTTAGCCATAGTTGAACATATTAAACGTAGTTGATAGTAGTTATACGTAGATAGCTGTAGTTCAACATAGAAATGAACGTATTTTTAACTTAGGATTTTCCCGTAATAAGTGCATAATTTTTTAGCATGTTAAAAAATGTTACTGTTAACTATGATGTTGTGACCATACTGTGACCGTAGTTTGAACGTTGTTGACCGTAGTTAACCGTAATTGACCCTACTTAACCGTAGTGTGTTTAATACATTCAACTAGGCCAACTACGGTCATTCCCCACTACGGTCAACTACGTAAGATGTGACAGTGCTTAAAGTACAATGACTGCAGCTCACCCGTACTGAGCAGGCACAACCACAACGTTTTACCGTAGCTTAACGCAGTTGACCTTAATCAACAGTAGTTGTGCATACTTAGGACGTAGTTTAACGTAGTAAATTGTAGTTAGACGTAGTAATAGTTAACCCTTGGCACTTTGTACGCAGTTGATCGTAGTTAACCGTACTTAAACATAGTTCAACCTACTTAGACTCTATATTTCCTCTTACTGCCAAGTTTGAACCTACTTTGAAAGTACTTCAACCTAGCTGACAGTAGTAACACTACGGCAGACTACGTTTGAAATTAACTGCAGTCAACTACGTGTGTGACCGTAAATCTGACCATGGCTTTATTATAAACTTGCAGTCCAGTAATTCCTGACATCTGTTAAAATCATAGTCACCGATTTTCTTTGTATTTTACCGCTTGGAACAAATTTGCAGGTTATGACTTCGAAAGCAATGTAAAATATGGATAATCAAAAATGATACCGCATCTGAATAAGTACATGTATATAAGCATAGTGCAGCTGATTTAGCCTGAAGAATAGTGGCAAAAAGATAAACTTGAGTTTTTGTTCGGTGTGGCACATTCTCTGTAGTCATATCCCGTACGTAGCCGGGTATTCCCTGATACCCTCCCCCATACCTTTGAATTTATGTCCCTGAAAATTTAAATCTTTGTTCTTTTGAATTAACCCTTTACCACACAATCCTGAGTTTTAACAACCTTAACCCTTTACCACACGACAAAATTTTAGACCTGTCCAAATTGAAAGCATTTGTAGATGACAGTTTTAACCTTGCTCATATGAAATGATTTTTCTTTGATAGGGTAGAAAACATTGTGGGAAAAGGAGAAAATGCTGGTTACCAGCATTTTCTCTTTTTCCCACAATGTTTTCAAATGGCTTCTTTCTTAGGGTCGTTAAAAGTCATCATTGTGTGGTAAAGGGTTAAGAAAGATAACCAGCATTTTGTCTTTTTTCTCCTAATGTTTTCTACTCTAGATCTATCAAAAACAAAATTTATCATTTCAGCCACATTTAGATTGTCGTCTGCAAGTGCTTTCAATTTGGACAAGTCTACATAGTTGTCATGTGACAAAGAGTGCATCCGTTGAAGGGGACCAAATCACCCCTGTATGAGAAAGTCCAGGGATACCCTGCTTAAATCTTTACCAGTCAACAATATTTCAGACTCGTTCAAAAAGACAGCATTTGCAACAAAACAAAAGAAATGTGGCTCAAATAATGATATGTCTTTGAAAGAGTAGGAAACATTATTGAAAAAGGAGATTTCTCCATTTCCAGCAAGTTTTCAAAAGCCTTCACTTTTCAACATCATTCAAACTGGGTATTGTGTGGTAAAGGGTAAACAACAGGTCTATATAACACATTTTTCACAGCCTGATCTTGTCCTTTCTTGTTAGCAATAGGACCATTTGATATTCAAAGGATGATAAGGGTTCAGCAATGTGGATAATGAAAGCTGTTTATTTCTAAAATGTAGACCAAAGTCCACAATATGAAATATAGGTTATCTCAATTCAATATAGCCTTATATTGTGAACATCAAAGTACAGTTTCTCACTAACAATGATGATAAAGAGAAATTAATTACAGCCAATATCATTTTCCATACTGTTCCAACCCTATATCGAGTACCTAAACCTTTTCCAGCAAGGGTATGGTTAGAGTCATCTGTGACAAAAGTTAGTATATGGCTCCAGTGTTATTTAGTGGTTAGGGCAGTTCTGCCTTTGATCTCTTGGTGGTAGTGCTGGTCATGTAGAAATGTCCTAGGCAAGTAGGACACTTGATTGCTCATACCTAGTACCTATCATACCTATAAAGGAATCCTTGACCTTTTCCTGTTTGTTTTGAATACATTGTATGTGCTTGCATGTTGTATATTACATGCATAATGCCCAAGCATGTTAGTCCACTTAAAGGCATTTCAGCGTGTTATTTCTAGCGCAGAGAATGTCGTGAAATTTGACACAGAAACATTTCAAAGTATGTTCTTTCAATATGCGAAGAGATAATAAGACTTTGCCTCATGAACCAAAAAGTTCTGAGCCCACGAAGAACATAACCCTTTTTTCAAATTACACAAAAACCCAATTATTGCAGCATACGTCAGAATTTTGTGATTAAAATCTGTAATTTCAGTCAAATCATGTTCTCTGTGTTTTAAATTCATAGTGAACCAATGGATCCTCTGACTTTGATGAGAAATTAACAGATATTTCAAATTAATGATATGCTATCTACATGTATGTTTCAATAAAACCCTTAGCCCACAAAAATGCTTATTTTATCACAAAATCAGGACATTATTTGACCCTCGAAAAAAAATCTAGCACAAAAATTTTTCTCATTTTTCTCAGAAATATACATGATGATATCCTTTGTCAAAAAATGCAAAAAAAAAAAGATAGGTTGCTGGGCTACTTTTCCCAATATTCGAACTCAATTACCACCCTTGGAGCAATGAAAATGACACAAAACATCCAAGAGTCAAATTACTTAGTAAGTTGTATATTTTCTAGCACAAAATCATGTCTTTTTCAGAATAAAGAGGATATATATACTTGATGTAACATTGTTATAGGATAGCTTTAGAAAACTTTTTTGAAAAAGGTGTAATTGCTCAAACCCTTAGCCCACGAAAATGCTCATTTTATTAGTGAAAATTAGGACATCATTTGACCTTCAAAAAAACTCTAGCCCAGAGATTGTTCTCATTTGTCTATGAAATATACATAATTATATCCTTCATTAAAAAAAAAAATGCAAAAAAATGATAGGTTGCCTGGCTACTTTTCCCAATATTTGAACTCAGTTACCTCCCTTGGAACAATGAAAATGACACAAAAACATCCAAGAGTCAATTTTATACTTAGTTGTATATTTTCTAGCACAAAATCATGTCTTTTTCACAACAAAGATGATATTATTAATCCTTTCCCTGACATATACTTGATTTAACATCCTTATCGGACGGATTTAGTAAAACAATTCGTAAAAGGTGGAATTGCTCATAGGCAATTTTGCATTTCCCCACAATATTTTTCTACACAATCAAAATTTCAACTTCAATTTGAAGCATTTTTAATTAGTCATTTGTAGCTGCTTTCATCTGACGGTCCGATGATAGTATTACAATCGAACAAAATTACGCGCAAGGAAAATAAAGAAAGGAAGAGACATGCGCGGAAAAGTTGCGCACTGACAACCCGATAATATGCATTAAGATGTCTGATGGTTATAGTATGGGTGTGGAATATCCACAGAGTACTTAATCATTGATTTGTTTTAATGATTGCATGCTAGTAAAACGAAGTGGCACACTGGCATTACCCAATAATCACAACAAATTATAAAATTAGGGGCAATTTCATTCAGTGCCAGGTTTCTAGCATTTATCACAGTAATGGCTACATTTCTTCTTGACAAAGAGACTGTCCTGCCCCGAAATGTACCAGAATTGCCACATTGTTTCTCTTGTATAGCCTGGTTAGAATATCGCTTACATTTCAGAACAAATGGGACAGTAATTCTGTAAGCCGGTCTATCCCATTCTATCCCAGATTGTTCATCAGGGGACGAATAGGATTACAAACTTAGTTGGAAATTTGTCTTCCCAGTTCATTTAATCCGGGTCTACCCAGGGTCCAAAATGTTGGGACACTCGTAATTGCAAGCACAATACATTTCTATCAGTATCATGATTTTTTTTTTATTCCAAGAATTTGCAGGAATTTTTTTTTTGATAATGGTTTTCACTCACTTCCTCCTGAAACAAACTTTTAAAAGCAGACTTGAAAAAATCCCTAAAAAAAATGTAAATAATCAAAATGAATTTGAAAAGTACATTTGAACGCATAGGAATAAAAAAAGAAATTGATCATCAAGAGCAATTTCTCCTGTTGTCACAATGTTTTTTAACATTAGCCTGCTGCAAAGAAATGTTTCAAGGTGGTGTGCAGTTGATATTGTGTAATGGGAAAATTTATTATCCTTATTTATTCCTTTTTCTCTTTTTTTGTACAATATTATGACATTATTTATAGATATCATGATTTATAGACATTATGTATTTCATGTCAGCTATATTGTACAAAGTATTGCAGTTATGGTATGGATTAAGGGATTATCCAGGATTACCTATATCCAACAGATTTAGATTTGTATCACAGATTTAATAAATGAAAAAAACTGTGTTACATGCAATTAAATAATTTTGTATATGAAAAAATGCTAATATGCATAGTAATCTTTGCAGAGTTTAGGCAATGGCATCCTTGTAAATTGTACCTTATGATTTATTTTTTAATCACTTCAGCTTGATAAATAGTAAATGAAAGCTGCGCAAAATAAATGTTGGGGAGGGGGGGAACAAAACTGCAACTGGCTTTTCCATGCATCTTTCTAGCAGTGTGTCTGTGAGCAGACAATCTAGGCACATGAGTACTTCTGTTTCAAATTGCTCCTTCAGTTTTACTGAAAATGTTTTGAAACTTTAACCCTTTACCAGACAACAAAACTTTAGACTGGTCCAAATTCAAAGCATTTGCAGACGACCAATTGAAGGTGACCAAACTGATGAAATTGGTTCTTTATATGGTAGAAAACATTAAGGGAAAAGGAGAAAATGCTGTTTACCAGCATTTTCTCCTCTTCCCACAATGTTTTTAAAAGCCTTCTTTCTCAGGGTTGTTAAAACTCAGGATTGTACGGTAGAGGGTTGAATAGATATTTACCATGTACATCATAATCTCACGTTTGAAGAGCCCCGATTAAAAAGGCATTTGAAAACATTGCTGGGGAAAAGAAGAAAATTCTGATTACCAGCATTTTCTCCATTTCCTCCCTGTGGGAAAGCAGCCAGTGGCTTGGAAAGAAAATTGTGCAGAGTACTGGTAAAAGAGTCTCCAGGAAAGCATGGATAGGTGCACTGGCTGCCGCGATATAACTGAAATAATGTTGAAAACGGCGTTAAACACCATACAATCAATCAATCAATCAACCATTTCCTCCCATTTTCTACCTTTTAAAGACAAAATATGATCATTTGAGCTACATTAAATAATTATGTTGTCTGCAAATGCTTTTAATTTTGACAATTTTAAGATCTTGTTGTTTGGTAAAGAGGTAATTGGAAAATGTATATAAGTTCTGATGTCTCTGTTTAACCCTTTACCAAACAATCCCTGGTTTTCATGACCATAGGAAAGAAGGCTTTTGAAAATATTGTGGGAAAAGGAGAAAATGCTGGTAAACAGCATTTTCTCCTTTTCCCACAATGTTTTCTACCCTATCAGAGAGCAAAAGCTCAGTTCTATCAATTCTGAATTTATCATAAGAAGATGTTTTGAATTTGAAAGAGTCTGAAATTTGTTGTTTGGGAAAGGGTTAACTCTGTACCAACTGATAAGATCTGAGACACATCCAAATTCAAAGTATTTGCACACAATAAATTGAATGTGGCTAAAATGATAGGACGAGTCTTTGAAAGGACAGAAAACTTTGAGGAAAACAAAGAAAAAGCTGGTAACCAGTATTTTCCTTTTTTTCCCACAAAGTTTTCAAAAGCCTACCCCTCAGGGTCATAAGAAATGGAGATAATGTTTGATAAAGGAATTATTGTTGAAAAATTATCTTTCCCTGAAACTTGGACAATTTTCTGCTTAATCCATTACCACACAACCCTGAGATTTAGTGACCTTGAAGATGAGAACTTTTGAAAACATTGTGGAAAGAGGATACAATGTTCTCCATCCTTTCAAAAAATTTATCTCTCAATTTGAGCCGCATTTGACTTGTTTTCTGAAAATGCTTTTGATTTTGGACAAGTCCAAACTTTTGTAATTTGGCAATGTGTACATGTATCTGTCATCTCTATAAAAGCATTAACCCTCTACCAAAGTTTCCAAAGTTTTTACTGTCCTGAGGAAAAAAGCTTTTGAAAACGTTGTGTGAAAAGGAGAAATGTTTTTAACTTGCACTTTCTCCTTTTCCCAAAATGTTTACGCTTTCAAAGACAGATCAAATTGTTTGAGCCTTATTTAATTCCTTGGCTGCAATTTGCTT
This sequence comes from Hippopus hippopus, assembly GCA_946811185.2. NCBI lineage: Eukaryota > Metazoa > Mollusca > Bivalvia > Cardiida > Cardiidae > Hippopus > Hippopus hippopus. The sequence continues at coordinate 46,425,006 of OX328099.1, read as the reverse complement.
TCATTTGGAGGACACATCCAAATATTTTTTTTTCATCTTGTAGAGGTATACATGTACATGTATATGCATTGGTGTCATGAAAATTTCTAGATTTTGTACTCATTGCTTAATGTTTCGTAACGAAGTGTCCTCAAAGCAAGTGAATTCTTATGCCACTGTCATATGATTAAAATCAGATATAAGTTATCTGGAATATGATACATAGATCCATTAACAAAACTGAGCAGAAAAGACAGACCTTTGTGTTTTGTCAAACTTGACCATTTTTCCATGCAGTGTATCAAAGCAAGAAAGCACCAGATTTCCCAACCTTTAGAAGAGTCAATAGGATTTTACATGAAGGAAAAATGTTGAAGTCAAATTTACAATGTCTGCATATCCATTTCTATGAGCTAAGTTAGATTAACTTTGCTAGACTTTGAATAGCTGATTGCCCTTCTTGGAGAGGGGATTATGCAATGAATTGTAACACATACAGTATTTCTGTACATGTACATTTATGAGGGCTTATTACATTACATACAGTAACTATTATTCTTCAATGTTGCAAAGTTTTAGGGTTGCCAATACAAAAAGATGTCCATAATGTTACTTATTGTTGCCAAAAACAAATCCCTTCTGTTGAGCCACATTTGACTTTGTCTTCTACAATTCAGTCAAAAAAAAAATTGGGCAAGTGCTACTTATTTTCATCAGGTAAAAAGGTAACATTGATAAAAAATTACAGATTAATGATTTAATATTACTTGCTTTCATCAATATTGGCAAGTTCTGATTGGCTGAAAATTTTTTTCTTAGCTCAAATAGCTTAGACCAAGTAGCTTAGCCAATCATCTATTTTTTTTACTTGTAATTATTTACGAATTCAATCGGGCGTGAATTCTAGGTTAAAGGAATGGGTGCATGTTCGGAATAAATATATTGCAATGGAAGGATTCTGACAATCTACAAGAATCTCACTCCACTGTACAATCACTACACATTGCAGACATGACTCCATGGAAAAAAAAAATCATACAGTGCCTGAACTACTTTTTGCTGTCAAACTAATGTTTTTTTTTTCTAATTTTATACAGAGTCCGAAGTTCAAATGCTAGCTTAGTTTATTTTCTCAGACTATCATAAATTGAAAAAGCTATCCAACAAATTCATAAAGTCTGGGGGGAAAACTTAAAACTCACTGTTAGTTTACTGGATACGAATAATAAAATTTTCAACTTACTTCAAGCATATTAGACCTCTAACAATAGATCTACTAAACTCTGCAATGTTAAATGCTTTGATGAAGTCATGAATTATACATTTTTTACGCTATGAATGAGCCATTGTTCCGCACTATGAAATACTAATGAAATGCGCATTAGACATTAGAAAGTAGACACTGCAATATTGGATTTACAAAAAAAATGCAGTTAGTAACAGTTATCATTTTTGTTGTCTGTGGTATTGAGTTACAAGGATTGAAGAGAAATGCTTTGTTTTCATGGAGGTACAAAAAAAACCTAATCACACTCTTGTATGAAACCGCTTGGCTTTAAAATATATTAGTTCCTCTGTCAACGGTAAGAGTACTTCTATTTACAAATAACCCTCAACCATTGATAATTATATCAAGATAATCATCTCTACAAAGCAACCAGTGATTATCACATGATATAGTTATAAAACATTCTAACTCTAGAGCCTAAATTCACTTTTTGGTCAAGCAAGCAGTAAGTGCTGGCTGACATGAGTTGAATCATTTTGCTATTTGTAAATTTTGTGCATGTCCAGAGACCATTCTGCCTTATGATTCAGGTGGTTGTTATACAAAATGGATTTTATGGATCCATAACGGGCCTAGCAAGCCCAAACTAATGTGTATGCAAAAGCAATACCAAAGGTATCAACCCTGTACCAAATAATTCCAAGGAAAAGGACTTTTGAAAACATTTTTGGAAAAGAAGATGTCTTCCTTTCCAACAATGCTTTTTAACCACTTTGAAGAAAAAAAATCCTTATTTCAGTTACATTTAGTTTTTGGTCTGCAAATGCTTCCAATTTAGCCCTGTCTAAAATTTTGTCGTGTGGTAAAGAGTTAACCGAGAGGATAGGAGGATTTCCCAGCGGGTTGGGTGCGGGTGGGGGTTGTTCTCTCCAGAAAATTTTGATTGATTGAATGGTATTTTATGTCACTGTCAACATGATTTCAGTTATATCACGGCAACAGCTCACATATTCATGGAGTTTCACCTGTACTAGGCTAGGTTTCTGAAATTTCTTGCCTAAGGAGACTCCCATGGATCCAGTGAGGCTCAAACTAGGGGCCTGCAGGTCACAGGTACTATACTTTACCACTTAGCCACACAGGACTCTAGAAAATTTTGAATTGTAGAAGCTATTTGGTGGCCTCTGATGATGTTTTTTGACAATTTTTTAGCTCCACTGGCCGAAGGCCAGCGGGCTTATGTCATGGCCTGTTGTCCGTCGTGCGTCCGTCCGTCCGTCCGTCCGTGCGTTAACTTTTTTTTAAAACGTCTTCTTCTCTGAAACTACCCATCCAATTTTGATGAAACTTCACAGAAATGATCCTGCCATGGTCCTCTTCAGAATTTCTTGAAAGAATTTAATTCCTTCAAAAACTCTGGTTGCCATGGCAACAAAACTGAAAAATTTTGAAAATCTTTGAAAATCTTCTTGTCTGAAACCGTAAGGCCAAGGGCTACCAAATTTGGCATGTAGCTTTATCTAGTGGACCTCTACCAAGTTTCTTCAATTTATAGCCCTGGGGTCAAAATTGGCCCCGCCCCGGGGGTCACAAGTTTTACATGGGCTTATTTAGGGAGAACTTTAAAATTCCTCTTCTACCTAGCCATAGGGCCTAGAGCTACCAAATTTGGCATGTAGCTTTATCTAGTGGACCTCTGCCAAGATTGTTCAAATTATAGCCCTGGGGTCAAATTAGGCCCTGCCCGGGGGTAACAAGTTTTACATGGGCTTATATAACAAGTTTTACATGGGCTTATATAGGGAGAACTTTAAAATTCTTCTTTGACCTAGCCATGGGGCCTAGGGCTACCAAATTTTGCATGTGGCTTTATCTAGTGGGCCTCTACCAAGAGTGCCCAAATTATAGCCCTTGGGTCAAATTTGACCCCACCCCGGGGGTCACAAGTTTTACATGGGCTTATTTAGGGAAAACTTTAGAAATCTCCCTGTACCTAGCCGTAAGGCCTAGGGCTACCAAATTTTGCATGTGGCTTTATCTAGTGGGTCTCTACCAAGAGTGCTTAAATTATAGCCCTGGGGTCAAAATTGGCCCTGCCCCGGGGGTCACAAGTTTTACATGGGCTTATGTAGAGAAAACTTAAGAAATCTCCCTGTACTTATTCATAAAGCGTAGGGCTACCAAATTTCGCATGTAGCTATATCTAAAGGCCCTTCACCAAGAGTGCGTAAATTATAGCCCTAGGGGGGAATTTGATTCACCCCGAGGGGTCAGAAGTTTTACATGGGCTTACATAGTGAAATCTTTAGAAATCTTCTTGTTACTAACCATATGAACTAGGGCTACCAATTTTAGTCCTGTTTCAGGGGTCTTATGTTCAAAACCAATTGGCCAAGTATTGTAATGTTTGGCATGTAGTGATTTTACATATTAGCCAGTGGAGCGATACAGGGCCATCATGGCCCTCTTGTTTTTGTGAAGTATACACAATGGCGTTTTTGCAAACGGGCAGCTACACCCCTGCATAATCATGTGATAGCTCGCTTGTTATAATGCATCACACCGATTTGCCAGAGCATAGATAAAATATATAAATATGATCATATTTAGCAGACATTTTTCTTTACAAAAACTTTTTGTTTGACATGTAACAGAACACCTGAAAACTCTGTGAAAAGGAGAAATTATGTGAAAAAAGAGGATGAACCTATGGAGTGCCTTGTCAAAGAACACCCCCATATAGCCAGTGCCATGGGGATCAAACAAGGATTTCCTTATTACAAATCCTATGCCTTTTTCACTGAACTCCAGAAAACATGTGAAGTGTCTGTCAAGAAAAAATGTCAAAGAAAAATATAGGTATAGGCAATGAGTCACGCAGTCTCTTTCCTGATTTCTTATTGTGAGAAATTATTGCTATTCATCACTTACAGATTGATCATCAAGCAATGAAAATTTATCACATCATCAATATACTTCACCTTTTATACCCTTTGCAAAAAATTGTTTCACATAATGGGTGGCCACTTAGAGCTAGTGATTTGAAGACATGAGAGTTTGAATCTTGAGCTAAGCAAAAGCTGGTTTTTTGAAAATTGCTACAACAAGGTTCATACTTTTCTCACTGTTTACCCCTGTACCACACAATCCCAAATTTTAATAAACCTTACAGAGAATACTTTTGAAAACATAATGGAAAAAGTGAAATGCTGGTAACCAGCATTTTATCCTTTTCTTTCAATATTTTTCTCCCTTTCACAGACACACTTATAATTTGAGCTGCATTTTATGTCATCTGAAAGAGCTTTCAGTAGGGAGGGAAAAGTGTATTTATTATTTTGTTGCTGAGTAAAGGTTGAACTGTTAAACTTCTAAATAAGTTTTAAAAAAGTATTTCCAGCCAATTGTAATTTTAAGTCATGTATTGGAGAGTGTAGATGTAAGATCAGATGGCTTGCTCTGTGCATTCTGATCTTGATCCACACTGTCCACAAACTGCAGTAAGATGTGCTAGTAGCTCCAGGGTTATTATAGTTTTATTCTTGGTTGTGTGGGAAAGCAGACGGAGGCCTGGAAAGATTGCTGTGCATATTGCTGAGCAAAATCTTTCCTGAACATATGGATAGGTGCACTAGATCCTACAGTTTCAAATTGTATGAAACTCAAGCCATTTTACAAATTCTCACCCTTAACTGAAACAAATACCAACAATATGTTGGATGTAACAGAACCAGTGGTCAAAAATTTGTCATATCAGTGTACTTTTGTTTACTTTGGGCTATTTTATTACAAGGCCTATTTTATGAAATTAAACAGACATTTGCATATTCATTGATATAACTGCACATTGATCATGTCCCCTATACATTGCACGGGAACTTACAAAGATGATTATGCAGAAATATTTCGTTTCGGTTCAGAATTGCCACACAATATTATAGTAGATCTAGATTTATTAAAACACAAACAGGGCACTGGGCAGTTCTAGGAGCACTAATTTGATTACAAAGGTGAACTGGAGTGAGATCATTTTAACATCCAGTATTTCAGGAATGTCTGGTCTAAACTGAAATCTCACACATACATTTTACACTTGACAGCTATCTTGTACCAGTAAATCAAATTTTAGACTCCAAAGTGGAACATCTACTGCAAAAAAAAAAATGTTTGGACAAAAAAGTACTGTTTCCTTAAATGAAGTGACTCGCCTAAATGTTTAAATGTTTTCTGCAGCAGAATATGTTGGAAAGTTTTGTCAAATTGTTTGAATATGAACAGCAATTACAAGAATACAAATGATACCATTGTCCTGGGTCGTATATATATAAATTTGGAGCTTATTGGTAGTTATCTGTTAAATGTGGAAAAAAAATCCTAAGATAAAATCACAGGCTATGTAGACAAAGATCTTTTTTTAGACCCTTATTTAATCTTAGATGAGATGGCTGACAAGCTCGATAGATCAACAATAGGACATATTTTGTTTTAGTTACTGGATTTACCCTTAAACTGTGTGTATTTGTTCAACGAAAAGATGTTTTTGTTTTCTCTTTACCTGATGACAAGATTTAAGACATGTCTAAATTGAAAATATTTTCATATGACAATTTGAATGTGGTTAAAATGATTAAACTTGTCTTTGGAAGGTTAATTTTTTAATAAAGTATCGTTGGAAAAGGAAAAAATGCTAGTTACCACCATTTTTGGAATGCTTTTTTTTTTTCTGGGTTGTTAAAACTTGGGATTGTGTGGTAAAGGCTGAGAAGACAAAGAATTTACTGAGATGCAAACTTAACAGCTCAGTCTATATCCATGTTTGAAATATACACAATCTCACAGCCACGGTTTCAATTGATAAAGCTGTAAAATAAACAAGAGCTGTTAAAAAATTGTTGGAGGCTAATCTCAGGCATTGTTCTTCGACAAACTTGAGATTGTATGTTTGTTTTATTATCATTAGACAAATTTTTGTTATGGTAATCCATGATGAATAGTTTCGACTGCTTAAATGTTTAAGACAGAAAGATTGTGTTTCATTTAGTTCATCAAATATTCATAAGCCACAACAAGTAGACTTGAGGGTGTAAAAGATATATGAGCTATGCTATGTGAAAAGGGGATTTAAATCTTTAATGCATCTGCAAAAAGTATCGACCCATGTCAGCCTACACAGTCCATGCAAGCCGACATGGGTTGAATCATCTGCTATTTGTACATTTTTCTGCATGTCCAAGGACCATTTTACCTTATGATTAAGTCAATTGTCAGACATTATGGATTTCATGGATGCATAATTACGAGATGACTTGCTTGGTATACCACAGAGATGTATTTGGCCCCTTTTTCCCCGAGCATTGCTCATATTTGTCCACTTATTGGAGGATTTAAAGTGTTTATTGTATAGTGTTACGTAGGTTTTATAGCACCATAGAGTCATTTTTCTTCTTATTTAATTTTGCCAATAGAGAAGCAGATAATAGATGTTGTGGCATGGTAAGGACCATTAAATCCTGTGGGAATAATATTGTGGAGTATGGCATCATTTACTCATTTATAACTTACCCATTGACAAAGTTTAGAACCCTCCCAATTGCAAGCAATAGCTGACCAATGGACATAATTAAAATGATAAGAGTTGAAAAAGTGAAAGACAACATGGGAAAAGGAACAAAATTATATATAACAGCATTTTCTCTCAAGAGTTCTTTGAATATCCAACCAGCCGGGTAGCTCAGTGGTCAGCACTTCTAACTTGCAACCTAGTGGTTTTTAGTTTGATACCTGGTAGAGGCAAACTTTCTTTGTGGCGATTTTTAGCCTCTCACCTCTGATATGTGTGAGAAAAGTAGTTAGTGACTTGGAAAGCAAGTTGTGTCAGTACTGGTGTGAGGAAGCCACGAAACACATGCATGGGTGCACCGTGATATGACCTTAACTGTTAAAACTGTGTTACACTTGAATACAATCAATCAATCATTTGAATATCCAACTTTATCAGACAAGTTTTAGAACAAGTACATTTCGACAGTGGTAATCTGAATGGGCATGAATTGTGATCTTAACTTTCTGCCAAGATCCTGGCCAAGTTCAGCCTTGAACCAGCAAATATCTTGGTTTTCTCTGGAATAGAAACTCAAATTTCGTTTATTCTTGTTTCTTAGGGCTATTGACAGCAAATGTTATTTTTACGCTGTTATTTCTCCTTTCAGCCATTTTAACTGAATAATGTTATCTCCGCAATGGGATCTTTTTAGCATTAAATGGGATAGAAATGTTTCTGGTCTTAATTCTTTACCTAGTGACACAATTTTAGATTTGTCAAGACCGAAAGCATTAATTTTGCAGATGACAGATTAAATATGGCTCTAATAATTTAAGTTTTTTTGTGAATGGTTAAAAACATTATGGGAAAAAGAGAAAATGCAGCAGTTTCTCCTGTTTCCAGTCTGCTTCCAAAAGCTTTCATTTTCAGTGTCATTACCAAATGACGGAATGTTAGACTTGTTCAAATAAAGAATTTGCAGATGACAAATCAAATGCAACTCATATGATGTAATTTGTCTTTGAATAGATAGAAAACACTGTGGGAAGAGGAGAAAATGCTAGTTACCAGCATTTTCTCTTTTTTCCCACAATGTTTCAAATGCCTTTTACCTCAAGGTCGTTAAAACACAGGATTGTGTGGTAAAAGGATAAAAATGCATGTGCATTTCATTTTGATACAGAGCCAGCTTAAAACAAAGTTTTTCGTGATAAGATACCATGTACATTGTTATTTTGTTCAACATTAAATGATTCTATTATGTGTATTCTATAAATGACATTAAAGCCTGAAGGAAAGGAATAATTAATGGATCTCTCTCTATCTCCCTGTCAAATCTTATCTCAGTATCAAAATATTAAATCGAAAACTAATTGCCTATCTTTTTCTTGGATGCTTTGATCAACTCATACATAAACATTTAAGAAAGGAAAAGTTGTTGAATTGTAATGCTGTTTTAAAAGATAATGGTCAAAATGAATGATTGTTTTCATTATAAATACTTAACTATTTTCTACCTTTAATTTGTCTGCAAATGCTTTGAATTTTGGAAAAGTCTAAAATATTGTCTTCTGGTGGAGATTGAAAACAAATTTGACAGCATATAACAATTACCTTAGTTTTGTTAGCTCCACTGGCCGAAGGCCAGAGAGCTATTGTCATGGCGTTGTGTCCGTCGTGCGTCCGTCCGTCCGTTCGTCCGTGCGTGCGTCCGTAAACTTTTTCTTTAAAAAACTTCTCCTCAGAAACTATTGACTGGATTTTTACCAAATTTCACAGGAATGTTCCTTTGGTGGTCCTCTTTCAAATTCCTTCAAATAATTGTGTTCCATGAAGAATTCTGGTTGCCATGGCAACCAAAGTAAAAAACCTTTAAAAATCTTCTCCTCCCAAACCGCTATTTGGATAGCATTATTATTTTGCAGGAATGTTCCTTAGATACAGGTTTACAGAATTCCTTAAAAAAAAAAAGATCTGTCAAAAAACATGGCTTTTATGGGAGACTCATTTTCCTTTTATGGTATAAAGTAAAATCTTTGAAAAATTTCTTCTCTAAAACTATTCATTGGATTTCATTGTTGTTTTGCAGGTAAGTTCCTATGGTGGTTGTCTACCAAATTGTTTCTTCAGTGAGCTAAAATGCAGGATTGAATGATAATTGTTAAAAACTTCCTTTCGCCATTATAGAAATATCAGGCCTGTGGAGCGATACAGGCGCTCAAGCACCTCTAGTTTAATAGTGTAACTGTATTATGTAGCTCTCGTTCACCATTATTTTCAGGTAATAAAAGATGCAGGATATTTGATCAGAACCAATGACAGAACCATTGATTTGAAGAGCCCAGTGATGGTATTGCATGTCAGGATTGGTGTAGAGGATACATGCCATAAAGCTATGTGAAACCAAGGAATGGCATTTGCATAATATTGACAAAGAACAAAAATAAAATATTCATCAGGATACCTGTAGAAATTGTCCAACTCTGTTCAGCCATGTGTTACTATACATGGTAAAGTGCCATGTTAAATGCCATGGACAACTCTTAACAGGGAGGGAAGGGGTCGAAGTGTTCTGCCTTTAAAGGATCTAAAGTGATATTTTGATGCAAGTGTGGGAATGGTCATTGAGACAGCAAATTACAAGGAACATTTCACACACTGATATTTTCAGTGGCTGCAAAATGGTAGATGCTGAAAAGTTGCAGTATGATATTGGAAAATAATTGTGTTAAGATAAAGTAACATGCAGTGAATTTACCCAAAATACAGAGAGGTCCAAACAAAGAGACAAAAGGAGGAAAGAGTGAATTGTGCTGTCCCCAGTGAAAGTTGAGAAATTTGGTTTGTCCCTAAATGCAGAGTGTCATCAACATATTAATGATAGCGATTATTTAATGAGAGGTGTAACAACCATATCAATTACATGTAGAGAGACACTTAATGCAGGACTGTTCACACTGACTGTCAATAGCTCATTTGTAAAGGAACAGAATAAGACTGTTAGATGCTACAGGTTCATTGAACAAAGTTAAAAAATAACTAGGGATAAAAAGCTGTAATTGGATAGGATCTCAGAACACACTTTCATTCTTTTGTATCAACTGTAATTGGACATAACTTGATATGAATATTGAATGTCAAACTTTTAACTTTTTTCTGGATTTAAACTACGTTAACTTTTTCTGGATTTAAACTAGTAATTACATGTACCAGTACTTTATGAGTTAAATAAACACAGTCTTACTTTTCATTTGAAACTCATTTTCCATTGATGAGTGAGTCAAAAGAAGTTTTTGTCAACTTGCCCTGTATAATTTCCTCTAATCATCTTTGAGTTTTTCTTCAACAGGCTAATGCTCATTCATATTCAATGGCTTGGACAGACTTGAAAGGATTGTCGTGAAACAATAAAAAGTGTGCATTCATTGATTGATTGGATAGGATTTTTTTTCTCCTGATGTTGCGTGAGGAAGAGATCGAAATAGCCATTAAGGTTGTTGTGGTCGGAAACGGTGCCGTTGGCAAGTCCAGCATGATCCAACGATACTGCAAAGGAATCTTTACGAAAGATTATAAAAAGACAATTGGTGTTGATTTTCTTGAACGCCAAATTGAGTAAGTGCACTTCTAATATGTCCTGAGCACTTTAGCAAAATACAACAAAACAAATATGCATCAAGTGTAGGCTTTACAGCTAACAGGATTGAAAATGTTGTTAGTGAAATTACTTTTTAACAGGATTTTTTCTTTGCCCACAGTGTTTTTTTCTTGAGGGTTGTAATATGTTCTTGAGGATCGTTTCTAAATTGATGGTGAAAATTCTCTATTCTAAACAAATACATTGCAATGGATATTTTCAATTAAAGGAGGAAAGACCCAAATATGGCCCATATATGACTTCTGAGTCAATTTGCCAACTATGGTTTGAATATCTCTCAACATATTTGACATTGTAGCTTTAGATAAAACATTCTTACAGACTGCTGTCTAACGCTGATCTGTCATATAAGCTAAAGCAATTTACATTAAACTGAATGTTAGGGATTAAAATAGAGCGAGTGAAGTTTCCATGAGAAATTTGTGGATAAAGTCTAAAAATATGTACGAGGGGTGATCATAAACATCGTGGACCACCTCATTATTTTGAAAACTACTACATGTAGGATTACGAAAAAATGCACAGAATGATGAGCATTAATTATCTGGTAACTGACTTATGCGTTCAAATGTTGTCTTATTCAAGAAGGTAAAGTGTGACGTCGTTTTAATGACATCATATACTGCATTAGTGGTCCAAATATGCATAAATGGGTTGGATCGGTTTAGACATGAGTGCGATACTGTGAAAGATGACCCTAAATCTGGCCGTACATCAACATCAGTCATTGACAAAATCATCACAGATGTAGAGCAGCATGTAAAACAAGATCGCCAAGATACTGTGAGGAAAATAGCTGACAAATTTATCATTTCATATAAAAGTGCCAATAGAGGACATTTTAACTGACAGTCTTGGAATGTCGCATGTTTGCACAAGGTGTGTACCTCGACTATTGACGCTTGAGCCAATGGGGGTTAGGGTCAAAATCTGTTAAGAAATTTGAGAACGCATTAGGGTAGAGGGATCAAACTTTACTGATCGTATTGTAACATGCGATGAAACATAGGTACACTTTAACGAGACTGAAACTAAACAACAAAGCAGTGAACAGAAACATTCAACATCGCCTTCCGCCTTTAAAGCCAAAATTTCTAAGTCAGTCGTTAAAGTTATGTGCATCATATTTTTCTGTACACCATTTTTCTTCTAAATCCTGTTGTATCTATACATACAACAGTCAATGCCGAGTTTTATGCCAACATTATTCAAAGAAATTTCACAAACACCATACGAAAAAAAATGCCAGAAGTCCTGTGGAGTGACGTCACTTTACACCAAAATAACGCCCTAGCTCACAAAGCCACACTTGCACAGATAACTCTGCAAAAACTAAACACAGAAACACTAGCCAACCCTCCCTATAATTCAATCCTAACCCCTTGCGACCTATAGATAGTTTATGTTTTGAAAGATTCTCTATGTGGCACGCACTACTAGAGCAGAGAGGAACTAATCCTCACTATGACCGGGTCCTTGAGAGTAATGTCAGGTGATGCGCTTGCGCACGTGTTTCGTGCATGGGAATCAAGAATAAATAAGTGCATAGAATTTGAAGGAGACTATTTTCAAAAAAAGTAGACATTCCAAGTTGTTTGTTATAACAATATTCCAATACACGCACTGGTCCACGTTCTTTCTGATCACCCCTCATAATACCATAATACTATGGAAATTAAAAAAAAACAATAGTGATAAAATTTAAAAAAAAATACTGTTTACCTATAATTATGTACATTATGCTTGCAGAGTCAATGGAGAAGAAATACGGCTGATGCTGTGGGATACGGCTGGACAAGAAGAATTTGATGCTATAACAAAAGCATATTACAGAGGTAATCTCATTGACATTATGAAAACATTCAGACTTCTCCAAATTGAAATCAATTGCAGACAACACATTAAATATGGCTTAAATGACTGAGGAGGGATATGAAGAAAATGCTTGTTGGCAGCTTTTTCTCCTTTTCTAAGTATGTTTTCAAAAGTCATCTTCTTTAGGTTCATTAAAACACTGAATTGCTTTGGAAAGGGTTGATGGGTAATAAGAGCACATTTTCCCTCCTTTAACCTTTTACCACACGACAAATTTTTAGACCTGTCCAAACCCAAAGCATATGTAGATGCCAAATTAAATGTGGCTAAAATTGTGGAAAAAGTTGTCTTTGATAGGATAGAAAACATTGTGGGAAAAGGAGAAAATGATGTTTACAGCATTTTCTCCTTTTCCCACCATGTTTTCAAAAGTTGTCTTTCTTGAGGTCGTTAAAAGTCAGCATTGTGTGGTAAAGGGTTATAAAAAGTCAGTAGAGGCCAACAGTAAACAATGTGGATGTGAAAATAATCTATACTCAACAGAAAAGGTTAAGGAAATCTCAGAAAACCATGGAACAAAAGATTACCAAAACAAACAATTATTCATTTTTTATTAATTTTGTTAGATACATTTCATTGCTAAAAAAATAATGTTTCCTTTAGCTTGATAGCACTAATACCCTTGTTCTGGCACTGTGTCAAGTAACCCAGGGGTCAAAGTCATTTTTCGCAAAATAAGTGTCTGCAGAGTTGTCCCTGTTTTTTTGCAAAAACACAGTCACGCTGTAAGTTTTTATAACTTAAAATTCAATTCCTTTGAATGTCACATGAAATTTACGTATGTCCTTTCTTCGATAGCCTCAGATGTCATGTATAGAAGATGTTAATATTCAAAATATCCCTGCAGTAACAAGTGTGTCCCCCTTCAGCGGCAAATAAGGATTTGCACTGGCATCGCATACGCCGAATAATTCTGGTGATTTGGAGCTGAGGAACCAGCCTTTCTTCCTCCTGTAGCACCACAGCAAGAGCCTGGAGGTGGTGCCGGTATTCTGCGTCGAACCCTCGGTCCCAGAATGTCCCACACATGTTCAACGGGAGGTATGTCTGGTGAGCACGCTGGCAAGTCAATGAGCACAATATTTTTCTGACGAAAGAATCTTGGACGTTTCTGGACTATAGCAATGGAGATACTGAACCGATATGAAAATTGAAATGTCGACTTAATCTGGAAAGTATTGCTCAAATTATCTGAGATAAGTACATGTAAATAGCCTAAGGGCCAAATTTTGAAAAGGCTTTTTTGGGGTGAGACTCTAAAGTGACACTCTTTACGCAAACCAATCAATATTGCAATTTTGCGAAAAATGACTTGAAGACCAGTCAACTTTGACAGTGATTATTTAAGCCGCTATTGGTGCTATAAACTCAAATAAAGCATCCTTTTGAAAAAAAAAAATGGATGTTTTATAATACTGCGGAATTCAAATTCCTCAGGATGTTCTAGATCTTTTGTCATAGCTCCTCAAACACAATATCCTTAACTTTTTTTGTTGAGTATATATTTAAATCATTCCATATAAAAGTATGAAAATTATTGTGAAGATGAAAATCTGTTTCATGGTTGATCTACATGTTAGTTGCTGGCTGGAAAATGAATTTTAAAGCCAGGTAAGAAGTAAACAAAAGATAGAATGACCTGGCAACTTTTGACCTAGTTTTAAAATTAATTTTCCTATGAGTGACAAACACTTGGATCAACCATACAAGAACAGATTGTCATCATCACCATTATTTCCATACTTTTAAATGATATGATTTAAATTTAATTGCATTTTACCACCCATTGTTTACCTATGGCTGCTATTGAGCCTGTATATAAGATATTATGTGCTTCCCAAACAAATTATCGATGTCCAAAGTCACCCATTTTGTCTTCCTGGTTAAATGTAGATATTATTTTGATCTGGAGTAGTGCTGTCTTTGATGTTGGCTTCAGTAGTATATAGACTGTGACACAGTTCCCCCATTTCTATAAAAGTCAAGTGTTTAACATTCTTACAAGTTTCATTCGTGAATCACTTTGCCTGTAAAAATGTACAAGTATGTATTCAGGAGACATTGATCTGAAAGGCAAATTTGTAGTCCCTTAATAAACTCACCCTTGTTTGTACAATCATGGGAAAGAAGGCGTTTGAAAAAAAAGAATTGGTAAAAGAAGAAAATCGTGGCAACCAGCAGTTTCTTTCTTTTTTCACAGTTTCATACCCTCCAATAGAAAAATTACCTGTCCCCAAAGACACATTTTGTTTGTTGTCTGCAAATGGTTTCTATATGGATTTCTAAATTGTTACAGTGTGGTAACTATTTAACCACATGACAAAATCTTAGACTTGTCCAAATTGAAAGCATTTGCAGACTACAGTTTAAATATGACTGAAATTTGTCTTTGATAAGGTGGAAAACATTCTGGAATAAAGGAGAAAATGCTTGTTACCTGCATTTTCTCCTTTTCCTACCATGTCTTTAAAATGTTTTTCCCTCAGTGTCATTTAAAATCATGTAAAGGGTTAACCACACAGAATGATTATGAGACTCACAAATATAGTACAAGTGTCAAAGATTTATATTCAACAGAAAGCATATTTAATGACTGTTTTCACTGTTATTAGATGACATAAAAACAATTTACAGCTTGTCTTTTAATTTAGAATTGGACTTCAATATGGAATCGTTGATGTGAATAGCCCCTGGTTTCAAGCATGTTTTGGGAAAAAATACCTTTTGAAAATACATGAATATGTAAAAAAGAAATTTCTGAACCTTAGCCTCTTTTCTGATGTGAATTTTAAAGAAAAATAAAATCAAGTTTTCTATTTCAAATACCAAAGAAAAGGATTAGAAGGAATTACAAATAATCCTTTCCCAAAATATAGACACAATTTGATGCCTGATTTGAGATAAAGTGTTTTTTAAAAAATGTCACCTCAACATTTTTCTCAGAGCTTACCTTTCCTTTTTCTGTTTTTGGGTTGTTGTGTAGCCTGCCATTTTTCATTTGTATGGAGAGTATTTTAGGAAAACAGAGTCAACCCTTGTAATCAGCATTTTCTCCCTTTCTAACAATTCTAATCATTCAAAGATTTCAGATTTGGACAGGTTCAAGATGTTGTCATATGGTAACTGAAGGCATATACCATTGACACTTGACTCTTTACCAGACAACAAAATTGAAATCTGTCATCAACTCAAAGTGATTATAAACATGTCATTTTTAATACATCAGCTTGGTGACCTTGCATGCCAAGAAAAAATGAAGTTATGCCAGTCCTGGTTCTGGTTTTAGTTCACCTGGATGGAGTTCAGGAGGAGCTATTGCATTGCCCAGGGTGTTGGGGTTGGAGTTGGCATTCACATTATGTTTAAGTTTTTTAACATTTTCCAAACCATGTGATGGATTTGGTTCATATTTGGTATTATGACAGATGTAGGTCCAAAGTTTCTTTCGGATATATTCCTACCCAAGCCCATGATCTTAAGGTCAAGGTCTTTGACTTGGATACATTATATCAAAGTTTTATGTTTTTTAAAAGCTCACATTTTCCAAACCATTGGATGGATTTGGTTCATATTTGGTATGATGATAGATATTGGTTTTAAGTTTCTTTCAGCAATACCCTAACACATGCCCATGATCTTAGACTTAAAGTCAACATCGTAGAGTTAAGTACTTTACATCAAAGTTTTACGATGAAGTTTTTTAAGAGCTCACATTTTCCAAACCTTTTGATGGATGTATTTTGTATTTGGTATGATGATAGATATAGGTCTAAAGTTCTCTTTTAGCAATACCCTCACCCACACCCATGGTTTATAATTGGCTTGATGACAGATACAGGTCCAAACCTTCGTTGAGCAATAGCAATAGCCTAACCATGCCAATGCCCATGCCCATGCTCATGATTTTATGGTTAAGGTCACAGATTTTGACATTTCATTTTACAGTTTTTCTAAACCTTGTACTTCCCAGACTAGATGATTGATTTGGTCAATATTTAGTGTGATAATGGATATAGGTCCAGTTTCATTTGGCTTTACCCCTGCCTATGCCTTGGGCCAAAAGTTCAAGGCTGAGCTATTGTGTGAGACCTGGCTTCAGAGTGGGTGTTGGGTCTTCTCTCCTAGGCTGGATCTTGTTTCTGTTTCAAGGCACTGCCACCCGGAACTACTAACTTTTCCACGCTACCTGTGCCTTCTGATGACAGTTATTGTCTCAGTTTATTCCAAGAGGAGCTCCAAGGAATTAATCTCATACAAGTCTTTCCACAGATATTCTCCTGGCTCAACTCCGTTACCAGATGAAGAAATTCCAGACTTGGCAGTATGTCCAGCTTAAAAGCAGTGCATACATTTAAGTAAATGTGGCTCTGAGGATTTGTTTGTGCTTTAAAATTGTGGAAAACATTGTTGGAACAGGAGAATATGCTGCTTTAAAATTTCTTTTCATAGAATGGTAAACCATATGATTGTTTTGTAAAGATTTAAGACTGTTTAACCCATTAGCACATAACCCTGAATTTTAATAATCCTCGGAAATTAGACTTTTGAAAACAGTTTTCTTACATTTTAGAAACAATTCAAATCATTTGAGCCACAACTAATTGTTCGTCTGCATATGCTTTGAGTTTGGACCAGTTTAAAATATTTTCATTTGGTAAAGAGTTAAACAAAAGTATTACACACAAGAATTCAAGCATTTAATTGAAGAAGGCATATTTGCCCTCTTAGGAATCCAGACTTTTCGAGACAGTTTAATTATAGAATTGGTCCATACTGAAAGATCTGCTGCAGGCATACAGGGTAAATGTGGCTCAAACCATAGGATTTGTATAGGGTAGAAAGAATTTCTGGCAAACGTAGGTTACCACAATATTTAAAAAAAAAAAACTTTAACAGCGTTATGAAACAGCAAGTTCTTTCAGAAAGAATGGAAAAGTTGTTTGATTAGCACACATTTCTTAACTTTTGCAGTGAAACGTTTGACCAAAATATGCAGTACTCTGAGTTGATTATCCCCTTACCACACAATGCCAAATTTAAATGACCTGAAAAGAGAAAGCTTTTGAAAAACATTGTTGGAAAAGGACAAAAATGCTGGTAACCAACTTTTTCTCCTTTCCCCACAATGTTTTTAACCCTTTCCAAATTAATTTCAACTTTGGAGTCTCATATGATTTGTTGTCTGCAAATGTGATGAATTTTGACCAGTATAAACATTTTTTTGGTAAAAAGTTATAGGAAACTGATTAGCATTTTTATTGAAACTTGTTTATCTAGACTGATTAAAAGGCCCATTGTTAAACATGCCCATGTAAACATTTTGCTCCAATGACAATTGCTGTGATTGCAGTACTTTCTGGAATTTCCATGATTTCTGTGTAGTCTGATCTTGATCTAAAATGTCCAAAACAGGCAGGCTAACCTTTGTTTAGTTGTATATTGGCTGCAGAAGCAGGGAAGCGTATTTATTATTCTAAGACAATAGTTTGAGCAACAGTTTCCTTTTCAACTTTCAGTGCTAATTTTTATCATACCCCCACTTAGAAGTAGAGGGGGTTATACTGGATTCACCATGTCTGTCTGTCCATTCATCCATCCGTCTGTGTGTCTGCATTCATCTGTCAGTCCGTCCATCTGTAGACTTCTTTGTTTCTGTGCTCATACGCAAAAGCCATTTGAGCTAGGACCCTGAAACTTTATACAAGTGTTGCTCATGACCCAAGGAGGTGCCCTATTGTTTTTGGGTCATGTGAGTTAAAGGTTAAGATCACTGGTGACCTTTGTTTTGAAAATCATTTCCGTTCTTTGATTGTGCTGCTTCAGTAATAAGGTGCTGGTGGGGCATATTTGTCCGCTTTGCAACAGTTCTAGTTTCAACTGCAAGTGTTACAAAAAATCTTTCTTTGGAAGTAAAGTGAAAAACTACAGAAACTGTTGATCAGTCACACATAACAGATTTATGGCATCAACAAATATAAAAGAGACACATAGATCGACAAAGATGTCTAACAACTACTAAGACAACGATTGAAATTATCTAGACATAGATCAATGCTGGGTATCATTGACTGTCAGCAGTTACCGCTAATTCTTTATTATTTTAATTCCGTGAAAGATTAGCAAATTTCATACCTTTGATGTAATACATGAGGTCACTATTTTTATGCCCCCGCCATGAAATGGCAGAAGGGCATATAGAGTTACCTGTGTCCGTCTGTGTGTGTGTGTGTGTGTGTGTGTGTTATTGCGTGTGTGTGTTAGTGTGTGTCCCATTCTTGTCCGGAGCATAACTTCTACATTTATCAATGGATTTCAAAATAATTTTGCACACTTGTTCTCCTTAACAAGTACTAGTGTCATGCAAAAAGGTTGTTTCGATACGCCCAAGGTCAAGGTCACAGTTGAAGGTCAAATGTTTAAATTGACCTTGTCCGGAGCATAACTTCTACATTTATTAATGGATTTCAAAAAAACTTCGCACACTTGTTCTCCTTAACAAGTACTAGTGTCATGCAAAAAGTTTGTTTCGATGCGCCCAAGGTCAAGGTCACAGTTGAGGGTCAAATGTTTAAACTGACCTTGTCTGGAGCATAACTTCTACACTTATCAATGGATTTCAAAAAAACTTCACACACTTGTTCTCCTAAACAAGTACTAGTATCATGCGAAAAGTTTGTTTCGATACGCCCAAGGTCAAGGTCACAGTTGAAGGTCAAATGTTTAAATTGACCTTGTCCGGAGCATAACTTCTACATTTATCAATGGATTTCAAAAAAACTTTGCACATTTGTTCTCCTAAACAAGTACTAGTGTCATGCAAAAAGTTTGTTTCGATACGCCCAAGGTCAAGGTCACAGTTGAAGGTCAAATGTTTAAATTGACCTTGTCCGGAGCATAACTTCTACATTTATCAATGGATTTCAAAAAAACTTCGCACACTTGTTCTCCTAAACAAGTACTAGTGTCATGCGAAAAGTTTGTTTCGATACGCCCAAGGTCAAGGTCACAGTTGAAGGTCAAATGATTAAATTGACTGTTCAACCCAGTTTTACATCCTGCTCAGCAGAATTGTGATATGAAGATACAGTTTTGGTTTTTAGCTCCACTGGCCAAAGGCCAGCGGGCTTATGTCATGGCCTGTTGTCCGTCGTGCGTCCGTCCGTCCGTCCGTCCGTGCGTTAACTTTTTTTTAAAACGTCTTCTTCTCTGAAACTACCCATCGAATTTTGATGAAACTTCACAGAAATGATCCTGCCATGGTCCTCTTCAGAATTTCTTGAAAGAATTTAATTCCTTCAAAAACTCTGGTTGCCATGGCAACAAAACTGAAAAATTTTGAAAAATCTTTGAAAATCTTCTTGTCTGAAACCTTAAGGCCAAGGGCTACCAAATTTGGCATGTAGCTTTATCTAGTGGACTTCTACCAAGTTTCTTCAATTTATAGCCCTGGGGCCAAAATTGGCCCCGTCCCGGGGGTTACAAGTTATACATGGGCTTATTTAGGTAGAACTTTAAAATTCCTCTTCTACCTAGCCATAGGGCCTAGAGCTACCAAATTTGGCATGTAGCTTTATCTAGTGGACCTCTGCCAAGATTGTTCAAATTATAGCCCTGGGGTCAAATTAGGCCCTGCCTGGGGGTAACAAGTTTTACATGGGCTTATATAACAAGTTTTACATGGGCTTATATAGGGAGAACTTTAAAATTCTTCTTTGACCTAGCCATGGGGCCTAGGGCTACCAAATTTGGCATGTAGCTTTATCTAGTGGACCTGTACCAAGGGTGTCCAAATTATAGCCGAGGGTCAAATTTGACTTCGCTCCGGGGGGTAACATGTTTTACATGGGCGGGCTTATATAGGAAAATCTTTCGCATCTAGCTCTAAGGGCTAGGGCTATCAAATTTTGCATTTAGCTTTATCTAGGGGGTCTCTATCAAGGGTGCCCAAATTGAGAAAAATTTGAAAATCTTCTTGTTTATAACATTCAAGAACTGAATTATTTGGTATGGAGCTTTATATTGTGGACCTCCACCAGGATTCAAATAATTATAGCTTTGCGATCAAAATTGGCTTTGCCCATGGATCACAACTTTCTCGTAGGATTAGATAGAAAAATGTTTGCATGTCCTCGTGTTTGAAATCAATTTGTTGAATATTGTAATGTTTGGCTTGTAGTGTTTTTACTTAATAGCCAGTGGAGCGATACAGGGCCATCATGGCCCTCTTGTTAAAAAGACTCATCCAAAGAACTATGCCAGAGAATATTGAGGCTGCAACCTACCCTTCAACTATAGTCCAGTGTGATAATATTCGATCCAATTTGTTCCTGTCTCATAGAGGAAGTCCAACAAAGTAATTATTATTGCTATATTTCTCACTCTCATTCCTCAAGTTAAGATCTTCATAATCCTGAGTATAAGTAACCCTCAGTTGAAAGATTAACGAAAACGCTGAATAAAAAGAAGTTAATGCTCAAAACCAGCATTTTCTTCTTTTTCTCACAAAGTTTTCTACCATATGCAATACAAACCATATAATTTATTGTCTGCATATTGCTTTCAACTTGGACCAGTCCTCAATTTTGTTATCAGGTATAAATAATCTTTTATCTGCTTGGCTATATATATGACAAACCTTCTTAACCCTGTCTAAGCTGTTATCCAAAACAACAATTTTCTGTAATACCTACTGATTCTCTCATATGACATATCTGTGACCTATACCATTTAGCGGGGGCATCCATGTCTCTGACACACCTATTTCTAGTTTATGTTTATTTTGCATGAGGTTAACGGTGGTCAGGAGGTCCTAAAGAAAAAGGCAATTTTTTTCAGTAAAACTTTCCTATAATTATTAAATTGTACAAGAAGGAAGATGGTTGCTTTTACCTCTGCCAAACTGGTATTAAAATATGCTTGATTGCGAAACTTCAAACTTAGATACATGTCAAAGATATGAATAATGTTCACATCACAAAATTGAGCCAGTTTTGTCCAACGTAATGCAGTTTATGGAGGTTTTAGTAAGAGCTGACGCTAATTTATGCCATTTGTATGGTAATAGACAAATTAGATTATTGAATTTAAGTATTTGTTTGCCTAGCTCTTTCACTGCCAACTAAATGGATTTGACTTTTTGTAGGTCTAAAAGTAGATTTCTTTTACAATGGAATATGATTTTTGTTATTGTTTAGCATCAGATAGCAGACAGTATAGATCCAAGATCAAACACACATCTGTTCAGTCTGAGCTTGATCTACACCATCAGTATAAGTTATTCAAGTAGCCATTTGCAGTGAAAGAGCTTTCATTGATTAAAATCATATCACATTGTCAGAGAAAGGATGTTAGGTCAGTTTGGTTTTTCATTCTGAAACAAGCAAAAAAAAATGGTATCCTGTCACACACATTCAACTTTTTTAGATTTTTAGGTATTAATGGTTTCACATGGAGTAAAAAAGAAAAGAACTGTCGGACTCTCCCACAATATTTACTATGCAGATAAATATCAATCAAAACACATTAAATTTTTGATTTGTCATCTGCACATGCATACAATTTGGGTCAGTCTAAAAAATTTTAGACTGAAAGGTAAAGAGATGAATTTAAAAGTAAACAAAGTTTGATGTTCACATGGAGAAAAGTGTAAAATCCAGTATGCAGTGTGATACTGTATTGATCAATAATTATATTAACTCTTTACAGAACGACAAAATTTTAGACTTGTCCAAATTGGACGCATTTGCAGACGACAAAATTAATGTGACTCAAAAATTGAAATTTGTTTTGGGAAGGGTAGAAAACATTGTGGGAAAAGGAGAAAATGCTGGTTACCAGCATTTTCTTCTTTTCCCACAACATTTTCAGAAGGCTTCTTTCTCAGGGTTGTAAAAACCTGGGATTGTTTGGTAAAGGGTTAAAACATTCTTCAAACCACTTTTGAAATCTGTGTGTAAATAAATACCTGCGTCACGGACTTAGTAGAATATATTCAGTTTGTGTTATGAGCAAACCATGTCAGTTTATTGATTGATTGGTTGACTTAATGGCATTTTATGCCACTTTCAACAATATTCCAGTCACATCACAGCTACATCTCACTTATTCATGTGTTACTTTTGGTTCACCAGCTCTAGACTTGGGATATGCATTACGTTGCCCAAGGACATGTAAAGTGTAAAAAGTATTACTTTATTTGAAAGATGTTTCACACCACTTTCTAAGCTTTTTCATCCTTGTCTAGGCAATGGCTCATTTAATCATGTCTTGCATAGTTTTGACCAGTACAAATCAGGGGCCTGCAGTGCCTTGCTTAAGAACTCTGTCACTCTACCAAAGCTACCTGTTCAGATCAGAACAGATTCCTGATAACCAGTTCAACACTATAACCAGTGGCCTATCTGGAAAAGTATTGGCGATATTTTTCCATTCAGGCGAACACTTAGCCCTTTTAAGCTGAATTATCAAAATAGACAATTTCAATGTAAAAATGGCGGCAGAAATATTGCAATTTTTCTTTTGATCAATCAAAGTAGATTTATATTTTCATCCTTTTCTTTTCATAAATACAATTTGTCACAAAGCGTCAAAGCGTATACTCTGAAACCCTGCTCTGAAATATTTGAATATGAGAAGTTGCTTCTTTAAAACTTCTCTAAATGCTTTTTAGTTTTTGTTCTTATTTATCTCTCATTAATTTCCTTTCCTTTTAACCCTTTACCAGACGACAAACTTTTAGCTGTGTCCAAATTGAAAGCATTTGTAGAGGACAATTTCAGTGTGTCTCAAATGGTGCAATTTTTCTTTGATAG
Organism: Hippopus hippopus; assembly: GCA_946811185.2. NCBI lineage: Eukaryota > Metazoa > Mollusca > Bivalvia > Cardiida > Cardiidae > Hippopus > Hippopus hippopus. Next base: position 46,401,913 of record OX328099.1, on the reverse strand, counting down.
GGTAGAAAACATGGTGGGGAAAGGAGAAAATGCTGGTTACCAGCATTTTCTCCTTTTCCCACAATGTTTTCAAAAGGCTTCTTTGTCAGGGTCGTTAAAAGTCAGCATTGTGTGGTAAAGGGTTCAACTATCTAAACACCAGTGGCAAGTTTAGATGCAAATATTTGAGTTTTATTACTATTATTTTGTCCCACAGCTTTTTCAGAATTGTAAAATTACCTGTTGTGAAAAGGATTAATGGAAAAATTATTTATATTTTACACCTTTAACTCTTTACAATACTTTCCATACTCTCGAGTTTTAATGACCCAGTGCAAGAAGCCTTTTGAAAACATTGTGGGAAAAGGAGAAAATGCTGGTAACCAGCATTTTCTCCTTTTCCCACAATGTTTTCTACCACATTTAAGGAAGAAATCATCATTTGACCTACATTTATTTTGTCGTCTGCAAATGCTTTCAATTTGGTCTGGTCCAAAATTTTGTCGTTAGGTATAGAATTAAAGGGTCAATATTTTTTAATGGATATCATTCAGTCTAATTTGGTCTGTTTGTAAGGACAGAATGTTTGTGTAGATAAAATACTGCCTTGTCTGATGCATTTGAACTGTTTTAACCTCCACTTTTGTTTGTATTAGAGTAGAAACTGAAATCATTTGTCTGTCACCAAAAATGGCATCCATTTTGTTTTAGATCCTAGATAGGCTGGAATTCTTCTGTTTTTCATTTTGTCCAAGCTCTTTACCAAATGACAAAATATAACTATAACTGTCTGTATTAAACCATTAGCAGTTACAACACATAGATTTGGCTCTAACTATGGAGTTATCCTTTAGCATAAAAAACATGGTAGGAGAAGGAGAAAATGCTTGTGAAGTGGGAATCTTAAGAGAACTGCAGCAAAATAACTTCTATCTGAAAAAGAGACAGTGCCTATGCTTCCATGTTTTTAATATTTGCTTATCTGAAACTTTAAGTTTTATTACCAAAAAAAAGTAAATTTAGAAAGACAGATCTTTAAGATCTAACTCGTTACCAAACTATCTCAAGGTTAAAAGGCCCAGTAGAGGCCAAAACATCAAAGCAGGTGTCATAATACATTTAAGTTTAAATCATACCATTTAAAAGTATGGAAAGTATTATGGAGATGAGTCTGTTATTGTGTTGTCAGGCCATGTGTTAGTCGCTGGCAGAAAAATAGAATTTTAAAATCAGGCAAAAAGTAAACAAAAGACACAGTTACCTGGCAGGTTTAACCTAGTTTTGAAATTAATGTCTCTGTCAGCAACTAACACTTGGACCGACCGTATAATGACAGATTGTCACCTTCTGTATAGTTTCCATACTCTTAAATTGTATGATATAAATTTAGATGCACTTAAACACCCGCTTTGTTTACTTTTGGGCTTTATTGTTACTTTAATGAGCCTGAGAAAGAAAGTTTATGAAAACATTGTGTGAAGAGGAGAAAATGCTGGAAACCATGTATTTTACCCTTTCAAAGACAAATCTCATCCTTTGAGCCACAATCAATTTGTCATTTGCAAATACTTCCAATTTTGATAAGTCTAAAATGTTGTTGTTTGGTATTTAAATAGTGAAGAAGTAAACTATGTGGCACAGTATATTACATTACAGTGTTTAAGTTTGAATTTTATGCTGTGCCAGGTTGAGCATGATAAAAGTTTTATAGGCAGTTTTTAAGCACTGACCAAGATTTGAACTTGCCCATCTTTGGTTGGACTTTAGTGTCAATTCCTATGCTCTGCATTGGTGAAGAAAAATCTATTGAGACAAATCACTGCATTCAAGTGATATAACTGATGATTATTGATCATTAATTGATCAGTTTAAAAGGACAGTGATTCAGACAGGTAACAGGAAGTGTGGGAAATGTTGAGGGATTGTGGGTAATATAAAAATCCATCAAGAGAAACTGTAAATCTTTTTATTGGTCATCCCAGCATGTCAGTGGAGGGTCATAAAGCTGTCCACTCCATGCTATCTTACAGATAGAAGAATGTAGTCGGCCAGTACTTGTCACCATTCTCCTGTTGTTAGTGTAATAAATGGGCACATGATCACTTGTTTTCCTGTTAAAAACATGACGAGATGCTATAAATATTCTATTGACCGTGTATATACATATCTGACTATGCTAAGATCTTGATTGTTAGCTTCTCTTTATCTTTTAATCCTTGCTGTATAATTCCAAGATCTGCCAAAAAAAAAGTAACAAAATGTAACAAAACATTGTCTATGACAGGTGAAAAAAAGATGTTTCGAAAACTTTCTTGGAAACTGCATAATTATGCAAGCAGGATAATGTTGTATGTTGATGGGATTGTTTACCATGAAACAAAAATATGTACCAATTATTTCATCTTGATCTAGTGATCAGAAAAATGAAGATCTACTTCAAATTTGCTTTTTAAGGTGCAAAGATAAATCTGATTAACCCTTTACCACACAATGATGACTTCTAAAGACCCTGAGGAAGAAGCCTTTTGAAAACATTGTGGGAAAAGGAGAAAATGCTGGTTACAAGCATTTTCTCCTTTTCCCACAAAGTTTCCTACCCTATCAAAGAAAAATTGCGTTATTAGAGCCACTATAAAATTGTCGTCTGCAAATGCTTTCAGTTTGGATGGGTCTAAAATTTTGCCATGTGGTAAAGGGTTAATAGTGATTCAGTATGGCTCCTGTTTTTGCTAAGTATTAAACAAAATAGCATAATTTAAATCTATCTTGTAATGGTTTAACCTTGATACAACATTTATTTGGGTCTTATTTCTAGACTAAAAATGTCCATCAGGTTTATCTGGTGTTCTAAGGGTTTAGAAATTATTTCATGTTCATTGAATTAAATATGAAAATTAATGTAGAAATCATGGGTACAAAGAGCAAGGTTTTATGAGTAAGATTAGTTCAATAGGCAATGGTAGATCAGCCATAAAAAGACAAATAAACGTCTCTGAGTTGATTGATAAAATTGGTGGATGGGGGGAAAAATCTTTACAGGATATGGATTTTATGTACAATCAATACATCAGGCAAACATAACTTGAAAACATTGTCTACAAGTCAGCACATGCTAATAATACAACAAAAGGACTCCTACTGGTGTTTTATGGAGGTAATAAAATATGGTTTGAAATCTGACAGCAGGATAATAATAAGTTGAAATAAAAATTGCGCCTTTGACATTAACTCTATTGTGGAGATAATGAAGAAATTTGGTAATCCCTGCTGGTTGGAATAAGAGTATTTCCCTTCATACCCTTATCAGGTGATCTAATCTTGACCCATCTAAGTTTACAAAAACAAAGTATTTTATAGCTTGTCAATAACTACTGTCATTTTGGGCATAAATAACTACTGGAATAAACAATTTGATTATGGTGATATTATTGGATAAGAAAAAATGTTATTTCTTTTGAGTATGAAATCTTACAACATGGAAGAAGCATGGTCTGTACAGAGAAAAAAAATGTAGACAGTTGTAAAAAGCTAAAGCCTTGGTCACACCGAGCCAACGGACGACTAACGGATAAAAAATCATTTTATCCATTCGTGTCCGTTCATATCCGTTTTATGTCTGTTTCTTATCCGGCGATGTCCGTTCCATCCGGTGGGAAGTTTTGAGCATGTTCAAAACTTTCCATTGGACAAAACGGACAGAGACATGCAAATGATAGACTTTGGATGCATCTGACAATTTATACCCTCGGCATGTCACGTGACCGGTACGTTCCCCATATGTTGGTGTTCGGTACATTTCCGTTCATTGTACATTGGAAGAACGTTTTGTCCGGTTCTCATGCGTTGCACTTCCATTTTATCCGGTACAAGTCCCTTACTTGTACGGTGATATACGTTTATAGACCGTTTATTATCCTGTACATATCCAGTAAACGTGGGTTTTTTTTTTTTCGTTACATATGCGGTACTCGTGCGGTCATTGTGTGGCTTCTTCGCTCCACACACCGATCGCGTGAGCCTCGTGCGGCAGAGGAGATGAATTTTGTCACTGGATAACCAAATCCTGCATGTTTTTGTCTCTCTTCCCCCCCCCCCCGTTAGCTGGTCAGATCAAGCCTTAAACCATTACAACCCCAACAATAATTTTGCCCTTTGACACTTTGTAAAACATTTTTATAAAACAAAAATAATGTAGATGAATCTTGATTACTGGTAAATACATGTACATGAATAAAATGGAAAACTGTCAGACAAATGCAGTAGACGTTCAATGTCATCTGTCTCTTCTTTAGTCCTCTGCTGCAAGATAAGAATAAGCACCACTTGCAGGAAGTAATGTGTACTATGAAATTCAGATCTGGAGTACCTTGCAAGACTTTGCCAAACAATAAACTGACAATTCGTTCTTTACATAGATCTATATATATTTTATATCTCCAACCCTTTACCAAACAACACAATTTTGAACTCGGGAAACTAAAAGATGATTTCTTTTTTTAAAATGGTAGAAAACATTTTGGGAAAAGGAGAAAATGCTGGTCACCAGTATTTTTTTTCTCTCCTTTTCAAACAATGTTTTGAAAAGCCTTTTACCCAAGGGTCATTGAAATAATCATAGGATGGTGTGGTAAAGGGCTGTATCAGCAATTTCAGTGAAGGCTATGGGTCAAGTTAATTGATCTATTTTCAATGTTCACTAAGCTGTTAGATATGGTGGCATATTTCTGCCAAGAGATACAAGATAACTATTGCGATAATTTAAGAAAAGTATCATGATAAAACAAACTTCCCTTGAAATATTATATAGATAATAAAAAGTTTCACGATAAAAATATCGTGATAATTCTGTTATCATGATTCTTCCTTGCTTTCGTGCCCACAACTGACATTCACGGTATCTATAATTAGATGCAGTTTCGGAACATCTTCGTCTACAACCTTATGAATTCTCCTATTCCCTGAATGGATTTAAAGTTGTTCGTAGGAGGAATTTTGAGTCGTCTTTGTGTTTAACAGACTTGTGTTTCATTTCATGTGTGTTCAGAATTTACCAGTTGTAAATTGTAATTGTACCCTTGTAATACAATTGTAAATAATTCAAATTTTTACTTACTGCCATCTTGTGAAGTCAAAAAGTATCGAGTTCATCCAAATGGTAAAGTTTCTATTTATAGATATCAACAAACGGGTGAAACTATCACAGTAATTTTATCTTGAATATCAGCTTCATGCATGATTGAGAAATTTTGCATTCAAATACTTACTGATCAATGTAAAATTTTCTAGATAACGAAGTTTATCGTGATTTTTTTTTTTTCAGAAAACTTTTCATTATCTAGATAAAATTTCTCGGAAACTTTGATTCATCGCTATAGTTTTTTAAAATTAGCATGATAGTTATCTCATATCTCATGGCAGGAATATGCCAGCATAGTTAGAATACTGATGAAATACAAACATATAATCATGTAGATGTCACAGAATAAGAGTAACTGCCACTTTATTCACCCTACCTGTCCCACTTTTTATGTAACGAGTAAAATCATGATATACAAGTGTTGTCCTGAAAGTTTTGAGACTCCTTTAATAACATGAGATCTACACTTCTGATTTTAGCCAGATTTTTTATCTAATAAAAGGCACATTAATTTTGATAAATATGTTTGGAAAATTTTGTTAAACTTGGAAAAGCCAATTAATCACTACACACATATGAACATACAGTGGTAACTTAACATGGAGCACTTTGACAACATCGATGTTGTTAAGTGCAACATCAAATTAAAGTTTCTCAAAGTACTCTCCATGAGCATCCACACATTTCTTATCCCTTGTAACCCACTGTAAGAGTATTTCTGCATAACATTATTTAAGGTAGGCTCCGATTGCTGGTTCACCACACATTTTCGAACAGGGATGACAGTGTAATGGACAAACACCGCTGTTTGTTTTTGCATTGTTTCCCTGGCTAAAGCAAGATTTGAGAGGAATCCACTGCAATACTGTACGAGAACTTCCGGTGGCTGTAAGATAAGCAGTTGGAGCCTACCCAAAATCATGGTTTAGAGAAATACTCTTACATTTGGTTACAAGGCACAAGAAATGTGTGGATGCTGATTGAGGTACTTGAAGAAACTTTGACATTGCAATAAACTACTTTTTATTAGATCAAAAGTCTGGCAAAAATCAGACGTGTAGATTTCATTTTATTAAAGCAGTCTCAAAACTTCCAGGACAACCCTTGCTTAACTCTGCCAGTGGTGATTTTTGGGAATAGGGTAGATTAAGATCAGACTGTACAGACAGGGGCGTAGCTAGCCCAAAATAAGTATACACAAAAGTAATGCCAAAGGTATTGTATTGTCTGAGGTACATAGTGCTGAGAGAGGGATGGGGAATTTCGCAGGTAAATCTGCAGAACCTCCCCTGGAAAATTTTTTAATCGTAGACGCTATTTGGTGGCCTCTGGTGACATTTTTTTGGCAAAGTTGTTTTTTTTTTTTGGCAAAGTGTATGCAACTGTGTTTTTGCGTACAAATCTAACTCGATAAACCTTTCATTAGCACTTTATATTACTGCTTGTTTTGGGGAATACAGAATTAAAACCTGAAACCGTGATGAGATAATATAAACATTACTACGTTAGGTTTTTGAATTATCTCGTCACAGTACGTGAATTTAAACTTGTTATCCCATACTTTTAAATTGTATGATTTAAATTTAAATTTATTATGACACCTGCTTTGATATTTTGGTCTTTACTGGGCCTTTAAGTTGGTAGCCAGAAAGTTAATGCCAAAAATGTCAATACATCATGAGCAATCTTCATGAGCATCACAGGTATACTTTGACAAGGCAACATAGGCTATGACATTGAAGCAATGATACACTGGTAGCAGTGGAAAGTACAGACACAAAAGCTAGAATTATAGAACTGATTACAAATGATTCTTTGGAGCCTTTAATCTATAGACCAATAAGAATGTAACACCAATGTACCTGTATCTTTATAAGGCTAATTGTAAGAGCTATGAAATAATACATCTCTACATTGTACTTTACATGCATCATATTTAGATCTCTAGATGACAAAGTTTGATAACATGAATACTACAAGCAGAGTACTACCCTGGAATGCAAAAAGTAAATCCCTTTGAACAAAGTTTCACAAATAGTGAATGGCATTCTTTGCTGCTATATTTTATTTAGAAAACATTATTTTTAATTAAGTTAATCAAATTTCAGTAAACGTGCTATATGCTCAAACAATTAAAAAATTATGCTCAAATTCCAAAACTGAAATTGATGAATATCCAAGTATATTTGTAGAGAAAACAGAATTTGACAAAAAATTAGACATCTTTTCCTAGAAAAGACTAAATATCCTTTTCTCTGGTACAAGTACTCCCTGACCTGATAGTTTCTTTCCATTTACAATTATTCAACCCTTTACCTAACAATACTGTGTTTTAACGATCATTAGAAAAAAGGCTTTTGAAAGCGTTGTGGAGAAAAGAGAATTTGCTTGTAACCACAACACAATTTCCCTCATTTGAGTCATTTAGTTGTTGTCTGCAGTTGCTTACAATTTGGAGCAGTCGAAATTTTGTTCTTTGGTAAAGAAGCTTTCAAATTGCAATGCATGTGAATGGCTGTAGTATACAGTTTTGTTTCTGGCGTAATATTTTCAGCCTAAAGGTGACAATACAGCTAGCTCTATCCATGAAAAGTCAGTTCAATCGGCTAAGAGTTCAAATACATAAAGTGTTAGCTATCTAGACATAGGCCAGCAAAAGGTCACAGATTTGGGTATAAGTAAATTAAATTGGAATGCCAAAGGTAAACAACAAATGGGAAAAACCATTTCCAATTTCAAAATTGTTATCAAATCAGGTGGAATGCAAAATAATTGTTTCCATTAACAGTTTATCACACAACATTATTTTAGATTTGTCCATAATGAAAGCACTTACAGCTGACAAATCAAATGCATGTAAAATAATGTATTTGAGCCACTCTCCAGCAGAAGGGGCTTTAATGTCTCTGCGATGCATTATACCAAGCAAGCCATCACATACTTATGGATCCATAGTAGCCTCTTTTTTAAACAACTGACTTAATCATAGGGTAGACTGGTCCATGGACATACAAAAAGTTGACCAATAGCAAAAAGTTTCAGCCCAGATCAGCCTGCACTGATTGCTCAGGCTGACGTGTGTCGATACTTTTCACAGATGTCTTAAACCATCTTTTCACAGAGCATAGCTCATTCATTTTTAGCTCCACTGGCCGAAGGCCAGCGAGCTATTGTCATGGCGTTGTGTCCGTCGTGCGTCCGTCCGTTCGTTCGTCCGTGCGTGCGTCCGTAAACTTTTTCTTTAAAAAACTTCTCCTCAGAAACTATTGACTGGATTTTTACCAAATTTCACAGGAATGTTCCTTTGGTGGTCCTCTTTCAAATTCCTTCAAATAATTGTGTTCCATGAAGAATTCTGGTTGCCATGGCAACCAAAGTAAAAAACCTTTAAAAGTCTTCTCCTCCCAAACCGCTATTTGGATAGCATTATTATTTTGCAGGAATGTTCCTTAGATACAGGTTTACAGAATTCCTTAAAAAAAAAAAAGATCTGTCAAAAAACATGGCTTTTATGGGAGACTCATTTTCCTTTTATGGTATAAAGTAAAATCTTTGAAAAATTTCTTCTCTAAAACTATTCATTGGATTTCATTGTTGTTCTGCAGGTAAGTTCCTATGGTGGTTGTCTACCAAATTGTTTCTTCAGTGAGCTAAAATGCAGGATTGAATGATAATTGTTAAAAACTTCCTTTCGCCATTATAGAAATATCAGGCCTGTGGAGCGATACAGGCGCTCAAGCGCCTCTAGTTGAAAGGATGGAAACATCATGGTAAAAGTAGAAAATGATGGTTACCAGCATTTTTTTCCTTTTTTCATAATGCTTTCAAAAGGCCTCCTTTCTAAGTGTCATTAAAACTCGGGATTGTTTGGCAAAGGGTTAACCCTTTACCAAACAATCACATGATTTTACTACCCTGAACTTGTGAGAAAATGCATGTAGCCAGCATTTTCTCCTTTTTGTGCAATGTTTTTTACCCTTCCAAAGACAAATTTTGTAATCTGAGCCAAGTTTGTCTTCTGCATAAGCTGTTACCTTAGGGCTGTCCTGAGCATAAATACTGTTCAAAGCCCCCATTGCTGCCATATGTAAAGAAGGTGGATGTTAAAATGTAGTTGAATTTAAATTATACCTTTAAAAAGTATGGAAATTATTATGAAGATGACAATCTCTTACTGCGATGTCGGTCCAAGTGTCATTTGCTGGCAGAAAAATGAATCTTAAAATCAGCTAAAATGTAAACAAAAGATAGAGTGACCTGGCAACTTTTGACCTACTTTTAAAATTTGAGTTTTTATGCCAGTGACTACTGCTTGGTCTGACCGTTAATCTACATTAAGAATATGCACCCAGTGTTTCGTGAATGCTTGGCACCACTGAAGTTGATTCAATTTTGAGAACTGGTGATCAAGATCATATGGCTGAATTCTCCATAAATACAACTTCTGTTTGCGAAAGGCAAGGTTTATAGGGTATTCAAGACTTAACTAAGATGATAAAGATTGTTTTATATTTTACAGGTGCTCAAGCATGTGTCCTTGCATTTTCTACAGTAGACAGGGATTCCTTTGAGGCAGTAGAGTCATGGAAAAGAAAGGTACCTGCAATTTTCACACTCCTCTTAAGTTTAAGAATACCACATGATACTCATTACTCCATTGCTCATTTCAACTCTAAATCCTCCTAACCTATCAGAATGACACAGACAGATAAAACGTTGCTTTTGCAGACTGTGCAGATCAGTATCAGGCTTTGCAAAACATGCAGTCTTCATTGTCTGTCTTGAGAGATGCACAAAACAATTATATGTTCTAATCATAGGACCTGTGTCCTTACGGCTGAATATGCAAGTGCATAATAGGAGACAAAGCAGATCACCAATATTCTTTTTGTCACTCGGTAGAATAATGCTTTTCTCATCATTTAAATATCAGTTTTGTCAGGATGTGTAATGATTTCAAAACCCTGGCTACACCCTTGCTAATGATCCTGAGGAAGAATGCTTTCAAAAACAATTTGGAAAAAGGTGAATATGCTGGTAACCAGCATTTTCTCCTTTTCCCACAATGTTTTCTAAGCTATCAAATACAAATCACATCATAAACTTACTTGGCCTGTGGAAATGCTTGCAATATAAATGAGTCCATAATATTGATGTGTTGTAAAAAGCTGAAATCTTGTTTCTGAATTTTTCATCAACAAAGAGCAAGCATTTTGACTCTGTATTGTGCATTATAGGTGGAGTGCGAGGTAGGAGAGATTGGTATGGTGATAGTGCAAAATAAAATAGATCTCATTGATGATGCTGTGATACAACCGTAAGTAAGGTTTGGTTTGTGTGGTCTGTATTGTTTTTCAGCTGTGTTTGATTCATGTCAGTTTCCAAGGGTAAATGGGACAATCCAACGACATACATATTCAGTTCCACAAATTTAATGAAGAAAACTTCTTCCAAGCCAGTATCTGCCCTTTAAAAAATGAGCAGCACTCTGGGAAAAGGGGATTTAATGCATCTCTTTGACCCTTTGTACCAAGAAGCAAGTTATCACATAATTATGGATCCATAGAATCCATTTTGTCTAACGATCATAAGGTAGAATGGTCCTTGGACATGCAGAAATTTGCAAATAAAAACACTTTTACTAATGTTAGCCTGTGCTGACTGCTCAAATACATTAGCTAATGCAGATGTGTGTTTTTTTTTGGGGGGAAATATTGTGGTAAAATGAGAAATCGCTCTTTCAAAGTAATTTCTGCTTTTGCCACAATGTTATTGCATTATTTGAAATCATGAGCTGCATAGTTGTTCTAAGAAGTAAAAAGTATAACAAAGTTGACATGTGTTCTTTGTCAAATGGAAGAGGACTCCGTTATGACTCGGTGGTTAAGATGTTAAGATTTGTGATCAGGAAATCCTGCTTCAATCCTTGCTAGTGGAGCTGGTCATGCCCAAGTGTTCTTTGGCAAGGCACTAGAGACCCTCGCCTTACAACCAATAAAAGACATTAATAAAAAAATAAGCTGAAGTGGCAGAAATAGAGTTTATTTCATCAGCTTGTGGTTAATATGGGGAAATATTTGCCGAAAAAGGGAAAGGTATGCGAAAATAACGAGTGCCGTAAGGCACGAGTTATTTTCGCGAACCTTTTCCTTTTGAGGCAAATATTTCCCCATATTAACCACAAGCTGATGAAATAAATTATATATTATATTTCCTCTGATTATTTTGTCAACGAATGCCACTTTTAAAACTTAAAAAACTTAAAAAAGTAGTTCCAGATTTTCGGCAGGAGGAAAATATTCACTGTAACGGGGAAATAATTCCCCCCAGCTTAAATTACCCATAACATTTCTAAAAATAGACACATGAAATATAATAAAGCTGTTTTTCTCTTTACCACACGGTGCAGAATTTGGACTTGTTCCAATGCAAGGCAATTGCAGTTGATTAAATAAACATGGCATAAATGGTAAAGTGTATCTTTGTAAAAATAGAAATCATTGTGGGAAAAGGAGAAAATGCTGGTTATCCAGCATTTTCTCCTATGCTCACAATGTTTTCAGTGTTCTTCCTCAAGGTTGATAAAAGACGGGAGTGCATGGTAAAGAGTTAAAGCTGCAAGAAGAATGTTATGAGTTAACAGCGTATAGCCATGGCTATAACTCTTGAATATAATTGATTTTGTTTTTTCCTGCTTTCAGAGAAGAGGCTGAGGCATTAGCCAAAAAATTACGTCTCCGATTTTACAGAACCTCTGTAAAGGATAATTTAAATGTTGATGAAGGTAAAAACATTAATAGTTTGAGCTTCCATTTTCCAACAATTTTTCTCTTCAGTCCTGGTGATAACTTTTTCAACAGAGCTCCCCATACTTGAATCATAGGCTTCTGCAACTCCATTGGTCTATCAAGGGATAACGAAATTTTCATTATCAGACACTGTTACTATAGATAGCACATTGGTGATTCCCTCTTTATCATAATTATATAGTAAGACAAGGTGTGCAACGAAATCAAAGAAAATTTGACCCCCATCCCCTCTCAGAGATAACATTTACACAAAAATGGATCAATGAACCTAGTTACCAGTGCAGATGGGTTCATAAATGATTTTTCTTCTGTACCCTGATTTTCGAAAGTTCCAAACGGCTCTTGCCATCATGCAAAATAGCTCTCATCTAAAAAGATTTCAAAAGCTTCCACATTTTCCGGATCGCCATGCGCTGACGTCACACGATTTATAATCCTGCAGTGAATAATAGTTTTTTTTTTTTCAAACATAGATCGAAAATTTTTTTGTTGGTGTATTAAAGAAATTATTAAATTAATATTTCATCTGATAGAATTTATCTTTTCATCTAATCCAGTATCACGATTTTCATCTTGCATGTCGCATATTTTCAAATGCATTTTTGCCGTTTATTGGTCAAAAACTTTGGCACGTCTTTTGATAGCAAATTTACGTGAGTTATATATGAGCTTTTTTATTTTTTTTGAGATGAGAGCTATTGCTTGATGGCAAGAGCCGTTTGGAACTTTTGAGGGTCAGGGTACAGAAGAAAAATCATTTATGAACCCATCTGCATCAGTAATTAGGTTTATTTTTCCATTTTCTGTTAAATATTATCTCTGAAAAGGGACGGGGGTCAAATCGTTTTTGATTTCATTGCACACCTTGTCTTACTATATATGATATAGAGGGAGTTGCCAATGTGCTATTTTTAGAAACGGTGTTAATGAAAATTTAAGTATATTGGGAAATATACAGGCGATGCACCAATGTGCTATAAGTGATCGACGATCGACCAAGGAAAATCTTAAGTGTTCCGTGATAGACCAATAAAGCTTCAAAGGCCTGTGCTTCAATACAGCAATATGTTCCCCACTTGCCCTGTTACTTTTTTTAAAGGTTAGGGCAAAATTGAAAGCTGAGGTCTTTTGGCACAAGGTTATGTTCCTGTTTGCTTAGATACCCCTAGAAAACTTAATGGGAAGAAGGGCTTTTTCTAAGCATGAATTTTATTTCACGTACATGTATTGCAAATCCAATATCAGAGCTGGCCCTTGTGTAAGTGTAATGGATTTGCATGAAACGTGATTTGCATTCAATTAACCTATACACAGAAAAGCAGATTTGATCTATCTTGACTGTCTTACTGTTTTGGCCAAGCAGATTGCTGCAATACCTCATTTCAACTAGCAGACAACATTTTACTCTGGCAAAAGAACATTCCTGGAAACAATGTGACAAAGGGAGAGATTTTTCATTTTCTCCCTTTTAAACCATCTTTCTCAAGGTCAAACAAACTCAGGAGTTTTTGGTATGAATTTAAAGAAATCCAGGGAACCCATAGATAAGTTCACTGGTAGCTGTGTTATACATCTAAATGAAATACAGTTGAAAGCAGTGTTAAACACATATTATAAGCCATGCTCTGTGAAAAGGGGATTTAACACATGTCTGTGTTGTATTACATTGAGCAAGTCATTACATGATTACTAAACCATAAAATCCATTTTGTCCAACAGCTAGCTGAATTATGAGGTAGAATGGTCTTTTGACATGCAGAAAATTTACAGGTAGCTAAAAGTTTCAACCCATGTCAACCCGCACAGGCTGAAATGGGTCAATACTTTTTATACGCAGCCGGAGGCGATATATATTGGCATCATCTTCTCCGTCTGTCCATCTCTTCGTCCGTCTGTACGTACGTCCTTTTCTTGTGAACGCAACTCCTCCCACATTTCTTGACGGATTTGGATAAAATTTTCACAGAATGTTTCTCATCATGTGACCTATCACATACTGTCAAGGTTTTGCGATTTGTAGCTGCATCATGGAAAAAGGGGGCTTCATGTTATATTTCATTCCATTTCTTGTGAATGCAACTCCTCCCACATTTCTTGACAGATTTGGATAAAATTTTCACAGAATGTTCCTCATCATGTGACCTTTTGCAAATTGTCATGGTTTTGCGATTTGTAGCTGCATCATGGAAAAAGGGGGCTTCATGTTATATTTCATTCTATTTCTTGTGAACACAACTCCTCCCACATTTCTTGACTGATTTGGATAGAATTTTAACAGTGTTTCTCATCATGCGACCTAGCGCATATTGTCAAGGTTTTGCGATTCATAGCTGGGTCATGGAAAAAGGGGGCTTCATGTTGTTTCATTTTTCACCAATATCTCTTCAATTACTGGACATATCTCAACAGATTTGGATGAAATTTTCACATATCATGTGACCTAGCACATATTGTCAGGGTTTTGGAATTTATTGCTGTGTCATGGAAAAAGGGGGCTTCATGTCAAATTTAAACTACGTCCGTCCGTATGTAAGTCCATTTCTTGTGAACGCAACTCCTCCCACATTTCTTGATGGATTTGGATAAAATTTTCACAGAATGTTTCTCATCATGTGACCTAGCGCATATTGTCAAGGTTTTGCAATTTATAGCTGCGTCATGGAAAAAGGGGTCTTCATGTTATATTTCATTTTTCACCAATATCTCTAATTACTGAACATATCTCAACGGATTTGGATGAAATTTTCACAGATCATGTGACCTAGTGCATATTGTCAGGGTTTTGGAATTTATTGCTGTGTCATGGAAAAAGGGGGCTTCATGTCAAACTTATATTTTCATTGATGTATCTCCAACTAATGGACATAATTTCATGAAAATTCATATTTTTATTGGTTAATCAAAGCCAATGACCAATGAGTCTGTCATGCGTCCATCTGTCCATCCATCAGTATGTGCTTAAAACTTTTAGATCACAAGTAACACAATATATCCATTGAGTTACCCAGGCAGGTGCTAGAAATTCCAACACTTTAGTCTCTATAGCTAGCTGCTTGAAATAGCAGCCATGTGGCGGCGTATATTGTGACGATGGCACTCTTGTTTCAGATGCATTAAACCACCTATTTGCAGAACATAATTTATGTATATCTACATGTACATGTATATAACTATCTAATAAAAACAAAAAAAAAAAACCACACACACCACAGACCTGTACAAATATATGATATACATGTTTTTGTATTTAATAATTAAACTTTTTTTTTTCTGTCTCTAGTGTTCAGATATTTAGCTGAAAAATACATCCAACAGTTGAACTGTGAAGAAGAAGAGGAACAGACAAGTTTTCATCAAATTGGCTCAGGTATAACAGGACAGTTTTGACTCTTTTCTCAGTTTAAAGAAACTCTATACATCACGTTGGTACCTAATTGGTTTTCAAGTCATCAAAAGTAAAAAGACAAGATCTTTTGGTAAAGGGTTAAATTCTTGTCCCCTGGAACCAATTTACACTGCTGCAGGCTCAATTTCAGAGAGAAATTCCATTATTTGATATTCATTCAAATTACAGTCTGTAAATGCTCTCAATTTTGATGAGTCTGAAATTTTGTTGTTTGATAAAGAGTTAGTGGAGCTATTTATTTTTTATCCCATATTTTCCTGTAAAATACAGCTAAATATATCTTTAGATACTTTGCTTTGCAAGTATTTTGTTCAGTTTAAAGATGCAAGTTTTGGCATTTGAATAATGGAATGGTCATTTTCAGTCTATTTTCATACGATGTTATATTGAGAACTTGAATCGTCATGATGTAGGCATGTTATTGATCATGTGATATTCCCACAAGTCTGCGACACTCTGGCACGAAATCTGAAAATACTTTAAAGATAAATCCTTACAGCCAGTGAGTAAACAAACGCTGCTAAAACTTTACAGTGTGTAGAATCTAGTTAGCCATGTAAACGTAGATTAAAAAATCGATATAATATGTATGGGATAAAGAAACGCCAAGGATTTGTCTTTGATTTAAACTGGAAACTGTGGTTGTAATGTCTAGGGATAGCCTCCATAGAATGAAATGCATTTCCTATCCGTCGTAATCTGTGCAATCTTGCAACCGCCAGGAGCAACATTCGGCACGAAGATGCAAGAATGATTATAGTTTCATAAAATAATGATAAAATTGGTTAATGAACTGGATGAAAACGAGTAAAGGTGTATCTTTAAGAGGCAACACAGCCTATTAAGGAAATACCATTGAAAAAATTTTCTTTTATTCCTTCTTTCTCCTTTACTGATGATTTGCCAGCTATCTCCCTAACTTGATTTGATGATAAATCAATTATAAAAGTCTGTATAACCCCCTTTAAGAATAGACTTTACAGAGCATGCAGCCAGAAAATGTATTGGTACTGTCAGTCTTTTTTTCTTCAGATATCATAACCGAAATTGCAACAATTAGGCCTTCTCTATCACTTGCAGCATATCCATTAAATGACATTTAACTATTTATCCATGTTTTAATAAATGGGCTTGAGGAAGGAGACTTTTGAAAAACCTTGAGAAAAGAAGATTCAGATTAGATGCCCCAAAATATTGTCTTGCATCTGGACTCACAGCATTTTGTCACAATTCAAGATATCTGCCTGCAGCATAAACAACACATATTTGCAGTACATCAAAACTGGTGTCCTGTAATGGCATCTTAATACTTTACCAAATGACAAAATTTTAAACTGGTCCGATTTGAAAGCATTTGCAGACAACAAATTCAGTGTTGTACAAATTAGGAAATTTTTCTTTGAAAGGTTAGAAAACATTGTGGGAAAAGGAGAAAATGCTGGTTACCAGCATTTTCTCCTTTTCCCATGATGTTTTCAAAAGGCTTCTTCCTGAGGGTCATTAACACTCGGGATGGTGTGATAAAGGGTTTACTTTTTGTTAACACTTTTTGGACTGAAAAAACCTAACAGAAGTTAATTGTTAAGAAATGGGTAGCAGAACACGGTTTTCAGCTAAACTCATCTAGGTCGACAATAGGCCAACAGAACTTCCTCAAACAAAGGTCTATATAATCAGCCTGAAATTATAAAGAGCACTTAAATGCAACAGCACAATCCTAATTCTTTAGATTTTATCAATAAATCATGTTCAACTTGTGAAATAGTGAAATTAATGATCAATATAGGCAAGTGGCATGGTCGGAAAAAAACTGACAAAATATGCCATTTAAGCCTATATTCCAAAATTCACAAAATGCAAACCCAGGAAGCTAGCCTGAAAATGCCAAGCTAAATTGAAACTCAAAACAACACATAATCTGGGGATGAAATCCAAAATAGCACATTACCATGCCGTTTTTTTTGCAATCTTTCGTGCCCTGACCCTACCCTTATTTTCGCGGCTAAAAAAAGCCGCTAGCTCCATGACCCCTCACTTTCACATTTGGGGTCAAAACTATAGAACAAAGAAGGAAAGGTCATGACCTACTGTTTCACAGACAAACCAAATGCTTCTTTTCCTTAATCTAACACAATTCATGGGTGTAATAACTACTCTTCTTATCAAAATTGCATTGAAAACCTACCTTCAAGGGTTAGTATTGTATGTTTGAAAACTATCTTAAAATGATTCGTATTTTCAGGTTTTATTAACTCTGATACAACCAACAACCATTTGGAATATAAAGACTCTATCAAGACTCAAGGAAATTATGATTCTCCTAAAGTGAAAGCCAAAGTGGAGAAAAACAAATCAAAAAGTTCCAAAAACGGCAAACTGAAAACTTCATATAATGATGAAGGCACGATATACTTACAACCAAGTAAGAGAAGAACTCATGGAAAAAAACATGTGTTATCATCAAGATGTGTATTGTTATAGTTTTGCATACATTGTGTGTAACATTTTAGTTGTGCTGCGTTCCGGCAAAAGGGAGTTCAGTGCATCTCCTGATGCATTTTATCAAGCAAGTCATTGTAACTGTAATTGTAATTGTTATTATGGATACATAAAATCCATTTTGTCTAACAATGGATTGAATCATGAGGTCACAGGTCAGCCTGCGTCGATTACACAGGCTGACCTTGGTCAATACTTTCTGCAGATGCATTAAGCCCCCTTTTCATAGGCTTAATTATGTCAAACGTTATGTAATTTGAAACCATCTCTGTCCTTGCTAAGTTTAGGTCAGGGAAAAACAGTCACAAAGGCAAATCATTTACTGGAAAGGAAAACACCTTTTTTGAATCACATGGTAAACATTGTCGAAAGGAAAGCAATTACTTGTGGTAGGCAGTTGTCCTTTTCCCACAAAGTTTTTCAAAAGCTGCCTATTTCAGGGATGTAAAATCATTTTTATGCAAGATAATGGATTAATTATGATTTAATAGACTGCAGTGCAATAATTTTGCGAAGTCTTTAATTCCAAAGAACTAAATGAAATTCTCCTCGCAAAAGCTTACTATTGTCAAACTTTATTAACCATTTACCGTATAATCCTGAGTTCTAATGACTCTGTTGTAAAAGGCTTCCGAAAACATTGTGGGAAAAGGAGAAAATGCTGGTAACCATCGTATTTTGAGCCATATTCAATTTGTCATCTGCAAGTGTTTTCAGTTCAGACGGGTTTTTTTAAATTTTGTTATCTAGTAGAGGGTTAACTCTTTACCACATAGTCCCGACTTATAACGACCCTGAGAAAGAAGCCTATAGAAAACATTGTGGGAAAAGGAGAAAATTCTGGTAACCAGCATTTTCTCCTTTTCCCACAATATTTTCTACCCTATCAAAGTCAGAATTCATCATATTACCAAGATTTAATTTGTTGTCTGCAGATGCTTTGAATTTGGTCCAGTCCAAAAATTTGTCGTTTGGTAAAGAGTTAATCACATTATGAGATATCTGACAAAGTACATGTAAGAATATTTACATGTGGAATTGTCCATTTACCCTTTAACAGACGACAAAATTTTAGACTAGTCCAAATTGAAAGCATTCGCAGACAACAAAATAATTGTGACTCAAAAATTGAAATTTTTTCTGGGAAGGGTAGAAAACAGTTTGGGAAAAGGAGAAAATGCTGGTCACCAGCATTTTCTCCTTTTCCCGCAATGTTTTCAAAAAGGTTTTTTCTTTTCGGTCATTAAAAGTCGGGATTGTGTGGTAAAGATTTAAAAAAAGGGTCCTACTTTTCTGACTGTAGAGAAGATTGCTGTCACAGATGATGTCACATATACAGATCTTAAAGGTATATAAAACAAATTCATATAGCTATATTTCATTTCAAGGGTACTTTTTGTGATAAAGCAATATAATTTCAAGTTCTGTCTAGTTATTGATGCCAAATAATGTATTCAGTATTGCTGACTTTACCTACTGCATTTACTACTTTTTTTGGCTCGTATGTCTTTTGGTACTTTAACTCTTTACCAAACAACAAAAATTTAGAATTGTCCAAGAAGAACTAATAAATATAAATGAGATGATGGAATTTCTTCTAAAAAGGATAGAAAGTATTGTGGGAAAAGGTGAAAATGCTGGTTACCAGCATTTTCTCCTTGTTCCACAATGTTTTCCAAAGCTTTTTTCCTTTGGGTCATTTAAACATAGGATTGTTTGATAAAAGGTTAACAGGAGTGTTGTGGGCCCTAAGCATACCAGTCACCTACCTGTAAGTTTGTCACATGAACAGGGCACATCACGATCAGACTAGATAAAACATGCAGTCTTATCATTTTACACTGTACAGTATTTTGTGAGATGTTCAGGCCAAAAAAGCCTTGAAAATTCAAAATTCTGTATTTTTTTTCTGACTGAAAAAAACGTCTTATGAGATTTATTTAAGACTGAAGTGTTGTGACAGTTGACACTGGAAGAAGAGTGAGGCATGTTTTTGTTTATGTTCATGTCTCCTTTCTGCATTTACATTTCATCTTCATTTCATGTTTATGGAGAGGGGTAAGTTATTCATCTAAATATTTATCATATTTATTATTTTGTAAATTTGTAATTTCAAAAAAAAAAGAAATTTTTAATATCATTATGTTCATGAAGGTATTATTTTGAAGATCTGCTCCCTTCTAGAAGGTTAAATAAATATTTCTTTCATCAATGGATATATATTTTGATTATAATTATGTTGTATTTTCAGGACCAGTTATTTCTCTTCCATGTAGTTAGTTCTCTACCAGGATAGTGCTTACACTAAAATTAAGCCTTTACTCTGTCCCAGGCAGCAAAATGGTAGTTAGACTTTTCAAAATTCAAAGCATTTACAGACAAGGAAGTGAATGTTATTCAAAACATGAACTTTGCCTTTCAAAGGGTAGAAAGCATTGTTGGAAAAGGAGAAAATACTGGTTTCCAGGATTTTCTCCTTTCCCCACATTGCTCTCAAAAGCCGTCTTTCTCAGGGTTGTTTAAACTCGGGATTGATTGTAAGGTTAGAGTGCTAGCCTCAGGGTCCGGAGGTTTAGGTTTAAACATGTATATTATATATTGACTAAGAAACAATCTTGCAACTTATACTAATCTCTCTCTATTGTGCTTTCTGGAAACTAGACCAGTACTTGCTCCGAATTCGAATGTGTGGGCAAATGATTGATCCCAAAGTATTGCTTCCAGGTATCAAACTCGGGACCTTATGGTTATGAGGCCAACACTCTACCTCACAAACATGGACACCACACAAGGTCTGAAGGTTGTGGGTCAAAGTCCCAACCAGGTCTTACAAGCATTGGCTGCAACAAATATCTCTAGACCTCCAAACTACAGTCACATCGCCTATGTAGAGCAGTGAATGCAGGTCCTTTGTTGGTTTCAACATTTCAGTTATATCATGGCAACCAGTGCACCTATCCACACTTTCCTGGAATTTATTTCAACAACACTATGCATGATATTCTTTTTAAGCCAATGACTTCAATAAACATTGTCGAAACAATGTTCAGTGGCAAGAGAGAAATGAATCCTGTCACAATGACCACTGTCAATCTTCTGAAAGAATTTGGCTGACCTTGGGAATAAAACTGGAGACCCTTTTGGTTTCAAGCCCTGCAGAGACTTGGTGCAAAGAATGCAGACCACTGCTTAGAGTGCATCCAGCAATGAGCCTAAAGCATTGATTCACTCCTTCTACATCCAGATGCAGTCCAATGATGTATAACTAAATCTGTGGACTACAACTACCTGAAGGTCTTTACCAAACGACTAAATTTTAGACTTTCCAAATCAAAAGCACTTGCAGACAAGCTAATTGTGGCTTAAATGTTGGAATTTGTCTGATAGGGTGGATAGCATTGTGGTAAAAGGAGAAAATGCAGGTTACCAGCATTTTTTCCTTAACCCACAATAGTTTCAAAAGTCTTCTCTATCAGGGTTGCTAAAACACAGGATTGTGTGGTAAAGGGTTGACACAAACACTTTGAACCAGCTGAACTGACCTGAACACCACAAAGCTGTGCATACACACAAGACTGAATTGTGGCCTTGCCACAAAACCATGGTAGTACATGTAGTAGCCTGGCTGTTTCAGCTAATGATATTTATATCTGCATTTATCTGAAAAATCTTGTTTGGAAAACTACTTAGTTTAAAATTTCCATTTCTGGGGTCCCTGCATGGCTAAGTTTCTAAGTGTTGGACTGGTAATTTCAAGGCCTCAGGTTCAAGCCTCACTGGAAGCTCAGAGTTTTTCAAAGGAGATCCTTGGGCAAGACACTTCATAACCCTACCTTATACTGGTGAAACCTAGGTCATACATGAATATGTGAGCTGAAGCTGTGATATGACTGAAATAATGTTGAAAGCGCCATGAAACGCCATTCAATCAATCAACATCCATTTCTCTAACAAGTTCTATCCTTAGCTCTCAGGGAGCTTCATGTTGCCTCCTGTCTTTTATATAACTTTTCTTCCTTATTTGCTACTTATTTCAAAGTAAAATAGTGGAACAAATAGAGGAAATTTTGGCCTGACTGGGAGTCAAACTGTACCCCTCGGTCACTGTCTAACCTGTTATCAGTTTAAATTTATTAACCCTTTCCCAAACAAAAAGTTATAGACGCTTCCAAATTGAGAGCAGTTGTATGCTAAAAATCTGAAAGGGGTATGAATGACCTGAAGTTCTTGACAGGGTAGAAAAGGTTCTTTGTTAAAGAGTTCAAACTTTATTCTCTTTTCAAAGAACATCTTTTTCAGCTGCCAGGAATTCTTGAAAATGTAAAACAGCCTTTAATTCATTACCAGATGACAAAATTGTACTCTTGTCCAAATTGACCCATGAGACCTGAAAGATTGGAATTGTCCTCTCAATAGAAAACATTGTGGAAAATGGAGAAACTGCTGGTTACAAACATTTTCCTCTTTTCCCACAATTTTTTCTAATACCTTTTTTCAGGGTCGTTAAAAAATGGTATTGTGCAGTAAAGGGTTAAAATGCTAAGAGTAGTTTTAGATGATTTTATTGAGCGTAGGGATCAAGTTGCCTCAGAAAAAACCTACAGCTGATCACTGAAAATATCCCAGTAAGGTGAGTAACTTGCCAAACAACAAAGTCCAGATTCATCCAAATTTAAAGCTGCCGCAGACGACAATTTTGAAATTGATACAAATAAGCTGAATTTGTTTGACGGGGAAGAAAACATTGTAGGAAAAGGAGAAAATGCTGGGTACCAGCATTTTCTCCTTTTCCCACAATATTTTCTAAAGTCTTCTCTAAAAGGGTCGTTAAGACTCGGGGATTGTGTGGTAAAGGGTTAACTAACATGAGTTAAGGTTCTACCAAATAATCCCCTGTTTAAACTACCCAACTCTTTATTAGAAGACAAAATTTTGGACGTGACCAAATTAAAAGCATTTGCAGACAACAAATTAAATGTCGCTCAACTTATGATTTTGTCTTTGATAAGGTATAGAACATAGTGGGAGAAAGAGAAGATCCTAGGTACCAGCATTTTTTTCCTTTTCCAAAAATGTTTTCAAAAGCCATTTTCAACAGGGTTGTTCATGTTGATAACCAGCATTTTATCATTTTTCTCACAAAATTTTCTACCTTTTCGAAGAATAAAGACCATTCTTTTAGCCACATTTTTAAAATTTGTCATCTGCACAGGCTCTCAGAATGGACAAGTCTAAAATTTTGTCATCTGTTGCATTGTGGGAAAGAGAAAATGCTGGCAACCAGCATTTTCTTATTTTCCCACAATGTTTTCTACCTTTCTAAAAGATAACTGAATAATTGAGTCACATTTATTTTGTCATATGAAGACGCTTTCAATTTATACCTGTCTAACATTTTGTCGTTTGGTAAAGACTTAAAAAGCTCTTTATATCTCTTTAATGAGCATCGCAATAAAGTAAAGTAAGGTGAAAAGGGTTCAAGCTAATGAGCTATTGTAGTAAAAAGACTGTTTTCGTATAGATCTACATGCAGACGCTAATTCATTTGTCCTCTTTATCATATATCGCTTTCTTTCCTGCTCTGAATGAATTTCTACCGAGGTCGCAAATAGTGAACAATTAATGGTCTAAGGGAGAAAACTCCTACAATCATTAGTCTTTATTACTACTACAGTTGCTTCCCTTTTAGTTGTGGACCGGATAAAACCGAGCACGAATGGAGGTGTTAAAAGTTTATTAAAGTATGTACAGACGATCGATAAAAAAAAAAATAGCATCTGTTTTCAAATCGAAACGTAGGGAGTTCCTATCAAATGATTATGATTGGATCAAAAAGGTGTACACTAATGGGGATTATGAAAGTAAAAAAAGGTAAAGACATTAATAAATCATATTTTGTAACCAGACGGTAGTCTCCCTTCTATTTCATCACATTTGTAAACACTCGTCAACCGCCAAATATTTCAAGTGGGAATTAACAGTTGGGTCGGCAAGGTAAGGTTCACCAGAATAACAGAATTAAGTTTTTTGTAATAGAAATGTGTAGATTCAATCAATGTAAATGCACCACTAGGAATAATTTAAGCGATCATATAGATCGTAATGTCAGGCGACTGGCAGTTTCAAAGTTTTAACACTTTGGAATTTATGCATGCCATGAAAATTTAGTCATCGACAAATATTGTCAGATGTACTGAGCTATTGTATCATCAAAAACTCAACTTTTACGGGAAAAAATAGGCCTCGTGTGTCGAAAATTTTCACTTTTCACTAATTCTTTCTCAACGATTGCACCCAAAATTTGCTTTCAAGGGTGTGAAACCAGGAATTATTTTAATCATTAATATCCCAAAGAAAAGCAATATTGTATTAATTAAATCTACATCTGAAGGCGGAAAACCTTCCGAAATTCTTGTCTTGATTTACATTTTAGAATCTTACTAAAGTAAGTTAAACATAACTTCAGATAAATTTAGGATGGCTTTTTTTCCCCGCCGAAATCCATATTTGATTTATTTAGAATGTTATCAAAGGGAAGAGGCGGAAGTCGGTTCATAATAAGGGAGGTTACTCTTCATAAATTTTAATTTAAGGCTGTACGAGTTTTCTCCCTTAGACCATTAACTATTGAACGAATTAAATAGACCACTTGATTGAAATCAAATATCTTAATGCTATGCTTAATCAAAATTTACCATTTTATAAAAAGCAAAATGTATTAGAATAATGTAATTAAGTTTAGAAATGTGACCATTATTCAATGATGTTTGTGCTTGCAACAGTTTTGTGATTGTAGAGGAGTTTTGTGTACACCATAGCTTGCAAAAAAGAGCATTCTCTCAAAATAGTGAAACTACTGGAAACTTTCTCTAAATTTAAATGGAACTTATTGATTCCTTAGTATTAGAATCTTACAAAACTTTAGACTTTATTCATCACTGTATAAATTAAGGCAACCCATCAGTAAATAAGAATATCAATTGTAAAAAAAAAAATAATAATTTCAGTGGTATTTCCTTTGTAGTCTCTGTACAGTAGAATAGTAAAATGCTCGAATTTTGCAAAGGTAAATATGGGATTATAACAGGATAAAAGGACACAATGAGAAAAGTATATTTTGTTGTACATGTATATATCAGCGTTTTACAAAATTTCAACTAGCTGCGAAAAAAAACCACCCAAACAGGTTCCTTTTAACCCTTTATCACATGATTCCAAGTTTTCACAACCTTGACAAAAAAGCCTTTTGAAAACATTGAGGGAAAAGGAGAATATGCACCAACAATGCTTTTTATCTCTCTAAAACAAATTTCAAGTTTTTTAACCACATGTTTAAGTTTTTGTCTCCAAAAAGCTATAAATTTGGACAAGTCTAATTAAACTTTTGTCCTTTAGTACAGGGTTAATAACACATGTTTTCCCTGGATGTTCTCATACTGGGCTCATATGACACCCTTCACATGAATTAAAGAAGACAAACATCAACAAAACTTTGGGAGTCCAACTTCAAAGATACTAGGGGGTCAGGGCAAACCCTGATGTAAATGATCGGAATCCAAGATATTAACTCTGGATATTTCTTAGTGATTTTTACCATCATTTTTTAAAGCTCATCTCATCCAAACATTTAACCTACATATTAAGTTACAGTCCAACCTGTTTTAGCACTTTACCAACCCAAATGATGAAGGCTTCTGAAAACACTAGCTTTTTCAGATTTGTTTTTCTCCTTTTTGTACAATGTTTTCTGTCCTTCCAACAACAAATTTAAATTTTTGAGTCACAGTTATCATGTAGTCTGCAAATGCTTTCAACTTGGACAAGTTTAGAAATTTGTTGTTTGGTAAATGTTTAACCCTTTAACACTCAATGACAAGTTTTAATGACCTCAAAGAAAAAAACCTATAGAAAACTTTTACCTGCACTTTCTCCCTTTCCTACAATGTTTTCTACCTTACCTTGAACACATTTCAATTTTTGAGTCATGTTTATTTTGTTCCTTGCGAATGCTTTGAGGTTGGTAAAGTCTAAAACTTTGTTGAGGTTGGTAAAGTCTAAAACTTTGTTGTTCAGTAAAGAGTTTTGCAAGAGATACCATAAATGTACAAACTTAAGCCTATATTCAGTGCCAGATGAACCAAGTGGATATTTCCAGTTTTGAAATAAGAGCCAATTAATTGCAATTCAGAGGTTGTTTTGTCCAGGACATCTTTCAGCAAACCAGACAGTGTAGATCAAAAGTCCGACTGAATGTTTTATACAGTCTGATCTTGATCTACACATCTTTCAGCAAACCAGACAGTGTAGATCAAAAGTCTGACTGAATGTTTTATACAGTCTGATCTTGATCTACACTGACTGAAAGGCAACTAAAGTTGTCAAAGGAGCTTTAACCCATTACCAGAGACAATACTTTGGAATTGCCCTTAAAAACTTTTGCAGATGACAAAATAATTGTGTCTCAAAGGTACAAATTCACATTTGGAAGTGTAGAAAACATAGTGGAGTATAAAAGAAAGTGCTGGTTTCCAGCATTTTCTCTTTTTCTCACAATGTTTTAAAAAGGTCATTTGATCAGGGTTGTCAAAACTTGTGACTGTGTGGTAAAATGTTAAGGGTGGAGACAGTTACTAGGTTAGTGTAAGTACTGGTACCAGTTATTGTCCCCACTTGGTGTGCAAAATACAGGTTGTATGATTAGTAGAGGTGGCCAATAAAACAGGTTTTACTGTATTTTTTTTTTCTCCTGATATTCATATTTTACAGAATTACAAGGATCTATGAGTAGGCAGAAAACTCTCAATCACATACTAATAATGTTCTTTTTGCATTTATACAGATTATGAAAGACCCTTTCCCTGTTTTCATTATTTATCATTTACTGTCAATTGATTATCTTTACCTTAATTTTTCTAAGCTCAAACAATTACCCTATGTGGCATCCTTAAAGGCAGGAACAACATGATTAATTCTTATGACATGTTTTGCTTTGAAATCATCCTATGTTCTTTGGAATTTCAGGCTCTGTGCTGAAATCACAGGAAACTTTTTAAGAGTTACATTTGTTATTTCTATAGTTGTTAATCATTACACAAATCTCTTCTTTCCATTGACACCGTTTTGATAGAGTAATTTTCCTTTACTAGCAGATTCTACCTTTTCTGTACTACAGAAAGACAGGAATATGCTAAGTGTACCCTGCAAAAGACAAAAGTTAAGACCTCTCCAAATTAATTCAAAGCATTTGAAGATGACAAACTAAATATGACTCAAATGGCAAAATTTGCAATTGAAAGGGTATAAAACATAGTGGGAAAAGGAGAAAATGCTGGTGAACTGCATTTTTTCCATAAACCACAATGATTTTTAAGAGCTCTCTCCTTCAGAGATGTTAAAAATTGGGATTGTGAGTGGTATAGGGTTAAGGGGTAAGCTTTTATAAACGGGAAATGGCAATGAAAATCAATGCCTTTCCTTAAATTGTTCTACTACCATAAATTTATGAGAGCTAGCTCGTTCATATTCTATAGATGCACAAATACCACATGTCGCAGTTCTACAGCAAAAGCTCAAAAAGCATGTGAAGCAGAGGACATGCATAATGTGAATTGGTACCAACATACAATTATATGTTTAAGGATACATGTGTGCTTTTTTTAGCTCATAAAATATTACTTGGTATATTCAAAAAATCCCTGTTGTATATCATACCTTTAGGATGTTTTGTAGGTCTTTTTCAGGGTTAACCCTTTACCACACGGCAAAATTTAAGACCTATCCAAATTGAAAGCATTTGCAGATGACAATTTCATAGTGGCTCAAATGATGCAACTTTTCTTTGATAGGGTAGAAAACTTTGTGGGAAAAGGAGAAAATGCTGGTTACCAGCATTTTCTCCTTTTCCCACAATGTTTTCAAAAGGCCTCTTTTTTAGGGGCGTCAAAAGGCATCATTGTGTGGTAAAGGGTTAATAGCAACATCTATAGTTACCAGTCCCTGTTATGATAAATCCAGAATGCTGGTGCTTCTGATAGTCTTGCATAAAATACAACATATTTGCACTTTTTAGTAATTCTATGCTATTTTTTTGGAATATTGGTATTTTCTGTCCTTTGATATTTTTATGCTTTTCAGTATGTCTAATGACCTTTACTACATTGAATATATTTATGAAACCTTTACCACATGATAAAACTATAGGTTCAAAATCAAAAGCAATTGTAGGCAACACTTTAATTTTTACACAAATGACGGTGTTTAAAGGGTAGAAAAAATGATAGGAAAAGACGAAAGTAATGGTAAGAAGCATTTTCTCCTATTCCCACAACATTTTCAAAAAACTTCTTCCTCAAGGTTGTTAAAACTAGGCACTGTGTGGTTAACTGTAATTAACCCTTTACCACACAGACAGATTTTAATGATCCTGACTAGGAAGACTTTTGAAAACATTACGGAAAAAAGGAGAAAAACCTGGTGACTAGCATTTTCACGTTTTCCCCAAAAAGTTTTCCACCTTTTCAATGACACTTTCCAATGTGGATCGACATTAAATTTGACTTCTGCAAATGCTTTGGATTTGGAAAAGTTCTTTGTTCTTTTCTTTATTAGAAGTATTTTTTTCTTATCTTTCCACTGTTGACAGAATTTTTATTAACTCTGTTAACCATTGAGAAACCCGGAAGAAAAAAAAAAGTTACTGAATACATTGTAGGAAAATGAGAAAAGTCTAACAACCAGTATTTTCTCCTTTTCAAACAATGTTTTTGAAACCTTTGGAAGATAAGCTCATTATGTTCACTAAAATTTTATTTTTCTAAAAATGAGTTCAATTTCGACAGTCAAAAATTTTATCGTAAAGTTTGATTCAATGATAATACGCGGAAAGTAATGGTCTAAGGGAGAAAACTCGTACAAACATTGGTCTACTTTTATACAAAAGTCACGTCCCTTCTCAGATGTGAACAGCATAAAACCATACACGAATAAAAATGTGATATACACATTTATAGCTGGTGAAGACGATCGGTATTATTGTGCGTAAGTGTGCTTTTTTTTTTAGAAGATGTAATGAATTATAGAACATATCTTTGACAAGATTATAAATGTTTGTTAACAATTCTAAAGATATCATGACATCATACAGAAGAAAGAGAAGTAAAGATAAACAAGATTTTGAGCTTGGGACAAACGGTTGTCTCCCTTGTATTTCAATTTGTGCTTGTAAACATAAGTACTGTACCGCCAAAACTTAAAGTGGGAAATAAACGTCAGGGTTATCAAGGTATGATTTTATGTAGATTTAAATTTAAATTCGGATCAGAAATCAACATTAAATTTAACCAATGAGTCAATAGAAAACTCAATTAACTAGTGCAATAGATCTAGTTAAACGCGCACTTAAGAGTTGGAGCTCGATAGCTATCGTAGGCCTTCGTCACGAAACTTCTAATGGTTTCTCAAGGTTATTTACAAACCCGGAAAATAAACATAGTTGTCCTGTCAATAAAAATGAATGGAAAACTTTTGTCAAGTAGAAATGCTGTCCTAAATAAAGCCTCGTGTTCTACACATTTACGCGTGTCATCAAGTCTTCTCTCTCTCAGCCACCATGTGTCCGATATTTGCCAGGAATTGATTTTAAACGGGATTAATTTCAGTACACAACCTGAATGGCCGCACGGTTTGTATCTACACCTAAATTATTTCCACAACTCTTTTAAAAATTTACGATCGACGATCTTTCCAACAGTTTAGTATAGATCCCATTATAGAACCTTTTACCCCAGTCCCACTTAAATTCGTCAAGCGTTTGATCGAGGGACGAAATCGAAATAAGGGAGGTTACTCTTCATGAATTTTAATTTAAGGCTGTACGAGTCTTTTCCCTTAGACCATAAAAAATAATAAAATAATCCAATCGTTACCAAATCAAAATACTTACGGCCTTCTCCTTCTAATTGCTTTCTTGTGTGATGAAATATGAAATTTAATATAATTTTCAAGTTAAGAAATGTGACTATAATTCCCTAAATTTTTGTACTTATTTTGTTTTTGGATAGTTCGCTGATTCGAGTTTAATGTTGTGTGAATAAAATGAATGAAAGCTTTAATATATAGTCTTTACCACAGAAAAATAGTGTAGATTTGTCCAACTTGAAAGCATTTGCAGATGACAATGTAAATGTGGCTAAAATGAGGTAATTGTCTTTGATAGGATAGAAAACATTGGCATAAAAGAAGAAAACGCTAGTTACCAGCATTTCTGCTTTTCCCACAATATTTTTTAAACAGGCTTCTTTCTCAGGGTCATTAAAACTCAGGATTGTGTGATAGAGAGTTTTTAAAGGG
Source organism: Hippopus hippopus (assembly GCA_946811185.2). Classification (NCBI taxonomy): domain Eukaryota; kingdom Metazoa; phylum Mollusca; class Bivalvia; order Cardiida; family Cardiidae; genus Hippopus; species Hippopus hippopus. The sequence continues at coordinate 46,371,735 of OX328099.1, read as the reverse complement.
GGCTATTCAGATTTTTATAATCTCACCATGCAAATGTCAAAAATACTTCATAACTGATTTAAGTAAGATGATAGCAGACAAACCATCAATAAAGAAGAAAGACAGATATAATAAAGAATAATTTATGGTGATATTTCCAAGAAATTCTCAGATTTTGTGCCAGAATTTCAAAAGGAATTTGTGGGAATGTCAGATGTTTGACTGCACACATCGCTTATGTAGGATTGTATTTAAATATTAAAGTATATTGATGTCATAAAAATATGCAACAGTTCTGACAAATAGCCTCTTCAGGCAGGGATTGAACCCTTGACCTCCAGGTCCCAAGGAAAACGCTCTACCATGTCGCTACAAAAGCTAGCTCTATAACAAGGCAGTGTAAGTGTCCCCTTATACAAACACAAGCTATACATTTATACCTATCTGTGGGATAGACTAGTATACTACAAACTCCCCCGCCATATGAGGATTCATCCATGAATCCTTCAATTAATACTGTTACTCTATTCTCAAATAAGTGGGTTTTTTACATTGGGCGTCAATGTAACAGTTCTGATAAATAACCTCCCATGGCAGGGTTTAAACCATGGACTTCTCGGTCTCAAGGTGAACCCTCTACCACGTTGCTACAAAAGCTAGCTCTATAGCAAGGCAGTATAAGTGTCCCCTTATACAAACACAAGCTATACATTTATATGTATCTGTGGGATAGACTAGTATACTGTACTACAAATAGATGGTGTGACTGATTGCAAAGAGACCATGGTATTTGAATGCCTAATTTTGCACCCTATTATTGCATGTAACAGTCTAGTTTCCTAACGCTTCCAGAGAACAGTATATTCTTTAGTATTAGCTCTTTCCTTACTGTTGACGATACAACAAGCTTTTGTGGACAGTGTAGATCAAGATCAGACTGCACAGAACTCTTTTATTCTCGATCATAACTGAACTGTGTCTTCATCTTGCAGCTAAATGTATTTACAGCCATTAAAAAAGTAAAGATCATTTTTCTGGTATTGAAAGAGTTAAAGAAACCAAGGAGTTACTGGTTTGCATCCCAACATTGGCTGTTTTCTATCAGAGAATTGATGGTTGCCCCTGCGACAGATTCCATTTCTCTCACTGCTGTGTTTATATTATGTATGCTTTTTTCTATGTTTTTAACCCTATCATCAGTCAGAATCATGTTTGCTATGGTCACCATTTGTCAGATAGCAGCTTTGCAGATCATTAACAGGTAATCTTTTGGAAATAAGCTTTTTTGTCACTGGTTTGCGCCAGTTTGTTTGTCCAAACTTAATTGAACACAGTATAAACAGATGAAATGAGGGACTGCTCACCCATTACCCATGGCGAGTGAGAGGTACCTATGATGTTTCTAGTATCCATGATATTTTGTCAAAAACCAAGTTTGTTGAAAACAATCCCTAGCCCTGACCCTTACTCAAACCCCAACCCAGACAAACTGTGGCTCAAATATTCCTCCCAGACAGAGCTTTACATGAAATAAATCTAGGCATTTAGCAATTAGTATTTTAAAACATAAATGGTTCTCAACGAAACACCTTTTCGACAAAATTTCATGCAATGTATGTAAACAAATTTTTTTTAACCTTTTTCCAAATAATCCCGACTTTAAATGACCCCAAGGAAAAACCGTTTGAAAACATTGTGGAAAAAGGTGAAAATACTGTTAAAAATTTGCATCTTTTCCCAAAATATTTTCTACTCACAAGGAGATTAAATTTCATACTTCGAGTAACACCTAAATTGTTTTCTTCAAATTATTTTATCTGGACAAGGTTGACATTTTGTCCCTGGTAAAGAGTTGAAAAAAAAAAACTAAAATTAGAATTATTTAATCACTCTTATTAGAAAGATGTTACACAATAATCAACCATACACTATATCTTACATTCAATTTGGTCGCTTGAACAAGCGGATGAACAAGCAAAGGGATGTACTGGGTTTGGGACGAACAAGCGGTCTTATAGAAACAACAACAACCATACCAGGACGACAATAACAACAGATATGGCCGCTTCGGTGCGGTTCGATTTCAACGCTGCCAGAAAGAAATTTGGGGTAAAAAGTAACACTTTACGATTTTATAACGTTATGCCGTGCCATTTAAAAATTGAGAACGAAGCAAGTCTGATTTATATTCTGTTTTGCCATAAAATTTATTTTATGACACAAGAACGCAAGCGAGCTAATTTTTCGGATGGGGCTAGTATTCGGATACACGTGAACCATTATGGTATGCGATAAAATTCAAGCTCAGGATATTTTCATTTTACCGGTATCTCGACATTAGAAATGAGGCACTTGGAGTAGATCGACAAAATTTTAGACTCTATACTGGGAGCAAGAAAGGTTACATGATTAATGTATTTTTCTTGAAAGACTTAAGACATTTCGGGAGTAGGAAAAAATTCTGGGCATCGTCTCCTTTTCCCACAATGATTTCAACAGCTTCATTCCTCAGGATTGTTTGGTTAAGTGCTAAAGTACCTGTCATAACTTTAGTAGCATTACTGCCACTGTAGATCTAGATCAAGATATTTTTTATTTACAGTGTCTGCTATGCTGAAACATTCTTCACAAGAGCAACCTTGAAATTAAAACTATTTGGTTTTTCTAGACTAAAAACGATTGTTAGGTTTATTTGTTGCTATATAAGTTAATAATTTTTGTGATGTGCTCTGCAGGAAGTTATCCATGCTGTTGTTGAAGAAAATTCTCTGGAACCCTGCAAGAATTTTGTGCAGCAGTTTCAAGCAAGGTACAGTTATATTGTTTTATACTTATAGGTTACATGGATTTTTTTTTTATGATACAGTGGTTAAAAATAGTGCTAGCCTGACAGGGAAATACCGTAATTTGCTTGAGTTTTGGGACAGTAAAAAATAATTAATTTTTTTCGTGTCCCAATACTTTGGTCTACAAAAAATAATTATTTTGTCAGCTGTCCCAAAACTTATGGTCAAACAAGACAATCTGTCATACTGAAAGTCACTGGCCGCTAACCCGTCGAATATTGCCAACGTTAAAATCTTGCTACGTCATTGATGTTGACAAACCTCCAATCATTTGCAGGTTGGTCTATTTTTAGACAGATTGGAATTCCACCGATCAAATTGAGCACTAAGAGTTTAAAACTTTGCTTTTTCTCATTGTTTTCGTTGATGATTAACTTGTCACTCATTATTGTCTGCATCCTGGGATCGCGATGAGGATGTTATTTTGCGTTTGTAGATAAATTCACAACACATTTTACCTGCTTACGTGTACGTGAGGTGAACGACTTTAATTCCACTCTGACAAGTACCTGCTCAGACCGTTCTCAAATTTGATTGGTTCGTCGATCTTCGATGGATAAACCTTGGGTAATCAAGAATACTGTAGGCCCACCTTGATTTCTATTTATAAACAACGAACTCGATTGACCGTGAAATACATGCGTGTCAACTCTGTCAACATCGGACGTACATATACACTTTATACACATTATGTATCTTGGATACAAGTTTATCACACCCTTTTTACACCTATGTCGGATTTCTTTTTGAATTGGGGTTTAAATTAGACTGTCAGGTGATCGGGTTTTTTGTCTTGAATCAGGAAACTCCCACTGAAATCGGGAGAGTTGGGAAGCATGCTTACGACGTTACGTGTGTAGAAATAAAACTGCGCAAAATAAATATTTGCAAACAAACGGTATCAAATGGATTGAAAGATTTTTTTTTTTTTAAACAGATATTCACTGTCCCAATTCTTTGGAACAAAAAAATACCGATCTCGCTTTGCAATTTTTAGTATGTCCCAAATCTTTGGATCATAAAAAATAATTATTTTTGTGATTTTTGATGGTGTCCCAATTCTTTGGGTGTCCCAAAACATACGCAAAATACGGTACTTGTAGATTTTCTCCCAGGCGTGTAAAAATTCATAATTTACTAACCTGATGGGCTTGCAAAATGCAGATCATTGAAAAATGATTCTACTTTCATTTTCACTTTGTGAACAAACCTTTTGAGTAGTAGGGGTAAACTTGATTTGCAATCCGATATACGCTGAGTCCAGCTGGTTAACTGAGAGCATATTCTTTTAGTTTCACCGGTTAGCCAAAAAAGTAGGTGACTGCACAATGGTGAGGGTGTATCAATTGCAAATATATTTTTGCCGGTCCAACGAATCACCAAAATACTACCGAAACACCAAAATACTCCTATTTTTATCCTATTTTTATGGGTTTAGAGAACTGATATAAGTATACAGGATTTTTTTTTTTTTTTTTTTACAGAAAACAGAAAACACACTTTATCAAAGTATTAATCATTCTTGAGAAGATTTATTTTGTTAATATACGCTGATCAAAGATTCACTTTTAGAACATTCACCGAAACACTTGCGTGTCTGGCCTGTACCTGTGCGCCAATCTAGACTAAAGTATTATCAATGTGACATTGTCATTTGTATTAATTATTTCTTTGATTGATAAACACGCACAAAAGAAAACACTAATCCACTTCATTTGCGAAACATGTAGACCCAAATTAGACATTGCATGAGTAGGTCTCTGTACCGTCAAAACACCCAAGTATCTCGGCACATTCTGTTCTCTTCTGTTCTGTTAAAGTGAAGCGATAATAATTGAAGGGCTAACATTATTCAACTTGTTTGACGTGGAAGTTTGCCATTGTTATGTTTAAAGTGATACGATTAGGCGGAATTATAATTGTTTTATCAATTTGCGTCTGGTTAGCCTAACATGTTAACCACGGATTCAAAATGGCTGCCGGCTTCGATTTTGGTGATGCTTTAATCTCATAGTCTCAATATAAAAAAGGAAAACTATTTTTCGGGCATACTTGTGGATGAAGATCAGACACACCAACCTTGTACAAAAGGTACTGTATTGAGATTGGGGAGGTAGGGTTCCTGAATCAACCAATTTTACTATGTGGAGCTGGTATTTCGGTAGACATTTACAGAACAGTACTTACGGCTGTTCTGATGCACATTCCTCAGGATGGGCAGAAACAGTATGTTGTTATTTTGACACTAGGTTTTAAATCAGCCCTCCTTCATCAATATGATAACAATTTGTGTCAAAAACCACAATTTCAGTTATCTGAGTTAAATATTTAAAAAAAATTAGGGGTATTTCGGTGTTAAGTGGTATTTTGGTGATTCATCGGACCCTATTTTTGCAATTTCAAGAAATTGTTTATTATGAACTTTAACAGTGGTAAATGCCACAAGTTGGTGATCGGCTCAAGCCGCTGTATGCCATCAGTAACAAATGGAATACACTCATTGAGGTACCTCCTGGTTCAAAATCAGGTAAATAGCCCCCCTTAGGATTCTGGATGAGTGGCTCCCAGAGGGAGAACATGAAGACACTAATCAAGATTGAAGATTTCTGGCTTCATAGACACTGAACAGGCCATGGCTTAGACATCATACTTTGAAACTGGTGTTTGGAATACATGGGTACCGTTCACTAAACTGCATACACACAAAATTTGCGTATGCAGTTTTTCTAAGCAAGCATTAAGTTTGAAAACAAGTTTCACTGAACTGCATAACTTTACAAATTGAGTAAATATTGCCATAACTTTACACCAGTTCATCAGAGAGCCAGATAAACTGCGTATTTGCTTATTTTATGCAAGTTGGAATAGGAAATACGCAACGAAACTTATTTTGTAGCGTATCAAATACGCAGATGCTGTCTAGGATACGCAATTGGTCTGATTTTCAACACATATTTTTTGTCTACAACCGAATTAGGGATCTTGATCAGCTTTATTGTCACTAAAACGCTTACATATCAGTTTCTGAATGAATTGCAACCTTCTATGTCACTTGGTTATACATGTACTTGTTTCGGAGTTCGGCGCGGTATGGAATCGTGTCGCCCCAAAACCGTTTTATGAACAAGGAACACTTTGTATTTTGAAGTTGTTTACTTCTTATGGTTATATCTAGAGATTCCACAGTTACATGCAATTAAAATTTATCAATGTAGTTAGCGCGGCGTATCTCAGAAGCCTGTACTAAACTGTAGTGTATCAGCAGAAATCGCGGATTCATGGAACCGAACAGTGCCAAGTGTCACCGAAAATATTTGTCAAAACTGATAAAGCATGATGAATTTTTTGCCTTAGTTTTAAATTATATAGCACAACACCAATTTTTCTTTTTTTTTTAACAATGTACATAAATGATAATTTATCTTACAATAAAAATGGTATAAACAGTAAGAAATTATTTACTTTCCTTCTACTACCTATTGAATAATCATTTCCACATAATTCAATAATATTGACCAATTATCAGTATAAAGAATCACTAAGAAAACATATCTGTAACATACTATCAATTTTCGGGAGTGTGAGTCGGCGATTTCCGTCACAAGCGTAAGTTTTTCTAATGTTCGGCTTATCGTGCTCACAGAGAGTCAAGTAGGCCTGCAAAAGAGTCCAAGGCACAGGCGATATGTTCTGCCTTTGTGAACGATAATGTTAATGGTGCAATGTAATCATCGGGGCAGAAATATCTGAAAGGAAACGATTGAAAAATGGCAAGGAATGTACTCCTGGCTTCTTCTATCGCACAATGAAAATACGTCTGAGATGTGATTTATGTTAAAGGTACAGTATCAAAACTGACTGGGCTTCGGATGGTACCCAAAATATTTAGAAATCCTCGATTGAAAGGCATAGCCTCTCTGTAGAAAATTCGACAGTTTGTAAGTTGTCTCTGCAGCATAAATGTACTGACAGTATTCTCGAAGATTTTGATGGCTCAGCAGGGCCAACAGATACAGACAATTGTCTTCTAAAGACTGTATAAACATTGATGAAGAATGATATCCTTCATGAAAAGGTTTACAGTGTCCTGCTCATAACTGATAAAAAGAATAAAATAATACTGTTATTTTTCAATCAATCTTACTAGCTAAACACTATAATATAAAATAAAAATGATGTGATTGAAACATACTCCAGTTCCCAACTGGAGTAAAACTTGGTTTTTACTCTACCATTAGAATTTTGTTGCTTAAAAATTTGCTTCTTAAGCAAAGTGGTTTCAGTTTACCCCTTTCATAAGCAAAATGATACTTAAATACTCCTTGGCTCAAAAAATTATCTGGGGCACTTGTTCATATGTTTGGGTAAAGCAGGGATCGTAGGTTTGTATATTCAGTCCCAAAACAATTGCGTAAATCTATTTGATTTGGGCCAGTGAATTTTTATTCAGGCCAGAAAAAATTGCTAAGTTTCTAGCCCAACTTGCTTGTAAATTTCAGTTCTATGTTTTTTTTATGACTGATGGTAAACTGATTTTAATGTAGTGATTTCAAATTTTTTCCCCACAATATTTTTGGATTTTGTTGTGCATTATTTATATATGAGGCATTTTTATATCATAAAAATAGGCTAACATATTCATTTTAAATATGTGATGAACAAAAATTTTTTTTCTTTTTTCAAACTTTTCACTTTATCTATTTGAGACTGCATCTTCTGTATTTGTGATTCAGTGAGTAAAAGTTAAAATGAGTATAGATAAGTATTACTGTCTGATTTGTTTATTTAGCCAAGAGGAAGGCTAGCTGGCTATATGATACAACAGGATTTAATTGCAAATAATTTAAAGTTTGATGATGTAAATTGAATTGCAGCTATAGTTTCTGTATTCCAGTATTTGTATAACTTTTATATCACCCTATGGTTTCAGATAATACTTGCAAAATATTTTGCAACAACAGTATTACACTAAGTAAAGCTTAATACATGTAGCATTACATATATGTCAAAACATCATGGCAAAAGTGAGAAATAAGCAGTTTCTCCTTTTGCCATAATTTTTTGAAAAGCTATATGCTGCAGCATGTAAAAATTCATCTGTTGGTGGTAATTAGTCTTTTTTTTGTTCCTAACAGTGAAAGTGAGAAAAGAGTAACAATTGATCAAGCTTTCAGAGATATTCTCAGAGACCATTATGTAAGTAAGAAGATTATTTCACACCTATATAGCAAACACTGAAATTGGTTTAATACTACCAAATGACTGAAAAATGTCTTTATTCATATTGGACTCCACAGGGTTCAGAGATGGATTTTTTAAAACGAGGCTTTACTCCTGAATATGGATCTTACAGAACAAAGCTTGGGTCTTGAATACCGATTATGCCTGGAAGAGTTGTCTATCATAGTGCATTGTCATTAATCAACCATATTCTTTAACTCTTCACTACACAACCCCAACTTTCAACAATCCCAAAATAGACAGCTTTTGAAAACATAGTTGGAAAAGAAGAAAATGTTTTCTACCTTTCCTAAAACAAAGTTCAGTTTTTTAGTCCTATTTATTTTGTTGTCTGCGATTGCTTTCAATTAGGACAAATCTTAAAATTTTGTCCTTTGGTAAAGAGTTAAAGGCCCAGTAAATGGCAGAATATCAAAGCAGGTGTCATAATGCATTTAAATCATACCATTTAAAAGTATGGAAAATATTGTGGAGATGACAGTCTGTTGTCGTGTGCTCGGGCCAAATGTTAATTAAAAAGAATTTTAGAATTAGGCAAAAAGTAAACAAAAGACACAGCTACCTGGCAGGTTTTAACCTAGTTTTGAAATTAATTTCTTTGTCAGCGACTAACACTTGGACCGACCGTACAATGACAGATGGTCATCTTAACAATTTCCATACTTTTAAATAGTATGATACAAATTCAAATGCATTTAAACACCCGCTTTGTTTACATTTGGCGTTTATTGTTACTTTAAAGCTTTCTTGTTTTGTTCAAATGTTAATTAAAATGAAACCTTCATATTTTATTTTTTGATTCTAAACAGTGTAATGAAATAAAAGGATCAGGTCATTTAGCATGCAGGGATACAATACTGAATTCAATTAGAAATACACTGCAGAACCATTCTATATTTTGGGCTTGACTATTGCCTAGTCAGTGCACTCATCAAATGGAATTCAGTTTTGTATCCAAAAATGTTAGATAACCTCATATTAAATAAACTTTTTAACACACAATCCAATATTTTAATAACCCTGAGGAAAACATCTTTCTCCTTTCCACTCATAGTTTTCAACCCTGTCAAAGGTAAATCTGTTCATCTTAGTCTTATTTTATTTGTCATGATCTGCAAGTTTTTTCAATATGGACAATTTGAAAAAAAACATTGTCTTGTAAAGGCTTAATGAGAATGAGGTAAGAGGCATCATAGAAGATGCCTATTTTAGGCCACCTTGAGGAATTAAAAGAGTCAGATTACCCCATTGTATCTAGAGCTAGAGTGAATTCTGGCTGATGTCAAACATGGTAAAATCCCAATACATTTAAAAGACATGTGTTTGGTTATTAATTTCAGGCCAAGGATGATGGTTGTGAAGTGTACAGAAAGTTTATTTGTCTGTCTATTGATGCTGTGTCAGCAGGTTTGTAGAAATATTCTCCATATTGAAAACTTTTCCAGACAACAAAGTATGTGCTGCTCAAGTGACAGGATTTTTCTTCAGTTTGGTAGAAAACTTTGTGGAGAAAAGGCAGAAAATGCTGGTTGACCAGCATTTTCTTTTTTTCTCACAATGTTTTCTTCAAAGCATTATTATTTAATGTGTATTGAAATATGTGATAGCTTGGTAATGTTGTCATGGTGTACCTAGCTCACTTGGGTATAAAGTCAATACCATAAGTGAGCTTTTGTGATATGCTTTTGTTCATGATTTGTTTTGCATGATCAATATTTACCTTCTTACCTTTCTTGAATTCACATTTTGAATAAGACAGATATTTAGCGAGATAATTTTGTCCGACAATACTTCTGACAAGTTTGAATTCTGTTGGAGGGTACACTTTTCTCCTGTTCCATATGAAACTTAATCAGAATTTCTGTCTTGATGATTTTTTGTTTTGCATGGACTGAATATGGGTACATATAAAACCAATGTCATCTGTTTAGATATGAGTAAAACTAGGTAATCATATTTATGAACATGAATATAATGTTCTTCAGAACTTTGTTTTCTTAATATATATCAACTGGAGATTTTGACTTGTTCTTGTCTGAATACTTGCTGAGATAATTTTTTATTTTCTGAAGTTTTTTAGCCTTATGTCCTATCTTATACTGTTCACAGAACTGTGTTCACCTAGCGTGCCATTCTTGTTGTTAACTGATATATTTGATGTGATACCACTGGATCAATGTGAGGATTTGTTTGGACTGGTTGAAGATAAGGTTCAAGTCTGGAAATCTGTAAGTAAAGATACTGCATCTTTGTAAACACTTGTGTTAACAGACCTTTCTTTTCTTTCAGCAGACCACAGTTTGAAGTGTTGTTGCCAAAGGAATGATAGCAAGCAATCGACACCTTTCGCTTTTGCTCCAGTGTTTCATATTGTATTACTCCTTGTTCATATTTACGATCTATATTCCAAAAGGCTGTTTTCTGCTGATATTTTGTATCAGCAAGTAATGAGTTAACCATAACAGATATGAGACTTTAGGTAAACTCTTTACTCATTCTGTCAAAGAAAATAAATGAGTGTAAACCCTAAAAGTGCCTTTTACATGTATAGATGCTCATGCAGCCAGTGTAGATTAAGATCAGGCTGCACAAAATGTGCAGTCTGATCTTTGATCTATTCTATCTGCTTTGCTTAAATGTTCTAGGCAAAATTGACCTTCATGATGCATTTATTTGGGTCTCATTGCTAGATTTAAATGTCTGTTGGGTTTATTTGGCACTCTAACAGTTAAGATCCAGTAGAATTGTCTTGTGGATCCTGCAGCTGTTTTTTTTTTTTTTTTTTAATGACTGATCCAGTGATCTTAGGTTTATTCAATCATATTGATAATATTTGTGACAATTTGTTTATATCTTGTTTATATCTTTTTCATTTCCAGCAAACATACTTTGACACTGGCAAGAACTTCCTGTTGAGAATGTGCAATGGTAAGTTTTCACCTTGTTCTTGATTCTGATTTATTGAATTATTTCTGTGGAGACAGATTTGCAGCACGTAATTTTGAAAACACCCTTGGGAATTAACTCAGTACTACATGACACAGCTGTGGACTTTTGCTTAACATTTGGCACTGACTAAAACTCAGATGGTTAAGTTATCGTCATCCTCATTTTAGCTCTATTAATCCCCACCCCCCCCCTTTTTGAAAAATGTAAGGCCCCCCCAAAAAAAAAAAAAAAAAAGGATAATATGGTATTACTTTCTCCCCATCTATCAAAATGTACTTCTATGATACAATAAATTTAATATAAGTTTCAATTGTTGAATTTTGATTGAAAGGTTGATCAGTATGATTTACCAGAAGAAAGTTGTATTGCAATTGAAATAAAGGGTTTCTGTTAAAGCAACAGACTTAACTTCTTTCCAGTTAAAAAAATTTTGGACATGTCCTAATCCGACGCATTTGCAGACGATTGAATGTTGTCAAAATGATGGGATTTGTTTGTGAAATATATGTGCCCCAAAAATAAGGGAACTCTGTTACTTTTTTCTTCTGACATGATATGACAGGGTGACTTACCTCTCAATATTTCAGCAGATTCAAGAGCAACAATACGCCGTATCACCTCCAGTATGCCCTCCACATGTCGTGCAGGTGTTGCTTGTGTTGCTGCACATGGAGGTAAAATACCTCATGATGAAATGCAAGGGTTTCCTTATTTTTGATTCTGTGTAGAGTTGAAAGCATTGCTAGTTACCAGCACATATGCTTTTCTCACAATGTTTTCAAACAGCTTCTTCCTCATGGTCGTCAAAACTTGGATTTCTGCGGTAAAAAGTTGATGTAGTTTCCTGAAAATTTTTTAGGAATATAATGATACTAGTTTAGTAATGTTTACCATTTCTTTTCAAAGACTTACTTAGACGCCTCTCCAAGTCCCAAAATACAGTATTTTGTGGCCGAATACAGCTCTTCTTGTCAAGACTATTTCCCCTATCAGAGAAATCAGGTTAGTTTTGTCCGTGTTGTAAGCTTTAAGATATCTTTTCAGAGTGTTGAGCAGAAAGTAAGTTAACTTTTGAACTAGCCCAAGATCAGAGTGCATGGAACATGCAGTCTGTCAGCCTATTTGAATTATCAGGAAATGTCCATTTATTTAATTCTTTCTACCCAACAAAATTTTAACCTGGTCCAAATTTAAAGCATTAACACATAGCAAATGTTACTCAAAACAAAATTTGTCTTCAAAGGGTATAAACCGTAGTGGGAAAGGAAGAAAGTGCTTGTTACCAGCATTTTCTTCATTTCCCACAGTGTTTTCAAAGAGCCTTTTTCTTAGGATCATTAAAATTCTTGATTGTGTGGTAAAGGAGTAATTCATTTTGCGCAATTTTAGTTATTCATTCTGCTTTCTCTCTGCCCCTGTTTCAAATTCTTTGTTAATAATGTCACTCCATTAGGATTTTTTTAGCATACTGTTGGCTTTGTTGTTGTATCCATGAATGATTTCTGAGTCTGTATTTTAAGGTTCCGAGGCTCATTTTGTTGTCTTTTTTTCATACATTGCTAATGTATTTTGATCAATTTGTTGCATGGAAAATTATTTCAAATTGAATTGCTTTTTTTTTTTTTGTAGCATTAAATCTTATGAGCCAATTCAACCTAGAAAATGTCACATCTTACAAACAATCAAAGCAAGAAGCAGCAGAGGTAAGATACTTTTTATATATATAACATATTTTATTAGCATAGAATCAGAGAATTACCAATCTTCAAGGAAATAAAAATGATTCAGTTTAACTCTTTCCCTAACAACAAATTTAGACCCTTTCAAACTGAGAGTATCTGCACACGAAAAATTTGAAAGTGCTACCAATGAACTTTAGTTCTTTTACAGGGTAAAAAAAAAAACATTGTGGGAAAAGGAGAAAATGCTGGTTACCGGCATTTTCTCCTTTTCTGACAATGTTTTCAAAAGGACTCTTCTACAGGGCCGCGAAAACCAGGGATTGTTTGTTAAACGATTAATAGCTTTGACCACTTTAATCCTTAACATGTAATTCTGAGTTTTGATAACCTTTAGGAAAAAGGCTTTCAAAAACATTGAGGGAAAAGGAGAAGTGCTGGTAACAGACAGTTTATCCTTTTTCACAATGTTTTCCTACCTTTCAAAGACAGGTCTTACCATTGAGCCACTTAAGTACTTTAGGCAATTTGTAGAAGTCTAAAATTTTGTCTACCCAGTTGAGGCGAACTTTCTTTCCGGCGTATTTTCGCCTCTCACCTCTGCTGAAGCATGTGAGAAAAGTAGTCGGTGGCTTTGGAAAGAAAGTTGTGTTAGTACTGGTGTGAGAAAGCCAGGAAACACATGTGCGTCACCGACCGCCATGATATGACCTCAGCTGTTAAAGTGGTGTTAAACCCCAATACAACCAACCAACCAACCAACTAAAATTTTGTCATGTGGTAAAAGATTAAAACTGTCCATTTTATGGCTTAACTATACATGCTTTTGGTCCTCTGTGGTCAGTGGTTCAAGTGTGGGACTTGTTAACTGGAGTTCCATGTTTGATCTCCATTTGCATCTGGCTGGCTCAGTGGTATAGTGAAGGACTCGAGACCTGGAGGCCCTGGGTTGGAGAAATATGTGAATATGTGAGCTGTCACCGTGATGTGACTGAAATAATGTTGAAAGTGATGTAAAACACCATTTAGTCAATCAAAAAAGCATCTGGCTGAAGTGTCCATTGGCAAGGCACTGCTGAGCCTATGCCTAGCACTGTGGATGAAATTGAGGAAAGAGGTGAACAAGATTTTTTTAATGAAATACTGTAGAAAGCATCAAAAAAGCATTCAAACATACCAACATTTAATGAAACATCTTTGTTTACAGGGTTCAGAATCCCAGCAAGAGAAAATGGAAGTTGAAGAAGGAGAAATGGAAGAACAGAAGAGGTACTAGAAAACTAAAAGAGAATGCTCTCAATTTTGAAGTCATTCCTGTTGGCACCAAATGGCAGTTGTAGCTGTTCGTACATGAACTGTATATCAAGATCCAAATTTCACAGAATATGGAGTCTAATTTGGAATCTACTAAGATTTGCACTGTCCAATACTTTTGGGATGTAACCATGATTGAAGCTTTATTAAGTTGAAGATCATGATCTCCTCTATTAACTTGATCTATTCAACTCAAGAGTTTTAGCAACCCTTAACTCTTTACCACACAATCCCGACTTTTAACGACCCTGAGTAAGATGCCTATAGAAAACATTGTGAGAAAAGGAGAAAATGCTGGTAACCAGCATTTTCTCCTTTTCCCACAATATTTTCTACCCTATCAAAGTCAGAATTCATCATATTACCAAGATTTAATTTGTTGTCTGCAGATGCTTTGAATTTGGTCCAATCAAAAAATTTGTCGTTTGGTAAAGAGTTAACTGAAGATCACAGCTTTGAAAACATTGTGGGAATAGAAGGTAATCAGCATTTTCTCCTCTCCCAGAAATTTTTCTTCCTCTCCAAAGACAAATTTCTGTTTTTGAGCCACATTTAGTTTCTCATCTGGAAAGGCTTTCAATTTGGGGAAGTCTAAAATTTTGTCATCTTGTAAAGAGTTATTGTCCAAAGAGGAGAATGATGTTACTGTTCGATGAATAAATCTGTCTTACAAATTTAATCCACTAATTTATTTCCATGTAAAACAACATTTACAGCAGACAACTGTACAAGCAACCTTGTTAATTTGAATAATCAACTTAAATGGAGGTCTAAGTCATTGCCACACAATTTCGAGTTTTAACGACCCTGGAAAATTATAGTATAAAGTAATGTGGGAGAAGGAGAAAAAGCTCGTGAGCAGCATTTTCTCCTTTTTCCATTATGTTTTGTTACCAGGGTTTTCTCCTTTTCCCACAAGGTTTACTAATCTTTCGGAAACAAATCCAAACATTTGAACGTTTTTCAGTTTGTTGTCCGCAAATGCTTTCAAATAAACTGGCAGATTAATTTGTTGTTTTGCCATTATGTTTCCAAGAGTGGTCTGTGGTAAGATAAAAAGAAAAGTTGTCTGCAGGATGTTGTGTTTCAGAACTACTATTTCATTTCAGTAATGTACCAATAGACTATAACTTGTACAGAAAATTCTGGGCATTACAAGATTTCTTCCGGAAACCACCTCTGTGCTATGAAAAACGATCTTGGGCAACATTTGTATCGGTAAGTGTAAATCTGTGCCAGTTTGACAGATATCCTGAATACGAGATTAGTGGAATGGTTTTACCTATTTGTAAAATGATTCCTTGTTTGTTCATCCCTGAGGAAGAAGGCCTCTGAAAACATTGTGAAAAAGAGAACATTCTGATACAGTGTTTTCTGTTTTTCCCATGGTGTTTGGACACTTTTAAAATTTACAGATTTATGTTTCAGAAATTCAGCAAGACTAAATACAAATGAAGAATCATGCTGACATCAGTAGTATAACTAAAATACTGGCTAAGGTGGCATAAAATACCATTCAAACAACTTCTTACTTTACATCTGTATAATAGATCTCTCATACAGATTTAGATGAAAAATGAACAGCAGAAACTGCAGTTGATGATTTGTAATATAATTTTACCTTACAGAATGCTGATGCTGTGCTGGAAGCCTTTAAGAGCTCAAAACTTGATGATCTCAAATCTTCAAAGAAAAAGTTGAATCAGAAACGTTCCTTGGATACGGATGCTTTCTTTGCAAAATATCTTACTAGTGAAAGGGTATGCCTATCTGAATTTAAACAGTTATCTTTTTCCTGCAATAATTCTATGTTGAACATTAAATGGTTATGTGAAATAACAATTTCAAGACAGAAAAAAAATCTTTTTAACACTTTTACAGAACTGCCTGCTATGATTTTTTTATAGCCCCTCAAGATTTTTAGCTACACTGGAATCATTATGCCTCTCCAGCTATCAGACAGTATATTGGCAGATATGACTGGTATGGGGTTTACGGCATCTCTGTGATGCATTGTACCATGCAGGTCATTATGAATCCATAAAATCCATTCAGTCTAACAATCAGTAGGATCTGAACGTAGAATGATCCTTAAAAATACAAAAAATTTACAAGGAACAAAAAGTTTCGACCCATGTCAGCTTGTGTTTGCTTGGTGCTTTTTGCAAATGCATTAAACTCTCTGTTCACGAAGCATGGCTCATATGAGCAGTAGTGAAAGCTTATATACTCTACATACCACAGCAAACACTAAAAAGTTTATTATACTCTCTTCCTAACACCAAACCAAATAATCCTGGGTTTTAACGACCCTGGGGCAAAAGGCTTTTGAAAACACTGGGAAAAGGAGAAAATGCTGGTTACCGGTACATTCTCTTTTTCCTACAATGTTTTCATCCATTCCAGAAACAAATTTCAATTTTTGAGTCATATCTATTTTGTCATCTGCAAATGCTTTCAGTTTGGACATGTGTAAAATTTTGTGGTTTGATATAGAGTTGAAATAGAAAGTGAAAACTGAATTACTTGTGAAGTTCTTGAAAAGTATTACTTTATTACATTCATTTAATATAGATATTATACCAAATTTTTAAAATTGTGCATATACATATGAATAAATGATGATACTTTTTGTATGTTTCAGTTATTAGATCTACAGCTAAATGACAGTAACTTTAGACGTTATGTACTGGTACAGTTTCTCATCGTATTCCAATACCTTAATGCAAATGTTAAATTCAAGCTGTAAGTATAAATTTTCCTTTGAATAATATATTTAGCTCTCCTATGAATGAAGTGCTTATTGTTAAAGTTTGTGATCTTTTGCTGTATCTTAAACAAATTCTGTTTAATTAAACCTAGCCAAAATTTCAGATACAGGCTTCTTAGGAAGGGGACGGGATTTGTACAAAACACCAAGGTTGTTTGACCAAGATGGCATTTTTTTTGCTCTGAATTCTTACAAAAGCATTTGCAAAATTGAGAGCCAGATGGCATTCACATTTTGAATGTCAGATTTAGGAGTCCTACGGTGTTCATTCAGATTATGACATTAGGTTGAACTCGATATTTGATTAAAAACTTGAATGTTATGCTACTTATTCATTTTGATTGGAGTTTTATTTCTTGCTGAATTTAAAAAATGAGACATAATTACTATACCTTATATACCAGACAAAGCCATGCACTCACAGAGGAACAGAGCTCATGGATCAAGACAGCTGAAGAAGATATATATCAACTGATCAAGGAAACACCTCCAGATGGAGAAAATTTTGCTAAAACTGTAGAACACATTTTGTCAAGGGAGGATCACTGGAACAGCTGGAAAAATGATGGCTGTCCCGACTTTGTGATGAAACCAAAGGACCAGCCGAAACAAACCAAAAAGTAGGTATGAGGTGTAGATCATGCAAGAGTTAACCCATAACCAAATAATCCCGTGTTATAACCACACTGAGGAAGAGGCCTTTTGAAAACATTGGGGGAAAAGGAGAAAATGCTGGTAACCAGCATTTTCTCCTTTTCCCACAATGTTTTCTACCCTTTCAAAGACAGGAATCATCTTTTGAGCTATTATAATTTGTTGTTTGCAGATGCTTTCAGTTTAGTCAACTCCAAAATTTTGTTGTTTGGAAAAGAGTTTAAAAAAAAAAACCTATTATCTATATTTTGAATCTGTTGATAAATTGTTACCAGAGGTTATAAATCTATACTAAAGTTTTGTACTATAATTCAAAGTGACAAAGAAGAATCATTATAAAAGAACTGCTAATGGAATGAACTATGCATCATATTGCTGATGACTAGTTTTACTTATTTATTCCTCAATAGATATAGAGGTCTAAATCAATAGGTTAGTTGGTAGAGCTCTTGCACAGTGACCAAGGGGTCCCGGGTTAGTCGGACCACTACAGTTTTTCATTTGGTTACATTAAATTTTTTGTTGCCTAGGGCTTAATATTGGTTGTTTATGATTACTTTTTTCTTTTCTTTCTTGTCTTTTATGCTAGTTTGAAGTAGGCCTAAAAATAGTTTGGTAATAGGTGCTTGAAGTGAGTTCAAAAATATTACCATCTGCAGATGACTATCGTTTGGCAGTAGATCACTTGTGAAAAATTTTGGGGAAGGAGGTATTGCAGGTTACAGGTACCTTTTTCTAGTGCAACTATATTGGAATCATGCATTAAACCTATACTTATATTGATTTTCTTGATTTTGCTCCAAACCTGATTCAGTAAATAATTTAACCAAGTTTCCTTTATTTTCAGGGCCAAGAGGAGGAGAATTGGAGATGATCTTCAGGCCAGTGGTGGAAAAGTGATCAAAATGGGCAACCCTGAACTGACAAAGTTATGGAATCTCAACCCCAACAATATGAATGCTTGTAAAGCTGAGGAAAGGTAAAAATTTGTTCTTTCTCTGTTATTCGATACTTATATGTGCTTAGATATATGTAATTTTGAATAAATGTTTTAACTCTTTTACCTAACAGTCTTGAGTTTTAGCAACCTTGAAGAAAGAGACCTTTGAAACCTTTTTGGGAAAAGAAGAAAATGCCGTTAGATTTCTAGATATGAAAGGCAAGCAAGCATATTATTTAAGACAAATTATATGTGTCATCTGCAACTGCTTTCACTTTGTCGTAAGTTTTGTTGTTTGTTAAAGGGTTAGAAAAAAGATCAGGGTTTTTGATAATATATAGTCAGATCAGTCTTAATATTTGTTGTTAAATAACTTTTAGCCCAATATTTGTGACTTACCTGACAAATTTTCAATGTGTTTAAATTTTTTCAGAATGTTTTTGCCAACCTTGGAAGATTTTTTCCAAGAAGCAATAGAACAGAATGATCCTGAAGCCCAAGTTGAGGAGGAATATAAGTATGTACTTTTCACCTTTTTATGTTGTACAGGAAAAAACTATTTTCAACCATGTTATTTTGTGTCAAATGTTGATTTTTACGTCTGTTCCTACCTCCTTGCTGATATTTGTCGCAGATGATGTAAAAAAGTAATCTGGTAAAATGAAGATAGTCAAAAAGAATTAATGTTTAACTCTGCCAAAAGACAAAATTTTTTATTTTTCCCAATTCAAAGCGTTTTCTTGCGACAAATTTTGTGTAGATCAAATCATGGAATTTTCTTTGAAAGGGTAGAAAACATTGTGGGAAAAGGAGAAAATACTGCACACTAACATTTTCTCTTTTTCCCACAATGTTTTCAAACACCTTCTAGTTCAGGGTCACTTAAACTTTGGATTATTTGGTAAAGGTCAAATACATGAAAACATGTGAAAACATTAAGACAATAGGAGAAATTTTTGTTATTAGCAGTTTCTCCATTCGTCACAATGTTTTCGAAAGTGGTCTGCAACGAGACAGAAAAAGTGATTTTTAGGTATGAACATGTTACTTTGGATTCTGTCCAAATTTTTGTGAAATCTTGATAATTCAAATGTAGATGGGACCAAATCCAACTTGAATTATTTGAATTTAAAAAAAAATAACACTCAAAATCTTGTTAATCTTGTCTGCACAAATATGACTAGCAACTGTTTGAATAGAGCCCTGAAAAACCATGGTCTTGACTACAAACCAAATGATTCCATTCTATTTACTCAGCCCCAAAAGCCTTCATTGTAAATGTCTCTTTGTGTTTTAGAAAACTCATTGAGAGCAAAAAACCTTGCAAAATAATAAATTTAAGAAATACTCTTTGCAGATTGACCAATGATCAGACATTCCAGTGGAAAGCCCTGCGTTTGCTAGCTAGAAGAAGTCCCCAATTCTTTACAAACAGTACCACCCCAGCTTTGGAGCTAAAGGTTTATTTAAATGGCATGCTCTCCAAACTTGCAAAACAGATGCCGGTAAGCAAAAGTTTTGGTCTGTATACTTGAACTTTATAATGAAAAGAGTGGAAAGGATGTTATGAAGAGTGGAAAGGATGTTATGAAGATTTGATCAAGGCAATGAACTGATGAAGAAATTCTTACCGTGCAAGCTCTTCATAGATATTTTACCAGTATAAGTAGAATAAAGGTGAAATATTCTAAGGAAATGAGATTTTTTCCTCTTTCCCCCCCCCCCCCCCCCCCCTTTTTTTTTTTTTTTTTTTTTTTTTTTTTTTTTCATGAAAAGGAAATTGTTGGGAGAAAAGAAGGAATTGCTTGTAACAATGTTTTCAAAAGTTGTTTTAAGGCTTTTGTGTTATTAGGTAAAGAACGGAAGAAAGTGAGACTGAAAGTGAGTGCGACAGAGAAAATAATGTGTACACATAGACAGATATTGTTTGTTGGTCTAGTGCAACACATCTTTTTAAACATGTCAGTCATACCTACGTACCCATTACACATATTTATTAGTTCTTTGAAATCCTTTAGGAGTACTTTGCACAACTTTCAAGTCACTGGCTGCTATCTCAGATGAACAAGGTCAAAACAAGGTGAAGTGGAGAAATCATCATCAATTGGGGTATTTGAAGTGAGTTTAAGAGCACAGAATTTAAGAGTAAAGTAAAAAGCAGCAAGGGCAACTAATTTTGCCAACAAAGAAATTCAAGATTAGACTGCACAAGGCATTCAATCATCTTTTCAGTCTCCCACATCAAATTATATTTCTAGCCAATTACAGCCCTGAAAGACAATATTTTTGCCATTTTGGTAAACTAGAAATGTCCATTTTACACACATCTTAGTCTGATGAAGTATTGGGCTAGTAGTTTATTTTCTGCTTTAATTATCATTCCTAGACCATACAAGAAGAAATGAAAACAGGCGTAGAGGATGATGAGGAAATCAAAGAAACTCAAGAAGAAGAAGACATCAAAAACAGTGAACGTAAGACAAACTTTAACCCTTTTAGAAGCATAGGCTAAAACAGGGGCTTTTTGGCATGGCATAGATCAGATTACACAGAATGTGCTGTCTGATTGTGGATCTATACTGTCCACCAGTTTAGTCAAGCCCACGAGATGAAAAATCGTTTTAAGTTTCACTGGATTGTTTTTTCGGCCAGTGAAAACGGTTAGGTTTATATGTTTGGTACTGAAAGACTTAATCCATTTTAGCAAGTCTGGTCTCAGTAGCAGACAGAACTGTGCATGAGGTTGTGATGTTTGAGCTTCGTATTCTAATCTCTTTACCAAACAATTTAAATTTGGACTTGTCCAAATCAAAACCATTTGCAAACAGGAAATTAGTGATTTTTCAAAAAATGGGATTTGTCTTTGAAAGGACAGAAAACATTGTGGGCAAAGGAGAAAATGCTGGTTACCAGCATTATCTCAATTTCAACAATGATTTCAAGTCTTCCTGTTGAGGGTCCTTAAAACATGGAATTGTTTTGTAACCATGATATTTAGCTGCCTGATAAGCATTCATCCATCCTGACCAATCATTTTAACTTTTGACAAATGAGTGCATGACTTATTTTGGTGATGTGTTGTAATATTGTATTGTATTGTGCTCCAAGTTTTCACATATTATTTTTTGCTTTTTAGCTACATGATAATTAGGTTGGTATTTTGACTGAAGTAGTCTTGAATATGCAGTATATTGATCCTTTTGAAAACTGAAAATATCCTTTTCTGTTTACTGGAAACCCCTATGGTTTGCCAGGTTTGATAGTACCTCATATACTCCTGAAATGAACTTGCATCAAGTAAGTTTAAAAATATGTAAAAATGGTCATGTAACATTAATTCAGGCTTAAGTCTAGAAAATGTATGAAAACATTTTTGTCAAATGGACATTTAATCCTTAAAGCGCATTTCACAGCCAAAGTTGCCTTTGCAACTAGTGTAGATCTAGATCAGACTGTACAGAACATGCAGTCTGATCGTTGATCTTCACTGTCCGCTTTGCTATGACACTCTGGACAAAAGAAACTATTCAATCATTTGGTTCTTATTACTGAATGTCCATTGGGTTCATTCGACACTCTGTGGATTAGCATTATAATAAATCAGGTTCAAATACATTAATGCATATGATAACTTTTGAGAACATCCTTGTAAAATGAAAACTTTACATTAATTGAGATTTATTGCATGAATAAATATGAAAACAGTTTTGTTTTTTTTTGTTTCTAATCAAAAGTTATAAACTACAAGTTGTGATCAGGATGTAATGAGTTAAATTGCAGAATTAGATGAAGTTTTTACAATTTTAAAAGTTACCCAACTTTGTTACAGAGAAAGACACAGAAGGGCCTGTAGAGATAGCCTTGAACAAAGGTGTGATAAAGCAGGTGGGAGAAAAAGTGGGCTCAGATTGGAAAAAGCTGGCAGTTGAACTGGGATTCCCTGAGGATGATATTGCTTACTTTGAGAGTGAGAGTAATAATGCAGCAGAGAAAGCTATCAAAGTTATAACACTTTGGCAGGTATGTGGTAAACACTTTACCACACAATCCCGACTTTTAATGACCCTGAGAAAGAAAACTTTGGAAACATTATTATTTATAGGAAAAGGAGAAAATGCTGGTAACCAGCATTTTCTCCTTTTCCCATATTGCGTTCTTTTTTTTGAAAGAACAATTCCATATTCTGAGGAACATTTAATTTGTTGCCTGCGAATGCTTTCAATATTGACAAGGCTAAAATTTTGTTGTCAGGGAAAGGGTTAAAGCCTCACCAAACAATCTGGTGCTTTTAAGACCCAAATGAAAAAGGGTTTTGAAAACATCACCAGAAAAGGAAAAAAATGCCAGTAAACAGCACTTTCTCTCATTAACAAAGATAATCTTCAAAAAACTAGTTTATACAAGTTTCAAACTAAGAGTTGAAAACAATGGGTGGCAAAAGTCTAGTGTAGACTGACCTTGAATGAAAATGCCAGTAATTGACAGACCTTGTAAAATTTAAGCCTGCTAGAGAGAGCTTATAGTTCAAGTTTATGAATAAGGTGTCATTTTATGAAATTGCATGTTTTATATACTGTAGGAGAACGAGACAGACAAGGCGTGTTTAGCAGCTTTACAAGTGGCCTTGAAAGAAGTGGGGTTGAATGATGTGGCACAGAATATATCTACAACCTAGGACTCAGGCTTTCCTCCAATAGTACAGACTGTATGTGGACAGAAGAAGTGTCAGTGTGGTTTAGACTTTGCAAAAGACTGCTAATTGAAAGGACCGTACTGGAATTTAACCTATTACCAAACAACATAATATTAGTCTGGTCCAAGCCGAAATCATGACAAATAAATGTGATTCAAATGATGGGATTTTGTCTCTGAAAAAGCAGAAAATATTTTGCGAACAAGAGAAAATGCTGGTTACTAGTGTTGCATCTCTTTCCCACAATGTTTTCAAAATTCTCATTCCTCAGGGTCAGTAAAACTTAGGATTGCTTGGCAAAGGGTTAAAAGACCATGTTCACCAACCATTTTAAATTCAGTTCTTTAGTTCCAAAACCAGTTGTCTGATTGGCGGAGATATTCTGTTTTAGCCAGTCACATGGCTTGTCTTGGTAGTTGGAAACAATGTTTAGACTATTTGGTGAATATGGCGCAAATGAATGAATATGGTTACATTGCTTGATTGTCTTCTACAAGCATTAGGCGTTGTATTTCAGTACTATGGAATGCCAAATGATAACAGGATACTATGTCTTATAAAGAAAATTTGTTACAGGCAATTTTAGAATTAAAATGTCTGAAAATTCTTTGTGCATTGAAGTGTTTTTGAAGTGCTAGTAATAAGGGGTTCCTTCTTTTTACACAGTGCTTTCCATTTTTCTCAAACACATTTCTTGCCTGAAAGACATCTTAACCAGAACAAAAAGGCTATGGAAAACATTGTGGGAAAGTAGAGAATACTGTTAACCAGCATTTTCTCCTTTCTCCAAAGTGTTACTCTTGGTATGACAAATCCCATCATTTGAGCCGCATGTTCCACCTGCTAGTGCTTGGAAATGTAAAAGTCTTAAATTTTGTTGTCTGGTAACTAGTCAATATCAATTGTACATATTACATAGACCTGTATGTCTAAAAATAGTCTTAACATCATATAGCCAAAGCCCTCTGGAGAAGCAAAATAAATACATGTAAGTATATACCCATAACCACACAGCAAAATTTTAGACTCAGAAAAAATAAAAGCATTTGAAGATGACAAATTCAGTGTAGCTCAAAAGATGATTTATGTCTTTGAAATGGGAGAAACCATTGTGGGAAAAGGAAAAAAAATGCTGGTTACCAGCATTTTCTCTTTCCCACATTTTCAAAAGTCTTTTCTGTTAAGTTCATTAAAACTCTGGATTGTGTGGTAAAGGGTTAAAGGAATGGTTTTTGGGACATAATGAAAATAGGTTGTCTATCTACCTGTAACCTTGAGTACTTCATCAATTCCTTCCACAGTATTGCTGTAGTTGCTTTGCAACTTTGTGTGACTGGTGTGTGAGACCCTTTCATTGGATGTTTGCCTTTAAAGCATTCAAGTTATTTAATGTAGGCCTCTGACATTTTTATGAGGACATTAAATAATTTCGTTTTGAACATCTGTCATCTTTACCAAAGCGTTTGAGGGATATTAAGTAAACTTTCATGAGATTGCTAATTTTATTTCACTCATTTAACTTACTGATCATTATACATTTAGGATTTACTTCCATGTTTACGCTCCGACTCGTTTAGATGCATGATAAAAATAGATCGTCTATCAACTATGATGATACACATGTCATGCGTATACCTCAGTTTTACTTTCAGCGTGAACAACGCTCGACATGTTTTTTTTTTTTTTTTGTTTCTTACTTAGGATTATTTTCTTTTTGTTTATGGCCGAGGCTGTTTTGAAGCTTACACCCGTCACTGAGGGGGATAATGCCTCGGTCTCGAGTGTTCGGGTTTCTTCTGAAACGAAGCCTAATAAATCGAAACGTGCTACTACTACCATAAAGGACTTAGAATCCAAGATGGCGGATATGGAGAAGAGAGTGGATGATAAATTCGACAAACTGATGAGTTCTCTTGAGACTCTGAAAGGTATGTCAACGAGTATTGGGAGCAATTTTGGCCAGCCAGAAGCTCGTCACACATGCCTACATCTGTTAATATCATTGGGTTTCATAATAAATCTCAAAAAGTCCAGCCTTCTTCCTCAGCAAATGATAACTTATATAGGTGCAGTTTTCAATCTGAAGGAAGGTTTAATTTTTCCAACTCGAGAAAGGGTTTTGAAAGTCAAAGAAGCAATAAAGAGTTTTCCTTCACCTGGGTCTGATGGCATCTTGCATAGAACTAGTTCCCAATGCTCGGTTGTACATGAGACCGATTCAGTTACATCTTCTGAGTTTTATGAGACCGTCCAAAGATTCTCTAGACATGGAAGTTCCTTGTACTCCACATCTGTTAAGTCATTTGAAATGGTGGTGTCTCCCAGCAAACATTTCAAAGAGTCGATCTTTCAATCAAGTGCAGACAACAGTTACAATCACTACAGATGCTTCAAAAACAATGTATGGCGGGCATATGGGAAACAGTTACATGCAAGGGGTCTGGTCAGAGGATCAGTGGAAATTGCATATAAACATTCTGGAATTAGAAGCAGTGTTTATGGCAGTAAAACGTTTCCTTCCAGCAATAAAGGGCAAAAATGTTCAGTTGAAAACGGACAATACAACAGTAGTCCAATATATAAACAAGCAGTAGGGGACTCATTCCAGCCAGTTATGCTTAAGAACATTGAAACTATGGAATTTTGTGATCCAAAACAAGATCAGTTTGAAAGCAATTCACGTATGCGAGAAAATGAATGTCCTAGCAGATCAGTTGAGTCGGACAAGAATAAAACCGACAGAATGGTCTATGAAATCATCGGTAATTCAGGCTATCTTTCAAATGTTGGGTCACCCAATGATGGATCTATATGCGTCGGATCTGAATCATCAAACTCCAGTCTATTGCAGCTGGTTACCGAGCCATCAAGCATTTGCAATAGATGCTCTACCAATTTCATGGGCAAACATATTTGCTTATACCTTTCCCCCAATTTGCTCGATCCCGAAAGTACTCAGTCATATGTTGCAGTTCCATTGTCAAATTATCTTGATTGCACCTCAGTGGCCCCGGAGACATTGGTATCTGAGCCTGCTTCAGCTACTTGTAGCATATCTGATTCGTTTGCCATTGATTCCGGATCTACTGAGTCAACCAAAGTCTCAAATAGTTCATCCCAATCCAGGCCTGTTCAACTTGATGGCATGGATGTTATCGACGGACAAATGCAAAAGAAAGGATTTTCTGAAAACACTAGAAAACTTTTCAGAGCAGCATGGAGGAAAGGCACAAGAAAAGACTATAACAGCAAATTCAGAGTATTCTATAGCTGGTGTTGTGAAAGGGAATTTGATCCCTATGCTGCATCTATAGTTATGTCTCAAAAGTTCCTTTCAGGCTTATTTGAGAAAGGTCTCCGGTTCCGCACTATAGCTGGGTAGAGATCAATGCTTTCAGTTATTCTCTCCCAAGTTGATGGTTTTAAAGTAGGACAACATCCTGATATTCTTCTGTTAATCAAAGGGGTGTTCAATAGCAGACCGCCAAAAAGGAGGCTTGTACCTGAATGGCATCTTTCCTTAGTGCTCAAGGCATTACAGAAAGAACCTTTTGAACCTATAAGAAAAGCATCTTTAAAATATCTTGCATATAAGACCGTTTTTCTGATTGCTATTACTTGTTTTAGACGATGTAGCGACCTCCAGTCACTGCGGTTGGGTCAAGATTCAGTGAATGTACAGAAAAATGGTTTGACGTTCATTAGACATGGTTTGGCTAAACAGGACAGACAGTCCCATCATGGAGCAAAAGTTTTTATACCAGCTTTCAAAGACAACAAGCTCTTGGATCCAAAAAGATGTTTTTATCATTATCTAAAACGTAGAGAGAAATTCAGGAAATCTACGGATGGTAGGGATGAAACTGCAGTTTTTCTTGGGCTGAATGAACCTCAGAAGCCAGTCTCAATTCAAACTATTTCAAATTGGATAGTTCAAACTCTTCGTATTACATTGGCAGATAAAACTTTAAAGGTCAGAGCACACAGTACTAGAGCTGTAGGATCTTCCTTTGCACTCTATAAAGGTGCATCACTTGAATCCATTTTTACTTCAGCAGACTGGAGCCGAGATTCCACTTTTGTACAGTTCCATTTGAGGGATATAAACTGAAGTTCTTAAGTAAAGAAGGTTGTTGTTTGTTGACCTGGAAGTTCTATTCTTTCAGCAAGTCGCGGATCAGTGTTTTTCTAATTCCAAAGATACTGCATGTGTTATAGCCTGTCATGTATATACTATAGTTATTAGAAGACTTCAAGGAAGTGAATACATGTTGGTTCTTGATGTAAATACTGGGAAAGTAAATGATCATTTCAAGGATAGGAATTACAGCATCACCACCAGGTGAGAGCTTTCTTTATATTTATGTAAGCATCACTGCTTTGTAATCTATCCTAAATGTATAATGATCAGTAAGTTAAATGAGTGAAATAAAATTTCAAAATTTGTTTTCAAGTTTGAATTTTATGAAAGAATTTAACTTACTGATCATAAGACTTTCCCCCCACCTCCCCAGTTGTAATTCCTTCTAGAGTGAGTACTTTTTTTTTGGGTTATTCACTCTGAGAAGTAAAACTGAGGTATGCGCATGACATGTGTATCGTCATGGTTGATAGACAATCTATTTTTATCATGTGTCTAAACGAGTCGGAGCGTAAACACGGAAGTAAATCCTAAATGTATAATGATCAGTAAGTTAAATTCTTTCATAAAATTCAAACTTGAAAACAAATTTTGAAATTTTCCAATAGAATATGGTTTTAAAGACAGTTAGAGAAAAGGTTTCACTTTGACGATTTCTTGCTTATATTTTCAAAAATCTTAAACTTTAAGAGGTTCCGAAGTGCATCTGCCAGCCGAAAAAAGATAACATGTATGCAAACTCCAAATAGAGGGCCTTATATGTGTGTCTTTGTACGAATTATCATCTTTATCACACAAGTTGACTATAACTATTTGAGCTTTGGTGATCGTAATATACATTTTAGTCAAGGAGTTGATAAAAATGATAATACATGAACAAGAAATTATATTTATCAAACAAAACAAATAAAAGACAAATAAGTATCCCAAATCATCACCTTCAGCCTTTTTACAGTCCACAGATCAATGTTTACAGGTGAAGCTTAGTTTGAAATGGGTACATACACAATAAGATAGCTCTGTGACATTTACATCAAAAGTAGAATTCAAACAGTTAATGGGAGTAAATCGAAATGCTTCCACAATTTAGTCAGTTTTAAATAACTTTCTATGCATTTGTTGCTGTTATTAAACACGACAAATCATAAAACTCTCCAGAAGATACGTCCTAGCAACAATGATATATCTTTCCCACAAAATGGTGAAGTGGTTAGAATTCCAGCACATTCTGTGGTTGTGTCTCTGGCTTCAGACACTCATGACTACAAATTGTTCAGTACCGGAACCCAACAGCGTATTATCAAAAACAAGCAATTTCGTTGAAATGATATCCCCCGCCGAAAATTACCTTTTCAAAAATTTACGTGACCGCGTAACTCATAATTGCTCCCAGTTGGCATTTTGCATCGAATCAAAAAAAAGAAAAAAAATTATATCAGCGGAATAGGTTATTTGTACACATGTATCAAGTTTCATGAAATTCCGTCTAATGGTATTGGAGATATTCTCCCGGCCGGACACACGGATGGAACGATGGACGGACAACGCTAAGACCAATCCCTCCGCCTTCGGTGGGGGATAATAAGTCATTGGTTTAAAATACACTGCTAGAGGAGGTTTTATGTAATAATTTGTTTTCCTCAATCAGATAAAAATAAAACGTAAAAGAGAGATCATAGAATAAAGTATGACGGAGAGATCATAGAATCCTAAACATTGCATTGAACAACTACTGGTCTGATCATTCAAATTTGTAATTATTAGAATATATACATTCTTCTAGTTTTAAAGTACTTGTTGAAATGTACATGATTCCATAAATCAAGTGAAGTAGTTCCGGTAGTTCTGACTGTTTATCTCAATAATTTGAACTGCTCCTGAACTATTATCTGAATAACATAGGATCTGACAGAAGCTAGCGTTAAAATTAATTATATCTAAAAGGCCTATGAATGTCAGCTTCTTTTTATCACACAACGGTATCTCATGAATTATAGGTCAGAATATGCAAAATCATACAGGAACATATAGGAATTATCAGTAAACTGATTGATTGTATGGTGTTTAATGACGTTTTTTAATATTACTTCAATGAATCCTGTTGCATTGACCATCATCAATCCTTCGAAAGAAATTGGCACGCTATTTAATCAAACCAGTGATCCCCTGTTCTCAAGTTCTTCGCTGTACAGGGAACTGGCTTACATCAGAAAAACTTACTCCTCTGAAAGAAGTTCAGGATGACGTCGCATAAATGCTCATCTCAAATGTAAGATGAGAAAATTTATAATAGCTGTATTGTGCTGAAAACAAGGGAGGTTATGTGATTTAAAACGAGTTTCGATCAGGCCAAACAGGATGAACACAAACTACTATTATAGACAGTAAGAAATGCATATAACTGTCATGAACAGGTGGTAAACACTGGACCATCACAAGCTTAACCCAGCATATTGATGGGATGAACAGAAATAACTAGAAGTAAACAACATAAATGTAAATGTTTATTTTCATCTCTTTAGTGAAAACTTATTTACATTTAATACATTTTATAAAATATTGCACACAAATCTTTCAAAAAGTTTTCAAATGTGTATTGACATATCTTATCTCTTAACAATGGATTCTGATTTTGTGACTACCTATATTTTGACATTAGACACAATGGTCATGACTAATATAACCTTATACATAAATTATTTTCATGTCCTTCTGGAGCTGTATTCATCAAACAATCCGAAGTAAAGTCGAATTCTTGGTTCAAAGACTAACTCTGTGATTGGTTCAGACAGTACATCTCAGCCAATTGTGTGGCTAGTCTTGATATTTGGAATAAAAACATTAATTATTGGAGAATATGGCAACTAGATTTGCATTCATATTGGAAAATATTGAAAACTTAGACATTATATTGGTCAAACCTTTTAAAGACAATCTTAAGTTTTAACAACCCTGAAGTGAAAGACTTCAAAAACGTTGTGCTTAAAAAACACTGCGAAGAGAAGAAAATGCTGGTTACCGGCATTTTCTCCTTTTCCCAGTGTTTTTTAAGCCTTTCAACCACAAGATCCATCACATTTGTCATCTGAAAATGTTTTTCATTTAGACAAGTCTAAAATTTTGTTTAGTAATGAGTTAACCCTGTACCAAAATTAATGATCTCATGTTTACACCACCCTGAGAAAGAGGGCTCTTGAAAGCATTGTTGGTAAAGAGGAAAACTCTCCAAACCCATAATTTGTTCAATACTTCAACAACTAAGCCCATTATAGTAGCTGTATTTCCTTTGTCCTCTGCATATGCTGTAATTACGGCTGCATCATAAATTGGTTGACTGGCAGAGATTACAGTATATTGGGCATACACTGTTTATGTTTTGAAATGTAGGTATCCATCAACATAAAATTTTTAACTGAACATTTGAAATTGTAAGTTTAGCAACAGCTGTATCAGAGTGAACAAGAGCAGCTGGCATTTGGTTTGTACCAAATAAACTCTATACAAATGCATATTGTTTGTACCAAATAAACTCTTTACAAATGCATAATCATCATCAAATCTTTACAAAACAATGAAATTTTAAACTTGTCTAAATTGAAAATATTTGAAGACGGCCATATCCAATTTAACTGAAATGATGGTAATTGCCTGTGAAAGTGTAGAAAACCTTGTGGGAAAGGGAGAAAAATACTGTTTACCAAAAATTTCTCCTTTTTCCACAAGTTTTTCAAAAGGTTTTTCTAAGGGTTGTTAAAACTCAGGAGTTTGTGTTAAAATAGTCAACTCTTTACCAGACAAAAGAAATTTAGATACATCCATAATAAAAAGCATTTGCAGACAATATATATGGCTCAATAGATGGAATTTGTCCAAGGATCATCCTCTTAGAGTAGAGAATAGAAAAAATGTGAAAAAATAAGAAATGCTTGTTGCAAGTATTTTTTCCTTTTCCAAAAGTGTTTTCAAATGCTGGTTACCAGCATTTTCTCATTTTTCCCATGACGTTTTCAAAAGCCTTTTTCCTGTAGGTCGTTAAAAGGCAGGATTGTGTGGTAAAGCGTTAACTATAGAATGGTAATTACAAGTTTTACCCTTTAGAGCACAAGTACTTGTTTATTTTCTTAAAACAAATGTCACCTGCTATAACCTAATAATTTATATGACAAGGTGTCCTACTGTATTACCTGCTACACATGAACCCAAGTTAGTTGTCCGTATGTTTCACATATTTCCAAACTTGAATGGAAAAAGTGGCTTTTTGACTTGCAGAATAAATGGATTAACATACAAAGAGTTACATGTATCAGGTTTGAAACTTTGGAGGCGGACAAATGTTTCTCATCCCAAATGTGATTGGTCAATACAATTCTTTAGCAGTTTGAGGTCATTTCAAAAGCTAATCACCAGGTTTTACAATCAGATTTGTTCATTATATTTCCCACAGAAATAAAATTTTCATTTCACAATGGGATGAGGAAAAATTTTCTGGTTCTCAAGTTTCAACCTTAATCAGTTACATGTTACCATTAATCATTTTCTATATGCTACAGACCGGATAGTGAGGAAATTGGACTAAAAAAACAATGTTTCCTAATGAAAATCTATGTTGTGGGTACTTATTATACCCCCGCAAAACGAATGTTTTCGGGGGGTATACTGGATCAGCCTGTCTGTCGGTTTGTCTGTCCGTGTGTCCATCTGTGTACAAATAATTGCCTGTTTCTGTCAAAGCGCTGGCAGGGCTATTAAGTCACATTCAGTGACAGCTGTAGTTGGGACTGTCTTAGTAAGCCAATTCTAATGAGTACCCGCAACAAAAGTTTTAGTGAAGGATGAGATGAAAAAAGGCTAAACTCCTCTAATCTGTACCATTAATACTCATAATTAAATAGATTTATGCAATCAAGGTATTGATAAGAGATAAACACAACTGAAGGGTATTCTTCTTGAACAGTCTTTAAACAACACTTTAAACACAAATTTTAACAACATCATAGAATGTAAAATATTAACGAATGACAGCGAAGCTCGTTTTGCGGTAACACCGTTCTAGATTTTCAAAAATAAAATTCCAACTTCGTTCTGGGTTTTAGTCTAAATCTAGAAGGGGATGACTAAAAATTGAGTGTCTTCCGGTTGGTCGCACAGCATCACACATACCACAATCTTTGGCACATTTACCTGATTGGTCAAAAATGACAATACTTATCTACTGATCGGATTATTGGCTAAAAATCAACTTCAGTTAAATGAGTACAGATCATCTAATTTCCTACTTACTTTCAGCGTATAAAACGTCTATTTTTGTATAAATATACGCAATGATCTATGCTAGAAAATGATGACGTCATTATTCATACTATTTTTACATCATGCACAAGCTCTTCTTTCGCGGAAAATATTGTGTCGAAGAAATCATGTCAAATCAGTTTTTTGACTGTTTCATAATGTCATTTATAGAGAAAGCCGGATTAAAGGGTTGTTTTTTTTTTTTTTGTAATAAATGAGCTCTGGTCTGTGAAAGGGGGGATTAATGCCTCTGCAAAATCTATCGACCC
Source organism: Hippopus hippopus (assembly GCA_946811185.2). Lineage (NCBI taxonomy): Eukaryota > Metazoa > Mollusca > Bivalvia > Cardiida > Cardiidae > Hippopus > Hippopus hippopus. Next base: position 46,338,971 of record OX328099.1, on the reverse strand, counting down.
AGGTCAGCCTGTGCAATCCGCGCAAGCTGACCTGGTTAAAACTCTTTGCTATTCATCAATTTTCTGCATGTCAAAGGATCAGTATTCATGCCTTGTGATTCAGTCGGTTATGATACAAAATGGATTATATGAATCTAGATCTATCATTATGTGATGACTTGCTTGGTATCATCATCATGCATCACGGAGATGCATTAAACCTCCTTTTGCCAGGACAAAGCTCAACTATATGTAATAAAAGGTTATGAAAGCTTCTGGATAGAATCTAGATCTAAAAGTGATGTTTTTTTCAGTAAGCTGGATATCTATCCGATAACTCAGCAAATTTCTTGCCTAGGATTGATGATAGATCTATCCAGTGATTGCAACAGAATTCATTCCTCTCTCTACACTGATCACGGTTTCAACGATAGACGTGTGGGAAAGCAGATGGCACAAAAAAAAAACCAAAAAACTACAAATAGATCTAATCTGATTTTGGCGATCTACGCACTCTGGTTAAAGAAAATCCAGGTAAAGCATGGGTAGATGCACTGGCCGCCATGACAGAACTAGATTTTATAAGTGAAATCGAACGACGAAGAACGGCGTTAAACAACCCAGATGATCTACAAAAAGAATCGGGTTGGGAAACTCTTGGTTATCGCAGATACCAACACAGTTCTCTAATGACTGTTTTATAAATGTTTTTTAAATGTATGCAAACCAATTGTCACTCCAGTTATTTGACTCTGAACCTAAGTTAACAAAATTGTCGGACAACAGTCTGAACTGTTTTTATTTTGTTAATAGAATCCGAAACCGTTCGCCCTATTTCTCATGTAGATCTCTATAGATCTACATCTACGAAAGAAGAATGCATTCTACTCTTGACAACGCTCAAAAAATTAGTTTGGGCAATTTCAGGATTCGAACTGAAAACGCTATGATTTTAAGATCTAGCTCGTCATTTGAATTAAATGTATGAGCTATTTGTTCCACACATCATTTACGTGGCTCGTATTGAGGCTTTGCCTTTTTCATATTACATAATCATTTTAACATGTCTGAAACAGAAAACCTCTTACCGCTATGCCTACAACTTACGGAAAATATTATGGACTGAAGACAAAAGGATGATTACAGGCATATTCTCCTTTTTCCATGTTTTCTACCCTTTCAAGGACAAAATCCCAATTTCCTATACATATCTTAATCCCAATATCCTATATGCATCTTATCGGCTGTCTGCCTATACTTTCAATTCGGACAAATCTTAAATTTTGTCTGGCAAAGAGTACATGTAATTCTAATATGCTAAACATCATGTACATGTTTCATAAGAAATAGGTCAAGGGTATTATTTGACTGTGACCTAGATCTGTGGAAACAACCCTGATGTCTTTTGTCAAAAAACGCTGTTCATGCAGAAAGAGAAGGTTAACAAAAACAAGATTTGAGATTGTCTTTGGCTTGCTTGTAATTCTATCATTTAAATATTTAGGCCAAAGGTCAGTTATTGTTACACAAGCCTGAGTTCAAGGTCACTGTCATAACATAGAGCTCCAGAGATGAAAACAGCAAGCATTCACAAACTGTTCCAAGGTACTTTGGACATTAAGTTCTAATGAAAGTTGTCCCTTGACACTATCACTTTCTTGTTCTCTTGGAGGTTCTTGGAACACTACATATAGGCCCTGTGTAGGAAAAAAATAAAACTTAATGTATTTAAGAAATTGTTTGGTGTAAAACTACTTATCAAATATACCCTTTACCACACAATCTCAAGTTTTGACAACCCTGAAGAAGAAAGCTTTGTTGTGGGATAAGCAGAAAATGCTTTAAGACGTAAACACCTATTTAACTCTTTACCAAACAACAAAATTTTCGACTGGTCCAAATTGAAAGCATTTGCAGACGACAAAATAAAAGTGACTGAAAATTTGAAATTTGTATTGGGAAGGGGAGAAAACATTGTGGGAAAAGGAGAAAATGCTGGTTACCAGCATTTTCTCCTTTTCCCACAATGTTTTCAGAAGGCTTCTTTCTCAGGGTCGTTAAAAGTCAGGATTTTGTGGTAAAGGGTTAATCAACATTCGATGTGTTATAAACAAATAATTTTAATTTGGTCAAGTCCACAATTTTGTGCCTTTTTGTAGAAAAAATATAGAGTGGCACCTTCGCTCTGTATGTCGTCTCATCCAGGTGCACAGGTGCATGAAATATTTTCAGAATCAGACAAGTGGCTTAACCTTTTACTGCACATTGCCGACTTTTAACAACCCTAGGATAGAAGCCTTTTGAAAACATTGTGGTAAAAGGAGAAAATGCTGGTGACCAGCATTGTCTCCTTTTCCAACAATGTTACCTACCTTATCAAAAAGAGATTGCACCATTTGAGCCAAACAGAAATTGTCGTCTGTAAATGCTTTCAATTTGGACAAGACTAAAATGTTGTCTGGTAAAGGAATAAGAGATAAAGAGCTGACAAGAATTTGCTATGCGGCTGACAGACAGGCAAATGGGGGCACAACATAATACATCCCTTTGGGCATATAAGGAAGGTTTACTCTATGCTATTAACAATTACAGTAGAATGCCACATAAATAAACAAAATGGACATTTCCAGTTAAAAAGCAAAAGGACAAACATTACCCAGAGTATTTCAAAACAGTGGACAGTATCTTACCAAAAACTGATGTTTCAAAGAGGCACTTTTTTTACAGTTAAACAGCTGTAATGAAAGACTTATTTCTTGATCTCATTCTCACTGACTTAAAATCACTTACCGCCTTGCCTCCACTAGTGTCCAGTGAGAGTAACATAAACAAGTCTAAAGCCTTTGGGTTCAGAATCACCTGGAATACAGAGAAATATAAAATTAATATTTTTTCTATCTCTATTTAATTGCAGAGAATTAGGAACTTAAAACTCGTTAACCATACAATTCCAAGATTTAACAACCCTGAGAAAATGAAAATACATGTACATGTATTATTTTTTGAAAACCTTGTGGGAAAAGGAGAAAATGCTGGTGACCAGCATTTTCTCCAATTACCACAATGTTTTCTTCACTTTTACAGACAATTAACATTATTTCAGCTACATTCAATATGTCATCTGCTAATACTTTCAATTTGGATAAGTCTAAAATTTCAATTCTTGGTAGAGATTTATAGTAAACAGAAATGCAGAACATTGCCGTGTTGATAAAATCTGGCTACCATGATTTATCTGTGACAATCTCTCCATTTACACAGCCAAATAAATCTCAAATTGTATTTCATACCTTATTTCTACATCAAATCACTCCAATGCTCTAGACAAACATAACTCGATTGCAAATTACTGAATTAAGCTGGTTACCCGCATTTTCTCCTTTTCCAACTATGTTTTAAAAAGGCCTTCTTCCTTAGGGTCATTAAGAGTCGGGAGGGTTTGAGCATACACTACTCACATAATATTCTGTACTGTTATTCTGACTTTGGAAGCAGCCCCTTGCTGTCTCTGGATATTTGACATGGAGAACATGCACTAGGTTCTGATACCAAGCAATACTCATGTGTTGAAATGGCACAAGTTGTTTGTCCAGCTCATGTATTGGCACTCTGTGTACACGATCAAGTAACTCACAAAACTCGTCATATGACAGCCGAATCACAGGCTGGAATAAAGAGGAACATAAAAAAAAAAAAAAAACCCTGTGGATAAAACCTGACATTGGAATACAGTAGCAAATAGATACATGTGATAGCAAGATAAAAACAAGAGCACTGCATGCAGGTGCCAATGCTCAGCTACAAGTGCTTGATTTTCAGTGAGAATTCCAAGTCAAAAAAGGGGCATAACCATGTAAAAATATTTTGGTGGTTACTGCCCCTGTTATATAAGTTCCCTTTTGATAATTAACAACTTGTCCAAGTTTGAAGTAAATCCAGACAATGAAGACGCGAGGGCTACGCCAATAAATTGTTTTCTTTTAAAACGGCCAAGCTAATAAATTGCAGAACTAAGTTTTTACCCCATATAAATGAAGATTTCAAGATCCTTCCTGCAAGCAATAACTCTCTTTTCCTCTGTGTTTTCAAAAGCAGTCTACTGCCAGGGCTTAACCTCCAATATGTAAACTGTGATTTGTTTCTTTGGTGTTTATCACCATCTTCAATATCACTGAAGCTTTATAGCAGCCACAAGTACACCTATCCAAGTTTTTCTAGAGTGTCATTTACCAGAGCTTCATGCAAATATTCTTTCCTAGTCATTGACTGTTTTCCCAAAAAACATCATCAAAACAATGTTTAGCAGTGAGAGAGGAACAAATCCTGTTGCAATGCTTGTAATTAATCTGTGCTGGAAATTGTACCAGTTTACCCAAGATTGTAAACTCTGTATATTACCAACTAAGTAGGCATGCTCTGCAAATTAAACTCAGAATTTACACATCAAGTGGTTTGGTTTAACCCATTACCACACATTTATCAGTTTTAACAACCCTGAGGTACATGCCTTTTGAAAAAATTGTGGAAAAAGGAGAAAATGCTGGTAACCAGCATTTTCTCCTTTTCCCACAATGTTTTCTACCCTATCAAAGGAAATTCTATCATTTCAGCCCCATTTAAATTTTTCTGCAAATGCTTTCAATTTGGACAAGTCTAAAATTTTGTCGTTTGGTAAAAAGTTAAAAGCAGAAATCATCAAGAGTGATCACTATAAATTTCAAAACTTGCTTCACATTACATTGACATGAAACAGTATTATGTACAACAGAAAGTCAAGGTGTCCAACACACAAATAAATAACACTTACACCACGACTATCCTCTGTGTCACTTCTCTTTTTTCTTTTATCATCTGCTGACTGGTCGTCTGATTTACTAATCATAATCAACATCTTGTTCCATAGACTGTCCCTACGACATTTCTCCATAGACTCAACTGCCATGTTCTTTATTTTCTCTCTGACAATAAAAAAAGGAATTTTGATACACATTATATAAATTCAATTATAAGATTTGATTAAACTCTAAATCAAATGATCCCAAGTTATTAAAACCAAAAAGAAGAAAGCTTATGAAAACAATAGAAAAAAGCAGTTAAACTAGAAGCAATCCACATTTTCTTCTATTCTGACAATGCATATTATTCTTTATAGGACAAATCACATAATCTGAGCCATATTCAATCTGTCATCTGCAAATGATTTCAACATAGGCATGACAAAAAAAATTGCATTCTGATAAAGATTCAAATAATGCCCTATGATCTGATTTCTAAATGGTAAGTAGCTGTACCAAACATCAAAATTTCAGACAAGACAAAAATCGAAGCATTTACAGATAACAAATTCATTCAAGCTCACAAGATGATTTGTCTTTGAAATGGTAGAAAAGATTGTGGGAAAAGGAAAATAAATGCTAGTAACGAGGATTTTCTCCTTTTCCCACAATCTTTTCAAAAGCTGGCTTTTCTAGGGTTGTTAAAAAACTAGATTGTTTGGTAAACAGTTAAACATGTGCCTTGCACTGACTTTGAGCCATGCCAAGACAGAAAGTGAAAACATTTTTTATTTTTGTTATTATTTATATTTATCCAGTCAAAGCATATCATTCTAAATATCAAGCAGAGACAAAATTTTAAAACAGGAAACCTAGGGGGGGTGCTGGGGTAAAGATCATCCATTTTACGTCTTAAAAACTAGGGGTGTACCCTATAAGGGCACCATGATCACAATATCGGTTGTAGGGTCAGCTGGCATGGGACTTGGAAACTTGTTCATGGCTGTGGCAAATCATGTTACTCCAAGCTGCAGACTGGGGGGCGCGCAATGTGATTCCCTACACAGCCATTAACATGTTTTCAAGTCCTCTGCCACCTGACCATACAACGAATTTGTCATACTGCAAAGTTCTACAAGTATTCAGCCAAATTTCCAAATTTCATGGTCTCAGAAATAGAGTACTCTGACAAAATCCAATTTCCAGTCTGAGTGCCTCAGCACACTGAAAACTGCCGTCACTGAAAACTGATGTCAGTAAAACCTTGGTAAAACCTGCAGTTTGGTGCATTAAGTCACTGCAATAGACATTCCACATATTTTCATTTTAACATGGATGCGATAAACATTCAACATTTTTATTGAAACATGGATTTAAACAACTTCAAGGTAAGTAACTATTCATTTTATAATTTGCTGAATTTCCCATTTGAGTGCCTCAGCACACTAAAAACTGCTGTCACTGAAAACTGATGTCTGTAAAACCTTGGTAAAAACGTGCACTTTGGTGCATTAAGTCACTGCAATAGACATTGAACATATTTTCATTTAAACATGGATGCAATAGACATTCGACATATTTTTATTTAAACATGGATTTAAATAATTTAAGTAACTATTAATTTTATGATTTGCTGGTAAAGTTAATTACCTCATACAACCATTTGTTTATTTCTTAACATTAAAATGTATGACTTATGACACTTCATGATTTTTTTACATGATGAAGGGATTGCTCATTTTAATCATGTGTATTTGATTTAGAATGACAACAAACCATAGTATACGAGGGTTGTCGCAGAAGTAAAAGGACTATTGCTGTAACATGAACAGTTATTGGCGTATAAGCAAGAAAAGTAATGCGGATTAAGTGCCATATCTCATGATTATTTCTCCCAAAAATCATCAAAATACATATAACAATAACGAAACTACAGTTAAAATACATACAATGCTAAACGCCACCCGGCGCACAGAATAACGTTCACTGACGTCCAACATGACGTCGCTTATCATACTTTCTCCACATAGTCCCCACCAGTGCGAATGACAGCCTTCACGAAACTCTTTATGCCATCTGAACACTAATGAACGGCAACATTTATACTCTCCTGCTTCCTGAACAAGTCGGTAGGTCTTTGTAGGTGTTTTACCAAGCACTTGACAAAACTTGATTACCGCCCGCAACTTGACATCTCCTGTGGACGACATGACGTTTTTTTCTCCGTAGACTCTAACGGAAATGCTATGGCGCTCAAATAAACAGGAAGTGACGTCATAACGCCACATATTGTGCAGCCAAACTTTCGCGCGCAAAAACAAAACGTAAGGATAATTATAGCGACATCTGAACAAGCAAATGTTATCTTTGCGTTATTGAAACCGGCGTGCGCCGCATACCTTTACCGTTACCTTGGAAACTCTGCATATTTCAAAGTACGTCAGATAAAATTTCATTTGGAGTACACATTTCGGGAGCAGACATGCCGAACTGTATTCAAGCAAAAATATATGTGTATGCGCACGACAATAAAGCAGCTACAAGAAAAGTCCTTTTACTTCTGCGACAACCCTCGTATGTAACTATATTCATTAAATTTTAGAAAATAATCCATTTTTTCCACTTTAATAACAACCATCAAGGGAAACTATCATTAATATGATGTACTCAGTGTATTTATATTGTGGGCAGCTCGTACCAATCAATGCTGCCATCTTTGATTTTGTGTCCAAAGTGTAGTGAAGTATACAGGGCTCCCAACAAAGAAACTGCTTTTCCCTGGATTTTGCCAGTGTACTTCGATATGTGCTCAGAGCATATCATCCAATCAGACCACGATAAATTTCTTTGCAGTGTAGTAAGGACACAAGACAGTTTAGATATGCATCTAAGATTCAGTATTTTAGAAAGTAAGTTTTCTCATCTTTTGTTTGCTCTTTACTAGGTGACAGAATAGTAGACTTATCCAAATTGGGAGTTTTAGCAAACAAAATATCAAATTACATGCAGTTTGAAAATATTTTCTCCCCAAGGACTGTTAAAACATGGGATTGTTTGGTAAATATTTTTATGATAGCCTCTGAAAACCTATACTTTAGGTGAGTGTCTAGCCCTGAAAATCTGATCCTTCCCCTTACCTCACAATCTGAGCTTCTCTCTGTAGCAACTGATACATAGGTGGCTGGTGTTTATTCGAGAAACCTAGATAGTTGGTGGTTGTTTGTAGTACACCTGGGGGCTGTCTGACTGTGATAGGGTCTTTCAACTTCTCTTTTGATGATAAAACCATTACTTTGTCTGGAGAAAAATGTACATGTATAAACATAGTATACATTACTCAGTGCAAACCTTGAAATTTGTGATATTAACTGTACTTATCTTGGATGCAATTTATCAATTTAAAGAAAAGCTTCAATAAAAAGACTGTGCTATCCAGCTATCAAAGATCCATAACAGAAATTTTGAGACATATAAAATGAAATGAACAGAGAATTATCAGCAAACAGATTTACTGACTTGTGTTTCCATTTCCTAGACTGCATAATTACTTTTTTTTTTCCCGCAATGATTCACTAGCATATCCATTTACCATACATTCCCTAGATTTAACAACCCTGAGAAAGAAGCCTTTTCAAAACTTGTTGGAAAAAGAAAACATTCTAGGAACCAGCATCTTTTCCTTTTCTCACAATGTTTTCCTCCCTTTTTAAGCAACACTGAATCATTGGAACCGCACATGACTTGTTGTCTTAAATGCTTTGAATTTGACATAATCTAAGATGTTGTAATCTTGTGAAGGGTTAAAGGCTCAAATTCAGCTCTAAGGATTTTCAAAATTTTATACATCATTTTACTAGCCCCTTCCAGAAAATTTATTTTCACTAGCCACTAAAACACAGAAATTTTTTTAAAAAATCACACAAGAGCTCTGAATGATGGTGCCAATGGTCCCCTGCAATTGCCTTTCAGTGAAAATTCCAAGTCAAAAAAGGGGCATAATGGAGTGGTAACCTGCCCCTGTTGTATGGGTTCTCCTTTTGATAGTTAATGACTAGTCCAAGTTTGAAGAAATACATTCAGTAGTAACAGAGATATAACAAAATGTCGAAGTTTTTGCACAATGACGCCAGGGCTATGACAATAACTTTGAGTTTTCTTTGGAAACAACTGAGCTAAAAAAAAAAAAAGGGAAGTTTAACAAGGACAGAACTGAAATTAACTTAATAGAAACATGTCCTGTGTGTTGAATGTTGCACTTATTTACTCAAATTGAATGGACCATACAGACTCTTTCTAGACCCAACAATCTAAAATTTTAAACATATTGCACTGAATTGTTTTTATTTTCAAATGGTCTTTTTCACTGCTTTAAATGGTATTTAAGTAGTATTCTAGTTTTATCATGGCAAAAGCTCAATAAATTATGTATTTCTTGAGATTCACTCAAGAGGTGAGGCTCTATGCTGCCTTTCCCAAGGACACATTCAAACTCTTAGCATCATCAGCTGGAAAAATCTTGGTAGAAAAAATTGCAATGAGCAAACACTGTAGTCCTATCTTCACCCTATTTTAAAAGCTGTTTAATGCAATGATGTAAAAATTTCTATAGAAACATGTTCAGTTATAACATCACAACAGGTACAAGCTAAGTGTCTCAAACATATGTTTACAATTTACCTTTATTTACACAAATTTTAACCCAATCCTCACTTTTATAGCCTTTACAGACAGTGGAGACAAAGATCAGACTGCACAAAATGAGCAGTCTCGTCTGATTTACACTGTCCACTTTGCCAACACATTCTGGACAAGAGCAAATTTGATACTGTGCTTATGAAGGGTTTTGTTCCAGACAGAAAATATGTGTTGGGATTATTTTAATCTTTAACCCTTTACCAGCCAAAGAAATTTTGGACTTTTCCAATTTCGAAGAATTAGCACATGGCAAATTAAATATTGCTAAAACGATAGGATTTAATTCGGAAATAGGAGAAAGCATTGAGGAAAAAAGGAGCAAATGCTGGTCACCAGAATTTTCTCCTTTTCCAACAAAGTTTTTTATCCTTCCCAAAACACTTTCAATTTTTGAGTCACATTAAATTTGTTGTCTGCAAATGCTTTCAATTTGGACAAATCTAATATTTTGTTGTCTGGTAAAGAGTTAACATACCATACCAACATGTAAATCGACCAATACCCCTTTTGGTAAGTTAAAAATAAGCCTAGAAAATGATGGGAAAATGAGTAAAGCATAAAGATTGATAAAGAAATACAATATTCTGTATTTTTTTCCCAAGCACTCTGTCCTCTGAATGAAATAAGAAAAGCGGATGAAGACATATGGAGCAGAAGTTGATTTCAGCACATGTGACTTTGATCCCCTGCTGTGACCTTGACTTTTAGCCTGGCATCTGAAACCTCTGCTTTGCAGGTCATCTTATCAAGGTGCATATATGAGTAAAAAATTTTCAAAATCAGACTAGGGGTTCCAAGAGATAATTATAGAGCAAATATAAGAGCACATGACCCTTGACCCCTTGCTGTGATCATGACCGTAGAACCTGGAATTAGAGACCGCCGCTCAGGATAATGTCTCATCAAGGTACAAATGTGTGAAATATATTTAAAATTCAGACTAGGGGTTCATGAGATACAGAACAACCATTAAATAGCCAAGGACAGACGATGGACAGACGACCAAGGGCATTACATTATAATTATGTCCCTTCAGGTATATAAAAGGATATTTTCCATTCCTTATGAATCTCTCCTTTGTGTACTTTTGTAAAGCTTTTTCAGTCAGACCGAATACCCAGGTTTAGCAGTGAGTTTAAAGTTTTACCAAACAATCTACAGTTCCAATGACCCTGAGGATTTATACCTTCAAAAAAATTGTGGGAAAAAAAAACATTTTCTCTTTTTCCCCACAATATTTTCTACAATTTCGTAAAACAGGTCAAATAATTTGAGCGACATCTGATCTGTTTTCTGCAGTTGCTATAATGTGAACCAGTCTAAAGTTTTGTCACCTGGTAGATGGTTAAAAAGATTATTCATTTAATAAAAAGTTAAAATCTCTGTAAAAAATTATCAGCTGAGCCTGATCACACATCAAACAAGCCACACAATACTCACATATATTTTGTACAAAGCCTGACAGAATTATAATAGAAGAAATAACTTATGTTCTTTTGTGTCTCTAAACATTTCCAGCAGCAGATATATTTTTGCTTTAGCTTTTTACCATACGACAGAATTTTCGCCATGTCCAAATGAAAGCATTTCCAGACAAAAGACTAAATGCCCCTGAAAAAAATGGTTATCATCATTTGTCCTTTTCTAACAATGTTTTCAAAAGGCTTCTTCCATAGGGTCATCGAAACTCCTGATTGTATAGTAAAAAGTTAAAACAAGAGGGCCTGATGGCCCTGGATCGCTCACCTGAGTTAATAGGCAAAATTTCACTCCAGGGTCATGATTGAAACTCTGACCAACTGTCAGGTCAATTGAGCTTAAAATGTGGCCTCTAAAGCGCCCTCAAGGAATTTCCATAAGTTGACCTAGTGACCTAGTTTATGACCCCATGTGACCCAATTTTGATCTCATCCAAGATTTTATCAAGACAAACATGCTGACCAATTTTCAGGTCAATTGAGCAAGATTTTTTGCCTCTAGAGCCCATATGGAATTTCTGTAAGATGACCTAGTAACCTAGTTTATGACTCTAGGTAACCCAATTTTGAACTCATCCTAGATTTTATCAAGACAAACATTCTCAGCAATTTTCAAGTCAATTGAGCAATAAATGTGGCCTCCAGAGTGCTCATAACATTTTTCTTTAATTTGACCAAGTGACCTAGTTTATGAACCCACATGACCCAATTTAGAACTCATCATAAAGTCTATCAAGACAAACATTCTGAACAATTGAGCAATAGATGTGGCCTCTAGAGTGCCCAAATAAATTTCTTTAATTTGACCTACTGACCTAGTTTATAACTCAATTTCAACTTCATTCGATATTTCATCAAGACAAACATTCTGACCAATTTTCATGTCAATTGAGCATGAAATGTGGCCTCCAGAGTGCTTGCAAGGTATCTCTTTAATTTGACCTTGTGACCTATGTTATGACTCCAGGTGACCCAATTCTAAACTCATCCTAGATTTCATCAAGACAAACATTTCAACCAATGTTCAAACCAATTGATCAATAAATGTGGCCTCTAGAGTGTCAACACAGTATTTTTTTAATATGACCTTGTGACCTAGTTGATGACCCAAAGTGACCTAAGTTCAGACTCATGTGAAATTTTATCAGGACAAACATTCTGAACAACTTTAAAGTCAATTGAGCAACGAATGTGGCCTCTAGAGTGCCAACAATATATTTCCTTAACATGACCTTGTGACCTAGTTTATGACCCCAGGTGACCCAAATTCAAACTCATCCAAGATTTCATCGAGACAAACATTCTGACCAATTATCAAGTCAATTGGGTTGAAAAATATGGCCTCTAGAGTGCCCACAAGGTATTTCTTTGACCTAGTAACCTTGAATAAGACCCAAAGTGACCCAAATTCAAAGTCATCACAGATTTCATCAAGAAAAGCATTCTGACCACATTTCAGGTCAAATGAGCAAGAAATGTGGCCTCTAGAGTGCCCACAAGGTATTTCTTTAATTTGATCTAGTGACCTAGTTTATGACCACAGGTGACCCATTTTTGAAACTCATTGAACATGTTGTGCTCCAGTGGGCTAACAAACTTAGAACAGGTCCACTAGGAGATAACACATACCAAATATCAAAGCTCTACGCCTTCCAGTTTTAAAGAAGAAGAATTTTAAAGTTTTCCTTCTTTGTTCCTTTGTTCGAAATTGTGACCCCCGGGGCAGGGCCAGTTTTCACCCCAGTGGGTTTATTTGAACAAACTTGATAGAAGTCTACTAGGAGATACTACATGCCATATATCAAAGCTCTACGCCTTCCAGTTTCAGAGAAGAAGAATTTTAAAGTTTTCCGTCTTTGTTCCTGTGTTCCAACTTGTGACCCCCGAGGCGGGGCTAGTTTTGTTTCCAGGGGCATCATATGAACAAACCTGGTAGAGGTCCATTAGGAGATACTACATACCAAATATCAAAGCTCTATGCCTTCCATTTTCAGAGAAGAAGAATTTTAAAGTTTTCCGTCTTTGTTCCTATGTTTGAACTTGTGACCCCCGGGGCGGGGCTAGTTTTGACCCCAGGGGCATCATATGAACAAACTTGGTAAAGGTCCATGAGGAGATACTAGAACCAAATATCAAAGCTCTACACCTTCCAGTTTCAGAGAAGAAGAATTTTAAAGTTTTCCGTCCTTGTTCCTATGTTCGAACTTGTGACCCCCCGGGTTGGGGCTAGTTTTGACCCCAGGGGCATCATATGAACAAACTTGGTAGAGGTCCATGTGGAGATACTACATACCAAATATCAAAGCTCTACGCCTTCCATTTTCAGACAAGAAGAATTTTAAAGTTTCCTTCTTTGCTCCTTTGTTCGAACTTGTGACTGCCACGGTGGGGCCAGTTTTGACCCCAGCGGGTTTATTTGAATAAACTTGGTAGAGGTCCACTAGGAGATGCTACATACCAAATATCAAAGCTCTACGTCTTCCAGTTTCAGAGAAGAAGAATTTTAAAGTTTTCCTTCTTTGTTCCTATGTTCGAACTTGTGACCCCCGGGGCGGGGCCAGTTTTGATCCCAGGGGCATCATATGAACAAACTTGATAGGGGTCCACTAGGAGATGTTACATACCAAATGTCAAAGCTCTACGCCTTCTAGTTTCAGAGGAGAGGATTTTCAAAGATTTTGCATTTATTTCCTTTTTGTTGCCATGGCAACCAAAGTTAAGGGTGGAATTCAATTCTTTGAACAACTTTGGTAGAGCTTCACCCAAGGAACATCCCTGCCAAGTTTCATCAAGATTGGCTCAGTGCTTTAGGAGAAGATGTTTAAATAAATTGTTGACGGACGACGGACACCGGACATAGGGCAATCACAATAGCTCACCTTGAGCACATTGTGCTCAGGTGAGCTAAAAATGTCCTGATCTGCACATGAATAAAAAAATATGATTTGGAACAATAACTTCTCCTGTACAACATACATTTTTTTTAAATCATAATAGGTTATATTAAAATGTGCTCTGATATTGGACTTCAAAGAACAAAAACATTTAAATCAACTATTCTACCTCAAAATATAACTTAACTCAACCCCAATTGAGTAAATTTTTTTTTTATATCTGTACTACAGAGCATATGAAGATATTGTGTGAAAAAAACAAAGTGGTTGTTCCAAAAAATGACTCTTTTTCCAACAATGTTTTTAAACTATTAAAAAAAAAAACAAACAAAACTTTTGCTCTTTCCATCTAACATTTCTTCTTTCTGTCACTTGTATAAGGCTACAGTATATCTGAAATTAACTTGTACCGTAATGGCTTAACCGTAATGAAAATGATCTTCTGTTAAAGCAATATCTAACAAAAAGGGCTTTTAAAACAATATGGGAAAAAAAATGCTGGTAATCAGCATCTGCTCTTTTTTAAAATCGTTTTACTCTTTCAGAGCAAACTACCACAATCATGAATCTCCTGAATATGTTTTCATTATGAATTAGTATTCAAGTTTGTCCACCAGTAAAGACTTAGGGAAAGGAAATTATTTTTTAAATTGAATGAAAGATACACAGGATCTGACATAAGTTGGCACATGTGATAAAATTTATTAAACCAGCCTAGAAAATTGCCCTGGCAAGCTTACAGTAATACTTTTTTTTGCAGATAAATTTAATGAAATTTATCTAATGAGCCAATTAATACTGTACAAGTGGAAATTTTTGTGATTTTGCTAATTTGAAAAATTCGCAAACTTTTCTGTTCGTGTATTTTACCTCAAGTATACCAACAAATAACAAGTTTCTGGAATTTGCAAACATTTCCATACGCAAAATGTCCATAATCTGAAATTCGCCAATTTTTTGACATGCGTATATATCCACATATACAGTGTCAGATTCTTTTCATCACGAAACAAAATTTCTTGAATAATTAAGTCAGAATATACAAAACCATACAATGCACACATCATGGTAATTTCCATAAACAAGAGGGCCATGATGGCCCTGTATCGCTCCACTGGCTAATAAGTCAAAACATTACAATACTTGGCCAACTGGTTTTAAACTAGAAGACATACAAAGTTTTTTTCTATAAAATCCTACGAGAAAGTTATGACCCCAGGGCAAAGCCATTTTCATCCACAAAGCTACAATTACTTGAATCCTGGTGGAGGTCCACAAGATAAAGCCCCATACCAAATAATACAGGTCCAGAATGTGTGGTTATCAACAAGATTTTCAAACTTTCCTCAATAAAAGGCCCTGTAAAACATGAGATCCCTGAGACAGGGCTAAATTTAGTAGACCTAGGTCTTATGTTTAGTAACAAGAAGATTTATAAAGTTTTCACTACAAAAGCCCATGGAAAACTTGTGACCCCTGGAGTGGGGCCAAACTTGACGCCAAGGTTATAATTTGGGCCCTCTTGGTAGAGGCCCACTAGATAAAGCTACATGCAAAATTTGTAGCCCTAGGCCTTATGGCTAGGTACAAGTAGATTTTTAAAGTTTTGCCTAAATAAGCCCATGTAAAACTTGTGACCCCCAGGGTGGGGCCAACTTCGACCCCAGGGCTATAATTTGGGCACCCTTGGTACAGACCCACTACAAAAGCCCATGGAAAACTTGTGACCCCTGGAGTGGGGCCAAACTTGACGCCAAGGTTATAATTTGGGCCCTCTTGGTAGAGGCCCACTAGATAAAGCTACATGCAAAATTTGGTAGCCCTAGGCCTTATGGCTAGGTACGAGAAGATTTTTAAAGTTTTTCCTATATAAGCCCATGTAATACTTGTGACCCCAAGGGCGGGGCCAAATTTGACCCCCGGGCTATAATTGGGGCACTCTTGGTTGATGCCCACTTGATAAAGCTACATGCCAAATTTGGTAGCCCTAGGCCGTATGGCTAGGTACCAGGAGAATTTTAAAGTTTTCCCTATATAAGCCCATATAAAAATTGTGAATCCCCGGGGCGGACCCAAATTTGCCCCCAGGGCTATAATTTAAAGAAACTTGGTAGAGGTCCACTAGATAAAGCTACATGCCAAATTTGGTAACCCTAGGCCTAATGGTTTCAGACAAGAAGATTTTCAAAGACTTTAAATATTTTTCAGTTTTGTAGCCATGGCAGCCAGAGTTTTTGAAGGAATCAAATTCTTTCAAGAAATTCTGAAGAAGACCATGGCAGGATCATTTCTGTGAAGTTTCATCAAAATTGGAAGGGTAGTTTCAGAGAAGAAGATGTTTGAAATGAAAGTTAACGCACGCACACACAGATGGACGCACAGACACCGGGCGATGACATAAGCCCACTGGCTTTTGGCCAGTGGAGCTAATAAAAGTCTACTCACTTTTCTAAAATAAGTATAGAATATAATATAATGATGTTACACAATGCTTAGATTAGAAAATTTATAAAGGGTATATTACACTGAAAAGAAGTGAGGTTATGTGATGAAAAATACAAACCTGAATGCTTGCTTTTTGCCATGAAGTTACCAAGATCTTTCTCCAAAGTATGCCTTGGAAAGCTGATCTGTGAGGTTGTCAGAACTATATAAAACTGTAGACTAAGTGCAGATTTGTCTCCAGATGGCACCTCCGGTCCTACTGGAGAGTCTTGTAGTATAACCAGCCCAATTTTGTAATTCTCTATACCTTTTCTGGACTTAATCGATTCCATTCCAATAATCTCTCTTTTCTCATGGCTTATCAGTGCCCGATGATGGTTTTTCATCAGGGGAATATCCTGATGAAATAAAGTGACAGATTACAAAGTTCACTGACAGGTTTCATTAACTCTCTAATGCATGACTTTATGCATCAATCCTATGGTTAAACTACCCTGAGAAAAAAAGACTTTGTGTCAAAACATTGTTGAAAAAGGAGAAATTGCTGGTCAACAATTTTGTAAAGAAAAGATGATCCAGAATTCAATGTATTTAATAATGTGACATACCAGTTCAAAGTCAGCAGGGAGGGTCATCTTCAGAACAGACATTGCGTGTAATTTGGCATGTCTAAGCATGTAGTCATACAGGTCACTTCCTGAACAGGAGGGCTCGGGTATTGTAATCACGTCTAAAGTGAAATCAAACTATTTGAGTCATGCTCCAGAAACAGGGTTTAATACATCTCTGTGAAGCATTATACCAAGCAAGTCATCATATACCATTCACAACCAACTGAATTAAGAGGTAAAATAGTTCTTCTGCTTGCAGAAAATTGAGCAATAGCAAAATGTTTCTACCCAAATTAGCCTCTGCTGACTTCGAAGGCTGACCTGGGTCAATACTTTTTGCAAACGCATTAAACCACCTTTTCACATTGCATGGCTTATTTACTTCCTTAAATGTTAAAATGCCATCTTTTTACATAATACCATGGTATCCTTGCCCTGTAACTATTTTGATGAAATATGTTAGACATTATTCACAGATAGAGAACAGTATAGATGATGTATTGTTAAGCTTGTCTATTTCAGCTTCCATTCTTTGAAAACAATTTAGGCTTTCATCCTTTTAAAACAACATTTCTGTCACTACCTGACAGAAGTGCATGGAGTCACGGAATAAGTCATTATTATGTCTTCATGCCATTAAGTTGAAATGCGTTGTTTACAGCCATGAACACAACAAATAAAAGGTATTTGCAATCTACTTGACATGACAAGTATGCCTTCAACTGAGAGCAATTTCACCTTTTTTTAAACCCTTTACCAAACAATCCCCAGTTTTCCGCGTTACTACGACTTTTAAACACATTATTACGCGTTTTAAAACACGTTATTACGAGATTTTTCACGTTACTATGACTTTTTAAACACATTATTACGTGTTTTAAAACAAGTTATTACGAAATTTTTCGCATTATAATGTGTTTCAAATTCACGTTATTACGTGCTTTTTAAAAAAACATTTTACCTTTATTTTGACCCTTGTAGGCTTTCATATAAATCTTATATACACACAGTTTAATATTTTGCAATGTTCTGAATGAGCAACCTTGACATGTCTGTGTATTTATTCTGTTGGACTAAAGCGGTTCTTTCATTTCCTTGCCTCAGGTAAGGGTAAAATACAGCAGTAAGTCATAACAGGCTACATCAGACAATCTTATATATGTATTTTAATAATCATGACGAAATGGCCTTTGAAAAATGTTGTGAGAAAAAGAGAAAATGCTATTCACCACCATTTTCTCAATTCCCAACAATGTTTTTTATCCTTTCAAAGACAAATCCTATCATTCAAAGCATGACAATTAAATGGCTCGAAGAAACGGTATCAGTGAAATATGATTTTACCTCTTTGCATGAAGTTCCTAGAAAAACTAGGTGCGTAGGGATACACTTTTACAAAGTCTGCCAGCAATCCTGTCAGGTAGTAGTTAGGGGTCAGTGTATCTTGATCTCCACCAATGTAGGACTGTAACAAAGTCAATGAAATTAAGGTCTACGGCCCTTAACTCATAAGTAAACGTTGACGTTTTCGTAAAGGCCATTCGGCCAATCTCGGCAGCTTCCGTCTTTTAATATGAGAGTTAGGGGCCGTAGACCTTAAATACTTTACTCCTTTTAACTGATGTTAGGATGTTTTAACCTTTAACAAACAATCCCAAGTTTTACCAACCCTGGGGGATGAGGCTTTTGCAATGTTATGGGAACAGGAGAAAATGCTGGCAAATATCAGTTACTCCTTTTCCCACAACATTTTCTACCCTTTCACAGACAAATAACATCATTTGAGTGACCTTTGATTTGTTATTTGTAATGTTTTCAATTTGGACAAGTCAATATTTCATCATTAGGAAACAGTTAAACTTACATGAGAACCATGATGGTCTTTTAATGCTCAGCTGATAAAATAAGAACAAATTTCAAAAAAGTACTTCAGACTAGCTGTTTCATTTTGTTTTTGTTACAATATTTTCATACGAATTTATGTATTCACCACTATCCACAAAACCCGCAAATTTTAATGACCCTGGGGATGAAAGCTTGTCAAAAGGAGAATTGCTGGTAACCTACACTTTCTCTGTTTCACACAATGATTTCTACCAATTCAAAGACAAGTCCATCTTTTCAACAAGCACTTTCTACTTTTCCCACAATGATTTCAAAAGCTTTTTTCCTAAAGGCTATTTTAACTGCTTCATTTGATTTTTTTAATAGGTATAAATGATGTAAATACAATACCTGAATGCATCGCAAATGGAAGTCATGTGCAAACGAATGCACGTGGATCAAATCTTTGCATTTCTCACACTCGTCCACAAAAAGCAGCTTCAACTGTTTAGATAAAACAAAACAGGAAAGATAGATACATAATCACGTTAGTGTTTTAAAGATTACGACCCCTAACTCATTGGTAATATCGTGTAACATCGACGTTTTCGTAAAGGCTATTTGCCCAATCTCGGCAGCTTCCGTCTTTTAATATGAGAGTTAGGGGCCCCAGACTCACTAAATCATTGGTAAAATTCGTGTAACATCAACATTTTCGTAAAGACTATTTGGCCAATCTCGGCAGCTTCTGTTTTTTAACATGAGAGTTAGGGGCCGTAGACCTTAAATAAATGACCTCTCCATGATTCATTGACATGTTTCAAATCCCTGTCTCTAGGGACATATCCAACATCCTGCAAAATCTATATTTTATACCATTGCTCATGTTAACTTAGTGGCATTTCATGATGATGATATGATTTACACCATAAAAACAGAGTGCATGTATTAAACATTTCTCAACATATGGCTTTTTATGTCTTTACCAAATGACAAAATTTTAGACTGGTCCAAATTTAGAGTTGGTCCACATGACCAAACTTGTCCCTGATAGGGTAGAAAACAGTGTGGGAACAGGAGAAAATGCTGGTTACCAGCATTTTCTCCTGTTCCCAAAGTGTATTGAAAAGGCTTCTTCTTCAGGGTCGTTAAAAGTTGGAATTGTGTGGTAAACGGTTAAATGAATTAAAATTCAAACCAGTAATTTTATCTCTTTTTGATTTTCATGCAGGAATGTCCCTTTTTACATACATCAAGCTCTTAATCATTACAATGAAGTACAATATGGCACTATAAGTTCTTTTCTTTACACATTTTCAAGTAACATCATAAGGAAATAACCCTACTAATATGAAAAATCCTTCTCATTCCAAAGAAGAAATTTATTTTATACCAGTACTCTTTTTCTAAAGCAATAAGCAGCTTCCATTTTTATCATCAGTTCTAAGAAAACATTTTTTACATCCTTTTGACATAATAATAATATACTTGAACTTTATTAACCCATGAAATAATTGACAATACAAAAATGCAACTTCAATCACCTGACTTTGGAAGGTCCAAAAATAGTACGAAAAAAGGACTACTAATTATTGCCAATACTCATGTACTAGTACATCTACCTATGTTCTCTGACCTACATTATTTCAAACTAATACTGTAATCATTACCATACCAAGCAAACTTTTACATCCTCTCTGTGACCAGCTTTACAGTAAAAATGTTGCAAATTCTTTCTTGTAACAAGCATCATCTCATTCTCACCACTTTACAAAAAAAGAAAATTTTAAACTTGTCCATATTGAATCCATCTGCAGACGACACTCAGTGATCAAATGATGAGATCTGTCTATGGACAGAGAGAAAACATGGGAAAAGGAGAAAATCCTGGTTACTCGCCTTTTCTCCTTTTCCCTCTATGCTTTCAAAAGCAGTCTTTCTCAGGGTCATTAAAATTTGGGCTAGTTCGGAAAGGGTTAATGTTTTGCTTAAGATTTAACAAATTTCCACATAATCCAGAGTTTTAACGACCCTGAAAAGCAAGGCTTTAGAAAACATGTGAATAGAAGAAAATGCTAATGACCAGCATCTTCTATTTCCCAAAATATTTTCTACACTTTCACAGGCCAACCCTATAATTCGAGCCACATTTGATTTCCTGTCTGCAAATGCTTTCATTTTGGACCATTAAAAAATTTTGTTGTTTGGTAAAGAACTAAGCATAAAAGAGTTATTTTCAGTTCTTTTTCAATATCCCTGTTTCACCTACAAGCACCTGATTT
Organism: Hippopus hippopus; assembly: GCA_946811185.2. Taxonomy (NCBI): domain Eukaryota; kingdom Metazoa; phylum Mollusca; class Bivalvia; order Cardiida; family Cardiidae; genus Hippopus; species Hippopus hippopus. The sequence continues at coordinate 46,317,988 of OX328099.1, read as the reverse complement.
TGCTTGGCTGAAGAATCACCTATTCAATAATAGGTTATCCAGTCAAATTATCATGAAACTAGCAGGCATGTTATAATGCTTGACATCTATACTGCAAGACCCACTTTTCCTTTTTTCTGAAAATTAATGGCATGAACATGCCAGGGATTTAAACAGCTCACAATCAATCCTGAATATTTTATTATTTTCTCCATCTGTTCAAATGTTTTTAAATGTTGAAATGTCAACTGCAAAAGTATAACAAAGCTTAGATATCAAAAGCAAGAACCGAGATAGAATGAGCATACAATATCTGTAATTATACAAAATTTATTATAAAGCAAAAAGATTTTAGTGTAGAAAACTATGAGAGTCCAGTACCCTAACTTTAACTCATTACCTTTTGAAATAATTAGCGGCAGAATACTTTGAAATCATCATTGCAAAAATATGAATAGTCAATTTGTCCTTAGGTTCAAAACATCAAGTGATGAAAACATTGTGGCAATGGGGAAAATTCTAATGCTATTTACAAGAAGTCTCTTTTTCTATAACTTTTTCACAGAAGGTCAGTTTCGAAAAAAAAAGGTTGTCTGCTTTTGGTAGTGCCCCAACCCTTTACCACTCCATGAAATTTTAGACTTGTCCAAATTGAAAGTATTTAGAGACAACAAAATAAACGCGACTCAAAAATTGAAATTTGTTTTAGGAATGGTAGAATAGATTGTTGCTGGTTATCAGCATTTTCTCCTTTTCCCACAATGTTTTCACAAGGCCTTCTCTTTCAAGGTCGTTAAAAAGTCGGATTGTGTGGTAAATAGTGAACTCATTACCCAAAGACAAAAATCAAGACTTATCCAATTTCAAAGCAGGCCACAAATTGAAAGGAACCCAGATGATGATTTTTATCTTTGAATGGGTTACCAGCATTTTCTGTATTTCCCACAATGTTTTCAAAAGGCGTCTTCCTCAGGGTCGTTAAAACATGACATCGTTTGGTAAAGGGTTAAACAGATTATTAAGGCTTTAACCCTTTACAAAACACTCTGGTGTTTTAATGGCCCTGAGGTAGAAGACTTTTGAAAACATTGTGGGAAAACGAGAAAATGCTGCTGACCAGCATTTTCTCCTTTTTCCACTTTGTTTTCTACCCCATCAAAAAAAATTTCCATCCTTGAACCGCATTTAGATTTCCATTTGCAAATGCTTTGAATTTGGACCAGTTTAAAATTTGTCACTTAGTAAAGTGATAAGCAACAGTGTTTAGAAATCAGCTTCAGTAACATAAAGATATATCAGAAAGAGGGCCATGATTGCCCTTGATTGCTCACCCGATCCATCTTGTACAAATTAATGAAACATTACATAATGTTAGTATAAGGTGCATTCCCCTGACTGTCATGTAATTGTTTTCCTGTGAATTCATTTTAGAATGAGTCCTTCTGTATTGATGTTTAACCCCTAACCACAAAATCTTGACTTTAAAAGACCCTGAAGAACATGACTCTTGAAAACATTGTGGGAAAAGGAGAAAATGCAGAGTAACCTGCATTCTATCCTGTTGCCACAGTGTTTTCTTTCCTATCACAGACAACTTCTGTCATTTCAGACACAACTGATTTGTTGTCTGCAAATGCTTTCAATTTGGACAGATCTAAAATTTTGTTGTCCGGTAAAGAGTTTCAGTCTTCCTCTCTTTGTCTTCTGTTGGCAACTGGTCCAGATGAGCAGAATAATTTGACCAAATTTGTTCAAGAATCACCTAGGAACATCCCAAATTGATTCAAAAGGTTCTATTTTCAGCTCTCCAGGCCTCCTTGTTCAGTGAAGCAAAACCAATTGTACAATTTATGTAGTGACTCATCTAAAAACACTCATTGAAAATAATCCAAATATCTGGCTGTATCTGTCTTTTTACGGTCGGCCGATTTCATAATGATAGGGGAAACCAGTATTCTTTTCTTCTAAAATGCCCATTGTACTGTTTATGTAATGAAGCAATGCGTTTTACCTGTCTTACCTGTTATGTGTTTGTTTTGTAATATTGTGTATGACAACAAAGGCTAAAATTATCATCTGAGAGTAGTAGTTTGGAGGAGAAAATGGTAAAGTAAAAGTAAAGTAAAAGTAAATGACTAAAAGTAGATGACATAGCAGTTTCATACAAATTTTCTATTACTATCATCCTTGATTATTTACTCCTGCTGACTTTCATTGAATTGATAGATATAGTTTAACAGCAGATCCCCTGTGTTGTTCTATCCTTGTTGTTTTATGTCAGTAAGTTTTCTTGGCTATTAGTTGTTGCAGTAACAAAGTTGAAATCATTACCCCCGATAAAATTTAGCATAGACAACATTAAAACCCCTTGTAAACTAAGGATAATAATGCATATCAAGATTCAATACATCAAAAAAAATGTGGTAAATTGCCAAATTAAGGCTGCATAAACTTCAAAAACTTTTTATTCTTTCACCGAATCATCCTAATTTTACAGGTAACAAATGGACAGGACTTCCCTTCAAACTTTTCCTTTTTTTAACTCCAGAAATAGTAACTGTGATTACAATATTAGAATGAGTCAGTGACCTGTACTTCACAAAGCAATATAAACATAAGCATAGTGCCATAAAAATTGTTAGAATGACTTCTAGAGAGCTTCAACCCTTTCAGCGCAAGATCAAGATCAGACTGCATAGAATGTGCAGTCAGATTTTGGATTTATATAATCAACTTGTTTCGTGAAATACAATAACAAAAATTTCTGATTTATAGCAAATTATATTTTCAGCTATCAACAGAGCTAAAAGTTGTTTATTTGGCGCTGAAAGAGTTAATCCATAGGGTGCTAAGGCATTTTTGTTGCTTTTGCACATAGCTCTAGTGTGCATCAAATTTTTATAGCTGAAGGTTTACAGTCTGATCTGATATTTACATTATGAGATAAATTTTGCATTCTAATCATAACAGTTATGACACTGAGTAGATAAAAGATCAAACAGCAGTCTGACTTGATCTACATGGGTTAAAAAAGCAACCCTAGCCTTGATAGGCACTCTAAAAGATTAATGCAGCAATACAATATGAACTTATAAAAGTAGAAGTATGTGACAGAACTTACAATTTAACTATAGAGCAAAGATCAAAAAATATTAAGTCTCTTAAAACTTGACTTGGCTTTCATCCTGTTACATTCAAACAATCTAACACTTTTCTTTTCATCTGTAACTTTTACATTTCTCTTTAAAACAGTCTTGTTCAAAAGGTTCTGAACCTATGAACAGCATTTGAGACCTCTGATTAGTCAAACATATTTTTTGGTCCATTTTATGCCAATTCTTTAACCCTTCTCCAACCTAATCCTCATTTCTAATGACCCTTAGGAAAAAGGCTTTTAAAAGCATCAGGGGAGAAGGACAAAATGCTGTTGTCTCCTTTTTCCATAATGTTTTCTACCCTTTCATAGATAAATCCTGTAATTTGAGCATAAATTAAGCTTGGCATCTGCAAATGCTTTGGACCTGGGTCAGTTTAAAATTTTTTCTTGTGGTACAGTATGAGAGTTTATCTTAGTACGGGATAATTTAACTAAGTCAAAACAGTTGTCAAATTGAGTACTTTGATTGCATCAATCTACTTAGTACAAAATTCTGTTTCCCTACAAAATTCTGGTATCCCAATCACCTATTCATCACATCAAACTGCTAAAACATGAATCTAAGCCTTTATCCCCAACCCCCATCATTGTTCTATGAGCACAGTACAATAGAACAAGAGCGGCAAATTGTCGCAAGATACGCCCGTCCCACCGCCAGTTGTCAAGGGGGGATAATAATCGTAAAGGACAGGTAGAGAAAAATAGTAGTGCAGCAGAAATCATGTAAGTGATTGAAATAGGCATGAATGTCTCCTCTAATGTTAAGGAAACATGCATGTAAAGTTTCAGGTCATTCCAACATGAAAAGACAAAGTTATATTGTAGAGAAGCATGAAAAGCTGTTAAAAAAAATAATGAATAGGGAATAATTCCAAAAGGGCATTAGGTAAGGTTACAGCTCCAGTGCATTGCACTTTTCGTAACTGCAACAAACATGATTACCAAGTTTCAAGTCAATTTGACTTGAGGTGACAAAGTTCCATTCTGGACAAGCAAGAAATACTGTAAAAATGAAGAACAAAGTGGAATTACTCAAAATCCGCGCTAGGTAGAGTTATTGTTCTTGCGCACTGTACTCAAGAATATTGCAACAAACATGCATACCAAGTTTGAAGTCATTCTGACTTGAGATGACAAAGTTATATTCCGGACAAGCACTAAATGCTGTAAAAATGACTATCAAAGGGAAATAATTCAGACAGCACGAGGTAGAGTTACAATTCTTGCGCACTGCACTTCCAAATATTGCAACAAATAAGCATACCATATTTGAAGTCATTCCTACTTAAAATGACAAAGTTATGCTCCGGACAAGCAAGAAATGCTACAAAAATGAAGATCTAAGGGGGAATAACTCAAAATTCTTGCTAGGAAGAGTTATGGTTCTTGTGCACTGCACTCCGTAATTTTTCAACAATCATGCATACCAAATTTGAAGATGTTCAGACTAGAGATGACAAAGTTCTTTTCCGGATATGCAGAAAATGCTGTAAAAATGACGATCAAAGGGAAATAACTCAAAGACAGCACAAGGCAGAGTTATGGTTCTTTGGCACTGCACTCCGTATTATTAAAACAAACACAAATGCCAAGTTTGAAGTCAATCGGACTAGAGATGACAAAGTTAAGCTCCGTACAAAGAACTGGACTGTAAAAATGAAGATCAAAGTGGAATTACTCAAAATCTGCGCTAGGTAGAGTTATTGTTCTTGCGCAAATTACACCGTAATATTGCAACAAACATGCATACCAAGTTTGAAGTCCTTCTGACTTGAGATGACAAAGTTATATTCCGGACAAGCACTAAATGCTGTAAAAATGACAAACAAAGGGAAATAACTCAAAGACAGCACGAGATAGAGTTACAATTCTTGCGCACTGCACTTCCAAATATTGCAACAAATAAGCATACCATATTTGAAGTCATTCCTACTTAAAATGACAAAGTTATGCTCCGGACAAGCAAGAAATGCTACAAAAATGAAGATCTAAGGGGGAATAACTCAAAATTCTTGCTAGGAAGAGTTATGGTTCTTGTGCACTGCACTCCGTAATTTTTCAACAATCTGTCATGCATACCAAATTTGAAGATGTTCAGACTAGAGATGACAAAGTTATGCTCTGGACAAGCAGAAAATGCTGTAAAAATAACAATCAAAGGGAAATAACTCAAAGACAGCACGAGGTAGAGTTATGGTTCTTTGGCACTGCACTCCGTATTATTGCAACAAACACAAATGCCAAGTTTTAATTCAATCGGACTGGAGATGACAAAGTTATGCTCCGTACAAGCAGAAAATGCTGTAAAAATGACAATCAAAGGGAAATAGCTCAAAGACAGCACAAGGTAGAGTTATGGTTCTTTCGCACTGCACTCCGTATTATTGCAACAAACACAAATGCCAAGTTTCAAGTCAATCGGACTGGAGATGACGAAGTTATGCTCTGGACAAAGAACTGGACGCCGCCCACCCGGGCTCCCATACGCCATTGGTGATCCCATAATACGTCCTGTCTTCAATGGGCATATAAAAATTAATGACGCACTGTGCAAGCCAAGAACGTGTCGCCATTTCTTTGAAATCACTTGTATAACAAAACATAATCACAGAACATCTTACTCAAAGGGGTACCAATATCTTTTTAAATGTATAAAATATTTTGTAATATTAGTTGGTTGGTTGTATTGGGGTTTAACGCCACTTTAACAGCTAAGGTCATATCATGGCAGTCAGTGACGCACATGTGTTTCCTGGCTTTCTCACATCAGTACTAACACAACTTTCTTTCCAAAGCCACCGACTACTTTTCTCACATGCTTCAGCAGAGGTGGGAGGCGAAAATACGCCGGAAAGAAAGCTCGCCTCAACCTGGTATCGAACTCACAACCACCAGGTCATGAGTCCAACACGCTCACCACTGAGCCACCCAGGCAGGGCTGTAATATTAGTAAAGCATAATATTATTACGGTTATTCAAACAGCTGATATGGTATATATCAACTTTTCACCAGACGGTAAAAATTTTTACTTGGCCATATGGAATGCATTTGCAGACGACAAATTGAATGTGGTTCAAATTATCTCATTTGGCTTTAACTGGGTAGAAAGTATTGTGGGAAAAGGAACAAATACTGGTTACCAGCTTTTTCTCTTTTTCCCAGTGTTTAAAGAAGCTTTCTGTCTTTAGGGTTATTAACACACGTGATGTTTGGTAAAGAGTTAATCTGGTAGCATATCTCTGACTTCCAATTGGTCGAATTCCATAGAAATGTTATGGTAACTACACTTTCATATTGTTTAGAGCTCTAATCCATGTATATTTCTTGATCTTTGCTCTTTAACTTACAAACTAATGGCCCTCGTCCCCTAGAACCACATGTTTCTGCTGCCATATTTATCTTTTAACATCAATTTATTCAAAAGTTTTTGCTTCAAGGGGAGAAGGGCCTTTAAAAACACTTCAGTGTGCAGTTTCACCCAACTCACTTCTGTAAAATTGTGAACCAGTCTTCTATCACCCATTTCCAACATCTGAAAATTCAGTGTTGTGAATCACAGGGCAAAAGAAAAACAAACAAAAACACAACAAGACATGGAAAACATAAAACACATGTATCATGCTTGTGCACATGTAAATACTAATAAGTGACACACTGAAAATTTCACCCTTTCCCAATGACAAATTTCAGACTTTTCCAAATTGAAAGTTTCTGCAGAAAACAAATCCAAAAGTAGTACAAATGAACCCAAGTTCTTTTACAGGGTAGAAAACATTGTGGGAAAAGGAGAAAATGCTGGTTACCAGTATTTTCTCCTTTTCTCGCCATGTTTTTGATGGTCATCTTCTCCGAAGTTGTTACAACAGGGTATTTTTGGTAAACAGTTAAAACGCCTATAAAACATGTAATAAATAAACAAATATAAAGAATCTGCTTTGTTTCTTGATGAAATCTTCATAAAAAATCTTTTTTTTAGCTTCAATCATTTGCTTGATTACTTGTAAAAACACTAAAAAAAAAACCCCAAAAAGTCTTTAAATTCAATCATCAAATAACTGCTGAAATATCAAAATAAATTGTGAAAATGGCGTTGAGTTTTATTCATCATTTTAACCCTTTACCACACGGCAAAATTTTGCACCTATCCAAATTGAAAACATTTTCAGATGACAATTTCATAGTGGCTCAAATGATGCAATTTTTCTTTGATAGGGTAGAAAACTTGGTGGGAAAAGAAGAAAATGCTGGTTACCAGCATTTTCTCCTTTTCCAACAATGTTTTCAAAAGGCTTCTTCCTCAGGGTCATTAAAAGTAGTCATAGTGTGGTAAAGGGTTAAAAAGCTGTCCCTTCACAAGAACAATCTAGGTGTACAGGATACTTTCATCTCTTTTCCAACTAATGGAGGTTGCATAAATGAACAGACAAGACAGTTTCCTGTTTTGTCTTTCCCTAGCACCTTAAGGATAGGGTACCCTAATGGGATTAGTGTAACATCGCCTTTCATCACCGAAAAACGTACAGATTCGGCTAAGACTTGGGTAATCCATAATCGATCGGCAGACAGACGCTGCCTCCCCGCATCGTTTATGTATTACCCGAGTCTTAGCCGAATCCGTACGATTTTGGTGATGAAAGGCAATGTTACACAAATCCCTTTAGGGTGCCCTATCCTTAAATATCTACCACAATATCCTGAGTTTAAACAACCTTGGGGAAGATAGTTTTAGAAAACATTGAGAGGAAAAGAGAACCAGCATTTTCTTTTTCTTCCACAATGTTTCCCACAAATTCCATCACTTGAGCAAATTTTGTTTGTCGCCTGTAAATGCTTTCCTAAAGGATTTCAAGATGTGCATCAGAGCTCCAGATAGAGGGAGTGATTTTGATTTCATAAATGAATATGTTAATTATTCTCCACTAAACCCTATGTTATGGGTACTCATTAAAATCGTCTCACTGAGACGATTCTAATGAGTACCCATAATATAGGGTTTGGAAGAGACATAACGGATTTAGAATGCCATCACTCCCTCTTATCTGGAGCTCTGGTGCATATCAATAAGGGTCAAAGTTAGGCATTTTGACTTTCTGTGTTCCACAAACAGTCCTAGCATCCACAGAGATAAAATATCTGAATTGAATAATGTAAAAACGAAAAAAAAAAGGAAATACATACATTTATACAAACTTAGTATTCATGTACATTAACCCTATACCAAACAATCCCATGTCTTAGCAGCCCCAATGAAGAAGGTTTAAGAAAACACTGTGGTAAAAGCGAAAAATGCTGGTAACAAGCATTTTCTCCTTTTTCCACAGTGTTTTCTACATTTTGAAGACAAATCCAATCATTAGTAAAAATTTCATCATTTTGTTTGCAAATGCTCTCGATTTGGACAAGTCTAAAATCTGAAGTTTGGTAAAGAATTATCATACAGACATTGAATGCTGTAAGCAATTGTAGTCAGCACCAAAACTAAGATAATTGCAATACAGTACACAAACAGTTCACAAAAAACATGTTACAGGTTAGTCCATATTTTAATAACATGGTATCAAAACATTTTCGGGAAATTTCAATGGGTCAATTATCAAGGGTGCCTGTAGACACCTCTACCGTAGAATAGCTTTTGAAAATAACAAAACATAATAGAAAATCCTCTTTCTGGTTGATTAATTCAACCTATCAGAATGTTTTTTACATAACTATCTCCAGCAAACTTTTTTTTCTTATTTAAATTGACGACTTTTTGAATGCATTGGACAAAGGGACAACACATAATGAAAAAGTTCTCCTTTTGCTTAATTCGTGCACTAAACTTTCCTTCATGCTGATAATCTTGAAAAAAAATTCATTCATCTGTTGCAAACTAGTTTCAGAAACAAAAAAATTAACAAAAGTTCCTTTATTTGTACCAAATCCACAAGGACACATTCTGGGCAAATTCCCCATTTGAAAAAGTTTCTCCAACTGCCATAATATTTTCAAATGCATTACTCTTCAGAAGTGTCTATAAGCAGTACCTGGGTGGGGAGGGGGAAGGTATTAAAAGGTAACCTAAACATTACATATAAGGTATTAAAAGGTAATCAAAACATTACATATAAGGTTTACTCACCACATGGCTTTATGCTGAATGGCGAGGGTAAAGAAGACAAATGATGATGACGACACATAAGGTAATAATGTAAAGAGACCATTAAATCATACCTGTTGATTTACTGTAATGCCCAGTTTATTGTGATCACATGTGTAGAGTTTTACGCAGAAATACTCCTGTTTAAAGCTCAGCTCTATCAACAGCACCCCACCAGAGACTGTCTTCTGAAGATTGTGGATGTCTGTTGGCTTTATCTCCGTTTCTTCCATCTGGGGCTTGAACTCCTCACCAAACTTTGCTTGCCTGGGACACAAAACTTTCATAAACAACTAGTCAACAAAATTAACACTTTAACCTTTTACCAAACAATCCCACCATGTTCCAGTAGCTCAGACGATACAGGACTTGAGAACCGTCCCCGTCTCCGCAAATTTCTTTCCGAGGATTGTTAATAGTCATTGCGACAGGATTCATTCCTCTCTCACCACTGATCATTGTTTTTTTACGATAGTTATGTGGGAAACCAGCCAGTAGCTTGGAAAGAATATTGTGCAGAGTACTGGTAACAGAAATTCTACGAGAGCATGGATAGCTGCACTGGCCATTGAAATAGTGTTGAAAACGGCATGAAACACCATACAATCAACCAATCAACCAAACAATCCCAAGTTTTAGCAACCCTGAAAAAGAAGGCTTTTGAAAACATTGTGGAAAAGGAAAAATGCTGGTGACCAGCGTTATCTCCTTTTCCCACAATATTTTCTACCTATTCAAGAACAAATACTACAATTTGAAATATATTTGAATTGTCTTCTGTAAATTCCTTAAATATTGATGAGTCTAAAATTTTGCTGTGAGTTTTAACACCAGAGTTCACCAGACAACATAATTTAAGACAGGTCTAAATTCAAAGCATTTGCAGATCACCAATTCACTATGGTGCAAATGACTAGATTCCACTTTGAAAAGTTAGTAATCTGGATTTTCTCCTTTACCACAGTGTTTTCAAGGGCTTTCTTCTTCAGAATGATTTGAAACCCAGATTGTATGGCATGGGTTTAACATGTAATTGCAAAGAGATAATAAAATAATTCACTGAAAAAAATAAACTGGATTTCTCGTCATTATGCTAGATGCATGACCACCTGAAAAAAGGATTTGTTCATCTTGCAGCCTGTTCCTACTGAAGACATTGTGGCAAAATGAGAATGGATTGCAACAAGCATTTTCCCTGTCTGCTATATTATTTCAGTTGGATTATTTAGGAGCCATATTTTTTGAGGATGTCTTCAAATCTGTTAACTGAAAATAGTCCTCTTATTCCTTTACCTCAGAATTCCGAGTTTTAACAACCATAAGAAATACAGCCTCGAAAACATTGCCGGAAAAAGAGAAAATGCTGGTAACCAGCATTTTCACCTTTTCCAACAATATTTTCTTCTCTGAGATAGACAGGTTCTATTGTTTGAGCCATCTTTAATTTGTCATCGACAAATGCTTTGAATCTGGACAAGTCTAAAACTGCAACATGTGGTAAAGAGTCAATAGACATAGCAATATTCAAAGACTATAAACATACAAACTAAAACAAGTTGGTTATCTCTGTCCAGGAGTTTTCAATACCCTTCAACACAATTTCACAAAAAAGACTATCCGTAACAAGTGACTTACTTCCTTTGTGCATGTGATGCATCTTGCAGCTTGCTGAGCTGCACATAGTTAAATCCAATTGTATGCAAATATTGGATATACTGTCGAATAAACTGAGAGCGTAATTCTACATGCCACTCCTCCTCATGGTAGCCAACTTCCTCCGTCTCTTTGAAAATCAGCAAAGATGGGTTTTTTTTAATCTCACTGCTCTCAGAACGCTTTGTTCGCGCACTTCCTGCAGAAGTGCCAGATCCATGCCTTGACCTCTGAAAGTGGAAAGCAGGACTGTTCAAATGAACTGTCAATACTGTCCTTGTTGTTCCAGGACAAGTACAAACCTGTAACATTTTACAGCCATCTTCTTTATAACTACATGTACTTTGGACAAAACAATTTTATTCTTTTTCACTTACACAATGATAACCAAGCTACCGCTCAAACTCATTCTTATTACAGCCCTGAAATATGAGTTGTAATCATTATCCATAGAGTAGAAGTTCCTCTTAAGTATGGATAATAGTTAAAGAAATAAGATTTATTCTTCTAAAGCAAATGAAAAATCTTTTCAACACTGTGTATGTGGGACATAAGTAGGAGGCTTGGAAAGAGTGTTGTGTGTTAAGCGAGTTAAAGTATTAAAAGGGATGCACAGATATGTGTATTTGATGCTGTAACTTAACTAAAAAAAGAATCACAGAATACTAAGCAAACAAACATACAAGCCTAAAAATAAGCAGAATCATACCGCTTTTGTATCTGGAGTTGCACTGCTTGCAACAGATGATACTGATCCTTGTCTTGTCACTTTGTACTTTTCTATGACATTTTGCCGCCATTTTGTACTAAACAGTAAAGGAGTAGCACAGTAGTGAAAGAGTCGAGACGCTTGCTTTAGTGTCCTGATAATGTCCTCCTGTGAGAGAAAGTAAAGAGTGCTCCAATTGTGTGAAATACCCTCTTAGCTAGATGAGAAAATTTTTCACTTGTCCCTACTGAAGGCTTTTGCAGACGACAAACTAAATGTGACCTGAAAACAGAAATTTGTCATTGAAAGGGTGGAAAGAAAAGTTGGAAGTGCTGGTTAAAATCATTTTCTCCTTTTCCCACAATATTTGCAGGGCCTCCTTCTTCAGAGTCATTAAAACACAGAATTGTATGGTAAGGATTTAATTAAATGAACATTCTGGGAAAAGTGGAAAGTGTTGGTTAACAGCATTTTCTCCTTTTCCCATAGTATTTCCAGAAGCCCCCTTCTTCAGTTTATCAAACTCAGAATTGTTTGGTAAAGACGTCTTTAAATAAATATCTATAGGTGTATCATAGAGTCAAACTTCGTTTCTAGGATGCTTCTATGATACAACTTACTGCAAGGTAGGTTTGGTCAGTAACTGAACCTGTCATTGTAATGAATATCGAGACCAATGACAAATCCTCAACTACATATAAACATGATGTACTTAACCCTTTGTCACAATGCTTTAACTCTTTACCAAATGACAAAATTTTAGACTGGTCCAAATTGAAAGCATTTGCAGACAACAAAATAAAAGTGACTGAAAATTTGAAATTTGTATCGAAGACGAGAGAAAACATTGTGGGAAAAGGTGAAAATGCTGGTTACCAGCATTTTCTCCTTTTCCCACAATGTTTTCAAAAGGCTTCTTTCTCAGGGTCGTCAAAAGTCGGCATTGTGTGGTAAAGGGTTAAAAGCTTGTTTGGAGCAAAAGCTTCTAAAACAAAATGCTGTGAAATAATCTACTTCTTTATAAGTTTCTACTGGTTACTAAATTTTGTCATATAATAAGTGTAGGTCAAATACATTGGAACTCTACAGTTTGTCCTGGGATATACGGGGCCTAATTAAACCTACGAAATTTGAACAAGCAGCTGCTTCCTTGAAAAGATATTTGCATGGAAAGTGCTTGTGCACAGATAATCAGAAAGAATTCTATTACAGTCAAAGCTGTATGAAGCAAGCACACAAGGGACACTCAAAATGTGCTTGCTTAATACAGGTGCTTGCTCAGTACAGGTACATTTCAACATATGTATTTACCTTCTTTGGGAACTCAATATATGCTTGCTTAACCCTTAGGCTGCTAAGCACGACTGACTGACCGTTTGCAGACAGTGTAGATGCAAGATCAGTCTGCATAGAATGTGCAGTCTGATCTTGCATCTACACTGTCTGATAAGGAGATTCTATTCATCAAATGATTGATTGATAGTATGGTGTTTAACGCCATTTTCAACATTGTTTCAGTTATATTGCGGCGGTAAGTGCACCTATCCATGCTTTCCTGGAGTTTCTTTCACCAGTACTCCGCACAATATTCTTTCCAAGCCACTGGCTGCTTTCCCAATAACCATTGTCGAAACAATGGTCAGCGATGACTATCATCAATCCTCGGAAAAAAAACGACCGAGCCTGGGATCGAACCAGCAACCCCCTGTTCTTGAGTCCTGTATGCTACCAACTGCACTACCAGGGCTCAGCTCTATTCATCAAAACATAACTTTCAAATATCAATATTTGGCTTTTTACTATCGAATTGAAATTTCATTTTAGTTATCTAGCAGGATAAGGGTTAGTACAGGTTGTTTGTTCAATAGAGGAGGCCATAAATGTAGGCTTTACCGTATTTCTATGCTGATTATCCTTTTTTCGCAATGTTTTCAAAATGTCTCTGTTGGAATTTTGTTTTAGGCAGCAATGACTTCAGGTAACACAAGGAAATACTTACCCCTATAGGATAGTTTGGGGATGTTTTCTGTACCCACATAACATACAGGTTGCGAATACTGTTGATTCTTTCAAACTCTGAAAAGTCGTAATGAGACTTAATGATTGAGCATGTATGATTTTTTTCATTACACCATCTGAAAATTGTTATGATGTACCAATAAAAGTAACAAAAATTTTCCCATTACTTCCTGAAACAAATTTGCATGGCACACAGATTCACACTCTGATAGGGTAGTAATAAAGAGATTTAATGATTAAGTATGTATGACCTTTTCTATGCTAACATCTCAAAATTGCCTGGAAGTGCTATCAGAATCAACGAACAATTTCTCTTCACCTTCTGAAGCAAACAACTTTCATGACGATGACTTTCATAAAATTCTTGTAAAATATGGATGACCATCGTAAACAAAGGTTTAATACTTTGCCAAACAACACAATTTTTGGACTTGTCCATATTGAGAACATCTGCAGACAACAAATTAAATGCTGAAAAAATGATGGGGTAAATTTTTGAAAATGGATAAAACACTGTGGTAAAAGGAGAAAATGCTGGTAACCAGCATTTTCTCCTTTTCCCACAATGTTTTCAAAAGCCTTCATCCTCAGGGTCTTTAAAACTGGAGACTGTGTGGTAAAGGATTAATATTATATTTGCATGAAGAAAAACTAAAGGAAAAGGAACATAAGCATTCTCTTTTTTTCTACTACATTTTAAAAAGAATGTCAACCTAAAGATCTATGGTGTTGTCGGCAGGTGATGTGTGGACCATTTGTTACTGTCCCAGCCAACAAATTGTTGACTTTTCCAAATTAAAAGTAACTGAAGATGAAAAAAAATTGAAACTGATACCAATTAACTGTAGTTCTGTAACAGGGTAGAAAACATTGTAGGGAAAGCAGAAAATGCTGAATACAAGCATTTTCTCCTTTACCCACAATGTTTTCAAAAGCCCTCTCTTTCAGTAAATAACCCTGCATCTAATATCACCTTTCCATAATTTATAAAAATCATCATTTCAATCCATGTTAATGTACTCTGCCATCTTGCTTGCTGAAATTCAGTAACCTAGTATGTTCTTATACCTTTATACTATTCATTTTTTTCCTCTATCTATGTATGTATATCTATGTTTTTTCTTTAACCCTTTACCATACAGTCCTAAAGCTACTCTTTCACTATTGCTTATTAGCGGCATATGCATAAACATTTCTTTATGTGGGTCAATCGCCAAGAACTGGGGCGTATTTTGTTCAAAATTAAAGACATGGCATATGTACGAAGTTTCTGTGGCGTTCCTGTTGCGTATCTGTGTTCGTATGGAGTTCAAGGGTCATAAAGTATGGCCTACTGAGGTGTAAGCGTGGCGTATGATGGGTTGCTGTAGCGTAACCTCTTCGTTAGCACGATATTACTTTCTTACATGCGGTCTTGCCATTGCGTAAAGCATGACGTATCAGAGCTTCTACGTACATGCTACATATTTTTAAGTGCAGACTTAAAAAAACTTCGCACCTCTGTGTACAAGGAGATCGTGCTATGTACCAAAGAGTATTAGCTACGGAAGTTGATGTTACTGTGGCATTGTCGCGGCATTCCTTTCTTATTGCAATAAGCTGTGCATACGCAAGCTGATAAGCAATAGTGAGAGAGCGTTGTTAAGATTTAAAAACCTATAAAAACAAGATTTTTGAAAATATTCTAGGGGAAGGAGAAAATGCTGATAAATTCTTCCATTATATTTTCTTCCAAGTCATGGAACTTCTATTTATTTGTAACAATTTCCAATTTGTTGCCCAAAGATGCAACAGTTTTGAGGAGTCTAAACTTCATAGCATTCGTATAAGCCAGAAATTCATTCTAATAATGATTCAAGGCACTGAAAAGTGCAATACTGTACTCACATAATTAGTGTGAGGAATGACTCACCTCTCTTATAGCTCAGTCGAATATCTTGGACTTGTCTGCCATATTGTTTTACTAAGTCAGTCTCACAGGCTAAATGAGATGTGTGTAGAGGTTTACTTGGATATAGGTCTTTGAAGGTCGAGTCAAAAGGCAGGTAATTTGTGTCCCGCACTGAGGAAGTACTGTGTGACCTAGAGAGGCGTTCTTTGTTTGGAGGAGGCGGGGCTGGGTTGTCAATCAACTGGTCTAAATTGTCTAGCTGCTGGGACATCTTTTCCTGAAAGAAAAACATCTCAATCATCTATTAAACCCTACCCTTTACAACTATAGACTCCAATGCAGTAAGCATAGATCAAGAGAAGACAGCAAAAAAGGGGTAGTCTGCTCTTTTGATCTACACTGGCTGCTTTGCTGAGACATTTAGGCATTGGGGTTTTGTTTTTCAGTGCCTAAGGGGTTTAATATTTAAACTTTGCAATAAGTGATTTTGATAACATTTTCATAAAATATGGGCAAAAATGGTCAGCCGTAATGGGTCATTCCTTCTTCACAAGATAGTTTTTGAGTCAACTTTGAAGAACACTGTTTTGTGACCGCTATGCTATGGTTCATACAAAGTGTCAGAGTGTTAGAGCTTGTGGTTCAAGGCAAAAAGATCTTCAAAGGTTTCCAAGTGGAAATCTATTCAACACAGTGCCCAAAGTTTAATCCCACTCCAGAAATAAAACCAAATCAACTTACTGTAATTGTTTACACAATCTTAGTAGCACTTCTGACCATAACTATCCATGCAGAGGTTCAATACCATCTGACATTCACTTCTGCAGAGGATTTTATTTTTGCTAAATACAATCATGTATGGCAACAAAGGCCCACTTTTGTAGTGTGACCTTGACAATGTGAATATCCCCCTCAGTTTTCCTGATGAAATGAAGTGTGAACTTTGATTTGATCCTGTAGCTTCTGGGAAGGATTCATTTAGAAACAGACAGACTTTTAGCAATAACAATGAGCACTTTGTGCCCAGATGTGTTAAATACTTCCGACATGCATATTCAATATTTCTGCTGTCACCACACTATTCTTGTATTTTCCCTATAAACTGTTCATCTACCTTACTTAAAAATTCACATTTCGGAAAATACCAACCAATAGGGATCCATCTGTAAAATAACAATGGCTGAACAGTCCACATTTCTGGATGACAACATTGGACAAGAGTTGCGTCCTGGCATTTGACCAACTGACCAGTTTGGTGAGAAGTTTCTTCAGCGTGGTAACATTATCTGTGGTCCAGTTGTAGGTAAATGCTTGGATCTAAAATGACCGATGGTATAAAATTTTGTTTGTTTGGTTGGTTTGCTGTGTGGGAGTAAAGGTCTCACTTGACTCAAACTTGACTGATCAGTTGGTTGAAGATATGACTAAGTAAACAGATGCACAACATCTGTATACGAGGGATGATCAGAAAGAACATGGACCAGTGCCTGTATCGGAATATTGTTATAAAAACCAGCTTGGAATGTTTACTGTTTTTGAAAGTAACCTCCTTTGAATACTATGCACTTATTCAATTTTTATTTCCACGCACGAAACATGCACACGAGAGTGTCACGTGACATTACTCTCAAGTACCCGGTCATAGCTAGAGTCAGCTCCTCTCTGCTCTCATAGTGCGTGCCACGTAGAGAATCTTTCAAAAGAGGAACTTGTCAGAGATCACAAGGGTTAGGATTGAATTAAAGAGTGAGTTGTCTAGTGTTTCTATGTTTAGTTTTTGCAAAGTATCATGTACAAGTGTGGCTTTGTGAGCTAGGGTGTTATCTTGGTGTAAAGTGACGTCACTCCGCAGGACTTCTGACTGTTTTTTTCGTAAGGTGTTTGTGAAATTTTTTTGAATAAGGTGGGCATAAAACTCAATATTGACTGCAGTATGTATATATACAACATGATTTAGAAGAAAGGAAGGAGAATAGAAAACATGATGCACATAACTTTACTAAGTGTCTCAGAAAGTTTGGATTTAACTGCGGAAGGTGATGTATGGTGTTTCCATACACTGCTTTGTTGTTCAGATTCAGTCTCGTTAAACTGTATCTATGTTTTATCGCATGTTACAATGTGATCAGTAAAGTTTGACCCCTTTACACTAATGCCTTCTGAAATTTCTTAACAGATTTCGACCCTAGCCCCCACTGGCTCGGGCGTCAATAGTCGAGGTATGCACCTTGTGCAAACACAGGACATTCCAAGATTGACAGTCAAAATCTCCTGGGCACTTCTATATATTAAATGTTAAATGTGTCGGACATTTTCCTGACAGTATCTCTGCGATCTTGTTTTACATGCTGCTCTACATCCGCGATGATTTTGTCTATGACTGATGTTGATGGACGGCCAGATTTAGGGTCATCTTTAACAGTATCACGCTCTTGTCTAAATCAGTCCGAGCCATTTACGAATATCAGATTTCTTGATTGCAGAGTCCCCTAAAACTTTTTCTTAATCAGTTTTAACTTCCGATAAATACTTCCGAGTTTGACGTAAAACTTTCTGATTACTTTTGGCTCAAATAAAATGTCGTCCGACATTTTGGACTACTAATGCAGTACATGACGTCATCAAAATGATGTCACACTTTAAATTCTTGAATATGATGGCATTTGAAAGCTTGAGCCAGTTACCAGACAATTAATGCACATCTATGCAATTTTTTGTAATCCTATGTGAAGTAGTTTTCAAAATAATGAGGTGGTCCATGTTCTGTCTGATCACCCCTCGTAAAATAAAGTAGGCATGCATACAAGTATTTTGACTGTCCTGACAGATGTCCATTCCTATTCTCTGGGTCAGTCTGCAGTCTTTAGTAACAAATCAAAACAAATTTTCTTAAAGGTACTTCTCCATGTCCACATCTCTGTTTCAACTCTTTACCACAAAACAAAATTTTAGACATGACCAAATTAAAAGCTGTTGAAGACAATAAATTAGGTGTAGCTCAAAATATGACTTCTGTCACTGATAGAATAGAAAAAAAAAGGCTGGAAACCCAGAAAATGCTGGTTACCAGCTTTTTCTTCTTTCCTCACAATGTTTTCAAAAGCCTCCTTACTTTGGGTCAATAAAACTCGGGATTGTGTGGTAAAGGTTTAATGCACTTAATCAATTATCAAACAATGCTTGGCTTCAATGTCAAAAGCTTTTGAACACATTGAGAACAGTACAAAATGCTGGTAACCAAATTTTCTTCAATTTCCACAATGTTTTGCATCATTTCCAGAGAAAAAGTCAACATCTGAGCCACAGCAGATTTGTTTTCTGCAAATGTTTTTAATGTGGTAGAGTATAAAATTTTAGTATGAACTAAAAGATTTATTTCCATTTTAGTATTTTTCTTTTTACATTTATTCAGCAGTAGATAAGTGAAAGAAAATGACATTATTCAAATTTAAATATGATTTATTTGTAAGAATATGAATAAATCCATCAGCTGTTGGCAACACTTTTCTCATCCATATTGAATGAATTTATAAACAACAATTGAAATGTTTTTCACATAATAGTATTTGTCCTTGAACAGATAGAAAACATTATGGGAAAAGAAAAAAATGGTGGTTACCAGCATTTTCTCCTTTTCCCACAATGTTTTCAAAAGCCTTCTTTCTCATGGTCATTAAAACTCTGGCATGTGGTAAAGGGTTATAAAAGCCATTCACCAAATATCTTAACAAACCTCTTTATCTTTCAATGACAGCAAAGCAAACCTCTGTCTTGGGATGAACGAAGAACCTTGTAAATTTTGATCAGATGATTTTGTATCAGAGCCATCAGTGGGTAGTTGTGGAGCAAATTTCTGCATTGGTTGGTTCCCTATTTTGTTGTGAAAGGACAACATATTTGTGATTGATTAACCAATTATTGTACAGATATTACTTTCATGCCTACACAGGAAGCAGTTTTTGAAAACTTTGTGTGAAAAAAGTAATTGAGCCATGCTCTGGCAAAAGGGGGCTTAATGCATCTCCTTCATGCATTACACCATGAAAGTCATCTCATAATTTTGGATCCATTACATCTATTTGTTCTAACAAATGACTGAGTCCTAAGGTAGAGTGGTCCTTTGAACAGGCAGAAAATTGACCAAAAGCAATAAGTTTTGGCCCAGGTCAGCCTGCATGGACTGCACAGGCTAATCTGGATCAATACTTTTCGCAGATGCAGTAAGCCCCCTTTTCACAGAGCATGGTTGGTTGTTTGTTCTCCACTGCATTAAAAATCCATGATTACCTTATGCTTGAATTTTCATCCTTTTCTGATTTGAAATAGTATTGGCTTTAATTAAAGTGATGGATAAGACACACTGCTACTTCAGATCAAAAACAATTTATTTACTGTACACATCTGTGAAATTTCAGTTTTAGACCTTTCTCAATGATTCTGTGTTTCACAACCCTGGGGTAGAAGGCTTTTGAAAACATTGTTGGTAAAGAAAGAAATGCCAGTAAGAAGCATTGGCCTTGTTCCTCAGAATGTTTTCAACACTTTCAAAGATGAATTACATCATGTTTTAGCTACATTTAAGTTTGCAGAAAGCATACCTTATAAATATGAAATTTCATGCTCCTGCTGTTGACATATACATAAAGCATTGTGGAAAAAGGCTTGCTTTTAACAAGCAAAAGCTCTTTTTCCATGTTTCCTATACAGACCAAAAGTGCTAGTTTCCCATCTTTCAAGTTCTTGCAAATTGTTGTAGGTTGTTTGTAGGTTGTTTCCTAAACTGTGCTTGTACAGTAGAGGGTAAAAATTAGCTGGTACAGAAGGGTTTTACCAAAGCCCTGACTATTTAGCTGGTAGACAGACAGATGGATGCATAGACAGACAATAAGGGTGACCCCTGTATATACTCCCACTTCAACTTCATACATGGAGGTAAACCTAAAATACCTCTTGAGGTTGGATTATGAAACTCCATGTTCACATCATCATCTGTATGCTGTATATAATTACACCACTGAGTCATGTCTCGACTTATTGCCAGGTAGTTACACTCCTCACCAGGTATAGAGCTCTTGGGGATGCACATGTCTAGTGAAGTTTCTGACTTACATCTACCTATCTGTGATTATATAGAAAGTAATCAATTAGATAAATTTAATTTTTACTTAGTTACTTTAACATGGTAGGTAAGAGTTATGTTGATAAACCTTTTGAAAAAGTCATTTCTAAGATGAAACTACAATCATGTACTTGACTTCAGGGCATATCAACTTCAGTTATTCCGAAATCCCATTATTCAAACATATCTAAAATTATTACCTAGAACAAACACATCTTGAGAAAACAGTGTAGCATCAGTTCTGACTGCTTCCAACACTTCCAACAGGATTTCTCTCCCCCCCCCCCCCCCCCCCCCCCCACCCCCACCCCATGATGATATGAATGACACTGTCAACTGCAAACTGCATTTTACCTCACAGCTTTGTCACAAACATACCTGGTTTCATAAGCTCTAGGTTTGAGTTCTGAAGTGGCTTACCCAAGTACACTACACACATTCAGTACTGAAAGTGGGAATCAAACCAACTACCTATTAATTACAAAGCAAATCCTACACAATCAAGCCACTGTCAAGCCTGACTTAAAGTGCCATGTATTTCAATTAGAATAATTAAAATGTAAAAGAAAAAGTGTCTACAATTAACAGATTTATTCAAATAAAATTATGGGAAAAAAAGTTGTTGAAAACTTGTAGTCTCTAACCTCAAAGGGACTTCTGTTTGGATTGTATAACAACCCTATATTCATATTTCCATCCTCTTCTTCAGATGGCAGCAGCTTGTAGACTTTTGTTTTAGTGCCACCATAAATGTGGTTGACCATACTTTGGAACTCTTGTAACACAAAATCCACAGATAACTTTGACTTCAGGGTGTGGTTGATCTTGTTTATGGCTGGGGAACCTTAAGAGTAATTCATTATAAAAAGTATTCATTATTTCTTGCCATCAAACCCAGAAATCTTATTAAAAAAACAAAGAGGTGTCTGGTTATAGCCTTGCAGGCCATTTCCTAATTTACAATGGTCTGCTTGGTTAGCCACCTCTTTACCAGGACCAATTATTTGCCAATAAATTAGATGTGACTCAAATAATGGGAGTTCTCAATGAAAAAACAGAAAAAGCTGTGGGATAAAGAGTAAATTCTGACCATTGTAAATCCAAAATCAGATGGTATGCAGCCAGATCTTTAATTTACAGTTTCCAATACCATTTCAATCTTATTTACTGGCATTCAAAAGTTAACACATATGTATTCATATTTATCAACCCTTTCCCAAACAACCATTTTTAGGTTCTTTCAAATTGAAAATATCTGCAGACAACCTTTTCTTAATTGGCGCAAACAAGCTGAAGTTCTCTTATAGAGTAGAGAGCATATGTGGGAAAAGGGGAAAATACTGATTATACGTTTCCCATAATGTTTACAAATGCTTTTTTTTTCCAGGTTGTAAAAAAACATAACTGCTTGATAAAGACTTAATGGCTTGTCAGCGATAAACAATGAGCGACTTACCATAAGTATGGCACTGTAACAGCCAGTCTTCCATAAGATCAGAGTAAATTTGATGAAGAGTACCTTTGTCACCTGTCTCATACCTTCCTAGTACAAAACTGGAGTCTGATGACCTTGAACCATTCAAGCCAGAGGGCTCAGAAGATGCTGAAAGGTCCAATGCCTGAAAACAAAAGTTGACATTTACCTCCACGTTCATATCCAGATACTATTAATATCAATACTTCTAGACGCTCAATCTTTTATACAAATTGTCCTGGGAAAAGACTTGCACCCGTATTCACCGTCTATTTTCAGTAACATTTGTAGTCTAATTCACACAAATTTTCTGAAAGTAACACAGTTTCTGACTGGCTAAACTGAATGGTTCAGCCACTCAGAGATTGGAATTAGCCAGTCTAGAATTTTTTCTCTAATCCAGAATTTCACTACAAATGCAATTTAGTAATTTTCCTGAATATGTGCCCCTGAAAACGGTGTACAGTATGTCATCAAATCAACCTGGTCAGGTACCAAATCCCTTTTGAGAAAAACATTGTTACACACTAATAGTGAATGACAGATAGGATCAAGTCTGAAGAGCTGAAATTGAGCCTATGACAGTCTATCTATTCTCTGCATGGAAATAAAATCACTCCGTGAACAGTCAACCGTCATTTTCTCTATTAGACCTGTTGCTACATGTAGTTACCAGCATTTTCTCCTTTTCCCACAAAGTTTTCTATCCCTCTAAAGGCAAATCCAACAATTTGAACCACATTTAATTTGTTGTATGCAAATGCTTCAGAGTAAAGAGTTGACAAGTGGACCAAATTTCTAGCATACCTTGCTTGTGTCAGGGGGTGGGGACATGACCCTTTTCCCAGAAAGGGCCTCCCTCAAGTAGGTTGGAAACTTAAAAGATCCCTGGACTGATGACCTTCTGTCCGCCTGTCTGTGCAGTTCAGACGGCTTTCTCAGAGCAACCATAGACAGTTTCCTCTCTCGGAATTCATCCACTGTAGAATTATAATAACATTAATCCATCACAAAATAACCCTGAGTTCTAATGACCCTGAGGTAGAAGTTTTTGATAGGATTGTGGGATAAGAAAATGTTGGTAGCTCGGCATTTTCTCAATATCCCACAATATTTTCTACCCTTTAAAGACAAATCCAACATTTGATTTCTCATCTGCAAAAATGCTTTCAGGTTGGACAAGTATAAAACTTGTCATCTTTCAAAGAATGCATCAGACAGGTGCATGAGACAGGTGGTGTCCGTGGTTGTGAGGTAGAGCGTCGGCCTCGTAACCAAAAGGTCCTGAGTTCGATACCCGGGAGCGGGTGTCAAGTTCGGGATTTTTCATTGGCCCACACATTCGGCGCGAGTACTGGTGTAGTTCCCAGGAAGCAGAATCGAGAGAGATTAGTATAAGTTGTAAGAACTTGTTTCTCAATCGATGTAAAATAAATATGTTTAAACTTAAAAGAATGCATCAGTTAAAATGATAAGGTTTTAAGAGTTTTACATTATCCTAAAATCTAATAAAGAAAAGAGAAAACGAAAAACAAAAGGAAATTGATGTAATAAAAGCCTAAACTTGTAAGAACTGGGTAATTTGACAATCTGTATCATTTTCAACATTCAACACTCTATTAATTCATGCTTTTTGGTAATTTATTGGGAGATAATAAAGTTTGATTGATAATTCATGGTGATGATCAATGAAATTAACCGTAAATATTTCAGTACCTCTTCAATTGAAGGCGGAAACTAGTTCCTGGGTGTTAGTTACTTAAGTAAACAGTGCGTGCCGTTCAACTAGACAAAAATGTGACAAGCATTTACCCTACATTTCTTGCACTATATGTAATGTTGTAATGCGTTCTTATGTGGGGTTGGTATGCTTTGGGGAAAACTGAAAACAACTGTACTGGATTTTGATAAAAGTCCCACAGAAAAAGGGGTCAGAGGCATGAAATATAGATTTTTTTCCTTCAGTGAAAGATCGAAATTTATTTCATTGAGTGAACATCATCAGTAATGTTTTCACAGGTGGCGCAACCACTGAAAATATCTTGATCATGTTCACTCGGTGAAATAAATTTCAATCTTTCCCCAAAAAAATCAAATGTCCTCTATTTCTTTTTTTCATTTTTTTTTTTTTCTAATTAGATGTCAATCAAGAAAAAAAAAACCTTGAAAATTTTTCCACACACATTCATAATGAATAAGAGGGCAACTGGCTCTAAAGCGCTCACCTGAGTAAAGTCATCGAGGGTTGATAAAGCTGCAGAGATCCTAATTGTGATGATGTAAACCATAATTATGAGAGCAAGTGACCTACTTTTTTACCAGACATGACCCAATTTCAAACTTGTCCCAGATATCAACAAGACAAGCATTCTGAACAAGCTTCAAGAGTATCTGGCTGAAAAATGTAGCCTCTAGACAGCACACAAGGCTTTCCTAACAAGTGACCTACTTTTGGACCCTACATGTCCCAATTTTAGACTTATCTGAGATATCATCAAGACAAGCACTCTGACCTAGTTTCATGAGTATCAGACTGAAAATGTGGCCTTTGGAATGCACACAAGGTTTTTCTAGGATTCTGCCCAGAGACCTACTTTTTGACCAGACATGACCCAATTTCAAACCTGTCAGAGATTCCACCAGACACACTATGACCTAGTTCCTTGAGTATTAGGCTGAAAATGTGGCCTGTAAAGTGCACACAAGGTTTTTCTCAGATGTGGCCCTGTGACCTACTTTTAGACTGGACATGTCCCAATTTTGAACTTGTCATGATATCAACAAGACAAACAGTCTGACCAAGTTTCAAGAGTATCAGACTGAAAATGTTGCCTTTAGAGTGAACACAAGGTTTTTCTAAAATTTGGCCCAGAGACCTTCTTTTTGATCCGACATGAGCCAATTACAAACTAGTGCGAGATATTATCAAGAATAATATTCTGACCATGTTTCATGAGTTTCTGATGGAACTTGTGGCCTCTAAAGTGCATACAAGGTAAATGTTGATGACCGCACGCCAGACATAGCACTATCACAAGAGCTCACCTTGAGCACTGTGTGCTCAGGCAAGCTAAAAAATGTAGTTGCCAACATGGAAAATAAGTACTATGATCATCAAAAAACAGCTAAAGATAAAAATATTTTAAAATCCATCTAAAATGAAATAACATACACTCAATTTTTCATCAAAGAGTAAAATTTTGAAATTTCAACAAGAGGACCATGATGGCCCTGAAGTCGCTCACCTGAGTCTTTTGACCAAACATGACCCATTTTTAATCTCTTTCGAGATATTATGACAAATATTTTATCAAGCTTTCATAATTATTGGACTGAATATTTGGCCTCTAGCTTGTACACAAGCTTTTTCTAGAATTTCTCTCAGTGACCTACTTTTTAGCTAAACATAGCTCATTTTCCCATTGTAGGTATTATCAAAACAAAGATTCTGACCACCTTTTATAATTGGACAGAAAATGTGGCCTCTAGAGCATACACAAGGTTTTTCAAAGATTTGACCTAGTGACCTAGTTTTTGACCTGATATGACCCATTTTGGAACTTGTCTGAGATATAATCAAGACAAACATTCTGACCAACTTTCAAGAGTTGTGGACTGAAAATATAGCCTCTAGAGCGTACACAAGGTTTTTCTAAGATTTGACCCAGTGACCTAGTTTTTGACCCGACATGACCCATTTTCCATCTCATCCAAGATATTATCAAAACAAACATTCTGACTAACTTTCAAGAGTTGTGGACTGAAAATATAGCCTCTAGAGCGTACACAAGGTTTTTCTAAGATTTGACCTGGTGACCTAGTTTTTGACCTGACATGACCTATTTCCCAACTCATCCGAGATATTATCAAGACAAACATTCTGACCAAATTTCAAGAGTTTTTGACTGAAAATGTAGCCTCTACAGCCTACACAAGGTTTTTCTATGATTTGACCTAGTGACCTAGTTTTTGACCCAACGTGACCCACTTTCAAACTTGTCCGAGATGTCATCAAAACAAACATTCTGACCAACTTTCAAGATTTTTGGACTGAAAATGTGGCCTCTAGAGCGTACACAAGGTTTTTCTAAGATTTGACCTAGTGACCTAGTTTTTGATCCAACATGACCCATTTTTTAACTCATCTGAGTTATCATAAAGACAAACATTCTGACCTAGTTTCATAAGTATCGGACTGAAAATGTGGCCTCTAGAAGGACACAAGGTTTTTCTAAGAGTTGATCTAGTGACCTAGTTTTTGATCAGACATGACCCATTTTCAAACTTGTCCAAGATGTCATCAAGACAAACATTCTGACCAACTTTCAAGAGTTTAGACTGAAAATATAGCCTCTATAGCGTACACAAGATTTTTCTAAGATTTGACATAGTGACCTAGTTTTTGACCTGACATAACCCATTTTCGAACTCGTCCGAGATATCATCAAGACAAACATTCTGACCAAATTTCATGACTATCGGACTGAAAATGTGGCCTCTAGAGCGTACATAAGGTTTTTCTAAGAACTGACCTAGTGACCTAGTTTTCTACCTGACATGACCCATTTTCGAACTCGTCCGAGATATTATCAAGACAAACATTCTGACAAAGTTTCATGAGTATCGGACTGAAAATGTGGCCTCTAGAGCGTACACAAGGTAAAATTTGACGACGCACAACAGACGACGGACACAGCACGATCACAATAGCTCATCTTGAGCACTTTGTGCTCAGGTGAGATAAAAAGTAACTGCCATTCATGGTTCAAAATAAATTGCACTGTAAGAGCTAGTTTGACTTTTTACACCTACTTGGCCAGCTCCATGGAAATACCATTTGGGTAAGCAAGAGCGTCACAAAAGGTTACTTAATACCCCTGCCAAAGGCTTTATTAGATCAATTGAGCCATGTGGCTCATAAAAATACCGGTATGTGCTACACAACATCATCTCTGTCACATGTCCACAAAAAACACTTCATGCCAAAACAATTCACAATGGCAACCTAAAAACTCACAGAAGCTGCTATCGATCACTATAACTTTTTCTAGGATTCAATACAAAAATGTTTGCAAAAACAAGGGGGCCATGATGGCCCTGAAGTCGCTCACCTGAGTCTTTTGACCAAACATGACCCATTTTCAATCTCTTTTGAGATATCATGACAAACATTCTACTAAGCTTTTATAATTATTGGACTGAAAATTTGGCCTCTAGCATGTACATAAGCTTTTTCTAGAACAAGATGTCTGTTTGTAAAACAGTCATGCCCCCCTACTAACACATTGATACAGGAAGTGGCACAGTTCATAAACTGATATCAAAACGCGCGTTCGACTTCTGCTTTTTCCCAGTCGACTTCGATGCTTACTACGTCCCCGATAATACGCAAATAAAATGTTGGAGCCACAAGTTGAGCCACATATGATGATTTTTGAGACACTTTAATTTGAATTTGAAGGACCTAGGTTAATTCTGTGTGTAGTTGTCATCTGGACAAGGTTTGGTCTATATATCATTAAGTTGAAGGCCACTGTGACCTTGACATTTGATGGATTAATCTCAAAATTGATAGGGATCATCTACACTCCGAGACAAATGTCTGTGCCAAATTTGATGAACCTAGGTCAATTCTGTGTCTAGTTATCATCTGGACAAGGTTTGGTCTATATATCAACATGTTGACGGTCACTGTGACCTTGACATTTGACTGATTGACCTCAAAATCAATAGGGATCATCTACACTCCGAGACGAATGTCTGTGCCAAATTTGACGAACTTAGGTCAATTCTGTGTCTAGTTATCATCCAGACAAGGTTTGGTCTATATATCAACATGTTGACGGTCACTGTGACCTTGACATTTGACCGATTGACCTCAAAATCAATAGAGATCATCTACACTCCAACACGCATGTCTGTGCCAAATTTGAGGAACTTAGGTCAATTCTGTGTCTAGTTATCATCAGGACAAGGTTTGGTCTATATGTCAACATGTTGACGGTCACTGTGACCTTGACATTTGACCGATTGACCTCAAAATCTATAGGGATCATCTACACTCAGAGACGCATGTCTGTGCCAAATTTGACGAACCTAGGTCAATTCTGTGTCTAGTTATTATCTGGACAAGGTAAGGTCTACCGACCGACGAACAGACTGACCGACTGACATGTGCAAAGCAATATACCCCCACTTCGTTGAAAGGGGGCATAATTACTCTCAGGACCTATTTTTAGCCAACCATAGCCAATTTTCCCATTGTAGATATTATCAAAACAAAGATCCTGACCACCTTTCTTAAGTATTGGACAGAAAATGTGGCCTATAGAGCATACACAGGCTTTTTCTAAGATTTGACCTAATGACCTAGTTTTTGACCCACCATGACTGATTTTCGAAGTCATCTGAGATGTCATCAAGACAAACAATCTGACCAAGTTTCATGAGTTTTGGACTGAAAATGTGGCCTCTAGAGCATACACAAGGTTTTTCTAAGATTTGACCTAGTGACATAGTTTTTGACCAAACTTGAACGATTTTTTAACTCTTCCGAGATATCATCAAGTCAAACATTCTGACCTAATTTCAAGAAATTTGGACTGAAAATGTGACCTCTAGAGCATATCCCAGATTTTTCTAAGATCTGACCTAGTGACCTAGTTTTTTGCCCAACATGACCCATTTTCAAACTTGTCTGAGATATCATCAAGACAAACATTCTGACCACATTTCAAGAATTTTGGACCAAAAATGTGGCCTCTAGAGCGTACACAAGGTTTTTTTAAGATATAACCTAGTAACCTACTTTTTGACCAGACATGACCCATTTTCAAAATCCTCCGAGATATAATCAAGACATAAATTCTGACCAAATTTCAAGAGTATTGGACTGAAAATGTGGCCTCCAGAGTGCGCACAAGGTTTTTCTAAGATTTGACCTAGTGACCCAGTTTTTGACCCAGCATGACCCATTTTCCAACTCATCCGAGATATCATCAAGACAAACATTCTGACCAACTTTCATGAGTATCTGACTGAAAATGTGGCCTCTAGAGTGTACACAAAGTTTTTCTAAGATTTGACCTAGTGACCTAGTTTTTGACCCGACATGACCCATTTTCAAACTCGTCCAAGATATCATCAAGACAAATATTCTGACCAAACTTCAAGAGTATTGGACTGAAAATGTAGCCTCTAGAGTGTGCACAAGGTTTTAGTAAGATTTGACCTAGTGACCTAGTTCTTGGCCTAGCATAAACCATTTTCCAACTCATCCGAGATATCATCAAGACAAACATTCTGACCAAGTTTCATGAGTATCTGACTGAAAATCAGGCCTCTAGAGCGTACACAAGGTTTCTCTAAGATTTGACCTAGTGACCTAGTTTTTGACCTGACATGACCCATTTTCGAACTCCTCCGAGATATCATTAAGACAAACATTCTGACCAAGTTTCATCAGTATCTGACTAAAAATGTGGCTTTTAGAGCGTACACAAGGTTTTTCTAAGATTTGACCTAGTGACCTAGTTTTTGACCCGACATGACCCATTTTCGAACTCGCCCGAGAAATCATCAAGACAAACATTCTGACCAAGTTTCATGAGTATCTGACTGAAAATGTGGCCTCTAGAGTGTACACAAGGTAAAAGTTGACGACAGACAATGGACGACTGACGATGTCTGACGGACACAGCACGATCACAAAAGCTCACCTTGAGCACTTCGTGCTCAGGTGAGCTAAAAAAAACAAGAGCGGCAAATTGTCACAAGATACACCCGTCCCACCCCCAGTTGTCGAGGGGGTATAATAATCGTAAAGGGCAGGTAATGCAACAAACATGTTTACCAAGTCTCAAGTCAATTTGAGTTGAGGTGACAAAGTTCCGTTCCGGACAAGCAAGAAATACTGTAAAAATGAAGATCAAAGTGGAATTACTCAGAATCCGCGCTAGGTAGAGTTATTGTTCTTGCACACTGTACTCCGTAATATTGCAACAAACATGCATACCAAGTTTGAAGTCATTCTGACTTGAGATGACAAAGTTATATTCCGGACAAGCACAAAATGCTGTAAAAATGATGATCAAAGGGAAATAACTCAAAGACAGCATGAGGTAGAGTTACAATTCTTGCGCACTGCACTTCCAAATATTGCAACAAATAAGCATACCATATTTCAAGTCATTCCTACTTAAAATGACAAAGATTTGCTCCGGACAAGCAAGAAATGCTATAAAAATGAAGATCTAAGGGGGAATAACTCGAAGTTCGTGCTAGGAAGAGTTATGGTTCTTGTGCACTGCACTACGTAATTTTTCAACAATCATGCATACCAAATTTGAAGATGTTCAGACAAGAGATGACAAACTTATATTCCGGACAAGCACAAAATGCTGTAAAAATGATGATCAAAGGGAAATAACTCAAAGACAGCATGAGGTAGAGTTATGGTTCTTTCACACTGCACTCCGTATTATTGCAACAAACACAAATGCCAAGTTCAAGTCAATCGGACTGGAGATGACAAAGTTATGCTCCGGACAAAGAACTGGACGCCGCCCGCCTGCCCGCCCGGACGCCCACCATGGGTGATCCCATAATACGTCCCGTCTTCGACGGGCGTATAATAAATAAATTTCATCCAAAAAGTATCTGCACGATAACAGTTCAAATCCTTGCTCATTCTCAAGCAATGACTTCGAAACCAGCATATGGCAGGGGCATCAGAAGCTGTACGCGTGTTTGTATTGCAGGAGCATAAACCATCTTAAGTGATGCTTAGACCTCTGGGATGATTTTGCGCCGGTCTAAATGCTTAGCTGTGAGATAATTTTGGATTTGTTTGTCTTTACATGCATAGTGTACAAAACTTTTTTTTTGAAAACTATGTACAACTATCAGTACATGTTTATCAGCTGGAACTGTCTGGGATAAAACCATGCTACATGGGAGCAATCCGGTTGACATAAACCATTTGCCTCAACATAGATCAACCTAGTAGCATACTTAATCCATTACTCTATACCTGTTACTTTTAGACATACAGGAAGTTGCTTACAGAAGCATGGAGGACAATCATTAATAGGAAAGGAAAATACTGGTAAATGTATTTTTTTAAGGATATGTAAATTATTGTAGGAGAAGGAGAAATTGCTTGTTTAACCCTTTGCTCAATAAGTGCATGTTATTAAGATCCTGAGGAAAGAGGTCTTTGAAAACATTCAGGGAAAAGAGGAAAATACTGGTAAAGAGCGTTTTCTTATTTTTCCCACAATGTTTTCTACCATTTCTCTCACACTACAATGAATTTGTAACCTGAAAATGCTGCCAATATGGACAAATGTAAGTTTTCATTGTATACTAAAGGGTTAAAGAAGTTGCTCATTTTCCTTCTAAAATGATTTTTTTTAAAGTTCATCACAGGGATGAAAAGTCCTGTATCTACAGGAACAAATCAATTCTGTTTAATTTTACTGGACTTTGATAAATAGTATGAGGCAAATGGCTTGTAATCAACATCATGTCAACAGATCAAAGAAATCTTACTTTCATCAAATTCATCTTCTGGGAATAAAAAATACAAAAGTCACTGAGACCACAAGGCATGACTCGGAACAATAACATTCTACATACCACAATACAACTATTTGAAAAGCTTACCCCCATGGTGCTGAATCTGAATTTAACCCTTTACCACACAATGACGCCTTTTAACGCCCCTGAAGAAGAGGCCTTTTGAAAACAATGTGGGAAAAGGAGAAAATGCTGGTAACCAGCATTTTCTCCTTTTTCCACAAAGTTTTCTAACCTATCAAAGAAAAGTTGCGTCATTTGAGCCACTATGAAATTGTCGTCTGCAAATGCTTTCAATTTGGATAGGTCTTAAATTTTGCCGTGTGGTAAAGGGTTAATCAATTATAAGGAAAGTGAAAATCAAGATAAGACAGCACATTTTGTGCAGTGTGATCTTTGATCTTCACTCTATGCTTCTTTGCCAGATTTTCTGACAAAAACAGTTCTGACTTCACAATATCTGTATCTTTATTTTTGACTAAGAGTGTTCATTTCATTTATCTAGCACTACAAAGGTTTACACTTTACCACATGACAAAAATGGAGACTTGTCTACTTTGAAAACATTTGCAGATGACAATTTAATGGGGGTCAAATGATGGAATTTGTCTCTGATAGGACAGGAAACATTGTGGGAAAAGAAAGAAAATGCTGGTTACCCACAATGTTTCCAAAAGGTGTTTTCCTTAGTGTCGTAAAAACTTGAGATTGTATGAGAAGGGCTAAGAAATAGTTAAATCCTTTCAGCACTACAGACGTAAAGAAGGGCTTTTGAAGACAGTATAGATCAAGATCAAACTATACAGAATGTGCAATCTGATCTTGGATACTGTCCCCTTGTTTAGTAAAGCCTTTGAGATAAAAATATCTCTGATTTGTAGTGGACTGTATTTTCCACAGTCCAAACAGGTCAAATTGGCATGTTATTTGGCACTCTAAAGAGTTGACTCATTACCAAACAATCTTGAATTTTATCGACCCTGGGAAATAAGACTTCCTAAAAAATTGTAAAAAAAGAAAATGCTGGTAACCCCCATTTTCTCCTTTTCCCAAAATGTGTCCTAATCTTTTAGAACAAATCCAATCAATTGGACCCCCTTGTTCATCTGAAGATGCTTTCAATTTGGACCAGTCTGAAACACTGTGATGTGGTAAAGCAAAGCAATCTAAATACATGTACAGATACTTTCTAGCTTTATAGGTACCAAAAAGTACTCATTACTTGTATTGTGTCACAGGTCGTAAGTATGATGACAAAAGACCAATGGTAGTTAATAGTAGACAGTTCTTTTCTACCCCAAGTAAAGTATGAATTTAGGTGAAAACAGTGAAGACTGATTCTGACAAAGTTATGATATTTGTGAGTAATTCAAGAAATTATTTTAATTTCTGGAAACAAAGTTGAATAGAACAACCCAGAAATCTGAAGACAGATTATTAGCAAAAGTGTTTTAGCTACTGAAACCATCGACAATACCAGATATAGACATGTTACGATAATGTTACAACAGAGTTACCTGGTGGAGTGAAAAAAGGTGAGGAGGGTGCAGACAAAGTGGAAGGTAATGGAACTAAATCCAGCAAGTGTTTAGGGATCTCACATATTGGAGCAGTGAGCAAGTAGTACTCCGTCATTACATCACATATGGCATTACGCAGAACGGATTTCAGCTTTTCTGTCAGTAGACTCATATCAAGGTCTCCTATAGACCAGATACGAAATTGAACTAGTGCTGTAGGACCTGAAAAATATATAATGTGATGGGATTGGATGATCTTTGTGGAATTTTCAAATTCTACCACTCAGGAAAATGTACAGAAAGTTCAATCACTTTCCAACAAGCAACATCGAAGATGGAAAGAATCATCAATCTTGTTGTGACAATAAATTTTTGGTAAGAGATATGTATATTTTGGTTTCTATTGTATTCGAGTTAAACTCCAAAGCTTAGGTCATATCATGGCGGTCAGTAACTTTTTTTCCAAAGCCACTGACTACAGTATGTATATAATTTTATGTCAGTTTTTGAATTTCCAGTGAAAGACCAACCAGCCAATCTATTAAGCATGACTGAACTTTTACCAATGTAAAGTACTAGTAGAGCAACGTAGGGTATTATCAAAACTTTAAGAAATCAATGACAGCCGCTACAAAAACAAATGAAAGTTATCAGTGGTTTATTTAACTGATACTCTATTGATCTGTAGGTAAAAGATAATGGTCCCAAATTACATATAGTAGAAAATAATACATAAGTGTATGTCAGTGTTGTCGACAGGATTTGTCTATTTTTGACATGGTATGCTAATTTTATAAAATAAGCATCAAAATCTTCATCTAATAATTCCTTGTTGTTGAGTTGATACATTTAAATAAACTATATGTGTGACAGTAGATAACAACCTAACAAGGACTGAACAAGTAGTTTGTGTCATGGACCCCGAGATATTTTAAGTTTTTGGGTGAATCTCGAAGCCATGTACAGTTTTCAACATGGATAGTATTTTAACCAGTCAACTGGGTTTCCAGCATTACAGCATCACCTGTATAGTTCACTTGTTGATAAAAGAGAGAATTATGGTTATATAATGCATAGTAATTATAATTTCCTTCAAATCTCAACCTGTTGATAATTGCCGATTGCATTAATTAGCGTTGGCATTTCTCGACACCTCCATGAACTGCATTATGGTGGACAAAACACAGTCTTTCTTGTGATGCAAACAATATTCTATATCCTTAACATGTATACAAGTTTGAATTTTGTCAATCAAGCACATATCAATATGTAATTATGCAGAAGCCAAAAACCACCCTCCTTATCATAAATGTTAAGGTAGAGAAATTTTAGAGTGGAAAAGTTTACCCTATTCTTTGGGACTTTGTGCCTACTGTTACCATGTGAAAGATGAACACATAAAACAGTGCAGCCATGTATTACATCATAACAATGGAATTTGCTCATCTTTCACGGAATTAAAGGACTAAATAAAGAACTGACGGTAACTGCTGATGGTTGATAATACCCGCAATTGCTCTATTCTCTGAACAACTTTTATTGTAAAAAATGCCAACCTAACCAGCATCTCCTCCTTTTCACACAATTCCAACCTTTTCATAGACAATTTTCACTTTGTGAGCTACTTTTAATTTGTGGAATGCAAATTGTTCAACTTGGACCTGTCTAAAACTTTGTTGTTAGGTAACAGATTAAAACTAATACAATAAATACCTGGTTTCCTTGTCCCTGGTGTCATGGTATACTCCCGTGTTACAATAAAGGATTCCAAATCCTGTTTATTTTCTATTTCCACATAGGCATTTCCAGATGGCTTGGAACAAGGTAACAATTTTACCTGATTCCCAAGACCATCTACAAGACATACACTCACACAGGCAATACCTGGAAAGAATACTTTAGGATTAATGTGTATTTTTTATCTGTATTTTTTAAAGGAAGCTATTCAGATTTTAATAATCCCACCAAATTTCAATAATGATTTATCACTGAATAAAAAAAAGCTGATATCATCACTAAAGAAGAAAGGCCAAAGTAAGAAAAAAATTTTTTCAGTGGTATTTCCTTGATGGGCTACATAGCCTCTTTAGATATTTTCAGATTTTGTGCCAGAGTTTCGCCAAGACTTCAGTTTTAACAACCTTGAGAAAAAGGCTGTAAAATTGTTGGAAATGGAGAAAATGCTGGTAATCAACATTTTCTCCTTTTCCAACAAAGTTTTCTTCCTTTTTGAAGACACTTCCAACCATGCAAACCACATCTAATGTGTCGACTGCATATTCTTTAAATTTGGACATATCTAAGATTTTTTTGTTTGGTAAAGAGTTAAATGAGTTAGCTCATTTCAAACGAGAAACTTGAAAAAGAAGAATATCACATATAACTATAGTCGAGTTACTTTACCATTTTTCCTCATATGTTTAGGTATGTAGAGAAAGACTTGGTCTGCAGGGATGGATGAGAGTTTACCATCATAAACATCCTAGAATAAAATACAAACAAAGGAGAATTTTTTTTTGCACTGAACAGAAAAGTTTCCTCTGTAAGTATCAAAGTTTTTGTCTTTCTTTATTATTGTTGTTGTTTTTGTTTTCATTTTCTATTCTTGCAAAAGGGGAGACGGATGTGCTAGTCCTACATGGCTCAGTGATCAACCCTTTACCAGCTGACAAAATGTTAGACTTATCCATGTTAAAAGCACTTGCAGACAACAAAATCAATCAGGGCTAAAATGATATGATTTGTCTCTGTAGAGGGTTAAACAGTATTGTGGGAAAAGGAGAAAATGCTGGTTATCAGCATTTTTCTCCTTTTCCTACTACATGTATGTTTTCAAAGGCCATCTTTTCCCAAAGTCATTAAAACTCAAAATTTTGTGGTAGAGGATTAATGGAATGCATTTACAATCTGGAAATCTTTTTTGGGTCTAAGATTGCAGTGTGGTTCATGAAAGAATGTCTTTGAGCAAGGAAATGTGGAGTCCCAGACTAGCAGCAAAACCAAGAAATGCTTACATAACTAAACTGCAACTGTTATATACATGTAACATATAAACTACTGAAACTGGCCTACAAATAACATATTAAAACAAATTCTTTGTTTGAAAATTTATTGCTTATAATCTTAATTTCATTTTTTGACCCTTTACCACACTATCCTGGGTTTTAAGGACCTTAACTCTTTACCACACAATCCCGACTTTTAACGACCCTGAGAAAGAAGCCTATAGAAAACATTGTGGGAAAAGGAGAAAATGCTGGTAACCAGCATTTTCTCCTTTTCCCACAATATTTTCTACCCTATCAAAGTCAGAAATCATCATATTACCAAGATTTAATTTGTTGTCTGCAGATGTTTTGAATTTGGTCCAGTCCAAAAATTTGTCGTTTGGTAAAGAATTAAAGAAGAAGGCTTTTGAAAAAAATATGGGGAAAGGAGAACCAGCATTTTCTTCTTTTCCAACAAAGTTTTCTACCATTTCAAAAACAATTTTGATGATTTGAGTCCCATTTTATTTGCTGACTGCAAATGCTCTGATTTTAGAAAAATTCAAGTTTTTGTTGTTTGGTAAAGTGTTAATCAAAAGCAACAAGCAAAACTCATTTGTGAGGCAAATGGGTAAAACAATTTTGCAGAAGATGAAATTCAAAGCATCTCTGTCAAATATGGATATTCAACAGGATGAAGGTCTGATACATAAACCCTTTGCAATACAAATCCCCACTTTTAACAACCCTGAGAAA
This sequence comes from Hippopus hippopus, assembly GCA_946811185.2. Taxonomy (NCBI): domain Eukaryota; kingdom Metazoa; phylum Mollusca; class Bivalvia; order Cardiida; family Cardiidae; genus Hippopus; species Hippopus hippopus. Next base: position 46,281,005 of record OX328099.1, on the reverse strand, counting down.
AAAGCTTTTGAAAATCTTGTGGGAAAAGCAGAAAATGCAGGTAACCAGCATTTTCTCCTTTTCCCACAATGTTTTCTACCTGTTCAAAGACAAACTCGATTATTTGAGCCATGTTTGATTTGTTGTCTGCAAATGTTTTCAATTTGGACATATCTAAAATTTTCTTTTGTGGTACAGAGTTAAAACACACACCTTCTGTGCAATTGCTATATTTGCCACAATATTTTTCGCAACTAATTTGTGCTGTATGCACAAGGTGTATCTAGATAAAGTTCACAAAAAGTAACTCTTTGCAAAATGTTCTTAACTCAGACTTAAGTCCAGACTGAAAGCCTCTGCAGATGACAATTAAATGTGACTCAAATAATGGGAACTGTCTCCAAAGGGTAGAAAAAATTGTGGGAAAAGGAGAAAATGCTGATTACCAGCATTTTCTTCTTTTCCCACAATGTTTTCAAAAGCCTTCACTGCCAGGGTCCTTGAAACTTCAGATTGTATAGTAAAGAGTTAACCAACTCACTGAACCTTATCATTTAACAATTATACAAGTAATCATTACCACAGTGTAATAAAAAGATCTAAGACTTACCACAAAATGATGTTCCACATTAGACGTTTTGTATTTTGGTGTGTTCAGGAACTGCAGTAAATTCTGCCGCAGGTAAAACATGAGAGCTGCCATGTGTGGGCTAGCTTTGTTTGACAACGTCAAATGAAGGGAGGCAGTGGGATCTGAACCTGGTTTCTGTATGAACTGAAATGAAAAATGATTTACAAATAATACTAGCATGTCCTGATTAAAATTACTTCATCCTTTGCTTGTTTTGTCAACAAAAACAGCTATGCAGCAAACAACTTTGAACAGATTCTGTAAATTATAAACAGAGGTTCATTTCCAAGTCATCAGCTAACATCAGAGCCTTGGAAATGAAGCAGACAGCCCTTGTAATATCGACCCTGTGCAATTCCCACCTTATAAAATATACAAAACAGTATCAAAAATTACCTTGCCCAATAATTTTTGAGTTTTAAATAGAGTGTCATTTACAACGATTGGTGAATAAAGAAGATCAAATATTGCAGAATACCCATGAGCACCTCATGCTTGTGCCAATGCTCAGCTGCAGTTGCCTTATTTTCAGTGAAAATCCTGCGTCAAAAAAAGGACATAGCTTTGTCAAAATAATTTGATGGTGGTTATCTGCTTTTGTTGTACGGGTTTCCGTTTTGATAGTTAACAAGTAGTCCGAGTTTGAAGTAAATATCTTCAGAAATGATAGAGATATCATAAAAAAGTCCAAGTTTTTGCACTACACAGACAACAAGAAGAAATTTTCTTTGAAAACAGCCGAGCTAAAAATTAGCAAAACAGTAAAAATGTATTACTTGAACATCGTCTTTTTCCAGCTGGCACAGTGGATTTCGGCGTAACATTTCTACAACTTTATCAAGAGCTGCTTCATCTAACTTCTTCTGTAACATCTCTACAAGCTCTTCCTTGATCTGACTCCCTGCAACATCAACCAAACTATTACACAATTAACCCTTGCAGTGCTGTACCCAAATTTAACTGCTGATGCAGACAGTGTAGATCAAAATCAGACTGTACAGATCATGCAGTCTGATTCTACCATATTCTTCCATCTTCCATATCAGTTGCCAGATATTTTGACAAAAAAAAAAAAAAAAAACAGGCCACTAAAGGCCTGAATTGCTCTCCTAGCCGTGATTTTGCGAAATTGCTACTTTTCCCTTATTTATTGTTGGATGTTTTTCATAATCGATAGGGTTCAAGCTATAGATAGTATACAGAAACTGTGCAAGTTTCACAAAAATACAACTGCAAATGCAGTTACAGGAAATGTAAATGTTAAACTTTAAATGGCTACTTTTCCCTTACTTAATGTCAGATTTTTTTTTCAAAATCAATAGGGTTCAAGCTATTGATGATATAAAGAAACTGTGCAAATTTCACGATAATCTGACCATAAATGTGGACATTATCGCGTAAACAAGAAAAAGACTAATTGACGGACAACAGAACCAACGCCATGACATAAGCTCTGCAGGCTTTCAGCCAGTAGAGCTAAAAAACCTTCAACTGCAACATAGCTGCCTCTTTAGTATTGGCTAAGAATGGTTATTTTATTTATTCAGTACTACAAAGTTTAAAATATACGATTAACAAGCAATAAATGTGGATGCAATTCTGCCATAATGCGACCAATCCTGATAATACTGTCCACCAGGCATAGTTTTTTTCAAGAGATTTCTAAATTTATGCAAGGATAGACAATTGGTGTAAAATTGCTAAGAAACAGCTTGCTGTCCAGTGTCTTTCTCTGTTTCCAAATAAGCATGTATCCAGTGTTTGGATGAGTTGACCTGCATGAGTTGCACGTCACAATATTTCAAAATGGTTGACAGACCTGCTTCCTCGATTCCATGCACATGCATTTCCACGCAATCCTGGCTTGTTCTTCCTTGTTGTGACTGAGAGAGTGCACTACTTGTCGAGCACAGAGACAGTGTGTCGGGATCTTTGTCTGGCGTCGTCAGTGTGTCCCCGGCATCCTGCTTTAGTCCTCCAGACACCGAGAGTGAATCTGGCATAAACATAAGTTATGGAGATATCTTATATTTAGAGGTTATTGATTTCTGAATATCAATTTTTCTGCTACTTACAAGAAGTTCATAGAAAGAAATATCAGACAAGAGTAAGCAACATTTGGACTTATAAAACTTAAAAATACAGACTGCGATTTAACTGCAGCCTGAAAATGGTTCAAAACTAACAGCAAAAAAAAATCAAAGTTCCTTTATGCATACCATAGGTTGATTAAACTCTTTACCACATGACAAAATTTTAGCTCTGTCCAAATTGAAAGCATCTGCAGACAACAAATTTAGTGTGACTCGAAAGATGGGAATTGTCCTTGAAAGGGAAGAAAAGGTAGAAAACATTGTGGGAAAAGGAGAAAATGCTGGTTATCAGCATTTTCTCATTTTCCCATAATGTTTTCATAAGACTTCCTCCTAAGGGTTTAAAACTTGGGATTGTTTGGCAAAGAGTTAATACTAGAAAATAAAATTTCTTTTCCAACCTGTGCTTTCATTTTGAGGGATTCCTGTCCGTGCTGAACTGGCATGTATTTCTTTCAATCTGCAAAAGAGAAAAATCACTTGTGAAATATCTGCTTCTGGTATTGTACAACATTTTTTTTTAAAATTCAAAATCTTATCAATTTCACACATTTTCTTGTAAGAAACAGCAAATTTATATTGATGTTTCATATAAGCTTTGTGACAAATGGAGGTATTATTCATCATATGACATTTTATTCTCTATCATACTGGTTTCAAACTTCATCTGCTCAAGAGGCATCAAAGAAGGTGACAAAACATCAGAAAAAAGGACAACACAAATACAAATATAGTAAAGATATTAACTACCAAACAACAAAATTTGATATATGTCCAAATTAAAATCATTTTGAATACGACAAATTTTTATAATTATGTGGTTCAAATGACAGAATTTCTCTTTGATAGGATAGATAACATTAAGGGAAAAGCAGAAAATGCTGGTTACCAGCATTTTCTCCTTTCCACACAATGTTTTCAAGTCTTCTTCCTCAAGATTGTTAAAACTTGTGATTGTGCGGTAAAGACTTGAAAGTTACTGTATTTCCCCTGCTTTTTTTTTTTCTTTATTCCTCATTGATTGCAAAGCCCATTGAAATATACATGAAAGCAAAGTAGATTCATAATCATACCTTAAATAGAAGACATGACCATCATTTTGTTTAATCACAAACATGTTGTTTCTGTTTTTAACTGAGAATGGAGTTAAGGCTGTCCGCAATGCCTTCATTCCTAAAATGAAAGAAAAGAAATAATACAGAGATTCAATTCCTTACAATTCATGCTTATTATATCACTAACTTCATTTATGCAAAAGTTGATGAAATTTTCATAGTAAAAATATAATCAGTTATCCTGCTTGCTAGCATGCACAGCATGAGCAGGGCCAGAAAAAAAAAATACTTTGAATTTTCCCACATAGGCTGTAGATTGCATTAATTTTCCCATATCTTCCAAAATTTGCAAAAATATTGCCATAATATATATACCAACAATTGAATTAATTTTCCCATATATTAAAAAAATTGAATGAATACTTCCACATACTCCAAAGATTCATTCCTAAAATGATTGTATTCCTATTGGCTACAGCATGAGCAGGGCCAGAAAAAAAGTACTTTAATTTTTCCCACATATGCTGTAGATTGCATTAATTTTCCCATATCTTTCAAAATTTGCAAAAGATTTGCCATATATACCAACAATTGAATTAATTTTCCCATATATTACAAAAATTGAATGAATACTTCCACATACTCCAAAGATTGCATGAATTTTCAGTTATTCCAAAAATTACATGTGTTTTTCCCATGAATTTTTCAATATTCCAAAAATTGCATGAAACTTTCCAGATATACCTACATGTCAGATTGCATGTTCCACTAATTGAGATTTCAATTTATAGACATAAAAAAAAAAAAAAAAGTATGCTTCATAAACACTGAGCATGTGTACATGTATAGCTCAAAATCAGACTGCACTGTCTGATCATTGACTAACATTGTCCACTTTAACTCTTTACTACACAGTCCCAACTTTTAATGACCCTGAGGTGGAAGGCTTCTGAAAACAATGTGGGAAAAGGAGAAAATGCTGGTAACCAGCATTTTCCCCTTTTCCCACAATGTTTTCTACCTTTTCAAATACATTCTAATGACTCCTAGATCGAGTCACATTTATACTGTCAACTGCAAATGCTTTCTATTTGGACAAGTCTAGAATTTTGTCAATTAGTAAAGAGATAAAGTTAGGTATTCTAACAAAGCAGCAGTGAATTTGCAACAAACAGGTGTTTTACAAATACTGAACATGTTTATTTCATTTCTTAACCCTTTGCTACACAATCCCAACTTTTAACAAGATGTCTGTTTGTAAAACAGTCATGCCCCCCTACTGCCACACTGATACAGGAAGTAGCACAGTTCATAAACTGATATCAAAAGAATTGATTGGGAAATATCGATGTCATCTTTTTGATTTATAGCCCACTTCAATTGTTAAACGTGATAATCTGTCAACAGTTCGCATAATTATACACATCGCCGTGTGTATACATACAAGATTGTAAACAGTCGCCGATACACAGACTGGGTTATCAATTTTCTTCTCGGCACCAGCGTTCAACTTCCACTTTTTCCCAGTTGACTTCGATGCTTACTACGTCCCTGATAATACGCGAATAAAATGTTGGAGCCACAAGTTGAGTCACATTTGATGATTTTTGAGACACTTTAATTTTTTCTGAGCAAATGGCTCAAGTGGCGAACTGCAGCACGGGCCCTGAATCATCTGGTGGTCACTGTGACCTTGACCTTTCACGGATTAACCTTAAAATCGATAGGGATCATTTACACTCCAAGATGAATATCTGTACAGAATTTAAAGGACCTAGGTCTATTCTGTCTGTAGTTATCATCTGGACAAGGTTTGGTCTATATATCATTAAGTTGAAGGCCACTGTGACCTTGACCTTTGATGGATTAATCTCAAAATCGATAGGGGTCATCTACACTCCAAGACAAATGTCTGTGCCAAATCTGACGAACCTAGGTCAATTCTGTGTCTAGTTATCATCCGGACAAGGTTTGGTCTATATATCAACATGTTGAAGTCACTGTGACCTTGACATTTGACCGATTGACATCAAAATCAATAGGGATCATCTACACTCCGAGACGAATGTCTGTGCCAAATTTGACAAACCTAGGTCAATTCTTTGTCTAGTTATCATCCAGACAAGGTTTGGTCTATATATCAACATGTTGACGGTCTCTGTGACCTTGACATTTGACCGATTGACCTCACAAATCAATAGGGATCATCTACACTCCGAGATGCATGTCTGTGCCAAATTTGACAAACCTAGGTCAATTCTGTGTCTAGTTATTATCCAGACAATGTAAGGTCTACCGACCGACCGACCAACCGATGGACCGACCGACATGTGCAAAGCAATATACCCCCACTTCATTGAAGGGGGGCATAATGACCCTGAAAAAGAAGCCTTTTGAAAACATTGTGGGAAAAGTAAAAAAATACTGGTTAACAGCATTTTCTCCTTTGCACACGATGTTTTCAAACACTTTCTTTCTAAGGATCATTGAAACATGGTATTGTGTAGTAAAGAGTGTTAAAGGGAATAAAGTCCAGAATCTATGGATTGCAAATTTTACACCAGAACCACCGAGAAATGATGGACCCCTAATTAGCTTTGAGCTCCAAAAATTCCTTCTAGCAGTGTTTAGAGCCTTTACTGTGGTCTACCAATGACTGAAAATCAAAGATTGCTTGATCAACAGGAACCTCAATCATCTTCCAATACGGGGGCAGCTAAATACATACCTACTGACATGACAGATCCTCTTCCTGCTCCCCTTTTAAGGCCTGGATGGATGTAAAATATGTGTTTCCAAACACAACGGCAATCAAAATGGCCTGGATTAAGATCCATTGCAGCTGCCAAGTACTTTTGTTCAAACATCTCATCATCATCATCGTCATCATTCTCAGAACCTAGAAACAGGAGAATCATTTTTAATAAACTTTGAAATAAGATACTATTCTTCACAACGAAGCCAACAGGGAACTAACTTGAAACTATAAAGAATTTAACATCATGTAAGGCAGCCTTTGCACACTTAAGAGTATCATGCATATAACTGAGCTATGCTCGTGAAAAAGGGATTAAATGCATCTGCAAAAGTATCAACGCATGTCAGCCTGCCCACTCCGTGCAGGCTGCCCTGGGTCAAATCCTTTTGCTTCTGAATGGCCAAGGACTACTCTACCTCATGATTTAGTTAGTTTTTTGACAAAATAGATTTGATGGATCCATAATTACAAGGTGACCTGAATGGCATGATGCATCATGGAGATGTATTAACCCCCCTTTTTGCAAGAGCATGGCTCATATCTATAGGTACTTACTACTGATGTTTGTACCAGATCTCTGTCTGTATTTGGGACCTTTATCAATGGTCCAGGATACATCCTCATCTGCTGCATCCACCAATAGGGCATGACACATTCTCGTCTCAAACAAATTATTAAGAAGTAATTGCTGAAAGACAGACAGTAATACCAATTACAGTTTATTCAACCATTTTGACCTTCTTAGTGGTATAAATAAACATTTATTCAACCATTTTATGCCCTCTGAAGGGTAAAACTTAGTCTGTTAAACCAGTTTTTACTCTCTCAGTGGTACCTATCACAGTTTATTTAACCATTCTACACCTTCTTAGTGGTATGAATGATTTTTTTTAAACCAGTTTACACCTGCCCAGTACTTCCAATTACAATTTATTCAACAACTTCACACCTGACTGTGGTACCAATTACAGTTCATTCAACCGGTTTACACATGACCTGCCCAACTGAAGTTTGTGCAGCTAGTTTATACCTGCCTGGTGGTACAGATTGCAGTATTTAAGTGATACCAATTACAGTTTATTCTATGTGGTACCGTTTAGTTATTCAATCACTTTACTCTCCCCATGGTACCAATTACAGTTTATTCAACCAGTTCACACCTGCTTAGTGGTAAAATTCACCATTTATTTAACTAGTCCACATCTTCCCAGTGGTACCATTATTCTTCATTCGACAAGTTTACATCAGATTCTGCCCAGTGGTGAAAACTATATTCAGAATTATTATTATTCAGAAATATACCTGGTTCACTTTCCTGCAAGTATTTTCTACATGTTCTTTAACTTGGGTCAGCAAATTTCTCTGATCCAGTTTTTCTTCTTTACTTTCCTTGCCTGTCTCCCTGTAATATAATGTATTAAGGTTCCCATTACCATATATTACATTTTGTCTATCTGCAGGAAATAGAGCATATTTACAGTAACTCTTTACTGGAAGACAAAATGTCAGATTTGTCCAAACTGATATTGTCTGCAGGAAACAGGGCATATAAAAAATCAATATGGCTCAAATGATAGGGCTCATCTTTGACAGGGAAGAAAACATTGTGGGAAAAGGAAAAAAAAATGTTGGTAACCAGCATTTTCTCCTTTTCCAACAATGTTTTCAAAAGTCTTCTTTATCAGGGTCATTAAGACACAGGACTGTTTGGTAAAGGTTAAAACAATTATACTGAGAAAGATTGGTAATTGCAAAACTGAACCTGATAATAGGGAGAATAATCAGTTTGAGTTGAAATTGAGATACTATTTCATGGAGTGGACATCAAAAGTGATTTTTTTGTATAAGAAGCAATGACATGCAAATAACGATTAAACTTAAAATCATTGGAACACTATTGAATTGTATGCAACTGGCTATGTGTAAAAGAACATTAAAAGAAAAGAAAAGAGCTCAGCAAAGTGGGGCAACATCACGCCTGAAGGAAGCTATCTAGAGCATGTCACCTTTGACCCCCAGCTGTCACCTTGACCAAGGAGCCTAGTGTCTGAAGTCTTCACTCTGCATACTAACTCATCAAGAAGCACACAATTTAAATTTGTTAAAAGTCAGACCAGGGCTTCAAGAGATATTGAGTAGACATGTTTCAGGAACATGATTCCTTTGATCCCCCTTCTGTGACTTTGACATTGGAACCTGGTATCTAGAACCTCTGCTCTGTTAATTCTCTTATCAAGGTGCACTCATAAGTGAAACCTTTTCAAAATCAAACCTGAGGTTCAAGAAATATGGATTGGGCACAAGATTGTTAATGGACCAGTGCATAACAATGAAAGGGGAAAACAACAAAATAATATACACAAATGTTTTTGAGATGTCATTCATTGGTAGTTAAACTTGTGCAGTAATGGAAGACATGATGCCATTATTTGGGTATCGTCACAAATTGACTTATTAACTTATTGGCCGAAAATCTCTCCAAGTAGCAGATCATAGGAAAAGAAGCAACAAAAGGAGAAAGTTCTCCTTTTTTTGCCACAATGTATTCAAGTATGACTATTTATGTATATGTCATTTGCTTCAAATTATATTTGGGAGATAATGAAAAAATGGACAGGGTTTATAGGTGAGACAATTTAAAAATCAGACTGTACTGTGCAAGGCTTGTGTATTGACAGAGGAGTAACATAGTTGTAGGGCAAATAAACAAAAATCATCCATGAAATATCTCATTGAGGACTGATATGCAAAAAAAAGTAGCACAACTTTGCAATCAGATGATTTGGCAGTCATTATTAAGCTTAAGACCATTCAGCTAGGACAATTTTGCCCAGGAAAATTTTGTCAGCAAAATATATTGGGTAAGACGATTTAGCCAGATGAATAGGATGGCCAACTTAAAAGAAAGTATAATGTATTTCAGGTTCATTTGTCCATTTCATGTCTGATATTTGTGGCTGATTGACTTTAATATCATAAGAATATATTGTAATCATTTAGATTAACTAGTTTAATCTCAAGAAATCCAAGCTGTCCAAATCTGTATGGCAGAAGTTCAAAATTCATGACTTCAGTTAACTTACTATGTGGTAAACAAAAATAATCAATATAACTTGTGTAGCAAAAAAACTGTCTGGTAAATATTAATATGGCCAAATTGTCATACCAAGAAAATTTGGCTGGCCAAATTGACCTTGACTAAATCATCCTAGTAAAATCTTCCATTGGCCAAATCATTCATGCACCATATGGGAAACCTCCATTCTGCGTAATGTCTCAACAAGTGTAAAAAACTTAAAATCGGACAAATGATTCAGGAGATATGGAAAGGATTAAAAACTATGACAGACAGATAGATGGACAGACAAATGAAGAGACAACTTTAATGAAAACAATATGTCATCGTGCAATGAATTTGGAGGGATACATAAACATATGGTGCAAATGGGAAAAGGGGAATACTATGAGCTCATAGTAAGTGTTGAGAAAATGGACGAGGAAGATTCAAATAAGCTTAGTAAATGGAGAATAGTAAATATTTGGAAGAGATTATTTTACCTCTCTCCTTCAATGCCACAGTCGCTGTAGAGAGGAACATTCAACACAGTTTGTTTTAAAATGGATGTAAAATCAACACTTTACCTATTGCATATAACTTTTGAAAACATGTTGACAAAAGCATAAATTGCTCTTCTACCACAAAGTTTGGTCATATGTGTTAATATACCTTAATTCTTGTCTGCTTTTAAAACAAGGTTTGCAGTTTCAGAAAGTAATTTGTTATATGAATTTGATGAGAGTAAATGCAAAAACAGTGACGGAAATCTTTGTCCATGAAAAATTTGACAGTGCAGATCCAAGATCCGACAGCAATTTCCATGCAGTTTAATCATGATATGCATCGTCCACAAAAACACTTATGGTGCCATTAAAACCACAATGGAACTGTGACAAAAGGTGACTTAACGACGTTTCGTCGGGTTGTCACTGCGCAACATTTTTGCACATGTCTCTTTGCTTCTCTGTTTTCTAACGCGTAACTTTGTCTGATTGTAGTACTATTATTGGACTACTGATTTTTACTGCAAGATGTGGAGAAAGTAGTGGCAGATACATTTTTTTTAAAAGATCAGTTTATGAAGGTGTAAACCATTCCTAAACAGCGAAAACGGAACATGTACATTTGTCGGACATTACTTATCCGGATAGTAAGCTTAGTGTGGTAAAAAGAGAAAATTACAAGTATTTTCTCCTTTTCAATGTTTTCTAACCCTCTTTCCTGGGTATTGATAGAAATCAGGATCGTTTGATTCATTTTGCTATAAGGTTCGTAAGTAATCTATGCCTTTGAGTAATTCTGGACAGTTCTACTTGTATTGTTCTTCCATTCTCCCATCTATTAAAATATACCACAAGTATTTGGTATTAACCCTTTCCTAAATGAATTAAATTGGAACTTCAAAATTGAAAGAAGCTGTAGACAACAAATTAAATAAGGTTTAAATGAGATTAAAAGAACCGTTTGTGCAGAAAAGGTTGTGGGGAAAGGAACAATTGCTTGTAATGAACAATTCCCCCATTTACCAAAATGTTTTCCAAAGCCGTCCCATACCAATGTTAAATCGAGACTATATCAAGGAAAGGGTTGACAGAGTACAATCTTTATTGTGAAAAAAAACATGATTTAGTGCTAGAAATAATACATCTTACTAAGTAATTTGAAATCTTGGGTGTTTTGTGTCACTTTCTTTGTTCCAAGGGAGGTAATTGAGTTCAAATACTGGAAAAAGTAGCCTGGCAACCTATCTGCTTTTTTTGCATTTTTTGATAAAGGATATAATCATGTATATTTCTGAGAAAAATGAGGAAAATCTTTGCGCTAGCTTTTTTTGAGGGTCAAATAATGTCCTGATTTTCTGTGATAAAATAAGCAATTTTGTGGGCTAAGGGTTTTATTGAAACATAGATAGCGTATCATTAATTTGAAATATCTGTTCTCATCGAAGTCAGAGGATCCATTGTTTCACTATGAATTTAAAACACAGAGAACATGATTTGACTGAAATTACAGATTTTAATCACAAAATTCTGACATATGCTGCAATAATTGGGTTTTTGTGTAATTTGAAACAAGAGGGCCAAGATTTCCCTGGATCGCTCACCTGAATTTTTGAGAGGACCATAGCCAATTTTTTTTGAGGTATTGAAACTTTCGAAACAAAATCATTATTTTGCCAAGCAATTTTGAAAAGGTCACCTGTCACCACCTCTACAATCATCACCACAGCAATAATTTTGATGAATCAAAATTCTGAGAAAATAAATTTTTGGATAGATCACCCAAGGACAATTTCTTGAAGAAGAGCACATTCTCGATAGTGACTAAAAACATAAGTTGAACAAGAGCACCACATGCAGGTGCCAACAATTGGCTGTTATTTTTCGACGGATAAAGTTTCCCTAACAATTTTTGAAAAGGGTCACCCTAGGAACATTTCTGCGAAAATATTTCAAAATCTGACCAGCCGTTCCAGAGAAGAAGAATATAGAAATTCCTCTTCATGTCCCTGTAGTGCAAATAGCCCCCACCATCAGAGTCACGTTTCTTGACAGATCAAAATTTTGTGAACAATTTTTGAAAAGAGTCACCCAAGGAACATTGCTGTGAAATGATTTCAAAATCTGACCAGCGCTTTCAGAGAAGACTAATTTTTAAAAATTTCTTCATGTCTGTATAGAGTAAAAAGCCCACAGCCATCAGAGCCATGTTTCTTGATGGATCAAAATTTTTCGAACAATTTTTGAAAAGGGTCACCCAAGAAACATTTCTGTAAAATTATTTCAAAATCTGACCAGCCGTTTCAGGGAAGAAGAATTTTTAAGAATTTCTTAATGTCCATATAGTGCAAGTGCCCCCCCCCCCCATCAGAGCCATGTTTCTTGACGAATCAGCATTTTGCGAACAGTTTTTGAAAAGGGTCACCAAAGGAACATTTCTATGAAATTATTTCAAAATCTAACCAGTCGTTTCAGAGAAGAATTTTTAAGAATTTCTTCATGGCCATATAGTGCGAGTAGCCTCCATTTACCAGAGCCATGTTTCTTGACGGATCAAAATTTCGCGAACATTTTTTTAAAAAAAGGTCATCCAAGGTACATTTCTGTGAAATTATTTCAAAATCTGACCAGCCGTTTCAGAGAAGAAGAATTTTTAAGAATTTCTTCATTTCCGTATAGTGCAAGTAGCCCCCATTCACCAGAGCCATGTTTCTAGAGGGATCAAAATTTCGTGAACAATTTTTGAAAAGGGTCACCCAAGGATCATCTCTGTGAAATTATTTCAAAATCTGATCAGCCGTTTCAGAGAAGAAGAATTTTTAAGAATTTCTTCATTTCTGTATAGTGCAAGTAGCCCCCATTCACCAGAGCCATGTTTCTTGACAGATCAAAATTTCGCGAACAATTTTTGAAAAGGGTCACCCAAGGAACATCTCTGTGAAATTATTTCAAAATCTGACCAGCCGTTTCAGAGAAGAAGAATTTTTAAGAATTTTTTCATTTCTGTATAGTGCAAGAAGCCCCCATTCACCAGAGCCATGTTTCTTGACAGATCAAAATTTCGCAAATACTTTTTGAAAAGGGTCACCCAAGGAACATCTCTGTGAAATTATTTCAAAATCTGATCAGCGGTTTCAGAGGAGAAGATTTTTAAAGAATTTCTTAGAAAATTCCATTTAGTTGCCATGGCAACCAGAGTTTTAGATGGAATCAAATTCTGTGAACAAATTTTAAAGAGGACCTCCCAAGGAACATTCCAGCCAAGTTTGGTCCAAATTGGCCCAGCGGTTTAGGAGGAGTTGATGTTTAAAGAATTGTTCACGACGCATGACGCACGACAGACGACGCACGACAGACGACGGACACCGGGTGATCCTAAAAGCTCCCCTTGAGCACGTTGTGCTCAGGTGAGCTAAAAAGGGTTATGTTCTTCGTGGGCTCTGAACTTTTTGGTTCATCAGGTAACGTCTGATTATCTCTTTGCATATTGAAAGAACATGCTTTGAAGTGTTTCTGTGTCAAATTTCACGAAATTCTCTGCACTAGAAATAACTTGCTGAAACGCCTTTAAAAGCTCCACAAAGTGATTTGATAGAAAAGATAATTGTTAACTCTTTACCACATGAAATCATTCTGAACTTGTCCAAATTGAAAGCATTCGCAGACAACAACAAAAATGTGACTCAAAACTTTAAACTTTTTTTTCTGGAAGAGAAGAAAAGATTATGGGGAAAAAGGAGAAAATGCTGGTTAACAGCATTTTCTCCACTTCAAACAATGTTTTCTCAAGTCCTCTTTTTTTTGGTCAATAAAACTCAGGACTGTTAGATAAAGGTTTAAAAGCCAATGTTCATTATGCACAAAATTGTTTTAATTTAAATGGATATAACTAGTCAATTCTTAGAGGCAGCAATTCAAAAGTCAAAGTTTGCAAATCTGTAATGATTATACTAAAGCAAACAGCTGTACAAAGTCTCAATGCAATGACTGCAAGACAACAGGAGGCTTTTATGAAAAAAAATCACACTGGTACCTATATGCATCTAGGTAGATGGACCAACAGATTGACAGATGGACAAACAAATTCCAGGAAACTTCAGAAAATATTTGTTTGCATAGGTTAATGGTATAAAACCATCGAAAGTATTATGTTCATATCAGTGTGGTTTCACAAAAGTGGCACTTTCAAGTTCAACCACGAAGATGTTGTCTTTAAATTGCACTGAAGTAGTATAAATCATACTGACTGACCTATGTTGGTATAGTATGTCTACAGCTGCACTGTTGATCTGCATAATTAGCCAAAACTCTGGCATCAGTCTTGTCACAACACCTGCCTCACTATAAACTGTAGCTGCATCATCAATCTCACTCATGTCCCCATCATATGCTATAAATACAAACAGTAATAAAAAAATTAAGTCTATGACTGCTGAATCTAAGAATGATTGTTCATTTTGATGTCAGACCTTCATATTGTACCATGAACTCTTTCTCAGTGGCAAAATATTATACATGTCCACTGCCAAAGCACTATCAGAATGATGACACAACAAACCTGGCTTTATTTATCAGATTTTTCCTTGAAAGGGTAAGAAAAATTTGTAACAAAGTTACCACAGTAGTTCTCCTCTTGCCCTTGATGTTCTCAAAAGTTTCTTCATCAGGGGTGTGAAAATCAGGAGATACTTTTGGTACAGGGTTCAGTTAGGACCCAAACTGACATTTTCTGGAGTAATAAATATTGAATTTTCGTGCTAACATATGAAAACAAGAGGGCCAAGATGGCCCTGGATCGCTCACCTGAATTTTTGAGAGGACCATAGCCAATTTTTTATGAAGTATTGAAATTTTGGAAACAAAATCATTATTTTGCCAAGCAATTTTGAAAAGGTCACCTGTAAAAATCATTTCAAAATCTGTCACCACCCCTACAATTATCACCACAGCCCTGTTTTTGACAAATCAGAATTCTGCAAATAAATTTTGGGATAGGTCATCAAAGGACCATTTCTTCAACAAGAGCACATGCCCGATAGTGGATAAAAATATTAAGTTGAACAAGAGCACCGTATGCAGGTGCCAATGATTGGCTGTTGGGTGCTGGATAGTAAGTTAAAATTCTAAGTCGAAAAAGGGGCATAATTTGGACAAAATGATTTCAGTTATCTACCCTAGTTGTATGGGTTGTCCTTTTACATATCGGCATTTCTCACCAGTGCACTCACCTGGTATAGGTTGACGTCTGCAATAGCCCTTTTCATCAAAATACCTATATTCTTTTGATGAAAATTAAAAGGTCACCAAAGGATCATTTCTGTGAAATTATTTAAAAATCTGACCAGTGGTTTCAGAGAAGAAGAATTTTTAAGAATTTCTTCATGTCTGTATAGTGCAAATAGCCCCCACCACCACAGCCATGTTTCTTGACGGATCAAAATTTCGCAAAGAATTTTTCGAAAGGGGCACCAAAGGAACATTTCTGTGAAATTATTTCAAAATCTGACCAGCCGTTTCAGAGAAGAAGAATTTCAAAGAACTTCTTTAAGTCCATACAGTGCAAAGAGCATCCCCTCCCATGTTTTTCGACAGATCAAAATTTCGCGAACAGTTTTTGAAAAGGGTCACCCAAGGTACATTTCTATGAAATTATTTCAAAATCTGACCAGCTGTTTCAGTGGAGAAGATTTTAAAGAATTTCTTAGAAAATTCCATTTGGTTGCCATGACAACCAGAGTTTTTGATGGAATCAAAGTCTATGAACAATTGTTAAAGAGGACCTCCAAAGGAAAATTCCAGCCAAGTTTGGTCCAAATTGACCCAGAGGTTAAGGAGGAGAAGATGTTTTAAGAGAATTTCTTCATGTCGGATAGTGCAAATAGCCCCCCACCACCACAGCCATGTTTCTTGACGGATCAAAATTTTACGAACAGTTTTTCAAAAGGGGCACCCAAGGAACATCTCTGTGAAATTATTTCAAAATCTGACGAGTGGTTTAAGAGAACAAGAATTTCAAAGAATTTCTTTAACTCTTTACCAAACGACAAATTTTTGGACTGGACCAAATTCAAAGCATCTGCAGACAACAAATTAAATCTTGTTAAATATGATGATTTCTGACTTTGATAGGGTAGAAAATATTGTGGGAAAAGGAGAAAATGCTGGTTACCAGCATTTTCTCCTTTTCCCAATGTTTTCTATAGGCTTCTTTCTCAGGGTTGTTAAAAGTTGGGATTGTGTGGTAAAGAGTTAAGTCCATACAGTGCAAAGAGCCCCAAACCCCACCCCCCACAGCCATGTTTTTCGACGGATCAAAATTTCGCAAACAAGTTTTGAAAAGGGTCACCCAAGGAACATTTCTGTGAAATTATTTCAAAATCTGACCAGCGGTTTCAGAGGAGAAGATTTTTAAAGAATTTCTTAGAAAATTCCATTTGGTTGCCATGGCAACCAGAGTTTTTGATGGAATCAAATTCTGTGAACAATTTTTGAAGAGGACCTCCCAAGGAACATTCCACCCAAGTTTGGTCCAAATTGGCCCAGTGGTTTAGGAGGAGAAGATGTTTAAAGAATTGTTGATGCCGCATGACGGACGACGCATGACGGACACAACGTGATCCTAAGAGCTCCCCTTGAGCACATTGTGCTCAGGTGAGCTAAAAAGCTTGACCTTACATCATGATAAAGTATTTTTGTGTACTCTTACAAGCCAAACAGTTTCCTACTCCTTATATGCTACAATCATTCAAAGTTGAAGTTCCTCTCCTTTATTGCTTTACCAAAACAGCATCATTGTATACTCTTGCAGTGTTCTGCTGAAGATTATTCCGTGACAGGACAGTTGTCCCATAAACTTGGAGAAATAGAGGACACCTTCAAAATAAGAGAGACTATTGCACTGGAGACTAATTATCCGAAAGATCTGAAAGGGATAAAGTCCCACCTCTGCACATTTTGATGGAACATAATTCCAATTTAAACGGACAATGTTAAAGATTATCCCGTTTGGCAAACATTTGTACAAGTCAGTAGTGAAAGGAATAGCAGATAACAAACTAATTTTGTTTGGATTGGTCTTTGAAAGGAAAGAAAAGATCAAGGGAAAAGGATTCTGGTTACCATTATTTTCTCTTTTTCCACAAAAGCTAAAGCAAAAAGTTGGACAGTATACAGTAAAATCTTAATAATTCAAAGTCCAAAGGGGCCAAGCAATCAGTTAAAGATTGGCATTTAAAGTATACATCTACTTTCCTGAGCAATAAAACCAAGTTTTTGTTTATTTTTTTCATAATATTCAAAGAATATTATATCAAGACTGTTATTTTCTCTGTATGCAAGTGTTCTGACCCTGTAAGTTCTTGGAAATTAGTCACGTTAAAATTCTCTTCATTCTGTAAGTTTTTGGAAAGGTTGGTACTCTTGTTTTTTATTTTTTCAAATTTGTAAAATTTGTATTTGCCCCCATTAACTGTCATCCCACGGGAATGTAAGAGCATTTTTATTTTTTGACCTGAGAAAACAGCAGAAGTATACATCTACTCTCCTGAGCAATAAAACCAAGTTTTTGTTTATTTTTTTTCATAATATTCAAAGAATATTATATTGAGATGGTTATTTTTTCTGTATGCAAGTGTTCTGACCCTATGAGTTCTTGGAAATAAGTCACGTTAAAATTCTCTTCATTCTGTAAGTTTTTGGAAAGGTCTGTACTCTTGTTTTTTATTTTTTCGAATTTGTAAAATTTGTATTCGCCCCCATTAACTGTCATCCCACGGGAATGTAAGGGCATTATTATTTTTTGACCTGAGAAAACAGCAGAGGGTAAGATACAACATGGTACTTGCACTATTCAAAAACATTAAGGCCTACACTTATATGGATTTAAGTTCCTCAGACACTGATTTTTCAATGAAATATCATTGAATATGGCGACTTGAAAAGTGTTGAAAACTAATCAAATGAAGGCGGGAAAACCTATGCTATAAATAGATAGACACGAAAAATTATAACAAATGAGCCATCCCCCGATCACAAACGCTTCAAAATGTCTTTTTAGCATCAACAATGACTTTGAACAGGTGATGTATGCATGTACTGCAAAAAAATGAAGTCGGGGGATAAAATCATTTGTTTAATCAGGAATAAAGTAACTCGAATGAATTTTATAATTATCTATCAATTTAAAGAGACAAACTGGTGACAGGGACCATTACATGTGTTTGAATTATCAGAGTATCAAGACTCGAAATTACCGATATGTTCTTGGTGCAATATAGTGGAGTTTTTGCCGGGACTATGGAAATTCCTCAAAATTACAGGGTTCTCAGATGTTCGAGATTGGAAATATCGAGGTTTTACTGTACTTAAGTATACATGTGTGAGAAATTCATGATAAAAAAACAAATAAAAACCTTCCTGTTCACATACTGTTTTCAAAACTTGTTTATGACAAGATAAAAGGTTAATGAACAGCTTCTAACTTACAAGTCCCATCCTCAGTAAAACTGCACCTTGAAGAATCATATGAGGGTGTTTGTGGTAATGTTGATACCCTGCTCTTTGGGGTTCCATGCCCTGATAATGGTGCAGAAAAATGTCTGTATCTTCCAGTGATATGTGAAACAGGACCTGTTGGCTTCACAGGGGACTGTGTTTGACTAACAGACACATCCTCTGCTTTGACCGCTTCACATGATTCCTTTGATCTAAATCCCGCAAAACTTGAACACCGTTTCAATGATCCACTATAATCATCATCAACGAAGTGTGTTTCAGATTGTAAATCTCTTTCTGGTGATGTTTGGAAAGGTTCACATCTTCCATCAGTTTTAGTTAATTGTATTGAGATATCAGTTACAAGTGGTGAGACAATAGATGGAGTAATCTGACTTGGTGTACTTGGCAAAGAGCTTACACCAAAATTCATTGCTAATGGCCCAGTTTGGCTGAAAGGACTTGAAACACCTACATTGCCAGCAGAGAAATGTCTCATTGCTTCGTCTTGCAAAGGTTCTGGTGAATCCAATGAGACTCGTTTCTTGAGCATTTTCTTCTGTCCAGGCTCTCCTGGCCTTGCTGTAGGTGTTGAATCAATTACTTTGTTGCCTAAACTTAACTTGTCGTCAGTGGAAGTTACTGGTGGAATTTCTTTAAACTGACATGAAGCTTCAGAATCTGGAGTAACTTGGTTGATTAGACATTTCCTATCTTCATCTAAACTTATAATTTCACCCTTGTTTCCAATCTTATTTTCTGCTTCTGTTTCACTTTCTCTGTCTTTCTGGTCTTTCAAACCTCTGACAGCAGCTGCTGATTGTTCATTCATCTCTGTAATCTCATATCCTACATTTGAAACCTTTTCATCATTTTCAAATGTTTTGGGAAAATTTTCATCCACTAAGTCATCAGAGTCAACAAGTTCTTTATCTTTATTTTGCTCTGCATTAACAACGAGCTCAGGACCTTTCCCCATTTTCAACTCTAGCTCTTTACTCCTTCTTCGATTAATTAAACTCAATCTGAAATCCT
The DNA here is from genome assembly GCA_946811185.2 of Hippopus hippopus. Taxonomy (NCBI): domain Eukaryota; kingdom Metazoa; phylum Mollusca; class Bivalvia; order Cardiida; family Cardiidae; genus Hippopus; species Hippopus hippopus. The sequence continues at coordinate 46,261,403 of OX328099.1, read as the reverse complement.
CTACACTCATATTGTTAGTGCTTAGAGTCACTTTTTTATCTGTACCTAGACTTGACTCTTGACTGTGTCTCTTATGATCCAGTTGGTCAGATTTCACTGTCAGAGGACTGGACCGACCAAAACTTTCATAACCAATATCAAATACTTTTTCTTTAGCACCTATAACAAGAGATGAAAGAGCTTTCATTGACCTAACATCTGACATTTCTCCTAAATCTGATTTAACACTTTTATCTCTAGGTGATAAAGTAGTCCCTGGCACTGGTACCACTTGTCCATTGCCATGACTTAGCTTTGAAAGCTCTGAGCTGAGAGCCAGGGCATTTACATAACTGTGAGTAGTAATTCTCTTTCTAGCTAAATAGTACCAATCCTCTTCTTTTACCAGCTGATAGTTCTGTAAGTTCAGCACCTGAAACTCCTGCAGAAGTTCACAAAATCAAATCTTACATCTCAATCATATTGTGAAATAAGGGGCCATATCCACTAAACATTTTAACTTCAGTTCTGAGATTCAAAATAAACAATCTGATTGGATGAGAGATAATCTTTCAGCCAATTAGACAACTTTCACAGACTTATAGTAAAGCTATTTGCCAAAATTTCCTTTTTGAATGGAGAAATAAAGAAGTTGTAAATAAAAGTCATAGCCTTTCTAACAAAGACAAACCCATCATTTGTTAATTCTATTGAATAATGATCATTTCTACAGCAGTACAGCAGTTCAGTACAAATTTGTTTCTAAAGATAACATCTTAACTTAATTAAATACATAAACATACTTAAGAATAACTCTACCTCCATAAATTTATCAGCACTTTGGTCTGTTCCATACACAAACTGTAGTGGAACATTGTTGAAATAAACATTGGCTTTACCCATTATAGTGGAGGACTGGATATGTTTAGAAACATAGTCAAGGGCATCTGTTTCTATTGGTGGTATATGACGAAGATTAGAGACAATTTCATCCCTTAGTAACCATTTTATCTGAAATGCATTTAGGAATTTTTTATCACTGCACACAAGAAAACTGCTCAACATATTACTGTAAAAATATAACTTTTGTGCCCCTGTAGTTGATTGCCCCAGCAAACATTGAGCAAAGTTCTGTTTAGAGAACTTTACTTTAGCCAAGGCAGTAATATATTTTCTGTATGAAAGGGATAGGGACAAAATAAACATGAGAGGCTCTCTGGGAAATGGGAGTTTACTGAATCTCGGTGATGCATTATACTAAGCAAGTCATTGCATAATTATGGATCCATAAGATCCATTTTGTCTAACAACCAACTAGATCATGAGGTAGAATGGTCCTCCAGGAAATGCAGAAAATGTTCACATAACATTTTGACTCCTGTCAGCCTGCAAGGACTGTACATACTGACATGGGTCGATACCTTTTGCCGATGCATTAAACCCCCTTTTCACACAGCATGGCTCATATTTAGTCACTACATATGTTTTAGATGTTTGATAAATAATCTAAATCCGCTCAATGATTTCCACAATACCGGACTTCAATGAAGATTTTCAGAGTTAAATCTAGGATTGAAAAACAATGAGCCAGCTCTCCCACCCCTTCCAAAAAAGTGGACCAATTCGAAATTCAAAGAGGGCCATTTAGAACAAAATATCTGAACACTTGCATAGCAAAGAAAAACACTGATGTTGGAGGTACAGACTAAATTTGCCACTGTAAAGATTCTAACAAGTACAAACAACATAAGTATAAACTTTGTCCACAGAGAAATGTAGATACCCATCTCATCTGGAGTATTGGTGGCATAAGGCAAAATCAGTTAACTCTTTACCACACAATCCCAACTTTTAACGACCCTGAGAAAGAAGCCTTCCCAAACCAAATTTCAATTTTTCAGTCACATTCATTTTGTCGTCTGCAAATGCTTTCAATTTGGACCAGTCTATAATTTTGTTGTTTGGTAAAGAGTTAAGAACAATCTTTTGCTTAGAATGCAATTCAACAGTGTTGATAAATGCCCCATGAACTTCCGATACTTTCTTTAACTCGTTACCAAACAACAGAATCTTGGACTGGTACCAATTCAAGGCATTAGCAGACAGCAAATCAAGTGTGGCTCAAATAATGGATTTGGTCTTTGAAATGGCAAAAAACATTGTGGGGAAGGAAGAAATTGCTGGTTGCCAGCATTTTCTCCCTTTCCATAATGTTTCTAAAGGCATCTTCCTCAGTGTCGTTGCCATTGGTGGTTGCCAGCATTTTCTCCCTTTCCATAATGTTTCTAAAGGCGTCTTCCTCAGGGTCGTTAAAACTTGGCAAAGGGTTCATTACACTTGTGTCTGTGCTCTCATGCTGCAAGAATAAGACCCAGCTCTCCTATCTAATGTTAGTACTAGTCCGATAACTTTCATTTCATTTAATCATCAAAGTTTTTTCCTTGTGAGTACATAGAAATTTCACCTCTTGTTGTGGACAATTTAGTCAGTGAGTTTGTCAATCTTCTGTTTAACCCTTTTCATGACCTTGACAAAAAAGGACTAGTATTTTCTCCTTTTCCCTCAATGTTTACTAACCTACCTAAGACAGCTTCCACAATTTTAGCCTCATTTAATGTGGCGTCTGCAAACGCTTTGGATTTGGTCAAAAATCTAAAATTCAGTTGTGTGGTAAAGGGATAAAATCGTTATTTAGACTGACATGACAACCTGAAGAGTGTATAGGCGGAGAATGTCAAACTGACTTTTGTTTCGTCATGGGTTCTTGTGTTGTTATATTGATCTACTTTCCGAGCTTTTTATCTTTAAAAAAATATTTCTGGATAATTTGATATACATTCTGAAAAAATAAAAACCAACACTTCCTTTTGGTAAGCATCTGCTAAACAAGAGGCCATAATGGCCCTGGATCGCTCACCTGAGTCAATAGGCAAAATTTCACTCCACGTGCAAAATTCAATTTCTGACCAATTGTCAGGTCAATTGAGCTTAAAATGTGGCATCTAGAGCATCCACAAGAAATCTCCGTAAGTTGACCTAGTGACCTACTTTATCACCATACGTGACCCAATTTAGAACTCATCAAAATATTTATCAAGACAAACATTCTGAACAGTTTTCAAGTTAATTGAGAAATAAATGTGGCCTCTAGAGTGCCCTAAAGGTATTTCTTTAATTTGACCCAGTGACCTAGTTTATGATCCAAGGTGATCCAATTTCGAGCTCATCCAATATTTCAACAAGACAAACATTCTGACCAATTTTCAAGTCAATTGAGCAAGAAATGTGGCCTCTAGAGTGCCCTAAAGGTATTTCTTTAATTTGACCTAGTGACCTAGTTTATGACCCGAGTTGACCTAAACTCAGATTCATGTGAGATTTTATCAAGACAAACATTCTGACCAATTTTCAAGTCAATTGAGCAAATAATTTGGCCTCTATAGTGCCCTAAAGGTATTTCTTTAATTTGACCTAGTGACCTAGTTTATGATCCCAGGTGACCAAAATCCAAACTCATCCAAGATTTCATCAAGACAAACATTCTGACCAATTTTCAAGTCAATTGGGCAACAAATGTGGCCTCTAGAGTGCCCACAAGGTATTTCTTTAATTTGACCTAGTAACCTAGATTATGACCCCAGGTGACCCAATTTTGAACTCGTCTAAGATTTCATCAAGAGAAACATTTTAACCAATTTTCAAATCAATTGAACAATAAATCTGGCCTCTAGAATGCCCAAGGTATTTCTTTAATTTGACCTAGTGACCTAGTTTATGACCCCCGGTGACCCAATTTTGAACTCACTGAACATGTTGTGCTCAGATGGGCTAACAAACTTAGAACAGATTCACTACAAACCAAATATCAAAGCTCTACACCTTCCAGTTTCACAGAAGAAGAATTTTAAAGTTTTCCCTTTTTTGTTCCCATGTTCAAACTTGTGACCCTTGGGGCGGGGCCAGTTTTGACCCCAGGGGCATCATATGAACAAACTTGGTAGAAATCCACTGGGAGATGCTACAAACCAAATATCAAGGCTCTACACCTTCCAGTTTTAGAGAAGAAGAATTTTAAAGTTTTCCTTCTTTGTTCCTTTGTTCAAACTTGTGACCCTCGGGGTAGGGCCAGTTTTGACCCAAGGGGCAGCATATGAAAACTTGGTAGAGGTCAACCAGGAGATGCTACATACCAAATATCAAAGCTCTACGCCTTCTGTTTTCAGAGAAGAAGAATTTTAAAGTTTTCCTTCTTTGTTCCTATGTTTAAACTTGTGACCCCCGGGGCGGGCCAGTTTTGACCCCAAGGGCAGCATATGAACAAACTTGGTAGAGGTCCACTAGCATATGCTACATACCAAATATCAAAGCTCTATGCCTTCCAGTTTCAGAGAAGAAGAATTTTAAAGTTTTCCTTCTTTGTTCCTATGTTCGAACTTGTGACCCCCGGGGCCAGTTTTGATCCCAGGGGCATCATATGAACAAACTTGGTAGAGGTCCACTAGGAGATGCTACATACCAAATATCAAAGCTCTATGCCTACCAGTTTCAGAGAAGAAGAATTTTAAAGATTTTGCATTTTTTTCCTTTTTGTTGCCATGGCAACCAGAGTTATGGGTGGAATTCAATTCTTTGAACAACTTTAGTAGAGCTTTACCCAAGGAACATCCCTGCCAAGTTTCATTAAGATTGGCCCAGTGGTTTAGGAGAAGAAGATGTCTAAAGAAATTGTTGACGGACGACGGACGACAGATGACGAGCAATCACAATAGCTCACCTTGAGCACATTGTGCTCAGGTGAGCTAATAAAAACACTGTGTTTTGACTTATAAAGAATCCCTTTCTGAATCATCAAAAAGCTGCAACTTGACTTGATCGGTAATATTTTCATCTGTCAGTAAATCTAGATCTAGTCAAATAACTTTCCATATAGTCAGAACACACTACAAAAATCATCCCTGAATTGGTTTTCATCCACCATGAATGTATTTCAAGCCAATTTTTGATAAACCTCACACTGTAGTTACTCTGAGCTGTTCGAAAAAAAAGCTTTCATCTTTACTTGTGTGTGTGATTTTTTTTAAATTGTTATTTTGTCATGAATTTGGCAACACATGACCTAGAAAGTTTAAAAATAACTGAAATTGTTGAACTTGAAAGGACGTGATAAATATTGATTCTATCATGGGCATGACATTTTACAGTCTCAAAACCATTCTAGTAACATTACAACTATTATGCTCAGGAATTTTAGCTTTGAGCCACAAATAAAAAGTAAGCATGAGATGTGGCCCACACATTTTTTTTTTCATTTGTATCAATTGATTTTTAGGAGCATAAGTTTACAAATACTGTGCCCTAGATTCAACTCTGATTTTTGAAAACTGTTCTTCAGTATTTACATGCATCTGGAATCCTTAATTTGTCAACATAAGGTTTTCATTGTCTTAATATATTGCCGTATACAACTACTTCTTTGTGCATTCGACACAATGGGAAACAATGAGATTACTTGTTTAACCCTTAACCACACAATCCCGAGTGTTAATGACCCTAAGAAAGAAGTCTTTTAAAAACATTGTGGGAAAAGGAGAATATGCTGGTAACCAGCATTTTCTCTCTTTCCCACAATGTTTTCTTCCCTGTCAGAGAACTTCAGCTCATTTGTACCAATTTTAAATTTGTCATCTGCAGATGTTTTGAATTCGGCAGAGTCTAAATCTTGCAGTGTGGGAAAGGGTTAAAGCAGTTGCTCCTTTCTCCACAATGTTTTCCACATCACACAACAGTGATGATTTCCGGTTCTGAAAACTTTCTCCCTTTAGTCTGTTGTACTACTATTATTTCCTAAAACTCTAATGAATTTTACAATTCACATTATTAAGATGAATTCTGTATAACTTTCAAAAGCATTAAAAAAACACTATACCTCTTCCATACACTTTGTAACAGCTTCTTGCTGTCCAAAGGGTAGATGTCCAATAGGATCTTTATGTCCTTTCACTTCTCTGTAGGAGAAAAAACAAACAATGTCATTTACAAACATAATACTAAACTTTCAAATAGTTCAAGTATGAGGATTGCAAGTATAATAGCATGTCCCACACACTGAGATATGACTAAATAGATTGTTGACAAGCATACATGTACCATTTACTGGCACAAAATCTTTTCCATTAGATTATTTTTGACTCACTTGACTGTAATTTACATGTATTTCTGAAGTAAATTCAAAGTATCTGAAGGCAGTAAGCAATTTTTACCTTTGTATCAGAAAAAGACAAGTTGCTGAGATAAGCAAATCTGACTGTCAATATGCTTTCAACTATATTTTGACCATGACTGCTTCAATGCAGGGGCCAACTGTGACCCCATTATTTTCATCTTAGGCAAACAGTGTGCAAAGCACACAAAAGAACAAAATCAACTCAAAAACGCTTACAAATTTGATGAACTAGCCCTGTCAATCACTTCTACTGAATCAGAGCTTGAAAAAGATGTCCTCTCATTTGCAGTCTCCATTGATGTCTGTCTATGAAATGACAATTTCCTCTGAGATGTAGTGTCAAGGTCAGTCGGAAGGGTCAAGCAATTGAGATCAAAGGTTATTTTCAGATCACCAAGGTCAATCTCAGATAAGTTTTCCAGTATTGTGGTCAACTCACCTGAAAAGCACAAGGGCAATTTGACTCAATTGGCACCTTTAAAATGTGCAGATGACTTGTATCATGGCAAATCTCTTTTGAAAAACTGTGAAATAAGGAAAATTTGCTCAATGCAAAGTCCTTTTGATTTATTGTCTTAATTTGTTTCCTCATATTAACTCTTTACCACAAGACAAAAATGCAGATTTGTACATACTGAAAGCCCTGGCGGACAATTTAAATTTTGCTCATATGACTGGAATTCGTCTTTGATATGGAAGAAAACATTGCAGCCAAAGAACAAAATGCTGGTTACCAATACAGCACTGATAATTTCAATAGAGCAATCGATCAATACAAAACTACTTGATTAATCCCGAGTATGAATTCTCTGGAATTGGAATGGCAAATGTGTATTTAAAATTGGCTAAAATCAGACTTTCCTGTACATTCTGTTACAATGAATTGTTTTGCAAAAATCGAAATGAAAATGAGCCATGCTAAGTGAAAAGGGGGTTTAATGCATCTGCGAAAAGTATCGACAAAGGTCAGCCTGCACAGTCTGCTTAGGCTGACCTGGGTTGAAACTTCTTGCTTTCGGTAAATTTTCTACATGGAGGACCATTCTACCTCAAGATTCAGTTGGTTGTTAGAAAAAATGGATTATGTGATGACTTACTTGGTGCAATGCATCATGGAGAATGTATTAAATGCCCTTTTGACAGAGCATGGATCAAATATTTCATTTGATCCTGAAAGCATCATATGAAAGAAATTGACACACTTTCAGTCAGCAAAAAAGACCTACAGACTGCATTTTCATGGATGCTTAAGACATTTTACATACAATAAAAAAAGGTATTTCTCTTTCCTTCAATGTTTGTTTTTTTCATTTATTGAAAAGAATTCTGGCAGGTCTTAAATTAGTCAGTGAGGAATTAAGTACAATACGAAGATCCAAGTTTAACCCTTTACCACACAATTCCAACCCTGAGGAAGATGCCTTTTGAAAACATTTTGGGAAAAGGAGAAAATGCTGGTAACCAGCATTTTCTCCTTTTCCCACAATGTTTTTTACCCACAAAAAAAAAAAAAAAAAATCCATCATTTGAGCCACAATTAAAATTATCATCTGCAAATGCTTTCAATATAGCGTAAATCTAAAATTTTGTCATGTGGTAAAGAGTTAAAAAACACCTGATACTTACTCAAACAGGCTGCAATGTTCCTCAGTGATACACTATACTGTTGTAAACGGCTCTTCACAGTGCATGTGAAATTGAGAAACAGTGGTGATTGGTTACTCTTATCTTCTTGAGTCTGGTCAAGGTCATCTTCAAGGTCATCGTCCATCATGGACTCCTCCGAATCAAGTTCAGAGTTTGTAGAGCTTTTCTCATTTTTGTTCAGGTTGTTGTCTTGGCTACCTGGCATAATAAAAGCTGCTGTGTCTGCTTCGGGTACATCTGTTCCCATAGTTACTGTACAATGATAGTTTGATAAAATAAGCCATTACCATACAAGCTAGACTTACAAATCATTTATCCTATGTGTTTACGTCTGTATGTAAGAAAGCTTTTGAAAACACTATGAGAAAGGAGAAAATGTTGGAACCAATGTTTCCTTCTTTGTCCACTATGTATTTGACGAGCACAAACCAAGTCATTTGAGTCACACTATGGAAAAGGAGATAATGTTGGAACCAATGTTTTATCCTTCATCCACAATGTATTCTACAAGGACAAACCAAGTCATTTGAGTCCCATATGCTCTGTGAAAAGGGGGTTAACACATCTGCAAAAAAGTATCCACCCATGTCGCCCTGTGCAGACTGTGCAGGCTGACATGGGTTGAATTTTTCGCTATCTGTCAATTTTGAAATAACCAGTCTATCTCATGATTCAGTTGGTTGTCAGACAAGATGGATTTTATAGATCCAAAACTATGTGACAACTTGGGATAAAGCATCACAGAAATGCATTAAATCCCCTTTTGTCAGAGAACCTTTCAAATGTTTTCGATATGGATAAATCTAAAATGTTGTTGTCCAAACAAATTCAACAGCAAGTTCATTCTTATGCAAACAAACCCTGCAAGTCTGAAAGATATCAGGCCCAAAGTATGGACATTAACTCTTTACCACACAGTCTTGAGTTTTAATGGCCATGAACAAGAAGCCTTTTGAAAACATTGTAGGAAAAGGAGAAAATGCTGGTAACCAGCATTTTCTCCTTTTCCCACAATGTTTTCTACCATATTAAAGAAAAAAATGATCTTTTGAGCTACATTTATTTTGTCGTCTGCTAATTCTTTCAGTTTGGTCTAATCCAAAATTTTGTGGTTTGGTAAAGAGTTAATGCAGTAACAAGAACATAGCTCCTTTTTCTCTGACCTAATGGATCTATTCCCTAAATTTTCAATATGGTTCAAATTACAGATAAAACAAATGAACACTTTACCAAATAATTCCATGTTTTAACGACCCTGTTCAAGAAAGATCGCTTTTGACAACATTTTGGAAAAAGGAGAAAACCCTGGTAACTAGCATTTTCTCCTTTTCCCACAATGTTTCCTTCCCTTGAAAAGACGAATTTCAAACTTTCTAGTTAGGTTTACTTTGTAGTCTGTATATATTTTCAATTTGGACAAGTCTAAAATTGTGTCCTTCGGTAGAGAGTAAAACAAGCTGGCTTCAAAAAAATGGAAAATAATTATTCTAGATGTGTAAAAGTAAAACATAGAATACAACTAGATCTATGAGACTCTTTGCAAGCGATAAAATTTTTGACCTGTCCAACTTGAAGGCATTTGCAGACAACAAAATGTAATCAAACATAGCTAAAATGACAAAATTTGTTTTTGGAAGGGTTAGAAAACATCGTAGGAAAAGGAGAAAATGCTGATTACCAGCATTAACTTTTATCCTTTTCCCACAAGATTTTTAAAAGCCTTTTTCAGGTTCATTAAAACTTGGGATTATATGGTAAAGGGTTAATAAGTGACATATACTGCTACTTACAGACAATACCATCTGAGGTGGTTGTTTCTCTTTCATCTGATGGTTCATCAGACTACAAGATTACAAAAAATATTTAGTTCATATAATAAAGGGGACTCTAATGCAAAATCTCGCAACACAAGGCCAACCAGGACCTGAGTCCCAACACTGGCAGTTACAAGCAAGTGTGAAGGAAACCAATAACTATGAACCAATCAAGTAAAAAGTTAAGTACTTGTACAAACTCTTATGCACAAAAGAAAATTTTCTTAACCCTTTCCCAAACAATCCCTGGTTTTTACGGGTCAGGAATAGAAGCCTTTTGAAAACATTGTGGGAAAAGGAGAAAATGCTGGTAACCAGCATTTTCCCCTTTTCCGACAATGTTTTCTACCCTGTCATATAGAAAAATCATCTTTTTAGCAACTGTTAATTTGTCATCTGCAAAATGCTTTCAATTTGGTCTGGTCCAAAACTTGCCGTTTGGGAAAGGGTTAAACTATGGTTTGAACCACCAACAATCATGTCAAATTTAAGAGGCTTTTGTTTGTTTGTTTGAATGGTGTTTTACGCTGCTTTCAACATTATTTCAGTCATATCACGGCGACAGCTCACTTATACATGTTTTCCTGGGTTTCACCAGTACTAGGCTAGGGCTCTGAAGTGTCTTGCCCAAGGACACTCCAGTGAAAAACCCAGTGGAGCCAGTGAGGCTCAAACCCGGGGCCTCCAGATCACAAATCCTACACTTTACCACTGAGCCACACAGGCCCCTCAAATTTCTTTAAACATGGTGTTTTATATGCAAATGGTGTTCATGCATTTGTGATAGTAGTCCAATATTTTGCAAGTGTTTTTTCTAAGCCATTAACAGCAAGTTTGTTTCAGGATGTGATGTGTTAATCAATATACATGTATTAGTTTCTTGGAATGTTTTCTAAAGTCTCTTACCTTTAGACTGCTAAGGAAGTTACTTTGGTTTTGATAGAATACATATATCTTGACCAGTATCAGACAATGTAGATCCAAGATCAGACAGCAATTTTGGTTAATGTTCTGATCTTGATCAACACTGTCTGCATAATAATTTCAATACAGACAATTTATTGTCTGGTAGAATTGAGCTAAAATTATTTCAAAAAATGAAATCATCCTACTGACCACTGGTGTATCAGGACAGTAGTAGTAAAAGTCTGGACTGGATGGGACAGGCTGAAACCATTTCTGGACTGTATCCAAAAATTTGTCTTTAATAAGGTGGTGTAAATCTTTCGCAGGTTCACAAGGTCTGTCCAAGTGTAGTGCCTGGGTGTCTAGCTTCATGTTATAATGGGGAATCTGTAGTACACTTGGTATACAATGCTGAAGGTCATCTGGGTCTCTGTCAAAATATTCCGAGTTTTGAAAACAAGAAGCTACATACTTAACTATAATTTGCACTTGAAATATTTGTTACTTATTAATTTTTTGCTGTATTTAAAAACTTGAGATAAAGTAGAATATGATTTTCAGCCTTACTACCCAATCCTGAGTTCAAATGACCATAATGGAGAAGACTTATGAAAACATTGTGGGAAAAGTGATAACCAATATTTTCTCCTTTTCGCACAACATCTCTTTTTCTTTCACAAACAAACTCATAATATGAGCTACATTTAATTGGTCTTCTACATATGCTTTCAATACAGACAAGTCAAAAGATTTGTCATGTGGTAAAAAATTTAAATCCATACATGTGGACTTTGAGTCATCAAAGCCTAAATACCTACTTTACAAAGATAACAAAATCTAAAAAGAGGAATTGATTACTAGTTTCATTAAAGATCTTGAAACTAATTCAATCAAAATTCAACATTTGGTGTAAAATTAAACCTGGACATAAGGAGACATAGAGTACTTCTATTCATTAAATTTTGACATTAACCCTTAGAGTGCCAAATAAACCCAACAGACATATTCTCTCTTGAAATAAGACAGAAATGGTTGCAATATGATGGGTTATTTTTGTATATAGTGTTTAAGCTAAGCAGACTGTGAATATCAAAGATAAAACTGCATGTTTTGTGCAGTCTGATCTTGATCTACACTGGCTGCAAGAGCTACTATACTTGTGAAAGGCACTTTAAGAGTTAAGATGAGCATATCTAATAAATTTGAAGGAAAAATGGTATTTCAAACATGAAAAACAATATTCTTACAGCTCCGGTTCATCTCCAAGGCCTGCGAAACAAACAGAGTATCTTCTGTTACTTTCTTCTAACAATGTTTCTGGGTCGTCCTGTCTGTCACAGTCTCTGCGAACTTCATTCACCAAATGCTGAAAATGACTGCAAGATGCATGAATAAAGGTAGTGATATTCGTCTCCAAGGGTAAAGCTTCTTCACAGATGTTGTTAATGGCAGCATCCACATCCTGCCCAGAGATCTCGTAACCTTTCTGAAGACTCTGGAATACACCTGCAGAGTAAAATTGTTTTAACTCATAGGAAAAACAACTAATATACTAATTTTTTACCAAATAACAAAGTTTTGGACTTCTCCAAACTGAATACAACAAATTTTGTCTTTGAAAGGATAAAAATACTGTGAGAAAAAGACAAAATGCTTGTTACCAGGAGGGTAGGCAAGATTTCATTTAAAATAATACCAATTTTCGTACTTTTCATTTATTGTTTTACACAGGCTATAATTAATTCCTCTTTTTCTATAAAGTTTTCAAATGTTGCTACAAGGGTGTAATAGTCAGGAGGGTAGGTAAGGTTTCATTTAAACTATTATTTGAATCAACAAAAAATATCCTGCTTCTAACTGTTGTCTTCATTGGCACTAAATGTAGAAAAACAATCAAAATTTTCTCCTGTTTCCATGACATATTCTACCCTTTCAAAGGCAAAACGACATCAGTTGAGCCATACAGTATTTGAGCCATGCTTTGTGAAAAGAGGGTCTAATATATCTGCAAAAATATAGACCCATGTCAGCCTGTGCAGTTCATGCAGGCAGGGTCGTACCTATGAGCTTTTTGCAAATTTTCTGCATGTCAAAGGACCATTTTACCTCAAGAATCTGTTGGTTGACAAAATGAATTTAAGGGTCCATAATTATGTGATGACTTGCTTGGTATAATAAATCACTGTGACACATTAAACCCAAATCCTGAGGGGCTGCTCATTTTATTAATCCTCTTCAAATGTTCTCAATAAGGAACAGTTTGATCCTTAACCCTTTCCCAAACGGCAAATTTTGGACCAGACCAAACTGAAAGCATTTTGCAGATGACAAATTAACAGTTGCTAAAAAGATGATTTTTCTATATGATAGGGTAGAAAACATTGTGGGAAAAGGAGAAAATGCTGGTTACCAGCATTTTCTCCTTTTCCCACAATGTTTTCAAAAGGCTTCTATTCCTGACCCGTAAAAACCAGGGATTGTTTGGGAAAGGGTTAAAACCAACAGGAATTTCCAGTCTAGAAATAAAGTCTAAATAATTGCAACTCAGAGGTTGCTCTTGTCCAGAATGTCTCAGCAAAGTGGCAGGTGTAGATCAAAGATCAGATTGCACCTTTGTGATCTTGACCTACACTGGCCCCTAAGGCAACTGAAGTTGTGGAGGGTGCTTTAAAGGTTAAAACTGTGTCATCTTGTAAAGAGTAAAAAGGTTTGACGTATGATAACACATTACTCAACATGGCATTTTTTTCCGCTGTCTATACGAGGGATTTGAATTTGTACCTTTGACATAGCAGCTGTAATAGGTTTCTGATAATGATGAGCAATGCTGCCACAAGTTCTCTCCCCCTTCATTTGACCCCTCTGTTGACCTTCTTTCTTGTGACCTTGACATTGATCCAATTCCTTCATCTTCTTCATTCTGCAATTATAAAACATAATATAATTATTAGAATCATTGACTGATTGAATGAATGGTGTTTTACCCCACTTTCAACATTATTTCAGTCATTAATGTGATCATACCATCAAGATGAAATAGACAAAATTAGGTACGTCAGTAGAGTAGATAACAAGAGGGCCAAGATGGCCCTGGATCGCTCACCTGAATTTTTGAGAGGACCATAGCCAATTTTTTTTTGAGGTATTGAATCTTTGGAAACAAAATCATTATTTTGCCAAGCAATTTTGAAAAGGTCACCTTTAAATGTCATTTCAAAATCTGTCACCACCCCTACAATCATCACCACAGCAATGAATTTGATGAATCAGAATTCTGCAAATAAATTTTTGGATAGATCACCCAAGAACAATTTCTTGAAGAAGAGCACATGCTTGATAGTGACTAAAAACATAAGTTGAACAAGAGCACCACATGCAGGTGCCAACAATTGGCTGTTGTTTTTTGATGGATAAAAATTTCCCTAACAAATTTTGAAAAGGGTCACCCTAGGAACATTTCTGTGAAATTATTTCAAAATCTGACCAGCCGTTCCAGAGAAGAAGAATTAAGAAATTCCTCTTCATGTCCCTGTAGTGCAAATAGCCCCCACCATCAGAGCCATGTTTATTGACAGATCACAATTTTGTGAACAGTTTTTGAAAAAAGTCACCAAAGGAACATTGCTGTGAAATTATTTCAAAATCTGACCAGCGCTTTCAGAGAAGAAGAATTTTTAAGAATTTCTTCATGTCCGTATAGTGTAAATAGCCCACAGCCATCAGAGCCATGTTTCTCGATTGATCAAAATTTCTCAAACAATTTGCAAAAAGGGTCACCCAAGAAACATTTCTGTGAAATTATTTCAAAATCTGACCAGCCGTTTCAGAGAAGAAGAATTTTTAAAAATTTCTTCATGTCCATATAGTGCAAGTGGGCCCCCCCAACCCATCAGAGCCATGTTTCTTGACGAATCAGCATTTTGCGAACAATCTTTGAAAAGGGTCACCAAAGGAACATTTCTATGAAATTATTTCAAAATCTGACTAGTGGTTTTAGAGAAGAAGAATTTTTAAGAATTTCTTCATTTTCTGTATAGTGCAAGTAGCCCCCAGTCACCTGAGCATGTTTCTTGACAGATCAAAATTTCGCAAACAAGTTTTGAAAAGGGTCACCCAAGGAACATCTCTGTGAAATTATTTCAAAATATGACCAGCCGTTTCAGAGAAGAAGAATTTTTAAGAATTTCTTCATTTCTGTATAGTGCAAGTAGCCCCCATTCACCACAGCCATGTTTCTTGACGGATCAAAATTTCGCGAACACTTTTTGAAAAGGGTCACCCAAGGAACATCTCTGTGAAATTATTTCAAAATATGACCAGCGGTTTCAGAGGAGAAGATTTTTAAAGAATTTCTTAGAAAATTCCATTTGGTTGCCATGGCAACCAGAGTTTTTGATGGAATCAAATTCTGTGAACAACTTTCAAAGAGGACCTCTCAAGGAACATTCCAGCCAAGTTTGGTCCAAATTGGCCCATCGGTTTAGGAGGAGTTGATGTTTAAAGAATTGTTGATGACGCACACCGGGTGATCCTAAAAGCTCCCCTTGAGCACGTTGTGCTCAGGTGAGCTAAAAATGCACAGAACAGTCTGATCTATGGACTACATTGATATCCATAACCCTTGAAAAAGTTAAGTCGTCTGGGAAAAACACTCATGACCGACATATTTCCTCTTCTCCATCATCAATCGAAAAAATGATTAACAGAAAAAAAAAAATCAACGGAAATCTTGACCAGCCAGTTTTTTTACACTCATCCATATTTAAAACACCTGCAGATAGCAAATCAAATTTGGCTAAAATTATGGGACTTGTCTTTGAAAGGAAAGAAAACATTGTGGGAAAAGGAGAAAACACTGGTTACCAGGATTTTCTCCTTTTCCACAATGTTTTCAAAAGCCTTCCCTCTTGGGGTCATTAAAACTCGGGATTGTGTGGTAAAGGATTAAATTACATTGGTAGTTTTTTTTTTTTTTTTTTTTTTTTTTTTTTTTTTTTGGGGGGGGGGGGGGGTCAAAAATTAGGTATTCTTACCTTCAAAGAATCAAGACTGAAGGTCACTTTTTTGCCTTTGGGGCTCTGTAATGAAAGCTCTTCATCCACTTCTGGCTGGGGTTCAAAGGTCATATCCTGGTAAAAGTCAGCTGGCAACTGGAAAGTCCAGGGATTAATGAGTGAGTCAGTCAAAATAGGCATTATACAGTCATACACATACACTGGAACTCTTAACCCAATCTTTTCTGTTTGCTTTTCAGGCTTATTATGATCTTTCCTCTGACCGATATCAGGCAATGGATGTTGAGGATCACTGTGGGTGTCAGATTCAGCTTTAAAAGGCGCAGCAGAAGTATCCTTTTCTTGGCCACATTCAACATCTGTGGTGGATGTGTTTATAATACCATCTCTTTTACAGTCTTCTGTAACATTTGAATCTTGTACAGCAGGGCTAGAATTAACTGTAATATCATTTGGTTGTTCACCCTCTTTCTTATCCTCTTCAACAATATGTTCATCCACAATACCGTCATCACTGGCTGTACAATTCAGTAGCAGTAAGTCTTCGAAAGTATTTGGAATGAATGTCAGAACTATGTCTCTGTTATTAACAGCTTTGACAAAGCATCTCCACTGAGGGACCGTAGCATAGTGGTCTGCAGCCTCTTGACCTGTTCTAGCAGTATCTACTTCCTTTTGACTGCCTTTTACATTTTGTTGTTTGAGGTCTTTAGCCCCTGTCTCATTAACTTGTATTTCATCTTTCATCACATGATATGATATATCATATGGAAAGGGGTAACTCTTAAGATTCCTGTCTCTGGCTTGAACAGTTTGTAGAAATTTAAGACTTCTCTGCTTAGACAAGGTAACTTCCTTATGACTCCCTGCACGAAGCTCTTCAAACAGGAGAGATAAAAAAATCCCATTGGCCTCTTTTGCACTTTTATGGCCATCTGCCCTTGGAGTATTTTCATCTGGAAAAAATTGTATTCACTTAGTAAGTTAAAATCACTGTTTGCCTTGATAATTAAAAACAGATTGTTAGGAAGATAACCAAATCTTTACTTTTCAATATGTTTTTCATCTTTTCCATGCTGTTCAAATCATTAAACCAAAAAATAAATATGAAGCAAACATCTTTGAACGCTTTCTTGGTGCAACATAATAACATGAATTAAGGTTAAGCACACACATTATAATTAAACCTTTGCCAAACAATGCCATGTTTTAATGACCCTTATAGAAAAAATGTTTTGAAAACATTGTGTGGGAAAGGAGAAAAGGTAACCTTTTCCAACAATCTTTTCTACCCTTTTAATGACAAATCAAATCAATGGAGTCACATTTCATTTGTAATTGGCAAATGTTTTCAGTTTGGACAAGTCTAAGATTTTGCAGTCTGGCAAAGAGGCAAAGTACTTTTTTTTTAACAGTAGTGTTTTCAACAAGGGTCTGCTACAGGACAAGAAGTCGCCTGCAAGATGCAATGAGATATCTCTAACAACAATGGTCCCTTGCAAAGACCAGGAACACAAGTTTGATATTATATTTACTAACTGTATGAGTAGGTGGGATACACAAGCTCTGCTTGCTGACTTCGAGGTAACAAAGACAGTAAATCAAATGGAAAACCTATCTGATGGATTGTTGGAGACAGTACTGTAATACCGGAATTTGCCTGACACCTGAAACACAAGAATAAAGTTTTTATCACAATACAACCCTTATTTTCAATGTAATACAGCCATTACGAGATTTCTTATCTAACACACATTTGAGATGAGCAAATAGTGCCATATTTGGTCAAAGCTCTTTAAACATCCAACTCATTTCCTTAACATTGCTGACCCAGAATTTTCTGTAAAATATACTGTTGTAATGAGCAATCATAACAAAGCCGCAAATTCTGTCATCTTTCGAGTCAATATAAAACCAGTATATACAAGTTTCTTTAGAACTATTTTTCCTCTGTGACACAACTGTCAATGAAGCCAACAGGCTTCATGTAAATTTCAATATACATTTACATCTAGACCTATCTTGAACAATAATTCTTAATATACAGTCATGTGATAAAAAGAACATGACATTCGCTGGCTTTTCAGATAAAATTTTACTAAACTTATCGACAAAAACAATATTTTTAAGCTTGCAAGAGGCTCGCTGACTAAAATTTTTCTTGACTTGTTTCACAAAATCTTATCTCAAATGCCAACATGTGTCAAATCCTGTATATGTGTGAACAGTATCACGTAATGATACCACATAAACTCCTGCAGACTAATTTTCTTTGTTTGAAGTAGACAACATTTAAATTTTGAACATTAGCTGCTTTTCCACATAAACAGAGGTGACACAATGTTCAGTTGTGAGAGAAGAATAAATTCTGTTGTAATGACAATCATTAATCCTCATAGAAAATATTGGCCCTGGGATTCTAAACTTGTATGTTCTATGACAAGTCATCTGAATGGCTGAGAAAACTAGTCACAGTCAACTAGATGGCTAGTCTGGAAGTAAAATAATACTTAGATTGTTGAATACTGACCCAGCTGAAGATTGAACACACCAATGAAAGCATCAACATATCTAAAGACAAGAGTTAAAGCTGTATAACAAGCAAATTATCTATACTCTTAACTTTCTTCACAAACATCTCTTGTGTTGACAACCAGTCAGCTTTAACTACTTAACCCTTTACCACACAATCCTGAGTTTTAACAACCCTGGCAAACAAAGCTTTTGAAAACATTGTGGGAAAAGGAGAAAATGCTGGCAAGCAGCATTTTCTGCTTTTCCTACAATGTCTTCAACCGTGTCAAGACAGCTTCGTTATTTTAGCCACATTCATTGTCTGCAAATGCTTTTAATTTAAGACAGGTATGAAATTTTGTCATGTGGTAAAGAGATATAAGGAATAGAAACTTGATTAATGAAGACAGATTTCCAGTTGCAGCAAAAAAGCTTTTTGGCCTCTTATTTTCATTTAGAACATAAATTGGTTGAAGGTACTTACGGCTGATTAACAATGCTAGATAAATCTGCAGGAATGGCACTGTTCTGACACAGGTACATCAAATGTTCAAAGGTGATCAAACTTGAGATACACTTGACATCATCCTGGTAAAACTGAAAAGATAAAAAGTATCAAAATAGAATTATGTGATTCCTGTAATTGATTCTGCACATTTTCTGCCAGAATATTACAGTCAAATACACAGTTTGGTAATACCCAGTATAACTGTGCAAACTTTTTGAAATTTGACAGACCTAAGGAAATAAGTTACTACCCATGGTAAGGTTGAAAATACCTTTCTTTTAGTGAAATCTTTACCAAATGACAGAATTTTAGACTTAGTTTAAACATATTTATTTTGCATTGATTGAGAAACAAGTTCTTACAACTTATACTAATCTCTCTTGATTCTGCTTCCTAGGAACTACAGCAGTACTCGTGCCAAATGTGTGGGCCAATGAAAAATCCCAAATTTGACATCCGCTCCCGGGTATAGAACTCGGGACCCTATGGTTACGAGGCCAACGCTCTACCTCACAACCACGTACTTGTCCGAATTGAAAGCCTTTGTGGATGATAAAACGATTTGTCTCAAATGATGCTATTTGTTTAAAATACGGTAGAAAACACTGTATGAAAAAGAGGAAATGTTGGTGATCAACATTTTCTCTTTTTCCTGCAATATTTTCAAAAGTTCTCATCATCAGGTTTACTAAAAACTTGGATTGTGTGGTTAATCAACCTTATCATTAACTCTTTACCACACAATCCCGACTTTTAACGACCCTGAGAGAGAAACCTTTTGAAAACATTGCGGGAAAAGGAGAAAATGCTGGTAACCAGCATTTTCTCCTTTTCCTTTCCCACAATGTTTTCTTCCCTTCCCAAAATTTCAAATTTTCAGTCCCATTTATTTTGTCGTCTGCAAGTGGTTTCAATTTGGACAGGTCTAAAATTTTGTCCTTTGGTTACGAGTTAAACTCCTTCCTTAATGGCAAGACTTGAACTTCCCACAGTAAAGTAATCCATATAATCTTTGTAGTGCACAACTTGAGAAAAGGTGGATCAAGGTCAGACTGTATGGAACAGGTCTTCTGATCTTGGATCTACTATTTTGAACAATATTCTGGCAGGGAAGGGGTTTTAACACTAAAACGTCCATTTTACTATCTCTTACTAAAGGTGGAGGGATATTGTTTTGTTTTCGTCCCTTCATCTGTCTGTCCATCTATATAGCAATCTGTCTGTCCTTCTTTCTCTCCACCTTTTTTTTTTCTACCTAAAGCATGCCCCCTTTGGCAGTGAATATAACTTCAATTGAACTTAGTGACTTGTTTATTTGCCATTCAAAGGATTATTTGTTAGTTCCTCAAGATACTTTTCCCACATGTTTTCTACCGCATCCAAGACAAATCTCATCATTTGAGTCCAGTCTAATTTGTTGTCCGCAAATGCTTTCAACTTGGAAATATCTAAAACTTTTGTCATTTGGTAAAGAGTTAACCAGAAATAACTCATCACCTCCCGATATGTATGTAGCAGAGGACTTTGAAATTGAAAAAAATGTTTGTAAAATCACGACAATCAAGAGTAATAAAACCCTGGATGTACAATAATATGTGAGCTGTCACCGGGATATGACTGACATAATGTTGAAAGTGGTGTAAAACACCATTCAATCAATCTTTTAATTTTGACAAGTCCAAAAACTTGCCATGCGGTACAGAGTTAAGTATAGCAGGTGTCAATAGAGCTTTTGTTTATCAGCAAAGCATGTGAAAACATGCAGTTTGGAAATGTCCTTGAGGTCTCCTTTGTGTCTTTAATAGGAGATGAATGAACGTGTACATGACAAACTGAATGTGACTGTCACATAGTACAGACAAGTCCATAAAGGTCATGTTATGCATAGCAGCATGAGTTATGTGTTATTGACCCTAGATATCTGTGTTGTCAAATTGAGAATTTGACACGTGGATGTGTTTTCAGTTTCTTCAGGCCTTCGAAGCTCTATTGTTCTATCACGGAACACAAAAATCTTCATTGGTCAATCATTGAATACCATTACAAAAAACACTTACTAAAAACAGTACATTGGAACATTGCCTCTATATTGTAGACTATATACTATATGGAAGTGTTGTGCAAATGTGGTGGGTTTTTTTTGCAACAGTATTTGATAATCAAACAATGAAAATTTTGGTGTTCTGTGATCAACCGATGAAGCTTCAAAGACCTATGCATTGTGAAATAGATTGCTGGTACCAGCATTTTCTCCTTATTCTATCTTGTTTCAAAATCCATCTTGGCCATCTATTTCATTACCAATGATGACTTGAGTAGCTTTTCTAGACAGCATAGATCAAGATCAGACTACACAGGTCTACAACTTCCACTATATGTTACTTATTTATCACAGAGTCACCTTCAAAAGCAGTAGAAATCTACTTTAACAACTGAGCAAAAAAGTGGAATTTCTGGAATTGGTAGTAAAAAAGTTCAGTGTTTCTGTTAGTTATGTTACTAATGTTTATGATTTCAGTATCTGTTGAAAAACTTTTCTTACAAAAAAATAACCCTTACTACAAAAAGCAGTTTTTTTTTTTAGCCCTGAGAAAAAAGGCTTTTGACCAAAATTATGCATATGGACACCAGCATTTGTGGTGGCAGTTTTGAAGTTTGCCAAGGGAGATCAAGTTACTTTTGTAGACAGTGTAGATAAGGTCAAATTGAACAAAAAATTCAGACCCATTATCAATCTACAATGTCCAATATTTTGAAAACATTTGCAGATGACAATTCAAAAGTGGTTCTAATCATGGGATATGACCGTTTTTGCAAGAGTAGAAATCAGTATGGGAGACAAAGAGATCCTCTGCCAGCTACCAACATTCTCTCTTTTGCAAAAGATGTTTTCACAAGCCTCTTTTTGAAAGATTATAAGCATGGAATAATTTGATAAAGGATTACAGAATTTTGTAGCAGTATACAAATTGTCAAACTTTCCAAGGGAAATCACTGTGATTGAGTATGGGATGCATGGCTTGGTTCAGCCCATGATGCATTCTTACTAGTCGTCATTCACTCTTGCTTCATATTTAATGGCATAATTCAAGGGTAGTTAACTATGAGAGTAGTAATACAACTGTCATTGTTAGTACTCAAAAAAAGGTATAGCAGACAAAGTTGGACAGCCCAGGCGGTAGAAAATCAGCACTGAAAGTTTAGTGTTTGCCTTCTAGTCCTCATCAGCCACTAAGAAAGCAAAAGAATTGAATTTATAGACTATTTGGTTCCCATATAAAACTATTGTTCTGATCAAATGCATCAAATATATTCAAACAGAACAAATTCTAAAACATTTCTTTGTTACAATGTTAATTATTATGTAAAAACCATGCAGATATAGAATTTTTTACAGCTTTTCATTTTCAATTTCATGCTTTTTACTATTAAACTCTATCATAACATTTTAGCATTTCTGGTCTTTGCCAGAGAGGAGTGACAGACAGTTGGAGCACAGCAATACACAAAAACAATTATAGTAAAACCACATGTTTTTGTAGAAATTTCATCCAAATTTAGATTAAAAGGTAACTAACTCTTTACCAAACAACAAAATTTTAGACCGGTCCAAATTGAAAGCATTTGCAGATGACAAAATAAATGTGGTTGAAAATTTGAAATTTGTTGTTGGAAGGGTAGAAAACATTGTGGGAAAAGGAGAAAATGCTGGTCACCAGCATTTTCTCCTTTTCCAACAAAGTTTTTAAAAGGCTTCTTTCATAGGGTCGTTAAAAGTCGGGATTGTGTGGTAAAGGGTTAAGTACATAACAATAAAAAACAAACATGTTAATTTCATGTTTTACCATGCTCACCAATGAAGGCCATAGAAACTGAAATTATTTGAGTATGTACAACATTCCTTAATAAATTTATCAATTTTATCCTTTAACAGATTGCAATTTTATCTGTCTTCCTAACCGAACATACGAGGGCTGTTCGCTATGTAATGTGTATTGTACCACAGCGCGATAACGTTTTGCACGATTTCGTGGATGATGATACGCTTGAATAGCTCTATTCAATACCTTTCCAAAGGTATAAACACGAGCCTTCAGCTCCACATAGTTTTAAACTTATAGTAATTTCAATAGAGCTAGTCGTTGACCACTGTTGTAAAAATGGTTGGAAAACGGATTAAGAATATTAAAGAAATTAGAGCTTATGTAAAAGTTCACACAAAACTCGGTCATTCGGTAATGCAGATTTTTACTGAATTGGGGGAAGTTTATGGGTCTGATAAGGTATCTTATGAGACAGTTCGTAGGTGGAGAAAGAAATTTCTGACTGGCACAGAGTCCGTCAAAGATGCAGCAAAACAGGCAAGGCAAATGTCTCAAAAGTCAGGGAAATAATTGAAAGTGATGGCAGATACACGATTCGTGATATTGCCAACGCTGTTGGCAGATTGCTATCGCGGGTGTATTTCATTTTGAAGCGTATTTTGAAAGTACGAAAGATTTCTGCCAGATGGATACCGCATATATTGACAGATGACCAAAAAACGGGTACGAGTACAAACCGCTAAGCAATTGCTCAAAATGTTTCCCAAATTCAATCAACGACAATTTGCAAACATTGTTACTGGTGACGAAACATGGGTTCACTATTTCGAACCAGTAAGAAAAATTGGAAACAAAATAAAAAAATTATGGCTAACTAAACAGGGTAGAAGGCCTGTAGTTGCCAAAAGAAGCATAAGCACAAAGAAGGTTCTTTATTGCATATTCTTCTCATGTGATGGTACAGCCAAATTCCGGTGCCGAAGGGCAAAAGTGTTACAGGTCGGTATTACCGAGATGTTATACTAAAAAAGGTCAAGAAATATTATCTTAAACAACGCCCTGTGTCAGGATTTAGGCATGTTCGTCTACTTCATGATAATGCTCCATCACATACATCTGAGCTTGTGAAGCAATTTTTGAAGTTGGAGAAGGTTACCGTCTTGCCACACCCACCATACTCTCCAGATCTAGCCCCATGCGACTTTTTCCTTTTTCCAAAACTTAAAAAGTTATCTGGTCATCGTTACAAGTCCTGACAAGCCCTTAGCCCAGCCATCAGTCAGTGCCTCAGAGGTCTACCTAAATCAGCGTACCGTGACGCATTTCAGAAATGGATTCAGAGATTGAAATTATGTATTTCAAACCGCGGAGAATACTTTGAAGGGATGTAATGTTCATTTCACTATTTGAGTTGAATGCTTTTGAGATATCGTACAATACACATTACATATTGAACAACCCTTGTATGTGGCACAAGTTATCCATTCTTTAAAGACTTGAAAATATTATTCCTGAAAGAAAGCAAAGAAGGTATACCTGTAAAGGTCAACTTTTGTTTTTCCGGGAAAATTTCTTTAAAGTAGCTGTATTCAAACAATTGAAAATGTGTTCGAGTCAGGAAAAGTTATTAAGAACCTAGGCCTGCATTCATCAACCATTCCTAAGAACATTCTTGGTCTTATTCTCCGAGATTTTCTAAATTTGAAAGTAACACAACTTCAGATTGGCTAAACCAAATGCTTGAGGCAATCAGAAGACGTGTTACTTTCAAATTTAGAGAATTCTGGAGAATTAGATCAAGAATGTTCTAAAGAATGGTTGGTGAATACTGGCCCTAGTTTTTCAATATACTTGGCCTCATATGTAACTCTTTTCAAATTGACTGTGGGATAGTATGCTGTTCTATTCATTGCACTCTCTCCATCATTTTCAGATTTTTAGATGTCAAAATTAACATTGGAATTAATTTTAGATGGACCACATTTGGCTAAAAATGTGGTCTAACTTCATGTTGTTTTTTTTACCTCTTTACCATACCTGCAATGTTTTAGACTGGGCTAATTTCTAAGCATTTGCAGACGATCAATTAAATGTGGCTCAAATAACTGAATTTACTTTTGAAAGGTTAAAAAACATTGTGGGAAAAGGAGTAAATGCTGGTTACCAGCATTTTCTCCTTATCCCACTGTTTCCCGAAAGTCTAATCTACCAGGGTTGTTAAATCTCGGGATTGTGTGGTAATGAGTTAAAGTGAAGCTTCATGTCATACCGTGGTCAGAGCTTACACAGAGTTACAGGAAGTATCATGTTGGCATACACGTACAGAGTGGCTCAGTTTTTCCAGTGTTCACAACATTAAGAAAAGGTCAAAGGTTTGAGTCCTAGTCTAGCTATCCTAGCTCAGTTGTATTGATAACATTTGAGAAACATACAGCATTACCTACCCCTTAGTTTACATCTTAACCTTCTGTATTGTCTGCTTTTTCAACAAGGTATTAAAAGGCCTTCTAGCCTTCCTTTCTTGGTTTTGGGGTCCTGAGTGGCTCAGTGGTGAAGTGTAGGACTTGCGACCTGGAGCCTCACGTGACCCATTGGATTTTTTGTGGGAGTGTCCTTGGGCAAGACACTTCAGAGCCCTAGCCTAGTACTGATGGAACCCAGGAATAGATGAATATGTGAGTTGTCGCCATGACATAACTGACATAATGTTGAAAGCAGCAAAACAGTATTCAATCAATATTCCTTGGTTTGTTAACTCTTTACTAAAAGACAAAATCTTACCTCTTCTAAGCTGATAGCACCTGCAGATGACAAATTCGAAAGTGATACAAATGAACCAATGGTCTTTGACTTGGTACAAAACTAGAACTATCACAAAAGTGCTGCATACCCCCCACACAGCGCCTTGTCACAGAACAGGTGTCATTTTATACAAAGAAATATCATCAAAGTGGCATAACTGGGTGAAAAATCATCACATTGTAACAAAAGTTTTAAGCCAATCATATTTATGAAGTTTGAAGTTACTAGCTTTTGTACTTTGCAAATATACCCCAGATAAAAACCCAAAGTTAAAATTTACAAAGGGCAATAACTCTAAATATAGTGGGATTGAGTTATGGTTTTTGTACACTACACTTGTCGTTAATGTGGTCTATCTGTATATGAAGTTTGAAGTTACTAGCTTCTATACTTTCAAAGTAATGCCCCAGACAAAAATCCAGTTAAAATTTACAAAGGGAAATAACTCTAAAAATAATGAGAATAGAGTTAATAGTGCACTTTGCTTTATGTTGATCTAATTGTATATGAAGTTTGAAGTTACTAGCTTTTGTACTTTACAAGTTATACCCCAGATAAAAATTCAAAGGTAGAATTTACAAAGGGCAATAACTCTAAGAATAGTAGGAATAGAGTTATGGCTCTTGTACACTGCACTTCTTGTTAATGTGGCCTATCTGTATATGAAGATTGAAGTTACTAGCTTTTTTACTTTGGAAGTTATGCCCCGGACAAAAATCCAAAGTTAAAATTTATAAAGGGCAATAACCCAAAAAATAGTTGAAATAGAGTTATGGTTCTTGTACATTGCACTTCTCCTTAATGTGATCTATCTGTGTGTGAAGTTTGAAGTTACTAGCTTCTATACTTTTGAAGTTATGCCCCGGACAAAAATCCAAAATTAAAATTTTTCAAGGGGCAATAACTCTGATTATACTGAAGACAGAGTTATGGTTCTTACACACTGCACTTCTCCTTAATGTGATCTATCTATGTGTGAAGTTTGAAGTTAATAGTTTCTATTCTTCTGAAGTTATGCCCCAGACAAAAATCCAAAGTTAAGATTTACAAAGGGGAATAACTCTAAAAATAATGAGAATAGAGTTATGGTTCTTGCACAGTGCACTTTGCTTCATAGTGATCTAATTGTATATGAAGTCTGAAGTTACTAGCTTTTGTACTTTGCAAGTTATGACCCAGATAAAAATTCAAAGGTAAAATTTACAAAGGGCAATTACTCTAAAAATAGTGGGAATAGAGTTATGGTTCTTTTACACTGCACTTCTTGTTAATGTGGCCTATCTGTATATGAAGTTTGAAGCTACTAGCTTTTTTACTTTGGAAGTTATGCCCCAGACAAAAATCCAAAATTAAAATTCACAAAGGGCAATAACCCCAAAAATAGTTGGAATAGAGTTATGGTTCTTGTACACTGCACTTCTTAATGTTATCTGTGTGTGAAGTTTGAAGTTACTAGCTTCTATACTTTCGAAGTTATGCCCCGGACAAAAATCCAAAGTTAAAATTTACAAAGGGCAATAACCACAAAAATAGTTGGAATAGAGTCATGGTTTTTGTACACTGCACTTCTCCTTAATGTGATCTATCTGTGTGTAAAGTTTGAAGTTACTAGCTTCTATACTTTCGAAGTTATGCCCCGGACAAAAATCAAAGTAAAAAATTTACAAGGGGCAATAACTCTGAATATACTGAAGACAGAGTTATGGTTCTTGCACACTGCATTTCTCCTTAATGTGACCTATCTGTATATGAAGTCTGAAGTCACTAGCTTTTATACTTTGGAAGTTATACCCCGGACAAGCTTTTCGTGACACACAGACGGACAGACAGACAGACAGGGTGACTCCAGTATAGCCCCCAAACTATGTTTGTGGGGGTATAAAAAGAGGGAAAAGGAGAAAATGCTGGTTAGCAACATTTTTTCCTAATCCCACAATGTTTTCAAGACCCTTTTTTTTTTAGGGTCTTTAAAACTCAGAAATGTGTAGTAAAATGTTAAGACACTGGATTGCGTGTTAAAGCGTTAATGTTGGGCTGAAGTGTTCAAGAAGATTACTTCTGAAGGAAAAAAATATAAATGATTAGCAATTTAATTATCTTCAACAACCAGCCACAGATAGATAAATACAAGGCAATGAAAAGAGCTGAGATGAGAACTTGATTATTCATCAAGCAAATCTTCAGATTGTACATTTATTTATTTAACACGTCAGCACACAATCCTGAGTTTTTATGATCCTGAGAAACTTTTTAAAAACATTGTGGCAACCAGAATTTTCTCCTTTTCCCACATTGTTTTTCCCATTTTCAAAAGCAAAGTTCATCATTTTAGCGGCATTCAATTTATTGTCTGCAAATACTTTCAATTTGAACAAGGCTAAAAAGTTGCCATCTGGTAAAGAGTTAATGTGGTGTTTCACTCCACCCACATCGTAGCACAGCACATTTATAGATTCCTTGGTGTTGGGTTGGGGGCGTTCAGTGCCCAAGTCGAAACAATATCTGTGTCTATTTTTCTACTTGCCGTCTGATGCAAATTCTGAACTGCAATGCCAAATTTTCCTTAGACCATATTGAAGCAGTAAGTTCACACAACAAATTAAATGTGGTTAAATTCATGGTATTTGGCTTGGAAATGGTAAATACATTGTGGGACAAGGAGAAAATGCTGGTTACCAGCATTTTCCTCTTTTCCCAAAATGTTTTCAAAAGCTTTCTTCCTCGGGATGGTTAAAACTTGAGATTTTATTGTAAAGAGCTAATTTCTGAACAACCTACAAGTTACAAGTTTGTTGCGACACTAGAAATGGTCTAAGTAAGAGAGCATCATACAAAAGTTCACATCGAAATATTCTTTGTCTATTTCCTGTGGGTATTTTAAACCCTTTGCCACAAAATCCCAAGTTTTAACAACCTTAATGAAGACGGCTTTTGAAAATATAGTGCAAAAAGGAAAAAATGCTGGGTACATTTTCCCACAATTTTTTCTACACTTCCAGAGATATATTTCAATTTCTGAGTCACATTTATTTTGTTATCTGCAAATGCTTTGAATTTGGACAAGACTAAACTTTTGTTGTTCGGTAAAGAGTTAAAGGGAACAATAAATAGGGGTCAAATCAGGAAGGATTTTCTAAGAAAGATGTCGGTGTTGCTGTCTGGATTTTAGAAAATATTGACAAACACTGAGATTGTCCTGTCTGAAAAAAGCTCTATGGACTGTAATTCAAGACTGATCATATTAGTCTTGGACATAATATTAAAGATGTGTGTAATTAATTCAGGACAATGCTTTCCACTTTTTTCCAAAGTTCCTTCCAGTTCGTTACCATACTTAATGTTACTGGAAGTGTTTAATGTCATCTGATGTGAGTGTTTATTTGGTTAGTTAGGGGTGTAAGATTTTCAGTGTCTTTGTAAGCTGGTTTGTCATTTTTGTTCATCGATTTAATTGGCTGATTGTTCATGCTGTAAATCCAATAGACTGGGGTAGTGTTCATTAACCCTTTACCACACGACCAATTTTAGACCTGTCCGAATTGAAAGTATTTGCAGAGGACAGTTTCAATGTGGATCATATGAAATGATTTTTCTTTGATTGGGTAGAAAACATTGTGGGAAAAGCAGAAAATGCTGGTTGCCAGCATTTTCTCCTTTTCCCACAATGTTTTCAAAAGCCTTCTCTATCAGGGGTGTTAAAGTCATCATTGTGTGGTAAAGGGTTAAGGGAGAGAATTGAGTGAATATCAGAAATATTATGAAAAGAAATGTTTATATTAGCTCTTGTAGCACTGTGGGCAAGTTAGAGATGCCCATTTACTCATTTTAAGCCAAATATAACCAATTTTGTCTATATTTTATTAGACTATAGTCATTCTTGTGGCTTCATGACAAATATTACAACTGGCGGTTACGAGATTGCATAGATTACGATGGATACAAAATGTAATTTTGGACTTGGCTCCTATCCACTGTTCACTTGAGGATACCGCATGATGCTTGTCATATGACTGTACGACCTTCGCCTTGCATATTCATGTAGCTGGCAAGAAAGTCGAGTCCAGATACACTACAAAAGTCTACTGTCGCAACAATCTATGTCACCTTAGACGGGGGGGGGGGGGATATGTAAATGACTCTAGTGATACACCGCCCCATTGTTTACAATTTTGACCTGACGTAATTTTCTCCTGACCAAGATTCATTTCAAATAACAAATCCATAACTTCCTTTCATTCTTTGGGTCTGTAGATATTTCTAATTTATTGATTTAAGCACATTTCTACATTTGGCTAAAGTAAGTAAATGGGGATCTTTAAGGTGCTTTTCAAACATCAAATTGAGCCTGTGGATCAAGTCTAAGTTCCTTTCTATTCTTTGTTGATTTTTTTCCAGTTTTCTGGAATTTACAATGCTCGATGGTTTATTTACATGGGATTGAAAAATGCAGTATCAACTCAGAGATACGCAACAGAATAAAAATCAAGAAGGAAAGATATGGCCAAATGTTCATGGAGAGACCACAATGACACTATAACAAAAAAACACTACAAGAAGTACAAATTATCACAAGTTTAGTATGTGTTTACAACTAATCTATCTGTTTACCACACAATGCCAGCTTCTAACAGTCTTGACAAAGAAAGTCTTTTGAAAACACTGCGGGATAAGGAGAAAATACTGGTAACCACTATTTTCTCCTTTTCTCACAATGTTTTCTAACCTTACCAAAACAAACTTCAATCTTTGAGACAATTTATCTTGTCGTCTGCAAATGCTTTCCAATAGACATGTGTAACCCGAGGTGGAGATCAGAATTGGAGGTCGGACTTCGTAACTTTTTTAGGGGTTGTCTCAAAATTGACACATACCATCATTATCTATTTTCGAATGCGACCAAATACCTTTTATTAATACCCAGAAGAAACTAATGATTAAAAAAACCCTTTTTTTCCCAATAATAACAACACAGAAATCATTAAAATCAAAGGATTCGATTGCTGTTTAAGGTCAAATGAATAAGAATAAAAGAATGTTAGGTTCTGGTTGTGTCGCCGCAGATGTGGCAACAGTGTTTTATTTGCCTGTGAAATTAAGCCACTCGTCACAATTCAGCCGATTCTGTAACTTCATCTAATCGCATCTGTACCAAGGGAGTATCCAATTGTAATACTGCTGGTCTCGTGATCTTATACATGGCGGCGCCCATGTAAATCCATTAGCAACGGCAACATCCGCCGCCAAATAAGCAAAGCAACCTGGCACCGAAAAATGTCAACGAAATTGATAGACCAAGTAGAAAATAAATGAACAAAATTTTTGTCATTGGAAATGCATTCAGACAGATTCCCACGGGAAATTGTGACTAGTGTTTTCTTTTCTAAGGGGAGTGTTACGAGTTTAAGATAGGTAAAACGGTATATTTCCGGTGAAGACATGTACCTTGTCGGTGCATATCAAGCTACATGATACAGCCGAGGTACTTGATGGGCCGATCACCCTAGGTTTGCCACATGTGAAAAGAAAGGAATTGTAGGAAACTAAGAAATACATGTACATAATTTAATTCATCAACGAAACACAAATAGTAAATATCTAAAATTAGACACAGTTCGCCGTCTCCACCGATAGCACAGTACAGGTAGTTTTAGCCTATTTCATTAGGGCTGTAAAGTTTTTCAGTTGTTCATTTCGCGGCGACCTTGATGCATATATGTTTTCTTGTTTTATTATTGACAGATTTGCCCGGATTTAAAGACTCTCCTCTACAACCAAAAAAATTTAGTCAGATTCGGTACTGCTTATTCCTAGTTCTGTAAGAACGTTCGGCAGTTTTTCGTCAATTTAACTCATTATACAGCTGATGATTTTCCCGCAAAATTAGAAAGAGGTATCTCTTTCTTGTCCGGTCAGGTTTGTGCCTGTGTGGTTCACCCGCATCTTCCTCCGACGATGGCCGAACAAGACCTTAGCTCTCAAGTCTGGTCCTCCTCTACTTGCCACAATTCATCTGGTCATTATCTCCTGCTAGATGGCATTGTACAAATGCACATCTATCTAATATGGGCATTCTGGGTACAGAACCAGACTACTTTTCAAAACAACAACTGTTACTTTGAATTTCAAAAAGAAATAAACGTTTACTCATTAAAACGCTACCTGGTGCGATTCATTCAGCTTTTGATCGGCTAGTATGTAACCTATGCATCGGCCATTTATCTAAACAGCCCCTACATGCTTGGGTAATAGGCTAATAGCTTCAGTATAAGCCCTACTTTTCCCAGGTATTGCGGGGATGGGTGATGCGTCATAGCAGACAGGTCCAATCTTCGAAGAATATGACATGCGCAGACAACGTTCATCTGGTTGACTACCTATTGAATTGCAGGCCCAGCTGCCTGCCGAACTACTGGTTGAGCCACCGGGGTTGCTCACGGCTACATCAGTTTTAAATATCTGAAGAGAATGAGAAGGTGGATGATCTATGTCTGTTGTTTATACCAAAATCATGCGCAACACGTGACAATCTTGATCGCCGTTGACATTTATATAAAGTCGTAGCAGAATTTAAGAGAACTTCATTACATAAGGGGATCTGAAGGCAATGTGGAAAAAAAAAAAAAACGTGATAGCAGATCGAAGCAATCGTAAGACAACTTTAGAGAATGTAACAAAAATCGTGGCAGATCTTGACAAGAATTGTTATAGTTTCATGAGAAATCGGTAAAACTCTTAACTGAACATACCGAAAGCGCATGAAAGCGCTGCAAATTGTTGTAATACATAAATAATAAAATAAATCGTGGCGTTCCCTCTATTCATTTTTTAATCGTGGATATCGCGGACATCGTGACTGACTAAAATAAGCAGTTAAAAATCTGATAATTGTTTTGGTTGTAGTGGCGTATCTTTATTGAACTGATTAACTAAATGGTGTTTTACGCCGCTTTCAACATTATTTCAGTCATATCACGGCGACAGGTCAAATACTCTTGTACTTCCTGGGGTTCACCAGGCCTAGGCTAGGGCTCTGAAGTTTCTTGCCGAAGGACATTCCCATGCAAAAACCCAGTGGATCCAATGAGCCTCGAACCCGGGGCCTCCAGGTTACTAATCCTACACTTTACCACTGAGCCACGCAGGACCCGGCGAATCTTCAAATCCTGGCTAACCTGTCAATAATGAAATGAAAACCTACTTCTTTTTAATTCTTATTCATTTGCAGTCCCTGTCAATAATGAAATGAAAACCTGCTTCTTTTTAATTCTTATTCATTAGCAGTCGTACTTCTTGATTTTAATGGTTTCTACAGTTTAGAGTATTATAAATTCTCTAAAACAAAGTTGTCTTTTCGGATCATTTTCTTGTGAGTATTCATGAAAGGTATTTGACGACACTGAATAATGGATAATGAAGGTGTATGCCAATTTTGAGACAACCCCTACTAAATTTACTAAGTCCGATTTCAACTCCGATCTCCACCTCGGGTTACACATGTCTAACAGGACAAATCTTGAATTCTGTTGTTTGTTTAAGAGTTGAAGGACAAGATATTCACTGAATTCAAGAACAAGATGGTGACCTAATCCCCGTTTCTTTGTATAATTCAGATTACATACATGTACCTGTATATATTAAAGCAAAAACACTGCATGTGGATGCCGACGCTCGGCTGCAGTTGCTTAATTTTCAGTGAAAATTGTAAGTCAAAAAAGGGGCATAAGTGTCAAAAATACTTTGATGCTTACTTGCCCTTGTTGTATCAGTTCCCCTTTTGATAGTTAATAACTTGTCCAAGTTTGAAGTAAATGGGTTCAGTAATGAGAGAGATATTATAAAATGTCATGACAACACAGACGACACATGGGTTAAGACAAAAACTCAAGAGTTTTCTTTGAAAACAGCCAAGCTCAAAAATACTCTATAAGACAAAATTATGTTTTAGTATCAAGAAATACATGTAGTTTGTGCTTCACATGGAAATAAATTGATCAATGACTAGAATCCACTAGTAAATCTTTACAAAAACAGCAAAATTTTAGACTAGCACATACTGAAAGCATTTGAAAATGATAAAACACAACTCAAATGATGGATTGCCAGCATTTTCTCCTATTCTAAAAAATTTCTTTCTCAGGATTGTTAACCCTTTTCCACATAATCCTGAGTTTAAATGATCCTGACAAACAGGGCTTTCAAAAACTTTGTAGAAAAAGGAGAAAATGCTGGCAACTACCTAGTAGTTTTTTCCTTTTTCCACAATGTATTTTTTCTTTCAGACACAAATTCCATCATTTGAACCATTTTTTTTTGTTTTTTGTCTGTAAGTGCTTATGGAGGACTCCAAGAATTTCTTGATAATAGGTTAAGGGTTTAACAGTTGACAGAAACACTGCTTTATCAAGGCTGTTTTGGTTAGAATAGCTGACAAGATTGTAGGTAAAAATGTCAGAGGTAAAAATGCCAGATACTAAAATGCCAGGGGTAAAAATACCAGAGGTAAAATGTCAGTCAAAGTGGTGAAAATGCCAGGGGTAATAATGTCATTGGTAAAAATGCCAGATGTATTGACTATAGTATATATATTTGGGGAAAAAAGCAGTAGCCATTCAGGTCAGCTCAGTTGGGCAATGCATAGCAGGTTCGAAACCTGGTCAAAACACACTTATTTCTGCCCTCTGAATAATCTGAGAAAACAGTCAGTCAAAATCAAGATTGGTTTATGGACAAATAGAAGGAATGTGTGGACTAAGATCGCATACATGTACCTGTACTATCACCTAAGTTACTTTTTGACAGATGTTTTTTTTTTTCAGGATTGCAATGTTTTCAAAAGAACAGCATATTTGGGGGAACTTCTTTGAAATATCCATCTATCGCAATTCATGAACAATATTGCACAGATTTTTTTTATTCAATTTTAACTGGAAAACATATGATGAAAGATCAATAGAAAAGCAAGGATGTGAATATAAATGTTATATCTAGCATCTACCATTTATTTATAGCAAATCATCAAACATTGTGACAAAAGAAAGAAATCCTTTTGTTTCAGTCCATTTACATGTATATAAATTACATCAGTCTTTTTGCATCCAACAGCAGAAAAAATTTGACTAACATTGTAACTATACAAGAAATTGTTCATATTTCATAATGTGCTCAGAATGAGCAGTTTCTCCTTCTTTTGCTCCAATGCTTCCCCATTTATTTTACGACAGTTTAAACAAGCTATCTGTTATCAAATGAATATGCTATGATGTGATGTACATATATCTGGTGAGAGGCCAGAGGCAAATGCTTTTTGCTTGAATAAGCTTGTTTCAACCTGGTATCAAATACGCAACTGAGCTAACCTGGATGGCTACTTCTTTTTCCCCACATATTAAAATATTTAATACATCTGGTATTTTTACCTATGACATTATTACCTCTGGCATATTTACCACTTAGACTCTGACATTTTTACCTCTTGTATTTTTACCTCTGGCATTTTAACCTCTGACATTTTTACCGCACACCAGCTGACAAATGGAAGAGTATACATCAATAATCAAACATATCTTGATCTATAGTGCTCCAGAAGTGATTATCATCTTACAATTTCATGAAAATGATCTTTTATAATCAAGATTTATAACGTCTTATACAGCCTAGAAAAAAAAAACTAGTGCACTGATAAAAAGGTGAAAATTTATCAAAACAATGTCAAGCAATCAGTCTTTAATCTTCTACCAGACAATCTCATGTTTTTACGTCCCTGAAGAAAAACGCTTTTAAAAACACCTGGGGAAAAAAAGAGAAAGGCTTGTTACCAACAATTTTTTTTTGTCCCTATTATTTTTGCCACCCATTCAGAGACATATATCATCAACTGAGACATTTAATTTTGTGTCTGTAAATGCCTTCAAAATGGACGGACAAATCTAAATATTAGTTGTCTGGCAATGAGTAAACCCTTTACCAAACAATCCTACGTTTTAACGACCCTGAGGAAGACTGCCATTGAAAACATCATGAGAAAAAGAGAAAACCATGAATACCAGCATTTTCTCTTTTTCCCAGCAATGTTTTCTACTCTTTAAAAGACAAATTTCCACAATTTAGTCAAATATAATTTGTTGTCTGCAAATGCTTTCAATCTAGACACATCTTAAATTCTGTCATCTGGTGAAGAGTTAAACACATCATGTGACATTTATCTCAGTTATCATTCCAAGATTGACATCATAAGACGGTCAAGGTGTAGTAGGACATCGTAGTCATGGCAACCAGGGTTCTTCTGTAAAATTAAGTGTGTTGAAGTCCATTTCTAATCTTTGTCTACAAATAAGATTGTAGCTATATTTTGATCTCTGATGATACTGGTTATCTTAAAATGATAATATTGGAGATAATTATGTACTTATGAATCTTCAATTTTTGTTATCTAAGATAATATGGTATTGTATACCTAAAACCCTCATCATCATACCAAATTTCTGCTGTTGTTGGACTAAAGACAGACAAATACATATTATTTGACTTTGAGTCAGATTCTACGATGTTTTCTTTTTTTCGAAAATATTTTTTTCTTTCATTCATATACTTGTTGAATACAATCCTTAGAGCTTATTGTTTTAAGTCTATGATGATGGACTGGCAAAATACCTATTTAAAACCTCCATGACTGAAATGTAGATTCTTAAGTAAAGTATAGATTCTTAACCTTTTGCCACACAATCCCCGAGACCCAAAGATTTTTGAAAACAATGCAGATAAAGAAGAAAATGCTGGTAATCAGCAAAATCTCCTTTTACCACAATGTTTTCTACCCTTCAAAAAACAAATTTCACTTTCTGAAGTATATTTATTGTGTTGTCTGATAATGCTTTTGAATTGGACAAGTCTAACATTTTGTCAATTGGTAAAGAGTTAAAGTAGTTTTAAATTCTTACCAATTTAGTAGTAATAAATGAGGAACAGAATGATAGCGTGGTTTTTCTTAAGGAATTGGCAATCAAAACCAATTATTGATTCATACTTCAAACAGAAGTTAGAGAGGTGAACTAACTGGAACAGAGGTTTGCTATCAGTATTAACCCTTAGAGTGCTGAATTAATGAAATGAACCTTTTTCAGTAAGTCAAACGGCTCAAATATTGGTATTTCAAGGTTGTTTGAGCCAGAGTATGTAACAAAGTAGTGGACAGAGTAGATCCAAGATCAGACTGCACGTTCTGTGCAGTCTGATCTTGATCTACACTGTCCACAAAAACAACTTAAGTTGGTTCCAGCGCTTTAAGGGTTACGATACAGAAAAGCCAGTTGAATCTTGTTTTACCTTTGCTATGTGATAACAGACTTAAAGTATACTTATGTCAAGAATTAGTACCTACCTTGAGATAATAACCCTGGGAAGTGGAGACCCATTTTATAAGTGATCTGCATTTTCGTCTTCTTATATCTTCCAATCTTAAATTTTTGTTCAAAGGGATTACACGCTGCTTTCAACTATTTCAGCCATAACACAATGTGGACTCGCCTATTTATGTCTATCCTGGATTTAACCAGCCACTAGGCTTGGGCTCCGCAATGCCCTGCCCAAGCACATTTCCTCATGTGGGGCACTGCCAGCAGAGAACAAACCAGAATTTCTTGAAAACAAATCCAAACCCTTTACCACTGAAACACAGAGCAGGGCTTTAAGGTTGCATGACCAGTGAAGTCTGAAAATCTGGATATCAGCATTCATGAATTTAATGTGCATTGCACATTTAAAACTAAACATAAATATTAGGATTACTTTGTTTGGTGAAGCTTTCTTACACAAATTAGTTTTTCCCCAAATGAGAGAATATAATGTTAATCTGTTAAAAATACATTTAAAAGGTCACATGAAGTGGTAATAGGAATGACCTGGTAGTCAAAACTTGGTGGTAGTCATTTCAATCCCTGAAAAATGTATCTTTGGAAACCAGATACTCATTCCAACGATACCAGCACTTTTGATGATTCATCAAAGCTGAAAAATATCTAAATACCTTTAATAACTCAACGCCGTTGGTTAAGAAGAGGACTAATATATGATTTGGGCTTCTTTTCCGGAGAGTGGAATTCTAATGTCAAACATGTCTGATTTGAACCAAATAATTCCTTACACAAAGACTATAGGAGTTTACTTGGTCACATTCAATGAGTGTAATCAGAAACTATGTTTTCTCTTCACAATATTTTCAAAAGCTTTAAAGATATAAAAGATGCACCATTGTCATGAATAACAAAACAAGAGCTTCTATTACTTTGTACTGTATTTATAACTCTAACCACTTTTGTACACTGACTTAGAAACCTTAAGGGAAAGGGCACTTGAAAACATTGTTGGAAAAGAAGAAAATGCTGGTAACCAGCATTTTCTCCATTTCCAACAATGTTTTCTCCATTTGAAAGACACATTTCATCATTGATAACAAGTGTAGTTTCATAACTGGTGACATGCTTTACATGTCTTCTGCAGTAAGCTTTATATTTAAACTGGTCTAATATTTTGTCATTTGGTAAAGATATAAATGTGGTTTACCTTCCTAAAGCACAGCCATCTTCATTTGGTATTCTGGTTCTTTTTCTGTCTGAATGTCAAACGCTGGTATTTTCAAATCATTTAGATTGTAATATAAAGTTACATATTTCAAAACAGAAGGCATTTAAGTGAAAAACACATTTGTGTTTGCTGCATTTTGGAAATGAGTGCAGTTGGAGGAGTTGAATCTCACCGACATTAGCATGGTCTTTTGATGAGATAAAACTCTCTCCACTCCATATCATAACCAATACAATCTCTCCACTCCTCCATAAGATAACCATTATAAAACTTCTTAGTGTTAGTCTCTGAGTCTGGTGGTCCATATTATATGTTGGCGTTCCAAGAGTGAGTTTGTCCAAACATGTAATGGTCCTTCCTTTATCCCAGTTTATTCCCCATCATGATTGTGTATGTCTAGTGTGTAAGGTATGTAAGGTTCTGTTATTATATTTGTACAATGGAATAGGTTATGTCAAAGTTTGCACAATGAACCAATTTTTTTCCCGATAAAGTTGTACCCTGTATTTCAGGATGAAGCATCCGACATATTCATCACAAAAGCTTCTGAAAACACCCGAACGAATAGATACTGCAACAACAAAAGTAAGTGCTCTACATATCAAAAAACGAGATTTTAATACAATTACTAATATTTTCCAAACAAGGATGTCCTCTATTCATAAGAGTAAAATGAAACCCAAGAAAAGTTTTTTAGAGACTTAAATTTCAAGGCCCAGTCAATACAATTATTCCCAAGACAGAAAGACACCACTGACTTATGACACATAGAAGCATCAGATGCTAAAATAATGATACTACTACATGCAACATTATGTTTAGATGAAATGGCAGTATCAATAACAGATATTCAGAACAAACAACAT
The DNA here is from genome assembly GCA_946811185.2 of Hippopus hippopus. NCBI lineage: Eukaryota > Metazoa > Mollusca > Bivalvia > Cardiida > Cardiidae > Hippopus > Hippopus hippopus. The sequence goes on along the minus strand of OX328099.1, from coordinate 46,222,726 downwards.
CTTGGAGAACAATCTCTTCAACACACCTGCTCCAAAAAAGACTCTAAAGACTTACGTATGCCACAAAAAACATTCAACACAAAAATTATGATACCAGTATGTTACCATCTTTGAAACCATACACCAAAGTTAAATGAAACAGCCACTTACGATAACAATAAAATATTATTCATTTTGCAGTTGAAAAGCATCTAAGAGATATCAATTATAGTAACAAGCCTACTCTAGAGAATGAATCTGATTTGGGACACAAACAGGGTAACTTCAGACACTACATGTATAATAATGATACTGTTGTACTTCCAACTGACACAATACCATGAACAAAAATTCAGATGAAATAGCTAATACTGCAGCTGAATTACGTCTCAGAGACATCAACTGTGACAAAAACACTTGTTTCAGAAGGAAAAATAAAACATCTTGTGACACTCACCAAGAAGTATCTATCATATTGTTACTATCAGCTTTGGTTCAGATAAAATGACTATTACAAACCCAAAATTAATTGTATTTATTTATTGTATTAGTCTGCAGAAAAAAGCAAAATTTAACTGTACCAACAGAATAATACACAATTTCTCCTTTTGCCCCAGTGTTAAACTTCAAGTCTTGTATTCTTGTACTGTACCTTTGGCTCGGTTGATGATTATCCCTCTTTAACTCTTAACTAATCGTCAAAATGTTAAAGCATTTGCTGGTATCCAGCATTTTCTTCTTTTCCCACAATGTTTTCTATTATATCAAAGGCAGAAATTATCATTAAATTTTGAGCTACATTTATTTTGTCATTTGCAAATGCTTCGGATTTTGTCTTAAGAATTTTTGAAGGTAAAAAGTGAAATCTGTATTATGTAGTACATGTTTACTATCCCTGTTCAAGAATATCACCAATACTACAAAGTTCTCTGCTGCATATTTGTATCGAAAGTTAACCCTCAAAGTGCCTTTCACGACTATAGTTGCATTTGTGGCCAATGGAGATCAAGATCAGGCTGCAATAGCTCGTACAGCCTGATCTTTGATCTACACTGTCCGCTTTGCTGAAACAATGTAGACAAAAGCAAACACAATATTGCAATTATTTTGGTCGTATTTCTATGATGAAAATGTCTGATAGTTTTATTCGGGGCCCAAAGGGTTAATCTACATTTATTTGATTGCAAATCAAGGCTGTTTTCGCTTACCCCTTCAACAAACAATCCCATGTTATGATGACCATGTGGAAAAAAGGTATCAAAGACACTAAAAGGAAAGGAAAAAATATTAGTAATCAGCATTTTCTCCCTTTCCTACCTTTTTTTTTACCTTGTTAACCCTTTACTGCACAATGCCAACTTTTAACGACCCTGAGAAAGAAAACTTTTGAAAACATTGTGGGTAAAGGAGAAAATGCTGGTAACCATCATTTTCTCCTTTTTCCACAATGTTTTCTATGCTATGAAAGAAAAATTGCACCATTTGAGCCAGACTGAAAATGTCGTCTGCAAATGCTTTCAATGTGGACAAGGCTAAAATTTTGTTGTCTGGCAAAGGATTGAGCAAAATTCAAAATGTCAGCTGCAAATGCTTCCTGTTTGGACCAGTCTAAAACTTTGGTAAAGAGGTCAATGTCTCAAAAAAAGTTGGTTGGTGCAAGTCCAAGAAAAAATCGACTACCAGTTCTGTACTGTCTACCTTTTGTCTGTACCGTCTGTAAGAGTAACTGATGTTGCCATAGCAAAATGACAAGAGTTGTGAAGGTCCAATAAAATGTACAATGTTGAGGTCTGATTTTGTCTTAACTCTTTAACAAACAACAAAGTTTTATACTAGTCCAAAATGACAGCATTTGCAGAAGACAAAATATAAGTGACTCAAGAATTGAAATTTGTTTTGGGAAGGGTAGAAAACATAGTGGGAAATGGAGAAAATGCTGGTAACCAGCATTTTCTCCTATTCCCACTATGTTTTCAGAAGCCGTCTTTTTCAGGGTCGTTAAAACTCTGGATTGTGTGGTAAAGGGTTAAATAAAGGGTAATTTTGTTTAGTCAATATCATATTTAAGAACAGAAAAAGCTGAACTTGATGATAAATTGTCCTATTCTAATTCAACTTAATCTCTCTCAAGAGATAGTGGACTATGTTTTTCAACCTGACCTTATACATAATCAATACATCGGCTTGAGATAAATTTCCTCTTTTTGTTTCAAGCTTGTAGCACTAAATTTAAGTGAATTATAAAATATATTTGAATTATGTGCCCTCAGCCAGCAGAACACAAGAGCTAGGCAAATGCCTACATGGCCAGGATTACAACTTGGGATATATTATGGTCTTCTAAAGCCATTTTAACTCTTTACCAAACAATCCAGGCTTTTAATGACCCTGAGGAAGAATGCTTCTGAAAAAATTGTTAAAAAGGAAGAAAATGCTGGTAACCAGCATTTTCTTCTTTTCCCACGATGCTTTCTATCCTTCCATAGGCAAATTTCAGATTTTGAGCCACACAGAATTTGTCAGCTGCAAATCCTTTCAATTTGGACCAGTCTAAAATTTTGTAGTATGATAAAGAGTATGGTCATAGCTTGATATTTCCATGGGTGACAAAGCCAGGTATGAAGTTCTGTAGTTAAGTTTTCATGAAAGAATTATACCTTCAAAATTAAATCAGAACAAACAGTTTTTTTCTATTACTGTAGGCAATGATGATTTGAACATTCCTTACGTTTTTTCCACGTGATAGCATCATTTTCATGACTAAACCAGTGTGATCCAACAATGTTCACACAATCAGTAACAAAATAAACTAAGTCAGCATCCAGCATTACAAATTAATGCCAAAATGAACCTACTTCTATTGAAAACCGAAACAGAAATGCACAAGCAGTGAATGTTGAATGTTACAGATTTACTGAGAAATTATAACTTCATAAGTGAAGGCAAGATTCTAATTAGTAAGAAATTTGTATAGTCTACTAAAACAGCATATAGCAAAAGAGTATCCTCACAGTGGAACATAAGGTCCAGCTGTGTTTAAAGGCCAGTGATTCATATTACAACTATTTCCTCCCATCCTAAAAAAAGATTTTAGCCACGCCTATTCTTTAAGCATGTTCAGGGAAACATAAGGGTTTTTGAATACAGTACCACATGATAAAACTGCATACAGTCATCTGGTCTAACCTTGGACATCCAAAGACCAAAACAACATTGGTTTTGTCACACCAAGTTCCTTTCTACTATCTGAAAATCCTTTCATTTCATTTATCCAGCAGTCAAAGAAGTATGCAATTAAATACTTTGACATAGAAGTAATCTGTTCACTAATTACAGAGGTATTAGGAAGACTGTAACAAGGCTGACCATTGAATAAACACTGGATTGATGTCTGGTCCAGATAGTAACATCTCTAAGAAACTTGGACCTTATTATCACTAGATGTCAGCAATATACAATTTACATAAATACTTCAACAGATTCCCTAGGACTACATTGATATGGCTCCAAGAACTCCCCTACACCCCAGATATTCTTGCAGTCCCTTCAAATCTTGTGCTGCAGGGTGTACGCCTTTCAAAAACGGCAACCAAGCTATGTACAAACTTAAGCCTTATTTTTGCGTCAGTCATATCTCTTTTCTAAAATCTACATTGACCTAAATTCCTGAACTGACCTAGCTGAGCTCCTATCAGAAATATCCACATGTACAAAGCACCATGACAATAATAGAATGTCAATGTTTTTCCCCACTTGAAATTTTGAATCCTAGTGGGGTAAAAAAAAACATATTCTGATTGATAAGAAGAAAAAATTGTATCATAGGTTTTTCTTGACAAAATAGCTGTTCAATTGGATTACAGAAGTTTACCTACTTAAAATTCAAGCATTATAATGTAGTCTTCAGCACTGACAGAAATTTTTTATACTTTTCAGGACAGTGGGATTATTGCATACAGTCCAAAGACACTGATGTATAATCAACACACAATTAACTCTATCAATTAACAAAATTCTAGACTTGTCCAAATTGAAAGCATTAAAATATAACAGACAATAATTTAGATGTGGCTGGAATAATCCATTTTGGCTAAGACAGGGTAAAAGAATACTGTGGGAAAAGGATAAAATGCTAGTTACCATCTAAATGGTTACCAGCATTTTCTCCTTTTCCTGCAAGTGTTTAAAAAGCTTGTTTCGAAACACATGACTGTTTGATAAAGAGTTCAATACACAAATTGTTGGACAAATACTGATTGTTTGTAGAGACACTGATAATGAATAAAGCAAACCAAAATGGTGCCCCATAACCCTTCTTTCATGCATTTTTTGCTAAATAGGATTATTTGTTTGTTTATTGCTGTTTTCAACATCATTTCAGCTATATCACTGTGACCAGTGTGTCTATGCATGCTTTCTTGGAGTTCCTTTAACCAGTGCTAGGCACAATATTCTTCCCAAGCCAGTAGTTGCTTTCCCACATAACCATAGTTGAAACAATGACCAGCAGTGTGAGAGGAATGAATACTGTTGCAATGACTATCATCAATGCTTGGAAAGAAATTCCCCAAGCTGGGGATTCAAACCAGCGACCCCCTTATCTTAGGCCTGTATGCTACCAACTGCGGCACCGGGCTTGGTTGCCAAATGAAAGTAGACTGATTTACCTCATGTTTTATCAGCTGACAAGATTTGAGACTTGTCAAATTTGATAGTATTTGCAGACAACAAATTAATTGTGGCTAAAAAATAAAGAAGGAATTTGTTGCGGAAAATATTGAAAACCCTTGAGGAAAAGGATGACAAATCTCATCCTAACAAACAATTTCTGTTTTTCCCATAAAGTTTCCAAAACATCTCCTTTCTCAGCCACGCTAAACTACAGGATTGTTTGGTAAACGCCAAAAGACAACACCAAACAGAAATTTAACAGGTATGCATCAGAATTCTTACATAGTTGTTCAACAACCAAACTGCATTTAATCTGTGCAGTCTGATCTTTGTCTGTTCCATCTGGGACTGCAATATAATGAGTCAACTCTTTCCCAAGATTTTGGACTGGACCGAATTAAAAGCATTTGCAGATGACAATTCAAATGTGGCTAAAATGATGATATCTGTCTTTGATATGGAAGAAAACATTATGGAAAAAGGAGAAAATGCTGTTCACCAGCATTTTCTCGTTTGCCAACAATGTTTCCGAAACCAGTGTCTTTTGGGGTCGCTAAAACTCTCGACTGTTTGGTCATCATAGCTAGTGACTATAACTATTGACTGTGTTGTAGTGTTCTAAATAGTTACGTCTTTTCTTTAACCCAATATATAATCCAGTGTTAAAGATCCTGAGGAAAAAAAAGACTTGTAAAACAATTTGGGACAAGGAGAAAATACTGGTAAACAGCATTTTCTTCTTCTCCTACCATGTTTTCTACCCTTTCATAGACAAAGTTTACTTATTGAGGCACATTTTATTCGTCTTCTGAAAATGCTCTGAGTAAGGACCAGTCAAAACTTTTATCCCTTGGTGAAGAGTTAAAACTTTGACTCTGTTCTTACACAATCTGTGTCAAGAGTGCTCCTAAGTGCATTCAATTATAATATTGTAACACTTCAACTTTCTTTCTTATTTGTCTTATGATTTCTCTGTTTCTATATTTTCATTTCTCTTCTGTATAAATTACCAGATTCATTAACCCTTTTATTAACTTACAATACTGAGTTTTAATGGAAGAAAGCCTTAGAAAACACTGTGAGAAATGAAGAAAATGCTGGTAGCCTACACTTTCTCTTTTTCCTGCAATATTAAACTACCCTTTGAAAGACGAAATTCAAGTTCTCAGTAACTTTTGTTTATCATCTGCAAGTGATTTCAATTTGGACAAGTCTAGAATTTTGCTCTCTGCAAAGGGATAATGCTGACAACAAATCAAAGCTACAAGGACCCAGCAAAATAAACATACCTAAATCAGTTAACAGACTTCAGTCCATTATTTTGCTAAGTTGAGTCTGAAACATTGTGTCAACTTGAGATTTGAGAATGTTACTAAAGTATGTTAATGTTAGTGAAATGCGTCTAAAATAACAAACTCAACCTAATTCAGAAACTGAGTCCGATATCGAATTTGAGCAAAATAAGAGACTCAAGTTTTTCTGTGAAACCAAGCCCTTGTTCTTACAAGAATCCATTACATTTCACAAAATTATCAGACAAGTGCATTTCGAAAGCATATGCAGACAACAGCTAGACTCTTAGACTGAATTATCTAGAAATAGGACCAAAAGAATCACAATATCAAAGTTGCTCTTTCACAGAATGTCTCAGCAAACAACAACATAAAACAAGGATCAGACTGGCACACTAATATTAGTGAGTTGTTACCATACAGTTAAAAGCAGCATGCCTCCTCTTTCAAACTAACCTGATCAAGTTCAATCAAATTTCTCAAATGATAGTGCTATATGTTAAGAGCCAGGCATAAATTACGATAGGTTTTGTCCTGCATCTTGCACTATACCCCATAACATACGGTAACTAAAAGCCTTCTGGGTACTTTGCTAATATGGGCAACTGGTGGCAATGGTGAATAAACAGAAAATCAGTCATATCAAATTGCTGTACTAGTCTCAATAATAAGACGCTATGGTGATTTTTTTCACATTTGGACATTTATTGTGCACCATACCATCTCAAGTCCATCATAAATTTTCCGGTAGCAAAGTTAGAGCGCTATACTGCCTTTCTGTTTTGTTGGTTTAATCTGTATTGCAGTGAAATGCAATTGAATTTAAGTAACTAACATGACCAAAGACAAATTATTAAACCTTTCATCACCTAAAGAGCTTGTAGAAGTCGTTTATAACATGTAAATCTCGGAAAAAACACTGACGAAATTTATCGTGCGTTGTGGCCATTTTGAGCGTTTTCGAGTAACAGATGAAATGCACCGTTTTCTCTTATGTTCAGCGTTTAAATTGAAACTATTTTTATTTCAAACGAAGGATTATTAAATACCCAAGCAACAGGTATGTTGAAATCCTAGTTTTGTGCTCTATTTGCGAAATTATGAGAGTTCAAACTTGCGCACAAAATCTGTGCGGAGCTTTCAACTGATTTTGTCTTGATCGTCTCTGTACCTAGAGGCGACCAGTCAAAAAGTAACATCGCCTTTGGGGACAGTTATCTGTACTAATTGCACACAATCATGATTGTATGGCATTCTATGCCACATTCACTAATTCATGTGTTTACTCAAAGTTTTATTTGTGCTGGGCTGGGGCTGTCAAGTGTCCTGCTTTGCCAAGCTGTTCCATATGAATGCCCTATTGGATGACCATACTCTTAACTCTTTCCCGGACTACAAAATTTTAGACATCTTCAAACTGAAAGCATTTGCAAACAACAACAAAAAAGTGGCTAACATGAAAAGTTTGTCTATGAAAGGGCAGAAAACCTTGTTGGAAAAAGAGAAAATGCTGGTAACCAGCATTTTCTCCTTTTGCCACAATATTTTGAAAAGTTATTTCATCAGGGTCATTGAAAGTCTGGACTGTTTGATCAGGGAATAAGGAGTACAAAGTATGACTCTGAATTTCAGTGTGTCTCATAAAACAATACCACTTATGCAGACCCATGAAGCTGATTTCCTATACCACTCTACACATGAGATCACACAAATTAGTATCCCTCATATATTTAACCCATATACTGCTAAATAACTAACATGAAACTTTCAAGCCGATAGTAAAATCCCAAATTTTGCTATTTCAATGGAGAGAGATACCTCCTTAGTGGATTTTGCTATTTCAATGGTATTTTTTAGAGAGAGATATCTCTTTAGTGGACAGTGTAGGTCCAAGATCAGACTGTACATTCTGTGCAGTCTGATCTTGATCTACACTGTCCACAAAGGGTCAGTCACCAGACTAGCAGTCTGAGGGTTAAATACTAATTCATACAGCAGTACAGCAGTATCCTCAAAGATTAAATCAAAACTTATTTTATAAGCTGCATTCAACCTTACTATTAACTTTGAATAGTGTTTTGCACCACTTCCAACAATATTTCAGTTGTATCATGGCAACAACTCACTTCCATACTAGTGTACATCCTAGGTTTCACTAGTACTAGGCTATGGCTCTGAAGTGTCTTGCCCAAGGGCACTCCCACAAAAACCGAGTGCTTTGAGTTTGGATCAAACCCTAGGCCTCTAGTTTACCAGTCCTACACTTTACTACCAAGCCATACAGGACCCCAATTAAGCTGTACTAATGGAGCGTAAAATTGTGAGCAAAAGAAAGACACCAATAGCCTTTCAATCAACAGCATAATTTCCAACCATTTGTTTTCTAGACCCATGACAACATACAGTCAACTTTATACGCCCCTGCAGAATACTGCTTTTGTAAAAACTGTGGCAAAAGTAGCAACTTCTTAAGTCTTTACCACACAACAAAGATATAAAAAAATATATATAAGTCCAAATTAAAAGCTTTTGCAGACAATAATTTATATGAGACTCAAATGATGGACTTTGTCTTTGATGGGGTACAAAACATAGTGGAAAAAGGAGAAACTGCTGGTTACCAGCATTTTCTCCTTTTCAGATGATAATTTCTAATGGCTTAAGGGTTATGAAAACTCAAGATTGTATGGTTAATTGTTTAACTTGTCTTGTTTTAACCCCTTACCAATGGACCGGCCTTTCCGAGAAGATGTCTTGAAAACATTTTAGAAAAGAACAAAATTCTGCTGAGTACTTCCTCCTTTTCTCATAATGCTTTTTCCACCCTTTCAAATGTTCTATTTTTTCATCTGCAAGTGCTTTCAATAAGGACAAGTCTAAAATGTTGTCATCTTGTAAAAAGCAAAGAGAAGAAACCATCGGCAAGTTCAAAGTTCAAAATTTTGAACACAATAGCTCCAGTACTCTAAAAACTAAGTGAACCAAGAAAAACAAGAACATGTGAACCATGCTCATTGAAAAGGGGTTTAATGCATCTGCTAAAAAGTACCAACCCAGGTCAGCCTGCACAATCTGCACAGGCTGACCTGGGTCCAAACTTTTAGCTATTGGTCATTTTCAACATACCAAAGGTAACCAGCATTTTCCCCTTTATTCTACAAGATTCAAAATTTAAATTCTTTATTCTACAATGTGCTCTAGCTACCCTTTATGAGAAAAATTAATTCCATCATTTGAGGCACATTAATCCTGATTTTGGACAAGTCTAAAATTTTCTAGTTTGGTGAAGACCAGACATCTGAAGACAAGCCAGAACGATAAATAACACAATAATGCGAAGAGCAACAACTACATGAGAATGAAGGATGATGCAGATGTGATAAATGTGTGTAATTTGTATTGTGTATTGTATGCCATGAATGAGGGTGGCCGAGTGTTATGGTAGAAGATGTCCAATCTCCGACGGAAGCTTTCCGTAAATGTTACAGATGCGGCTGTGAGCTGGAAGAGTTAGATCTGGCAAGATCTTTAGCTGCAAAGATCTGACCTTCCAACCAACAGGCACATCTAGAAATCATCATTTTAATATCAGCCCACCTTTAAAGTCAGCCTGTAAATAATCGAAAGTCTATAAATCTGAAGAAAATAACCTGCCTAAAATGGAAATTTAATTCTCTTCCTATCTGTATTTTAATTGAAGTTGGCATGTTAATTTACTTAATTAAACAATTTTGATCCATGCTGAAGTTTTCCCTTTTATTAAATTAATTTTACTAAAATTACTCTGCACATAAAATTTATATACGATATTTTAAGGAAAAACTGTTATGCAGTTTATCTAAATAATGGTACTTAAATATCAAAAGCATAAGAAAAAAAAATTATCATTTGAAATTCTAATCTTACTTGGTGTTCCAAATTACAAGATTTCTCAACTCCTCTCCTTGCAATAATTTACACAGTAAATAATGCAAAGTCATATATCAAGTCCTTCTCAAGTCATCTCAGAGCACAAAACAATCAACAGCTTCCTCCAACCTTGAGTGGTTCAGAGAGCAAAGCCCTTTCTGGTAAAACCATGCTGTCTGACCATTTTTATGGGCTACAAGCATGTGCTCTCAACTTTAGACTTTGATATGTCACCTATCAGGGCCAGTCAACTTTTCAAAACTGGGGGAACATGGGTTATCTGAAAGTCCAGGTGAGCTGATTATTTGTGGGTTGGCCTTCTTCTACCATAGCAACAAAGGAATATATTAATAAATTGGCCATCACATATTCATACATATTCAACAAATGTACAATTTATCATTAAAATAAACATATATTTTCTCATTTCTTAATAGAATTTTATTATGTTCTGTTATTTTTCAAAATGGACTGTGTAAATCTTAAAAGCAAACTTGTTTGGGCATTTTGATGGGCAAAGTCTATGTATACACAAAATTGATCTGTCTGTTGGAGACCCTTACAGATAAGGGGTTAAGCCTTCCCTTAACATTTTGTCCTTCAACTTCCCATTCAATCAAGAAAGAAAAAGAGAGAGAAGCATTTGGTGTAATTTTAAAAAATGATAGTAATAATTGTGTTTAAACAATATTAATCTTATGTGTATTGTAATTTAGCTCAATGCCAAACATCATTTGAACTTTTCATGTACTGGTAATTAGCTGTTTCTTCATAAATGTACCCTTTAAATGAGGGTTAAACTCTTTCCCTTAAAAAGTTCCAGATTGGTGCAAATACAGCGAGTTCCTTTTAACAATTTTACAAATTGCTACAAGCATTTACCGTCACATAATCTTCAAATCAATTAGTAAAAGGTGTTTATAGTCTCTCAATTCTCCTTTGGTATTCTTTCCCATATTTCTTTTCAATCTGGAGAAACCAAACTTTTATCTAAGAAGAAATGGATTGAGCTATCTCTTGAACTGTTTACTTAGATAAAGGTGAGCAAATTCTCAACCCTGGTATGGCTGACAACATGAACTTGTCTCATCATTTATACAAATATCTCACAAACTTCATTCACACTATTGACAAAATCTTGACTTTCAAGATGCTCCCCTGAGTCAAGACAATTGTTCTTTCCATTATTCTATAATACAGTTTTTTGTGACCTCCAGACAATGGTTCTTAAGAATAGTAAATTTTATAAAGGATGACTTACAAGAAATGTGAGATAAAGATTTTTTACTCAATACCTCTAAATCTACATCAGGCAACTTTGAAAACATCTCTGTAAAATATGTGTATTATAAAATGTGACTGAAATAAGATTTAAAACAGAAATACAAGAAATATCTCTCAGAAAGATAGACAGCATAAAAAGAAATGGGAAATGAGTATTTACACTTTTCTATGTGGCTCAATCTTAAGAAAAATTGTAAAAAATACAGCTGACATTAACTACTTCTTGTACCTCATTGTTTTTCATTCTGTTGAAAATATTAATTTCAAATTTGATAATATATTTCAAGATTACAAGTTAGTCCCAATCATCCTGCAGAGCCCCGGTAGCTCAGTCGGTAGCGTGCAGGACTTGAGAACACGGGGTCCAGGGTTCGATCCCTGGCTACGACCCCTGGCTCAGCCAATTTCTTTCCGAGGATTGGCACAAGGATAAAATGCTTTTCAAGAGCAATTTCTTATGCCGTAATGTTTGCTAAAGTGCTCTGCTGCAACATGAAACGAGTCATTAGCAGTTGGTAATATGTTGTCTTATGGAACCTTAACAAAACAATTCAGTGTCTCAACAACCTGGAGATAGAAAGTGTTTTGAAAACATTGTTGAAAGAGGAGAAAATGCTGGTGACGAAAAAATCTGATAGTTTTTTTTGGTTAAGAATTATTGAGGAGACAAAAGGAAATCATGACACACAATACTTAGAACTAGTCCAATAAAGTTATCTCTCTTTGAACACTACTGCAAAGAAAACAAGATGGGCATGATGGCCCTTAAGTGTCTGATGGGAGCCTTTTGACCAAACATGACCCATTTCCAATCTTTTCTGAGGTATAATGACAAACATTCTGACAAACTTTCAAAATTGGTATTGGAATGCAAACATGGCCTCCTGAGTGTACACAAGGTTTTTCTGGAATTTGTCTCAGTGACCTACTTTTTAGCTCAATATGGCCTATCTGCAAAATTGTAAAACTTATACAGACAGACATTCTGACCATCTTTCATGAGTATTGGAGATAAAATGACCTGTTGAGTGTATACAAGGTTTTTCAGAGATTTGACCTGGTGACCTAGTTTTTGATCCAACATGACCCATTTTCACACTCATCCAAGATATCAGCAAGACAAACATTCTGACCAAGTTCAAGGATTATCAGACTGAAAATGTGGCCTCTCGAGTATACACAAAATTTTTCGAAGATTTAACCTGATGAACTAGTTTTTGACTTGATGTGACCCAGTTTCAAACTTGTACAAGATATTATCATGACAAACATTCTGATCAATTTTTAAATGTACTGAAAATGTGGCCTCCAGAGTGTGCATAAGGTTTTTCTAAGATTTGACCAAGTGACCTATTTTTGACCCAACGTGACCCACTCTTAAACTTGTCCAAAGACAAAGTTAACATTCAAAGTTAACGATTTTTCATTGGTATTACACTTAAAATGTGGCTCTAGGAGTGTACACAAGGTTTTTCAAAGATTTGACCTGATAACCTAGTTTTTGACCCCATGAGACCCATTTTAAGACTCATCCAAGATATCAAGACAAAAATTCTGACCATCTTTCAGGAGTATTGTTTTGACAGAGTGACCTAGTTTTTGACTAGTTTTTGATCTATATTCAACTTGTCCATGATGTTATCAAGACAAGCATGATCTATTTTCAAAATTATTACACTGAAAATGTGGCCTATAGAGCGTACAAAAGATTTTTCAACAATTTGACCTAGTGACCTAGTTTTTTATCTAAAATGACCCATTTTTACACTCGTCTAAGATATCATCAAGAATAACATTCTGATTAAGTTTCAAGAATATACAAGAATATCAGACAGAAAATGTGGCCTCTAGAGCATAGACAAAATTTTCAATGATTTGACCTGGTGAGCTCGTGAGCTGGTGACCTAGTTTTTGACTAAAAATGTGCCTTCTACAGCATAAACAAGGTTTTTCTAAGATTTGACCTAGTGACCTACTTTTTGACCCAACATGACTAATTTTCATACTAATCCAAGATATCATCAAGACAAACATTCTGACCAAGTTTCATAAGTATCCGACTGAAAATGTGGCCTTTAGAGTTTACACAAGGTTTTTCAAAGATTTGATCTACTGACCTAGTTTTTGACCTGACATGACCCATTTTTTATCTCGTCCACGATATTATCAAGACATTCATTCTGACCAAGTTTCATGAGTATCGGACTGAAAATGTGGCCTCTAGAGCCTCTAAACACAAGGAAAAAGTTTACGAAGAACAATGAACACAGCACATTCACAAAAGCTCACCTTGAGCTTAAACAGGAGTTTTTCTTGTTTTAAGAGGAATGTTATTTTTGTTGAAAGTTAAAGAAGGCAGGGTTACAGCCGTTTCTTGGATGAGGCTACAGAAAGCTCAAGTCATCACCATTACCCTTTAAAGATACCCATTTACTCATTTACAGCCAAATATAATCAATTTCGTCGATATTTTATCAAACTATAGTCATTCTTGTGGCTTCATGACAAATATTACACCTCACGGTTGTGAGATTGCATAGATTACGACGGACAGAAAATGTCATTTTGGACTTGGCTCCTATCCACTGCCCTGCCCGGGTGGCTCAGTGGTGAGCATGTCGGACTCATGACCTGGTGGTTGTGAGTTCGATACCCGGTTGAGGCGAACTTTCTTTCGGGCGTATTTTCGCCTCTCACCTCTGCTGAAGCATGTGAGAAAAGTAGTCGGTGGCTTTGGAAAGAAAGTTGTGTTAGTACTGGTGTGAGAAAGCCAGGAAACACATGTGCGTCACCGACCGCCATGATATGACCTTAGCTGTTAAAGTGGCGTTAAACCCCAATACAACCAACCAACCAACTCCTATCCACTGTTCAATTGAGGATACTGCATAATGCCTATCACATGACTGTGCACGACCTTCGCCTTGCTTATTCATGTAGCTGGTAAGAAAGTGGAGCCAAGATACACTACACAAGTCTACTGTCACAACAATCTATGTCACAAGAACCCAACAGCAATTTACTGGAGGATGTCAGAATTTTATATTAAGGGTGCAGTGGAATGATTCTAAAGGCAGTAGAAATGTAAATTTCACATGTGCACATTAATATTTAACATTTTTGGATTGCTGAAAGAAGGGGAAAAGACGTGATCCTACAAATAGACAAGTTTGCCATTTCCCCTGTTGAAACAAGTAGTCTAGCTTTCTATTTTTAGATGGTGTGTGTGTAAATGACTCTACACTTGTCACAACTCGGCCAATTCCGTACCTACATCTAACCTCGTCTGTATAACGGTCGTTTCCATTTGAACTGCGAACCACGTGATCTTATACATGGCGCGCCTCTGTCAGTTGTTTAGCAACGACATAAACAACCTCGATGAAGTTATTCACATCTGTTTATCTGTCGGTGAAAACTTCAATCGGAATTGATAAACCACATTAAATAATGAATGTACGAACTGTTTTCCAACTCAACTGAAATATAGTTAGAAAGATTTCGATAGAAAATTGAAACTCAGGTTTTCTTTTTTAAGAGGAGCCTTACAATTTTCAGAACGGTAAACTGGCGTATTTCCGGGTATGTACCGATCTGGTGCATATCAATCCACCAGATACAGCCGAGGGATTTGATGGCTCCCATCACCCGAGGTATGCCGAATGAATGACTAGTGATACACTCCCCCATTGTTTACATTTTTGACCCGACGTAATTTTCTCCTGACTAAGATTCATTTCAAATAACAAATTTGAAACTTATTTTCATTCTTTGGGACCATAGATATTTCTAATTTATTGATTTAAAAACATTTTTACATTCAGCTAAAATGAGTAAATGGGTATCTTTAATTCTTTACCACTCAGTCCCAAGTTTAATGACCTTGCAGAAGAAAGCTTTGGAAAACATTGTTGGAAAAAGAGAAAATGGTAACAAGCATTTCCCCCTTGTCCCACAGTATTTTCTACCCTTCCAAAAACGAATTTCAATTTATGAGTCACATTTTATTTCTTGCCTACAAATGCTGGAAAATCTTCTAAAATTTTATCGTTTGGTAAAGAATTAAACACCAAAATCTCTACTCAAACATAGCTGTGTTTGAGCACATTGATGAACAAAATTAAGTTGCACAGAACATGCATTCCCTGACATAAAAATGTGTGACCTGATCCATTTATTTGTCTGTCAAAAGTTTAGTTAAATCTATCAAGAAAACCTCTTGTCAACACATTTTGAAAAATCTCTTGTGAAGGACCCAAGTAATATGGACGAAATGCTAAAAAACAAATTTAATCATTCTGCCAATTTTTTCATGCATATACATGTATCATTCTATTGATATTGTCAGCAGGTTCAGTTCTTTATTGTCACCAGATGAGAAAATATTATAAGACATGTCCATATTGAAAGCATTTCCACACAATGAATTAGACCAGGCTCAGATGGAATTTGTTTTAGAAATGGTAGAAAACATTGTTGAAAAAGAAGAAAATGCTGGTTAAGAAAAGCCTTCTGCAACACAGTTGTCAAAACATAGGATTGTTTGGTAAACGGTAAAGGCAGCATATTTTGATGGTCTTGTTGCCACGGACAAACACCTGAGACAACTATTCTTGAAATTCAAATGAAATGATGATACAGCGTTTGGATGCTTTAGCTTTGTCCATGCAAATACATAATCTACCTACAAAACAAGCTGCTTTGTCATTGTACTTTTAGATGACATTCATGGTACATATATCTTTACCCTGTGAAAAATATATTGGAATGACACATTTTACAATAGAAAAGGGTCAAGGATAATAAATTTTTCCAATGTTCTCTTCAAATTTTCCATCAAACCTTCACAACCTGTCGTTTCAAGAGAATTCAAGAGCTCTTCAAATACAAAAGTTTATTGTTTATTCTATGCATTGATTAGTGATGAAAAAATGTTTTTTCACAGGTTTGCTGAGAGATTTGTCTATGCTCCAAGTTGGGTATTTACCTCAATGATTGAGTGGATACATTGAGTATAACTAAAACAACTTAAATCCTTGCCTCTTTGTTTGGTCCTTAAACACCTTACCACACAATCCTGAGTTTTACCAACCCTGAGGAAGACTTTTGAAAACAGTGGGAAAAGGAGAAAATGCGGGTAACCAGAATTTTCATCTTTTCCCACAAGGTTTTCTATCCTGTCAAAGAACTTTGATTCATTTATATCACTTTTGATTTTGTCGTCTGAAGAAGCTTTCAATTTGGAAGAGCCTCAAATCTGTTGTTTGGTAAGGAGTTAGTTACCAGGGCCCCGTTTTACTAAGGTAGTTACGAACAAAATTTGCCTAAGTTTTACGTAACTATAATATGGCGGCATATTTCTGCCACGAGATACCAGATAACTATCACGATTATTTTAGAAAAATATTGCGATAAATCAAAGTTTCCTGGAAATTTTATCTAGATAAAATGAAAAGATAAAATTTCCAGGAAACTTTGATTTATCGCAATATTTTTCTAAAATAATCATGATAGTAACCTAGTATCTCGTGGCAGGAATATGCCACCATACTATAGTTAAGTAAAACTTATGCAAATTTTGTTCGTAACTATCTTAGTAAAACGGGGCCCAGATCCCCAGTAAAATTTTGCAGTTTGAGCCCGTAACATGCTGTCGAATGCTTTTCTACATTGTACAGTTGAGCCAAATAAAAAACCAACACTCCTGGCAAATTAATTTTCAAAGCTGTTTGAAAACTTGAATATCAAGGTTACTAAACTAACTCAAGCTTTAGCTCTTTACCAAACTAAAAAATCTTAGACCTTTCCTAATTGAGAGCATATTGCAGACAACAAAATAAATGAGCCTCAAGAATTGAAATTTGTTTCGGGAAGGTTAGAAATCATTGTTACTGGCTACTAGCATCTTCTTCCATTCCCACAATGTTTTCAAAAGCTTTCTTGCTCAGGGTGGTTAAAAGTCAGGATTGTGTGGTAAAGAGTTAACTCTTTACCCACAATCACGAGTTTTAACAACCCTGACGATAAAGCCTTTTGAAAACATTGTGGGAAAAGGAGAAAATGCTAGTAACAAGCATTTTCTCCTTTTCCCATGATGTTTTCTACCCTATCAAAGACAGAATTAATCGTTTTAGCAGCACTAAATTTGTCGTCTGCAAATGGTTTCAATTTGGTCCAGTCCAAACTTATGTTGTTTGGTAAAGAGTTAAGTAAATATGAAGCAGACATCCAGAGCTATAGAGCAGACAGATATCCAGAGCCACTGTGAGTTATCAGAAAGAGTCCCCTTCATACTTATTTCACCATGACCAATTACCTCAGGTGTTAGGAATCAGGACCTGCATAGATCCAGGGGTCACCAGATGAGTCTAAAATCATGTGCCTTAAATTTTTTAATTATTTTTTATGACTGTCTTTTTTGATTAGTGTTCTGTAACTCTTTACCATACGAAAACATTTGAGACTTGTCCAAATTCAAAGCATAAACAGACAATAAGTCTAATGATAAAACTTGCCATTATTTGAGTAGAAAATACTGTTACCAACATTTTCTCCTTTTTCTACCATGTTTCCAATAACTTTCTTTCCAAAGTTGCTAAAAATCATGATAATGCAGCAAAGGGTTAACCATTAACTCATTACCAAACGACAATATTTTAGGCTTGTCCAAATCGAAAGCATTCGCAGACGACAAACTAAAAGTGACTGAAAATTTGAAATTTGTTTTGTGAAAGGTAGAAAACATTGCGGAAAAAGGAGAAAATGCTGGTTACCAGCATTTTCTCCTTTTCCCACAATGTTTTCTAAAGGCTTCTTCTCAGGGTCGTCAAAAGTAGGGACTGTGTGGTAATGGGTTAAGCTGCTAAGTGCAACTCAATGACCTTTTCACAGAAAGTGCAGTTTGATCTGGAATCTACACTGTCCGAGTAGGAGATATTTTTCTCCAAAAAAAGTGAGAAATAACATTATTCGGGTTTTTACTATCCGCTTGAAAGTTTTATTGAACTTAGTTAGCAAGATAAGGGTTAATGAGGTTTATTCAGAACATTACCAGCAAAAGTTCTTGATGCTTGTTCAAAATTCCTGAAAGGAAAACAGCCATGTTTCCAACTTGTGATTTTTTATGAAAATTACTTTCATCTGCTTGATGCATGATGAAGAAGAGCATTGCTTGTCTGTGGATAGGGCTTGATTTTCATAATCATGGAAGAGGTCCTATGTGACTCAGTGGTAAAGTGTAGGATGTGATCTGGAGGCCTCAGATTCAAGCCTCAGTGGATCCATTGGGTTTTTTGTGAGAGTGTCCTTGAGCAAGACACTTCGGAGCCCTAGCCTAGCACTAGTGAAACCCAGGAGATACACGAATATGTCAGCTGTCGCAGTGATATGACAGAAACTAAGTTGAAAGTGGCGTAAAACACAGTACAATCAATCAATCATTATCATGAAAGACAAGAAGCGGCAATAATGTCACTAAGCTTTTGATAAAAGCATTAGACCTGCACAATTATGGGTTGGTGTTCACCGATCGTTTTAAATTACATTCTACTTCCCAAGAACAAGAATTTTCTAAGCTTCAAAGGAACACAAAATCTTCTGTCCTGATGGACATAGAGACACAGGGTAGCTTGGTAAATAAGAAAGAAATATTATGCTGAATAGCTATCTTGTTTACCCATTGCCATGTATTATATACATGAGCTCTGCTCAGGAAAAAGCCAGTTTAACTCTTTCCCAAACAACAATATAAAATTTGATCGGCCCCAATTTGAAAGCACTTGCAGATGACAAGATTTATATGGCACAAATAATGGGATTTTTATCAGACAGTTTAGAAAACGTTGTGGGAAAAGGAGAAAATGGTTACCAGCATGTTTTCAGAAGGCCTACTTCTCAGGGTCATTAAACTCGTGATTGTGTGGCAAAGGGTTAACACATCTCCCTAATGCATTATACAAACAAGTCATCACATACTTATGGATCCATAAAAATATATTTTGTCTAACAACCAACTAAATCACGAGAAAGAATGGTCCTTGGACAAGCAGAAAATTTTACAAATAGCAAAAAGTTTTGACCCATGTCAGCCTGCATGGAATGCGAAGGCTGACATGGGTCGATACTTTCTGTAGATGCATTAAACCCCCTTTTCACACAGCATGGCTCACATGTTTTTATGCATCCCTACAGACAACTTCAGAATCACTGAGGAAAAATTAGCAAACTCATTACTCAGTATGAACAGTAATAAAAGCTACTTATTTTCCCATTATTTTTTTTCGTTTTAAATCCTTTTTTTCTTTGTGAAATTTTGCTTTGCTTGGTGTGTATCATAACTCTTTACCACATGATCCAGAGTTTTTTTGTGGAAAAAGGCTATTGAAAACATTGGAAACAGGAAAATGCTGGTAACCAGCATTATCTCCTTTTCCCACAATGTTTTCAAACCCTTCCAAACAAAGATTTTCATATTTTGAGTCACATTATTTTTACTTTGTTATCTGCAAAGCTTTTCAATTTGGTCAAGTCTAAAATTTTATTGTTTAGCAGTTAAAAAGCCTGTCTGACAATGGGCTAAAAAAGCCTTGTTTGAACTTCAATTGGCCAAAGGTAGCATCTTTAGATTAACCGAATGGCTTTATCAGTTTAAGCCTAGATAGGACAGTTCTATACAAATAGATTTATCTTTCTAAATATGGCGATTAATACTTGTTCATGGATGTTTAATCATGTCATCATAAAATCGGTCAGAGCATTAAGCTGCGGAGTTTCCAATTAAAAATCAATAAAAGTTTTCAACAGTTTCTGTGTCTGTTCATTTTATTCAGCCAATTTGTATTTTATATAGTAAGTACATCATTCTATCTATGCATTTCTTATTTCTCTTTAACTAGTGCTGTTTTCAAATTTTTATGCCACAAATTGTTTATCCCATTACTAACAAATCTTTTGTTCCAACTACCCTGAAAAAAAGAAGGCATTTGAAACATTGTGGAAAAACAAAAAAAAGACTGGTTATCAGCATTTTCTTCATTTCCCATAATTTTTTCCATGCCTTTTTTTTTAAACAAATCCCATTTATCAGCTGTTGTCTGATACTGCTCTCAATCTGGATGCATGTACAATTTTGTCGCCTGGTAAAGAGAAGAGCAACCTAATGCATGCAAGAAGCAACATGAGATGATCTATGGATGAAGTAGAAGTAAATTAGAATCAGATATTCATGAGCATACCTTAGTCTGATCATCCTTGAAATTACAATTATTGAGACTGCTTTTGAACCAAGAAGAGCCTATTTCATTTACATAGCTGTCTAAACTCTTCATCAAGCAACAAGATTTAAGAATTTTCCAAACTGACGGCATTTGCAGACAACAAATTTACATGTCGCTGAATAGATGAAATTTGTCTATAAAAGGGAAGAAAACATAGTGAGAAAAGGAGAAAAATGCTGGTACTAGCATTTTTATCCTTTTCCCACAATGTTTTCAAAAGTCTTCTACCTTAGGGTTGTTAAAACATGGTAATATTTGGTAAAGGATTGGTGCTTGAGCGTTCAGTAGTATTCATTCTTCTGTTACACCTCAGCAACAGACATATCTTGTAAAAACTGTGAGAAAAGGAGCAATTTCTCAATAAACAAATTGCTTTCTATACTCAAATTTGCTCTAAACTGTCCAAATCAAAGGCATTTGCAGATGACAAATTAAACTTTGATAAAACGGTCAGATTTGTTCTGGAAAGGCTACAAAACATTGTGGAAAAAAGAGAAAATGCTGGTTACCAGCATTTTCTCCCTATTCAACAATGTTTTCAAAAGTCTTGTTGTTTAGGATCATTAAAACTCGGGATTGTGTGTTACAGTATTAAAAGCAGACATCTCAAATTGCATCTATCAGATCCAAAAAAAAGAGGGCCATTGGCCCTGAAGCGCTCACCTGAGTAAAGTCATCTAGGATATATAAAGCTGAAGAGATTCTGGTTGTGATGATGTAAAACATGTGTTTCATATTATCTGTCCTTATTCTATGCATGAATATTGTCTACACATGTGAGTTTGAAATATATGACAAGTTACCACCTTTTTGCAGACAAAAGAAAATTTTACTTGATATATAAATCAATACACAGACATTACCTAAACATTCTTTGATGCACTACATTTTTTTCTGACAAGTCCATTTCACAACATTTGTCCTACATAATCTCAATTCCGGGAATTTAAGTAACGTCAACTCTTTGTTTAAAGATTATCTTAGAAGCATACAAGTTTACAAGCAGCTAAATGGATTTAGTGCAACAGAGAAGTCGGGCTTTCATATTGAAAAACTGCTACACAATGAGACAATTACCTCTTAGGCTGTTTAAAGTGCAGACAGCATTGTGGTTCCCATGTTTTTCGCAGATGCCAGATGGCGACGACAATGCAGACACTGTAAATAAGGGGGCTTTCTGAACATTCTGAGGAAGATTTTCATTCTGATGCTAAAAGAAAAAAGTATTAACACTGAAGATACGGGTACAAGTACATGCATTTGGTCTTAGCAAGGAGGAGCCACACAACACATGACCGGAAGCATTGAATGACTTTCAAAAGCATCCTGACAATAGTTGATTTCTTTAGGAATGGTTGCACATTCTGACCCTCCAGACTATTTCTTGTAAGGTGCATCATTAAAGGTGCACAGCCTTAAATGTCAGGAAATACTTAGGATTTTAAAGCTGCAATCAAGAAAGAAATTTATGAAAATGCAGGGGGGGAGGAGGGGGCATTCAGACCTGCAATGAAGAACTCTCACAATAAACTTGACGTCAGAATATCTCAGAGTAGACGCCATTGTTGTAAAATGGACTTGTCAGAAAAAGTGTAGTGTACTAACTATTATTAGAGTAATGTCTATGTACCACATATCAAATGAAATTTTAATATGTCTGCAAACAGTTTGCAGCTTTTAATTCAATTTAAATTGAAATTAGTAGAAAATACTGACTCTAAGAATAAGGTCAGATATTATGAAACACCCTGTTCTTTTTGACCTGAAGTGACCCAATTTCAGACTTGTGTGAGATACCATCAAGACAAACATTTTGACCAGGTTTCATGAGTATCAGACTGAAAATGTGGCCTCAAGAGTGCACACAAGGTTTTTCTAAGACTTGGCCCAGTGACCTTCCTTAATTTCAAACTTGTCTGAGATATCAATCTCTGACCCAATTTCATATTTGTCCAAGATAATATCAAGACAAACATTATGACCAAGTTTTATGAGTATCAGACCGACAAAGTGGCCTCCAGAGTGCACAAAAGGTTTTTTTTTAGGTTTGACCCAGTGACCTACTGTTTGTGAAATAAGTTTCAATGCAATAAAAACAAAACTAGGGAGGTGTTTGCGGCAAAGAATAATAACAGTGTCTATGTGCATGTCCACAAACCAAAGGACAGATAGACATATGGATCCAAAATTCAATAGTTTTGCAGGGGTAACAAAAAAAATATTTAATTTCCTTACATGTTTCTTTAAAATTTGTAATAGTCTATAGTAGGTTCAAAAGGACAGTGTAGTAATGAGTTCAAATAATGAGCCATGCTCTGTGAAAAGGCAGTTTAATGCATCTGCAGAAAGTATCCAGTCATGCCAGTTTGCTAACGACAAGGTAAATGTGACTTAACCCTTTACCAAACAATCCCGGGTTTTCACGACCCTGAGAAAGAAGGTTTTTGAAAACATTGAGGGAAAAGGAGAAAATGCTGGTAACGAGCATTTTCTCCTTTTCCCACAATGTTTTCAACCCTATCGGAGAGCTTAAGCTCATTTGTACCAATTCTGAATTTGTCATCTGCAGATGTTTTGAATTTGAAGCAGTCTAAAATTTGTTGTTTGGGAAAGGGTTAAATGGTGGTATTTATCATTGATAGAGTAGAAAACATTGTGGAAAAAGCAGAAAATACTGGTTACCACCATTTTCTGCTTTTCTCACAGTGTTTTCAAAAGCCTTCTTCCTCTAGGTTTTTTTTTTTTTTAACTCCGAGTTGTTAAATAGAGAGTCAAACAATTTTGAAGCAGAAGACTTAAAGCATCCTAAAATATTGATAACTGACTTAAAGTAAGGTTTGATCAAGATCACTCATTAAAAACATTGTGGCAAAAGGATGCGGAATACTGTATATGTGGATATATACGCGTGTTGAAAAATTTGCGATTTACCAATTACGGACATTTTGTGTACGGAAATGTTTGTGAATTCAAGACACTTGTTATTTACTGGTATACTTGTGGTAAAATATGCGAAGAGAAAAGTTTGTGAATTTGAAAAATTCGTGAAATCGCAAAAATTTCCACTCATACAGTAAGTGAGCATCCAAGATCTAAGGCCCTAAAGGGGATGTAAAGAAAAGTGCAACATAAGCACTTCAAAGCATATCACAAAGCTATCTCAATATGAACCTATTCTGTCCTGACAAGTTGCCCTGTTCTGTTTTAACAAGTTTAGTGTCTGTATCTCTAACTATCTGTGACTGAAAAACTTAGCACCTAGGCCTGTCAGCTCATTACCCCTGAAGATTACTTTCTTTCTCTTGCCATGGACATAATTTGAAAACATTGTGCAAAATGGTGAAATGACTCAAAGAGACCTATTTCTTCATTTGCCATATTGTTTTTACGTATATTTCATACACAATAGGATTGATTTATGTTGATAATCAACCTTCTACAGGGATGGTTTCAAAGTAAAGAAAGTCACATTTTTCTTTCTGGTTGTTAAAACTCTGGATTATTAGGTAAAGAGTTAAAATGGCTCAATTGAATTAGTTTATTTTAGGAGTAGAAAACATTGTGTGAAAAGGGAGAAAATGCTGGTTACCAGCATTTTCTCCTTTTCCCACAATGTTTTCAAGTCTTTTTGCTCCAGGGTTGTTAAAACTTAGGCTTATTTGGTAAAGCGTTACAATGACCATTATCAAGTACAAAGTATCAAGAAGTTCAATGTGATCTATGTATAATCTTTGTCTCACAATCCTAACCATAAGTAAAGTGATAATAATGATAATCTTTGGACTAAATAAACTTCTATTAAAGGCCCAATGGCAGCCAAACATAAACAATGCTGGTCATAAAATGCATTTAAATCATACTATTCAAGAGTATGGAATTATAGTGAAGATGACAACCTGTTACTAAACTGTCAGTGCAAGTGTTGGTCACTGGCAGAGAAACTCTTTTTAAAACTAGGTAAAATTTTAAAAAAAGTTAGCAAGTCACTCTATCTTTTGACATGGTTTTAAACTTCATTTTCTGCAAGCTACTAACACTTAGACCTACTGCAAAGTTACAGATTGTCATCTTCACAATAATTTCCTTACTTTTAAATGGTAGGATTTAAATTCAAATGCATTTCAACACCTGCATTGTTTACTTTTGGCTGGTACTGAGTCATTAAGAAATTCATTTCATTTTCTCTCTACAAACCAAGGAAATTCTGAAGGCACTCGCTCACAACAAATTAGGGTAAGTCTGGCTCAAATGGTGAAATTTGTTTTTTAAAGGGTTTGATATATTGTGGGAAAAGTTACCAGCATTTTCTTTTTTCCTTTGTTGTTTTCAGTGCCTTATTAACACACATGTGCTTCACTGTCAAGCTACCAATAGCAACTGTCATTACTAGGGTCTTTATCATTGCTTAGTTTATTGAATTCACTTAACCCTTTACCAGACGACAAAATTTTAGACTGGTCCAAATTGAAAGCATCTGCAGAAGACAAAATAAATGTGACTCAAAAAATGAAATTGTTTTGGGAAGGGTAGAAAACATTTTGGGAAAAGGAGAAAATGCTGGTTACCAGCTTTTTCTCCTTTTCCCACAATGTTTTCAAAAGGCTTCTTTCTCTGAGTCGTGAAAACCCGAGATTGTTTCTTAAAGAGTTAAATGTTCAGATATTTATTCCATGTTGCCATTTTAGGACAAAATTTATTCTATTTATAGCGGGGCTCGGTAAACAAAACACACTCTTCTGAGTAAATGCGCTTTTAATCTTCTTTAATATTTCATTACAATACTAAAAACCAACATAACATAGCGGTGTTGGCAGCATCGACGATTCTCAACTATAAGCTTACTTTCATTCAAGCCCGCTCGACTGATACTGATTTTGAAAAAGCAAAATAAACAATATAACGTCATTTTGACGTCGTGTGAACATCGTGTGTATTTTGGTATGGCGCAATGTTACGATACGCTAAAATGTACTAACTAAGAGCTTGAACGCTCTTACACTATTAATTCTTTACCAAATGATAAAATTTTGGCCTTGTCCAAATTGAAGGCATCTGAAGAAGACAAATTAGATGTAAGTCAAAACATAAAATTTGTCTTTCACAGAGTAGAAAACATTGTGGGAAAAGGAGAAAATGCTGGGCACTTCTCCTTTTCCCACAATGTTTTTAAAATGCTTCTGTCTAAGGGTCGTTAAAAGTTGGGATTGAGTGGTAAATGGTTAATGAAGCAAAACAAGATATTAATTACAATGAGCAATTTCTTCATTTGCCAAAATGTTGTTACACCTACTTTACGGAAAAAGCCTTCATCCATATGAAACTTGCTCTGTGAAAAACGTATCAAACCAAGGTCAGCCTGTTCAGTCTGCAGAGGCTGACTTGGATTGAAAACTTTTGTTACAGGTAAATTTTCTGCATGTCCATGGACCAACTCCCTCCAGATTCAGTTAACCGTTAGACTAAATGGATTTTATGGATCCCTAAATATTATATTTCATGTGTCTATTTTTAGAAATGTTATGGGTAAAGAAATGTCGTAATTTAAGCTGGGGGTAATTATTTCCCCGTCACAGAGAATATTTTCCTCCTGCCGAAAATCTGGAACTACTTTTTTAAGTTTTTTAAGTTTTTAAGTTTTAAAAGTGGCATTCGTTGACAAAATAATCAGAGGAAATATAAAATATAATTCATTTCATCAGCTTGTGGTTAATATGGGGAAATATTTGCCGAAAAAGGAAAAGGTCCACGAAAATAACTCGTGCCTTTATCTAGCTGATGAAATAAACTCTATTTATATGATGAATTGCTTGGTATAATGCATCACCCAGAAGCATTAAGCCCCAAGGGCTCATATCTATTATCCATATTTTACAAAGATATTATCCGTCAGATGCAAATCTGTTTCAAGAGGTAATGAGTTACACCAATTACCTGACAATCCGAGTCTTGTGGACTCTGGAGAGTATTTACTCTCTTTAAATGCTTTAGCATCTGAAAACATTGTATGAAAAGGAGAAAATGCTGGTAACCAGCATTTTCTCCTTTTCCCACACTATTTTCTATCCTTTCAAAAACAAATCCTACTATTTAAGCCACATTTAAACATACATCTTCACTCGTTTTCAAACAGTTTTTTAACCGTTTTTTTCTTTATTTTATGAAACTATAATCACTCTTGTATCTTCATGCCAAATATTGCCCCTGATGGTTGCAAGGTTACAGAAATTACGGCAGATAGAAAATGTATTTCATTCTGTTGCGGCTAGCCATAGACATAACAACCACAGTTTCCGGTTTAAATCGAAGACAAATCCCTACAGTTCTTTTACCCCATACACCTTATATTGATTTTTTGTCTACATTTACACAGCTGACAAGATTATAACACCATCAAGTTTAACAGCGTTTGTTTACTCTCTGGCTGTAAAGATGTCTCTTTAAATAGTCGTCTGCAAGTACTTTAAATTTTGGCAAGTCTACAATTTTTTTCTGTCTTGTAATACAAATTAGAACTAGTAAAGGGAGGCAACCAGAGAAGTGTACAGACCCATTCATTGACTTTTTGCACACACCAGTGAGTAAACACAGTAGCCTAAATAGTGTGTCCTGTTTCCTACAAACTCTGTATCTAGATTGTTTTATGTTAGAGGCCCAAAGATCGTCTACACATAAACATATAAATTCTGAAGCAGCAGTCATGCAGCTCTGACTTCCTATATTTCCTGCTGTTCTTTAACAGGTAAGGGCATACCTGTATTTCTTTCCTCATAACTTTGTGACTTCAACCTTTTTTCAACAATTCTGAATATTCATGTCCATGAGAAAGAGAACTTGTGAAATCATTGTAGGAAAAAGAGAAAATGCTAGTAACCAGCATTTTCTCTTCCCATTAAGTTTCCTTCTCTTCAATTGTTAATTAAATTACAGTTTTTTAGTCACATTTACTTCGTTGTCTACAACTGCTTTTAGTCTGGACAATTTGCAGTACTGTATTTGATAATCTGGGACAAAAAGACCTGATAAATTTCAACCTTTAGGTTGGCTTTAGCCAGAATATGACACAGGCTAAACAGGGAGAATCCAAGATCTGTATGTTCTGTGCTGTCTGATCCTGCTGGTACTGGCCAAAATAGCAACAAAAATTGTGCTATCAACTACAAGGGTCAGATACTAGAACACTAAATTGTAATATGAGTGACCTTAAGTTTCATAAAGGTACACACAGAAGGGACCATTTTAGGACTAACCCTTTACCAAACAATGCCGACTTTTAATGACCCTGGGAAAGAAGCCTTTTGAAAACATTGTGGGAAATGGAGAAAATGCTGGTAACCAGCATTTTCTCCTTTTCCCACTATGTTTTCTACGCCATCAAAGTAAAATTGCACCATTTGAGCACACTTAAATCGTCATATGCAAATGCGATCAATTTGGACAAGGCTAAAATTTTGTCGTCTGGTAAAGGGTTAAGTATGTAATGTCTGATTTATTTCTCCACTATAAACCTTTAAACCTATGTTGTGGAAATTTATTGGGCTTGGTCTGTTGGGTACCAACGACAAAGGTTTATGGGAAAAAATAACAATTATGAGAAGACTGATCCAACTTGTCCCCATCAGCAAATGTTTTTCCCCTGTCAATCCACTTGCTTGTTTGCATACAAGCATTTAAAACTCTTTACTGAGCGACAAAATTCTTACTTTGTCAAAACTAAAAGCATCTGCAGACAAATGAAATTGGCCTCGAGAAATGAAATCCGTCTCGCAAAAAGTAGACAAAAGTGAGGGAAAAGAAGAAAATGCTGGTTTCCAGCATTTTGCTCTTTTTTCCCCACAATGTTTTCGAAGGCCCTCTTCTTAAAGGTTAACAATTTACCACCATACCCCATGCTTCAGGGACACTGGGAAAGAAAACTTATACAAACATTGAGTCTAAAGGAGACAGTGCTGGTAACCAGCATTTTCTCCTTTTCCCCCACAATGTTTTTATCCATTCAGAGACATTTGGGCACAAAAAGCTTTCAATTAGGACAAGTCTAAAATTTTGTTGTCCAGTAAAGAGGCACAACACAGGATTGTGAGGAAAAGCTTTGATTACCATGCATCAGCAGTATTTCAGTTATTCCATAGCCTCGGATCTCATACTTAGCTTCTTATACCATTTAAGCCTTTCCCAAAGCCACAACTCTTGGAAGCTTTGAAACTGAGGGCATCTGCCTACATTTTAGAAAGGATAAATTTAGCACTTTACGAATACTGAGGATCAAAAGCACACTAGCTGCCAAAGGTAAACAATGCATAAGTGAAAATGTAACCAAACTAACTCATGATTTAAAAGTATGGATATCATTATGAGTCTGACAATGTTGCTGGTAGAAAAATTAATTGTTAAACTAGTATAAAAATTTTCAACTTTAGAATTAAATTTAAGACTCATTTTTCTGCCAGCGACTGGAACTGTTGTCACTACTACAATGAAGTGTGCTGAACCCACAGTGTATTCACTTTTTAAGCAGGGTAGGGTTTAACATGCAATTACATGTATCTTTCTCTATCAATACCATACAGTGAAGACAATGCTACTTTTAACCCTCCATTGAAGAATTTGAAGAAGACTAACTTGAATGAAGTGATGGGATTTGTCTATAAAAGTGTAAAAATCATTGTGGGAAAAAGAGGAAATGATGGTTACACTGGTCACCAGCATTTTCTACCTCTTCAACAATGTTTTCACAAGCATACATCTTCGTGTCTGGTCAAATACAAAATGGTTTTGTTTGTTTGTATACTGTTTAATGCCATTTCAGTATTATCTCAGTTATATCGTGGCATCCAGTGCACCTACACATACTTTCCTGGAGATCTGTTTACATTATTTTGCACAATATTCTTTCAAAGCCACTGGCTGCTTTCCCAACAATGTTTTAGTAAAGCGTTAAGACAACTGGTATGGTCTCTGCGGGCCCAAAGGTCATCACAAATCAGCCAAACCATCATATCATATATCTATTTCTTCTATTTAATCCTCAACAAATAATCTCCAGTTTTAAAAACCCAGGGGAAGAAGGCTCTTGAAAACATTGAGGGAAAACCCAGAAAATGCTGATAACCAGCATTTTCTGCTTTTTTTTTCACAACGCTTTGTACCCTTTCAATGACAAATTCTTTCCTTTCAGTTTAGCCACATTTTATGTCTTCTGCAAATTTTTTCAAATTAATTATTTGATTGTAGTTGTTTTACCCCAATTTCAACATTATTTCAGTTATATCACTGCTGCCAGTGCACCTGTCCATGCTTTCCTGGAGTTTCTTTTACCAATACTCTGCACAATATTCTTTCAAAGCCACTGGCTGCTTTCCCACATAACCATCGTCAAAACAATGGTCAATAGTGAGAGGAATGAATCCTGTTGCAATGATCATCATCAATCCTCAGAAAGAAATTGGACAAGCCAGGGATCGAACCAGCAAACCCTATTTTCAAGTCCTGTACGCTACTTGGCCAAGTCGAAAATTTTGTTTGGTATATAGTTAACCTCTCCAAAAATGACAAATTCAAACTCTTCCAAATTGAAAGCATATGCAGATGACAAATTCGAAAGTGGTTCAAATAAACTTAAGTTTTTTGACAGGGCAGTAAATAATGTTGGAAAAGGAGAAAATGCTGATCACCAGCATTTTCTCCTGTACCCACAATGTTTTCAAGAGCATTCTTCTCTGAGTCATTGAAAGTAGGGATTGTTTGATAAAAGGTATAAAACATAATTTTCATTTTCTCTACAGCTGTTATACAGAGCAGCCAATGCTACTGTAGGCCTTTCAGAGACAAAGACATTATAAACAATCAATATGGGCTCTGCAGGGACAAAGATCTTCACAGAGGTTTTGGCTAAAAATATAGCCAGACCATCAAATTCACTTGGTGGTTATATAGTAGGGGTAAGTCAGGGTGAAAATTTCCAGCTAGCTCCATGGCCATGTTTTTTTCCAAGCACACTCTTTCAAGGGACATCAAACTACATTTTGACCAACCCAATAATTGATATTTTGTAGGGAAAATTCATACAGACATTCATTGTTTACTGTTTACCCGTAGTTTGGAAAAAATTGCCTCTTGTGGAACTCAAAGTCGTGACCTTCAAAACAGTAGTTGACGACTCTACCAACTGAGCCATGGGGCCAATCAGTAATTTCTTGTATTAACCCTGATGCTGCTAAACAGATTAAATTAAAGATTTCCAGCCAATAAACCAAACCCATAGTTAACGAGTTCAAAATATTGCTCGCCGGAAAAATCTCACCGTATTGGACAGTGTAGATCCAAGATCAGACTGCATGTTCTGTGCGATCTGATCTTGATCTAAACTGTCTGCAAAAACCCAGTCACACTTAACAGCCTAAGTGTTAAAGATGTATTTATCACTTGTTATGCAATAACAGTTATGCCTTAAGGATAGGGCACCCTAATGGGATTCGTATAACATTGCCTTTCATTGCCGAAAAAAAACTTACAGATTTGGCTAAGACTCCAGTAATCCATAATCGATTGGCCGATAGACGCTGCTCCCCCCCATCAATTACGGATTACCTGAGTTTTAGCTGAATCCGTACGATTTTGGCGATGAAAGGCAATGTTACATGAATCCCATTAGGGTGCCCTATCCTTAATTATAGGAATAGGAAAGTTTACAATAAAAATACAAAATACTTAGTAATTCCTCATGTTTTCTACATGTATATCTATCTAGGTTTTAATTGTAAAGCCACCTTTTTGCATGCAAATAAAAAGAAGCAGTCTTTGTTAGAGATTTTCTTTGAAAAAAAATTCTGAAACAAAATCTGGTGAAGTGCCTTTAACTCTTTACCAAACAATCCCGGGTTTTCACAACTCTGAGAAAGAAGTCTTTTGAAAACATTGTGGGAAATGGAGAAAATGCTGGTAACCAGCATTTTCTCTTTTCCCCACAGTGTTTTCTATCCCCACAGAACAAGTTTCAATTTTTGAGTCACGTTAATTTTGTCGTCTGCAAATGCTTCAATCTGGACCAGTCTAAAATTTTGTCGTTTGGTAAAGAGTTAAAGGAAATATATGAGGTGTTTGCCGTATATATTTATCAACTAAGACAATATAAAATCTGCAGTCTGCCAGGGCCCGTATTCACCAACCATTCTTAAGAATATTCTTAGTCTTACTCTTTAAGATTTTCCAAATTTGAAAGTAACACATCTTCTGATTGGCTAAACCAAATGGTTTAGCCAATCAGAAGTTGTGTCACTTTCAAATGTAGAAAATTCTGGAGAATATGACTAAGAAAATTCTTAAGAATGGTTGGTGAATACGGATCCTGTCTACAGTATTCTGTTTAAACAGTTTTTCATCTGAAATGTTTAGGTCTTGTCTAGAGACTTTACCTTATCCAACACAATCCTGTATTATAATGACTCAGTGGAGAAAGGCTCTCATTAACAGCATTTTCTCCTTTTCCCATGATGTTTTCAAAGGCCTTCTTCTTTGGGCTTGTTTAAACTCTGGATTTTTTGGTAAAGGCTTAAAAGTAAACATTTGTCTATAAATGGCTTCACCTTCACTGGCTAAGAATTGTTATGAATATTGTTTATCACTATCATTTGTTTACATTGTTTCAGAACTATAGTTTGTGTACAATGTGTGTAATCAACCTTCTTTTTTCAACTTTTTTCAACTTCTTTTTTCAGCACATCTTTAAAACTAGCAACCAGGTTTATGAGAGAAATGCTGTAATGTTATGTAACATACAGCCCCATCATCATGTGCTGGAAGTGGGGTTTGGGCCTGGAGTGGGGTTGCGCTATGCCTATAACTGTGTAAAAGGTAATTAGGTTTGCATTTCAAGGATTTTTAAATATATTTCAGTTATATCATGAGTCCAGGGCACCTTTCCATGCATTTCTTTCATGCATTTTCTTTACTTTTCTTTACTAGTCATATAAATTTGCAGCCAACAAATTCATTGTGGCTGATGTTATGATCAGATAGAAAACATTGTTGGAAATGGAGAAAATGCTGGTTACCACCATTTTCTCCACAATGCTTTCAAAAGCTGTTTTTCTTTGGAGTTGTTAAGACATGAGATTGTTAGATAAAATGTTAATGGAACATAGGGATAAATGGCTGATTTCCTTCAGCTTTTCCTATCCTGCAGCAGTCCATTTTGAAAATAATGTGGTGAAAAGAACTTGCTTTTCATACAGATAATCAAACATTAAATAACAAATATATGGGATCTGAGATCAGCTGGTACTTCAGATGGAATTTAATTAAACAAGTCCAGAAAAAAGTTATTAAGCATGCCTTTGGAAAGCATGATTACATTTTCCTTGACGAGTTTGATCTCAAACGCAAACAAATGTCAGATTCTTTTTATCAAATAGCTGTATCTCAAAAATAAATTGAAAAAAAAATGTTTGATCTCTATAACCAACATATTTACGGATGAGACCAACTCATGTACTACAAACTTTAGCTTTAACAAAATCATTAAGTTCACAGTTGAGTTGACAAGAAATTTTTGTGGGACGTTGTTTTTGGAAATAAAATGGACAAGAACAGAATGTTTCAACAAATGATGTCACAAACTGCTTCTATATAACATCACAAAATCTTATCTCAGATACGTGTAAGATAAGAAAATTCATAATGGCTACATAACATTGAAAACTAGGGAGGTTATGTAATAAAAAAACATTAACAACAGGGCCATGATGGCCCTGGAGTCGCTTACCTGAGCCTTTTGACCAAACATGATCCATTTTCAATCCCTTCCGAGATATCATGACAAACAGTCTAACAAGCTTTTATCAGTATTAAACTGAAAATTTGGTCTCTAGCTTGCACACAAGCTTTTTCTAGAATTTGTCTCATTGACCTGCTTCCAAGCCAAACATAGCCCATTTTACAATTCGTTATAGATATTATCAAAACAAAGATTCTGACCACCTTTCATGAGTATTGGACAGAAAATGTGGCCTCCAGGATGTATACAAGATTTTTCCAAGATTTGATATGGCTACCTACTTTTTGATCCAATGTGACCCATTTTCAATCTCATCTTATTCTGACTAACTTATATAAGAATTGGACAGAAAATGTGACCTCTAGAATGTATACAAGATTTTTTAAAAAATTGACAGGGAGACCTAGTTTTTGACCCAACATAACCCATTTTCAATTTCATGCAAGATTTCATCAAGCAAAACATTCTGACCAAGTTTCATAAGTATTGGATTGAAAATGTAGCCTCTACAGCGTATACAAGATTTTTAAAAAATTTGACCCAGTGACCTAATTTTTGACTGGAAGTGACCCATTTTCAAACTCATCTGAGATATCATCAAGACAAGCATTCTGACCAACTTTCAAGAGTACTGGACTGAAAATGTGGCCTTTAGAGCATACACAAGGTTTTCCAAGATTTGACCTTGTGACCTAGTTTTTGAGCAAACCAGAACTGTTCTCAAACTAGTCCAAGATATCATTAAGCAAAACATTCTGACCAAGTTTCATGAGTTTTGGATTGAAAATGTGACCTCTAGAGCATACACAAGGTTTTTCAATGATGTGACCCAGTGACCTAGTTTTTGATGCAACGTAACCCTTTTTCGAACTCGTCCAAGATACCATGAAGACAAACATTCTGACCAACTTTCAAAAGTTTCAGACTTAAATTTTGGCCGCTATAGTGTACACAGGGTTTTTTGAGATATTACCTAGTGACCTAGTTTTTGACCCGACATGACACATTTTCAAACTAATCTGTGATTTTATCAAGACAAACATTCTGACCAAGTTTCATGAGTTTTGGATTGAAAATGTGGCCTATAGAGCGTACACAAGGTTTTTCTAAGATCTGACCCAGTGACCTAATTTTTGACCCAATATGTCCCATTTTTTAAATCATTCGAGATATCATCAGGACAAACATTCTGACCAAGTTTCATGAGAATCGAACTGAAAATGTGGCCTCTAGAGTGTACACAAGGTAAAAGTTGGCGACGGACAATGCACACCGCACGATGGATGCCTGACACAGTACGATCACAAAAGCTCACCTGGAGCACTTTGTGCTCAGGTGAGCTAAAAAGTGATACTGCTGTAATTAATGGATAAAATTACTTGTTAAAAGCACTCTCTCCTTTTGTACATTAAAACTGAAAAGTATCCAAAAGTATTCTACTGAATGATAAAATAAAATCATCTGCAGGTGGTAACTAGTACAGTGATTTAACTTTTTACTTTCAAATGACAAAAACTCCTTATTGAAAGCATTTCCAGACAACAGATCAATTGTGGCACAAATGATTAGATTTCCTTTTGAAAGGACAGAAAACATTGCTGGAATAAGAGAAAATGCTTGTCACCAGCATTTTCTCCTTTCACCAATGTTTTCAAAAGCCTATTCAAAACCCTAGGATGCTTAACCCTTTACCACACAATCCCAAGTTTCATCGACCCAGAGGATGAAGCCTTTTGAAAACAATGTGGGAAAGGGAGAAAAGGCTGGTAAGCAGCACTTTCTCCTTTTCCCACAATGTTTTCTACCCTATATAAAAAAATAGAAATCATCATGATAGCAATATTTAATTTGTCATCTGCAAACGCTTTCAATTTGGTGAGGTCCAAAACTTAGTTGCTTGGTACAGAGTTAAACACAGGATATTTTGGTAAAGGGTTCAGCCTGATGGGGAAAAAATATTTAAACCACATGGAATTCATTCACAGATGGAAATGGGATGGTATATGGAGTAGATATTTCTGACAAAATGCTGAAAGAAGCCACCAAAAGTATGAAAGAAGAAATAGCTGCAGGAAAAGTAGCTGTCTATCCAAACTCAGTGACAGATTTACCATTCAATGACAATTCCATGGATTGTATATTTCACTGTAATTGTTACTATTTCTGGCCTGACATGGACTCAGCTGTCACAGAGCTTTACAGAGTTATCAAACATGACGGAGTCTTAGTGACCACACTGAGTTTTGATCGACTTGAACACCTTAGAGAGCGTGGAGTAATGAAGTATGGAAACATAGAACCTTCTAGATATATGGACTCTCTCCGTAAAACTGGTTTTGTAAATATCAAGTATGAAGATACCAGTGACAAAAAGTTGGGGTTTAAGATACAAGCAATTACTGCTGCTGCCCATAAACCTGCTAAGTAAGAGGATTTCTTTAACCCTTTACCAAACTGCAAAATTCAGACTTCTCCAATTTGGATGCATTTGCAGACAACAAAACATATCTGAATCAAAAATTGAAATTTATTTACAGAAGTGTTGAAAAAATTGCTGGAAAAGAAGAAAAGGCTGGTTACCAGCATTTATCCTTTTTCCCACTATGTTTTCATATGCATCTTCCTCAAGGTACTTACAAGTTTGGATTGTGTGGTAATGGGTTAAAATGTATTACTTTACACTTGTTTCCATAATTTTTGTTGACCATATTACCTCCAGTAACAAATGCGCATATCAGTTTTTAAAGTCCTTGCAAAATACAGATAACCACTATGAATTAACACTTTACCAAATGAGAAAATTTTAGACTGGTCCATATCAGAAGTCAATGCAGACGACAAATAAACTGTAGCACAAATTATAAAAATTGGCTTTGAAAGGGTTGAAAACATTGTGGGAAAAGGAGAAAAATGCTGGTTACCAGCATTTTCTCCTTTTCCTAGAATATTCTGAAAACCCTTTTCCTGGGGCTTGTTAAAACCTGGGATTGTGTGGTAAAGAGTTAAGCTTATGTACATGTGAAAACATCAAGGAAGGAGGAGAAATTACTGAAATGTTTTCAAACAAAGTCTGCTGCATAAATACCAGAAATTTCAAGTCTATAGGTCTAACACAAGTATGCTCAGTACATTTAAAAACGCAACACTATTTGTAGATTGAAACTCAGCAAGAAGTTAACAAGTTTTGATGTAATTCATTGTTATTCCATTGAGTGATGCAAAAAATTTTGTTAAAATTTAATGATTTAAAATTTTTGAATGGAAAATGAAATTAAATGTTCTGGAACTTTGCAAAGCCCTTCTTGAAGAATGGGGCAACATACAGCAGCATGGAATAACCTCACTATTTAGTCAACAAGACAAAGCTGGCAAGTTTTGATAAACGCAAGGGATAGGGATTATATTAAAGGTAAATTAGATCAAAACTTATTCCTTTACGACTGATTTTCAACCTGAATCTAGTGTTAAGTTTTTAAAAGTACCAAATGTTTTGTAATTTCGTGACCTCTTTGGTCAGATGATATCAACCAGTGTAAATCCAATACCAAACTCCGTGTGGAAGTCTCCTTTAGTCCTTTTCACACAATCCTAAGTTTTATAGACCCTGCACATCCAAAATTTTGTCAATTGGTAAAAGGAAAAATTCAAGGGACATCTTGTTTTATTTGGGACAGTTTATCATTTAGTTATTAAAAATCCCTAAATGTATTTTGGGACATACTTATGGGTGAGTTACTGATGCTGTTGTTATTACTGAACTCTAATGTTGTTCATGTTAAAAGCATTTGCAGATGACATACATAATGTGGTTCAAATAATGAGATGTTTTTTTCACCCTTAACAAAATGAAAACAAGATGGCCATGATGGCCCTGGAGTCGCTCACCTGAGCATTTTGACCAAACATGATCCATTTCCAATCCCTTCCGAGATATTATGGCAAACAGTCTCACAAGCTTTTATAAGTATTAAACTGATTTGAAAATTTGGACTCTAGCATGCACACAAGCTTTTTCTAGAATCTGTCTCCTTAACCTGCTTTTAAGCCAAACATAGCCCATTTGACAATTCGTTTTCGATTTTATCAAAACTAAGATTCTAACCACCTTTCATGAGTATTGGACAGAAAATGTGGCTTCTAGGATGTACACAAGATTTTTCCAAGATTTCATATGGCTACCTACTTTTTGACCCAATGTGACCCATTTTCAATCTCATCTTATTAATCATCAATTAAAATATTCTGACTAACTTATATATAAGAACTGGACAGAAAATGTGACCTCTGGAACATAAACAAGACTTTTAAAAAATTTGACATGGTGACCTAGTTTTTGAGCCTACATAACCCATTTTCAATCTCATGTGATATTTCATCAAGCCAAACATTCTGACCAAGTTTCATAAGTATTGGACTGAAAATGTGGCCTCTAGAGCGTATACAAGATTTTTCAAAAATTTGACCCAGTGACCTAATTTTTGACTGGAAGTGACCCATTTACAACTCTTCTGAGATATCATCAAGACAAACATTCTGACCAACTTTCAAGAGTACTGGACTGAAAATGTGGCCTTTAGAGCATACACGAGGTTTTTCTAAGATTTGACCTAGTGGCCTAGTTTTTTCAACCAACCTGAACTGTTCTTGAACTAATCAGAGATATCATCAAGACAAACATTCTGACAAAGTTTTATGAGTTTTGGATTTAAAATGTGGCCTCTAGAGCGTACACAAGGTTTTTCAAAGATTTGACCTAGTGACCTAGTTTTTGACCCGACATGACCCATTTTCAAACTTGTCCAAGATGTCATCATGATAAATATTTTGACTTTCAAGAGTTTTGGACAGAAAATGTGGCCTCTACAGTGTGCACAAGTTTTTTTTAAGATTTGACCTAGTGACCTAGTTTCTGACCAAAAGTGACTCATTTTCAAGCTCATCCAAGATGTCATCAAGACAAACATTCTGACCAACTTTCAAGACCTTTGGACAGAAAATGTGGCCTCTACAGTGTACACAAGGTTTTTCAAAGATTTGACCTAGTTCTTGACGTGATGTGACCCATTCTCAAACTCGTCCAAGATTTCATCGAGACAAACATTCTGACAAACTTTCAAATCTTTCAGATTGAAAATGTGGCCTCTGGAGTGCACACATGGTTTTTCTAAGATTTGACCAAGTGACCTAGTTTTTGACCCGACATGACCCACTTTTAAAGTCATCTGAGATATCATCAAGCCAAACATTCTGACCGAGTTTCATGAGTTTTCAATTGAAAATGTGGGCTCTAGAGGGTACACAAGGTTTTTCAAAGATCTGACCCAGTGACCTAGTTTTTTACACAATGTAACCCATTTTCAAACTTGTCTAAGATATAATTAAGCCAAACATTCTGACCAACTTTCAAAAGTTTGGACTTAAATTGTGGCACCTATTGTGTACACAAGTTTTTTTTTTAAGATTTGACCTAGTGGCCTAGTTTTTTTAACCAACCTGAACTGTTCTTGAACTAATCAGAGATATCATCAAGACAAACATTCTGACAAAGTTTTATGAGTTTTGGATTTAAAATGTGGCCTCTAGAGCGTACACAAGGTTTTTCAAAGATCTGACCTAGTGACCTAGTTTTTGACCCGACATGACCCATTTTCAAACTTGTCCAAGATGTCATCATGATAAATATTTTGACTTTCAAGAGTTTTGGACAGAAAATGTGGCCTCTACAGTGTGCACAAGTTTTTTTAAGATTTGACCTAGTGACCTAGTTTCTGACCAAAAGTGACTCATTTTCAAGCTCATCCAAGATGTCATCAAGACAAACATTCTGACCAACTTTCAAGACTTTTGGACAGAAAATGTGGCCTCTACAGTGTACACAAGGTTTTTCAAAGATTTGACCTAGTTCTTGACGTGATGTGACCCACTCTCAAACTCGTCCAGGATTTCATCGAGACAAACATTCTGACAAACTTTCAAATCTTTCAGATTGAAAATGTGGCCTCTGGAGCGCACACATGGTTTTTCTAAGATTTGACCTAGTGACCTAGTTTTTGACCCGACATGACCCACTTGTAAAGTCATCTGAGATATCATCAAGCCAAACATTCTGACCAAGTTTCGTGAGTTTTCAATTGAAAATGTGGGCTCTAGAGGGTACACAAGGTTTTTCAAAGATCTGACCCAGTGACCTAGTTTTTTATGCAATGTAACCCATTTTCAAACTTGTCTAAGATATAATTAAGCCAAACATTCTGACCAACTTTCAAAAGTTTGGACTTAAATTGTGGCACCTATTGTGTACACAAGTTTTTTTTTAAGATTTGACCTAGTGACCTAGTTTCTGACATGACGTGACCCATTCTCAAACTAGTCTGATATTTCATCAAGACAAACATTCTGACCAAATTTCAAACTTTCGGACAGAAAATGTGCCTCTAGAGTGTACACAAGGTTTTTCTAAGATCTGACCTAGTGACCTAGATTTTGACGTGACGTGACCCATTCTCAAACTAATCTGAGATTTTGACAAACTTTCAAAAGTTTTGGACTTAAATTGTGGCCCCTTTTGTGTACACAAAAGTTTTGGACAGAAAATGTGGCCTCTAGAGCGTACTTGTGGTTTTTTTAAGATTTGACCTAGTGACGTAGTTTTTGACCAGACATGACCCATTTTCGAACTCATCCAATATATCATTAAGACAAACATTCTGACCAACTTTCAAGAGTTTTGGACTGAAAATGTGGCCTCTAGAGCGTACACAAGGTTTTTCTAAGATTTGACCTAGTGACCTAGTTTTTACCTGACATGACCCATTTTTGAACTCGTCTGAGATATCATCAAGACAAACATTCTGACTAAGTTTCATGAGTTTTGGACAGAAAATGTGGCCTCTAGAGCGTACACAAGGTAAAAGTTGATGATGGACGATGCACGACGGACGCCAGACACAGCAGGATCACAAAAGCTCCCCTTGAGCACTTTGTGCTCAGGTGAGCTAAAAATTTAGACTTGTCCAAATCCAATTCATTTGCAGATGACAAATCAAATGTGGCAAAAAGGGTTAAAATTGTCTATGAAAGATTAGAAAACAGTTTGGAAAAAGGGAGAAAATGCTGGTTACCAGAAGTTTCTCCTTTTCCCTTTATTTTTTCAAAAGCCTTCTTCCTCAGGGTTGTTGAAACTCGGGATCGTGTGGAAAAGGGTTAAAATGGTAGAAAACAGTGTGGGAAAACAAGAAAACTGTTAACAGCATTTCTCCTTTTCCCACAATACTTTAAAGAGGCCTCTTCCTCAAGGTTTTCAAAAATCAGGATTGTGTGTAAAGAGTTAAGAAATTGCCCATTTTGAGCATTTTCGTTACTTGCCACCTTGACTTTGCAAGTGAAGAATATGGTACATAAATGTATCTAAAAATGTGTTAATGATGCAAAATGGAAAAAGGTGAAAGTGCAACTCACAGTTCCTGCTAGTTGACTACAAGTAAGCCCTTCAAAATGGGCTCTCTCTAGTGTGTTATTTGTTGAGATCCCATACTGGGGTTCCACCCAACATTCTGTGATAATCTGCAGTTCCCCATCATCCTCTGTAGACTCCATTTCATCTCCGTCATCATCACTCATGCTATCCAAAAATGAGCACAATTAACCCATTATAGTACCATCTCAAGTTTTAACATACTACTGATTTATGTGATATGGGCTAAATACAATACAACTCAACTCATTTCCTCCCGAAACAAATCTGTAGCAACTATGAAGACGTCCTTGTAAAATATTGATAAACAGTATGGATACATGAATGAATACAAAATTAATATTACATGTGAAAACATTGTGAAAAAAAAAACAAATAACTCATTACCAGCAATTAAAACCTTAGAAACATTTCTCATTGATGCGACAGAAGAAAGTGCTCATTTCCAAAAGGATTTTTCGACAAAAAGTTATAGTACAGTTTTTTTGTCACATTTTACAAAATGTCATCTGGCAAAATGTTACGCTGGCCATGTTTCCTATTTGATCAAACATTGTGCAAGCCTGGCTCGACTATCTTTGCCATTTGTCTGTCTACACAACAAGGCACTATTATCTCAAATTATTATAATGAAACCATTCATGGATAACTAATAATCATCTGCTCACCTGTCTGTGGTGGTTTTCACATAGGGAGGAAACAAGATGTATTGAACAACACAGGTTGATTGATGTGTTGTTTGGTCATCACTAAGACTTTTGGGATCCTGAAATCAAACATGTGTATGAAAGCCAGCTTATACTACAGATATGTATAGGCAGCCCCCCTGGCAAAAGGGGGTTTGATGGATTTCAATGATGCATTATAACAAGCAAGTCTTCACATAATTGTGAGTCCATATATCCATTTTTTC
Organism: Hippopus hippopus; assembly: GCA_946811185.2. NCBI lineage: Eukaryota > Metazoa > Mollusca > Bivalvia > Cardiida > Cardiidae > Hippopus > Hippopus hippopus. Next base: position 46,181,157 of record OX328099.1, on the reverse strand, counting down.
TTAACACTGAATTAATCATGAGGTAGACTGGTCCTTTGAAATGCAAAAAAATTGACCAATAGCAAAACGTTTCAGCCAAGGTCAGCTTGTGTGAACATGGTATGAAACTTTTTGCATATGCTTACAATCTCCCTTCTAACAGAGCCTGACTCATATGCAAAATGGTGTTTTGTGTGCAACACCATTTTCAATATAATCTCAGACATATCATTGTGGCCAGTGCACTTATCCATGTGTTCTTGGATATTCTTTTACCAGCTCTTTCCACTATACTCTTGTTAAGCTCTTGCCCTTCCTAAAAGAAAATTTTAATATCTGTTAGAGGGTGGTTTACAGCAAAATAAAAATGCATGGGCATACCCCTTTTTGACTTTCTTTCCTGTCTTCTCCCCCCCCCACCCCCCACCCCCCACCCCCCATAGGTTTTTCTCATGCAAAAGCCCTGACAAGAAATGTCCATTTCATTAATTTTTTACTTTCAGCATTACAAAAAAAAAAAATAAAAGGCTGTAATTATATTTGAAGACACTATCTTTCATAATGTCATAGAAAAACTGTAAGGTAAACATTAAGTGTCTCACCATCATGTCAATTTCCAGCATCATGTTGACGATTCCAGAGTTTGTCAAACTGAAATGGAATCCTTGCTGTATGCGTGTCCTGCAAATGAGACATACAATGATAACGATCAGTTGACTTATTCACCCAGCAAGAACAAACTCTTACTATATCTAAGTTGTTAACAATATTGTAGAACTTGGAGAAAAGACAAGATTAAACTTAAGTACATGATTGCATAGGAAATCTGTGAACAAAGGAGAAAGCAGTCATTTTGAGAAATTATTCCTATTGCCACAATTTTTTTTCAAAACCAATCTACCAGTACTCTTTACCAAACTTTAAAGTTTTATGTTTGGGAGCAGATGAGATCAAATGTGTATTAATGATGAAATTTGAGTTTTGAAGGATAGAAAAAGCTATGGGAAAATACTAGGGTACAACTGTTTTTTTTTTCTTCTTCCACCATGTTTTCGAAAAGCTTTTTGCTCAGGGATGTAGAACAACATGATCCCTTTGTAAAGGACTAATGTATGACAGAAATGACTCACTTTGCCAATGTTGACAAGATCCTTCCTATACCAGACATGTTTATGCTATTTACACCTGCTTGCTGCACAGTCCAGATCCACCGCTGATGTAACAGATAACGTGACAGGGAGTTGAACTGGTTCACAGCTGATTTGTTCTTGGACTGAGCCTGTGGCATGATGAAATGTGATACCTTCTTCTCCTGGTCTTCCAGCCTTGTAACATCCCTTGGCATTCCTTCATATCTGAAAGTTCAGGAAAGTTGTTAGGATCTAACTCATTAGATCCTAGAATAAATTTTAAACAGATGACTTTAATATCCCTGTAAAATAAACACAAGAAATAAAGTATTGCAACATCTTTTTTTTCTACAATGGCAATATGTTAGACCTTTCTCACACAATCTCAATTTTAATGACCTTTATAAAGAAAGCTTTTTAAAACATTAGTGGAAAGGGAGAAAATGCTGGTAACCAGCACTTTCCCCTTTTCCCACAAAGTTTTCTACTCTTACACAGCCAAATCTTACATTTCCAGCCACATCTAAATTGTAGTCTGCAAATGTTCTCAATTTGGATGACTCCAAATTTTTGTTGTTTTGTAAAAAGTTGACAACTGCACAAAAAGCCAGTTTTCATGCTTCATGAGAAGAATAAAAGATCAACACTTAATACAAGGACCTAATAATCTGAGATTTAATCATTATATTTGAAAGGTATATTGAGACTTGTACAGAATATGGAAAAAAATCATATAGTGATACGGTTTCTGTGTAAAGACAACACAGACTAATAAACATCATTAAGTCTTTACCAAACTACAAATGGTGGTGGTGGTGTCCGTGGTTGTGAGGTAGAGTTTGAGACCCAGGAGTGGGTGTCAACTTTGGGATTGTTCATTGGCCCACACATTTGGCACAAGTACTGGTGTAGTTCCCAGGAAGCAGAATCAAGAGAGATTAGTATAAGTTGAAAGAACTTGTTTCTCAATCGTTGTAAAATAAACATGTTTAAACAAACGACAAATTTTAGACTCTTCCGAATTGAAAGTATCTAAAGACAACAAATCTGAAAAAGGTACAAATGAACAGAAGCTCTGTGACAGGGTAGAAAACATTGTGTGAAAAGTACAAAATGCTGGTTACCAGCATTTTCTACTTTTCACACAATGTTTTTTAAAGGCCTCTTTCTAAGGATTGTTAAAACTCTGGATTGTGTGGTAATAGGTCAAATTTGTTTTAGTTTAGTTGATTGAGAAACAAGTTCTTACAACTTATATTAATCTCTCTCGATTCTGCTTAATTTGTTTTGTTTGGATTTAATGAGTTAATAAAATTCTGTGCAGTTTGATCTTTAGCTACATGGTCCATAAAACCAGTTAAAATTCCCCCTTGGTTGGGATGGAAAAAATCTCTGGCCCTAATAGAAAACACACTTAACACTTACCTAATCAAAATACTCTCTACAGGTTTTCTAAGAAGTACACAACAATGGATCTCGGACCATTCTCTCAGTAATGGAGGCTTCTTTATTTTCACTTTTTCTTCTTGTTTTGTCGCAAGTGCTGAACGTCTATATAGTCAAAACACAAAAAGGAATTTGTTGAGTTTTAGTAAAAAGAAAATAAACAATCACTTCTATTCTGTCTGTCTGTCTGTCTGTCTGTCTGTCTCCCCCACCCCTCTCCCCCCCTTCGGATATTTGCTGTGGAGCTGTCAGGAAAGAAGGGTTATAATGGAAAATAGCAGCAAAAAAAGGGGAGGAAGAAAAATACACACACAGAGTAACTTACAAATCATATACAATATGGGCACTGATTAATATGCAGTTCTCTTTTGATTTATTTCTATTTCTAATTAGTAGGACTAGCTTTTAGAATGGCTCAGAGAGAAGGTGTCAGCCAAATAGATGGCTGGCCTTGGTTTTAAAAGTAAGCCAATATTCCAAATTAATGATGAATAAGTCCTTTAATATATTTTTAATATATTACCATTAAACAACTATCAAATATAATTTGTTCATTGCTCACTAGAAGTGAAAGAGACAACAAATCTTTGAGCATACACAACACCTGTTGCAATGGTGTAAGAACCCAAATCAACAAGTAGATCTATGAAGTATAAGGATAAAACCTTGACAAGCTTTAAAAAAAATTTAAGCAGGTGAAGGAATGAAATGAACTTCTTGGTCAGTGAAAAAGACCTCCTTACATTTTCAAGCCTACTTTGGCCAAATCTTCTTTAAAACTGTAGCTCAAAGATCAAAATCTTGTTTGATTTTGATGTAGACTGCCTGCAGAAGAACCTAAGTATGTAATCCTTTTCAGAGGTGCAGATTTGGGGAGCATTGTGGGATTTAGAGTAATATTTCTTTATTTCTTCATTAAAACCTATGTTGTGTGTATAAAATGGAATTGTCTCATCAAGTAAATTCTAATGTATACCTACATGTTCAACCCTTTACTACACAATCCTTAGTTTTAATGACCATGAGGAAGAGGCCATTTGAAAACATTGTGGGATAAGCCATCATTTGAGCAAAATTTGAAGTATTGTCTGCAAATGCTTCAAATTTGGACAAGTCTATATTTTGCTCCTGTGGTAAAGAGTTCAGTAACTGTAAAGAAAAAATATTTTTAGAACTTAATGACTGCCCTACTTATCTTGACCTTTGTTATGCATTTAAGGACTAAAGGTTTACCTGTTTTTGTCAGCCTTTGGACCTCTTTCTCTAAACTTTAGTTTAGCAACCTTGACCTTCACATCCTCTACAATTTTATATCTCTGGTGCCCAGGTGTGCCTCCAAGAAAGGCCAAACGGAGAACCAGGCAAGGTGCTTTGGATGTGATTCTTAGGAGAACAAATGAGTATGGTGGAGTATTCTTTTCTGTAGAGCTGTAACAGAAATTTTTTGGAACAGTTTTCAGATATGCAATGCAGGCGAGTTTAATCATCCATCTGAAGTTACTTTCATCAGTTCTAGGCCCAACACTCTTTTCAAAGCCACTGACCAATGGCTAAAATGGACAAAGTTATCTTCAGCAGTAGGAATATAGCATACATAAAAAACCTATGTCGTTAAATTTAGTAAAAAAGAGCAATTTTGCCCTTGATATAATGGGACCGTAATTTTAGACTCAGGAACTTTGTCTGCTTTTATACAACTAGATATGATGTCATCATACCTTCCCAAATTCAACCCCACATAATCAACACATGCTATCTATCATGTGACATTCCTGTAAGCCTCTGGAAACTATTACCACAAAAACAAACAAGAGCACCACATGCAGGTGCCAATGCTCAGCTGCAGTTGCTGTTAGAAATGAACTAATTTTCAGTGAAAATTCCAAGTAGAAAAATGGACATAAATATGTCAAAATAATTTCGGATGGGTTCCCCTATTGATAGTTAACAAATAGTCTGAGTATGAAGTAAATATCTTATTATGTATACTATACAACAGATATAATAAAATGTCAAAGATTTTGCATGAAGACGCAGATGACAACAGGGCTGTGACAACTGACAATACCTTGACATTTTTTTCTCTTTTTTAGCATAAAAAAATGTGCAACAGATTATGTATCTCATTAAAAAATATATACCACAAAAATATTTTTTTTCACTTAGAGCTTTTTACTAATGAAGAGTTTACCAAGTATTAAGATGCGCTAAACTGAAAAATATTTTTCTTCTAAGTTTGACAGTATGGTATCCTACATACCTCCCTTTAACCCTTTACCACACTATCCCATGTTTGAACAACTCTGAGGAAGACAGCTTTTGAAAACACTGTCGGAAAAGGAGAAAATGCTGATAACTAGCTTTCTCTCTGTTACCCACAATGTTTTCTACCCTATAAAAGACAGAAATCATCACTTGAGCCACAATTAATTTGTTATCCACAAATGCTTTGAAATTAATTGAGTCCCAAATTTAGTCATTTGGTAAAGAGTTTAATAAGAATTGCGCAATAATATTCATATAAAAATGAATCCATCATTGTACAAACCCTGCAGTTGACAGCTTTAGGAAAAAGATAGAAAAGGAGCAACAAGGAGCTTGTAACATATAAATTTCCCCCTGCTCATCATGCATGTACTTTTCTAACAGTTCAATAACAGCATTTATACTTTCATTCAAACAGATCACCCAAGTGTATTTTGCAGTAACTTTAATAGGTCTATAGACAGCTTGCATTTACAGTAATCAACCAAGAAAAACAAGCAATTTCATTGAAATGATATCCCCCACCGAAAAAGACCTTTTTTGATACAAACATATTAGAGGTATTGTGTGTTGCATGAATATGTGGCCTTTTTGTTAATGGTCCATGATAAAATTACTGATCAAGCCCCCTTTTTCCATGGCACAGCATTTCATTAAATGAAAAATATATAAGCGGTCCATAATGAGATTATACATTAAGCCCCCTTTTACCATAACATGGCATTTCATTAAATGAAAACAAATGATGAAAATATACATCAAGCCCCCTTTTTCCATGACACGTCATTATATATAAAAGAAAATTGTATCAACAGACTATCCTAAGGAAGACATGCATGAAGTTTCATAAATGTTCGTCAAGGACTTTAGAAGATATCTGTCCAGACAGACGAATGGACGAACTAACTCTTATTGGTCCATAATGAAATTATACATTTAGCCCCCTTTTTTCATGACAGGGCATTTCATGAAATAAAATCAAATAACTATTGTCTGTGGCTTAATAAAGATGAACTTTAATTACATTTTGTCCTGTAGTGAAAGAGATATTGGTCCATAATGAAAATATTTGTCAAGCCCCCTTTTTCCATGACATAACATTTAATGAACAAGAGTGGCAAATTGTCCCAAGATACGCCCGTCCCACCGCCAGTTGTTGAAGGGGGATAATAATCGTAAAGGGCAGGTAGAAGAAAATAGTAGTGCAGCAGAAATCATGTAAGTGATTGAAATAGGCAAGAATGTCTCCTCTAATGTTAAGGAAACATGCATATAAAGTTTCAGGTGATTCCAACATGAAAAGACAAAGTTATATTGTAGAAAAGCATGAAAAGCTGTAAAAAAAAAATAATGAATAGGGAATAATTCCAAAAGGGCATTAGGTAAGGTTATGGCTCCAGTGCATTGCACTTTTCGTAACTGCAACAAACATGTTTACCAAGTCTCAAGTCAATTTGATTTGAGACTTCAAAGTTCCGTTCCGGACAAGCAAGAAATACTGTAAAAATGAAGATCAAAGTGGAATTACTCAAAATCCACACCAGGTAGAGTTATTGTTCTTGCGCACTGTACTCTGTAATATTGCAACAAACATGCATACCAAGTCTGAAGTCGTTCTGACTTGAGATGACAAAGTTATATTCCAGACAAACACTAAATGCTGTAAAAATGACGATCAAAGGGAAATAACTCAAAATCAGCACCAGGTAGAGTTACAATTCTTGCGCACTGCACTTCCAAATATTGCAACAAATAAGGATACCATATTTCAAATCATTCCTACTTAATATGACAAAGTTATGCTCCAGACAAGCAAGAAATGCTATAAAAATAAAGATCTAAAGGGGAATAACTCAAAATTTGTGCTAGAAAGAGTTATGGTTCTTGTGCACGGCACTCAGTAATTTTTCAACAATCATGCATACCAAATTTGAAGATGTTCAGACTAAAAATGACAAAGTTGTATTCTGGACAAGCAGAAAATGCTGTAAAAATGACGATCAAAGGGAAATAACTCAAAGACAGCACAAGGTAGAGTTATGGTTCTTTCGCACTGCACTCCGTATTATGGCAACAAACACAAATGCCAAGTTTCAAGTCAATCGGACTGGAGATGACAAAGTTAAGCTCCGGACAAAGAACTGGACTGTAAAAATGAAGATCAAAGTGGAATTACTCAAAATCCGCACCAGGTAGAGTTATTGTTCTTGTGCACTGTACTCCGTAATATTGCAACAAACATGCATACCAAGTTTGAAGTCGTTTTGACCTGAGATGAGAAAGTTATATTCCTGACAAGCACTAAATGCTGTAAAAATGACGATCAAAGGGAAATAACTCAAAAACAGCAAGTGGTAGAGTTACAATTCTTGAGCACTGCACTTCCAAATATTGCAACAAATAAGCATACCATATTTCAAGTCATTCCTACTAAAGATGACAAAGTTATGCTCCGGACAAGCAAGAAATGCTATAAAAAATGAAGATCAAAGGGGGAATAACTCAAAATTCGTGCTAGGAAGAGTTATGGTTCTTGTGCACTGCATTCCGTAATTTTTCAACAATCATGCATACCAAATGTGAAGATGTTTGGACTAGAGATGACACATCTTCAGACTAGAGATGACAATGTTATATTCCGGACAAGCAGAAAATGCTGTAAAGATGACGATCAAAGGGAAATAACTCAAAGACAGCACGAGGTAGAGTTATGGTTCTTTCGCACTGCATTCCATATTATTGCAACAAACACAAATGACAAGTTTTAAGTCAATCAGACTGGAGATGACAAAGTTATGCTCTGGACAAGCAGAAAATGCTGTAAAAATGAAGACTGAAAACAACAAAAATTCACTCAACCGCCTAACTTAAGATCGCTCCCAGTCGGCCATTTTGCATCAATCAAAAAAACAAAAAAGGGTCTCGGAGTAATGGGTTATTGTACACACATATAAAGTTTCACAAAATTCTGTCCAATGGTATTGGAGATATTCTCCCGGACGGACATACGGACGGACGGATGGACGGACGGACAACGCTAAAACTATATCCCTCCACCTTCGGTGGGGGATAATAAATCTGAAATCAACTGAATTATGTAGGAATATTAACTTTATGGTATAAATTATCTTTTTCATCATGGCCATTGCAGAAGGAGATACTTTCCTAAGAGCATCAATCAATGCTAAGTAAGTTCTACACATTGGACTAATACCTCATTTATTTGTCTGTTCTGTCATTTCTAATAAAGAAATTCAAAGACTTACTCATAAAGCAATTTGATATAGGACTGCCCATCTAGCAAGACAAATGTACTCCACTCTGTCAGAAATATATTTAGAGAAGTCACTGCTTGTCGACATATCACCATGCTGTATCGCCCACTTGAGTTTGGGATGTGAATATTCTTATGAAGGGGCATATCATGTTCCAGTACCAACCCAATTCTATGGGTGTGCATCCATTTTTGCCTGCAAGTAAAACAATATGAATCATGCTCTTTGAAAAGGGAGCTTAATGCATTTGCAAATATTATTGACCCATATCAGCCTGCACCATCAGTGCAGGCTGACACATATCAAACAAACAATGCTCCTTTACCTACAATGTTTTCCTCCCTATACATTGATACAATTGTCAAATGTATTCTAGTTGGGCACCTGTGGACTGGGTGGCTAATATGAGTAATTCTTTTTAAAAAAGGAAGCATTTTTTTCCATTTGTGAATACAGTTTTAACCCTTTACCACACAATCCTGACTTTTAATGATCTTGAGGCAGAAGGCTTTTGAAAACATTGTGGGAAAAGGCCAAAATGCTGGTATCAAGCAATTTCTCCTTTTCCCACAATGATTTCTACCCTTTGAAATAGAAATTTCATATGTAAAATGACAATAAATTTGTCGTCTGCAAATGTTTTCCAGACATAGCTATAATTTTGTTGTTTGGTAAAGAGTTAAACAATGTTTACCTAAGACGCCAGCAGAGTATCTTTATTCGGGAAAACAATCAATCAAACATGGTTTTCAAAATATTGTGGGAAAAGCAGCTATTGCCAGAACCTGTAAGCAATTATACTTATTCCAACAATTTTTTTCTTCTAATCTTCTCTTATCTGTAAACTGCACAAGTGAATGATGGTATGTTTCAAACCAACGTGTACAGCAACGGGTAAAAAAAAGACAATGGGGGAAAGTAAAGCTATGGTTTACCACACTTTGATGTCTAGATTCACAACCGGTCTCCAATATGATGCAAACTGATTTAAAACTGGATCCCTAAAAAGTAAAGACAGTAATTATACTTAATACATCCGGCAAATCAGATTTTGCCATTTTTACCAGACCATATCCTTATAATAGGGAATTGTTTGGTAAAGTGTTAAGTCATATTAGTAACACCTGTCTAACAAAAATGATTCCAATTTTTTTTACACCCATATTTCTGGAGGTAATAATGACTTAACTCTTTACCAAACAAATCCAAGTTATAATGACCCCCGAGGAAGAGGGTTTTTGAAAACATTGAGGAAAAAGGAGAATATACAGATAAACAACATAATTATTTCTCCTACTCCCACAATGCTTTCTACCTTTCAAAGACAAATTTCATCACTTCAGCCACATTAAATTTGTCATCTGCAAATGCACTGAATTTGGACAAGTCCAAAAACTTGTTTGGGAAAGAGTTAAACTACCAAAATCAACATCTCCTTTTGCCACAATGTATTACATGGACCAATGTATCAAAACACTATTCACGCTGATCAGTTCTTTTTAACAAGGATTTGTTTTCTGTATCATCTGTAGAAAATTAGCATCACAAAAAAATCTGTCCACTCTTTACCAGAAGACAAAATTTTAGCCTTGTCCAAATTTAAAGCATTTACACATGAAAAAAAATAATTGTAACTCAAAACACGAATTAGGTCTATCATAGGGTAGAAAACATTGTGGAAAAAGGAGAAAATGCTGGTTTCCAGCATTTTCTCCTTTTCCCAAAATGTTTTCAAACACCTTTTTCCTTAGAGTCATTAAAAGTTGGGATTATGTGGTAAAGGGTTAAGAGCATTAGCAACTAAATACTTCGCATCTTCCGACTTGGAATTTAACTGTGTACTGACGGAAGACACTGTGGAGTCTGACTGGGCTAAATAGAACAATCAATCTCCGTATTTAATACTCTCAGGCAGCGTGTAATACACTGAATTGGCAGAGAAAGATTGAAGGGGAGCAAATAGCTAATCTTTTGGCAAACTACATACAAAATACTCTCAATCTACTCACTTTGAATTTAACTGTGTACTCAGGGAAGGCGCCGTGGAGCTTGGCTGAGCCAGATAGAATAAGGGAACTCCATTCTTAATACTCTCAGGTAGTGTATAATAGACTGGATTGGCAGCGAAGGACTGAAGGTGAACAAGTAACTGATCTGCTCTGGACAATCTGAAAGAACATGAAACAAGAGTCAGGTAGGCCATGTTATAGCAAATGGGGGTTTAATGCATATGCATCTTTGTGATGCATTGTACCAAGCAAATCATCACAAAATTATGGATCCATAAATTCCATTTTGTCTCACAACCTGCCAAATGCTGAGGTAAATTGGTCCTTGAACATGCAGGAAATTGACCAAAAGCAAAAAAGTTTAAGACGCAGGTCAGCTTGCAGATTGTACAGACTGACCTAGGTCAAAACTTTTTGCAGATGCATTTAACCCCCTTTTCACAAAACATGGTTCAAATCCTTGTAACATGTAACACATCTGAATGCAGGCTTCTTTTTAAGTCATTAAGAAAATAAATAGGACAAACAACAGCAGGGAGAACCATTCAAAAAACAATCTAATGTTTTAACGACTCTGATGAGGAAGGCTTTTGAATTTTTAAAGAAAATTTTGGTCACCAGCATTTTATCCTTTTAACACAATGTTTTCAACCATTTCAAAGACAGAAATAATTGTTTGAACTACACGAAGTTTGTCACTTGCAAATGCTTTGATTTAGGTCCAGTGTAAAATTTGATCTTTTGGTACAGTGAATGACAAAAAATGATGTCCTCTTATGCCTTACATTTTTCATACAATTCAGAAAAGTATTTTCCTTTCAAAAAATAAAGGCAGAGTTCCTGCCTATAACTGTTAATCCTTTACCAAACAACCTCCCTGGGAAGAGGCCTTTTGAAAACATAGCGGGAAAAGGAGAAAATGCTGGTAACCAGTATTCTCTCATTTCCCACAGTATTTTCTACCATTTTCAAAACAAACATCATAATCTGAGTCACATGTAATTTGTCGTCTGCAAATAGTTTACTTTCGACAAATCTAAAATCTTGCTGTCTAATAAAGAGTTAACCCCAAGGAAAAACATGAATAAACAAGATTGATTGAATGACTGTATGGTGTTGAACGCCTTTTTCAACATTATTTCAGTTATATGGTGTCCAGTGCACCTGTCCATGCTTTCCTGCAGTTTCTTTTACCAGTACTCCGCACAATATTCTTTCCAAGCCATTGGCTTCTTTCACATATAACCATTGTCGAAACAATGGCAGCAGTGGGAGAGAAATGAATCCTGTCAAAATGACTATCATCAATCCTCGGAAAGAAATTGGCCTAACCAGGGATCGAACCCTCAATCTCCTGTTCTCAAGTCCTGTACGCTACCGACTGAGGAATAAATAAGAAGGTGCCACAATATGAAAGCATTGGCCTTTGTTTGGTGACATACTTCACCATCCATATAACGTAATATATATTCCATTACATGGATGTTAAAGTTTGTCACAAAATAAATGCCAGTGATTTAAACATTCAAATCTTAATGTTGGTAATTTTTGCATGTATGCATCTACAAGTGCTAAATGGGGGAATGTTTGTACAAGTCTGCAATACGAAGACTTACCCTTGCAGGGCAAACCAAAACTTTTTCACGTTGGCAGATCTGAAGGCACTCATCATACTGGAATTGATCTTCGTACAAGTCATATCATGTAGAAAGTCATAGCTGCCTTCTATCGTGATTTCACTGTGAGTAACACTACTGTAACAAATCATAGAAAATGATTCCTAGAATGGGGCAAATGGGTCTCACAATGGCAGGACCAAGAAAATTTCTTCAATTTAAAAAATAATATTCTTTCTATCATGGTTTATCATTCAATAAACCACATTGTAAGTTATGAGGCGCAATAGATAATCCATGAGGGCAACAGCCTGAGTGGTTTATTCACTGCGCCTCATAACTCACAATTGTGGTTTATTGAACGACAAACCACAATAGAAAGAAGATTATTTTGATTCGAACATGACAAACTCTTGATCAAAGGAAAACAAGTTCTACTTAGTATACAAAAGAGAATGTAGATTAATTCCCTTGAATAAACCATGGCTATTCCAGTTACTAACCAAAACAAAACCCTACTGCCAAGTGGGTCAATATATATAAAAAAAAGTCAAAATTTCAATAAAGCTGTAGGCATTAAAAACAACATAAAAACAGCACTGTTTCACCATTTTATTTCCTCCCTTTTAAATGACAATGAAGAGTCAAGCATTAGAGTCTCAGTCGCTTCAAAAGCTCTGATAATTACCTCACCTACTCCCAACCCTACTTCCAATGCAACACCGACCAATTTTTATGTTAATCTTCAACATGAAAAGACACTTGATTTAAACAAGTTTACTGGTAACATTTCAAATAGTTCCATCATTGTCAATTTTTATCAAAAACAGTAAATATCGGTAAATCCATTGATAAAATGTCAGACGGCAGAGACATGGAACAGCCATGAGTGACTTACTTTATACAGAATGATGTCTACTTTACCATGCTTCCGGTGCACTGTGTTTATAGTGCCGAATTCACGTGTCATGTTAGAATAAACCTTGGGGTACCAAATAAACTCAAGTAACATTTTCAGTTTAGAAATAAGTATGAAACAAGTGCAATTTGAAGGTCAATTTTGTCTACAATATTTCAGCAAAGGGGACAATATGGATCAAAGATCAGACTGCACATTTCCTGCAGTCTGATGTTGACCTACACTCACTGCAAATGCAATAATAGTTGTGAAATGGGCTTTGAGGGTTGACAATGTCTCACAAAGATTAAGTAACAAGAGGACTAGAATGGCATGAATTACTCCACTGGCTATTACTGGTCAGTCCATCTTATTTGTTTCAAAGTCTATGAATTAACTCTTTACCAAACAATCCCTAGTTTTAACAACCCTCAAGAATAAGGCTGTTGAAAACATTATGGGAAAATGAGAAATGCTAGTAACCAGCATTTTTTCCTCTTCCCACAATGTTTTCTACCTTCCAAAGACAAACTTCATTTTATCATCACATCTATTTTCCCTCTACAAATGCATTTAATAGTGACCAGTCTGAAATTTTGTCCTCTGGTAAAGGGTAAAGCAAAGGAATTTCACGGAAAACAAATAAAGCAATACAATTTTAGAACAAATTCTGACAAACTCTTGTTCAGTTTTAGGTTTAACTAATCATTTCTACTTCTAGTAAAAGCTTTATTGATTTTAAATTTGATTTTAAATGACAAAGTAAATTCATGTTGTAGGGTTTCTTTTCAGCCAATCAAAGTGAATTCAACAATTACCTCTGGCTATCCATTGGCCATGGAGCTCTAACTAGGTACTCAAATCTGGCATATTCTCTCCATGGTAATACCATCCTTACTTCTATCTGGGTCTCACCTGAAATTGACCGGCAGATAGCAGGGTAAGGAGAAAGAACAAACAGATAAATTAATAAAAAGCCAATTGATGACATCTTCAGCCAACAAAGTCATCAAAAAATTTCATTTACAAAATAACAAACTCTAAGGAGTTCAGACATCTAAGGGTATGTTGGACAAAAACAGAAAATTATCACATTGGCCCTCTCCCAACACACAACAAATGTACGGATCCCTTGTGCATTGTGTAAATGGATACAATAGCAATAGTTAAGGTGCAGAAGATGTTCTGGGCATGTACTGACCTTAGGCTCTTAACAACACAATTCTAACTTTCAACGACCCAAAGGAAGAAGGCTTTTGAAAACTTTGTGGGAAAAAGAGAAAATGCAGGTAACCAGCATTTTTTCCTTTTCTTCACAATGTTTCCTACCCTACAAAAGAAAGACATCATCATTCAAACAACATTTGATTTGTCGTCTGCAAATGCTTTCAACTTGATTCAGTCCAAAAATTGTCACTTGGTATTTAAGATTTAGATGTTTTCAATTTCGTCCACTGCAGATTTGTGTCAGGAGGTGCTAAGTTAAGAATAAGTTGTTTAAAGTTTACCTTGAACTCTTTTATCTTATCTTATCTATTTCTAAAGAAGGGATATAGCAGTCATTTAAGTCTTTACCAGACAACAAAATTTTAAAGGGGTCAAAATTGATTGCATTTGCAGGCGACAAACTAAATGTGGTCCAAATGATAGGTGTCGTCTCTCAAAATGCTGAAAAAATTGTGGGAAAGGGAGAAAATGCTGGTTTCTGAAGTCTTCTTTTCTAGGGTCGTCAAAACACAGGATTGTTTGGTAAAGAGTCAATGTGCATAGAATCATACCAGTACAATATCTCTGAAAATATGACAAAGCAGACAAAGTATGATTCGAGAAAAAAATCTACCTTTAGTGATGGCTATTTCTGTGATGGTGTACCCTTCCCGCAGACGGACAGACATCACACTGAACAGGGAAGTGTTGAGATTGCTCTCAGATTGCCTCTTTCTGATATTTGGCATCACACTGGCTAGTTTGCCAGGAATTGGGTGTGATAGTAACCTGAAACAAATTTACAAAATGAGCCTTGTTCTGTAAAAAAAGGGGCTTCATGCATTAGCAAAACGTATCCACCCAGGTCAGCCTGCACAGGCTGACCTGGGCCAAAACTGTTGCTAATGATTAATTTTCTGCATGTCAAAGGACTAGTCTGCCTCATGATTCAGTTGGTTCTTCAACAGAATGGATTTTATGGATCAGTAATTATTTGGTGACTTGCTTGGGATGATGCATCACCAAGATGCATTGAACCGCCTTTGAGTATGGTCCATACAAATCACAGTAATCAGTCATCATAAATCTCTTACCAAACAATGTCTTTTTCCATCTCTGAGGCAGATGGTTTTAGTAAAAATTGCAGGGGAAGAAAAAAATGCAGGTAACTAACTAGCTTTCCGGTAGGATATCGAGAAATAGCAGTGAAAATATTTTTCGATATTACACGGGTACAACCAGTGAAAATACCAATTTTCATGTTCTTGTTGCCTAGGTAAATTGCGCGTGCCTAACAACCAGATGAAAATATGACGTCATTTACCTTACATTTCTCGCGCTTGACGTAATATTGTAATGCGTTGCTATGCGGAAGGGGTACGCCACGGGGAATAACGGAAAAGAACTGTACTGGATTTTGATAAAGCTCCTCCCAGAAAGGGTTAAAAGCATGAAATAAATAGAATATTTGTTTTTTTCGGTGAAAGATCGAAATTTATTTCATCGAGTAGCGTAGCCACTCATGAAAATATTACCGATGGTGCTCACTCGATGAAATAAATTTCGATCTTTCACCGAAAAAAACAAATATCCTCTATTTCTTTTCCCCACAAACTGCTCTATACTTTTGAAGATAAATCCATCATTTCAGCCACATTCAATTTGTTGTCTGCATAAATTATTATTTTTCCCAATACTGCCAAATCTAGGACTATGTCTTCTATAAGCTGATGATATGGATAGTAAGAAAATTTGAATTTAGGAAGGAAAATCTCTGAATGTAACACCGTGAGGTGTATAAGTTTGCAGTAATATACTGATGAATTAATATATAATGGGTTAAGCACAAAAATAGTTATGCAAGAACTAGCCAAAAATAGTTGTCCAGTCAGGTGGCAGGGCACTTGGAAATTTTTTTACACAAGTGGCAAATCATGTTGCCACCTCACCAAAATGAGGTAGCAACTTCATTCCATACAGCCGTGAACAAGTTTCCAAGTGCCCTCCACCTGACTGGACAAATAATTGATTATACTGCAAAGTTTTACCATTACAACATGTATTCAAGTGAAATTTTGCTGTTTTATGGTCTCACAAATCGAGTACCCATACGAAATTGAATTTCCATTCTGAGTGCCCCAATACAGCTGAAAACTGACATCACTGAAAACTGTGTAAAACACACAGTTTGGTGCATGAAGTCACTGTAATAGACATTTGACGTGATTTCATTTAAAAATGGATTGAAACAACTTTAAGGTAAGTAAAAATTCATTGTATGATTTGTTGGCGAAGGAAATGACTATTAGTTGCTAATGCTTCAAAGGACTATTAGTTTATTTTCTTGATGTTACAATGTATGACCTTTGACACTTCACAATTTGTTTACATGACAAAGGGATGGATTGTTTTAACCCTGAGTATGGGCTGTATGAATTGACCTGGCATGGCGGAGCTATGTTACAGTTCACTGCATATTAGATAAAGGTAAAATAGGTAATTCGAAAATTATTGTGAATAGCCATGTGAAATGCAACAATAAAGATGAAGAACGCCATAATTGAACAACATGGACAATAAGCACCTTTTTCCACACTGTTTTCAGACGGTAAAAAAGTTTGCACTTCATATATCCATAAAGCAAAGAATCAATAAAGTACTGTTATGATGCATATGTTTACGTATATTTACGATGAACAATGCCTAACTCGCGAAACTGGTCGACTTATGTCACAGGTTAGCCACAGCCAGCCAGGTCAATTCTTACAGCCTGTATTTGTTTTGGAATGATTACAAACCAAAATACATTTAACCATTTTCACTTATTTTCAAAAATAATCCATTCTTTCCGCTTTAATGACAATCATCAAGGGAAAAGGTAATAGTAAGGTGTATACATATTATCCAATCAGATTGTGAGGAATTTCTTTGCAGGAAATAATGTAAATTTTATACCTTTGTACAAGCTGAGCTGGTGATGATGGTTCAGCCGTGATGTTCTGATCTGCAAGGTCAAATCTGTGACCCTCCAGTCCTTTTTGGAAACTCCAAAGGAGCACAGCTTTGTGATAGACATTCAAATCATCTGAGGGATTCTTTGTCTGAAATGAGATCAATATATGAAATCACTAGTACAACAGTATTCAGTACTGACTACTTAAAGATAACAAAGATGAACTCAAGAAGTAAAATGACAAGTGGGTGCATTTGAGCCATATTCTGTGAAAACGGGGTTTAATGCATGTGCAAAATGTATCAACTCGGGTCAGCCTGTGCCTGTGCAGGCTGACCTGAGTCAAAACTTCTTGCTTCATGTCCAAGGACCATTCTATCTCAGGATTCAGCCAGTTGTTTCATAAAATGGATTGTATGGATCCACAATTATGTGATGACTTCCTTGGTATACTGCATGATAGATATGCATTAACTCTTTACCAAACAACAAAATTTTAGACTGGCCCAAAATGAAAGCAGTGTTTTTCTTTGAAAAGGTAGGAAACATTGTGAGTACAGGAGAAAATGCTAGTTACCAGCAGTTTTTCCTTTTCCCACAATCCTTTAAAAAGGCTTCTTCCCCAGGGTTGTTAAAAGTCTGGACTGTGTGGGAAAGGGTTAAACCCCC
Source organism: Hippopus hippopus (assembly GCA_946811185.2). Lineage (NCBI taxonomy): Eukaryota > Metazoa > Mollusca > Bivalvia > Cardiida > Cardiidae > Hippopus > Hippopus hippopus. The sequence goes on along the minus strand of OX328099.1, from coordinate 46,163,711 downwards.
ATTTCACAGAGCATCGCTCATTATTTTCTCTCTGAACTCATTGACTCCTGCAAAAAACTTCCTTGATCTTGAAGCTGATCTCTTTTGAAATCAACATGGTACAAGAAGATATTGTAATAACCTTAAATCTTCCAATAGCTTTCACATTGTCAGGTCTGTTACAATTCTGAGAGAGAGAGAATAACTGATGTATTTCTCATAAGGAAAATCTGCTGCACAACTCTAGATGAACATTTTCTTTTAGCTTTAATATTGCATAACTATGCATATACTCAAAATAAGAAGAAGTTGACATTAAAACATTTCAATATCTTGGCATAGGTTCACCTATGCATGGTGAGGGCAGCTTAAGACTTTATTGCTGACAATGTCGCTTAAGATCAGATTGCATATTCTGTTTAGTCTGACCTTAGATAACACATTCCTGGCTTATTTAAAGTAACAATAAAGGCCAAATGTAAGCAAAGCAGGTGTTTAAATGCATTTGAATTTATATCATACCATTTAAAAGTATGTAAATTATTGTGAAGATGACAATCTGTCATTGTACAGTCGGTCCAAGTGTTAGTCGCTGACAGAGAAATTGATTTCAAAACTAGGTGAAAACCTGCTAGGTAGCTGTGTCTTTTGTTTACTTTTTGCCTGAACATTTTCTTTTAGCTTTAAAATTGCATAACTATGCATATACTCAAAATAAGAAGAAGAAGACATTAAACATTTCAATATCTTGGCATAGGTTCACCTATGCATGGTGAGGGCAGCTTAAGACTTTATTGCTGACAATGTCGCTTAAGATCAGACTGCATATTCTGTTTAGTCTGACCTTAGATAACACATTCCTGGCTTATTTAAAGTGACAATAAAGGCCAAATGTAAACAAAGCGGGTGTTTAAATACATTTGAATTTATATCATACCATTTAAAAGTATGGAAATTATTGTGAAGATGACAATCCGTCATTGTACGGTCGGTCCAAGTGTTAGTCGCTGACAAAGAAATTAATTTCAAAACTAGGTGAAAACCTGCCAGGTAGCTGTGTCTTTTGTTTACTTTTTGCCTGATTTTAAAATTCTTTTATTCTGCCAGCGACTAACATATGGCCCGACCACACGATAACAGACTGTCATCTCCACAATATTTTCCATACTTTTAAGTTTAAATGTGTTATGACACCTGCTTTGATATTTTGGCCTTTACTGGGCCTTAAAGAGATAACCTGATAAAAAAGGCCTTAAAAATACATACCCACATACTAGAAATATTGGCATTCTAAATGTGGAAATAATACAAAGTGATTATCTTTATCATGTATTAACATTCAAAACTTATTTTGTAGAGAGCCTTTAATCTTACCACATCAGGACACCTATCAAAATATGACCCAAATGTAGCAGTGGCAATAAACTGCATCAGCTCTGTATGTGGGATATGTCCAAAGTGGCCAAAAGGTGATCTTGGTTCCCCAATACGTAGAAATGAACAGGAAATGGTGCTGGTTCTTAGCTGCGTCAGAAGAAATTCAAACAGGCTTGCATCCAATACACCTAAACATCCATCTGTTATGACAACCAAACCTGTAAAATTTAAAAACCATATGAGCAAAATTATGACAAATTTGAAGTTTTTCTACCATATTTATAAGAACCTTTTAACACTTCTAACTGCTCTTTGTTTGTCATACAAGTGGAAAAGGGATACATTTCTTTTTCTCAAAACAACCCATAAACAAACTTTAGAAGCATTGTAATTACATGGAAAATATAGTTAAAATATGTAACTGCTAAATTTGTTACAATGTCATTGTCTCTATTCCAAGCCTAAGATCAATTTGTCCCTTTTTTCAGTCCAACTTTTTTAATTGAAAGAGATCAACTGAATTTCATGACCAATCATTGTTTTTTAATTTAAAATTACAACTAAATTCATGAATTTTGGTGAATTTTGCTTATTTCTTAAACTCAAATTTTAAACTTCTCCAAGGTCAATGCATTTTTCAGATGACAGATGAGCTGATAGAAAACATTGAGGAAAAGGGAGAAAATGCTGGTTACCAGCATTTTCTCCTTTTCCCACAATGTCTTCAAAAGACTTCTTCCCAACCGTCAATAAACACAAGAATGCTTCGCAAAGGATTGAGCAACAACCAACAAGATGATATTCTCTACCTCATTTTCTCTTACCTGCACTGGAGTTTTCAGGTAACAACTGTAAAGCCAGAAGTCCAGACCGTATCATGTTCACAATACCTGCCTCGGGATTGTTCACTATGTCACCTTCCTTAGGGAGGGGGCTGCCTGTATTCCCAAACATCCCTGGCCGCAATTCAAAGTTACTCTGTAATAAAATTTTCTTGATATACAGATGTATAGTAAGACAAATTGTTCTACTGATAATAGTGATGATGATGTTCTTATTTTATCTTTAAGCATCAAAACTGCCTAAATGATGAAACAGAATTCCAAATACTGCTATTACAAGGTTATTTTAAATTAAGGACCCTTATGTTGCATGCATTTTGCAGACAATAAATAAAAAGAGGCTTAACACTTTACCAAACAGCAAAACATTAGCCTTGCCGAAATTGAAAGCTTTTGAACACGTAAAATTAAAGTGAATCAAGAACTGAAATTTGTCTTTGAAAGGGTAAAAACATTATGAGAAAAGGAGAAAATACTGGTTCCAAGCATTTTCTCCTTTTCCTACAATGTTTATTTGGAAAAGGGTTAAATGACTTTTGTTTATAGGGTAGAAAAAAATTGTTGGATAAGGATGATATACTGGCACAAGAATGTTCTCCTTCTCCTATAATGTTATAAAACCCTTTTTGTCAGAGTTGTCGAATCATTGGATCTTTTGAGTACAAGGTTATAAGCCTATTTTTGACACGAAATTCTTCTGCTCGTGAAAAAATTGCTCTGGGAAAAGGGGGTTTAATGCATCTCAGTGATGTATTATTCCAAGCAAGTAATCACGCAATTATGGATCCATAAAATCCATTTTATCTAACAAATGACTGAATCATGAGGTAGACTGGTCCACTGATATGCACAAAATTGACCAACAGCAAAAAGTTTTGACTGAGATCAGCCTGCACGACTGTGCAGCCTGACCTGGGTTGATTCTTTTTGCAGATGCATTAACCCTTTACCAAACAAACCCTGGTTTTAACGACCCTAGGGAAGAAGCCTTCTGAAAACACTGTTGGAAAAGGAGAAAATGCTGGTAACCAGCATTTTCTCCTTTACCCACAATGTTTTCTACTCTTCCAAAATCAAGTTTCAATTTTTGAGTCACGTTTATGTTGTCGTCTGCAAATGCTTTCCCTGGTTTTAACGACCCTAGGGAAGAGGCCTTCTGAAAACACTGTTGGAAAAGGAGAAAATGCTGGTAACCAGCATTTTCTCCTTTACCCACAATGTTTTCTACTCTTCCAAAATCAAGTTTCAATTTTTGAGTCATGTTCATGTTGTTGTCTGCAAATGCTTTCAATTTAGACCAGTCTAAGATTTTGTCATTTGGTAAAGAGTTAAACCCTTTTTCACAGAGCATGAGTCATACAGACTTAGTCATAGCTATAGAAGGTTCTTACACTTGCAAAGTGGGAGTTGTTTGCCTCCACCAGTTTACTGAAATTGTTAGCTAGGACTGTTTCGAATCTTTCCAGCTTTTCTCGAAGATCACGTATCACTTCATCTATATTTTCACAGCTAATCATACGCCCTTGAACAAGAACCTGCAAGAAAAAATCAAGATAGTTCCAATTTATATTTTATTATTTTATCATATGATGCCCTATGTTTACAACCATTTAGAAGAAAGCTTATGAACATGTTGGGAAAAGGAAAAAATACTGGAGACCAGCATTTTCTCCTATTCCCATAATGTCATAATGTTTTCCATCATTTTAAACCCATATTGCATATTTTTTTGAGTAACATTCACATGTATTGCCATTTGCAAATTATGCTTTTAATGCAAGAAACTTAACACAACCCTGCTGACAACTCTATATGGCTTTTAATAGACTGCTTATAAAAACATATGGGTAAAAGGACATATTAATTGCAATTTCTTTTGTCTACAAAGGACATATTTATTGCAATTTTTTCTGTCTACAAAAGACATATTAACCCTTTACCAAACAACAAAATTTTAGCCTTGTCCAAATTGAAAGCATTTGCAGACAACAATTTCATTGTGGCTCAAATGGTGCAGTTTTTCTTTCATTGGATAGAAAACATTGAGGGAAAAGGAAAAAAGTGCTGATTACCAGCATTTTTTCCTTTTCCCAGAGTGTTTTCAAAAGGCTCAAAAGGGTCATTAAAAGTCGGCATTGTGCCGTAAAGGGTTAATTGCAATTTCTTCTGTCTACAATACTTTCATATGTATTGTACTCATGTAATAACCCTTATTTCTTGTAGATTGTCCTTTATAAGGTCAAAGCACTATTTCTGTAGTCTTTGTCTAGACAATAAGGTCATCTAAAGAAGGCATAGAATTAATGAGTGTAAAAGATCACCAAGGTCTCACCTGATTTGAAGTAAAGCTCTTAAGAGGACTGTGTGCAATCACTGTTACATAGATTTCTGGTGACAATATGGCTTTGGAACATGGCAAACAAAACTGTTAAAAACAAAAAAACATGTACTGACATTTTTGTTCATCAACCTGTTTGCTGCATATGCAAAAGATCAGGCAGAATAGACTGTGCTTTTCTTAACCCTTTACCAAACAATCCCATGTTTTAATGACCCTGGAAAAGAGGCCTTTCGAAAACATTTTTGGAAAAGGAGAAAATGCTGTTCACCAACATGTTCTTTTTTTCTCACAAAATTTTCTACCGTTCCAAAAACAAATTACAAGTTTTGAGTCACATTTATTGTGTTGTCTGCAAATGCTTACAGCCTGGACTGGTCTATAATTTCATTATTTAGTATAGAGTTAATCTCTCAAACTGAGTTTTCCTAAAGAAGAGCTATTTGTTTGGACAGTAAATAAGTACTCATCATCTCAATTAATTTATTTAAACATTTTGTTTTACTTGTTGCTTTTCTGGTCCATACACATAAAAACTGTTTAGACTACCACACTATATGTCATGTTAAAATACTAGTACATGTATTTCTTTTTCCCATTTTTAAAACAGAAGACTTTGGAAAAAAAAGTCTGTACATAATACTGTTTTCTCTATCACACTATTTTGCAGAGTGAAAGATAAGGATAATGCCATTCTATATTTATCATAAAATTCTTTGCTGTGTGTATCTATTACATGTAGTATGTCACTGAGACAATTTCCAAAGAAAACTGATAACAAAGGTTTGAAAGAAAAAATGGCTTTAGAGCATAGAAATCCAAATTTCAAACATTCCTTTGATCTGTAATGTATCAACAACTTATTATACTCACAGGTAGAACAAGGCCTCGAAGAAAATTTCCAAGCACAGTATGAACCTTCTCATATAATACAGAGCTACTGTTGGTATCCTGAAAAGGATTAGAAATAAATTTGGATTGTAACAGTTTTCATTATGTCTTAATTATGCCTCTATCTGCTGAATGTATGGCTATGTGTTTAACCTTTTACCACACAAAGAAATCTTAGACTGGTCCAAATTGAAAGGTTTGGCAAATAACAAGTAAAATGTAGCCGAAATGAAGAACTTTGTATTTGAAAATTCAGTAATCACTGTGGAAATGCTGGTTACCAGCACTTTCTCCTTTTTCTACTCTGTTTTTAAAGCCTACTTCTTCAAGAGTGTTAATACTCGGGACTGTCTGGCAAAGGGTTATCCTTTGACCAAACAATCCTGTGTTTTAATGACCCTAAGGAAGATGGCTTTAGAAAGCATTGTGGGAAAAGAAGAAGATGTTGGTAGCCAGCATATGGTTTGGTAAAAGATTTTCAACCATTTTACAAATTTTTCAGTTTTGTTGCCATGGCAACCAGAGTTTATATAGGAATTTAATTCAAGAAATTCTGAAGAGAACCATCAAAAGACCATTTCTGTGAAGTTTGGTCAAAATTAGATTGGTAGTTTCAGAGCAGAAGATGTTTGAAATAAAAGTTAATGCATGGACGGACGGACGCACCAAAGATACAGGGCCATGACATAAGCTCCCTGGCCTTTGGCCAGTGGAGCTAAAAATTGGTCCTTTTCCCATGATGTTTTCAAAAGGCCTTCTTCGCCATGGTCATTCAGAATTCTTTGGGGAAGGTTTTATATCTGATAAGTAATAAATAGATAAAGTGCCAAGCCAGGTAGATCTGTCAGTAACACACAAAGTTTGAAACAAGGGGGTCTGGTTTGATTGATTGACTGATTGAATGGTATTTTACACTCCTTTCAACATTATTTTAGTCATATCATAGCAACAGCTTACATGTCCATGTATTTCCTGCATTTTTCCTGCATTTTAGCCAAGGGCTCATGAAAAACCCAGTGGATCTAATAGTGCTCAAACCCCGGGCCTCCAGGTCACAAATCCCACACTTCACCAATGAGCCACACAGGACCCAGGGTCTGGTCCGAATCCCAAGCTTTGCCAATTTTTTTCCAAGATGCGTGCAACAGGTTTAATTCCTTTTCTTCCCCACTGATCAATGTTTTGATGATGGTTTGTGGTAAAGCACCTAGTGGCTTTGGAAGAGTATTGTGCTGAGTACTGTTAAAAAAAAATGTAGGAAAGCATGGATAGGCGCACTGACCACTGTGATGTAAATTAAATAATGTTGAAATGGCCTTAAACACCATACAAACAAACAAGCAAACAAACAAACTCCTTGTTAAAACGTACAAACACTGCATGATCTGTCAGATACTTACAACTGAGCAGACTGAAGGACTAAGGTCAAGAATGATGACAAATCTGTATCGCCTAGCAACAAAAGTGACCATGGTACTCGGCAGTAAAGCCACATTGTACTGTTTCCCAAGCAGACATGGGGTACCATCCTCTGTCACAACTGAGGCAACTTGTAGCTCCTCATCTGCCTCCAACTGAAAGATTTTTGTAAAAATCAGATATGAAAATAGGATAACTGTTTGTTTTGGGGTAAAATACCAGATTTACAACAGGTATCTTTAACAAGAGGACCATGATGGCCATGTAATGCTCCACTAACTTTTAAATAGATGTATCATGCACTTAATTGGCATTGACAGAGACATAAATCATTGCAAGTCTGTATGGCAATTACCTTTCATAGAAAAAAATAGTCTAGGCCCCCCCCTCCCCCCCCAAAAAAAAGGTCACATTTTTTTTCAAATGCAAAGATTATATCAAAGAATACAAGCAGATCTTATCAAGCATCAGTTATACTAATATCAATTAACTCTAAAAAAGAGCACTTTGACAACAAGATTTCCAGATCTTTGAAGCAGAAAACATTTTTTCAATAGCATTTTTGACCCCAGGGCTATAATTTGAAGGGATTTGGTAGAGGTCTATTAGGTGATGCTACATCCAAATTTGGTAGCCTTAGGCCTTATGATTTCAGACAAGAGGATATTTAAAGATTTTTAATATATTTCAGTTTTGTTGCCATGGCGACTAGAGTTTTAATAGGAATCAATTTCTTTAAAGGAGTTCTGAGAAGGGCCATAGCAGGATCATTTTTATGAAGTTTCATCAAAATCAGATAGGTATTTCTTGAGAGATATTTGAAATAAATGTTAATGCACACACGGACAGACAGATGCACTGATCATGCATGGATGGACGCACAACGGACACCAGGCCATGATATAAGCATCTTGGCCTTTGGCCATTGGAGCCGAAAACATGTAAAATATGGGTTGTGGCAATTAAAGATATTGCTCACAATGGGTGAATTTACCTTTTGCAATACTGTTTTCACCCCCAGTCAAAACTGTATTAAGAGACCACATATGAGAAGAAAGAGCCTGTGATCTCTTAACATACATGGTCTTTAAATGGAACTGTCGTTAATTCATTTTTAGGAGGATTTAGAATTAAAACTAGTAGCTTAAGGCCCTAATAGTGGCCAAAAGTGAACAATGCAGGTGCATTTAAATTTTTCAAATTTTTTCTATACTTTTTAAAAGTATAAATTTTTCTTAAGATGACAGTCTTTTATTGAACAGTCAGTCCAAGCATTAGTCGCAGGCAGAGAAATGAATGTTAAAACCAGGGAAATAGTAAACACAAGATAGAGCAACCTGGCAACTTTTGACCTACTTTTGAAACTAATTTTTCTGCCAGTGACTAACACTTGGACCACTTAGAAATGGTATAATTTAAATTTAAATGCGTTTTAACACCCACATTATTTACGTTTGACCACTTTTGGGACCTTAACCCTTTACCAAACAATTCCTGGTTTTAACGACCTTGAGGAGGAAGCCTTCTTAAAACATTGTGGAAAAAGGAGAAAATGCTGGTAACCAGCATTTTCCTCTTATTCCACAATGTTTTCTACTCTTCCAAAGTCAAGTTTCAATTCATGAGTCACGTTTATTCTGTCGTCTGCAAATGCTTTCAATTTGGACAAGTCTAAAATTTTGTCGTATGGTAAAGTGTTAAATCAGTGGGTTTCTTAAGAAAGGTTATTTCTATGAATGTTCATGATGTATTGGTCCATCTGGGATTGGAAGTCATAAACTCTGGATTGCTAGCCCTGAAGGGTATCACTGGGTCATTTAGATTTGTTGCATGCATACAAACAAAACACTGTGGCAATCAGAGAAATTGCTTCTCACATGTGCTACAGTTGCTAATTTTGTGACAATATCCATGTAAGTCAAAGTTTTAATTGCATTGAAAAACTTGACAAAGTTATATGGTACCAACCAAGTTCTCCTGAGGTGTATATGAGAGAGTTTTGTTCAGGTGACTGAAAAACCATGAAGCTCGAATGTTCCTTGAGATTCTGTAGTCCTTTTTCATCAGTACATACACCTCTTGTGCCTGCAATGTCTACATCAAAAACAGTCCAATTACTAAATTTTTACTACACATATACAACTCTTTATGTCACTCAAGTAGACAGTGAAAAAATTGAAAGAATAGCAGCAATTCTGTCTTAAAAAGCAACTGTTTTTTTTACCTCAATGCCTCTACCTGAAGAACAGTCAATTTCTTTTGGTCAAATGTTTACACTCATTTTTGTTATTTGTACTAATTCATATCTGATACAAGCCAATATAGTTTTGGAAAACATACTTTTCACGTGCTCATCCTGGATGAAATTTTTAAGGCCAACTATGAAATAGTTTCTCATGGATAGAAAATGTCACAAACAGATAAATGAAGACGTAGTAAACAGTTTGCAGCCAAACTTAATACATGCAGTCATATTACCAATCTCTAGTTTTAAAGTCTACCAGAGCTCAACACTTACTTCTAGGTTAGGTGTCCTGAAGCAAATATGTACCAAAATTATGGACATCTGACTCTGTAAATGCTGGGTCTGTATTTAACAATCATTTTAAGTCATACACTATTAGTCTAATTTGCAAGAATTTCATCAATTTCTAAGTAAGGCAATTTTTGATTAGCTATATACTAAATGATTTCACCAATCATAAAATGTGTTACTTATTGAATCTTTACCTCACAATCCCAAATTTTATCGACCCTTTAAGAGAAGCCTTTTGAAGACATTGTTGGAAAAGGAGAAAATGCTGGTAACCAGCATTTTCTCCTTTTCCAACAATGTTTTTTACCCTATCTATCAAACACTGAGATTGTCATCTGCATGTTATTTGTCATCTGCAAATGCATTCAATTTGGTCAAGTCTAGAACTTTGTTGTGAGGTAATGGGTTAAGTCTAGAATAAGACTTAGAATGCAATTCAGAATGGTTGCTGAGTACAGGTCCAAGATCTCTTGTGTCCCTCCCAAACCTTAGGTGTCCTCAGAATGTGGTACTTTACTAGTGTCCAACCTTGTCCAAAATGATTTCTGGAACCCCTCTCCTCTAACAAATGTTCACTAAGGAATTGAACTGTACCATTTTAACATTGCTTTCAGTTTCTAGCAGGTACAGGAATCTTGAATGATAACTATCATCGGTTGGCATACCTTGCATCCTGATAGTCCCATCAGGGTCAATGCTTATAAAACTTTTTTTCATGCTCAACTCAGCTAAGCATGAAATCTTAAAGTTGTATTAATATAACTTGATAAACCTTATGGACTAACCTCTGAGCTGTAGTAAAACCTTTTTATTTTCAAATTTTCTTGCTGTCTTAAAATTAATGAAGCTATGACGTTTAAGCACAAACAGAGTTGAGAATGGACTCAACTTAAGTGCTACAAGCACAGGCACAGGTCTTTGCCACGGTTCGGTCAAGCCTTGGGCTAATTAAACATGTCTCACTGTACACTCGGTAGGTTATGCTCCTTTCCTATTGTTTCTAATCTTTCAAATTCTGATCTTTAACTAAGTTTAGAGTTCTTTCCTAACAACCAAACTTGTCAGGTGACGAGCAACTTCTAGGTCCCTAGCAAGGGTTTGATAAAACACTGAAGATGGATTGACAGCACTGTGCATGCAGCCTGATAGTTAGTCTCAATAATGAGATGCTACGGTGATTTTTTTTATATTTGGACATTTATTGTACACTGTACCGTCCATAGTAAATTTTCTGGTAGCAAAGACAGAGCACTATACTGACTTCCTGTTTCGTCGCTTTAATCTGTATTGCAGCGAAATGCAATTAACTTTTAGTAACAAACATGACCAAAGACAAATTATTAAACCCTTCATTACATAAAGAACTTGTAAAAGTCGTTCATAACATGTAAATCTCAGAAAAATCACTAACGAAATTTTTCGTGTGTGGCGGCCATTTTGTGTCTTTTCGGGAATGTAAACAACTCGAGTAACAGATGCATGGTTTTCTCTTTAAATATGTTCAGCATTTAAATTGAAAATATTTATATTTCAAACAAAGGGTTATTAAATACGCAAGCAACAGGTATGTTTAAATCGGGATAGGGTCAAAACGGCCCACTTCCAAAATGGCCCGGTCCAAAACGGCCCACATTACCGAAACGGCCCAATGTTATGGTACCAAAACGGCCCACTTTTGAACTACGAATTACCTTTTTATGAAAGAGTGCATTTTACAACTTTCTAAACTCTTATCTATTTTCAAATAATGAATTTTATTTATTTGAGCTTGAGCCTCGATTCTCCATACTTGTGTGGGTTGTACTCTATCCGATGTTATAATGTGAGTTCATTTGTCTTCCCCCCCCCTTCTTTTCTCATGATCAACTGGAATTCATCTAAAAAAAGTATACGTTGTGGTTTGCTTTCCTACTGTCTTTTTACCTCAGTTATGCACAAATTATTTATGTTGAAAACGACAGCTCCAAACATTCTCGAAAGGTTGTATCTCTGTACATGCTTCCATAAATTCGTAGCAGGATACCATCTCGCTCGATTCACATGACCAAAATCCGTGTTATAAGTAAATTTTATAAAACTAAATAAGTGAATTTTATAAAAGTAACTGAGTGATCCAAATGATGGTTCTTCAATATGGGTTTTAGTTAATGACAAAAAAAGTGGGCCGTTTTGGTACCGGGCCGTTTCGGCACCGGGCCGTTTTGGTACCGGGCCGTTTTGGAAGTGGGCCGTTTTGACCCCAATCCGTTTAAATCCTATGTTTGTAGCACTCTATTCGCAAAATTATAAGAGTTCAAACTTGCGCACAAAATCTGTGTGGAGCTTTCAACTGATTTTGTCTTGATCCTATCTGTACCTTGAGGCGACCAGTCAAAAAGTAACATCGCCTTTGGGGACAGTCATCTGTACTACCTTGATAGTTTCCTGTTACTGTTATTGTGCTGGGGATTTTAAAAGACATTTGTAGTCATTCAAATGGATTTTATCTTTTGTCTGCAAAATCAAAATTCGAATCAAATCATTCTGATAAGTAACTGCCAATTTCACTCAAATTATGAGGTCCCAGATCATGAGCTGCAAGCATGACAACATTGGACTTTAAATTGCAACTAATTTACAAAAAATCAAACGAAAAAAGCGGATACCCTTTCACAAGGATCTTCCATTTTGGAATCTGTTGAAAGTTATTCTTGCTCTACATCTGTCAATACTGTTTCATCAACCATGCAAGGCAAAATATATTTGTTTTGATTCTGTCCCAAACTTGCGATTAAGTTAGAACTACTCCGAAGAGGCCATTATCTAAACTTCCGGTTGGGGTAGCGTTGTGTCAATGAAAGGTTGACTGAATATTTACAAGGTAAGGTCGAGTATCTTTGTGAAAAACTTGAAAAGTAAGACACTTAATCGATCTCTTGATGTAAAATCTTTTAATTCAACCTGAAATGTTTAGTAAACAGAAAGGTTAAGATTTTAATTAGTTTTCGCGACCCATTATTGCCGGGAAATGGGGGGGGGGGGGGTTTGCTTAATCATTTAATGGAATATTTTGACTTAGGGTATCGGTTCAAATATTATTGTGTGAAGGTCATGCACCGTGATGTATATCACGCCTAGATGATTGTCTTTACCTTTGAAAGAGTTAAAATCATTGTGGGAGAAGGAGAAAACGCTGGTTTGTAGCCCTCTCTCCAGTTCCCACTAATGTTCTGTTTCTCTGAGTCATTAAAACTCAGAATTGTTAGGCAAAGGGTTTATTATTTACAACACCTGCACTTATTCCAGAAAAAAGCATGATGCAAGTTTGTTTTATTACCAATGTCCAGTGCTCGCGCTGCCAATCGACATTATCGACAATTGTCGATTAATTAATTCAACTGTCGATTAATTCCTCCAATTGTCGATAAAAAAATGTCGATTAATTTATTTCCAAAAAAATTCGAGTAAAATTCCCTTTACTCGCCTGGATCACGCGCTAATTTGCACCGGAAATGTGGTAATCGCATGTTTCACACCTCGGCGGACGCAACCTTAGGTAATCGACAGGTCACAGTTGGCTTGTATATTCCACAACGCGTGTCATGTTATCGGTTGTTGTTCTAAGCCATTAATTGGAGAACGCGATTAGGCCTATTTGTTTATTTCACGTTAATTGACTATTTTACTCGACGCAGTGATAGAATGCCTTGGATTTCAATACCGCCAGAAACGGCGATGGCGACTTCAGGAAACCAATTAGATATCATAAATTCTTTTACATTGCTAACGTAAACCGGCGCTGTTTAAATGTCGGCGAACAAAAAGAAAAAAATAATTCATAATTGAATTTAACTGACATGTTGACATTATTCTAAGAAATCTTGTTCTTGAACCCTTAAAATCTTATCATTCTTCACTTATACGTCAACATGGGTCGTCCTAAACGAAAACTATCGCCAATTAAAAAAGATAATAAACTAAGGAAAATTTAACTGCATCTACAGTATTGGATTTAGAAGTGGTACCAGTGAATAGCAGTATGAAAATTCAAATTAAATTTAAAGGCTTAGGTTGATAACCTCGTTCACTTCACTGTTTAGGTACTGTCGAGTGATTGACTTTATTTAAGACATTTTATCCTCCTCATTGACCTTATTAGAAAATAATTAAGGTCAACAGATAATAAAGGGAGGTAATTCATCATGTAATAGAAAATTTTCTCCTTTACTTGTGCACATCATTTATTACAATAACAAAGAAAAAAAGTTGTTTGGTAAAGAAGTAACCATTCATCAAAAGCAACTAGGACTTAATTGTCTGTATGCTTTTATACAAATAATGTGGGAAAAGGAGAACTGTCCTTAGGAAATGGTGTAGAACAAATTTTCCTTTTCCTACAATATTTTCTACAATGTAAGATTAAAATGAAATTTTGTATTTTGGTTAAGGAGTAACCATTCATTAAAAGAAACTAGGACCTAAAAGCCTTTATGCTTTTATGTAACTATTGTGGGAGGGAGCACTATCCCAGGAAATGGTATAGAGCAAATTCTCCTTTCCCGCAATATTTTCTACAAGGTAAGATTAAATATATATGACCATTTTTTATTATTATTGTTATTGTAATGGAAATGATTATGTGAATGAAAGTTTGAAACTACATGTGCATGTCTTTTCTATTAAACCAAACTTCGCGTGCTTAATTTGTCTATTATTTTTTTCAAGAAAAAATTGTTGGCCATTATTTTACTTGGGCCAGAGCTAGCACTGAATGTCAATACTACAGGGTCATAACTGGGGTTTTGAAATCATTATACATCAAGTATTCACCTATGTGCATGTTTTTTTTTTTTTTCCTCTCTCTGTTCACACCAGCTTATTAGGCTCTAAGGGCTTTACACCTTCGAACAACTGAGGAAATTTTTTGATAATTCTTTAAAAAATGTATTACCTTAAATTTCAAAATATTGATTTGTCATTGCAGTCTCTGACATTTTAAGAGTTTAGAGATTAAGTGAAGATAGATTGAAACATGGACAGTTTGGCAGCAGGCAGGGAAAAGCGGTGCAATGCCGGAAATAAGATGGCATCACTGTTGGAAGCAGAAGATGAAGATGACTTTTATAAAACCACATATGGTGGATTTACTGAGGTTTGTGTGTAAACATCATCATAGTTACATGTTTTACCCCTTAAACAGCTTGTTCATGTCATTCAAAGCATTCTAAGATTTTAACAGAAAACAAGTATAAATTTACTTTGTTGTAGAGACAACGAAGAAAATATCCCTCAGTCCTTATGTTAGGTTGTGTTTAATTCTTTACCAGACCACAAAATTTGTGTCCATACTTTCATTTTCTCCTTTTCCCACAATTTTTAAAAGGCTCTCATATTCAGGGTTGTATTCCGAGAGAGGCATTTTGTTTTTATAAAGCGCTTTAGGCGTCCTGTGTGGCTCAGCGGAGGTGTTGGATTTTTGGAAGTCTGATGTGATCCTCTGATGTGATTTCTCTATGGAATTACATTAGGCAAGATACTTCAAAGCCCCCAACGTAGTACTGGTGACACCAAGGATAGTCATGAATTAGTGAGCTGTTGCTGTTGTATATAAACTGAAATAATGTTGGCAGTCTCTTAAAACATTACTCAATCAATCAAATAATCAATGAATCAATTAACCAGTAAGTAAAGTGATTCAAGCTAGCTTTGCTGGCAATCAGGCTTTTTCAACAGTAGGGCTTAGTGCTTCTCTCTCTGTGGAAGTCAAGCAGCATGCTATTTTAATCATGATTGCAACACAAAATGATAAGACTGATCTATTTTCTTCAATGTATTTTTTTTTGTCTGTTCAAGGAAGCAGATGATAATGAGTATCAATCAGAGGTCTCAGAAAGTGATTTGGAAGATTCAGACATCAGTATTGATGAAGATGATGAAGTGAGAAGTGACCTGGAAGACGATGAACCTAAAAGAAAAAAGAGAGGAGTTGTTACAAAGGCATACAAAGTAAGCTCATTCTTTTATCTTAGCCCTTAGGCTACTGAGGGCAACTCAATGACCTTTTGCGGCTGTTGTAGATCAAGATCAGACTGCACAGAACATGCTGTCTGATCTTGGATCAACACAGTCCATTGAGGAGATATTTCCCCCCCCCTCCAAAAAAAAAAAAAAAAACCTTTGAAACAGCAAAATTTGGGTTTTGGCTTGACAGTTTCATTCCACTTATTTGACAGGATAAGGGTTAAAACGCTATCTTTTGACTTGTTTAAATCCAAAGTAATTGCAGATGACAAATAAGATGTGCTTTAAAATGTGGGATTTGCCTTTATAAGGATGGGAAATATTGTTAAAGAAGGAAGCAATGCTGGGTACAAGCATTGTCTCCTTTCCAGCAATATTTCCAAAAGCCTTCTTCAACAGGGTCATTGAAACTGGACAAACGACAAATTTTAGACTTTCAGAACAACTGCAGATGACAAATTTAAAATAAGTACAAATACACAGCTCTCTGTACTAGGGTCGTGAAAACCCTTGTTTGGTAAAGGGTTAATATACAAATACACCTTGTAGTGTGCATGACAGCTGAGAAGTGGAGCAGTCAGTAGTGTACAGGAGTTTAAATTAGGAGCCAATGGTTTAAATCCTGAGCTCAGCTGATTTCTTCGGCATGGATGGGTGCACCGACAAGATAACTGAAATAATGATGAAAAATACATTAAACACAAAATATTACTATCAACCAATCAGTGACTGTAATTATAATGGGGCTGAGGTACACTAATTAGAAGTCAGAAATTGATTCAAAGCTCAGAACCCCCACACAAGCATTTGAAGAAATGATGTAGTAACCCAGGTTTTTTAGACATACTCTGAATATTTCAGAAAAGCAAGTGTTTACCCCTTTGCGAGCCATCCAGTGTTTTAACAACCTGGAAGAAAAAGGCCTGTGATCATTGTAGATAGTTGCTGGTTTCAGGCATTTCTTCTTTTCCAAAAATTTTTCAACCCTTTAACACATTAAATATGAATCATGCTCTGTGAAAAAGGGGCTTAATGCATCTGCAAATGTATCATCCCAGGTCAGCCTGCGCAGTCTGCTCAGGCAGGCAAGGGCCGAAACTTTTTGCTATTGGTCAATTTTACGCATGTCAAAGGAGCAGTCTACTTCATGATTCTGTGGGTTGTTAGACAA
Organism: Hippopus hippopus; assembly: GCA_946811185.2. NCBI lineage: Eukaryota > Metazoa > Mollusca > Bivalvia > Cardiida > Cardiidae > Hippopus > Hippopus hippopus. The sequence continues at coordinate 46,147,158 of OX328099.1, read as the reverse complement.
AATGCATTTTATGTATTCATCATTATGTGATGGCTTGCTTCGTACATTGCATCACGGAGATGCACTTAGTCTCCTTTTGCCACAGCATGGCTCTTATCATTTTAGCCACATTTTTTTTTTTTTTTTTTTGTCGTCTGGAAGTGCTTTCATGTTGGACATGCCTAAAATCTTGTCATTTAGTAAAGGGTTTAATACAGGTTTTTGTGCCAGAGACAGTGGATCCCACTGTGGGAAGATTGATCTTAATCTACACTGTTTGCAATTTGAAGCCCATTTTAGGCCATTAATATGCTAGAAGTTTATAACTTACACAAACCTATTTATTGTTTTAATAAAGGAGCCTCCAGCCAAGAAACCAGCAACAAGTGAGAAGAAAAAAACAAAACCAACAAAGAAGTCAAAACCACCACCTTCGATACAAATCTACCATTCTAGTCCAGGTACCAGTCTATGAACATAAATGTTTAAATCTCTACCAAATGACAAAATTGTACACTTATCCATATTGGGAGCATTTGCAAAAGACAAATAAAACATGGCTAAAATATGAGATTTATGTTAAAAAAAAAGGACACATTATGGGAAAAGAACAAAACGCCGGTAATCAGTATTTTCTCCTTTTCCCACAATGTTTTCAAAAGCCGTCGTCCTCAGAGTTTATGAAACTTAGAATTATTTGGTAAATTGATCAATTGGTTGTATGGTGTTTAACGCCGTTTTCAAAATTATCAAAGTTATATATCACAGCCAGCCAGTGCACCTATCCATGCTTTTTGGGGTTTCTTTTACCAGTACTTTAGTGATTCTTTGTGCTGGGGATTCGAACCAGCGACCCACTGTTCTCAAGTCCTGTACCTTCCTGACTATGATTATTTGGTAAAGATATATATATCTGGTTACTTTAGGAAATGGTTTTGCTGCAGAAAAGTCACAACTGAAATGATTCTCCTGAAATAAAGACAATAATCATTAAGTAAGCTTGAAAACATGAATGTATGTGAAGCAAAGGGAAAAATTACTTGTTACTAGCAATTCTATTTTTACCATGATGTTTTCAGAATTGAATTGCAAAACATAAAAAGTTTCTTGCGGGTGCCTTGAGTTAATCACACTCCGAAAGGCAAAATTTAGGTTATTTCATTATGTATATCTGGTTACTTTAGGAAATGGTTTGCTGCAGAATAGTCACAACTGTCAGAAATGATTCTCCTAAAATAATGACAATAATCATTAAGTAAGCTTGAAAACATAAATGTATGTGAAACAAAGGGAAAAATTACTTGCTACTAGCAATTCTATTTTTTGCAATGATGTTTTCAGAATTGAACTGCAAAACATAAAAAGTTTCTTGCGGGTGCCTTGAGTTAATCACACTCTGAAAGGCAAAATTTGGGTTATTTCATAATGTCAATTTGCACAGAAAATATCATAGCCTTACAAATATAGGTTTAGGACAGGTGCAGAGTAGAATATATTGCGAAAATAACTGAGCCATGCCCTGTGAAAAGGGGGCTAAATGCATCTGCGAAAAGTATCGACCCAGGTCAGCCTGCGCAGTCCGCGCAGGCTGACCTGGGCCAAAACTTTTCGCTATTGGTCAATTTTCTGTATGTCAAAGGACCAGTCTACCTAATGATCGAGTCGCTTGTTGAAAGAAGTGGTCATTTTGGATCCATAATTATGTGATGATTTGCCTGGCATCATGTATCACGGAGGTGCATTAAGCCCCCTTTTGCCAGAGCATGGCTCAACTATAAATAACCACATTCGCTCTTCTAACCCCTTACCACTCCATCCTAAGTTTTAATGACACTAAGGAAGATGGCTTTTAAAAACATATGGTAAAATGAGAAAATGCCGGTAACCAGCATTTTCTCCTTTTTCCATAATTTTTCTACCCTTTTAAAAAAGAATCCTATTATTTAAGCAACATTTAGTCATCAACAAATGCTTTCAGTTTTGATTAGACTAAAATTTTGTCATTTGGTAAAGAGTTAAAGACATAAAAGGGCAAATTAACCACTTATAGTCAGTCAAAATTAGTGTGTCACATGAACAGATTTTATTTTCCACTCTTTCAAAATGTTTGTTTTCTTTTACTCGCAGATAAAAAGTCCCTCAGAAAATCAACAGCAGACAGAACAAAAGAGAGAGAAGCCAGAGAGAAAGAGCGAGAATTGAAGGCCAAAATGTTAAAAGAGATTGCCACACAGAAGAGAGTTGCTGAAGTGAGAAGACTAACACAGGAAGAGTTGCTTGAAGAAGCTAAAATTACAGAGGAGTTGAATCTTAGATCATTGGGTACATTGTTACTGTTGTACTGATAAACCAAACAACCCCTAATCCCTAGAGTTTCAAATAGACCCAACAGATATTTTCATTCTAGAAATAAGACCCAAACACATGTAATTGCAATTTCAAGGTTGCTTTAGTCCAGAATGTCTCATATTCTGTGCAGTCTGATCTTGATCTGCATTAGCTGCAGAGGCAACTGCATTTTGTATAGTTGTGAAAGGCACTTTGAGGGTTAATGACTACAGACTATTTTCACACCTGTATACTATGGAAAAAACCTGAAGAAATTACACAAAGTTACACAACAGACAAACCATTGATAACAAGGAAAGTATCATAATTAAACAATTTGGAAAACATTGTGGTGAAAGGAGGAAATGCTTGTTGCTTAGCAATTGCTCTGATTCCAAAAATGTTTTCTGTCCACTACGAGGTCTTTGAAAGTATGACAAAGGGATAAACAATGTGTATAGAAATTATTTCGTGTTAGAATTACTGATACAGAACAGTGATATATTTTAGAGAATTACCAGAGACTAGAACTAGAGAAGAAGAAACAGCGTGTTATAAAACAAGTGTATAAAGGCCCAGTTATCAAATACCACTCTCTTACCATGCCGTTAATAGAGGAAGTGCCAGATGATGAAGATGAAAAGTAAGTCTACTTGTTTGACTCTCCTGCCTCTTATTTACATAGTTGGTAGTTCAGCTACTTCTTGGTTATTGCTTAGTTCATACCTAGTTTGAAGTACAGTCCAACATGTATGAATATTTACCAAACAATAAGATTCACAGACTTGTCCAAACTGAAAGCATTTGCAGACAACAAATCAAAAGTTACTCAAACGATGAAATTTTTCTGTGAAGGAGTAAAAAACATGGTGGAAAAAGAAGAAAAAGCTGGTTACCCACGATGTTTTCACAAGTCGTTTCCATCAGAGTCATTAAAACTGGATTTTATGGTAAAGTGATGACTCAAGGGACACTCAAAAGACAGTCGCTCGATTAGTTCAGGTACAGTTCCACATAAATGCCTTCTCTAGGAGCTCAAAAATATATGCATGCTTCATGCAGATTCTCACACAATCCCTAGAGAAAGAAGCCTTTTGAAAATATGCAGGTAACCAGCATTTTTCTCCTATTCTCACAATATTTTCTACCTTATCAAAGACAGAAATCATCATTTGAGCTACAACATTATGTGCTGCAAAATTTGTTTAACCCTTTACCAAACTATCCCTGGTTTTACAACCCAGAGGAAGAAGCCTTCTGAAAACATTGTGGGAAAAGTAGAAAATGCTGGTAGCATTTTCTCCTTTTCCCACAATGTTTTCTACTCTTCTAAAGTCAAGTTTCAATTTTTGGGTCACATTTATTTTGTCGTCTGCAAATGCTTTCCATTTGGACAAGTCTAAAATTTTGTCGTTTGGTAAAGAGTTAATAGGTTTACTCTTAACCAGACTCCAAAATTTTGGAGTTTTTCCAATTTGAAAGCATTTGCAGACAACAAAGTAACTGTGGCCAGAATTAATAGAATTTGGTTTAACCCTTTATCCAACAATCAGGTGTTTTGACAACCCTGATGAAAGAAAGCGTCTGGAAACACTGTTGGAAAAGGAGAAAATGCTGGAAACCATATTTTCTCCATTTTCCAAAGGTTTTCTACCCTTTGAAAGACAAATCCTGTCATTTGAGCCACATTAAATTTGTCCTTTGCAAATGCTTTCTCAAATGTACAGGCTTTTATTTTTTAATCTGTTTAAAAAATAAACGGTAGGAAACATCTTGGGGAAAGGAGAATGTGCTTATTATGAGCTTTTCCTCCCTTTCCCTCAACACTTTCAGAAGTCTTCTAACACATTAAACTTTTTGATTGTTTGGTAAATGTTTCTTGAGTTATTCTGCTTTGTAACCAAAACTACAAAATAAATTTTACAGAGAGGAAGTTCCAAAGCCAGAGGACTCAAATGAAAAATGTGAAAGAACTTTTGTGACCTTCACAGATGAACGAAATTTCAAAGAGTATTTCCCTGAAAGAAAACACAAGCCCCCAGTGAAACAGTTTTGCCCCGTAACACGACTGCCAGCAAAATACCTCGATCCAATAACCAACACACCATATGCAACATTACAGGCATTTAAGATTATAAGAGATGCTTATGCAAAACAGCTTGAGAGTGAGAGTTCACGAAAACATAAAACTGTGGATGTAGACAGTATGGATGTTGTGAAGTCATGATCTTTATATCATTTTACGAAGCAGTCTTATCTTGGGGTTTACCGGTATTTAAATCTGTAACGTCATACACACTGTTACAGACTTTACCAAACAACCCCAAGATGAGCAAGAAGACTAGAAAACATTATGGGGAAAGGAGGAAATGCTGGTTACCAGCATTTTCTCCTTTCCCCATAATGTTTTCTGCTATTTCAGTTACAAATTTTAGCCATGCTTTATTTGTTATCTGCAGTTTTTCAGAACGTATCAGTCTGAAAATTTGTCGTTTGGTATAGTGTTAACCCTTTTAGTGCCATAGGGGAAAGCAACTGTTTGTGGATGGCATGGGTCAAGAACAGACTGCACAGAAAGTGGTCAAGTTTATATAGATCTATTTGGCAGTGAAAGATTATTTGGGAGGCTTATGCAAAGCAGTTTGAAAGAAGAAGCCTAGCGTTATAGACAACCTAGATGTAGTAACGTGACGATGTTGATGCCTTGTCTCGATTAGATCGTTAAAGAGAACAGACGTCTGGAAATTAACTCTCTACTTGTATACATGTAAGACACTATATTTCTTTTTTCCTTGGTGATACATGTTTTGGGACTTATATTAACCTTTTACAAGACACCAAAAAGGTGGTTAATTTATTTCCTGATGCAACAAAGTTACAAAAAAAAGGACTTTACAGCGTCTTTGTAAAAGATGAAAGAATCACAATGAATTGTACTAATACATCTGAAAACATATTGGCAGATCGAGAATTGCTATTACAGTGCTGAAGTATGAAGCCATTAGTCATATGTGGACTTAGAAACATCATGGGCATAGGTAGCTTGGGTTTGGGTGATAATAATCTTTTGGTCACTCCCTATGGCAATCTCCTTTTACAGTCTTTACAGATCTGTGTCAAAATTGTGAATTGTTTCTGTATATCTGACAAAGTAACGTCTGAATTTTAGAAAAGAAAAAAATGATCAGACTGGAATCTAGGCTAGGCAAAGGAGGAATTTTTTCATACAAGCTCTTTCACTCATGGTGTTTAATCTGTCAACTGCTATGAGATAAAACCCCAACATATAGGGAATAATGGGTGAAAGCTGCGGGTTTCAACTGTCAAAACTCTTCAAGCTGTTTTTAGATTGACAAAAAACAACTTCAAAGAATACAAACGACAATCACATTAAGGAAAGGAAATGATCATTTTGAAATGTATGAGAATATTATGAGATAAAGGAACAGTTCATGAACTGCCTGTCATAATTGAGTTATTTCCCATTTTCCCATAATGTTTTACACCGAGTACAATTTTCAGTGATGAGAGGTTTAAAGATTTGGAGAAAAACCTTGATAAGAATACATTCTGATGACCAACAGGGGCAATAACTGCCAAGCACAAGAAATTTGACAGATACAAAGACGTCATGGAGCTAGAGTACTTAACCCCGTACCCTGTACCAAACAATATCCCAAGATTAAACAACCCCAAGTTAGAAAGCCTTTGGAAATATGGTGGAAAAAAGAGAAAATGCTGGTTACTAGCATTTTCTCCTTTTCCCACAATGTTTTCTAGCCTTTTACAGACAAATTACATGATTTGAGCCACATTTAATTGGTCATCTGCAAATGCTTTTCATTTGAACAAGTCAAAAGTTTTGTCGTTCGGTAAAGAGTCATACCATTACCAAATATCCCAAGATTTAACAACCCAGAAGTTAACCAGCTTTTGGAATCATTGTGATAAGGAAAAGAATTGATATCCTGCAAAAATGTGTCAAAAACCTGCTTACCTGGTATGGATACCTCTTTTGATAGGCTACGAGTAGTTTGGAGTAAATATCTTCAGTTATAACAGAGGTATTAAAACGTTTTTCACAAGACGCTGACACAGATGACGACAGGGCTATGACAATACTTTGATGTTTTCTCGGAAAACAGTTGAACCCCAAAAACAGGACAATAATGATCAAAATCAGATTGCATGTTCTGTGCAGTCTGCTCATGGTCTATAATATAATTATACGAGTACTCATTACTATCTGGAACAAATTTTTAGCATAAGACTTGAAAAATCTGTTAAAGCAAGTACAGAACAGTCCCAACTGAGGAAGAAGGTATTTAAAACCATTGTGCGAAAAGGGAAAATGCTGGTAACTAGCATTTTCCCCTTTCTCCCACAACGTTTTTTTACCGTTTCAAAAACAAACTTCATATTTTCAGTTACATTTGGTTCTCGTCTGCAAGCGTTTTCAAATGGGACAAGACTAAAACTTTGTCGTCTGGTAAAGAGTTAACATAGGGACAGCCAACACGAAGTACTAACCCTTAAACTGTTAAATAAATGTCACAATAATTTTAAATTAGTAGTAAAGACCCAAATATGGCTACTTCAAAATTGATTTCACCGGAAAGGAAAAAAAACAGTATCGGACAGTGTAGATCAAAGATCAGACTGCACGTTTTGTGCAGTCTGATCTTGATCAACGCTGTCCGCAAAAGCGCCCCAGGTCGCGCTTAGCAGTCTATGGGCCAATTTATGAGAACATTTGTGGCTCGTTAAAAGCAATTTTCCTTCGCCACAATGTTTCAAAACTTAACTGCTGTAAGACGAACTAATTCGTCTCCAGGAGGTAATGATTTAAGTCTCTACCAGACAACAAAAGTTCAGAATTGTCCAAATTCAAGGCATTTGCAGGCGACAAATTAAGTAAAACTCAAATGATGATATTTGCCTTTGAAAGGGATAGAAAATGTCGAAAAGGAAAAAAGACTGGTTTTCAATATATTTTCCTTTTTTCGGCGAACCTGAATGTGCTGGCTTTTGACCTACTTTTTGGTACTGATAACAAACGAATGAATAGAAATTTGTGATTGGTAAAAAATGTAGACATGTTTATTCCAAGGGCCTCTGCGGTAAAAATTGTAGACATGTTTATTCTAAGGGCCCCTGCCTATTTGCTGGCAAATTTACGCCGTCATCTTTTTTTTTTTAAAACATTTCTTGTTCTCAGATGTTTTCAAAAGCATTCTTCTTCGGAGTCGTTAAAATTCGGAATGGTTCGGTTAAGTGTTAAATGGTAAGCGAAGGTTAGTCGACCATTTTAGAAATGTCATGTTCAGGTGAAATATTTTACATATATATTACTTACATATTTTGATAAGGATTACAACAGGTAATACGATTTAAAAACATTTCGCAGACGTCTTTTATACAATTATAGATGTGGAAAAAATACATCTTGTCGGGAACAAATGATTGGGATCTTTTGTCAAATACGATAATATTGAATTAAGAAATAAAGATCGATCCCTCACTGGTCAACGGCAAATATCGCACGTTATTGAGATTGAAAGTGTAATTCTTTCCATATTTTAAACTCTTAAAGCGTAGGGCCCGACTCAAGGGGCTTTTTGCGGACAATGTAGATCAAGATCAGAATGCACAGCAAGTGCATTCTGATCTTGGGTCTACACTTTCCGCAACTTTAATATACATTCACTGGTCGAAACAATGTCGGAATGGAAATATTTCAGTTTCCCCGGCCCCTTTCCTTCCGAAAAAAAAGACCCATTTCATTAATACATCGCTCTTTGTGTTGATCCAGTTAGTATGATTGGTACCGTTTGGTCCTTGTAGCTCACTGGCAGTGCTCAGGGCAGGTACCCTTCTGTTGCGAATTCGAATCTTCGGCTAAAATTTTTCCAATGAATGATGGAAGTATTTTGCGACAGACTTCATTCCTAATTCACCGCTAAACATATATAATTTGGGGAAAGCACTGATATAAGAAACTCAAGGCAGACATAAATAGATTGCCTTAATGTAAATTCTGTTTCATGAACGCATGTTACGAGCCGTTTTTCCTTTTACCACAATGTCGTGATTTACACTGGCCACATGGAATATTTTTAAGTTATCTGGTACAAATCTGTTTCGCGAGGACCTGAGATAAAACTTTACCAAAAAATCCCTTGCTTTAACGACCATAAGGGGAAAAATATTCGAAAACATTACAGCATTTTCTCCATTTCACGCGCTGTTTTCTATCCTTTCAAAGACGAATTAGATTGTTAGAGACACGTCTATTTTGTGGCTGCAAGTGCTTTAAATTAAGGTCAATCTAACTCTGGTCGTCTGGTAGAGTTAAGCACATTCGCAGAGGGAGGTATTTCACAAAATCTCTCCAGAATGATTGTACTGACTTCACTGTTAATTGATATACTAAAAGGGTATCGAATATCAAACACGTATAAATCACAACACCTTGTGACATTGATTTGAAAGAAAAGACAGGTTTTATCGAGGACGGGTATTTTAAGGAATGGCGTATACATGTAGTGCCTGGGTATTTAAGACCACTTTACCATATACTTGTTAGGTTTTGATTAAGGCATTTAATTCATAAGTTCCTGATAGACATTTATAGCAGACTGCGGTGAAAACATCCATGTAAAACATGGATAAACAACATTAACCAAAGTTTAACAAGCAAATACATATAAATTTTTCCTGTGTGTTGTAACACACCACGTTTTCGTCGTACAGAAGACCAAATTTTACAAATATTGTGGCAAAAGGAGATATTTAACATAAAACTTTCGACTTTGCAACATTTTTCTTTATGTATACTCATTTAAATTAAATCTACCTTGAAAAATGGTATTTTACAGGTATATGTTACTCATTGTCAGCTTCAAATAAGCTTATAGGGGTAATGAGTTAATACATGTAGTTAAACTGCTTAATAGATTTGATTGGCGCTCAGGCAACAGGGGTTTATGACTCTCCCTGGTGCATTATACAAAGCAAGCCGTCAACTAATTATGGTAAAGTAAAGTCTATATGGCTTGCAACACTCGAAAAGGGGCATTCGGACATTTGCGTAAAGTGTCGTCTCGGATCAGCCTGCGCAGTCCGCGCAGGCTAATCCGAGACGGCACTTTACGACTACATTAGATTTTGTGCTACAGTAGACTTGCGCAAAACAGAAAATTACATAAAAACGGAAAGTGTCGTTTCGGATTAGCCTGCGCGGACTGCGCAGGCTGATCCGAGACGACACTTTACGCAAATGTGCGAATGCCCCTTTTCGCGTGTTGCAAGCCAATTATAGTCTAATAACCGACTGAATCTTGAGGTAGACGGGTCTTTTGACATGCAAAAAATTGACCGATAGCAAAAAGTTTCGACCCAGGTCAGCCTGCTCAGGCTCACCTGAGTAGATACTTTTTGCAAATGCATCAAACCCGTATTTCACAAATCATAGCTCATTTATTTGTAAATTTCTAGCCAAAAGTAGAAATCCAAACATTTCGATATCCCTCACGTCATGTGCAGTCTGATCTTGGTTTACACTGGCCGAAAAATCACTTTGTGTGACGCATAGCAGCCTATTTCTACAACCCCGAGAAATAAAAAACTTCTAAACTCTTTCAGTGCCAAATATATTTTACTGCCTCGTTCGACAGCTGATAATACAATCCACTGAAACTCGGAAATTTTTTTATCATTATTAATAATAGGCTTGTTTTCACGAGCGGACGGAATAGATCCAAGATCAGACTGCACGTTCTGTGCAGTCTGATCTTGATCTATGCCGTCCGCAAAAGCGCGTGTTATCGCCTATGTCGCTGACAGCGTTGAAGCATCGCTGTAACCAGTAGGAAGTGCTAGTAACAAGCGCCTTCTGTAACCACGTAATGTTCTTCACCCTCCAACGACAAATTGTAGATATTTTTTGCCACATTTTTCGTCTGCGAATGCTTTGAAATTTGGAAAAGTATAAAATTTTGTCGTCTAGTACACAGACTAGAAATGTTTCTATTTTCTTATCTACTCCGTCGGGATCGAAAGTAATGATATCCCTGTTGGTCCTCGCGCGTTCGATTGTTTGTTTGAATGCAGTTTTATAGTACTTCAAGAGTATTTTCAGTAAGCTCACTTCTTCGTATCATTCCTTGACTCCATCGATGCTAGTCCGGATTTCTCTGTTTCATGCTAGGGCTGTTCAAGGTGACCGATACGGCGCGGGCGGGGATCAAACCAGGACTTCAAAATTTAGGATCCAATACCTTTGCATCCGAAGCCTCGAATGTCTTAGCTCTTTTGCCGCTTAGACTACACAGAAATATAGTCCTTAGTGTAAAAAGGAACAAAACTTTGTTTTGATGTTTCTTTGTTGTTGTTCTTAAAAACAATTTAAAGAGATGGAGCAATTCTATCAGTTTCACAGAATTTTCCTTTTCTGAGCGGCTGTATCATGTGTATGATACAGTCCTATCTCGGCAGCAGCTCACCGATTAAGCGTCTTTCCAGGGTTCCTACAGATCTGTGCTTGGACTCTGCGGCGCCTTGTCTTGTCAGCTGTTTCTATGTATAGGTGGATACAGCGTAGGAAAAACGCATACACAAGTTTAATCTATTTGTCTCATAATATCATTAATAATAATAATATCGTCAGTTATACAAAAATAACAAGTACATGTAGATGAAAATCTCTCTCTCTCTCTCTCTCCCTTTCTCTCTTTGCGCCCCCCCCCCCCCCCAAGGTAATTACAGCCAGCTCAAATATCCATCATTTCAAACAGAGGGCGATTGAATTAAATCGTTTTCACATCAAAAATCAATATAGTTGGAGGTATCATTGAGAAAAACGATACAGAGAATTTCTTTATTTAGACCATGTATGGCATAAATCCGACTCCGACAAAAAAGTTAAATAACCCTTTCATAATGCATTCGAGCGGCGCTTTGGTAAAAGGGTATTTAATGCATCCGTGATGCAATTACGCCAAGCAAGTAATCGTGTAAATCCATTTTGTCTAACAAATTATTTAATAATGAAGTAGACCGGTCCTTTAATTCGCAGAAAGGGAACTACGAACGGTGCAGGCTGATCTAGGTCGATACTTTTTGCAGATGCATTAAACCCTCTTTTCACTAAGCACGGCCTATAAATTTTTCTTTTCTGCAAATTCATGTATTGCAGATATAGGCTAATATGCGTCAGCTATACCAGTTTTTTGGTATGCCTTTAACAGTCTATTGAATTCGTAATGATTTAAATCAACCAAAGGTATTTATTCCAAAAACGGTAGTCCAACTGTCAAATCGATACCGATTTTTTTTTTTTTCTTTTGCAACAAGCATATTCATAAGAACCATTTCTCATCGTAAGATATACAAATATGGTTTCATATAAGTAGCATTTCACACGTCAGATACTTGAACAAGAAAATATTGATGAAAATCATTTAACTCTTAGGTTGCTAAGCGCGACTCCTTGACCGTTTGCGGACAGTGAAGATCAAGATCAGACTGCACAGAACGTGCCCAGTGGCTCAATCGTAACATGCAGGACTTAGAAGCAGGGATTCTGGTTCGAATCCGCAGCATAGCCAATTTATTGGTGATAATCATTGCGACAGGATTCATTCCTCTCTCAACGCTGATCATTGTTTCGAAGATGGTCATGTGGGGATGCAGCTAGTGCTTGGGAAGAATAAGTACTGGTAAAAGAAACTCCCGTTAATTATGGGTAGGTACACTGGCCGCCGCAATATCACTGAAAGGATATTGAAAACGGCGTTAACCACGATACAAACAAACAAATACTGTTCTAATGATTGATTTGAACATGAAAATGACTGCAAAATGAGTACGTCCTTCATGAGCTCAAGAATAAAACACCTTTCATATGTAGACTTAAATTTTTTTGGTATTACCATATAAATGCAATCTAATCCCGAGTTTAACGATTCCAAAGACAAAGGCTTTTGAAAACGTAGAGGGAAAAGAAGAAAATGCTGGTAACCAGCATTTTCTCTTTTTCCCACAATGTTTTCTTATCTTTTTGAAATTGATCCCATCATTTGAGGCACATGTGATTCCTCGCCAGCAAATGTAATTTGAACAAGTGTAAAATTTTGTCGTCTGGTAAGACTCGACCTTTCGATCTGTATACATTGTTCTTAAAGAATACGATGTGGTTACGGCTACTCTCACTCTTTCCCTACAATACTCCTCATATTGACCATAGATTAATTTGTACTTGTAATACAGTATCGACTGTTTTCGTGTTTTTCAACTCTACTGTAATTCACGCTTATAGTATCAACATATAAAAGGACCCAGACACTGGAATTTCAAGACTCATTTTCTCTTTATCTCACATGCTTTAAAATTGTTCAGATCAGCGCAGTCTGATCTTGATCCCCACCATCCACACAAGCAACAAAGATAATTTTTGCTCCCTGAGAGGATCAAATGGTAACCACGAAAAAGTAAATTAAAATGCGTTCAGTCCTAAATGTTTTATGGTAGCTCAAAATTTGTTCAATAATCTAACAGGGACAATTCCCTTGATGACCAATTCATCTGGTCTTGATGGTCAAAGACCTCTGTTTGCTATACAAAACGCCTTCAACATAACGTCGGTTTACTTCGAAAACCTCGTAACTACAGCTGGTTACAAGCTGTAGTTACGAGGTTTCTGAAGTAAACCGACGATAAGCAGTCAATACGCCGTGCAACATCAACTTACCCCTTATCCTGCTAAATAAATTGAACTTTTAAGTCGACAGTAAAAACCCGAATAATGTTATTTCAAGCTTAATTTTTTGGAGAAAAATATCTCCTTATCGGACAGTGTAGATCAAGATCAGACTGCACGTTCTGTGCAGTCTGATCTTGATCTACACTGTCTGCAAAAGGTCAGAGAGTCGTGCTTAGCAGAGTAAGGGTTGAACCTTTACCTGTCGTTGGCCACCTAAAAAGTTTCAGCGGATGGTGTAGATTAAGATGGGACCTAACAGAACGTACAGTCTGTTCTTGGATCTACACCGTCTCCCCCCTTGATATTGGACTGTTGTCAAAACAATTCTTTAATCTTCAATAAAGTTTCATTTCTAGCTCTCGTGAAAAAGCAAAAATCATGCATTAGAAAATGAAGATATGAGTTACAAACTTTAAGTATCCAATTTTGTTATTTCACTCATTAAATGTTATCCATTGTTCGTTAAAATACGCTTGTTCTTTTGGGTACTCGTACTCATCTATCAATTTGTTCCTAGCTTCTGTTATACAAGGACAATGAACAACACCATTATCGAGCCATTGGTTGCTTGTCTGAGGCTTATTATAACTTAAAAAAGTAACTTTGGTAGTGTATACAATCATTTGTATGTCAATTTAATGAGACAGATGTACAAAGTCGGGAATGAAAAGGTTTATTTATTATTCTTCAATCTGATTTGTTTGTTTGTATTGGAGTTCAACGCCATTTTAACAGCTTAGGTCATATCACGGTAGTTGGTGCACCTATGTATGTGTTTCCTAGCTTTCTCACACTAGTCCTGACACAACTTTCTTTCCAAGCCACTGACTGCTTTTCTCACATGCATCCGAGATGAGAGGCGATAAATCGCCGGAAAGAAAGGTTTTCCTCAACCGGGTATCGAGCTCGCAATCTCTAGGTCACGAGTCAGATACGCTAACCACTGAGCTTCCTCAGCCATTGTTCAAGCCATTGAAACCAGAAGAGGCCAATATAATGATTTTTTTTTTTTTGTCAGCTTATAGGGTAAGAAAGAGAAAATTCGTGGCACATTTTAATTTAATGCTTTAAAGAATTTCGGACAACTTGTCAATGAAGGTCAGGCTGCACGTTCTGCGCAGTCCGACTTTCATCTGCACTCATCGCTATTTGATCACCAGGCGTGCCCAGAACGATAGTCTACTCTGAGCTAAAGGTTGAAAATCAAACCTTATGAACACTCATCTGAACATCAAGTTATTGCAGCATATCGTCACTATGAAAATATAAATAAAACAAGCAAAAACCCTTCATGATTTTGAAGTCTCGAGAAGGTTTGGTAAACTCTGGCTTGTAGTCTTCGGTAGGTCAGTCGCCTTACCAGCAACTTCCTTGAAATCTAGTCTAACACCTTCTTTCTTTGCTTTAGCCGTGTCTTTCTTTCTCTGGAGTTCACTTACAACATCTATAGCCATATTCACGGCTTTTAATTTGTTCTTTTTCTTTTCGCTGATAGTTACTGGTACCCGGCGTTCTGGTGTTGTTGGGATGTACATCACGTGACGTCTGTATGATTTACACAGCTGTGGTTCTAGCTCCTTATAAAGACCGTTTAACATTTGAAAACTATTCTGGTCCGTGTTTGGGACACAAAACAAGTCTGTTGCAAAGCTGGCGTGTGTCCCAGCTGTCATAATGTTTCGTGCATCTGTCATTGCTCTTCAATATGGTGGTGGCTTTTTTCCCCGTCTTTCTTTCTTTTGGAACACTTCTCTTCGCTATATTAGATCTACAAAAACTGTAAAAAGTTGATTTTAGCAATTTTTAGTTTTGTTAGATAGATATGTTAATTTTTCTCTCTTTCCAGTCTTAAAAAAAAGTATCTCATACTACATAAAACGTCCTCATACAGCACTTTCATGTCGGCCTACAAGAAGTAGAGCAGCTCTGAAGATGTGTGCTGCCACATAATCTGTAATTCACAACTCTGTTTGAAACTACTGCTTTAAAAACTTTTTCAAAGTCTTTTCATATTTCTTCAGTTGCTATCTAACATGCTCATTATTGCGTGTCCATATTTCAAAATTCCAATACCGTATCGAACTTTCTAACACTTTCACCAATTAACTGTCCAGATCAGCTCATTTAGTTTTTATTCCAATAATTTGTTTCAATATTGTAAATTCCACGCCGACACTTTACAAATAAAAAGTGACACACTATTCAGAGGTGAGATCGGATCTAATAACTACCGTGGGCTGTCAAACGAAACGACCAATAGCAGAATAATAGAATAAGTAATACTATCTCACGCTCTCGCTTTTTTCCTTATCTTGTTTTCAATAAGTTAAATCGATAAATTCTCATATTTAGTAGCAGCTTACCTCACTGGCAATTTTTAGAGTATGTCTCCGCGATATGTAACACAGATTTAGAAAGAAAGCTTTAAAGACTTAGCCAAATTAGAAAAAAATGCAGACAAAAGAAAGGGATGTATCTTGGATAGGGTAGAAAACATTCTGGGGAAAGGAGAAAATGCTGGTTACCAAAATAAAATAAATTGATATTAGGCTAAAAAAGAAATGTGTCTTTGACAGGATAGAAAAACACTGCGGGAAAAGAAGAAACTGCTGGCTACCAGCATTTTCTCCTCTTCCCACAATATTTTCAAAGCCTTCTTTCTACAGGACGTTAAAGCTCGGGAATGTTTGGCAAAGGATTAACTCATATGGTAGCAAATTTACAAGTGTAGATTTTGATGGTTTGTGCTGCAAGCTTAATCGGTAATATGCAGTTGAAAATAACATCTGGCCAATAAAGATTTTCTCCACCTTTTCCGTCGGTTTATCTGTTATGTCACAAAGAAAAATTGTAATAATAGCGTTATCGATATAATAAATAATAATCCAGATTAGACATAGAATTCCAGGATAGGCTACGTGTCGCTATATATGAGCCATACTCTAGGAAAAGGGGACTTGATGCATCTGCGAAAAGTATCGATCCAGGTCAGCCTGTTCAATTCGTGCAGGCTGACCTGGGCGGAAACTTTCCGCTTTTGGTTTTTATGTATGTCCAAGGACCAGTCTACCTCGGTTAGAAAAAAATGGACTATTATGGATCCAACATTATATGATGGCTTGATTGGTATAATGCATCACGGACATGCATTAAGCCCCCTTTTCAAAGAGCACGGCTCATATAGATGTACCTTAAAACATCTACATAATAATCTGAAATAAAGGGGGAGGGGGTTGTTATATACTTGCATTGTCTTTGATAGTTTCAAACTGACTAAACTGACGTTAGGCTTCTTCAGGCCATTTAATTCTTTTTCCCAGACGACGAGAGTTTAGACTTATTTACTTTTGAGCTAAACTCAAATGATGAGAATTATCTTTAAAAGAATAGAAAATTTATTTGAAAAGGTAGAAAATATTAGTTATCAACATTATCTCCTTTTTCAATAATGTTTTCAGAAGCATGTCTCCCCCAGGGTCAATAAAATGTACGGGATTGTTGAACTTTGGTAAAGGTACATATAACGAACTTAACCCTTGTCCTGCTAAACAAGTGAAAAAGCCGATAGTAAAAACCCGAATTTTGCTTTCTGAAAGCTATTTTTTGGGGAAAGATAATCTCATTCTCGGACAGTGTAGATCCAAGATCAGACTGCACGTTCTGTGCAGTCGGATCTTGATCTACACTGTCCGCAAAAGGTGCCTGAGTCGCGCTCAGCAGCCTACGGGTTAAAAAAAAAGAGACACAGATGGCCAGTATTGAAGGGAAAATATCTTCTCAAGCAATTGCATTCATCGCAAAATGTTTCAATAAAAATTAAAAGCTTTTCACTGCTGAAGCATAAAAAGCGTATAATTTGTATGTTATTGCGTTCTGAGGATTACTTTCTTTTTAAATGTCTTGCAGCCAACCGCCTTCGAAAATAATGTTGCAAAAACAGAAATTGTTCGAAATGAGCAAATTCTCCGTTTGCCATAGTAAACAAAGTAATGATTTACTGGACATTTCATTTACTATTAACAGAGTTTATCCTATTCCTACGAATCAAATTAACTTTAATGTATTTCCAAACATGCACTTGTAAACGCTTATATTTGAGCACTGCTCAGGCGAAAAGGTGTTTAATGCAACTCCGTGATACATTATACCAAGTAAGTCATCATGTAACTATGTATCCCGAAAAGCCTTTTTTTCTAATTTTCTAAAGATTGAAAGAATCTGCATTAGAGAGAAAGAGAGAGAGAGAGAGAGAGAGAGAGAGAGAGAGAGAGAGAGAGAGAGAGATCTTCGAGTGTCATATTGTCGAAGAAGGGGTTTTATACCGAATCTGGTCTATTTACAAAAGGAATTATAACTATCTAATAGTAAATTAAAACCACATAAATCTGGTGTTTAAGAGTGCTTCAAAGGTCGCACTTATCATTCCAATACAGCCTTTATAGTCAAGCTCATTAAAACTATTTTCTTCATTTTATAAAGCTTTTGCATTTGCCCGAGTTACAAAGACCCGTTTGAAATCCATTCATTGGTCTGATAAATGTGGAATAAATGTTATAATAGTATGAAAATAAAACGGAGAAAACTTGTGGGAAAAACATTCTTGCTTTATCTTCAGCCATGGCTCTTTTCGATAATACATGTATTTTCAAAAAATTAACTCTAACTTTCCAATCTCAACTTTCATAGATTTTGCGAACGGAGTAGACCAAGATGAGGCTGCATAGAAGCACAGTCCGATCTTGGATGTACACTGTCTTTTACCCGGTACCAAACAATGACCAGATTTATATTCAGTTGCCGTGAAAATCTACTTTTAGACACCAGACAAGGTCGAATTCATTTAGCTGTTGGCGAAGGAATTAATGTCAGCGAGTCAGCCAGCCAGCCAGTCAGTTAACCAGTCAGTCTTTGAGTTAGTGAGGCAATGAAATAGTCAATGATTAATTGAGTCAGTAATTCAGTCAGTGACACAGTCTGAATGGTAATTTTTTTTCGAGCACTGGTATTAATCAAAAGCTCAGATTGAAAGTGAGATTCTAAGCTTATTGTTAGTTCTTAGCAAATCGTCATCTGGAGCTTTTTTCAAACACTCAGCCCTTTTGATGCGGCACTAACTATATGTACCTTGCAAAAGGTTGCGTTGATCAGAGAATTAAAATGGTCGTAAACCAGTTTCTTTAATTTCCTTGAAACATAATGCTCTTTAGCATACGAACTAAATGAAATTTATAGACTTTATATCTTAGTGAAAAAGAACACAGATGGTGCCTTTATTTCGAGGGTCTTAGAAAATCGGAGAGAGAAAATGAAAGATCCCACTGTTCTTTCTATTCAGTTTAATCTTGATAAGCACAATACAAAAGCAAAGACAGTTTGACCTTAGATGCACTCTAAGGGGTTAAATTTTTGCTTGATTCGAAATCTACAGCGGATTAGACGCATGATCACGGACTCTGAATGTAAAATTTATTCCTCATTACTCTACGATATTCATAATTGAGCACTACTCTGTGAAAAAGAAGTTAATGCATCAATAATAAGTATCGACTAGGGGGTCAGCGTGCGCATCCCACGCAGGCTGACCCGAGTCGAAACCTCTTGCTTTTCAAAAATTATCTGCATGTCGAAATATCAGTCCACTTCAGGATTCAGCTAGTTGTAAAATGAGTTAGATTTTATGGATCCATGATTATATGACGACTTGCTTGGTATAATGCATTACACCCCATTTTGCCAGAGCATGGCTCAATTCAATTCGAGCTTATTTTCAGCGTTTACTGGTTTTAATTAATAGATAATCCTTGTGGCGTCAAGCACAAATTGAATTGCTCTCTCGATCAGTGTAGATCAATATCAGACTGCACGAAACGCGCAGTCTGATAACAGATCTATACTCTACGATAGTGTTCAGTGTGATTTTATGACAACAGCAGTCCAAGGATTTCAATAACAGCCTTGAAATTCTTTGGATTCTTTTTATTCTTCACAAGGCAAAATTTTACAAGTTTTTAACTTGAAAGCATATGTAGACGACGAATAAAATGTTGATCAAATAACGGAGTTTGTCTTTGAGAAGGTAAAAAAGAATGTAGGAATAGGAGAAAATGCTGCTGATAATCATTTTCTCGTCTTTCTTACAATGTTTTTCAAAAACTTCTTCATCATCAGGACCGTAAAAACACAGGATCGTTTGGTAAAGGGGTAAACTGACTGAACACATTTGAGATTCCAAAGGTTAACAAAGATTATCAATCATTGATGTTTATATAGGACTGAAAATCATAACAGATTAAAGGAGATTATGGTAATGATATTGATGAATGACCTATCGATGCGTTATATTAAGTCTTAATGGTGTCAATGCGGAAAGCAGGCCTGTAATTATGAGAATTTATTGAAAAGGATAATTATACTTTTTCACATGTATATGAGCCAATCTCTGGCAAACGAGGGTTTAATGCATCTCCGTGGTGTATTATACCAAGTAAGTCATTACATGATTATGGATCCATATAATGAATATTGTCTTAACAATCGCCTGAATCATCCTTGGACTTACATGTGGAAAATTGACAAATAGCAAAAAGTTTCGACTCAGGTCAGCCTGCGCGGACTGCGCAGGCTGACCCGAGTCGATACTTTTTGCAGATCACAGAGCTTGGCTCACATAAATGTGTATATATACACCATTAGAAACAACGATATAGATCTGCTTTTTGATGAAGTTTGGTTGTTTGTTGGGTCGTTCTGAATAGTATTTCAGTTATGTTACTACGGCAAGTGTACATATCAGTTTCCTTTGCTTTCTTTAACTTTACCGGACTTCATACAAAAGTCATAAGAGCGAGACTCAAATAAGCCCAAGGTCACAATGTGTATTCTTTGAAGTATAAGATCTTGAGCTAGACTGTAAGGATAAAGTTTAATTACCTGCAGCAAGCTTAAGTAATACCTCGCACACTATTGCCAAGTTACTGCCTGCTTTGGCACATAAACAATGACAAGAGAATGTTTAGCAGCGATCGAGAAAGAATCCTGTCGTAATGGGTTTCACTGGCTGCCGAGCCACTGCTTGCTGAAACACGGTCGAAAAAATGATCACCGGTGAGAAAAGAAAGAATCTAGTTGCACGAATTTAATCAGTCCTCGGAAAAAATGACCCAAACCGCGGTTCAAACTCACATTCCCTGTATTGCTAGCTCTGCATTTTTCCGAAGGTTGACGGTACTGGTGAGGTGAAAACTGACAACGCTTTCCATAAGAGCACTTGTCAGCAAACCATTAGGCTGCCTCTTTTACAGCGTAAGTCTATCTAAACTCGGCATCTTTCGATGGAGCCCTGCGAATACAATCCACTGAAACGTAAGCCTGAACCTGCTAAATTAATTAAATGAAACTTTCAACGGTTGAGAGTATAAACCCAAACTTTGCATTCGGACAGGATGCATCCAAGATCAGACAGCACGTTCTGTGCAGTCTGACCTTGATCTACACTGTCTGCAAAAGGTTTCCAAGTCGCGCTTAGCGGCCAAAGGATTAAGAGAGATTTTCATCTTGCAAAGCTTGACCAAACAAGCGGGCGTCATAGATCAAAGATCAGACTGCACCTCTTAAAGGCGTTTCAGCGAGTGATTTCTAGCCCAGAGAATTTTGTGAAATTTGACACAGAGACACTTCAAAGTATATTCTTTCAGTATATGAAGAGATAATGAGACCTAGCCAGATGAACAAAAAAGTTCTGAGTCCATAAAGAACTTAACCCTTCTTTCAAATTACACAAAAACCCAGTTAAAGCAGCAAACATAAGAATTTTGTGAGTAAAGTCTATCATTTCAGCCAAATAATGTTCTGTGTGTTTTAAATTCATAAGAAATTGACTGATCCTCTCAACTTGATGAGAAATTAATATTTATTTCAAATTAATGACCCGCTATCGATGTTTCAATAACATCCTTAACCCCCAATAAAGCTCATTTCACGACATTATTTGACCTTGACAAAAATTTAGTGCAGAGATTTTTCTGATTTTTCGCAGATATATACATGGTTATATCCTTTATCAAAAAAAGAAATGCAAAAAAAAAAAAGATAGGTCGCCTCGCTACTCTTCCCAATATTAGAACTCGATTACCTCTCTTGGAACAACGAAAATGACACAAAACATCCAAGATTCAAATTAATTCGTAAAAATTAATTATTTTCAGCACAAAATCACATCTCTTTCACAGTAAAGATAATATTGCTTTTCCCTGGTATATACTCGATTCAACATTGGAATGGGACGGCTTTGGAAAACATTTTGGTAAATGGAGTAATAGCAAAGTGCTCATAACAAGCAATTTCGCCTTTCCCCATAATATTTTCTACACAAGCAGCATTTTAACTCGCATTTGTACCATTTTTTAATATGTCATCTGCAGCTTCTTTCACTTCAGAAGTTTCAATCTAATTTAATTTGGGAAAGTTTAATGCTAAATAGTACAGTTTAATAGATGGAAGAACAATAACAGTAGAACTGTCCAGGAACTACTCGGAGGCATAAATTACTAATGAACCTTATGCTAAATAGTACAGTTTAATAGATGGAAGAAAAATAACAGTAGAACTGTCCAGGAACTACTCGGAGGCATAAATTACTCATGAACCTTATAGCAAAATGAACCAAACGATCCTGATTTCTATCAATATCCAGGAAAGAGACTTTGAAAACACTGGAAAGGAGAAACACGTGTAATCTTCTCTTTTTCCCACACTAAAATTACTATCCGGATAAGTGATGTCCGAAAAATGTACTGTTCCGTGTCCGCTGTTTCGGAACGGTTTACCTTCCATAAATTGATCTTTAAAAAAACTTGTATCTTCATCTACTTCCTCCACGTCTTCCAGCCGATAATAGTACTACAATCGAGGAAAATTCGTTGTCTGCGCATGTCATATTCTTCGAAGATTCGACCTGTCTGTTATGACGCATCACCCATCCCCCTATACCTGGGGAAAGTAGAGCTTATACCGAAGCTATTAACCTATTACCCAAGCAGTAGGGGCTGTTTTAATAAATGGCCGATGCATAGGTTACATGTTAGCCGATCATAGCCGAATGAATCGCACCAGGTAGCGTTTTATTAAATAAATGTTTAGTTCATTTTGAAATTCAAAGTAACGGTTGTTGTTTTGAAAAGTAGTCCGGTTCTGTACCCAGAATGCCCAAATTGGATAGACGTGTATTTGTAGAATGCCATCTAGCGGGAGATAATGAGGAAAATTACGAGCAAGGAAAAAAAGAAAGCAGAGAGACATGCGCGAAAATGTTGCGCAATGAAAACCCGACGAAATCTCTTTAACACCTACAGCGCCGAATAAACCAAATAGCCGACATTTTCAATTCAGAAATTAGACCCAAAAAATTGTAATTTCAAGTCACTTTTATCCAGAGTGTCACAGCAAAGCGGACAGTGAAGATCAAAGATCAGACTGCACTTTTGCAGGAGTCTAATCTTGATCTACACTGGCCACAAGGGCAACTAGGCCTATATTTGTGAAAAGCGCTTTAACCCTTTACCTCACAATCCCGAGTTTTAACGAACCTGAGGAATAAGGCTTTTAAAAACACCGAGGGAAAAGGAGAGAACTCTGATAACCAGCATTTTCTCCTTTTCCAACAGTGTTGTTTTTTTACTGTATTAGAGGACTGCCGCTCATTTGTACCAATTTCAAATTTGTCGTCTGCAGTTAATTTCAAATTGAAATGGTAAACAATTAGTTGTTTGGGAAAGGGTTTTAGGTTACACGCTAATTTTTAAACCGTGGAGTTTAACTGTATTTTTGATAGGTCAAGTGTTCTTTGTCATTTTGTTTTACCAAAACGACTATCGCTACTTTGTAAAAAGCCATTAGCTAAGTTGCTTGCCGAATGGCGCAATGCCGCAGTCGGGTCTCGCGCGATGTCAAAATTTTCTTACACAGCGAGAAGTAAATACTAGCACCAGGAAAGTTACTACGACATAATATTCCTTTTATTATATACCTGCAACTTTCAACGACAACATTTTTGCAATTATTGACATTTTGTTCGAAAACGGCAAACAAAATGAGACAATTAATAGTGTGGATGGTAGTAAGTCTGTTTTTGTGAATGGCGGATTAATATTACAGCGTAACATTTTGACCAATCAATTCGCAAATCAATGCATGCTTAGTCCGTGCACGAGATACGTCATCATACCATATTTGGGACCGTATTTCATAGTGTGTAGATACGGATTTTTTTTTCTGTCGTGTATGTTATTTCATCCGATTGCAACGTATGTATTTTCTCCGGAAAATTTACTGGTATATAATAGAACAAGAAAATATTGATGCATAACATCAATGGCGCCGCAAATCAGCTGTTTCTGAAATAGGGCACATTACAGCGATTGACCTATTTACCGATTGCTGATCTTAAGAACACGATCGTGAGAAGAAAACAATATTTCTGCAATCCCTACACTACTAGAACAAAAATATACATGCGGTTGTACCACATAGAGTGTTTTCGGGACGAAGAGCATGAAAATTCCACTTAAACTTTTCCAACTTGATTCAAAATGGAGGCTTCGAAAATTTGTGACAGATAATATTTGATCACGAGTCTTATTTCTCGAAATGTATTTTACAGTTTTTCCAAACAACAAAGTTGATACGATCTGGTTTTTATCGATCTGGCCATGAAAGTACGGTATTTTACATGTTAAAAAAACAAAAAATCAGTCCAAAAAGAAAAACAAAGTTGGTACGGGCTCGATCTGGTAATGAAAGTACCGTATTTTTACATGTATGTTAAAAAAGAAAAACCGACCGAACCATTCCATATAGTAAACAATATGGCTACCTCCACAGGCACTTTTCACTTTTCAATAATTTAATATCAGTTGATTTCATGAATATTGGCGAGTTCTGATTGGCTGAAAAATTTTTTTCATAGCTCCATGAAAAAAAAATCACGTTATGCCGGAACTACTTTCGCTGAAGGTTACTCAGTGCGGGTCCTACACGGTGCCATGTTCAATTACTTTCGTTTTATTGGTTAATTTTCAGTATTGGGGATCTGAAAACTGCTTCCCTATTGTATTATTGTGCCATACAAACATGAGTGGAAGGGTCTTTAGAAACTCCAACGTTAGATTTAAAAATAAAGAAAATGAATGCAGTTTGAATTATTTCCGTGGGTGTCATCCTCGGAACCCAGGTTTGAAGCATTACGTTACTCTCCATGCATCTACTCCTGGGATAATTGACTAGCAATTCGTCGTTTCTTATGAATATTCATATGGTCGGGAAGTACCCTAATAGCCAATCGAAAGATCGATAACATTATGATACTCTCTTGTAGAGAGGGTAATTTCATTTCTTCCGTTATAAAAAATAACCCCACTATGGAAAAAACCCGAGGTTGTCAACAAATGTGGCCCGTTGGCGTGCTTGTCTCCTGTGAGATATGCCATTCTGCAATACAGGGATGACACTATCGATCTTCGTGTACGCCGAAAATCTCTTTTTTAAAAACGCTTCTCGAATGTGGTGTTGATGGGCGACGCCAGATTTAAAGTATCGTTCAGCTTGATTTGCAACGAATGATGTGATTAGATATCGACAAGTTAAAAACAGAAATGACGACGTATTTGTGATAAAAATAGTTTAAATTTTCTCAAGGAAAAACTGAGATCCCCAATCAAAATGCTTCATGAATAATTCATGAGAACGAGGAAACGCCAGCGAAATAACCCAGGGTCGATTACAGAATGAATCGAAACTGGGTCAACGAGGATGCGTGGGTGTATGTTGTCTGTAATATTAAATTATAAGGAATGAAGAGAACTTTTATTTTTTCATGGAGGTATGAAAAAAAAAAAAAAAAAACTAATCACACTTTTGTATGAAACCGCTTCGCGGTTTCATACAGTGTGATTAGGTATTTTTTTTCATACCTCCATGAAAAAATAAAAATTCTCTTCATTCCTTAAATAAAAATATAGTGCCACTGCTCAAGCGGCGCAACAACAAACTACTCACCGACAAGCTTATAGAATTATGGGAGTCAATATACCTTCTTCATCAAAACCCACTTCGTTGTGATCGAGACTTTCTCGATATGTTTTTAAAAATGGTATTGCTACATTTGGCTATTAAGTCTAATGACTAAAATATGTCCAACCTGTCGTTGATATTGAGATAAACTGTCTCAGTTTCTATAACTGACATTGCTGCGTTTACGTATTCAGTCTAAGACTGAAAAATGTCAAATGTTTTTGCTTGGTATGCATAGAGTTTACAGTATGGAAGTTTATGGTGCGAAACAATTTGGGAAAAGGAGCAACGGATTAAAAACCGCACTTGCGTCTTCTCCCACGACATTTTCAAAAGGCACTTCACGCCATTAAATTTCAAGAAAGGGGCCAACAATCGTACAATATTCCACATAATATACAGATGCGATTATTTCCCATTTGAAGCTTAAAGGTGGCCCTTCAGATTTTGGGACGTAAATTTTACAAAAATACCAAAAACTTCATCCTTATACTCCCAAAGCCTTTTAATTTTCATTCATAAAACCCCAGTAGTCGAAAACCATCCGACAGCGAGAGAAATTAGAGATTTACTACGGTCCAGGTCGACACCGACGGGAAACACGGTCTATTTTTACATGAGAAACTCGCTCATTTACATACCGGAAATACACAGACGAAGCTTCAAACATAGCGTCCGAAGAAGACATTATGGAAAATAATTACATAATTTAAGCGTCATTAGTCACGTGCCAGTCACTTGACATTCCCACAATGCTTTTTTGATTTTTGGCGCAAAATCTAAAAATACCTTAAGAGGCTACGTAGCCTTTTAAGGGAACACCATAAATTTTTTTTTTTTTTTAATTTTATGATTCTTAATTATTGATGATTTGTATTGTTTTTTCATATAAATTTCAGTGATATATATATATATATTCAATTTCGTGAGATGTGAAAAATCTGAATACCCACCTTTAAAAGCTCAGCTGTAATTTGTGCGTTATAATGTGTGAAGTACTGGTAAAAGAAACTCCATTAAAAAGCGTGGATAGGTACACTGGCAGCCACGATATAAGTACGTGACATAATGTTGAAAATAGTGTTAGACACTATATCAACAACAACAAAACCGTTTGAAACTCGTTGAAATTTGAAAAGCATCTATTTTTATACCCCCGTCCATTTCTTTGTCCGGAGCATAACTCTGTCATCTCCAGTCCGATTGACTTGAAACTTGGCATTTGTGTTTGTTGCAATAATACGGAGTGCAGTGCAAAAGAACCATAACTCTACCTCGTGCTGTCTTTGAGTTATTTCCCTTTGATCGTCATTTTTACAGCATTTTCTGCTTGTCCGGAGCATAACTTTGTCATCTACAGTCCGATTGACTTGAAACTTGGCATTTGTGTTTGTTGCAATAATACAGAGTGCAGTGCACAAGAACCATAACTCTACCTGGATCTGTCTTTGAGTTATTTCCCTTTGATCGTCATTTTTACAGCATTTTCTGCTTGTCCGGAGCATAACTTTGTCATGTCCAGTCCGATTGACTTGAAACTTGGCATTTGTGTTTGTTGCAATAATACGGAGTGCAGTGCAAAAGAACCATAACTCCACCTCGTGCTTTCTTTGAGTTATTTCCCTTTGATCGTCATATTTACAGCATTTTCTGCTTGTCAGGAGCATAACTTTGTCATGTCCATTCCGATTGACTTGAAACTTGGCATTTGTGTTTGTTGCAATAATACGGAGTGCAGTGCGAAAGAACCATAACTCTACCTCGTGCTGTCTTTGAGTTATTTCCGTTTGATCGTCATTTTTACAGCATTTTCTGCTTGTCCGGAGCATAACTTTGTCATCTCCTGTCCGATTGACTTGAAACTTGGCATTTGTGTTTGTTGCAATAATACGGAGTGCAGTGCAAAAGAACCATAACTCCACCTCGTGCTGTCTTTGAGTTATTTCCCTTTGATCGTCATTTTTACAGCATTTTCTGCTTGTCCGGAGCATAACTTTGTCATGTCCAGTCCGATTGACTTGAAACTTGGCATTTGTGTTTGTTGCAATAATACGGAGTGCAGTGCAAAAGAACCATAACTCCACCTCGTGCTGTCTTTGAGTTATTTCCCTTTGATCGTCATTTTTACAGCATTTTCTGCTTGTCCGGAGCATAACTTTGTCATGTCCAGTCCGATTGACTTGAAACTTGGCATTTGTGTTTGTTGCAATAATACGGAGTGCAGTGCAAAAGAACCATAACTCCACCTCGTGCTGTCTTTGAGTTATTTCCCTTTGATCGTCATTTTTACAGCATTTTCTGCTTGTCCGGAGCATAACTTTGTCATCTACAGTCTGATTGACTTGAAACTTGGCATTTGTATTTGTTGCAATAATACGGAATGCAGTGCAAATGAACCATAACTCTACCTCGTGCTGTCTTTGAGTTATTTCCCTTCGATCGTCATTTTTACAGCATTTTCTGCTTGTCCGGAGCATAACTTTGTCATCTACAGTCTGATTGACTTGAAACTTGGCATTTGTATTTGTTGCAATAATACGGAATGCAGTGCAAATGAACCATAACTCTACCTCGTGCTGTCTTTGAGTTATTTCCCTTCGATCGTCATTTTTACAGCATTTTCTGCTTGTCCGGAGCATAACTTTGTCATCTCCAGTCCGATTGACTTGGAACTTGGCATTTGTATTTGTTGCAATAATACGGAGTGCAGTGCGAAATAACCATAACTCTACCTCATGCTGTCTTTGAGTTATTTCCCTTCGATCGTCATTTTTACAGCATTTTCTGCTTGTCCTGAATATAACTGTCATTTTCAGTCTGAACATCTTCAAATTTGGTATGCATGATTGTTGAAAACTTGCTTGTCCAGAACGGAACTTTGTCACCTCAAGTCAAATTGACTTGAGAGTTGGTAAACATGTTTGTTGCAGTTATAAACATGTTTGTTGCAGTTATGAAAAGTGCAATGCACTGGAGCCGTAACCTTACCTAATGCCCTTTTTGAATCATTCCCTATTCATTATTATTTTTTTTTACAGCTTTTCATGGTTCTCTACAATATAACTTTGTCTTTTCGAGTTGGAATGACCTGAAACTTTATATGCATGTTTCCTTAACATTACAGGAGACATTCATGCCTATTTCAATCACTTACATGATTTCTGCTGCACTACGATTTTCTCCTACCTGCCCTTTACGACTATTATCCCCCCTCGACAACTGGCGGTGTGACGGGCGTATCTTGCGACAATTTGCCGCTCTTGTTAAAAGCTGCTTGCATCCACATCAAGGCAACAGATGAATTATCCATGTCTTTTATACCTTTCACCAGTACCAGGCTATTGGGTCTACAGTGCTCTGCCCAAGGGCACTCTAACGTGACCAGCTTTTCATGCAGTAATCAATCTTTGCATTTTCTAGATACGAATCCAATGACGAAATGCCAAAAAGTCAAATCCGACAAGATCACCTTGCGATAGCATGAAATGAACACAATCCCCAGACTATGGCGACATAAGTGTCAAACGATAAGCTTAAATAAACCCAGATTTCACATCCCAATAATCCAGCACTTTATATTGAGCTGGTTGGTTTCATTTGAACAATTTCAGGTTTATACATAGACAGTACTGGGGCGGTAACAGCGTGGTACTGTCCAACCTTGATGCTACCAACGATACAATGTATAGACTGGCATGTCCGAGGAGGTATGAACAGATAAGATCGCGGAAGAAAGTGTATGATCCTGTCTGGCCTGAACGATACAATGTACATGTATAGGCAAGACCGAGGAGGTAGGAGTGTGGCCCGGTCTCACAAGAACGCTACCTACGATGCAATGCATTAAAAAAGGCTTGGTGAGGCAGGAGTGTGGCCCGGTCTTGTCTGAACGATAGACCTACTTAGAAGGGTTTCGTGCAATATCCTGCACTATTTCCCATAACATAGCTAACAGCCTTCCGGGGACGTCGCCCATTTGCGCAACCAGTGGCGACGATAAATAAACGAAAAAGAACTAAACAGCCATACAATGACTGACTGATACCGTGATATATATATATATATATACGAATCACTATGGGACATTAATCTATGACTGCTTTGGTGTTAACTATCGTAATGTTTCTGAACCTACAGTGCAACACGGAAAATTGGAAGATAAACGAGATGTTAAGATCTATGTAATAGATCTTCTTCAAGAGTGCCTTCTCGGTGCTAAGCCAGCAGATGATTTGAACGTGATGTGTTAATTTGTAAATCTACAAGATTTACCTCCCTTCCGCCCTGCTCGCCATTCACAGGTAAAAATACCCTATATTCCGGTATCGGTCTTTCGTTTATTTAGACTGATTCTATTTCTCGTAACCGACCGATAAACAACAGGCAACACCCGATTTAAATCGAGGGTAGCTGTCTGATTTGTGGATTTGGTACATAAGAAAAACCAAGAGAGAGAGAGAGAGAGAGAGAGCATTATCTCCCGCTAGATGGCATTCTACAAATACACATCTCACTCGTCACAACTCGGCCGATTCCGCACCTACATCTAACCTCGTCCGTATAACGGTCGTTTCCATTTGAAATGCGAATCACGTGATCTTATATACATAGCGCCACTGTCAGTCGTTTAGCAACGACATAAACAACCTCGATGAAGTTATTCACATCTGTTTATCTGTCGGTGAAAACTTCAATCAGAATTGATAAACCATGTTAAATTATGAAGTACGAACTGTTTGTCAACTCAGCTGAAACATAGTTAGAAAGATTTCGATAGAAAATTGAAACTCAAGTTTTCTTTTTTAAGAGGAGCCTTACAATTTTCAGAACGGTAAACCGGCGTATTTCCGGGTATGTACCACTCTCTTGCACTACGGATCATTCCCATTCACCTCTGTAGTTGGCTCAGAAAGTAGTCCGTTATTACGTAATATTTTCGTCACATGACCATAACTCAAAATGGCGACACAAACGCCGGTAAAAGAAAGATCAATATCGATTGTTTTGTGTGCTGTTCAAATAGCATACGGCCAATCAGACTTAGTGGTAGGAAATGTGAAAAAGAGGGATTTTCTGAAAAGCTTAAATGTCTTTTAAAGGACGATAACTTGTTTTTTAATCTTACAAGCTTAGATCCATCGGTGTGTCAAAACTGTTGTCATCATTCATGGGCGCAGCCATTTTCGTTACAATTGGCGTAAGATTCTGATCAGTAAAGAAGCTCGAAAAAATAGTTCCATTGTATACAGGTAAATTCATCAGTTTGAATGCACATATAATGTATCCAGAATCATATTTCCTTTGTCTACTTTATAATGTTACACATGAAACAGTTAAACAGTAACAAAACATGTTTTCCTCGGTTTGACAAGATTCTTGTCATTTAGCCCATTGCAGAGATGTATGGTGAGAGTAACGAACGACAACTCTGCTCGGAGATTGGGTATGTACCGATCTGGTGCATATCAATCCACCAGATACAGCCGAGGGATTTGATGGCTCCCATCACCCGAGGTATGCCTAATGATACACATCTAATTTGGGCATTCTGGGTACAGAACCGGACTACTTTTCAAAACGACAACCGTTACTTTGAATTTCAAAATCAAATAAACGTTTACTCAATAAAACGCTGCCTGGTGCGATTCATTCAGCTATGATCAGCTAATATGTAACCTATGCATCGGCCATTTATTAAAACAGTCCGTACAGGCTTAGGTAATAGCTTCGGTACAAGCCCTACTTTTCCCTAGTATATGGGATCGGTGATGCGTCATAGCAGACAGGTCGAATCTTCGAAGAATATGACATGCGCAGACAACGAGAGAGAGAAAGAGAGAGAGAGGGGGGGGGGGTTATAAAATTTATAAATTTATTCGAACAAATGATAAACTGGCAGCCCGTAAAAGAATGTCTTAATTTTTGTTTTAAAATATCCGAGCAATATTCTATCTTAGGCGAAGATTTTCTTGACAAAGAAAGATTTTTCTGACCACGATCAATTTATCAAACTTGAATTTAATCTTTACCGATAACGGTCTATCTCTGTGCATAAATAATATCGCGGTTTAAATTTCCAAGTCCAGCGTTATCTCACGAAATCTCGAACCGTGCAGGAACTTGACTTAAATAAGCATTGGGTGGTACTTGTTGTTAAAATGGCACGTTGAGAAGAGAAATTTGTAGATACCCTTGTATGTGATTAATAGATCTCTGGCGAATGTACAACAGCAAGTTTCTCAATATGCCTTTTTAAACGCGGGATAAGGAAGATTGTAGTCAACTTAATTATCAAGCCTTGACAGCACTAGCTATCACCCGTCACAACTCGCCCGCATTCGGCAAACCTCGGGTGATCCGTTGATCAAGTCCCTCGGCCGGATCACTTAGCTTGATATCCACCTACATGGTATATTTCTTCGCCGGAAGTACATGTACATCGCTTCAACGTTCTTAAAAATGTAACACTACACTTAGAAAGCAAACAGTAGTTACAATTTTCCGTGAGAATCTTTCTAAATATATATCCGATGACAAATAGTTTGTACATTTATCTTCTAGATCTGACTGGGTCTATCAATTACGTTGGCAATTTCAGCGATAGGTTACTTATCACCGTGGCGCTTTTTGCCGTTGCTAATTGACTACAAGGGCGCCGCCATGTTTAAGATCATGTGACTGGCAGTATTTCAAATGTACAAACTGTTTGTCGACGGAAATATTCTATTAGAAAATTGTGATTAGTGTTTTCTTTTTCTAAGTGGAGACTTGAGAACATGAATTACGACTTAAGAACGGTTAAAGCGGTGTATTTCTGGCGAAGAAATGTACCATGTAGGTGCATATCATGCTATGTGATACAGCTGAGGGACTAGCTCAACGAATCACCCGAGGTTTTCCGAATTACTAACCATCTGACATTCCCACGAGCTATTTGCGAAAGTCTGTGTAAAAGACTTTAAAATCCTTAAGAGGGTACATGCATGTTCCTGAAGTCCTGTAATATAAAAAAGCTCCCTACAAACGAGTGTCTTCCTTACTTATATACTCTATGGTTTTCAAATTATTGCTTAAAATAATGAACAGTGAAATTTCCCAGTGCTATAATTAGAATCTAAGAAATCTAAGACAGGTATCTTATTTATAGTTTTTGGCAGCGGGTTTACCCCGCTGTCATAGTTCCCACATCACGTGTGCATGTGTATACTGGTTTTTGAAGCCTACTATGTTATCTAGGTAAGATTTTTGCTTCCGGCAGGTTTTGCCTGGATACGCGTGTAAACAAAACCAGTTTCATGCACTAACAAAATAGTTCTGCCAATGATATTCAGATAAAGCTATTTCAACTTGACTCTGCATGTTCTCTGAAAAAAATTAAAACATCATGTTTCAGTTGTTTTTTTAATTTAAGATAACAGAAGATTTTCAGCTTAAATAAAACAATAACACCTCTCCACTATCTGGCACATTTATACAGTAACATACCTCGTTGCTGGAGAACTCGGACCATGGTGAACTCATACCCTAATCTCAAGGGTAAGAGTTCTCTGGAGAACTTTCCGTTTTGATTTATATTAGTTTACCAGGAAATAAATCATAGAACACACCAATTAGTAGCATGTATTCGCAGCCAGAAAAGAAATCCGCTGACTTCAGTGCGTTAGCGCTTTGATTAAAGTTGTTTTCCCCTAAAATATTAAATCATTTTCACATATCGCTAAATGTACTTATTTATATTAGTCGATGGTCGCGACAACATAAGAGTAATTACCTTTGAAAGCGGGTGATGTAGGTTTCAATCTATATAAATTTACTGATCAGGAGTGAAACTGTCGGACAAATTTATGTCGGGCCAATTCTTCGCAATATCTGACATAATTTTTTCAGATCTGTACCCATAATAAGAAGAAAAGTTGATCTGTAATTTCAGTATAAACCAGAATGGAAGGATATAGCATAGTGTTTGTTTCCAAATGATTACTTTGGGTTAAAAGAGCGACTTACAATATATTCACTTTGCAAATCTAAACTGACATGAAGTTCTTTCCTGAACATCATGATACACTGGAAGATACCGGAATTCAACGACTGGTTGTCGCCACCTCAATATATTGCGGAACGCCGAACCGGAGAAAAAGATGAAAAACTTTTTCAGATTTAATGTATTTCTGGTTAGTATTTACACGTATTCATTCTGAAATCACAAATCTTTCCACCACGATTTTCTTATGGCATTCGTAGTTTTGATGAATTATCCAGAGTTTTGGTCGAAAATTGGAAACAAACGGCAACTCAAGGCCTGACCTAGATTTTTGTCTGAACTCGCCATTAATTTGCGTGGAGCAACACGCTAAATTCGCTCTTTGAAGACATGGTTTGCTTGCAGTTGATTATGGACTTGGTTGTACTGGCTTTCGTGTGTGTTTTGCATCATCTAGGATCCAATTTAAGATGCAACATAAACCTCTGCATTAGATAGACCTCCCAAGCCGATGTTACTAAGTGTAATGGGATGGGTGGGGGTGCAAACCCCTTTCATTGAAGTAGGTCTACATGACTTTTGTTATAAATATTTTTATAAATGTTTTTATGCTCTATACCAGTCATTCCGTTTCAGTTTTCTCTGCTAGTACTTATCTTTGATTTTGGTACTGAAAATTGTAAACAATAAGGTACCAACAAGCTAATTTACTTAAACAGTCCAGGTGGGGAAAAAAATGAAATCAAAGCACTGAAAGTACTAGAAAACAGTGCAGTCTGTGGAAATATAATAAAACATTTAAAAGTAATTACGAACTGTTAACTTACGTTTAACATACGTACCCTGAACAGGGTTCGAATTTCGTTTTTTTATCCACCGGTAAATTTTAGCAAGTGGCTTTTTTTTTACTCGCAAAATTAGAATTGGACTCGCATTTTTTTTTTTAAGCCCAGCATGCTTGCCAATGGTGGAAAACGGAGTGCCAGAACAAACTGTTCTCAAAACAAGTTAAATTTCCATAAAATTTACATGGCGGATGATTTTGTTAATGAATATTACGGACGTATCACATCCGAATATCTGCGTGTCTGATAACTGGTATAGTGAGTCCACAATTTCCGACTTGGTTCTTGTTGTTATTTGTGCATGATAATTATCTTTTAAGGAAAGATTGACAAATATTTCTGTTTTATAATCAGAGATTGAATTCGCTTACCGTTTTTTCATATAAAAAACGCAAAATCGTGGTATTGGCAGTGAGTGCAGACGAACGTATTTGGCATTCGGCATACCTTGGGTAATGGGAGCTATCAAATCCCTCGGCTGTATCTGGTGGATTGATATGCACCAGATCGGTACATACCCGGAAATACGCTGGTTTACCGTTCTGAAAATTGTAAGGCTCCTTTTAAAAGAAAACCTGAGTTTCAATTTTCTATCGAAATCTTTCTAACTATATTTCAGTTGAGTTGGAAAACAGTTCGTACATTCATTATTTAACGTGGTTTATCAATTCCGATTGAAGTTTTCACCGACAGATAAACAGACGTGAATAACTTCATCGAGGTTGTTTATGTCGTTGCTAAACAACTGACAGAGGCGCGCCATGTATAAGATCACGTGGTTCGCAGTTCAAATGGAAACGACCATTATGTGGACGAGGTTAGATGTAGGTGCAGAATCGGCCGAGTTGTTACGAGTGCGTACTTGGCTCACGAAACTCAGGTAACGAACGACAACTCGGAGGCTTCAATGGCGACATGTAAAATTATTAACAGCAGTCGAAGGGTATTCTCGGTGTGAGATGACCCATGTTTGTCCAGAACGAAAAGAATTACCTTATTTGTATTCACATGTAAAATTAAGTACATTTTGATAGTTGACTTTCAATAATTTGCACTCGCATTTTTTTGCGAGTGCTTGAAATTTTAGCTCTCATTTTCCAATTCTGACACGCATTTTGCGAGCAAATACATGGGAATTTCGAACCCTGGGTAAGCCTATGGGCTTCTAAAGGTCCTTCTGGTTGTTGGTAAATACAACTGTATGTTGGAGTTCTATAGCAACTTGGAGTGAATTTAAGGGGGTGGTTTTTCCACTGGCTGTTTAATCTACTTTTAAATGAGTTTACACTGGGTGCTGTTACTACATGATTATCGAGTGCATTCCACTTGTTAACAGCTGAAAGAATTCCTCCTCTGTTCTGTTCTTGACCTCTGTCTGAATAGTTTGAAGTTGTTACCTCTTGTTCTGTTGTTGTCCGATAATATAAGCATCTCATAGTTAGATTTTTCATATTTATGTAGAATTTTAAACACTTGGATCATGTCAGCTCTTTCTCTGCGGTATTTCAGTGATGGTATTCCTAAATATTTGAGTCTCTCTGTATATGTCATATTTCTAATGTTGGGGACAAGTTTGGTTGCCCTTCTTTGCACGTTCTCGATTGCAATTTTGTGTTTTTTTTAAATATGGCGACCATACTGGACTCGCATATTCAAGATGTGGCCTTACTCTGGCTTTGTAGAGTTGCAAGAACATAGTTTTCTCCATGTATCTGAAACTTCTGCGAATTATTCCTAGATTTTGGTTTGCTTTGGAAATTTTGGAATTGATACGGGAATCGAATTGTAACTCTCTATCTATGATTACTCCCAAGATCTTTTTCCTCTTTTACGTTGGTAATAGCAATTCTATTATTGTCAGTTCTCATATGGTAGTCAACATTAATGTCCTTCTTTCGTATATTTAATCTTTTACATTTTGCTGAATTAAAGTCTAGCCCCCATATCTCTGACCATTCACAAAAAGCATCAGTTGTTAGCTGTAATCTTGCATGATCTGTTTGATTTTGTATGGATCTATAGATTTTGGTATCGTCAGCAAATAATTTGACATTTGTTTTTGCCACATCTGGGAGGTCATTGATGAAAATTAAAAATAGAGTTGGGCCCAACACACTACCTTGTGGTACTCTGCTAATTACTTTTTGGCTATCAGAGTAGCCGTTACTTATTACAACCACTTGGTACCTATCTTTGAGAAAATCTTCTATCCATTTGTGTACTTTGTTGTTTATTCCATAAGATCTTAATTTTAGAAGTTATTTGTTATGTGATAGGGTATCAAAAGCTTTCCTAAAATCATAAAAAATAACATCTGTTTCCAAGTGATTGTCCAATGCAGTTGACCACTCTTTAGTTGATTCTAGAAGGACTGTTGTAAGCTGAAGTTGTTTGAAGGGCAAATATATACGTTCAGCTAAGATAAGTATTTAATGAATGTAAATTTGCGTCCATTTAACCCTTTACCAAACGACAAATTTTAGACCCTTCCAAATTGAAAGCACCTGCAGATGGCAATTCAAAAACTTTTTCTTATGAGTTGCATGTTGTTTGACAGGGTAGAAAACATTGTGGGAAAAGAAGAAATTGCTCGTTACGAGCAATTTCTCCTTTTCCCACAATGTTTGCAAAAGCGTTCTACACCAGGGTCGTAAAAACAAGGAACTGTTTGGTAAAGGGTTAAACAAATAAACTTGTGCACTGGCTTTTTTGTTAGGGTGTGCACAATTTTTTCAGCAGATCATGTCTGTATTTTTTATCCAATTCTTATCTCATAAAATATATTGTGCATGAAACGAGTGAAATCCCTGCTAACTTCATGGAAAACAAGTGATTTTCAGCTCCACTGGCCAAAGGCCAGTGAGCTTATGTCATGGCCCTTCGTCTGTCCGTGCACGCATTAACTTTTATTTCAAACACCTTCTCTGAAACTAACCAACCAGACTTCACAAAAATGATCCTGCAGTTGCCCTCCTCAGACTTCCTACAAAGAATATGATTCCAGTGGCAACAAAACTGATAAATATTGAAAATTTTTAAAAATCTTTGTCCAAAAACATTAGGCCTAGGACTAAAAAATTTGGCAACCAACTTCATCTAGTACATCTGTATGAAAATTCTTCAAGTTAAACATGTAGCCTTGGGGTTAAACTTGGCAAAATTGAGTCATAAGTTTTACATGGGCTTATAGTGAACAATTTTAAAAAATCTTATTCCCATAAAGCTTAGGGTCACCAAATTTGGCATGTAGCTTTATCAAGTGGACCTCGACTAAGGCTATTCAAATCATAGCCCTGGGGTCACTATTGGCCCCTCTATAGGGGTCACAAGTTGTACATGGGCTTAAATAGTGAAAACTTCAAAAATCTTTTTGTTCTTAACTATAAAGCCTAGGGCTACAAAATTTAGCATGCAGCTTCATCTAGTAGACCTCAACCAAGATTGTCCCCAATCATAGCCTTGGGGTCAAAATTGGCCCTATCCCAGGGGTCAAAATTTTTTACGTGGGCTTATACCCTGAAAACTAAAAGAATCTTCTGGTTCCTGATTGAAAGATAAAGGTTTGTCAAAATTTGCTTGTACTTTCGTCTTGTTGGCATGTAACAAGATTTGTTAGAGCATGGGGGGGGGGGTTTAACATGGTATACAAGGCTTATAAGCCTTTATATTGATCAACAGAATTTAGTCCTGTTCATGCATAACTGGAATACATAGCTTGTTACCATTTACCTCCCTTGATTAAACTTCCACTATTACATGACTGGTGTTTACTGTTTGGTATTCAAGTTTTTTGGATAGAAAATGTTCAGTTTTCAGTGAGAGGGATTTATTTTAATGTTAATTATTATGCTCAGATGAGTTGAGTATTTTATGAAGTGAGGTTTCTATTATTTTGTTTTTTGTTCTAGTACTTTACCCTTCATGCCACTGGAAAAAAAAAAAAAAGAAATCTACTACTAAAGTTTTGAAAATCTTCTTATCAAAGCACTCTTTGATAGTGTTCTTTGATATGAACAATACTTGATAAGATCTACTTGTATTCATTGACATCATCTTTGCATTTGAAAAACAAAAAAGAATTCGGAGAGGGTGGGGGCTGGCTATTTTGTTTATGAAAGTATATTGCCATACAGACTTCTCATGATTTATGCCTCTGTCAGTCCCAATTAAGGTCATTATACATTTCTGTAAAAGCCAGTGGAGCGCTACAGGGCTGCCATCATGGCCCTCTTGCTTTTTTAGCTGTATATAGTAGGCAAATGCTCATATTTTCATGTCCAGTGTACTTTGTTTACTATTGTGGAAAAGTTTGCAAAGGCCTTTGGGAATGTTACAACACTGTCATATCTTTTGTCATGTAAATAGAATGAGTTTCTGGCTGTAAAACAATCTTCCAATTATGTCACTACCAAATTCGAGCCTGTTTAGCTCACCCGGATGAAGTTCAGGAGGTGCCATTGCACTAACCCTGGCACTGGTGTTAGCATCAGTTAGGCCTCGGCATCCATATGTGTCAAAAGTTTTTTTAAGAGCTCACATTTTACAAACCATAATGCCCCTTTTATTTAAGGAACAGTATAGTACTTGGGAACTATAACCTTTGATTAACTGTGGACTTCGCGAATAGAAAATACAGCAGCCGTCCATCTTGTAAAACAAAGCTACCTAGAGGTGATTTGTGACACATATAATATTATATTTTGGATTGTATATTTGGTGGCCGATACCCATGAGGTCTGAAACAGGCATGTGGCATAATAAGAGTACAGATTAATAAGATTCCACTTTTGCTTGGCAAGAAAGGGTACTTATCAAAAGGGCAGGGAGTTCAGAAAATGGGGCAGGGGGCAGTCTATACCCAGCCAGCTGGAGCATTGTATAACCATTTCATAGATAATTTCCTTTCATTTCAGGTGATTTGAAAATGATGTAGTTCAGCTGGACACTGTGATTATGGCAATCTGCAATGTGTTGCTGACTTTGTGAAGACTCAAATTCTAGCACTGAACAACAGCAGTGGAAGAGAATTGTTAGGAGAGCACAGGTTTTTATTTTGCAAACTTACGTTGAAAATCAGGAGAGTATATTAAACTCCGCTGAGCTGTCGTATGTAAAGTTAATGAAATTACAAACATGAGTTTCTTAAATGTTCATCAGCTTATGCATCAGGGTGAAAATCCCTATATCTGCTACTTGTGTGGTGACAGCTTCACTCAAGAACACCTCTTGAATGCCCATGTTTTAATGCATGCTGGAGAAAAACCATACACATGTAATCTTTGTGGAGCCACTTTTCTCCAAGAGCAGCAGCTGAAGACTCATCAGATTATGCGTGCCTGTCGGAAGCACTACATGTGTAATTTATGTGGGGCAAAATTTGCAATGGAACAACAACTGAAAAGCCATGAGATGATGCATGCTACAAGCAAACCCTATGGCTTCCCACAGGATCAACATCCAACAGCCCATCAGCCCATGCATACAGCCGAAAAACAGTACATTTGTAACTACTGCGGGTTGAAATTCCCAGCTGAGCACCATCTGAATGCTCACCAATTGATTCATACAAAAGAGAAGCTTTGCATCTGCAATTTTTGTGGCGCTGAATTTACATCACAGCAGCAGTTGGGTTCCCATATGCTAATGCACAATGCTGAGAGACCTTTCCTTTGTAATCTTTGTGGAGCCAACTTCTCCCATGAACAGGACCTGAGCACACACATGTTGATGCATAACAACAATCTACCTGTTTCCCAGGAACAGCCCATGTACACAGCAAACCCAGCACCTACTACATCTGTAACTCAATATAATTGTGATCTCTGTGTAGCTTACTTCCCTACAGAACAACAATTGAAGGTTCATGAGGCATGCCACAGAAAAGATAACCAGTACAAATGTCTCACTTGTAACTCCATGTTCTCACAAAAAGAGTATCTAAAAATACACATGAGAATTCACAAAGGAGAAAAGGATGCAGATCCAGGACCTCCAATGATTCAACCCCGCAAGTACACTCAACGTGCTGTACTATCAGATGATCGACCTCCAAAACCAAGGAATCATAAATGCTCTGTTTGTGGCAAGGCTTTTACCACTAAACAACACTTAAGATCACATTTTATGATCCATACTGGAGAGAGACCTTACCGCTGCTCTGTTTGCAATCATGGCTTCATTAAAGATATCAACTTGACAGTTCACATGAGAAAACACACTGGTGAAAGGCCTTATGCATGTGGCATCTGTGAAATGAGGTTTGCAGTGAAGGCAAGACTACAGCGCCACTACAAAACACACTCCGCTGATAAGCCATACAAGTGTGAGCATTGTAACCTTGGATTTAATGCTAAACGTAAGATGAAGAAACATATTTTGATGGTCCATACAGAAAAAACCTTCAGGTGTGACCTCTGTGGGGAATGTTTTGCATCCAAGAAGCATCGTAGAACACATATGAAAACACATATTAAGGCAAAGCTACATGAGTGTACTCAGTGTGGATTAAAGTTCAAGAAGAAGGCTGATTTTAGAAAGCACAAAGAGACACATATAGAAAAATTTCCATTCCACTGTGACTTATGTGGCGCCGGGTTTAATTATGAGGAACAGTTGAGAGTACACACCATGAATCATTCACACGACAAATCGTTGAGATGTGCTTTATGCGGCAAGACCTTTAATCAAAAACAACACCTGAGATGCCATCTGATGATTCATACTGGTGAGAAACCATTTCATTGCCACATGTGTGACAGAAAGTTTACAAAGCAAATCAACCTCACAATTCACATCAGAAGACACACTGGTGAGAAGCCTTATGCCTGTGGCATGTGTGAGAGTAGGTTTGTTACAAAGGCGAGCTTGACTCGACATTATATGACTCATACTGGAGAAAAGCCATATAAATGTGACCTTTGTAACAGCCGATTTTCTGGCAAGGACAGGCTTAAAAATCATCTACTGATTCACTCAAAGCCAAAGAGGTACAAGTGTGACATATGTAAAACAGGATTCGACAAGAAAGATGAATTTAAGGAGCACAAAGCCACTCATGTGAAGGCAGTTAAAAAGAAAGGCAAGTCCAAGAAGTACAAATGCAAGCTTTGTGATGCTAAGTATTCAGCCAAAGGAAGCCTTACAAAACATCACAACTCAAAGCATGCTGATGAGCCTAAACTCAGAAAATGTAAAAAGCGCAAGTATAAGAAAGTTAAAGCTGAAAAGGATTCAGAAGAAAGTCCAAAGAAAAAAAAGACAAAGGAAGAAAAGGCAGCGGAGAAGGAAGAAAGGAAAAGGAGAAAGCAAGAGAAAAAAGAAGCAAAGAGGGAGGATGAGAAGAAATTAGATGAAGATAAGCAGTCTGGAGGTCAGGTTAAGGAAGAGCAAACTCCAAAGGAGTTGGATCAAGTAGACTACATGAAACAGTTTGACCTAGCTAGACAACCAACTGTTGACAAATCTGAAGAAACTAAAACAACCACAGAACCTAGTGAAGCTACAAGGGAAGCAAGCAATGAAGTGAGAAAAGAGGTTAGCAATGAAAGTACCAATGAAGTAGAGAAGCACTCTCAAAATGCAGTAACTGATGGTGAGAATGAACTTGAATCCTTTGTAAGGAAACATATTTCAGAAGATGAGGTAATAAAACAAGCAAGACAAAGTACTAACGATATGATCAGTGCGATAGGTTCCACAAAATACCTAAGACCACACCAGCCTGAAAGCAACAATATGGGTCAAAGTCAACAAATGAGACCTCAACCAACATTACCTAGTATAACACAGTCAGCTGTGACCCCACCAGTCTCTTCCCATCCTCTAGTTACACAGCACAATGAAATGAGACCAACTGATTACACAAGAGCTGCTCTTCCTAGCTTAATTGACATAAGGGCTCCAGAGCCTTTCAGGCACTCTCTTCACTTGCAAAATGACATTCGGCTCCCAGAACCATACAGACTTCCTGTCTCAGAGCACAGCAATGTAAGACCACCAGATCCCTACAGACTGAATTTATCTGGGAGACCAGAGTCTTATAGACCACCTGACATGCTGGGAATGCAACAACCAGATAGCTATCGCCATGCTATCCCACCAAGCAGTGAAATCAGACCTGGACAAC
The DNA here is from genome assembly GCA_946811185.2 of Hippopus hippopus. Classification (NCBI taxonomy): domain Eukaryota; kingdom Metazoa; phylum Mollusca; class Bivalvia; order Cardiida; family Cardiidae; genus Hippopus; species Hippopus hippopus. Next base: position 46,105,072 of record OX328099.1, on the reverse strand, counting down.
CCTTTCGCCAGAGTGTGACAGAAGGTAACAGTGTTCCATCTCTGGACAGCTTCCACAGTATACCCAACAACATGATGTGGTAATCATGACTGACACACTTAAGTTTGAAAAACAGAAAAATATTGGATTTTTCTTCTAATATTGACTTGTATGTGAACTCTTGAACTGTTTCACGTTACCAGTCTTGAAAACAGGAACAAAGACTGATAAATTTATCATGAAGACCATGATTTTTTAAAAAATTTTGAGTGAGAAAGAAAGACTGAAAGAGACATTAGAACAGGGAATCTTTGATTTACCCTTGGGCTGCCAGGCCCAAGTCAGTGCACTTTTTTTGACAATGTAGATCAAGATCAGATTGTGTTACCTGATCTTTGATAAACACTGTCTGAAAAGGTGAGATTTTTCCTAGTGAATTCACAATATTTGGGATTTGACATAAATTTGGAAACTTCATTGGATTTTTCACAATTTTTAACCCTTTTATCACAAATTTCAGTGTTTGATAAGGGCTTTTGAAAATCATTGAGAGAAAAGAAGAAAATACTGGTAACTGGCATTTTCTTCTTTTACCACACTTTTTTCTACCCTTTCAAAGACAAATGCACTCAATTGAATAATATTAAATTTGTTGTCTGGAAATGCTGTTAATTTGGTGTAGTCTAAATTTTTGTTGTATGGTAAGGACCAAGGGTAATACTGCTATTGTGATGACAACCACAGCCTTTCCCATTTCCACGTATTATGGGATCACCCATGGCGTATGGGCGGGCGGCGTCCAGTTCTTTGTCCGGAGCATAACTTTGTCATCTCCAGTCCGATTGACTTGAAACTTGGCATATGTGTTTGTTGCAATAATACGGAGTGCAGTGCGAAAGAACCATAACTCTACCTCGTGCTGTCCGAGTTATTTCCCTTTGATCGTCATTTTTACAGCATTTTCTGCTTGTCTGGAGTATAACTTTGTCATCTCTAGTCTGAACATCTTCAAATTTGGTATGCATGATTGTTGAAAATTTACGGAGTGCAGTGCACAAGAACCATAACTCTTCCTAGCATGAATTTTGAGTTATTTCCCTTTGATTGTCATTTTACAGCATTTAGTGCTTGTCCGGAATATAACTTTGTCATCTCAAGTCAGAGTGACTTCAATCTTGGTATGCATGTTTGTTGCAATATTACGGAGTACAGTGTGCAAGAACAATAACTCTACCTAGTGCGTATTTTGAGTAATTCCACTTTGATCTTCATTTTTACAGTATTTCTTGCTTGTCCGGAACGGAACTTTGTCACCTCAAGTCAAATTGACTTGAGACTTGGTAAACATGTTTGTTGCATTACCTGCCCTTTACGATTATTATACCCCCTCGACAACTGGCGGTGGGACGGGCGTATCTTGCGACAATTTGCCGCTCTTGTTATGTTTGTAAGTTTGGGTAGAAGCTAGAGTAGAAGACAAGAGTTAACTCTGTACCAAATAATTTTTTTATTGTTTGTATGAGCCTGAGAAAAAAGAAGGCTTTTAAAAAAATGATAATTTCTAACACTTCCAAGACAAATCCTATCATCTGAGCCATGTCATGTGCTTTCAAATTTTTTAAGGCTAAGGCTTTGTCATCTGGTAAATTATTAAATACATTAAATTATTTTTACAAGCATTTGCAACTTTTCTTTCATCCCCTCTAACCATTTTATAAGAGGTGATTCTTATGCACAGTAGTGTTCATGTGACTAAAATATTAATACTGTATTGTCATAACTTGAAGTCAAATAGTATACATGAACCTGTTTTGTAAACTTGTTTCTGGTGTGACAAATATACTAGCTGTTACAGTGCCAAGAAAAACCCAATAGACATTTTCATTCTAAAAATGAGACCAAAGTAATTGCAATTTGTTGGTTACTTTTATTTTTATGTCAGTAGCTGTACTCTACCCTTTAACCCCTTACCAAACAGTGCCAAGATGTGATGACCTTGAGGTTTGAAATTTTGTCATTTGGTAAAGAGTTAATGGGTAATTTTTCATATCAAAGTGAAATATTGTATTATCTTGTTTGAATATCAATCTTCATAGATCCATATGTTATTGCTGAATTGTTTGTTAGATTGAATGCATATCTTGTAATATTAAGAAAACAGCAGCAGAAAGACCTGGGCCATATTTACTAATTGTTTTCAAGTATAATTCTAAATCATGTATCTAGCAATCTGATTGGCTCACATGTTATGCCTCAACCAATGAGATGGCTTGTCTTCAAATGTAAGGTAAAACTGAATTTGGAATGGTTTGCAAAGATTTTCCACAGGCAGACACAGACCCTTTGACCCTTTGTTTTCACCAACCCAAGTGAGAAGGATTATGACTGGAGGAAAAGTTTTGAAAACGATGATAGTTGCTGGCATTTTCATCTTTTCCCAGAGTGTTGTCTAAACTTTTGAAAAAGACAAATGTCATCATTTGAACTTTGTGTTTATTTGTCACTAGCATTTGCTTTCAATATGGACAGGTCCAAAACTGGTTGTCAAAAGGTTAAAATTTGTCATAAAACAGACAAAGGAATATAATTCTGAGTTAAATTAGCTCAAGTCCTTCAGTCTGTGCAACCTGGTATGTAAATTTTACATGCATAAAAGGTAATTGTCAATACTGACCTCATCACGGGCTAGCAGCAGGCTGTTTCACAGAGGAAATATTGAGGATCCTATGATATGATAAACAATGGCGTCATTGGGCACATATAACATGTGCTTTAGTTCAGCAGTATTCTGTCTACAAATGTGATTTTGCAATGATTTTTTATTACAATCAATAAGTTACACTTATGTACTAAAACAGTGGGACATATTTAGTGTTTTTATTTGTAGTCTGATTTGCTAGTCCTTTTAACTGGCATCCCATATCCAAGGTTTCATCAGTAAGTTTTTTATCCAAATTAAATGTTTTAAACACATATTTTTACTGTACTTGACATTTATATGTGTATTATTAGTACACATGACTCTACATTATTATGACATTTTTTATTCTTATTTGTTGAACTGTTTTGAGATATGAAGTATCTATTACATTGTATATTATTGTATACACGAGGAACAAATTTTATATCATTGCTCTTGTAAATATATTTTCAGAGGTACAGATAAGTGGGAAATTTTCCTGTTCAGAGAATACAGTATTTATGTGTACCAAAACCTGTGTATGGGGTACTCCTTAGAATTATCTCATTGAGGTAATTTTGACAAGTGCCTGCAACACAAGTTTTAATAAAGAAAATATGCTTGAAGAATTTGATAAGGCCCTTTTCTGTGGCCCTCTGATTTTCAGTTAAGTTTACCATTATTTTATTATTGAAATAGCTGTGAAATTCATCACTTATTTGCCACATGTGTGTGAAATACATGTATATTGTATCTATGGTAGATACTTTAACTTTGGTAGATACCTGTGGAACACATCGTCACAAATGGGAATTATTGACATTGTGGGGAATGGAAAAGGTGAAACAACAAATATATGTGTCTTTCAGCTGCTTGCAGTTTTATCCAAACACTGCTAGAATGAAAGAAAAAGAGATTATGAGAAAGAAGGAAAGCCCAAAATACTTTACTTGTAAAGCTTCTTTGGCAAAAATGTAATATACATGTGTACATGTAAAAGAGTACATCAAAATATTAGATTTGCATGGCATGTACAGTGTGCCTTTGATCTATGCTGATCAATGCTGTCCACAAACGGACATTAACTGTTACTACACAACAAACTTTTAGACTTGTCCATATTGAAAGCACTTGCAAACAACAAATAAGATATTGAAACACAGAATATGTCTTTAACCCTTTACCACACAATGACGACTTCTGACGACCGTGAGGAAAAAGCCTTATGAAAACATTGTGGGAAAAGGAGAAAATGCTGGTTGCCAGCATTTTCTCCTTTTCCCACAAAGTTTTCTACCCTATCAAAGAAAAAATTGCATCATTTTAGCTACTATGAAATTGTTGTCTGCAAATGCTTTGAATTTGGAACAATAAAAAATTTTGCCGTGTGGTAAAGGGTTAACTCTTTACCGAACAACAAAATTTGAGACTTGTCCAAATTGAAAGCATTTGCAGACGACAATATAAACTTGGTTCAAATGGTGAAATTTGTCTTTAATAGGATAGAAAACATTGTGGAAAAAGGAGAAAATGCTGGTTACCACTATTTTCTCCTTGTCCCACAATGTTTTCAAAAGGCTTCTTTCTCAAGGTCGTTAAAACTTGGGATCGTGTGGTAAAGGGTTAAACTGGTTGCAAACATGAGAAGAGAAGAAAACTGCTAGTTACCAGCATCTTCTCCTATTCCCACAATGTTTTCAAAAGCCTTCTCCATTAGGGTTGTTAAAAGTCGGATTTGTTTGGTTAAAGGTTAAAGTAGCAGACCCTTTACCCAACGATAATGTGTTTTTATGACCCTTAAAAGTTAGGCTATTGAGTGAAACACTGTGGAAAAATGAGAAAATGCTAGTAACCAGCATTTTCTCTTTTTCCTATAATGTTTCTACACTTCCATTGTAAAGAAACTAGCTGACAGTGTAGATCTAAGATCGAATTTGCTTGTACTGTAATCTTATCTACACTGGCTGCAAGTGCAGCTAAACTAGTTGCGCTCTATGTATATATCTAAATATGAATCTGTTCCTTGCCAGTCAAGCTTTAACCCTTCACCAGATGACTAAATTTTAGCTTTGTCCAAATTGAAATTATTTGCAAATGACAATTTCAGTGTGGCTCAAATGGTGCAATTTGTCTTTGATAGGGTAGAAAACATTGTGGGAAAAGGAGACAATGCTGGTTACCAGCATTTTCTTCTTTTCTCACAATGTTTTCAAAAGGCTTCTTTTCCAGGGTCGTTAAAAGTTGGCATTGTGCGGTAAAGATTTAAAGGAGCATAGGCTGATTGTTTTCCCCCTTTGTCGTGATAATCCTTGGCTGTATTTACCAAAAAAATTAAGTTATGTATTTTCTGTTCTTTTTAATCAAATGTCATCTTAAATGGATGCATAGTGAGGATTTACATTAGGTAGTTACCAGTAGTTAATGTATATAATTATTATTTATAGAAATCGATCATTTTTTTCTTCTGAAATCATTAGAGTTAACCTTTTTTCACACAATTTCAAGTTCCAACAACCCTTAAAAAGAAAGCTGTAGAAAACTTCCTGTGAAAAAGAGGAAATGCTGATAATCAGCATTTTCTCCTTTTCCTACAATGTTTTCTGCCCTTTCAAAGAAAAGTTCCATCATTTGCATCACCTTTAATTTGTCCTCTGCAAAGGTGTTCAATTTGGACAAGTCTATAATTTTGTCATTTGGTAAAGAGCTAAGTCCTTCCTGGAACAATTTTGCTGCAGAAGACTCTTAAAGCACCCTGGTGAAAGAAATAGTGATTATCAGCAGGAAATAAGATTTGATATTAACTCATAAAAAGGTTTGAATACATTGTGGCAAAAGGAGAATAGCTTGTTATATAGCAATTTGCCTTTTTCCATTATGAGTTGTAAAACAGTATGTTGCATGGTGGAAAATTTACTATATGATTTGTGTTTAACTCTTCGCCACATGGCAAGAATTTAGACTTGTATAATTTGAAATCAATAATTTTGCAGATGATACTTTAAATGTATCTTTTTCTGAAAAAGCTGAAAACATTGTGAGAAAAGGAGAAAATGCTGGTTATCAGCGTTTTTGTCTTTTCCCACAACATTTTCAAATGCCTTCCTTTCTGATGGTCATTAAAACTTTGACTTTTGTGGTAAAGGGTGAAGATCTAACATCAAAATTGTTTGTAACACACTTATGCTATGTCCTGCAATGAACAGGTTGTGAAAAAAAGAGGGAGATAATGAGCAATCACTTTTTTTTTTACAGGTAATATTCCCTGTTACTACAATAATTTTCTTATTGGCCAGTGCAGACATAGTCATGTTGCTTTCCTTTCAAATGTTTCTGTTTTCACACATTATTTGTATAAAAAGTTTGTCATGCCATAGAATAGCATTTATGAATGGGTTAACCATGTACCAAACAACAAGAATGTAGACTTTCCCAAATCGAATGCATTGCAGACAAATTAATCCTATACCACAAAATTCAGAATTTAAACCACCCTAACAGAGAGAAGGCTTTTGGAAACATTGTGGAAAAAAAAGAAAATGCTGAAAAACAGTGTTTTCTTCTTTTCCCATATTGTTTTCTACCTTCCACATACAAATCCCATCATTTGGGCCATGTTTGATATGTGATCTGCCATTGCTCTGAATTCGGAGGGGTCTAAAATTTTGTTGTTTGGTTAAAGTTAAATTTTGCTTCATTGTTGGGGCTAATCCATAGTCTTTAACCCTATACCACACAGTCCCAACTTAATGACCCTGAATAAGAAAGCTTTTGAAAACATTGTTGGAAAAGAAAAAAAATGCTGGTAAACAGCATTTTCTCCTTTTCCCGCAATGTTTTCTACCCTTCCCAAAACAAACTTTAATTTTTGAGTCACCTTTATCTTGTCATCTACACATTCTTTATTTGGACAAGTCTTGAATTTGCATTTCCCCTTTTTTCCCCACATATTCTACCCCTTTCACTCTCTACCAAACAACAAGAAAAAATTTCTCAATATCACTATTCAGAGTGTTTTGTTAGACACTGAGTGAAGTTTTGTCTCTTTATGAACTATTACATGTCAAAATTAGTTTTCGTTCTCTTGCAATAAGTGTTATTTGTCAGCACTTGGTAATTCCTGAAAGTCTATGTTGCAAACAAGAAAATGTTGGGGGCGTATATCCATCCTCAATCACATCAAATGGCCTTGTCTCAGAAATTATTGCAAAAAATGAAATCGAAGTTTATATACCAGTATAAAGATGTTCTCCCAAGGAGGGAGCAAGATGTTGAAAGGAACTAGTTGCTTCTACTATACTCTGTAAAATCAGTGAAAAAATCTCTTCTGCAAACTGATGACCCCACTAGCTGACTTAACCCTTAAGCTGCTAATCCCGACTCACTGACCTTTGGAGGACAGTGTTGATCAAGATCAGACTGCACAGAACGTGGCCATTCTGAGCTATTTCTCTGTTTGCATCAATGGTTTTTCACCATATACCAAACAATTCCAACTTATAATGACCCTAAGGGAGAAAGCTTTTGAAAACGTGGGAGAAAGAGAAAATGCTGTTAACCATGTTTTTTCCTTTTACCCATAATGTTTTCTACCCTACCAGAGAAGTCGGGCTCATTTACAGTAGTTTTGAATTTGTCATCTGCAGATGTTTTTAATTTCAAAAACTGAAATTTGTTTTTTGGAAAGGGTTTACCCTTTACCACACAATCCTGAGTTTTAATGACCCTAAGGAAGAAAGCTTTTGAAAACATTGTGGGAAAAGGAGAAAATGCTGGTAATCAGCATTTTCTCCTTTTCCCACAATGTTTTCTACACTTTTAAAGAGAAATTTCAGCTTTTTAGTCACAGTTCGATCCCTGGCTCGGCCAATTTGTTTCCAAGGAATGATGATAGTCACTGCGACAGGATTCATTCCTCACTCACCGCTGACCATCGTTTCGACGATGGTTATGTGGGAAAGCAGCCAGTGGCTTGGAAAGAAAATTGTGCAGAGTACTGGTAAAAGAGACAACAGGAAAGCATGGATAGGTGCACTGGCCGCCGCGATATAACTGAAATAATGTTGAAAACGGCGTTAAACACCATACAATCAATCAATCAATCATTTTTAGTCACATTTAATATGTCATCTGCAAATGCTTTCAATTTGGACAAGTCTAAAATTTTGTCATCTGGTAAAGAGTCAAGCAATTCTTGACATATGTATAAAATTGCGAGGTAGATAGCTTTAAGATTAAGATCAGACTACTCCAAATACGCAGGTTGATCTTGGTTCCAAACTGTTGGCTACTTCAAACCAGGCTTGTGGGTATGCTAAAAAAGACTTTTCTGTTGCACTAGGCAGGTATTTATAGGCCTCAACAGAGATGGACAAGCACAAATGAGGCTGCTTTTTCCTGCAGTGGTGATCAAGATCAGAACTTTGATCTTGATCTATGCTGCTGTTGAGATATTTCTTTACCAAATGACAAAAATAGATTTGTCCAAATTAAAAGCATTTGCATATGAGAAATTAGATACTGCTCAAATAATGGAATTTATCTTTGAAAGGGTAGAAAACATTTTGGAAAAAGGAGAAAGTGCTGGTAACCAGCATTAATTTTTCTCCTCACACAATGTTTCCAAAGGCTTTTCTCTTTAGGGTTGTTAAAACTCAGGATTGTGGCGGCAAAGGGAATTAATTCGGTGTTGTTGGTCAGGCTATATAAATGTCCATTTTTTTAACTAGTATTTGGCACTGTCAGGCTTCAGACTGGTCTACAGAAGATGACTTACAAAAACAGTTCATTTCCTTTTCACCAAATCTTCATTATTGAATTCTAAATTCTAAGATTAGCCAGTTAATTGGCTGATCGAATCAAATTGCTTGCCTTGAAATGTAGAATAAGAATGATACTTAGCGTGTTTGTTAATTACTGTCATTGATAGAAGCAAAATACACTGGATGATGGAATTTGTCATTGAAAGAGACTGAGTAGAAGACAATGTGGGAAAAGGAGAAAATGCTGGTTACCAGCATTTTCTCCTTTTCCCGCTATGTTTTCAAAAGGCTTCTTCTCAGGGTCGTCAAAACTCGGGATTTTGAGGTAAAAGGTATTTAGTGTAGATTTAGTAACCTTTCTATAATATGGAATGCTACAACATGCCACACACAAGCTTTGCTTTGATTGAAATGATTTTTAATTGTATTTGGTTGGTAGTACTTGTTGCATTGATATCCCTCAAAATCATCACATTGTACATTATTTTTTATTTGATCTATATGAATGTAGTTTTGCATATATTAACAATAGATGACAAAAAGGAAAAACAGTTTTGTTCTCTTTTTAGCTCGCCCGAGCACGAAGTGGTCAAGGTGAGCTTTTGTGATCATGCTGTGTCCGTCGTGTGGTGTGAGTCGTGCGTTGTGAACTTTTACCTTGTGTATGCTCTAGAGGCCACATTTTCAGTCCGATACTCATGAAACTTGGTCAGGGTGTTTGTCTTGATAATATCTCGGACAAGTTCGAAAGTTTGTCATGTCGGGTCAAAAACTAGGTCACTAGATCAAATCTTAGAAAAATCCTTGTGTACACACTATAGGCCAGATTTTTGTCCAATACTCATAACAATTGGTCAGAATGTTTGTCTTGATAATATCTCAAATTAGTTTGAAAATGGGTCATGTCAGGTAAAAAACTAGGTCACTAGGTCAAATCTTAGAAAAGGCTTGTGTACACTCTAGATGCAACATTTTCAGTCCGATACTCATAATACTTGGTCAGAATGTTTGTCTTGATGATATCTCAGACGAGTTTGAAAATTGGTCATGTCGTGTCAAAAACTAGGTCACTAGGTCAAACCTTAGAAAAACCTTGTGTACGCTCTAGAGGCCACATTTTCAGTCCAATACTCTTGAAAGATTGTCAGAATGTCTGTCTTGATGATATCTCGGACAAGTTTGAAAATGGGTCATGTCAGGTCAAGAACTAGGTCACTAGCTCAAATCTTTGAAAAACCTCGTGTACACTCTAGACGCAACATTTTCAATCTGATACTCATAATACTTGGTCAGAATGTTTGTCTTGATTATGTTTCAGACATGTTTGAAAATGGGTCATGTCTGGTCAAAAACTAGGTCACTAGGTCAAGTCTTAGAAAAACCTTGTGTAGGCTCCAAAGGCCTCAGTTACAGTCCATTACCCATGAAACTTGGTCAGAATGATTGTCTTGAAGACATCTTGGATGAGTTTGAAAATGGGTCAGGTCGGTGTAAAGGTCACTGGGTCAAATCTTAAAAAAACCTTGTGTACTCTCTAGAGGCCACATTTTAAATCCAATACTCATGAAAGTTGGTCAGAATGTTCGTCTTGATGATATCTGGAATGAGTTTGAAAATGGGTCACATCCAGTCAAAAACTAGGTCACCAGGTTGAAAATGGGTCACATCCAGTCAAAAACTAGGTCACCAGGTCAAATCTTTGAAATAGCTTGTCGCTCTAGAGCCAACGTTTTCTGTCCAATACTTACGAAAATTAGTCAGAATTGTTTTCTCAATGATCAATAAGATGAGATTGAAAACGGGTCACGCTGGGTAAGAAACTTGGTTGCCATGTTAAATCTTGGAAAAACCTTGTGCAAACTGTAGAAGCCACATTTTCTGTTCAATACTCATGCAAGGTTGTCAGAATCTGTGTTTTGATAATATCTACAATGGGAAAATGGGCTATGTTGGGCTAAAAAGTAGGTCACTGAGAGAAATTCTAGAAAAAGCTTGTGTACAAGGCACAGGTTATTTTCAGTCCAATAATTGTGAAAGCTTGTTAGAATGTTTGTCATAATATCTCAAAAGTGATTGAAAAATGGGTCATGTTTGGTCAAAAGGCTCAGGTGAGCGACTTCAGGGCCATCATGGACCTCTTGTTTGTGATTAAAAATTGATGTTTGCCAATTTGTTTGGTTATGTCCCTATTGCACACTTTACATGTATTAAGCTGTAAATTACCTTCAGAACTATGGTTAGCTTTGATGCCAGTGTAGATGAAGATCAGACTGCACAAAATGTGCAGTCTTGTCTCTGATCTTCAATGTCCGCTTTACTAAGACATTCTGGACAAAAGAAACCTTTCAAATGCAATTAACATAATTGGATCTTAAGATGTCTTGACTGAAAATGTATAATGGTTTTATTTGGCACTCTAAAGGTAAACCCTTCATGAAACAATCCCAAGTTTTAACAACCTGAAGAAGAAAGCTTTTTAAAACATTGTGGGAAAATGAGAAAATGCCGGTAACCAGCATTTTCTCCTCTTCTGCTCAACTTAAGAGAGATATGATCTATTAAGCCCAATCTAACTTGTTGAGTGGAAACTCTTTCAAATTATTTTTTATTTTCCATCAAAACTGTGAAAAAAAATGGAAGTTGCCATATTAGTCACTTGCTTGCTGAAAGCATCTCTCAGTAATTTAGTAGTTGTCTCTCAGGGATTCTCTTTACCAAATGAGGAAAATCTTAGACTTGCCAAATTCAATGCAAATTACAGACAAATGAAATTTGTTTTGGGAAGGATTGAAAACATTGTAGGAAAGGGAGAAAATTTTGGTTAGCCAGCATTTTCTCCTTTTCCCACAATGTTTCCAAAAGCTGTCTTTGTCAGGGCCATTAAAATTTGGGATTGTGTGGTAGAAGGTTAAACCAAATAATGTGATGAGGGCCTGGACTTGTCCTTATCATTAAATCTTTACCACACAGTCCCAAACATGAAGTAGACAGCATTTAAATCATTGTTGGAAAAGGAGAAAATTGATTTTCTTTTTACCCAGAATGCTTTCTACCCTTTCAAAGCTGGTTGCCAGCATTTCTCTTTTTCCCACAATGTTTTCACATGCCTTTTTCCTGGAGTTAAAACTTGCGATTATGTGGAAAAGGGTGCCAGTTCTCTTTGAAGGTGGACAATGGCAAACTCAGATGACAACCAAACTCAGGCTTGGGAAGAACATTGTAATGGTAACAAACTCTAGGAACCATGCATAGGTGCACTAGGCGCAACAATGTTACTGAAATAATGAAGAAAACTGTTAAACAGCAATGAAATCTAAACAAAAGGATTTTCTTATGTACATTAATTACACTTTCTGTTTGTATGTTTGTCTTCCTATCTTCTGCCTACCTCTCTCTTTAAGAATGCTATATCATAGTCTGGTTTCTGTCCATTTTTCGATCCCCTTACTTATTAGCTCACATAAGCACGAATTGCTCGAGGTGAACTTTTGTGATCGTGCTGTGTCCGTCGTCCAGGCGTCAACATTTACCTTGTGTGTACTCATTTTGAGTCAATTTCTCATGAAACTTGGTCAGAATGGTTGTCTTGATGATATCTTGGACAAGTTTAAAATTGGGTTACGTCAGGTCAAAAAGTAAGTCACAGGGCTAAATCTTAGAAAAAGCTCATGTGCCTTCTAGAGGCCACATTTTCAGCCCAATATTCTTGAAACTTGGTCAAAATGATTGTCTTGATGATATCTCAGACAAGTTGGAAATTGGGTCACGTCAAGTCAAAAAGTAGGTCACAGGCTAAATCTTAGAAAAACCTTGTGTGCATTCTAGAGGCCACATTTTCGGCCCTATACTCTTGAAACTTGGTCAGGATGTTTGCCTTGATGATATCTAGGATAACTTCGAAAATAGATCATATGGGGTCAAAAAGTAGATCACAGGGCTAATTCTTAGCAAAACTTTGTGTGCACTCTAGAGGCCACATTTTCAGTCAGATACTTATGAAACTTGGTCAGAATGATTGTCTTGATGATATCTCGGACAGACTGAAATTGGGTCATATGGGGTCAAAGAGTAGGTCACAGGGCTAAATCTTAGAAAAACCTGTGTGCACTCTTGAGGCTACATTTTTGGTCCGATACTCTTGAAACTTGGTCAGGATGTTGCCTTGATGATACCTCAGATAATTCAAAAATGGGTAATAGGGGGTCAAAAAGTAGGCCACAGGGCTAAATCTTAGAAAAACCTTGTGCGCACTGTAGAGGCCACATTTTCGGCCTTATGCTCTTGAAAATTGGCCAGAATGTTTGTCATGATGACATCTTGGACAAGTTTAAAATTGGGTCACATAGGGTCAAAAAATGGGTCACATGGCTAAATATTAGTAAAAAATCTTGTGTGTTTTCTAGAGGCCTCATTTTCAGCTGCTACTCTTGAAACTTTGTCAGAATGTTTGTCATGACAATATCTCAGACAAGTTCGAAAATGGGTTTTGTCAGGTCAAAAAGTAGGTCACAGGGTAAAATCTTAGAAAAACCTTATGTGCACTCTAGAGGCCACATTTTCAGCTTGATATTCATTAAACTCACTCAGAATGTTTGCCTTGATGATATCTAAGATAAGTTTGAAATTGGTTGTTGTTGGGTCAAAAAGTAGCTCACTAGGATAAATCTTAGAAAAACCTTGCGTGTAGTCTAGAGACCCGCTTCTCAGCCTGATACTCATCAAACCTGGTCAGATTATTTGTCTTGATGATGTCTTGGACAGGTTTGAAATTGGGTCATGTGTGGTCAAAAAGTAGGTCACCAGACCAAATCTGAGAAAAACCTTGTTTGCACTCTAGAGACCACATTTTTAGCCTGATACTTACAAAACTTGGTCAGAATGTTTGTCTTGATTATATCTTGATCAAGTTAAAATTGGGTCATGTTGGGTTAAAAAGTAGGTCACTGGGCCAAATCTGAGAAAAACCTAGGGGCCACATTTTCAGCCTGATACTTATGAAACTAGTCAGAAAGGTCTTTTTGAAATCTAAGACAAGTTTGAAATTGGGTCACAATAGATCAAAAAGTATATGACTGGGCCAAATCTTAGAAAAAACTTGTAGTCAGTCTAGAGACCAAATTTTCAGTCTGATACTCATGAAACATTATCAGAATGTTTGTCTTGATGATATATCTGACAATTCAAAAGTAGGTTAAGATGGTCAAAAAGTAGCTCACTTACACCCACGCGTTTTACATTATTAAAACCAGGATCTCTTCAGCTTTATTAAACATAGATGACTTTCTTCAAGTGAGCGTTCTAGGGCTAATGGCCCTCTTGTTAGTTAAATACCTGTCTTAACCTTCATACCAGAACACACAGAAATGATCCTTACATGTTCCTCTTTCGACTTCCTTCAAATAGGCCTACTAGCATGTCATTAATACTAGTTCACTATGACCGGCATAGCGACAGTAACACAAAGCAACCCAACACAACAAAATTGTAAGAGGTGATGGTGATGATGAAGACAACAGAATGATGTAGACATTGTTGAGGCCACTTTGACAAGCACGGAATGTGCAAAGAGTAGTAAGCTGGAGAAGTCCTGTAGCCTGACTTGGGGTGGTGAGGGGGGGGGGGGGAATTTAGGACCCCCCTTCTGAAAATTTCCCCCTCTGTAACATCTGGAAATTACTCTAATTACACCCTTATAATGAGAACATACTATTATTTAGTATGCCCTTTGATGCCGAAAACATTGATACCAAAATGCAATAAGCACTGTACGTAGCCAACTATTATTCGTCATTAAATTGTTGTGGGATAAACCGTACTTCGTCACTGATTAGAACTGAAAGCATTCTAGGGTCTAAAGAGAGTGCAGACAGAACGGACTCAGAACGTCTAGATAGATGCGGTTCTAGGACATTTGCCCCCCGGACTTTTGCCCCCCGGACTTGTGCCCCCAGACTTTTGCCCCTTAGGACACCTACCACCTGGACGTTTGCCCCCCGGACATCTGCCAACCTAGGACATCTGCCCCCATAGGACATCTGCCCCCTTAGGACATGTGCCCCCCAGACATGTGCCCCCCCCGGACATGTGCTCCCTTAGGACATCTGCCCCCTCAGGACATCTGCCCCCTTAGGACATCTGCCCCCGGACATTTGCCCCCGTAGGACATCTGCCCCCATAGGACATCTGCCCCCGGATATTTGCCCCGTAGGACATCTGCCTCCTGGGAAACGATAAGCCTCTTCTAAATGATGTTGAAGAATTAATAACATCTTGAATTTTGCTTTATTTTTCTTAAAATGCAAAAAAAGAATTTTAATCGGGGTTTACAGCAGGCGTGCCAGATGAGTAACTGACTCTATAGTTATCATACTGGAAGTTTGATATTAAAACTGAAATCAATTAATCAGCCGAAGATTTTCAGTAAAATAGCACTTAACGATACAACAGCTGAGAAGTCTTTTTCATAGTGCTGGTCAAAATTACCATGTACAGTATACGTGTATATCTCAAAGTTGTTTTTTTTGAGATTGTCCCTTAAATGCGTTTTTGAAATGCAGTATAAACACTGTTTCGCGTGCCAGATGAGAAACTGACTTGTAAATTGCTGTACTGAAAGTTTGATTTGGATAGTAAAACTGAATTCAATTAAACCAGCCGAAGATTCTCAGCAAAGTAGCACTTAGGAAACAAATAGAAGTCATTTTTCACAATGCCGGCCAAAATTTGGAAGTTATTTCACTAGCTCAAAATTGCTCTTTTGAGATTAATGTCCCTTGAATGTGTTTTGATTTGGATATTAAAACTGAAATCAATTAACCAGCTGAAGATTCTCAGCAAAACAGCACTTAGGATCAGGGCTTTTTTTCCTTCTATAATTGAGGCCGATATTCGGTGACTTCCCAATTGCAAAAAGCATCATTTTTTCCCAATTGTGGCAGAAGAATTTCCCAATTTTGCTTAAAGGATTTCCCAATTTTGCTGGAAAATTTTTTCATAATACGACGCTGAAATTCCTGATAAGTTAAAATACCAATTTCTCAAAAGCTATTTCAAATGACCAGACACAAAACTCGTTATTTAGCGGTGACTGAAACCGAAAGCAGATTTTTTTATTTATTGATTTGTGACTCAGCTGACTGCGCTGCAGTACGGCCGAAATGTTGCATTTTCTTGGCACCATTTGGTTTGTTTAATGAAGGCACTCTTAACCGAACCGAGTTATTTTTTGCGCATTATAACACCGCACATAGACTGAACGCGGTTGTCATTTCCCTATCATTCAATATTAAATCCTTTGACATGTTATATAATTGTTTGTCTTTCGTAAAAACTTACAGCTGACAAAAGAAGTTTTCTTAACACTGTGGAACACATTCGTACTCGATTGCAGTCAACGTACTCAAAAAAATAAAACACGCTGTATCCAAGCAAGACATGTCAAGAACCGGGAAACATTACAAAAAGTTTATTAAATAAAAGGGCTGCAGATGGTAAAGGCCAGCGTAGCCTTTTTACTTTCGGCGTGAAACGTTCGAATTCTTTGCTGATCGATCTACAGGTAATCAAATCTCCGCATATTTAGTCTCAATCTGAAGTGTCGGTTCTGTCGGGCATCACCGATCTCCCTTTGTCTGAAGACTAGACAATTACTATCACTGCACATGATGCAAACTCTACATCTCCAGACATAATATCCAAGCCTAGCCTTGTAACGCCCACAGATAATGATTCCCTTGTATCATATGATGGCCGAAAAGCAGTTCTTCTAAAGTATTAACTCTGGCACCCATGGGTGTACCACAGTAGTGTTAAAAAGGGCTCTAAGCCTATATGTGCAAATGCTGTGAGATATTTGGCCATAGTTTAAGCAGTTGAAGTTTGAATGTTGAATTTGTTTCACTTGTTAATTAAATTGCTGCACCTTCTATTTACTGTATGTATGTACACTGCCATTAATTTGTTTTATTGATGTATCTTGAAAGTCGGTCTGATTTTTCCCAATTTGGCCAAAATCGCGCTTGAATTTCCCAAAATGAAAGGCTAAGGCCCCTTCCCAATTTTTGGAAAAAAAGCCCTGAGGATGCAACGGAACTTATTTTTCCTAGTGCCGCCCAAAATTACCATGTACATATCTCAAAATTGTTTTCTTAGATTCGTCCCTCACGCGTTTTAGAAATGCAGTAACACTGTTTCAGTCAGATTGATAAAATTGAGATCAGAATCAGGGGTCTTGTCGGTCATTCAAGTGTCACATCAGGACCATGTTGCGAATTCAGAAGTTGAAATTGTGGGCTATCCCTCTGAGAAATCCAATTCGATCTCTGTTGTGGTAATCCTGCACAATATTTCGAATGCGCTGTTGGACGTCTCTGTACACAGCCCTTTGTGGAGGAGGATTCACACCTGCCTGGTCCTGGGTGATTTCAACGTGGGTCAGAGATTCTTCCCGCTTGATGATGTCGAGAAAGCGCCAAAAGTTTGGGTGATGAGCCCCCACATCAGCTTGTAGCCGGCGATGCCACCCCTCCACGTTGTTGTTCGTTCTAGGCAGGTTTTAGAGGGTACGGGCACCAGTCTAACGATCACGGAGAGCTACTGGTGCTGGCACCTGCACGAAGGAATAAAACTAGTTTGCCGACCATGTTTGTAAACAAACCAGGGACAATGTCAAAAAAGCAACTTTTAGATATACACGTATATTGTACATGGTAATTTTGACCGGCACTAGGAAAAAGACTTCTCAGCTGTTGTATCGTTAAGTGCTTTTTTGCTGAAAATCTTCGGCTGATTAATTGATTTCATTTTTAATAACAAACTTCCAGTATGATAACTATAGAGTCAGTTACTCATCTGGCACGCCTGCTGTAAACCCCTACCGGGGCAAATGTCGGGGGGGGGGATGTCCTAAGGGGGCGAATGTCCGGGCCCCCCGATGTCCAGGGGCAAATGTCCGGGGGGCAAATGTCCTAAGGGGGGAGATGTCCTACGGGGGCGAATGTCGGGGGGGGAGATGTCCAGGGGGCAGATGTCCTACGGTGGCAGATGTCCTACGGGGCGAATGTCCGGGGGGCAGATGTCCAGGGGGTGGGTGGGTAGATGTCCTAAGGGGGCAAAAGTCCGGGGGCACAAGTCCGGGGGGCAGATGTCCAGGGGGCAAATGTCCTGATACCGATAGATGCACAGGCTATCGTGATTCTAAATACTGCTGAGGAGGGTAAAAAACCAAACAAAAGTATATAAGCTTTCTTTTGTGCGTAAAACGTGTTCTTACATGCAAAAAATAGCCATGTAAAAGTTGTTTACCCAACATATTTTATAAAGACCATGAGGATGTGGGTTAATTTCTGACAGTTACCCGGTTAATTTCTAGTTCAAATAACTCTTCTCGAATGCAATTTTAGATTTTGACGGGTCGCATCTGAGTACAGAGACGATCGCGAAAAACATGAAGGGTGAAATCTCGGCATAGATTTGGTGCGTACGTTAACACTCAATATTTTCAAAAATTGACAATAAAACTTAACTTTAACATACCTGTTGCTAGTCTCATTAATAAGACGTTCCTGAAGGATGCTTCTTTTTACATACTTGGACATCTATTATGCACCGTACCGTCTAAAGTCCATCGTGAATTTTCCGGTAGAAAAGCCGTGTACAGCGCTGTACTGGCTTTCTGTTTCGTCGGTTAAATCTGTCTTGCACAGCGAAATGGAATTATTTTTTAGTGACACACATGACCATTGATAAATAATTAAACGTTTCACTATCTTTAAACGCGCTGTTAGAGGTCATTTATAACATTTAAATCTAAAAAAGCCCCCGAAATTTATCGTGTTTGGCAGCCCCTAAATACCGGTCATTTTGTGTCTATATTGGGGAATATTAACATCTCGAGTAAAGTTGAATTAAACTTTTTTTTTTTTTTTCTTAAATGTATAATAGTGTTTAAACTGGAAATATTTGTATTTGAAACGAAACATCAGTGAATATGCAAACTTTTAATACGTAGGCTGATCCAAAAGTTTGTGAACAATATACATGTGTAAAATAAAACTTACTGGATGTAGCCATCTAAAATTTTGTTGTATATTTAAGTCCATATAGATCTATCTTCATTTTCGACAAGTTTCATTATCATTGAATGAATATTTATATAGATCTAACTACAATCTTTTGAACTGAGGCAGTTCATGATCCCCGGCTTAGCTCAAGACGTTATGTACAAACATGACGAACGACGTCGTATCTAGAGGGTAGTTTAACCCTTTACCACACAATGACGACTTTTGACACCCCTGATAGAGAACGCTTTTGAAAACATTGTGGGAAAAGGAGAAAATGCTGGTAACCAGCATTTTCTCCTTTTCCCACAATGTTTTCTACCCTATCAAAGAAAAATCATTTCATATGATCCACATTGAAACTGTCCTCTGCAAATGCTTTCAATTCGGACAGGTCTAAAATTGGTCGTGTGGTAAAGGGTTAATGTCAATGTCTCAGTGTCCAATACTACAGGGTAGTTTAATGTCAGTGTCTCAGTGTCCTATACTTTTCCGAAGTGCTCGCCTTTGTACTGGATACATTTCTCGTGTCGGTGAACCAAGTCGGTAAATGTTATAGACTGGGAGGCATTTTAGCGTGCACATACATGTATTCATAGAACAAAATTGATTTGGTCATTTTCCAAAGTGATCTTAGACTGAACACATCATACAAAAAGTGAAATAGATTTTGGTATATGGGCCCATTTTTCACTTCCTGAGGACAGGACTTGTAATTTTAAGGCTTAGTGCAAGCACTGCCCTTCCGCAATATCTGGCAGTATGAAAGCAACCTCTAATTTTATCACTCACATGAGAGTAAGTTCTTCATATAATACTAATACAATAATTTCAACAATTCACGATTTTTCATTTATGCTTATTGAGAAAGCTTCAAACAATTGGGGGAAAAAAGGCATGAATTCCCAAGTGTTATTTTAACTTATTGCGAAACCACAAAAATTTAGACTGGTCCAAGTTGAAAGGAAGAATGCAGACGACAAAATAAAGGAGGCTCAAATTATTGAATCTGCTATTAACATGGCAGGAAACTGAGGGGAAAGGAAAAATCCTGATTACCAGCATTTTCTTTTCTCTGTTTTCTCACATTGTTTTCAAATAGTTTTATATCTTAGGGTCATTAAAATTTATGATTGCTCCGAAAGGCATTAATTACAAATTCATATTTTAACTTAATAATTTTAAGCAATTGCAGATGACAAAGATATAATGTAGGAGGCTCACACTGTGTTTTATGCTGGACACTGGTGAAGAAGGAGAAAATATTGGTTACCAGCATTTTTTCACACAATGTTTTACGTAAGTTTTTATATCTAAAGGTCACTTATACTTTTTTCTCCTTTTTCTCTCTTTTTTTTTGTAGAGGAAGCATCGTGACTTGCTTATTGAAACACCAAAGAACACGTCCAATCAATGTAAAGAACAACCAACAATGAAAGGCTTTCTGAAATCTCAGACCAAGAACGCAAGGACAGACACAAGACAATGGCAAATAACTGACGCTGATCCTAGCACCCGTCCTTTGTCATAAGGAAAACTGACGCAGACGGGAGAACACCTGCTGGTGAAGTTTGCTGTCAAGAGCCTTGGCGTTTTCCTTATCAATCACCACACTGGAGAGACCTTACGTTCTTGCTCCAGGTCAACGTTACTGCTCCTGTCAATTGAACGTACCCGCTCCAGGTAAAAACATGGCTGCGCCCATAAGATTTTGCAAGGTAAGTACAAAATCATATTTTTTTACATGTTAATGAATAGATATGCAGTTGAAAGCTGTCGCACGGAATGTCTGATGTCAGTGCACGTTAATCGGTAGTTCTTTTGGTGGTTAATCGTTTGTTGAAGACGTTTAATCCGACAAACTTCCGTCGGCGACTACGATTTCTGGAAAATCAATACTTGGAGTCTCCAGAAACCTTTGTAAAACATATACACTCGATATTCTGAAATGTGTGCCGTGTCAGGTGACCTATATAATGATTATTCCTCACAACTATAAACCGAAAAAAAAAATGCAATTATAAAGCGATATTTTGCCATTTTTGCATGACAACGTAACATGCTTCTAAATTCAAAACGACGATCCAGCTCCCGAGTTGAAACACGATAAGCGTAAGTCTTCGTGTTACAGTAAACAATTTTGTCATTTTGGTCAAGATTCTATTTTAATTATCGTGGTCACAGTCATAGGTTCGCCGTCATTGATAATAACAATAATTATCATTATGAATGACCCACTATATATTCCAAATCAGCTGAACATCTATGGACATCGGTTCAGGCATTAGTTTCAGGCTAAATAGTGAATTCTACAGAAATACAATACACCCCAAAAGAACAGGTGCAGTGTTCAACACTGTGGCCTAGTCACATCTCTAAGATTACATGGTCATCCTTATTTGGTGTTGTGGTTAGTGAACATATTTTACACAGCCTACTGTAAAACCTGTATTTTTTTTTAACCCTTTACCAATATTTCCTAATTTAAATAAACTGATGTAGAATACTAAGCAAAACATTTGGGCTTTATTTTTTCTTTTCTCACATTGTATTATCAATGAGATAAGTATCTTTCAGTTTAGTCACATTTTAAACTGATTTCTGCAACTTGATACCTGTCGATATAGATCGGTAGATCGGTTCAAATGTGTAGTTTAATAAATACTTGAATGGCAGTACAATACTACAGCACGTTGAACCTTCCCCCCCCCCCTTTTTTTTTTATTAATAGGCCTGATCTTATTGAGCATGTATTCAGGCGATCTCGGGTTCTCTCC
The DNA here is from genome assembly GCA_946811185.2 of Hippopus hippopus. Taxonomy (NCBI): domain Eukaryota; kingdom Metazoa; phylum Mollusca; class Bivalvia; order Cardiida; family Cardiidae; genus Hippopus; species Hippopus hippopus. The sequence continues at coordinate 46,083,816 of OX328099.1, read as the reverse complement.
CCAATTTTATTAAGCTGGCAGAATCAGACACTCATCGTCAAAAAAATGGAGAGAGAGAGAGAGAGAGAGAGAGCGGAAGGAAGAGAGAGAGGGAGAGATAGGGTGGGGCGGATTTGTCTGATAGGTCTTTGTCTTCTCAATTTGTTTCAGAAAGTAACGATCCTAAGTTGTTTGTAACAATTTTATATACACAGTTTGTGAGTTTGTTTTTTCTTATGAAAGTGGTCAATGCTGAATACATATTTCATTCAAATATTAAGGTAGTACCATCCTAATGGAAAACAGCTATTTCCACTATAATATCATCCTACAAAATTAGCTATAATTAAAAATGAGTATTATTGTACTACTTTAACCGAGCCACTTTTTCCTTTTTTTCCTTCTTAGAATTATCATTTATAAATCTAAAACCACTATATTCTCATTACAAAGGGAGATAATAATTACCTCCCTTTTCAGGAAACTAACAAAAGTATGAACAAATAATTTCAAGATAGACATCAAAGGAATTTCTGGTCGGTTAGAAATGTGCAAAAAATGTTATAATATCAGTATAAATCCTTAATTTATCAACTAATATGAAATTTTATTCCATGTTGCACTAGAAGCTCTAGGATGGTAATACCTTAAATTCAAATTTTATTGGAAAATGAAACATACATGATACAAATGTAAGTGAGCGTTTTAAATGTACGAAGTATTAACCCTTTGGGTGTAAGAAAAAAAGTCGTCTGCAACATGATTTCTTTCAGTATGAAAATATGAAAATACCTTTAAAAAATCTGCCGTAGATAATCACATTAATTCGTTCTTTTTTCGCTTATCTATGCATAGTAACACTACACGCAAATTGCGAAATGTCATGATCAGGCACCGCAAGCTTCGGTAGCGGTTGATCCGGGACTGCATTATTTGCCTATGTCGTTTTCTGGTGCCAAAAGATTTAAGGATTTACCGGATCTGTTTTCATGCAAAAAATAAAAAACTATGCATGTATATAACGTTAGTGTATTTCACACACACAAAAAAAAGGCTTGTTAATTTGAAACAAATTCGTCATTCGTCATTTGTAAGCTACTTTAAGGTTTAAATAGGGTCTACTGTTTTGCAAAGGTGTGAAAAGATCTTTACATATCTTAGTATTAGATATAACTAGATGCTTTTAGGTGTGGAGCTGACAAGGCATATGGTTGGTTGTTCGTTGATGATCATTATTGGAAGCCGCTCGAAAGCGGCTTCCAGTAGGAATGTACCTAAACTATTTACCATGTAGATGATCAGTAATTATTTGATAGGTGATAATTTTTGTAAAATTTCTAATAATGTTGTGTTGTTGTGACGGAATTACTCCACATGACTCTTTCTTAAGTATTCCAACAGACCTACATGAAATTCAAACCTGGTTTTCTTGCAATATATAGTTCATTCCCAAATAATAATAAAAAATACAGAAAGATAAACATCCTTTAATTGGCTAGTCCCCCGAAGTTTTCAAACATATAGGATTCCTTCTATTTTCCCAAACGAAGTCGTTATGCTTTCGGTTTATCACAAGCTTTCACACCTCTCATTGGTTTTCGCATTTGCCTACTTTTTTACAAAACAAAATAATGATGATTATGATATAGAGAGCATCTTAGAATATGGTAATCAGAAGCAATTTTATGTACAAGTTTTTCGTCCAATCTTAATTTGTAAAGGATAAAACGGCGGTTTGATCAAGGTATAGACTGGTTACCTCCCTATACACAAGAGGCGTCTACATCAGCAATTTATAGAATACTTGCGAAAAGATAACCCTTTTTCTTCCCTTCATCTACACATTAGCCCAATGGATTTATGTTATACGAAACATCTATCTTATGAGACCTGCAAAATTTATCATTTACTGTATTGTGTGTCGAAGCTGTTATGATCAGACTACGTGCTGTACGGTATGGTCCTGATCTACAGAACCCTTGAAACCAGGCCTGTTTGAAACATGACGTATGGATCGTGAAGTACATTGACTACAGTAATTATCATGGTGGTGCCTGGTGCTCTAAGGGTTGAAGCTGCTCGAAAATGACGAAAATAGATGAAGATCAGACAGCACATAGCCCGTGTAATATCTTTTTAATATTCTATAAGATATTTCGTAAACATAAAAGAAAATCTTGTTTGTTTTCCTTACTCAGTGTATTTATTTCGTTGTTTAGTCGAAGGGTTAAATTTATTACAGAACCTATTACTGTGAATATACAACTTTTTACGTCGCTGCTGGTCAAAGGTTTAGAATAGCTCTTGAAATTTACATTAGAAGTTTTACACTAGGTTTCTACAAGGCCTATGCAGAAAATGGTTCAAACTACTGTTTATTAAACGAAATATGTATAGTAATAGTTATTATGTTGTGGTTGAATAGATCCAGATCTTTAAAGACTTAAAAAATGTTTGTGTGTATGTGTGTGTGTGTGTGTGTGTGTGGCTGCCATTTCAGGAATAAAAGAAACGTGGTTTGTGCCAACTGTGCAGGCTATGATCAGAATAATTTTGGAGATGCCATGCAAAAGTTTTTGTTTCTAGAGTAGAAATGTAAAGATTCACTGTTTTACAAGCATGCTAAGATACTTTTTGACAAGCAAGAAGATCATCTTTTAGAAAAAAGTTGTCGAATATTTTCTTTTTTTTTTTTCTTTCCTTTTTTTCTTTTTTATTGTAAAAAACAAAGAAGAGATCACTGATAAGAATTGTAAATACATGTAAACATCATATGTGAATTACGATCTTATTATCACTTTGAATAATTGGTAACTTAAATAATTCTGTAGTATTGCCTTTAATGCCGCTATAGAAGTTTCCTTTCTAAAATCATTAAATAAATGGAAAATGCTGTATTTGAATGCGCAATTTCTCCATTTTCAAATTTCGAGTAGAAATTTAAAAATTCCGATGCTTTTACGTGATAAACATCACTTTATAATAATAATATATCAACAAGATTATTGAAGATTCCTCTCTAAATTTCTTTTAAGAATTAGAATACATGTACATATTATTTTCTGTTTCTTTTTTCCTTGCATTTTAGTACCATTTGTCATGATTTTCCGCTGGTGGGGGTGGGGGTAAAAATAGATACAAAAAATTTAATCACAATTTCTCAAGAGAGTCAATATTTCTGAAATTGTCCACCAAAAGATTGCGGCTTCTATGATGCTATGCATCATAAATTTGTCTTGGTATTAATTTACATTAGTCAAGAGAAGTCTTGTGATGACGATATCGAAGATGATAGTTATGATAGTAATGGATCTAGTGCATGACAGTTATGATAGTTATGGATCTTGTGCATGATACTGTCTGTCATCAAGCTCTTCATGTACATAATGACATTTCATTTCAAAAGCATCAATAATCAGGATGAGAAACCTGACTGACAGAAAGACCGAAAGACGGACAGACAGACAGTTATACATATTGATCAAAAAAGACAAATTGTTTGATTAAACTCGCAGACAATCGCTTATAATATCGTACTCTGTTTCAACTCGGGAGCTGGATCGTTTTATTGAGTTTTGGAGCATGGAGCGTGCCTATAAAAATTGACAGAAAGTTGCTCTATAATGAACGTCGTGTATTTTTTTTGCTTAGAACTGGTGAATCAAGCATATATGAATCACTTGGCAGAGCACACATTTCAGAATATCGTGTTTGTATGTTTAACAAAGCTTTTTGCTGACTTCTGCGTGTTGATTATTCAGAAATCATAGTCGCTGACGGAAGTTTGTCGGATTAAACGTCTTTAACAACCAACCAACCACCAAAAGAACAACACAGAAATATGCACTGACATCCCAGACATTCCGTGCGACAACCGTCTACTGCATATCTATACATGGATCCGTGGAAATCGATATTTGACCAATCAGGTTATCGCATTTATTTTACCCGATGTGCAGCCTTGTTGTCTGCTATTTCGGCTCCCAAATAAACGACTGTTAACGTTGGAGGGGTGCGATAGTATTTATTTATTTTTGTGTTTTAAACGTTTGAATTTGAGAAAAAGTTTAAAATATGTGCTTTGAGAACGTGTACCGCTGACGTGAGATCACGCAGAGGCTGTACACAAGTTTGAATTATGATAATAACTGAAAATGGGACATATGTAAAGAGTTCTGATCAGCGCTACATTACACAATGGATTAATAAATGTTATAGTTTTTCCGCTCTGAAAGATTCTGAAAGAGACAAAAACGTTTTAAGTGGAAAACAAAGGTAAAAATGGATCTATATGAAATACTTATAAAAAGAAAATACGTTTACTTGAATATCTAACCTTGTTCAATAACCTATATGCACATCCAAAAAGTGGCACTTGTCATCAGTGTTTCAGTTTGACGTTAATCTTAACTCTTGGTGCATGAAGAATATGCTGAATGTGTAGATACAGATCAGATTGCAAATAACATTAACTTTAATCTTGGATTAAAACTATATGCTATTTACAATAAGCATATTCACGTGTATTCCTCACTACATATTCCTCATTAAAAGTAGAATTCAATTATGAAAAAGTCTAACTTCTGTTCTGTACTGGTCGAAGTTCAGTTCGAAAGGCAACTTATGTTGATTGATCAGCCTGTACCTACTTACAGTCTGATCTTGGTTTCCACTTCTTGCCAACGTGCCAACAAATAGTAGCATGTTTATAGAATGAAACATTTCAAACTTATATTAATGCGTAATAATTTGAAATTTTGCTGGATACCAGTTGAATATGCAATTCTTAGGGTTACAACTTCTAAAATGTTTTTTTTTTTGTAGTATAAGCAATAACTCATGATTCACCAATATAAAGGATGCTTTTCCGACATGATTTCCCCCTCATGGATTTATTAAAAGTGTGTATGAATGAGTGTTTGTGTGTATGTATGTTCACTGCAAAATATTGTCTTCACCAAACTTTACATTACTCTGTCATATCCCCATGTATAATGTTTTACATTACTGGGTGATTAAAGAGATTTTGACTTTTTTGACTTTGATTAAATAAACTTTTGACTTAGTCGTATTAGCACATCTGTCATTTCAAAGAATGTGTCGGTAAACTGTTAATTGATAGGAAGTGTGTTTGATTGCAAACTAATTTGCCGCTCTAATCAACTTGACCACCCGTTGTCTTCAGTATGTCATAAGATAAAACAAACTACCGTCAATGATATTAACAAGTTTGTTAATTGACAGCACACTTAATGCATTTTAAAATCATCAGACAACGCTTTTTCCTTTAACCTGAAATTGAAATTTTTCATTAACTTCCACCTCTCTGTAGAATCCGACAAACTATAAATTTTTCGAAATGCTCACAAGTAGATCTAATTCAGTGTTATTTAGTTGGGTATGATGTTGAGATGACTTTACTAGCCTTACGAAAACAATAAGAATCTGTAATTCTGTTATTCTGTGGCAAAACGGAGGTTTGTTGAGGTGTTTTATTCTTTCGAGATCATTGAAGTTCAAAACTTTGCTAAAACAAGTAGATCTATTTCATTGTCCGTAGCCCCCGTAATTCGCCCTTTTTGTACATATCCTTGTGTAAATTAGTAAGCATAGATATTTACCGAGAGTTCATCATCGGCAGAAACATATGATAGAAATATTTTTCCGGAATTTAATTGAGAAAAACAGTCATGACAGCACGATTTAAGTAGCCTATCTGCTATACTGTATATGTATTTACTGTGGTTGTTTGGGAGCCCTTGGCAACAGTAACCAAGGAAGTCGGTTTATCTTATCACCACGGATCCATGTACTCATCTGATTGTCAAAGAAGTATGTTTTGGTGCTTACCTAGCAAAATTCTAGGGCGCAGCCATGTTTTTACCTGGAGCGGGTACGTTCAATTGAGAGGAGCAGTAACGTTGACCTGGAGCAAAAACGTAAGGTCTCTCCAGTGTGATCACTGGTTTGTTTATTGGTCAAAGTTATCAATATTTCGGTCTCTTTTTTGGTCATTGAAATTCCTCGTATTGTTTCATTCAACTTTTTGTAATTCTCGTCGTTCGTTTGAAATTGTCATTGGTGTTCAACGCGCTTGAAGGTATCGTCTTCCTTGCCCATAAATACACAAAGTGGTTCGCATGTTTCACTAACTCACTTTTTTACAGGTTTCACGGGTTTTACTACGTACATGTAAGAGAGAGAGTGATAGACGTTTAAACATATAGATAAAATACTACACTGTCGACTTGCAGTCAATTCCATAAATTGGTAAGTGAGACGGGTTTGCGGTTAAGTACTGTGAAATTGCAATGCATTGAACGATTATCCATTTGTCCGTTTGCTATCGATTTTTGTGTCTATTTGAAAATATCCATTTCTCCTGTTTTAGCAAATTTTCTAAACAATGCTTTTTTCCTTTTTGTAATTTAAGCCCCTGTCACACTACAGGCGTTTCCACTGCGTTTGCTCGGCGTTGTTTAATTTCCCAGAGCGCCATGAGGTCGCAGGAAAATTCGGATATTTTTCGCGAAGACGGAGATGTTACGGCGTTCTCACCACGACCAAGGCGTTGCTAAGGAGCTCCTATCGCGCATTATCGTGTTCCTATGGAGTTTTTCTTAGCGATTCTCTGCACTCACTCAGCGCTTCCACTGCGAGCTCTGCGTTTTCACGGTGCTCATACTGCGTGCACTGGGCGTTCACGACGTTCTCAAGGCGCTCACACTACGCTCACGGCGTGTTCTTGACATCGTTTTAACTATCTCTGAAAACGAATTGTATGTATACACATTTATTCATCAATTGTTTCTTTGCTGTGGTCTCGAAAAGTCAACAGGGAATAAAACTATGCTCGTAAAAAGAAAGGGGGGGGGGAGTAGGACATAAAGCCCAACCCTCTCAAACAGAGGCAAGTCAACCACTGTCACCTCATCAACCATTACTAGCCTGGCTTGCTAGCGTACATCAGCCATGGTGAATTGAATGTTTATTTGCATACTTCGTCTACTATATGTTCGCTTTTATCAGACAAAGACTGATGGGCGCAGTAGAAGCCCCTTAGAAGCGCAATGACCGCCGTTGCAGCTCAGGGGAGTCGTTTTAAGAGCGCAGTAAAATAAATAACACTCCGTGTAAGCGCCGTTGACGCGCCGTAGAAGCGCCGCTGACGCGCTGTTTAAGCAAGTAGAGACGCAGTAACATCTCAGAGCACGCGTTACAATCTCCGTGCAAGCGCCACCGACTACCATAGCGTTCGCACTGTGACCTCTGTGCGCGCCGGCAGAGCTCCCGTGGCGTTGTGGGAGGTCTTACTGCGCCGCTAAGACGACCTTCCGGTGATCCCACTGCGCTCTTCTCAGAACGCTGAGCGACGGCGTTTGTTTTGTGCATGCTTAAAGTGCGCGCCGTCGCTCGGCGTCCTCGACGATCCCAACGCGTCTACTCGCGATGTCACTGCGTTGCTGTGGCGATGTTTGCGATCGTACTGCGCGCACCTCGACGTTCTGCATTTTTTGTTGGACGCCGTGCGATCGCCGCCCTGGTGTGACAGGGGTTTTACAGATTGTCGTGTCGGCTTGGCTTGACTTACTCGGCTCTATTCAATTCAATTCAGTAGATTTGGGATTAAAAGAATGTAATTTACTGTGGTACACTTGCTGTTTATTCTATCCTTGAAAAAATGTAACTTCCACGCCCTTAGAAGACTTTTCCCGGAGGCTCGAGGAGACCCGGATACAGGTGTTTTCAATGTAATTGGTATTGTAGTTAATTACATCATCATATAATTGACTCCAGGTTTGAGCATACCACTGTCCCTGCTGAATAATGCCAAACTCGCTTGTGTAGCGACTCACAACTCCTTCAAACTGTCAAACCGCTGTAGCATGGACCAATGCGGGAGGCAACTCTAAATGTGTTATCATTCTTGTGAAAAAAAAAAAATGGGCAAAATTCTAGCCCTTTGGGTGGGGTTGAATTACGCCGTTTTATAGTATTTTCTTAAATCATTTTTCTTGAGTAAATCTTTTTGAATTGTAGCCAACACATTAAGGAACATGTGCACCTTACATTCAAACAGAGACGGAGTCGTTTGCCGATTACAAAACACAACTGAAAAAAAAGAAATAAGTTTTTTATAGGAAGAAATGGTTCTTTTGCTCCAAAATTTGGTAGAGAGTCGGAACAATCTGTACAATAATATATGATATTATGAAAACATGAGGACGTCATTTTGCCAAGAAACTAGCGGTGTCTACGAACTTTTGGATCAGCCTTCGTAGACATGTCTAAATTCTAGTTATGCCGTCAATTTGAGACTTTGAATGTGCGCACAAAATCTGTGCAGAGATTTCGCCCATTTTTCTCGCGATCTTCTCTGTAACCGGATGCAACCGTTAAAAATTAAAACGCAGAACACTTATTGCAGGTTTCTTGTGTTGTTTGACCATGATATACCTGTACTTTTTTTTCAAACCTTTTGAGATCTTTTACATAGAAACCGTCAATTACAATTTAGGCCTATATAGCCCTCAATTATATTGTTATGCACATCATACATATGTATGTATACATGTGTTGTGTTACTATCCCTCGCCGGAGGCGGAGGGATATAGTTTTAGCGTTGTCCGTCCGTCCGTTTGTCCGTCCGGGACAATATCTCCAATACCATTGGACGGAATTTCGTGAAACTTTATACGTATATAACCCATTCCGCCGATATATATATTTTTTTTGATTCGATGCAAAATGGCCGACTGAGAGCGATTTGGAGTTACGCGGTATCGTAAATTTTTGATGTTCTTAGTCTTATCTTGAAAACTATACAGAGTTTTTACATGAAACTTGTCACATCTATCAACCACCATTAAGAAATGCAGTACAAGTTTCACCCAGATTGACATGCAACACCACAGTTATAAACCCTTGTTAATTTGGAGTTATTGCCCTTAGTTATTTTACAAATCGGATTTTCGTCCCGAGCGTTACTTCCAAAGTACGAGTATAAAAGCTTTTGACTTCAAACTTCATACGCAGATAGATCACATTGAGAACAAGTGCAGTGTATAATATCCATAACTCTTTTTTCATCAGTTTTGGAGTTATTGCTCTTCGTTTTTTATACAGATTGGATTTTTCTCCAGCGCATAACTTCAAAAGTATATAACATATTGACTTCAAACTTCATGTGCAGATAGATCACATTTAGGACTAGTTCATTGCAAGCAGTACAACAACTTTCAATCAGATTGCTCATGCAACGCCACAGTTATATCCGCTTGTTTCCATCCAAGATTGCCAAAATTTGACATTTTTTCCCGTCTATTTGGACCTATAAGATAATTGAAGTTTTATTTCAGAAATATCAGCCAGCATCTTGAAATGCTGCACAGTAAATTTCACTTTGATTATGCATGTTACATGACAGTTATGTCCCCTTGTGAAACTTCATCTTTATATTGTTTATCATAAGCCAAAAACAACCCTTATTGGTTTTTATTAAATGGAATACCATCACATGGAAAAAGGGGGCTTAAATGCATAATTTCATAATGGATCAGTAACAGAAAGACTACATGTATATGCATAACACAACACCTCTGATATGTTTCTGTCAAAAAAAGGTCTTTTTCGGTGGGGGCATATCATTTCAAAGAAATTGCTTGTTTATACTATTTCTCGTAGTGGAGAAACACTGTACATAACTTAAATGAGTGTTATACATTAACAATCGCAAGGAATTGAATGAAAAGCTCCAATAAGCCATGATAAAGAAAGGTAGTGATCGTTAGAAACTCAGGCTATGACGTGATAGTTCTTGACTATACATACGGACACGTGGCAAGAATAAAGGTGCCGGACGTGCATGTAAGTGGCGCGGGGGCACTTAGAGTACAAAAATTTCTTCACGTATTTCCTGTCTTTTAATGTTTGACAGAGGAGCAGGAACTATACGGAACATCGGTTTTATTATTTGAATATGGAAAAGCAGATTAGCCGTAAAAAAGTGCAGTGAAAGTTAAATATGATCATTACATGAAGCTTACTCCATCAAAGACAGTCCCAGCAGATAGACATAATTTAAAGCAATAACTTTGAAAGAGAAAACCGAAACTGAATGCCCTGACCCAAACTTTTATAACGAGCGACAGCGAGTTATGGGCGAAGCCCGTAACGAGCGAAGCTCGTTTTGCGGTAACACCGTTCTAGATTTTTATACGCCCGTCGAAGACGGGACGTATTATGGGATAACCCATGGCGTCCGGGCGGGCGGGCGTCCAGTTCTTTGTCCGGAGCATAACTTTGTCATCTCCAGTCCGATTGACTTGAAACATAGCATGTGTGTTTGTTGCAATAATACGGAGTGCAGTGCGAAAGAACCATAACTCTACCTGGTGCTGTCTTTGAGTTATTTCCCTTTGATCGTCATTTTTACAGCATTTTCTGCTTGTCCGGAGCATAACTTTGTCATCTCCAGTCCGATTGACTTGAAACTTGGCATATGTGTTTGTTGCAATAATACGGAGTGCAGTGTGAAAGAACCATAACTCTACTTGGTGTTGTCTTTGAGTTATTTCCCTTTGATCGTCATTTTTACAGCATTTTCTGCTTGTCCGGAGCATAACTTTGTCATCTCCAGTCCGATTGACTTGAAACTTGGCATTTGTGTTTGTTGCAATAATACGGAGTGCAGTGAGAAAGAATCATAACTCTACCTCGTGCTGTCTTTGAGTTATTTCCCTTTGATCGTCATTTTTACAGCATTTTCTGCTTGTCCGGAGCATAACTATGTCATCTCCAGTCCGATTGACTTGAAACTTGGTATTTGTGGATGTTGCAATAATACGGAGTGCAGTGCGAAAGAACCATAACCCTACCTCATGCTGTCTTTAAGTTATTTCCCTTTGTCATTTTTACAGAATTTTCTGCTTGTCTGGAGATAACTTTGTCATCTCCAGTCCGATTGACTTGAAACTTGGTATTTGTGTTTGTTGCAATAATACGGAGTGCAGTGCGAAAGAACCATAACTCTACCTCGTGCTGTCTTTGAGTTATTTCCCTTTGATCGTCATTTTTACAGCATTTTCTGCTTGTCTGGAATATAACTTTGTCATCTCTAGTCTGAACATCTTCAAATTTGGTATGCATGATTGTTGAAAATTTGTGCAGTGCACAAGAACCATAACTCTTCCTAGCACGAATTTTGAGTTATTTCCCTTTGATCATTTTTACAGCATTTAGTGCTTGTCCGGAATATAACTTTGTCATCTCAAGTCAGAGTGACTTCAAACTTTGTATGGATGTTTGTTGCAATTTTACGGAGTACAGTGCACAAGAACAATAACTCTACCTAGTGCGGATTTTGAGTAATTCCACTTTGATCTTCATTTTTACAGTATTTCTTGCTTGTCCGGAACGGAACTTTGTCACCTCAAGTCAAATTGACTTGAGACTTGGTAAACATGTTTGTTGCATTACCTGCACTTTACGATTATTATACCCCTTCGACAACTGGTGGTGGGACGGGCGTATCTTGCGACAATTTGCCGCTCTTGTTAAAAATAAAATTCCGACTTCGTTCTGGGTTTTAGTCTAAATCCAGAAGGGGATGACTAAAAATTAAGTGTCTTCCGGTTGGTCGCACAGCGTCACACGTATCACAATCTTTCGCAGAATTACCTGATTGGTCAAAAATGACAATAATTATCTACCGATCGGATTATTACTTAAAAATCATCGTCAGTTAAATGAGTACAGATGATCTAATTTCCTCCTTGCACTCAACGTATTAAACGTTTATTTTTGCATAAATATACACAATGATCTATGCTAGCAAATGATGACGTCATTAATTATACTATTTGACGTCATGCACGAGCCGGTTTTTCGCGGAATATATTATGTCGAAGAAATCATGACTAAACTAGTTTTTTGATTGGTGATTGATTGATTGTATGGTGTTTAACGCCGTTTTCAACATTATTTCCGTTATATCATGGCGGACAGTGCACCTATCCATGCTTTCCTGGAGTTTCTTTTACCAGTACTTTGTACAATTTTCTTTCCAAGCCACTGGCTGCTTTCACACATAACCATCGTCGAAACAATGATCAGCGGTGGGAGAGGAATGAATCCTGTCGCAATGACTACATCAATCCTCGGAAAGAAATTGGCCGAGCCGGGGATCGAACCAGCGACCCTCTGTTCTTGAGTCCTATACGCTACCGACTGCGCTACCGGGGCTCGGCAACTAGATTTTCAAATACCATTTACAGAGAAAGTCGGATTTATGATCCGTGAAAAGGGGGCTAAATGCATCTGCAATAAGTATCGACCCAGGTCTGCCTGTGCAGTCCGCGCAAGCTGACCTGGATCAAAACACTATGCTAGATCTATTGATCAATTTTCTGCATGTCTAAGGACCAGTATGCATGCCTCGTGATTCAGTCAGTTATCATACGAAATGGGTTATATGGATCTAATTATTTGATGACTTGCTTGGTATCATGCATCACGAAGACGCATTAAACCCTCTTTTACCGCAACATGGCTCAAATATAATTATTCAAATGTTATAACGTTAGAAGATGGATATCTATCCGATAACTCGGCAAATTTTAACCTAGGATTGATGATATCTAGATCTAGTCATTGAGACAGAATTCATTTCTCTCTCTGCACTGATCACTGTTTCAACGATGGACGTGTAGGAAAGCAGATGGGATGAAAATGAAAAGCTACAAATAATCTGATTTTGGCGATCTACGCACTTTCATTTTAAAGAAACTCAAGGAAAAACATGCCGCCGTTGACAGATCTACAAGTGAAATAATGTCGAAGTGTTAAAGTGTTAAAAATCATAGTCGAAAAAAAAAAAAAAAATCATAATTCTCCAAAGATGGAGATATCATGATGTGAATCAGGTCTGGGAATGATCAGATGTCGTTGCAATAGGGCCCGGGTAGTGGTGGAAAAAATCCAGTCGACCTTAATCACCAACTAAACCCTTCAAAATGTGGCGGTCACATGATTCCCTGGCGTTCAAAGTCACTGGTTGTATTGCAGAAAGACAGCAGTGTTCCGCGGAATGATATAAATCTAGATCTATAAAAAGTGAAGGTTTTTTTGCCCCCTTCTCCTTTTTACATGCAATGTGAAAATGTGACCTTGGATTTCTTCCTTTCTGTTTTTTCTCTTACAGATCTAGATCTACATGCAGTGAGGAAATGTCCCTGTAAAATGGTCTTTAAAAGTAGGTGAACCAATAATCACTCCAAGTTATTTTTTTCTGGATAGTCTAACAAAGTTGCTGAGGAACTGTTTTAATTTTGTTAAGGGAATCCGGGACCGTTCGCCCTTTATCACATGTATACATCCACGAAAGAAGCATGCTTTCTACTTTTAACAACGCTCAAATTAGTTTTGGCAAAGCGGGAATTCGAACACAAAACCCCTTGATTTCAAAATTTAGAGTCTAGGTCGTCATTCGAATTATTAGATATTTGTTCCACAAATCATTCATGTCGCTCGTATTGAGGCTTTGCCTTTTTCATATTATAATGTATTTAAATCTATGCGTTGTTAATAGCGGTCGCATTGAAGTAGATCTGTCGTGTTGTACTCTTTATAAGGCAACTAAGTAGCCAACGCCTACCGATCATGTAAGTTTCAGTCTAATCTCAAAAGACGCGCTAAATTTGATAATAAAGAATCATAAAGATCTAAAAAGACTATCATGATTAGGCTACTATCAATTACCACTGGTGTTTTTAAATCAAAACTTGTTTACAAATGTACCGCAAAATTTAAATATTTGGTTATTAATGCAAATTATTTGAAACATTCAATAATAATAATAATAAAACTTTTCTGCGAAAAGAGGCACCGTGCAGAGCACCCATGCACAATGTGCACACAGTGCTTATAAATCTTAGATCCCCACTCCTGTATGTAGATGTCGTAAGCCAGATTGGAAACTAGGCAGATCCGGAATCTGTCCAGACAGATCTGGGATCTGCCTAGACCAACCTAGAATTCTAATTTTGTCTAGACCAAAATGGAATTCTTGTTTGGTCTAGGCAGATTCTAGATCTGCCTGGGCCACATTGGAATTCCAGTTTGGCTAGGCAGATACAGGATCTGCCTAGCCTCAATAGTGAGACGCTACGCTGATTTTTTTTTTATATTTGGACATTTATTGTGCACCGTACCGTCTCAAGTCCATCGTAAATTTTCCGGTAGCAAAGATAGAGCGCTATACTGACTTTCTGTTTCGTCGGTTTAATCGGTGTTGTAGCGAAATGCGTTTAACTTTTAGTAACAAACATGACCAAAGACAAGTTATTAAACCTTTCATTACCAAAAGAGCTTGTAGAAGTCGTTTATAACATGTAAATCTCGGGGGAAAAAAACTAGCGAAATTTATTGTGTGTGACGGCCATTTTGTGTGTTTTCGGGAACGGAAACAACTCGAGTAATAGAAAAAATGAAAATGACCTGTGTTTTCTTATGTCCAGCGTTTAAAAGTATTTTTATCTCAAACGAAGGTTTAATGAACATGCAAGCAACAGGTAATTTCAAATCCTAGATTTGTGCTCTATTTGTGAAATTATGACAGTTCAAACCTGCGCACAAAGTCTGTGCGGAGATTTCAACTTTTTTTTTTTAATCGATCGTCTCTGTACCCAGAGGCGACCAGTCAAATTCTAGCATAGCCATACAGTTCTCTGTACTAAAGATCTGGCTAGACTAAACTGAAATCTATTCTTTTAAAGTCCTTTCTGTGGACATCCATTTTAATACAAAAGATGCAAACTATGTTATTTGAATTTCAATATTTAAACTTTTTATCATAAATGTAACATTAAATAAACACATTTATATTAAAAATAAAATTGTCGTAGGCCAGATTGGAATCCAGGCAGATCCGGAATCTGCCCTGGTAGATCTGGGATCTGCCAAGACCAAATAAGAATTCTAATTTGGTCAAGACTAAAATAGAATTCTTGTTTGGTTTAGGTAGATTCTAGATCCGCTTGGGCAAAAATTGGAATTCCAGTTTGGCTTGGCAAATACAGGATCTGCCTAGACCAAACTGGAATCTATTTCTTTTCAGTTTTTTCGGTGGATATCCATTTTAACACAAAATAAGCAAACTATATCATTTGAATTTCAATATTTAAACTTTTTACCATGTTTATCATGTAACATTAAATAAACACATTTATATAAAAGAAAAAAGAAAAAAAAAAGTTGTTAATTATTAATTTATTCTTATTCTTCATCTTTTCTGCAGTTCCCAGCTTAAATCATATCTTGCAGGAAGTGTAGACAAAGATCAGCGTGCACACCATTACAGTTTGGTCTTTGGTTTACATTTTCATTATTATTATTATTGGAACATTTATTATTCACGAACAATGTAATTCGTTGCAATGAATTATATAAAAAAAACCCCAAACATTTTAGTAAATGTGACCCTTCATGTAAAAAAGAACCATACTGAAACTGCGATAAATATCAACACCGGTCAGACTGCACTGACTGCGTAGGCTGACAAAGATTGAAATTCACTTCCGGTATTTCTGTGGGTTAAATTGTTATGTACTTTACTAAACAGCCATTTGAAAACTATCGACCCAGATATACCTACACTGGCTGTTATCTCTTTTATTTTATTTATGAGGTTCCCAGATGATCCCTTTATGAAAAGAACAGAACCAAAACAAAAGAAAACAAAACATTTAGCGCTTGAACTTGAACTACATAGCAGTTCGTCGTTACATGCAAAAGACAACATAGCATACATGCAACAATGACATAATAAACCAGGAAAAAAAAATGATTTTTTAATATAGTTTGTTTCATCTAAAATATTGGGATTTGATTTGATTTACTTTGGAAGTAACGCAAAAATTAAATCGGAGGTTTTATAATTTATATGATGGGTCAAAAATATATCTTCATTTGTACTGCCACTCTCAATCTCCAACGCCTTTTAGCAGGAAGTGTACACAAAGATCAGCATGCACATCCCTTTAATTTGGTCTTTGTTCACAATTGAACTTCTATGTTATCATTTCTATAATATGGACATTTACCATTTATGAACATTTTTTCCTAACATATTTTTTCAAAGCTTTCTTTCGCATGGTTAATTGTTAAAACTCAGGATTATGTGTTAATTGGATAGACTAATGGCTAACAAATTTGGCAATATATTAATAATATTTTGGCAGTTAACAACTTTCATTAGTCTTCACACATCATTTGTGCCAGGTTTGACCCTTCACAGCCTAATGATTAGTAATTATCATTTATTGGAAAGCAAATTAAAGAATATAATGTATTAACAAAGTTCAAAGTTCAAATCAGTATTAACGATTCTCCTTTTCCCCACAATACTTTCTACTTCATTTACAAATCATTTTTCTCATTGTTATAATCATATCAATCATTGAAAAAAAAACAAAAAAAAACAAGATAACAGGTTTACAACTCTGAGGTAGAATTCTTAGGAAATTGAAACATTTTCTTTTTTTTTTTTACTATGCTTACTACTTAATTATTGGATTATTTTCCATTTTTTTTTTTTTTTCAAATCATATTAATCCACATATGTTTACCACTGAGTGGTATTTTTGAGTAAAGCAATTTCTTTTTTGTTCCAACAATTGCTCCGTTTCCCACCATGTTTTTCTTTCGCTAAAGTGCAAAACATTCAACGCCGCTGTAAAAGATAAGAATAACGTAACATTACGTAATAGGATAACATTAGCCCTGCTTCAAATTTACAATCCTTGTCTAGACTGACTTTTTGTTTTCGGGTTTCCACCTTAACTCTTTGTCTGCTAAAAGCCATTTAGCCCCTGTAGATCAGTATCAGACAGCACAGAATGTGCAGCCTCATCAGACTACACATAATCTTAGACTTACACCATCAGATACTGTGAGATTTTTCTTTGGAAAGAACATTGCTATATTTGGGCTTTGTTTGACGGTTCATACTTCATTCATTCTTCGGTTTAAGGGTTGAGTTTTGATGCTCTTAGATTAAAGTTCTGATCCTTGCTGTTCGGCCGTTTGTGCGACTAAGTGCACTTTTAGCTGACAAAGTAGACCGGTAATAAACTTCACAAAAAGCAGTCTAATCTTGAAACCTAATCCGTCCAAATTCAATTTTGCTGACAGTGTAGATTAACAACAGGCTGCACAAAACAAGAAGACTGATCCTGGATCTGATCGACTCTCATCCTCGGAACCCAGGTTTGAAGCATTACGTTACTCTCCATGCATCTACATGAATCGAAACTGGGTCAACGAGGATGATCGACTCTATACATCGATTTTTGTGGTATTTGTCGAAGACAATACCACTATGAGTTCAGTATTGAATTTTGAAGACCATGTATCGTATTTTGTGCAAAACCGAAGGAAATAAACCCAATTAAACTCAATTTTTCTCATGCAAATGAGTTTTTCGGTAGCACTCAGATATGTAATTGGAAATGGCATATTAAAATACACTGGTTGAGGCCATCGATCTTGGAAATATTAATTTTTGATTGAAAATAGCCTCACTCGCTCATAGCCGTCTGTTGGCGCAATGACACAAGATTTGTCTACCGATCGCTTGGTCCTGGGCTTTTTCGTTCCAAAACCAGTTCGTCCCATGGCTTGTTCGTCCCATGATTGCGCGCTACTCCATTTGATTGGGCATGAATATTTATAGATCGAAATAATTGGTTGTAATGTTGGGAATTAAATGTTAACGGCCAAAGATATTTCAAAATCATAGTTTTCAGGTACAAACTTAATTTTATTCGATATATTCACTTGGTTTCTCTCTCTATCCATCATGCATCCTACTGTTAAGGGACGTTTCTCCTGACTCCTCCTAATGATCAAAGGGAGACCACCAATACACAGATAATCCTAACTTTGTCATGAGTACTCTTCCTTCAACCAAAAAGGTATTAATTTGCTTAGTAGGTTGACTTTCAAGCAAATATTTGAATAATACTTCTCTTTTTCTTTCAAATTATTAATTCCACACAATCGCTTCCTTGACAAATACCACTTCAGCGTTCTCAACGCTTTGATTTTCTTAAATTCTTGTTACCGAAATATCACCAGGTTGCTGAATTTAGCAGAAAATTCGAATCTTTTGGAGTACCGGTTTAATCCTTTACCATACACTCCCGAGTTTTAACGTTCTGTGCAGTCTGATTTTGATCTAAACCGCAAAAGATCCCTCAGTCGCGTTTAACAGCCTACAGGTTAGAACATTTCATAGTTCAACCAACGGCAGATGTCGGTTGAGATAGCGAGGAGGGATCGGCATCAGACTGAACGGACGTACTCTGGTAGGCCTATTGATCTTCTCCGATACCTGGTAGTGTTTAATAGCCTTGAATTCATCCATTTACAGCTTTTACCAAACAATCTTCCTAGTTTTGAACGAAGAAACGAACGAACGTTTGAACGTTTGAAAGAAAGAAAGAAAGAAAGAAAGAAAGTGTCGGATACAAAGTGGCAATAACTGAAAGTTGTGAACGACTAAAAGGCAAAAACGAAAGAAGAAGATAAAGTAGAAGTTTTTTTTTTCCTGATCCCTGGCCTGTCTGACCGGAAACCGCCTGCACTTTTCAATATTAAGGAATTCTTAACAGCCGAAAAAAAAGTTTCCTTTCATATGAAGCCATAGATGTTTACTCTTTACTAAACGATTCAAATTTAGTCTCTTTTAGATGGAATTCATATATTAATATAATTTTTACCTTTAAATGACCATGTTTCCAACTTGATCTGTATGACCAGGGATCGTATATAACATATACGATCCTTGGTAAGACCTGATTACCAGTGACTTGCATGAGGGACTGCATTCACAAACCGTTCTAAATACTGCTGTATTGAAACACTAGCTGTGCCATCTTGCAAATAAAGGGTATCGTATAATGACGAAGTAAAGGGATGAAAAAAGAGCGAAATCGTTTATAAAAAAACATTTTTTTCTCCCAAACAATATTATATAGAAAATATCAAGAAAAATTTGTTTGTCAACCTACGAAGAAATAAGCCCTCTCACGTGTCCTATCGGTCAATGGTGAGCACAATTGTAAACTTTGGAGTGGATAAATTCCTATGTGGCCTGAAACACGCGGAGAGGGGGCATTCAGACATTTGCGTAAAGTGTCGTCTCGTATCAGCCTGCGCAGTCCGCGCAGACTAATCCGAAACGACACTTTCCGCTTTTATGTAATTTTCTTTTTTTTGCGCGTCTAATGAAGAACAAATTCTAATGTACCGGTAGTCGTAAAGTGCCGTCTCGGATTAGCCTGCGTGGACTGCGCAGGCAGATCCGAGACAACAGTTTACGCAAATGTCCGAATGCCCCTTTTCGTGTGATGCTCGCCATTTATGTACAAACAAAAGTAAAAAAAGAAATGAATCTAGAAATCCAAAGACATGTTATTGGTACAATTCCAAGTTCATCTATAAATAAGTGACTTGTTGGTTACCCGAGAGCTCCGAATAAACCTTGAGAAAAGACAATGCCAGTCTAGAAATAAGGCCTAAATAATTGCAAGTTTAAGGTTGCTCTTTGCCAGATTATCTCAACAAAACGGACAGTGTAGATCAAAGATCAGAATGCCTTTTTTCAGTCTGATATCAATCTTTAGTGGCCGCATTTAGGCGGCTTTAGTTGTGAAGGCGATTGAGGGTCAATAAAGGCTTCTGTTCCCGTCTGTTCTGGTTGGTTTTTAGGCTGACCCCGATCACGTGATTAATCAACCGCGCACGAGAATGCTCAGTCAGTAGTCAACGTTTGAGTGGGCAGTATGGTGTTTGGCAGAGAGACCCAGACAATTTGATCCAGAAAAAATGAAGTAAGTGTCTTATTTATTTGAAATTTGTAGATATTTTTCATGAATAATCAAAGTATGTGTAAATCTAGATATAGCATGGTACATATGGTTGCAAATTGCGATTATTTTCTCGCAAATTATCGCCGGCATCTTAAGTAGTGCTGATCCAAGGTAGAAAATTTTGTGGAAAAGGCAGCAAATTCTAGTTGCAGCGTTCTTTTTTTTCAAAATGTTTTTGAAAGCCGTCTTTGTCAGAATCATTCAAGTATGGGAATGTTTGGAGGAATTTTCCCTAGCCTATTTTCAACAGTGAATTAAAAATTTTAGGGTAGAAAAATTCCAATTACAATGAGGCAGGTCAAAGAGTATCCTTAAAATGATGAACTCTTTACCAAAGGATGAAATATTGGTCTTGACCAAATTGAAATCATTTGCAGACAACAACAACAACAAAAATATAGCTCAAAAGATGACTGCTGTCTTTGACAGGGTAGAAAACATTGTGGGAAAAAGGAGAAAATGCTGGTAACCAGCATTTCCTCCTTTTCCCATAATGTTTTCAAATGACTTCTTCCTCGGGGTCATTAAAACTCGGGATTGTGTGGTAAAAGGATAACATAATTAATATTGGTGTATTTATTACCCTTTAGTTTTTATTGGGAGTTTAACGCCATTTTAACAGCTTAGGTCATATCATGGCGGTCAGTGACACACCCATGTGTTTCCTGGCTTTCCCACACCGGTACTGACACAAAGCCACTGACTACTTTTCTCATATGCATCAGAGGTGAGGGGCGAAAATTCGCCGGAAAGAAAGTTCGTCGCAACCGGGTATCGAACCTGCAACCTCCAGGTCACGAGTTAGATAGGCTAACCACTGGGCAACCCCGCCAGGCTTTATTACCCTTTACCAGAAGACAACATTACTTACCAGTCCAAATTGCAAGCCTTTCAAGACGAAAAATTTAATGTGACTCAAATGATGAAACTTGTTTTTGAAGGACTAGAAAACATGGTTAAAGAGAAAATGCTGGTTATCAGCATTTTCTCCTTTTCCGTCAATGTTTTCAAACGTCTTTTCCTCAGGGTCATTAAAAATGAATATGGGATAAAGGGTTAAAAATATACACTTACAAAGAAATAGAATTTTTTACGTTATTTGTTAATGACTATACAAAACTTGGAGTTTATATTTTTTCTTTGTAGATTTACAATATGACCAGATTTGGCCTTTGTTGAGGTAAGAATCACTTTACATGAGGTAATTAAAAGTCAATTTGAGCACATATAAAATTATAAAAAATCTGTCCATGTAATGATGGATAACGTATAAACAATTTCTAAAATTCTGGAATACAATATTTATAATTTGAGACATTGAGGTATGACTTTGATATACATGTAATTCTACCTGCCTAAAAATCAGAATTTAAATATAACCTGGTAGTTCTAAACTGATTGTCCGCCATGGTGTCAAGCGTATAAGACAGTATGGTTGCCATATACTGTTGAAGGGTAGCAAACTTCGAAAGTTTGAAAAAAAAAAAAAATGAGATGCACTCAAACTCTGCCATTTCACTAAGATGCCACACTCTACCTTCAAATTACAACATCCTGCATTAATTTATGAGGCCATCCCCTGGAATCAACCACTAATAAATGAAAAAGAAAACAGTATCATGAATGTTAATCTTACTCTGTCGATAGACCTACATATTTTGTGTTTTTGTGTGTGTGTGTGCAGGTGTTTTTTTTTTTTTTTAAATAATTTCAATTATACCAAATAAATCAATACAGATTAATACTTAACCAAAAAACCCAACAAATATTGTCTTGCTAAACCTTAAGATTGCCATGTTGATGAAACATACATTATCAGTCCCTAAGACAAACCATCTTAAAGCAGTTCCAGATATATTCTGACCCTCATGACATCAGTTTATGCATATTCTTACATTATGTCTCTCATATCCTGTAACACCCTTTATGGTTCTAAGACTAAGTAGATCTACTTCTTGTGAAAACTTGATGATGCTCCTTGACCACCCCCTTCTTGCTACAACCCAACCACCAAAAAAACTCACTGCATATAAATGTCAATATGACTAGCATTATTTGCAAAGATGCTTCAATAAAATAGGAAATTAACTATCAATCATCTGACACTATCATAGATAAGTCACATTACATTGATCATATAGATTGGTAGATCAGTCAACAGTTATTTATAGGTCTCACTATATTGCATATTAAAACTCTAAAGTGGTTGTCTTTGTACTAGATATATATGTTTTTACACATGATTGTCTAAGAATTCATGTAAAAGTAGGGTATTGTGGATGGGACAACCACAATAATTTAGCAGTTACTACATCACACACATTACTGCATCATTTATGATTTTACATAGATTATTGAGGCTAAACTTTGTTGATTTTTATGAATCACAAATACTTGTCACTTTATGTAGAATTGATTAGATCTAGACCAATTAGTCAGGTATACTCATGAATATGATTTAGATTTTCTGCGAGAAACAGATCAGTAAAGGACATGTTTCTTAACCCAAGTGACAGTATGGACCAACTGCTGGTAAACAAGTGGCCTTCTATTGACTCAAAAACATCTATTTTATTAATTACGAATTACATAATTATTGTCCTCAAAATAATAGTGACTTAGCACCAAATTTCATTCAATGTTTAACAGCTACATACAAATAATAAGGATGTAATGTGTCAAGAATTTGCATGAAAGCATTTGTATTGGGCATGACTCCTTAAATTATAGTTCTGACTCTTACTATTATTTTGCTCAAGTGACTCTTAAAGTTTTGGCTAATACAATGTTCATCAATGGCTTTTGAGTTACTGAGTAGAGCAGAATAGACTCTTGTAGAAGAACTGTGTCCAAGTTTCTGAAGTTTTAAGTTTTTGGCCAATGTATTCAAAGTATTTCATTAGTTGACAGGTAACAGAAGACATAAAAGTTTACAACAGATGAATCTTTTAAATCAGCACCATGTCTATGAAATTGATAGGTTTGATACATTTTGAGGTATCCTAACATGATGTGTGTCTGTAAGACACACATTAAGTTAAAAACATGTTTGAGAGTTAGTAAACCAACGGGATTTGTAATAGCCACCAAGGTATTGTCAGCATACCTTATTATATGTTGAGGATTTTAACTCCTAAAAATGAAAGTGCATGTAATTTCTTACTACTCTTAGTGTGTTTTTCTGATCTATTATTATATGCCTTGTTTAACCCTTTACCAAATGATCCTGCTTCATTGTAATCCTAAAGAAATATTAAGACTTTTAAAAACATTGTGAGAAAAAGAGGAACAACGTTTTTTTCTTTATTCACATTGTTTTGCTACCTACAAAGATAATTTGCAGCATTTGAGCCACATGTAATATGTCATCTGCAATATTTCCAAGTAGACAAATCCAATTTATCATTTGGTAAAGATCTTTTTCTGCAGGGTTCATTTTAGTTTTTGTCTGAGGTGGGCTGTTGGCTCCTAAATCATTTTTGCATGGGCCAAGCTAATTGAGGTAAAATACTTTTAAGGAAACTGACCAAAATATGGAAAGACAGTTTCAATCAAAATTAAAGATTTGTAAATATGAGCGAATAAAAATAAAATCATACTTTCAATGTTGACCAAATACTGCAAAAATTTAATTTTAGAGAAACTGGAGATCAACAGGCAAGTAATTGTTACTGCACCTGATTACCCTTTTTGTGGCCCACCCAGCCAACCATTAACTTCTTGTTGCATTGATTTTATACCATCTTTTTTTGTACAGAAACTTGTTCTGAAATGAACACTGCATTTCTTTTTACCCAAGTCCCAAGCAATTCCTGTGTTGCTAAGGATCTTAGAAATATTGATTCTTTGTCTCATACAATTTTTGATGTAGTAGATCTTAGATCCAGAAGTAAACAAGAAATAATTCATTAGCTCACACAGTTTTTGATGTTAAGGATCTTAAATCCAACTTTGATAAGACTGATCATGAAAAAAAAGCAGAATTTGAATGATAGCTTGATAAGTAAGTAAAATCTGTTCATGTAAATTCTGAAAATGGCTTGTATTAAGTATACTTATCTTTTTTTGAAAAAATAAGTTACAAATTAGAATACATGAAACAAAATTAGTTTTATACTTCATTGCTCAGAAAGGTTGTCCTTGCCCAATTGATGATTACCTTGGACTGGTTAGAATCCAGGAAACACAGCAGAGAGATACATGTAGTCAGGACAGAGTTGATTACTGGGTGGCATCCAGGAAAAATTTGTCTTTTGACCAAGATTTTTTTTATCATAAACAACCAAAAATATAGAGATAAACTGTCACCAATGACAGATCAAGGCAAGTCAGAAAGGTTTGTCAGTCTATTCAGGGGCAGCAAGATTTTTTAATCATGAACAAACAAAAACATAGAGATAGACTGTCACCAATGATAGATCAAGGCAAGTCAGAAAGGTTTGTCGGTCTATTCAGGGGCAGCAGCTGTGTTTCATTTGCAAAGTTAACCTTATCTGAGCCCTTTTATCAAAACCAAAGTACATGTCACTGAAAAACAATTTTATCAGTTAAAAAAAAAAAGATCCATTTTCACAAGTTATGTGAATGCATTTATCTTACCTTTAGACTGACGAAGACAATATATAGATTTTTGGCCTTTCATATCTTATATTAGACTTATCTCTGTACCAAACAACAAAATTGCAGACTTTTCAAAATTAAAAGCCTTTGCAGACACGATCACTAATACAGCACAAAAGATAAGACCTGCCATTGAAAGGGTGGAAAACATTGAGGGAAAAGGAGAAAATTCTGGTTACTAGCATTTTCGTCTTTTCCCTCACTGTTTGCAAAAGCCTTCCTTTTGGACTTTAAAACTTATGATTGTTTGGCACTGAGTTTAAAAGACCACACAGTTTGTGTGTGTGTGTGTGTGTGTGTGTGTGTGTGTGTGTCAATGTATATAAGGTTCATGTAATTTGGAATGAAAAGGATCTTAACCTCTCAAGTGCCTCTCACAACTTTAGATTTTTTCAGGCTAGTGCAGATCAGGATCAGACTGTATAATGTAGCCTGCTCTTAGATCTGCTCTACCTAATGAGTAAAGTTCAGCATTAAAATGACATTTTTTCTGGCCTCTGTTCCATGTCTACATAGTCTGTTTGGCACTTGAAGGGTATATAAAATAGATATGTAGAGCTTAATGGTACTGTACATTTATCTTTATACATGTATTTATATTAGATCTACATTAATGTACTTATATTTATTTTTTCTTTTGAAATTTTCCTTGATCAAATTATCTTATTATCATTGTCTAAATTTTTCATTTATTTATTCATTAATTCATTCATTCATTTCCTTTCTTTCACATTTGATTTAACCCTTTACCACACAATGCCAACTTTTAACGACCCTCAGGAAGAAACCATATGAAAACATATAGGAAAAAGGAAAAAAATGCTGTTAACCACCATTTTCTCCTTTTCCCACATTTTTTTCTACCCTATCAAACAAAAATCACATCATTGGAGCAATACTGAAATCGTCTGCTGCAAAAGCTTTCAATTTGGAATGGTACAATATTTTGTTGTGTGGTGAAGGCTTAAAATAGCAAAGCTTTTCTATTCCTCAGTATAGTACATGTAGGTTTTAATTTTATGTGATCTGACTGTCTATAAATACATCTCTTGCTGACCTTTGTTATAAAGAGGGTATTTTTATTTATCATTATTAGGTTAGGTTGTATTGTGTATTTAACCCTTTACCACATAATCCTGAGTTTTAACGACCCTGAAGAGGAAGAATTTTGAAACCTTTGTGGACAAAGGAGAAAATGCTGATAATCAGCATTTTTCCCTTTGTCCACAAGGTTTTCTAGCCTTATAGGGAAAAGTTCAGTGTTTGAGTCACATTTGATTTCTCGTCTGCCACTGCTTTCAATTTGGACAAGTCTAAGATTTTGTCATTTGGTAAAGAGTTAATATATTGAGAAGTAAAGTCATGCTTTCTATGTGAATGTAATCTCTGTTGTTTTAAAAACATTTCAAAGATGTTTTCTATAAAAAGATTTTGGATCAAACTGGGGAATCAATATCAAACAGATATTGGGGACAATCAAAGAAGATTCATTGGATGGTCTTTATATAAATGCATTGACATTGTCTGATTTCAATGTAGTAACACATACAGATCAGCTGCTGGAATACCTTGAATACCAATACCAGCCACACCATGAAAACCTTATAACAAACTTTTCTGTGTTATGTATTAAATTATACTTTATGCTACAGCTGTTGCAACTAATGCATGCAAATTTTTACAATTTCATTTTAGGGGCTTTTCTTACAAAGTATTTGCATAAACGTTATTTAAGAAAACGAATAGACAACAGCAATACATTACTTTTCCCTTAACCCTTAGACTTTCTCATCGTACAACACTAAGTCAACATAAATATAGTTTATATTTATTTCAAATGGTAATGTGGTACGTAAGCACTTGAGAGAGCAAGCGTATATACATGTCTTCAAATACATTACATTCATCAACAATAAACAAACATATGTAGTAATACACCAACTCTTGTTTAGCTTGACCAAACTTGAACTACACCTCTTCTAGATGCTTTGTCTACAACAACAACAACAACCAACAAAAACCTTTGTTGAGCAAACAGAAATGCTGGTATGAGCAGTGACACAAATATATGAATACATATGACACATTGACATTTTTCAATTTACTGTTCCATTCAGTATGTACAATACATGACTATATGTAATACCATATGCATTAGTAATGAAATGGTGATTTCTGTCTCTTTCAACACTATTTTTGAGCATATGACCATTGTTCATTGCATTTATCAATTATTCTATGGCCGACTCGCCCAGGAAAAACCAGAGATAAAAACTACATCTAGAAAAAACTCTGGAAATCTGTGCCCATTTGTCAACGTCTAGTGCCATGGAATGTTGGGCCTCATTCAATGAATTTTATTTTGAGCTACCGAAAACAAATGAATTGTGTATGACAATAACAACACCCGTGGAAATAAAATGACTTCTTTTGGGAATGGTACTACTGTATCGATGGTATTCTTACAAGGAATTAGCGACAGTGCTTCAGAGCTATAGTGCTAAACCATAGGTGCGCACGCTTACTTTCACAAAAGAAAAAACGTCTGTACGCGTTGCCCTCACAAAGCTGATTGAACCTTGTACCAACTACATGTACAACATGCTTATCATAAATCCCGTGCTTCATACCTTACAGGTACTTATCGAAGCGTCATCGAAAAAGGGAAAATAATTTCCTTCTAATTCGTTCCTCAAACGCAGGAAATTATATTTCCCTTAACCCTTAGACTTTCTCATCGTACAACACTAAGTCAGCATAAATATAGTTTATATTTATTTCAAATGGTAATGTGGTACGTAAGCACTTGAGAGAGCAAGCGTATATATATGATCGAAAAGAACGGGCGAACGGACGGAATATCGAATGATACCATTCGAACATCCAACTGAAGGAATAAGAAATAACAATTATATCTGCGTACCTAAGCACTCAAATACGACAATAAAAAACGCCTTTTTTTTTTTTTAAACAATGAACATCTTTCTTAACTCTTGAATTCTCATTGAACTGCGTCATTTGCATATGAGCAGTACCAATACTTTTACGAATTGATTGGGAATCGTTTCTCAAACATGTAATGTGAAATCAGTGCAATTACAGAAATGTATCATTGCCACGAACGGTACAGGAACTTTGTCCCATCACAGGGCAATGACAAATCTATAAATGTAAGCGACGCAATAGGCAAAGAATAATAAAAGAAATTCTGCACAAATTCCCAACCATGGTCAATTGTAAATTCAAATGAACCAGCGTATATTCTAAATATCAAATATCAAGGCAAACATATCAGTCACTGTCAGTTAAATACGATTCAGAGTATTATTCATTTAACATTCATCAGAAAATTACATAACATATAACTGTAAAATAAGCAACAGTAATTCAGGCATGCGAAACAAGCAAAAAACCCAAGCATAACACAGATTATTCTTCGTTGTAAAAGACATGTCTGTAACATGGAATGCATTATATCAGTATAAATGAAATTCTGTCTGAACAGATGGCTTGAACAATTTCTGTTCATGCATCCTGAAGTTTTCGCTATAAAAGAACGATCTGTGAAGAAAGACCTATCAAAGAATTTGTGTTAACTTTATAGCACAAATATGTGTAAAAGAAGGTCCAGAACTTGAACGTTTACCCAATTAATTAATGGAATCAAGATATAATACGGAAAAAAGAAACACGAGGGAGAGTTTGTGACCACTTCTTAATCTGACCAATTACTGTCCAACTGCAACACCACTATGTAGTCGTCGTTTCTGTGCCAACTGCTGTGGACGCCACTCAACGAATTAAAGAAGTAGGACATAGTCACCACCAAGAACTCCAGTACATCATCTGTGTGATTTCTACGACTTTAAAAACCATAACGTCTATGAATTATAAAAAAGTAGAGTTCTGTACAGAGTGTAATGCAATCGCTATTATATAGTCATTTCCTCATAAATGCTAATGTTCGCTACTGCAAGTCTTTCATTTGTATTCAACAAACTTTTGAATGCTACATTGCATGTTTCTATCAAGCAATCAGACTTGTGTACCTTAATCAACAGGCGATTAGGTATACAGTTCACTCTTTCTTTCCAGATCGATCCAGTACTACAGTGGTCATTTATATATATGTATATAAAAGATTCTTATCTACATGTACATTTATTCTCCTGGAGTTGAACCGAACCATGTTCCAGTGCACTTTTCTTCGTGCATTGTTAAACCGATTATATCGATGGCATTTGGCTCAGTTACTTACTTACATCACAAGGCCTACCTAACACGATGATAACCACTCAGTGCCACTACAGATTGAACTCTACAATTACGCGTTCGCATTACAGCCTTTTCGTCTACAGTGTACTCGCACAATAGATATGTAATTCAGTACTTCAGAGCACCTGTCATGACTGCCTATTCCTACCATATACCTGGCTTTCAAGGTTTTTTTTTTTTTTAAACAAATGTAGATCTACTATTCTGAACTATGCTCCATTTCTACCAAGCCAGCAAATTTCCATGAAATTTTGTGAAACGTATTCAATGCAACCCAAGGACTGAATTTCTGTATCTATGTCTATTTTGGGTTATTTCCTGTTCACATGTCTTGCATTTCTGCAACTAGCATATTATGTATAGAAAATGGCGTACCCTTCAGAAACCAAACCTTAATTGACCTTGAATATGTTTTCAAATATTCTATTAAGCCGGCACGATATTACTTAAGTACCATCTTCCAACTCATTGTTTTCGTCCCATCATAGGAAACAGTACTATTTGAGCTTTAATTCTCTACCAGTGCGATATCAGCACTACAATCTTGATACATATCGTACTAACTGAATTGCATTTTCCCATGTAATATAAATACTGTACACAAACTTTACATGGTGCCTTTTTCTTTACTACTTAGTAATTATATTACTAAATGACCGGTCATTGTTTCAATAAATCAATTTTACTTATCTTCTCTAATTTGGATTTTTCCTTCTGTGGTACTTCTTTGTGTCTGCATACTACCATGCACCTGACTGTTCCAACTTGTGTAAAGGCGATCCCGCCAGAAGCGTTACCCCCAACGCAAGCCAAATGTGAAACAGACGATTATTTCTCACAAGCCATACAGTCATGAAATGTTGCCATCCCTTTTTTTCATCTTAATTCTGAAAAGTTAGGTAATGAATCAATAATGACAATGGAATATGTTAAATGCTAATATCTAATTTTGTCGTGTTAGCAGCCTTTTTTTTTTTTAACCCCATGATCATACCTTGTCACATTTCACACCGACTTAGCATAAAGCATAATTAACTTCATAACTGAAATGATATTTTCAAAGACTACTTAATTTCAATTTCCATTATTATCATTTTTAAGTGATGTTAAGAAGAGAGGTATGGACTGTGATTATATATAAATATCCATGTCTTAATGTGAAATCTTTAACACTGAAATCTACTTATTTTTCCATGCACTACAATGAATTATCATGATTGAATTATCATGACCCGCAGTACATCAATAAGGATTCGTAATTAATACTTATCTTATGAATACACTTTATCTCATGCAAAACATCTTGTCTTCAGTTCGACAGTTGGTACTGCACGTCTTACAACAACGCACTCCTATTCGAAAAAGAAGCTTCGTTTGTATTCGAAAAGCTCGTATGAACTCTGTTAGTTAGTCGTCATTTTCCCGAAAACCGACAAGCAGGTACAAAGAAAAAACGTCTGTACGCGTTGCCCTCACAAAGCTGATTGAACCTTGTACCAACTACATGTACAACATGCTTATCATAAATCTCGTGCTTCATACCTTACAGGTACTTATCGAAGCGTCATCGAAAAAGGGAAAATGAAATTATATTTATGATATTTAAATTACAATTTTTTTCTGTTAAATCAAAACAGTAAAGGAAAACATCTACTTTGAATTTGCAGTGGTTCTGATCATAAATGCTAGGCTGGTTTCAAACAGTTTACCAGCCAAGAAATTTACCGTCCAAGTTCATATAGACCTAATTGTTAAAGAAACTTGTCATATACTATATTTCCAGTCATGTTTCAAAGTGTCATTTGGAAAACAAAGACATCACAATTTTTAAGTGTTGCTAGATTATTTCAAAGTTCAAATGCAAAAATGAGGATAATGACGTTTTGTCTTGGTTTCAACAATTTTGGCAAGCCTAGGGACACTTGTTAATCGTTGGAACATTTCTTAATAACTAATGAACTTCTACCTTAGATGATCCCAGTACACTACACATTTAATGTGTCAACAATATTCGCATACCGGTAAAAGCATAATTCAAGCACACTTCAATAAATATCTTGTAAATAACATATTTGCAACTTTCAATATCAACTATGTAATGGGTAAATCATGGGTAGTTATTTCCATTCATCCTATGGAGATTTGTGGGATTGATTGAATGGAGTATTGGTCATAGTGGATCATGAACACTGATAATTTATCTGGATACTTTATTGAAAACAGATTTTTAAAATAGCAAAAACACACAAAGCGAAACAGATCTGTCTCAGCTGTAACTAAGTAAGTAATCAGTGTCCCATCCCCTATGTGTCTGAGCTAATGGTTTTCCACACCAAATAGGGACATTTACACAGGTGAACCAAAACAAAGGATAGGAATACAGGAAAATATAGGAATATTACTTACTTTGTAATAGCAACAACATTGTGTTATGTTATGCTAATAAAGTATTGATTGATTGATTGATTGATTATAATTATCATAAAACAAAAACACAGAACCACAAAAAAAAAAAAAAGGGAATATCTAAATACAGAAAAGAATAAACACCTACAAAACTAAACTAGAAAAAGAAATATATATATAAATTAGTATAAATGACCAAAAACAAAAAAAGGTAATAATAATGCAAAACTTCTTATTAAAAAAAACTTGTGAAAAATGAAAAACTTGAAAAGGATTGAAATAAAATAACATGAGAAGTAAACAAAAAATTAAAGAAACATAACAAGAAAGCAATAAAAATAATTAGAAAAAAAAAAAAAGTTACAAAGAAAAAAAAAAAGAAAATAAAAACAAGAATAAAATGGTAACAGGGAAAAAAAATTATACAAGAATATATGAATAAAAGAAAACAATATTGGAGATAAAAAAGGTATAGAAATACAAGAACTGCTGCTTTAAATTCTAACACAAAAAATGGAGTTACAATACAAAAAAATGACATTGCCAAGTTCAAACAAACAGTTAGCTTTATACATAAAGCTACAACTTAATTTTTACTCACAAATGCAAAAAAAAGGGTGTAATCTTAAGTACCGTTACCAGATAATCCTGAGTTTCAAAGGCCCTGAGGATCAAGGCTTACATTGAAAACACTGCTATCAGCATTTTCTCTATTTGCCAACATATTTTATGAGCTTATCAAAGACTAATACAACCATATGAACCACATATTAATATATAGTCTACAAATGCTTTCGATTTGGACAAAATGAAATGGTCATTTGGAAAAAAGTTAGGAATATGATTTTACTCACCATTACCATTAAAGTAAACCTTAATGTTCATTTTCTATTTATACAAGTTGTTTTTCTGTAGGTTAAACAAATAATCACATCTATGCAGTGTACTTGAATTATTTATAGGCAAAGTTGTACATATAGTACTGAAAAAATCATTATTGTTTTTTTTTTTCTTTAGAGGTTTTCAATGGGAATATGTTTGTTTCTGATACCCCCTATCCCTGGCAAAAGTATTGCAGAAAGTATCAGAAGCAAGCATTATCCATAATCCTTTTTTTTAAAGTAATGACAGGAATTTGCATACATAAACAATTTTCAGTTTGAACTAAAACATACACATTTGTAAAATGCGAAGGAAACATCAGGAGAGGTTACCTTAGATACAAACTTAAAAACCAAAGAATATTTAAATTGTTGATCAACAGTCATGAAATAGGATACAGATAATAAACCTAAAATTTTCAGTACTTTCTTATTGAGGAATCTTTGATTGAAAAATAGAAATATTGACATATAAGAAACAGAGTTTACTCTATGTTTCAAGAAAACATAAAGGAATAAATATAAAGTTACAGTACAAAAGTGTGATTAACAAGTTAGATATGCATACAGATTTCAACAGCAGCAGGTCACAAGCACATGCAAGCAATAACGTCTTTTGAATAGTAAGTTTAAGATTGATTCCTTTGCAAGAGCAAAGAAATCAAGATTACATGTATATATTCATATTAAGATGAAATTAAATTGAAAAGCAAAAAAAAAAAAAAAAAAACAAATAAGGGTGTGGTTTATTAACTCTTTATAATATACAATTCTGTGTTTTAATTACTGTTAGAAATAAGGCTTTTGAAAACACTGAGGAAAAAGGTTACCAGCATTTTATCCTTTTTCCACTGTTTTCTTCCCATTCAAAGACAAACTTTCTTATTTGAGTGCCATTTACTTTGTCATCTGCAATTGCTTTCAATTTGGACCATTCTAAAAATCTTAAAACCTGTTAACAGAAAGTAAAATTGATTAAATGAATACTAAAAACTACCTCAAGCTTGAAGATAAAAATGAGTAAAGCTGCATTAACAGTACAAAAATAAAATGTTCACACTGAGAATGCATACAGTCAGCTTTCTACAGCAGCAGGTCATTTCTCGCTTACAAACACAGGTTTGAGCAAGAAAAATTGAATTGTGAGTCACATAAGTTAAGATTTACTTACAATAGAAATACAGTTTAACCAAAAATAGTCATATTGATTTAAAACAATCTAAAGTGTATAAATCAGAAAAGAAACAAAAAAAGCAAAATAAAGTTACAGGAAACAACTTTTCCTACAACTAGCCCATCCCCATCCCAACCCCCAGAAAAAAGGAACCAGAGGTTGTTTTTTTTGTTTTCAATTTAAGATCCCATGGCTTTGAAGTGGTAATACTTGAAAAAGATGACAGACACTTTGCCTGAGGCCATAATGAGAAAAATCTACAAGTAGCAGTGTATCTACATGGTAAGTTAAAAGCTATACAGGTAGATTAAGATCAGGCTAAATAGACTATGCATTGTAATCTTAAACATAAACTGTTTTTTTTTTTTTCACAGATATTCTTTCCAAAACAACAATTTGGAAAGAAAAATAGTCTAAATTGTCCTATAACTCTGTACCAACCGACAAAATTTTAAGTCATTGCAAATTGAAAGCATTTGCAAACGACAAAATCAGTATGACTGAAAAATTAAAACATGTCCTGAGAAAGGTAGAAAACATTGTGGGAAAAGGAGAAAATGCTGGTTACCAGCATTTTCTCCTTTTCCCACAATGTTTTCAAAAAGCTTCTTTTTCGGGGTTGCTAAAGCTGGGGATGGTGTGGTGAAGGGTTAACCCCGCCAACAAACAATCCTGTGTTTTAAAGACTCTGGGAAAAAACCTTTGAAAACATTTGGGGAAAAGAAAAAAATGCTAGTTACCAACATTATTTCCTTTTCCTGCTGTGTTTTTTATCTTATCGCAGACAAATTCCATCATTTGAATGATATTAGTCATCTGGAAAATCTTCCACTCTGGACCAGTCAGGGTCCTGTGTGGCTCGGTGGTAAAGTGGTGTGGGACTCATTACCTGGAGGCCCTTGGTTCGTGCAGCACTAGATTCACTGGGCCTTTGGTGGGAGTGTCCTTGGGCAAGACACTTCAGAGCTCTAGCCTAGTACTGGTAAAATCCACGAAACACATGAATATGTGAACTGTTGCTGTGATATGACTGAAATAATGTTGAAAGAGGCATAAAACACCATTCAATAACAGTCAAATTCTGTTGTTTTGTATTCTAGCCTTTCCCCAACAATCCTGTGTTTTCATGACCTTGATGAAGACCCCTTCTGAAAACATTGTGGAAAAGGTAGGAAATGCTGGTAACCAGCATTTTCTCCTTTTCCCACAATGTTTTAATTCTACGCTATAAAATACAGATTCCATCAATTCAACCACACATAAATTGTTGTCTGCAAAAACTTACAATTTGGACAAGTCTACGTTTTGCTTGTGTGGTAAAGAGATAAATGAAACAAGCTAAGATTTGACAAAACAGAAAAGTAAAAAATAACAACACAAAGTAAATTTATAAACTGCCTCACAACAATTCCCCACTCCCATCTCCCTAACCCTCCTCCATAATAAAATACAGAGGTTTTCTTTTATTTTTTTTTTTTAGGGTTTTCAATTCAAGATTGTTTCAAAGTGGCATTGCTTGGAAAAGATGGCAGACACTTTGTCAGCAGCAGTTATCAGAACAATCTACAACTCAGCAGCGCATCTATATGGAAGTTGAATACAGATCAGGTATTTAACCCTTTACCACACAATCCTAAGTTTTAACAACCCTATGGAATAAGGCTTTTGAAAACATTATGGGAAAAGGAGAAAATGCTGATAACCAGCATTTCTCCTTTTCCCATAATGTTTTCTACCCTTTTAAAGACCAGGGTTCATCATTTGGTCCATATTTCTCTGGTCATTTATAAATGCTTTTAATTTGGACTAGTCTAGAATTTTATTGTGTGGTAAAGGGTTAACCCTAGCTTTGCCAACAGCAAAACTTTTGGATGTGACAAAATTGAAACCATCTACAGACAACAAAATAAATGTGACTCAAAATTTGAAATTTGTGTTGGGTAGGGTAGAAAACATTGTGGGAAAAGAAGAAAATGCTGGTTACCAGCATTTTCTCATTTTCCCACAATGTTTTCTAAAAGTCTCTTTATCAGGGTTGTTAAAGGTTGGGATTGTGTGGTATGATCAGACTGAACAAAATACGCAATCTGATCTGAGATCTACATTACGATTATCTGTACAGATATTCTCTCGACATGAAATTGTAATACATGTATCTTGACAGTCTTTTAAGTCATTACCATATGAAATTTTTAGACTTGTACTAATTGAAAGTATATGTAGACAACAAATTTAAGGTCTACGGCCCCTAAGTCATTGGTAAACATTGACATTTTTGTAAAGGCTATTTGGCCAATATTGGCAGCTTCCGCCTTTTAACATGAGAGTTAGGGGCTGTAGAGTTACTAACTCATCGGTAAATATTGTGTAACATTGAGGTTTTCATAAGGGCTATTCGGCCAATCTTGGTAGCTTCCATCTTTTAATATGTGAGTTAGGGGCTGTAGACGGTAAATATGGCTCAAAAGATGGGTTTGCCTTTGAAGAGATAAAAAACATGTTTTTGAAACTTAAGAATGTGTGGTAAAAGTTTTAACTAATGGAAAATATCCACTTAGTTTATTTAGCAACCTGCTGAGTAAATTTGCTGCAGGTATCTTTGAGAATAAAAATAGGCATTTTCAATATTCATTTTAAGGACTACGACCCCCTAATTCATCAGTAAACATCGTGTAACATCGATGTTGATGTTGTGGCTATTCAGCCAAGCTTGGAAGCTTCCATCTTTAATATGAGAGTTAGGGGCAGTAGACTCACTAACACATCGGTAAATATCGTGTAACATCGACGTTTTCGTACAGGCTATTCGGCCAATCTCGGAGGCTTCAGTCTTAATATGAGAGGTAGAGGCCATAGACCTTAATTTGAATATGCCAATATGTGGAAAAATGAGGAATATGCCTTTTGCCACAGTATTTTCTAATGTACATGTATTCTTCAGCATTACTCAAATGTATCTAACTCTTCCTAATGGCAAATATTTAGACTTGCCATTTGCAGATGACAAATGTATCTCTTTGTATGAAATTGTCTTTGAAAGGGTAAAAAAACCTCGTTGGAAGAGGGGAAAATGCTAGTATCCAGCATTTTCTCCATTTACCAAAATGTTTTCAAAAGCCGTCTTACTCAAGGACTTTAATCCTTAGGCTGCTAAGCGAGACTCACTGACCTTTTGCAGACAGTGTGGATCAAGATAAGACTGCACAGAATTTCTGGTCTGAACTTGGATCTACGCTGTCCGAGAAGGATTTATTATTTCCCCAAATAAAACTTTGAACTAGCAATATTTGGGTTGTTCTATCGAAATGAAAATTTCATACCAGTTTTTTAGCAGTGTTAAAACTTGGGCATGTGGTAAAGGGTTAAAGACCTAGATGCCAATGCCTTGCTGAATCGCCATTCATTCATTCATTCATTCATTCAGGTACATGCCGAGCCCCAGTAGCTCAGTCGGTAGCATGCAGGACTTGAGAACAGGGGGTCATGGGTTCAATCCCTGGCTCGGCCTATTTCTTTCAGAGGATTGATGATAGTCATTGCGACAGGATTCATTCCTCGCACTGCTGACCATTGTCCTGATGATCGTTATGTGGGAAAGCAGCCAGTGGCTTGGAAAGACTATTGTGCGGAGAAAACATTGATCGGTGCGATATAACCAAAATGATGTTGAAAACAGCATTAAACACTATACAATCAATCAATGATTGTGGTACATGTACATGTCTTTTACGTAGGTGTTGATTTTATGCTAAAAT
Organism: Hippopus hippopus; assembly: GCA_946811185.2. Lineage (NCBI taxonomy): Eukaryota > Metazoa > Mollusca > Bivalvia > Cardiida > Cardiidae > Hippopus > Hippopus hippopus. The sequence goes on along the minus strand of OX328099.1, from coordinate 46,046,795 downwards.
TATGTATATGTAGAATGATAAATTTTGTTTAAAGTTTATTATCATTCCTTTGAAATCTGTTGCAGGGAGGGAATGAACTCGCCTATATGGAAATTTCGGGGTGATTGTGGACTCGAGGTAGGTCAAAGTTGTCAGTCAGTTTTTAGCTGTACTATTGTTAAAGTTTTCTAAATTCACATGTATTTGGCTCTACAAAACTTTTATTATTAGAGCTTGGAAGGTTTTAGTGTATTTTTTGTTTTATCATTTTATGCATAAAATCCCTGTCTGCAATGCACTTCATCTTATCGGTATGGGCACAATAGGAGGAACACTGGGTGCAAGACATTCATACTTGTCCTGTTTGTACAAAGTTTTGCTAGGTTTGAGTTTCCACATAACATCCTTATATTTTCAAGTGTCTTTCTTTCTGAATATTTATGACAGACTATAGGTTAAGTCTTAAACACACAATCCAAACTTTCAAAACCCTTAGGCAAAAAAGGCTTTTGAAAACGTGGTGAAAGAAGAAAATGCTGGTAACCATACCATAGTCAAAAACTGTTATTTGACGCACATTTTATTTGTTGTCTTCAAGTTTGGATAAGTCAAAAATTTTTGTTGTTTGGAAATTAGTTAAAGCAATAAGGAAATGACAGTTTTAAACTTTTTCACAGTATAGAAGTTCATAAACAATGAAAAAGCAAATTTAATGTTTGGAAGGATTTGTTTCTAAAGTCTTTATTTTCAAACTAAGCACTAAAAGTTGCTTTGATGACTGAGAATGCTTTACCTCAGTATAAAGTTAATCTAAACAAGTGAGGCTCAGTTAACTGATTGTAGGAATTTCCATTATATACATTGTGACCAGGGACAGGGGTTAAAACGAGAAATGGAAGTTTCAACTATCAGGTTGCTGGCAAAACTTCAATTGTAAAGAGGTAGAAAATATTCATTAATTATCCAGTAAAAAGTTCTTAAATATAAGCTTTAACTCAAGAAGACCTACAGACTGCAAAATCTAGCTGCTGACAATATCTTCCTTAAACTGTATGTAAACTGTTAGGTTAAATAGGCATTATGGCATAAAGTAACAGATTTAGTGAAAATTGGATTGAAGCTCCTGGAAAACCTACTTTTAGCGTAATGGTTAAAAATAAATCGGAGTATTAGACTAAAAGTTCATAAACAAAACATCTTACATTGGGTTCGTATAGGCAAGTGAGGGTCGGCAGACTGACAGTTGAAATTTCCATTACCGGTACATATGCATTGTGGCCAGGGACTGGGGTTTTATAAAACAAATGGAAGTTTCAACTATCAGGTTGCTGTCAAAAACATTTTCAAATTATATGTAACTACATCAAATATACATAAAGTATGAAGGTGTAAAGTTCATTTCAAGGTCAGACATAACAAAGCATAAAAAAAGAGATCACTTATACAACTTCTGTACATAAATTTCACTTCGAAAACAAGAACTTGCTGAGCTATCAGGTTGTTCAAAATAACATTTATTTTTTTTTTGTAAATAGGTCAAATGCACATCATGGAATAAAAAAAAAATATCTTTCCTGTAGTTGAATGAGGATGCTGGCAAATAATCTTCTATCTTTTTAAACAGCATTTTTTCTTTTTTACCCACAATATTTTCTTTTGAGAAGGTTTTTAAAGAAAACGGTCATCATACATGCTTCATTTAATTTGTTGTCTGCAGGTGCTTTCATTATGGAAGAGTCTGAGACTAGAGATTTAACCCATTTCCATATAATCCGGACTTTTAACAACCCTCACAAAGAAGGCTTTCGAAAACATAGTAGGATAAGAAGAAAATGCTGGTAACAAGCATTTTTTCCTTTTCCCACTATGCATTCTACCCTTTCAAAAACAAATTCTGCCATAATAGCTGCATTTAAGTTGCTGTCTGCAAATGCTTTGAATTTGGACAAGCAAAATTTTGGTCGTTTGGTAAAGTACTACTTAAGGTCTTTATCAGCAAATCAAACTTTGTACACTTGAAGCCATTGCTGTGAATGTCTTGGATCTCAGTTCTTATACATCTGGATTGTTGGCTCTTCATGCTGTGTTGTATTAAAATGAATGAAAAAACAAGTACCAGAAAACCTCTTCATAACAAACTCTAATAATTTTCTAAAATTTTCTAAATTCAAAATTATTTTTGTTTGTATATTTTTCATGCTTATGTCATACTTTAGAGGAGCTTTTGTGGACAGTGCTATCCCCACATTGATAACCTAGGTACTGGCCTGCAAAAGTGTACCCGATATGGCCAATGTACAGAGAGGATATAGGGCCTTATGCCTTTTCTGTTGCAAAGTATTTGCAGGTAAAGATCGTACTGTCATGGAGTGTGTTGGGTACCCTGGTGCAGAGATCATCTATAGAGATTATAGGATCGCTGCCTAGTCTCATTAAAACCTCAACCCAACTAATTTACTTTACATATTTGCGCCCGTCTCTCATGTAAGACTGTCAGGCCAAGGCATGTCGGAAAACATTGTAATATAACTCCATAGTGATATCAACATGGCCATTTACATGCTGACACCCACACTGTATGGAGCAAGGAAGAAAATGGCCATCGACATGCCTAGAGAAGAAGCTCCTCCCTATATTGGCCACACCGCGCTAGGTGGACAGTCTTGTCTGATGTCTAGAGTGTATAAAATAAATATTATATATTGTGTCAGCATATAAAGTAATGGTTTCTACTTATTCCCATACAGGGTTTTTGGTTTTGGTCTTTGAGAAAAAAGGACACAGCAGAGAGCAGAATGGTCATTACAAAGCTGACACCAAAATGAGCATTTGTTTTGAAAAATAAATGACCATGAACATGCCTGTAATATATTCGCTAAAATATTAGCCACACTGTGCTATGTGAACGGTCTTGTCTGGTTGAATGGTTGTAATGCAGAATGCAATATTGCGTCAGCTTAAAGGGAAAGGAATTAAATAAATTTTACATTAATGAAGTTATTTCTTATCATCAAAACATAATTCTTTGAGAGCTACAGGCTAAATCAAATGACCACTTTGGCCTACTTGGGGATGTGGATGTAGTTCCTTACCTCTGTTTTTGTTTCATTTTAGGTAAAGTACAGATCTAGAGCAAAACAGACAGACCATGGAAGGCAAAACTGAGATGATATTTGAAAGTTGAACCATTTGGTGATATACAATATACAAGTGTAAAAAATACAGTCCCAGCGATTACCACAAGATTCTTCACATCCCTACTGTAGACAGATTAACTCTTTACCAAATACCAAAAGAGTAGGCTTGTCCAGATTGAAAGTTTGCAGACGACATATTAAAAATCTGTCACTCAAATGCAGTGTGATTTGGTTTTCTAACTGCATCACACCCCATTTGAGTGACAGATCTTAAATATCAAACACAACCAGTTGGTCATCCTCTGTGTACTTTGAATTCGTTCAAGTTATTTGAAAATATGTTGGCTACGGTGACACATGTACAGCCCTAGGGTATACAAGCAAATGCTGTATCTGATATTAGCCAGTATGGTTATGGGTTAAGATATTTTACAAATTGATACCACATTATGAAAAAATGAAGTACCGGTACATGTTATCTTTAAACGTTAAACAGAATAACATCTTGCAATATTTGAAAGACATAGATTTTTATAATAAAATATAGAATTTTTAAATTTAGGACATAAATATAAAACACGCTAGATGACTGCAATGAGGATTGCCTCGTTGCTAAGTCTACTAGCACTTACAATCATATAATAGATATATTCCACATTTTTCTGCTTTAATTTTTAATTCTTATTCATGAAGTATTACGCTGCTCAAAAAAATTAAAGGATCACATGTCCTCAACTTTGATCGAAAGATAATTTTTTCAGTCCAGGACAATACAAATAATTTTCTGCTCATAAGTTCATTCAGTCTTAACACTGTAAAATCTCAGAGCAGGCAAAACAGTTTGGTTTGCACAAAAGATGTATGGGCTATTCTTGTCAAAGCCGTTTTTTTGATATGTCACACAGGCTTTTAAGAGAATCGGAGGTGTCATTATTTCATCTCGTCCTCTTCTTTCATTAGATTTGACAAGAATATGAACAAAAGATTAGAATAATATGAGCTGTTTAACAAAACAACATGGAAAACAGATTTCTTGATTTTCTTCTTAACATGGCTTATCAGCATTTAAAATGAGACAAACAAGAAAACTATTTAGCCATTTTGTCTTGTAAGAATGTAAGCTGATGGTTTTCAGAACACAAAGACCGAGTGTTTAGCAGAGTGAAAGACTTGAATTTTAACATTTTTGTGATCCTTTAATACTTTTGAGCAGTTTATTAACTTTTAAATTACCACTTAGTTCTTACAACTATTGATAATACATTACCTTTCAAGCACGCTAAATGACCATAGATATCGATGCGGCACTAAACACCATTTCACCCTTTACAGCATAATGCAGACTTTTAATGACCATGAGAAGAAAGCCTTCTGAAAACATTGTTGGAAAAGGAGAAAAGGCTGTTAACCATGTCTTCACAAAGAAAAATCGAAACATTTGAGCTACACTGATATGGTCGTCTGCAAATGCTTTCAAATTGGACAAAGCTATAATTTTGTCGTTTAGTAAAGAGTTAAAAAAAAATAAGAAATGAAGTACATTTACATGTAGTTTGTTTTTTAATTAACCCATTACCAAAAACCCAAATTTTAGATTTGTCCAATTGGTAAACATTTTCATAAGTCAAATGTGGTTTTGAAAGTATGAAAAACATTGTAAGAAAAGGAGTAAATTATGTTTACCTGCAAAGGGGGAAAGGAAAGAGAAGGGTAAAAATAACTGAGTAAATGAAAGTACATGTAGCATTTTCTTCTTTTCCTACAATGTTTCCAAGAGTCCACCAACTCAGGGTCATAAAAACATGTTTAACTCTCACTGCCAATGTCATCTTGGATAAGTTTTGCGGATGGCGTAGATCAAGATCAGACTGCACAAAATGTGCAGACTGATTCTTGATCTACACCTTCCGCTACCTCATGTTCATCTTTTACTAGAGTCAGCTCCAAACGCAACCTAAATTTATTTAAAGCCTTCGAAAAAAGTAGAATGTATTTGAGCCATGCTCTGGGAATAGGGGGCTTAATGCATTTGCGAAAAGTATCCACCCGTGTCAGCCTGCACAGTCCGTGCAGGCTGACATGGGCCGAAACTTTACGCTATCTTTAAATTTTCTGCATGTCAAAGGATCATTCTACCTCATGATTCAGTCGGTTGTTTCAAAAAATGGATTTTATAGATCCATAATTATGTATGACTTGCTTGGTATAATGGATGGCAGAGATGCATTAAGCCCCCTTTTGCCAGAGCATGGCTCATTTAATTGGTAGTGAGAGAGTTAACCCTTCGCTTGCTAAATAACTGAAATAAAACTTTTAAGCTGATAACAAAAACACAAATTTTGCTCTTTCAAAGGTATTTTTTTTGAAGGAAAATATATCCTTATCGGACATTGTAGATCAAAGATCAGACTGCACGTCCTGTGCAGTCTGATCTTGATCTACACTGTCCGCAAAAGGTCAATAAGTCGCGCACAGCAGCCAAAGCGTTAATAGATAAAGGATTCAGTTGTAAGGGGATGTAGTGGATCGAAATGAAGCATATCAGCCGATCAAAACGCAATATAGCGCATAGATGATATTTGTGCTGTCAAATGACACAGATTGTCTTGAAAGCAAGATTTAGTTGTTTTGTGTTTGATCCATTTTCCATCATTATTTCAGTCTTATCATAGCCATCAACCCACTAGTCCGTGCACTCCTGGAGTTTCTATAACCATTACTTGGCACAATATTCCTCCCGAGCTACTGTCTGCCTTTTCTCGTAACCACCGTTTAAACAAGGTTGAAACTGGTGGTAAGGGTGGCATACATCGTGTAGCAATGACTATTATCAATCTTCTGAAAGTAATTGGCCGAGCTGCGGACTGGAATCAGCCACCTCCAGTGTCAAGCCCTGTACGCCACGTCCTGAGGTATTGGGCTCTAGCTACTTACAAACTCAGTTGAAAGAAAAAAGTTTAGCCATGAGAGATAAATGGCTAATCTCAATACTCTAAAAAGAGTTTTACACAACCACACCGTCCCAAGATTTAATGATCCTGAGGTAGAAGGCTTTTCAAGGTTGTGTTGACCAGACCAATGTAGCGCAGATCAGACTGCGTAGTGTTATCTTGATCGGCACTGTCTGTATTAGCAACTATAGCTGAACCAGCCTGCCCGGGTGGCTCAGTGGTGAGCGTGTCGGACTCATGACCTGGTGGTTGTGAGTTCGATACCCGGTTGAGGCGAACTTTCTTTCCGGCGTATTTTCGCCTCTCACCTCTGCTGAAGCATGTGAGAAAAGTAGTCGGTGGCTTTGGAAAGAAAGTTGTGTTAGTACTGGTGTGAGAAAGCCAGGAAACACATGTGCGTCACCGACTGCCATGATATGACCTTAGCTGTTAAAGTGGCGTTAAACCCCAATACAACCAACCAATAGCTGAACCTAGCGTTTTAGCCATTAACCAATCAATTCCGAATTTTTACATCCCCCGAGCCAGAAAGCTTTTGAAAACATTTTAGGAAAAGGAGAAAATGTTGGTAATCAGCATTTTAACCGAGAATGTTTTTGATCCTTTCAAAGACAAATCCACTGATTTTCTCCTTTTCTCACAATGTTTTAACTCTTTAAAAGACAAATTCCTTCGTTTGAGTCATGTTTCATTTTCTTTTTAAATGACTTCAAATAGAACAAATCTGAAAATTTGTCTTTTGGTAAAGATTTAAATAACAACTTTAACCTATTGCTGTACAAATACGGTTGATTGTTTAGGATAAAATATGAAACGAGTGCAATAACTTTTTACAAGTTATCTTCTTTTCAAAAAAATATTTTTTACACCACTCAATCAGTTTCTGCTACAAAGAGTATTAACAGTAAAAAGAATGACTACTAGATCCAATATATTAATATTGACATAGACTATGAATATGGTGGAAAAAGGGAGTAAGGGCCCCCGCCACTCGGGGCCTTAGAAATTGGTGGCTGCCTTCGCCTCTGTGGCATACGGGTGGTAAAAGTCCCCAGAAACAGAGGAGACCGATAATAATAAAACTAAAATTAATAAAACAAGTCCAAAATAATTCAATTCAAAGGAAATATTAGAAAAAAAATAACAATAACAAAATCAACCTAAATATGAAAATAAAAACACTAAAGTCAATAAGATTAAATATTTCCCGAAAAAATTAACAAACACAAAATTAAAACATAAAAGTGGCTGAAGAACAATACATATTAAGATCAAATGATTTCCAAAACAAATTTTTCATTCCAAAAGTGATTTTTTATTTTTTTATTTTTTTGAAAACACATCTTTCCTATACACTTTCCTGTCTCATATACTAACATGCTCATTTGTGTGTGTATCATCTGTGCCAGTGGGTAGCACACTGGACGAAGAGTATAACGACATCTGTGTATAACATCTATGTTTTGTTCTTGTATTCGTCAACACCTTTTCCAATCTCTAACACTATATGTTTGAAGAATTTGAAACATTTGGCATACTTGTATTTAGAACCTTACCTACAAGTAGATCTACAATGGGAACTCTAGTGAGCTCTAAGTTATCAGCTCTAATCATTAAAGTTATCATGCTAACACTCTATATCTAAACCTTTCTTGATTGAAATTATTTCATTGAGCAAACTTCCTTCTGATAAAAGATTTCTGTCTTTGATTCAGAAGCCACTTGTTTGCCGTGGGTGGCATCTCGTATGCCGGAAAAGGGGATCCTGGTAGTTGAGAGTGCCCAGGGATCTCCAGCACTCAACACACTGCTTTGGCCCTGGCCTCGGATAGACGGGAGGGATGGGTTAGGCCCGACCCGTCTCAATCGGCTCGGTCGTGTCTAGCTTTTAGGATTACATACTTTTATCTATCTTTCTTTCTTTGTATCTTATGATACCAACCGGGTTAGATTTTTTCTTTTTTCTTATCTTTTACATTGTTTTCCTTTATAAAGCGGCGGCTGATGGGCTAATTAATAGACCTATAGTTTCTCTTCGCTTAAGGTTTGTTAAGTATAATAGCTATGTAGCTCTGGCGTCGGAAATAGGAAACCCATTTCCATTAGACGTCCCCTTGTAGGGCTCCGAGGAGGGTGGAGCGCATAGCTATTGAAATTACACTATCAAAATCATGGCTTCCCAAAACAAAAGACCCCGACCGAATAACGAAAATGAAACATCTTACTTAAACAACACAAAGTTCTTGGTTATTAAAAGTGAGGAGGCAAAGCCCATCACATCTCTGTCTCCCTTCATAATAGAAAAACAGATAGAAAGTTTGATAGGCACTCCAAAATCAGTTAAAAAATTAAAAAACGAACTACTACTCGTTGAAACATCAAGAGCAAGTCAGGCTGAATCTCTATTAAAAGTTAAAAAGTTTTACAACTTGAAAGTCTCAGTGTCAGAACACAACTCGCTTAACAAATCCAGAGGAATTGTGAAAGACAGGGTACTGAAAGGAGAATCAGAGGAAAAAATTGTTGAATATCTTGCACCGCAAGGAGTTGTTGCGTGCAAGAGATTCAAAATAAAAAAAGATAATGTTCAACTTGAAACCAATACACTACTCCTCACTTTTAACACCACCACTTTGCCTCAGAATATTAGAATCTTTTATCGTACAGTACCAGTGGAACAGTTCATCCCAAATCCTTTGCGCTGTTTTAATTGTCAAAAATTTGGACACCACGAAGACAACTGCAAGCTCACAGATGCAGTAATCTGTGATAGATGTGGTGAATCCAAACACACATCTAGCATCTGCCAAAGACCTTTCAAATGTGTAAATTGTGGTAAAGATCACAGTGCAAGATCAACCAACTGTGAAGTCTGGAAAAGAGAAAAAGAAATAATGAGAATTAAAACAATAAGAAAGATTTCGTACTTTGAGGCAAAAAAACAATATGAGACAGCTTTTGAACCTAGGTACCCTAAGATAGTTCAATCAGCAACAGCAAAACCTCAGACGAGAACTTGTGGAACACAGTATGATCCCGTGGATTTTGAGCAAGGCGCTAAACCTTCCTCGAAATCTACGTCTCCATCTGTCCAACCACCTCGAACATCTGAAACAGGTTCAAAATCTAACCAAACAAAAGACTCTAGTAGATCAAGATCAGCTTCTAGAGCTAATTCATGCCCTACATCACCAAATAAAAGCCAGAAAAATAAACCAGATAAAAAAGAAAAAGATAAACAACAATCAAATAGACAGAAGAAAGGGTCACAGGATCCTATTAAGCTGGCAAATAAATTTGAAAGTTTAGAAGATATGGAATTGGAAATTGACTCCTCAGTCAAATAACTTTTTAAGTAAATTCAAACTCCCAATATACAAGTATAATGGGTCAAAACTCAATTTTACAATGGAATTGTAGAGGTCTAAAAGCCAACTTTAATGAACTACTAATTCTTTTATCTTTATTAAATCCACAAATTTGTTGTCTTCAAGAAACTTTTATAATCCCCAATGATAACTTGGAAGTTCGCAATTATTCTTCCTATCACTACATACATAATGATTGCCAAAGAGCATCTGGTGGTTCTTCTATCATAATACATTCTACGATACCTCATCGTAAGATAGACTTAAACACAAATCTACAAGCAATAGCAATAAAAGCATCTTTAAATAAGACTATAACAATATGCTCTATCTATATCCCACCAAATAAAAGAATAGATCAAAATGATTTAGAAAATCTTTTACTACAACTACCTCAACCTTACATCATATGTGGTGATTTTAATGGACATAGCGAATTATGGGGTTGTTCAGATACCAATGATAGAGGTAAAATAATTGAAGATTTCATTGCAGAGAATAATTTATGTTTATTTAATTCCAATCAACATACATACCTGCATCCTGGATCAGGTTCTTTCACAGCAATAGATCTTTCACTCTGCCATCCTTCCTTGTACCTTGATTATGACTGGAAAGTATGTGAAGATTCCCATGGAAGTGATCATTTTCCTATCATTATACAAGAAACTGAGAAAACAGAAGATGAGAAAATTCCAAAATGGAATTTTAAAAAAGCTAACTGGGAAAAATTCAATATTCTTTGCCGTGAAAAGTTACTGATTGACAGTTTTGAAAATTCAGAAGATCCAATGCTTTCTTTTACTGAAACTTTAATTGACATATCAAATCAGTGCATCCCGAAGATTTCAACAAATACTTTTAAGAAGAAAAAGCCATGGTTTAATGATGATTGTAAAGAAGCTATTAAAAAACGTAAAGACAGTTTAAAACGTTTCAAACAATATCCAACAAAAACAAACTTAAATGTTTGTAAAATTATGAGAGCTAAGGCTCGACGTACTATTAAACAAGCAAAACGATCATCTTGGAAAGATTTCATTTCTAAACTTAATTCTAGAACTCCCATGACAACCATTTGGAATATGTTAAGGAAAATAAATGGAAAGAATCAAACCATGAAACACTCGCATATCAAGGTAGATGACAAAATCTACGAAAGTAAAGAAGAAATCGCTAATATCTTGGGTAAAACTTTCAAAACAAACTCTTCTTCTGCAAATTATCAACCACAATTTAAAAAACATAAGCAAGGAGCAGAAATGGGAGAACTTAATTTTGAAACGGATACAAATGAAAACTACAACTTACCTTTCACACTATCAGAACTTGAAGATTCTCTAAAAAATGCTCACGATTCTGCTGCAGGTGCAGACGAAGTACACTATCAACTTTTAAAACATTTACCTCGTATTTCATTACAAACTCTGTTAAACATTTTTAACATTATATGGGAACAAGGCACCTTCCCGAAAAGTTGGTCCAAAGCTACAATCATTCCAATTCCTAAGCCAAATAAAGATCATACAAATCCAACAAATTATAGACCCATAGCTTTAACTAGTTGTATATGTAAGACCATGGAGAGAATGATAAACAATAGACTTAATTTTTACCTCGAATCCAATAATATTATATCGGAATATCAATCGGGGTTCCGAAAAAACAGAAGCACGACAGATCAGTTAGTACGATTAGAATCTTTTATCAGAAATGCTTTTGTAAAGAAACAACATGTAGTTGCCATATTTTTTGATCTAGAAAAAGCTTATGACACCACATGGAAACATGGCATCTTAAAAGATATTCATAAAATTGGATTAAGGGGAAATCTACCCAAGTTTATTTCAAACTTTTTATCAAATAGATCTTTCAAAGTTAAGGTAGGCACATCTTTTTCTGATGACTATGAACAAGAACAGGGAGTTCCTCAAGGAAGTATCCTCTCACCTACTCTGTTCAATATGAAGATTAACAATATTGTAAAGTGTTTAGATGACGATGTGAACTGTTCCTTATATGTGGATGATTTTTTAATATGTTACAGGTCCAAAGATATGAAAACAATTGAAACTAAGCTTCAAAATAATTTAGACAAAATTGAGAAATGGACTATAGAAAATGGTTTTAAATTTTCCAAGACAAAGACAAACTGTGTACACTTCTGCCAAGAGCGCAGGTTGCACTTGGATCCATTATTGAAAATATATAATAGTCCAATTCCAATAGTAGATCAAGCAACATTTTTAGGAGTTATCTTTGACAAAAAACTTTCTTTCATTCGACATATTAATGCTTTGAAACTGAAATGTCAAAAAGCTTTGAATGTTTTAAAAGTACTTTCCCACTCTGACTGGGGAGGAGATAAAAAAACTCTTTTAAATCTATACAGATCTCTAATACGGTCAAAACTGGATTATGGATGTATTATATATGGCTCTGCAAGGAAAAGCTACCTAAAAAAGTTGGACACTATTCATCATCAGGGTCTTCGGTTAGCTTTGGGAGCTTTCCGAACGTCACCTGTCACAAGTTTGTATTCAGAGGCCCAGGAGCCATCCTTATATGATAGAAGGAAAAAACTATCCTTACAGTACGTAACTAAACTGGCTTCAAATACAAAGAATCCGGTTTACAATGACATTTTCAATTCACCAAACAAAATACTTTTTCAAAATAAACCTAATTTTATCAAACCACTTGGTCTAAGAGTTGAACCTCTTCTTGGTGAATCAAATATAAATGTAAAGAATATTAAGCCCTTTAAACTTCCTGTAAAAGAGCCGTGGACCATAGATCCACCAAATATTATTTTTGATCTCAACGTAAATAAGAAATCAGTTACAAATCCATTATTTTATCAAAATAAATTTTTAGAAATCAAATCACAGTATAAAGATTACATTTCAATTTATACTGATGGTTCGAAACAAGATAATAAAGTTGGTTGCGCTTCAGTACACAAGCAAGAAACTGCCAAAATAAGACTACCAGATCATAGCTCTATTTTTTCAGCAGAAGCTCTCTGTTCAATACAAAACAATAATAACAAGAAATTCATAGTTTTTTCTGATTCAATGTCAGTTTTACAATCTTTAAAACATCCTGATAACCCAAATCCATTGATTCAACAATTTTTCAGAAAATATGTGTATTTAAGTAGATCAAAGTCAATAATATTCTGCTGGATACCCAGCCACATTAATATAAAAGGTAATGAAATCGCTGATCAAGAAGCAAAAGATGCCGTAAATATGAACATGGCCAACATAAAAATTCCTTATACTGACAAAAAACAACAAATAAATGAATTTATCAAGTCTGAATGTCAAATTAAATGGCAACAATGTTTTAACAACAAGCTTTTAGCGATCAAGCCAAATTTTAATGATAAATATGAATTTTATTGTAACCGAAAAAGTCAAGTAATTTTAACAAGATGTCGTGTGGGACACTCAAGGTTTTCACATGTGCATCTTTTAAATAATGAGAGAGCACCACAATGTATAAACTGTAATGAGCCTTTAACTATAAAACATATTTTATTAAACTGTAAAAATTTCGACCGTATACGGTCAAAACATTTTAGTGTTGATAGCTTACAAATCTTATTTTTACATGTACAACAGAATAACATTTTAGAATACCTAAAAGAGATAGATTTTTATAATAAAATATAGACTTTCAAATTAACATTTTATTGTTTAATTTCTAATTATTATCTTCATGCGCGCTAAATGACCACAGCTGTCGATGCGCCTTAAAACACCAATTAATAATAATAATAATAAAAGGGAGTAAAACAAACGAATATTCCTTTACAAATGACTTAAAAAGTTAGCTTCTGCATAATTATCATTTACGTATACACTCATAAAAACCCCTGAGAAATAGCCTCTTCTAAAATTGCACTGTGGGAAAAGGTAATACTTAACCCTGTACCACACAGTCCCGAGATTTAACGATCCTGTAGTAGAAAGCTATTGAAAACAACTTGTAAAAAGTTATTGCATCTACTCCTTTTCTCGCACGGATTTTGATCTTTTTAGAGAAAGATTTCATCGTTTGAGTCACCTTTTATTTGTCTTAAAAAAAAAAAAAAAACAACTAAATTTAGACAAGTCTAAAATTTTGTCGTTTGGTGAAGAATTACAAATTTAACCTATTGTTGTATAAAATACGACTTCTAAAGACCATGCAGTTGATCTCTAACTTTTTCAAACAACTCGGTTTTTTTTTTAAATCAATCAATCAGTTTCTTGCATCTTCCAAATGTTCCCCTTATAACAACTTTCATATATTCATTGTTCATTGGTAAGAATTAGTTTAAACAGTGAGGGGCTAATTGTTGATTCTTCCATATTTAAAACGACGCAACCTGCACAAAGCATAACCGCGAAAAGGTTGTACCCATCTTTATGTATCAAAATATAGTTCAATGCATGGACAGAACTATTAATAGTAGTAGACGTTGTGAGAAAAGGCGACATCGCTCATTAAGCAAAAGCATTACCGAATAGAAATCGGCGCCACACGGTCTATGGAATATTCGGAACAAAACATTTTCTCCTTTTTGTTCGATCAAAACCAACTTTAAATGGATGCTTTCTTATATGCTGAATCTGTAACTTTTCGTGTGCATAAAACAATGTACATTTACTCTAACGATTCTGAGCAGTATTCAAAATTAATATATGTGCTATAAATCGGTTTTATTTCTCCTTCTCACCCACTTTTTTTTTTTTATTTCTTTAATTGTAGGTAGTGGAAATTATGCAAATCAAAACAATCAAACCACACACACAAAATACAATTTGTAAATTCTGACTTAATTACCCCATCAAGATATAACCTTTAGCTTTTTACTAAACGACTAAATTCTAAGTTTTATTTTTTCAAGTTGAAAGCATTTGCAGATGACAAATGAGGCACACAATGAAACTTGCTTTTGAAAGGGTAGAAAACATTGTAGGAAAATGAGAACTTGTCGATCACAAAGATTTTCACCTTTCCGTGCGTTTTCAAAAGCCTTCTTTCTCAGGGTCGTAAAACCATGGAATTATTTGCTAAGGTACTAGTATTTAACTACATATAGCACATTTTCCCGTCAAAAGTTAAACTCGTTACCAAATGACGAAATTTTGGACTCGATCAAGTTAAAAGCATTTGCAGACAAAAAATTAAATGCAACTCAAATTATACTGCCTGTCTTTGAAGCAGGAGAAAATGCTGGTTACCAGAATTTTCTCCCTTGCCCACAAAGTTTTCAAAAGGCTTTTCTTTCAGGTCCGTTAGACTCGAAAGTGTATGATGAATTTAGTGTTAAACCGGAATTCCAAAATGCCAATTTTTTTGCTGGATGCAGCAACCTGTTGATATAGTAATATCAAGGATTTTTTTAAAATTGACGCACAGAATCGATCAGGTCCAATATCAGACTATTTGTTTTGTGCAGCTTGTTATAAATCTACACTGTCAACAAAAGTGCATTTGGACGAATTAGAATTCAAAATGAGACTACTTTTTTTGCAGTTTATTAATTATTGGTCTACATTGTCAGCAAAAAGTGCATTTAGACGCACAAAGCAGTTCAAGGGCCGAACAGCAGGGATCAGTAATGTTTCAGAGAATCCAAACTTGACCCTTAAACAGAGGAATGAATTCATTTACAAACTGACAAAGCTTAAATACAACAATTTTAATGGTCTTTTCCAAAATCTTGCTGTATCTGATCAATATAAATCAAATTTTCTGAGCACTCTGATATGGGTGCACATTCTGTGCAGCCATATATTGATCTTCAAGGAGACAAAGGGTTTAGGTTGAAAAAAACCGCCAGGGCAGATATACAGTCTAGGCAAGGATTGTAAATTTGATGCAGGCTACTGTTACGTAATGTTACGCTTCTCTTATCTTCTATAGCTGCGGGATATCAAATATGGATTACTAGTATATACACGGTTTAAGTTCGCCAAACTCCGGATACTCCCGAACCTTTACGTATGATATCGATTATTCTCATCGATTTCTTGGTATGCGAGACTGCTGATAAGGCATGTCCGTGAAAGTTGGCTATGGTTATTATTACTCTGAATTCCTGATTTAAACCTCTTTTATTTTGGAATTTGAATTAAAACAGATGTTTTATATGTAACGAGAAAATATTCCAACTTGGTCTAGGCAGATTCTGGATCTGCCTAGCCAAACTGGAATCCTAATTTGGTCGAGAAAGATCCGGAATTCATCTGTCTAGACTAAAGTAGAATTCTAATTGATCTAGGCTTAGACCAAAATAGAATTCCAATTTGGTCTAGGCAGATTCCAGATCTTCCTAGATTCCAGTTTGGACTATAGACATACATAGATCTAAACCGAACTTTAGCTATGTTGATAAACAAGTAATTTAAACATGAAAGATTAAATGTTTAATTGTATGTCAACTTGACAAAATTCGTTTTGATAGCCATTCATAAGCCTAACCAGTCTCCAAGAAACTGACCAACGAAATGAATTTGTGCGTAAATAGCTTACTCCGTACCAAACAGCTAGATGTCTTGAATATTAAGCTAATTGCTTAAGATCATTTGACTGCAAAATTTCTTAGAAGATCAAGCCTGTTTTGCAAAAGAAAACATATGTTAAATATAAAGCAAAATAAGCCAGAAAGTTTGTATTAAAGATTTCAAAACTCTGTCTTTACAAACTTTCCGGAAATTAGTGCTTCATTGGAGATTCAAAATTATTGTCGGTACTTGTTGGCTTGAACTTGCGAATGGCGACTGTCTTCCCTTTTCAAAATGGACACAGTTTGCAGATGGCTAAAGCTATGAATTAGCAAGTTATACAGACCGTTTTGAAAAAAGAAGTGGTGAAAATATACATTAAATATTTACAAAGCATGAGCCTTTCAAAAACAAGAATAAATGTTTCCGATCTATAGATTTATGCTCTATCGAAAACAATTGGAAATATCACTTAGGTACATCGTACTGACTTTTCTTGTCGGTAGCCAACTAAACCCATCTTCCGTCCCTTTCCGTAGCAGGCGCCATTTGTAATGAATTCGAGTTAAGATTGACAGTGTTAAATTCAAATATGATAATTTAAAGGTAAATTTCAATCTGTAACACGCTTTTGTATCATTGTATGTGTCAAATGGAGCGAAACGCGAGTATGATTAGGGGAAAATATGTGAACTTACGTTTAAAATCAAAGCAAAGTATGAAAGCAAGGCGTGACCTAAATCTTTGTTTGGACTCGCCATTAGCCGTATTCGAAACGGTAACAGAATGAAACCTTGGTGCGGCTTATTTGATCGAGCAGATTACAAAAGATTTTTTAACCATGGATGTGTATAATTGATGAAGCTATTGATAGAGTCAATGTTACGATTATCTTGCAAAGCGTCAATGTGACTCTTTGTAAAGTGTAAAGTGGGTGGGGTAAAGAGATGGTGGAATTGCGAAGTAGGACGCGGTGAAGAGTCGTTACGACAACCAAAAAAGTGTTAGGCGAATGACAAGGCTTCATTAGTAAACAGAAAATATAAAATTATATGCAAAAACACATTTTTTTTTTTTCATTCTCGTTATTGATAACAGTCACAGTAATGGAATTCAATGAATAGGCAGCCACTAGCAGCTAAGCCTTAGGTGAAGCGCATAGATGAAGGGTACCAAAGTAAAGGTAAAGTACAACACAGGTATAGTGTATGTGGCTTCACCCTGTAGTTGAACAATCCTGAGAAAATCATATTTTGAAATCAAAAGGGGAAAAGGAGAAATGCTGATAATCAGCATTTTCTCCTTTTCTGACTGTTTTCCACCAGTTCAGTGACAAATCCAACCCATTAAAGGAGGCTATTTAGTTTTAATGTAGATATTAAATTAAAATATTTTGTAAAATACTGGTTAATACATACAACTAGCAGTCAGTGTTTCATCCAGGATTTGAAAAAAGTGGGGGATTTTCCTGCATGCTATTAAAAAATGGGGGGGGGGGCTTACCTTCAGTCTGAAGGGTTGCTCCGATGTTATTTTTGTGATTGGGTCTCTGCACCCCTTCATTGCAGCCCTTCTTTAATACCTTCTGGAAATCTCAAAATCTTACTGGTCATTTTTCAGTCAGCTTAATGTGTCTTTAATCTGCTTGTCAGCTATGAAAATGGACATGAACCGATAGATAAATTTTAGCTTCACATTGACACCAAGTTCAGTGGAAGGTTTTCATTCATCCTTTTGTAATTTACCATTTATTTGACATAAACACATCTGGCTAATTTGTAAACAAACACTCATTATAAATTCAGTTAACTGCACATGCGTGGTCAATTTGATTTGAGCCCACCCGGGTGGCTCAGTGGTGAGCGTGTCGGACTCAAGACCTGGTGGTTGTGAGCTCGATACCTGGTTGAGGTGAACTTTCTTTCCGGCGTATTTTCGCCTCTCACCTCTGCTGAAGCATGTGAGAAAAGTAGTCGGTGGCTTTGGAAAGAAAGTTGTGTTAGTACTGGTGTGAGAAAGCCAGGAAACACATGTGCGTCACCGACCGCCATGATATGACCTTAGCTGTTAAAGTGGCGTTAAACCCCAATACAACCAACCAACCAACAATTTGATTTGAAAAAATGATATTGTGTGATCAGCAATTTAAGTGATAAATACGACTCCTTGTAAATGAAATACACCCAGTAGATTTAGTTTTCCTTTCAATGCCTAAGCTGATAACACAGAAGCGGATAAATTGTGAAAAAAAAAAAAGAACTCTACTGTACCGGAAGTGACTTCCGAAACATGTGCAGTAAATGTCAAGCCTAGTTTCGACTTCCTGGGAAGTAGGTCAGTGGATATTTACATTCCGAAATAATGGAATTACAAGGAGGTAACACTGTCATTTTTTATTTATTTCAGTGTTTTTGTAAAGATTAATCATTAGTCTATCGATTCAGGACCTTATTGTTCACTGACAAAGAAAAGATCGACG
This sequence comes from Hippopus hippopus, assembly GCA_946811185.2. Classification (NCBI taxonomy): domain Eukaryota; kingdom Metazoa; phylum Mollusca; class Bivalvia; order Cardiida; family Cardiidae; genus Hippopus; species Hippopus hippopus. The sequence goes on along the minus strand of OX328099.1, from coordinate 46,028,378 downwards.
CATACGGCCATTTGAAACGATGCCGGTATTTTAATTTTTCACTCCAGATGGGTCATAAGAATGGCTGCTGTGGGGGCTAGCGGGGAAACAATCACAAAAATAACACTGGAGCTAGTCCCTGAATCGGGGGGTAGGGGGGGCTATGAGACGATGTATATGACTAACACATCAAAGTTTTAAAGACGATCGCTACAGTTTCACCATTTTTTGAAAACATTCAGAATTCATGAAACTTTGTTTGGTGATAGTTTATTATCTGATCTACAAAAAAAGGAGATAAAAAGAGGGGGTCACCAGCTTTGGGAAAATTCTATGAATACTTCTTTTAGTACACCCTGCATTGCGGCAGTTCAGGATGAAATTTCACCTATGAAAACTAAGTCTATGTGTATTTTTTTAAATGACAACAATTATAAGCAAATTTTATGTCATTGTATTGGTGAAACATTAAATTTAATGAAAAAAATAATGTAGAGTATACTGAGTAACAATCTTTCAAAAAAAAAACCCTTAACTTATGGCTAAAACACCTTTATTTTGGAAAAACCCAAAAAAACCAAAGAGTATCTTTTAAAGTTATTTTTTTAAACGTTCTAACATTCAGACTTTTTCTTATTTTTTCTATAAATAATATTAAGGTACTAAACTAAAAGAATCAGGCTTAAAACAAATAGGTCACCAGCCTTATTTTTTAAGAACATGCATTTTAAGTTTGTGGGTGGGGCACTAACTAATGAGTAAATGTAGGGTTTGTCAAAGACAAAGACATTATATGAAGTAAATTATCTCAATTTTTTCAATAATACAACAATATTTATAAGAATCAAGTTTGTTGGTCATAATAAACCAATTCATAGCATATAAATGTAATACTGATGTTAGCATTTAACCCATTTCCAAACAACTAATTTTAGACTCTCTAAATTTGACCTGGTATTCATGTATCGCAGTTCTTTGATGGGTCAGAAATTATTGTGCAAAAAGGAGAAATCAGTCATTAGGAGCAATTTCTCCTGTTGACATCAGTGTTTTCTAATGTTGTCTGCTGCAGACTCATCAAGCTAAGGGATAACCTTGTAAAGGACAAAGAGTTATGTACAGCCCCTTGTTTTAACTTTTCTGCAAGTCTTTACCAAGTAACATAATTTTGGACTGGACCAAACTGAAAGCAACTGCATCTGAAAAGATGTTTTAGCTCGATGATATGTCTGCCAGATAGAGCGCTAGTAGTAGCATCTGTGTCCATATTTCCGTTGTTAGGTGATGTAGTTAGGTGATTCACTTTGACTTTCAGTCTGATCTTTTGAAAGCGTAATTTTGGATTCTTGCCTCGCAGATAATTATTTGGCTTGATTCAAATACTTTTTTCTTCGTTTTGCTGACATGAAACGACCCGTTTCAGTTTTTGGTTTATCTGTTCTGCAGACATTGATAAGTGTGGCAAGATCAATTGTGTTAGGTGCTCACCATTTTTCGAGTAAAAGGTGAGCGTGATAGTTACACGAAGCGTGAAAATGGAAACTGTCGCAAACGTCGTTAATACAGTAAAATCTCGATAATTCGAAGTCCCAAGGAGACAAGCAAAATATTTGAATTATTGCGGTTTTCGAGTTATCCAAAATGTCCATGAAAAAAATAAATTCCGTTCAAGATTGGCAAGTAAAGTAAACATCTACTACCCCTGAGCAAGTTTTCGTTCCCTTTTTGCATAATATTCACAGACTATTATATCAAGAGGGTTATTTTCTCTTATTGCAGCGGATATGACTATATGAGTTCTTGTAAAAAAAGTCACGTTAAAATTCCTTTCACTCTGTTAAGGTTTTGGAAAGGTTGGTACTTTAGTTTTGCTTTCAAATTCGTAAAATTTGCCCTGTTGAATTCGCCCCCATTAACTGTCACCCCACGGAAAGAAAGCACATTAATATTTTTTTACCTAGGAAAACAGCAGGAGGAAGGGTAAAATATGGTATCAAGAATTTTTAGGCCTACTCGTATATGGATTAAAGTTCCATGGATACCGATGTTTCAATGAAATATCATGGAATATTGCGATTTGAAATGTGTTGAAAATGATCGAATAATGAAGGTGGGAAAACCCGATTCCAAAAATAGATAGACACGAAAAATGATAAAAAATGAGACATCCTCCGATCACAAACGCTTCAAACTGGCTTTTTAGCGTCAACAAAATCAGTTGTTTAATCAGGAATGAAATACTTGAGTGATTTTAAAGAATGAAATATCAGAAACATAATTGGATGAAAGGGGTTGTAGAAACAAACATCTCAAACTTAACATAATTAACCTCTTATTATTAAATCAGTCAACTCCTTTTCAAAATCGTATTGTAGTATGAATCTCTGGTAGTAATTGTCATAGATTGTAAAATTTAAACTACTCCGTAAACGGGCCAATGCCACTAATTCCTTTGGTAGGAAAGGTGTGAAAACAATTAATCCTTTCCCAAACAACAAAATTTTGGACTAGACCAAATTGGAAACGTTTGCAGACGACAAATTAAATGTAATGCAAATGATGATTTTTGTGCATGAAAGGGTAAAAAACATTGTGGGAAAAGGAGAAAATGTAGGTTACCAGCATTTTCTCCTTTTCCTACAGTGTTTTCCAAAGCATTCTTTCCCAGAATCATAAAAACCAGGGATTGTTTCGGAAAGGGTTAATTGAGAGGTGAGAAAATAATGTGTTCGAATTAACAATCAATTTAAAGAGGCAAATTGGTTACAGGGACCAACACATGTGTTCGAATTATCGGTCGAGACTCGAAATTACCGATCTATTCTTGCTGCAATATAGTGGAGTTTTCACGGGGACTATGGAAATTCCTCGAAAAATACAGGGTCCTCGAAATTTCGAGATTGGAAATATCAAGGTTTTACTGTATTATTTAATTATTCTTTTTGTTATATGCAAAAGTTCCACTATCAGTCTTTAAGCGATGATTGCTGGAAAGTGTGTTGCTTTTAGTTTAAAGAAGGCCACTCGTCTATCTGCCTCATCCTTGTCCCAAAATCTGTGACAGTGTGTGCTGCCGGTCCTTTGAATTAGGGGTGCCTTATAATTTGAAGCTGGTTTCCCATTTGGACAGGCCTTACAACAATTATCTGTGTTTAGGGTTTTGGTCCGAGATGCTGTAGGTAGGGTAGGTAGTGATTTTTTTTCCCAGAAACTTTTTACATGGACCATGTGCTGAAATCACATCCGTCAGTTTTTTTTTTCCAATTGTAGCGTAAAAAGGTTCAGGGTCGGCACTCTGCAGCATTTTCTAGGTAGGGCTAGGAAACCCTAAACACAGATATTTTTTTGATAGGCCCCACACTTGATTAAAGACCTATTCCGAAAAACCAATAAGCAGTTTCTAGTTTGAGTTGACACTAATAAAGAGTTATGTGGCAATTGTCATGTGTTCATCTAATATTCACCCTGTTCATTAAACATGATCAGACATATAAGATGTTTCACAATTTACTGGCATGCGTTTTTATTTGCAACCAAGATAGTGTTTTCAGTTTTCGTTTTGAGAATTCAAAAGGTCTGTCACGATTTTCAACTTGTCAAACTATGGTGGAGAACAATTAGGCATTCCTTCGAGTTTATGAATATTATCTGTTTGGTCTATCTCATTTCTTTTCTTTCCTTCAAAAATGCATGTGCTTTGTCACACATTAAGCAGTATTTGGATGATTCAGGATATTATCACACAATTACCCTTGTCTATACTAAACACTGTAACATTAACCCAAACACTTGTAGATAAAAAAAATCAGACTTAGCAATTGACTGGTGGCATAAATATTGTACAGAATGAATGATACATTATGAAAATTTATTTTTCAGATTTTGATCAACATGGTAGACTTTCACAGATGACTGGTATCTGTTATTTGATGTGTGATGTTGTTTTGGAAAGATGGAGGAAGACTGAAATCCATTTGAAAGAAACACTGGTGGAGGGCATGGTGTTTTTATACCCTGGAACTGTTTGATGACAGTAAACCAGATAGGGAAATTTTTCAAAAAAATTGTTTCCAAGATTTGAAAAATGAGTTACATAAATGTTCACCAACTTATGCATCAGGGAGAAAATCCCTATATTTGCTACTTGTGTGGTGACAGCTTCAACCAAGAACATCTCCTCAATGCGCATGTTTTGATGCATGCTGCAGATAAGCCATACACATGTAATCTCTGTGGAGCCACTTTCTTTCAAGAACAGCAGCTGAAGACCCATCAGATAATGCGTGCCTGTCACAAGCAGTACATGTGTAATTACTGTGGGGTAAAATTTCCTATAGAGCAACAATTGAAAAACCATGAAATCATGATGCATGGCCACGAGAAACAGTTTATGTACCCACATGATCAGTATCATTCTGCCCACCAGCCAATGCATTCTGTTATACCTGAGAAGCAGTATGTCTGTAATTATTGTGGATTAAAGTTTCCTGCAGAGCACCATTTAAATGCCCATCAGTTGATTCATACAAAAGAGAAGCTTTTCATTTGTAACTTCTGTGGTGCAGAATTCTCTTCACAGCAACATCTTAGTTCCCATCAACTAATGCACAATGCTGAAAGACCTTACATTTGTAACTTTTGTGGGGCCAACTTTTCCCAGGAAGAGGACCTTAATACACATATGCTGATGCACAATAACAATCCCCCTTTCTCACAAGAGCAGCAGATGTATGCTCCTCCAGTACCTCCTACATCCCTGAATCAGTTTAGCTGCGAACTGTGTGTGGCTTATTTCCCCACTGAAGAGCAGTTAAAGCTACATGAGGCATGCCACACCAAGGATAATCAGTTCAAATGTCTGACATGCAATTCCATGTTTTCACAAAAAGAACATCTGAAAATTCACATGAGAATCCATACTGACGAAAAGCCATATGTACCAGAACCAGCTCCAAAAGTTCAGCATCGTACCCAAACTCCTCGCACATCTCAGAGTTCTGCTTTGATTAACAAGCAGGTTCCGATTGGAGAGAGGCCACCAAAACCAAGAAATTACAAATGTTCTGTATGTGAGAAGGCTTTTACAACAAAGCAGCACTTAAGATCACATATCATGATCCACACAGGTGAAAAGCCCTACCACTGCACATATTGTGATGCCAGGTTCAATAAAGATATTAATTTGACAGTCCATTTAAGAAAACATACTGGAGAAAAACCTTTCCCTTGTGATATATGTGGTATGAGGTTTGCTGTGAAGGCAAGGCTTCAACGCCATTACAAAACCCACACAAATGATAAAGCACACAAGTGTGAGCACTGTAACCTTGGATTTGTTGCAAAGCGAAAACTGAAGAAACACATATTAATGGTCCATACAGAGAAAACCTTCAAGTGTGACATTTGTGGGGAAAGCTTCGCCACAAAGAAATTTCGTAGACAACATATGAAGACTCACACAAAGGAAAAAGAATTAGAATGCAACTTTTGTTCTGAAAAATTCAAGAAAAAGTCAGATCTAAAAAAGCATAGAGAGACTCATATTGAGAAATTTCCATTCCATTGTGAGTTGTGTGGTGCAGGGTTTAATTTGGAAGAAGAACTTAAAACTCATACGTTAACTCATTCAGATGATAAAAACTTTAGATGCTCTCTCTGTGGTAAGACTTTTAACCAGAAACAACACTTGAGATCCCATTTGATGATACATACAGGAGAAAGACCTTTTCATTGCCATTTGTGTGACAGGAAGTTTATAAAGCAAATTAACCTGACAGTTCATTTGAGACGACACACTGGTGAGAAACCTTTTGCCTGTGGAATGTGTGATATGAGGTTTGCTGTAAAGGCAGGATTACAACGTCATTATATGACCCATACAGGAGAAAAACCATACAAATGTGATCTGTGTGACAGTCGATTTGCTTGCAAGAGTAGGTTGAAATATCATTTACTGGTCCACTCAAGACCAAAGAAATACAAATGTGAAGAATGTGATGCCACATTTCAGAAAAAAGATGCTTTCAATAAGCATAAAGCTACTCATGTTAAACAGATAAAGATCAAGATTAAGACTAAGACCAAGAAGTATAAATGTAAATTCTGTGATGCCAGTTACACGCTGAAAGGAAGCCTTACAAAGCATTATAATTCTAAACATGCGGATGAACCAAAAATGAGGAAATCTAAGAAACGTAAAAGCAAGAGAATCAAAGAAGAGAAGGACAGAGAGAAAAGCCCAAAGAAAAAGAGAACCAAAGAAGAAAAAGCTGAGAAAGCAGAGAGAAAAAGAAGAAAGAAAGAGGCAAAAGCTGCAAGAAAAAAGGCAAAAAGAGAAGCCAGGAAAAAGTCTGCTGAAGACAAGAAACCTGTTATTACAGAGTATGACGAACAAACTGAGGAAGAATTAGATCAGGTAGATTACATGAAGCAGTTCGATTTAGCTAAACAGCCTAACAGTGAAATACTTAAGAAAGAGAAAGAAGGTATTGAAGCTGGCACTGAGCCTCTACCTGAAGAAAACACAATCACAAATGGAGAAGTCAATGAGCCTGAGAAAGACAGAGAAACAGTTGAAGAAGATGGGAAAGTTGAAGAAGATGCAAGGAAAATTGAAGATAGAGGGAATAAAGAAGAAGGTAGGAGCGAAGTTGAAGAAAGAAGGAAAAGTGAAGAAGATGAAAGAAAAATTAAAGAGGTAAATGAACTAGAATCTTTTGTTAGAAAGAATATTGCATCAGAAGACATGATAACACAGTCGAGACATGGCTCTGAGACTGTGATTAACCAGCATGAACAGACAAAGTACTTCAGGCCTCATCAACCAGACAATTATGAGCCGCATCAAAGAGAAGAGGTAAGATCGGTAATTTCACAACCAAGTATCACTCAGCCAGCCAATACACCTCCAATTACATCCTATCCTCTTGGCACCCCCCAGAGTGATATCCGACTTCAAGATTACAGCAGAGGTGCTTTGCCAGCATGGAATGACATCAGGGTTTCAGAATCATATAGACATCCACTTCCAACTCATAATGATATTCATCTTCCAGAACATTATAGGTTTCCTATGTCAGATCATAGTAGTTTAAGACCACCAGATCCTTACAGGTTTAGTTTGGCAGGGAGATCTGACCCATACAGACCACCTGACATGCTGGACATGCGGCAAACAGACTACCGGCACAGTCTCCCCCAGGGTGTTGATGTGAGGACAGGTGAACCATACCGACAGAATGTCTCTGAGGGCAATAGTATACCTCCTATAGAAACCTTCCACAGTACACGAAATATGATGTTATGGTAACATTTGTAATGTTGTTGTAGTTCAAGAGATAATTTAAATGTTAAACCCTTTAACATACAAGCCTGTTCTCTTACACCTCTGAAGGAGGCTTTTTTAACTCTTTACTGGATGTCAAATTGTAGACTTACCAAATGAAAAGCACTAGCACACGTCAAATTAGATGTCTAAAATGGTAGAATTCGTCTTTTGCAGAGTAAAATACATTTTGGGAAATGGAGAAACTGCTGGTTACTAGCATTGTCTCTTTTTCCCCCACAATGTTTTTGAACACATTCCCTCTCAGGAGTTGTCAAACTCCGGATTGTGTGTTAAATGGGTTAAAACATTTTCGGAAAAGGAAAAAAATATGTAGGAAATCATTTTTTTCGTCCTTTTGCAGTGATGTTTTCTACCTTTTCATGGACTAATCTCATCAGTATTGCCACATATAATTTTTCACCTGCAGAATGTTTTCAAAATAGAAAAATTCTATCATCTAGTAAAAGACCAAGATACCCACATAAGGTGACATAACTCGATATTGTTCAAGAGGTCCAGATGCATAGGAGTTTTTTTCTTAAATCATATATGATTATTTCTGCTGAAACTATGTTGTGGGTAGTCGTTTGAGCTGTCTGGCAACAATTGTTACAGGCATCCACATTAAAGGTTTTGACAGATCTTAGAAAAATCGGTTTTTGAAAACTGTGGAATTTCATGCATACATTTACTCCAATGTAAATTTTCTGGGGACAATCCAGAACAAATGCCCAAAAACTGGTTTAACTCTTTACCAAACGACAAAATTTTAGACTGGTCCAAGTTGAAAGTAATTTGCAGACGACAAAATAAATGTAACTGAAAGATCAAAATATGTCTTAGGAAGTGTAGAAAACATTGTGGAAAATGGAGAAAATGCTGGTTACCAGCATTTTCTCCTTTTTCCCCACAATGTTTTCAGAAGGCCTCTCTGTCAGGGTCGTTAAAAGTCGGAATTGTGTGGTAAAGTGTTAAGAGTTAAGATCTTATGAAGGCTTGCATTTGAGGACCTTTTCCTATTTGTAGCTCTGTTACAAGTGTTTAAGAAATTCTCATAGAATTTTGATCTTAGTTTAGATAGGTTTCCTTAGCTTGAAGTTATCCTAATGCATGTTTCAGCAAACTGTTTTATCCTTTTAACTAACAATTCTGTGTTATAGTGACCTACTGAATAATGTGTTTGAAAACATTGTGGGAAAAACCAGCATATCCACCTTCTCTCAAAATGTTTTCTGCCATTTTAAGGACAAATCCTGTCATTTGTGCCATTTTCATGTTTTCTGTAGATGGTTCCACTATGGATAAGTCTACAATATTTTTATCTGGTAAAGAATCAAGCTGATGTCTGCCGAAAGATTCAGTAGGCTTGTCTTCATTCCAACCCTTAGTATGCCATGCACAAATTGAGTTTAGGCTGACACTTCAGATCAAGATCAGAATGCTCAGAATGTGCAGTCTGGTCTTGATTCTACACGTCTGTAGCCTTGAAATCACAATTCCAAGTTAAAGTTTGTCTCTTTAACTCTTTTCCAAACGACAAAATTTGAAACTGGTCCAAATTGAAAGCATTTGCAGATGACAAAATAAATATGACTGAAAAAATGAAATTTGTTTTGGAAAGGGTAGCAAACATTGTGGAAAAAAGAGAAAATGCTGGTTACCACTGAAAGTTGGGATCATGTGGTAAAGGGTTAATACATCCATTGTGAAACAAGCCTGTACAAGGTATATTGGTCACTCTTGAGGAGTACTTCCTGCAGACCTAAACGGCTTCTTAACCCTGTACCAAAAGACAAAGTTTTGGACTTGTCCAAATTGAAAGCATTTGCAGGTGACCTTAATGTTGCTCAAAAGGGAAAAGGTGTCCGAGAAAGGGTAGAAAACATTGTGGGAAATGGAGAAAATGCTGGTTACCAGCATTTTCTCCTGTTCCCACAATGTTTTCAAAAGCCCTCTTCCTCAGGGTTGTTAAAACTAGGGATTGTGTGGCAAAGTGTTAACCCTTAGAGCGCCAAATAGACCCGAAAAGACATTTTCATTTGAAAATATAAGACATATAGAATTACAATTTCATGACTGCTTGTGTCTATAACAATTTTGCAAAGCGAACAGTGTGGATCAAAGATCAGACTGCATGTTTTAAGCAGTCTGATTTTGATCTACTCTGGTCGCAAAGGCAACAATAGTGGTTAAAGGCACTTTAAGGGTTAGGCTATGATATGGGTACATGTAGTTCCAAAGGTTGAACCCTCTCTTCATGTACCTGAAATGTTTGATGTGGGTGGTTGATGTTCTTACACTACAGCCACCCATTAACACCGTAATTTTGTCTGACTGAAAAGGACTATTTAATTCATTTTGTGCTCTTACTGTGAAGTTAGTAATAGTTTTAGGAATATTTTGTTTATATTTAGATGTTTGTATGTCTCATAATGCTGTTATTGAAGATTTTGTTTATTCTCGATTTTTAACTCTCTACCTCCCGAAACAAATTTGCAGCAGACAGATTTAACATTTTACCAAACAATCTTGAGTTTTGAAAACCCTGAGGGGGAAGGCGTTTGAAAACATTGTGGAAAAGCAGAAAAGGCCTGTTACAATTACCGTATAAGCATTTTTTTCTGTGGGTCTTTAATTTCTGCTTTTTCTGCGGACCAACTCAAGGCCACAGAAAAACAACACACGGATTATAATGTCCGATTTTGCCTTCCAACAAAACAGCATCAAAAACATGGATGACTTCCGGTTATAGGGTTATGTATAAAACACCAGTGTGGCCAATCCCGCTAAAAACATTGATATCCATTAAATTACATTGATCTTCAGGAATATGTTGATCAAATAATATGACTTCTTAATACTGGTAAATGTCAGATTATATCTTTTCATGAACAGTTAACATCTAATTAGCAGGTCCCATTGTATATAATCGCCGATTATAATTTCGGTATTCTACCTGTACTTGTTTTCGCACCTAATTGTTAAAGTCACCACATGTCAAATTCTCACATTTCAAATATGACAATAGGTCAACACTTACCATCTTACTTATGTTAAATTATGGTAATGTTGTCTACCATAGATTTACAACTATGGGAAACTCATAATTGTGTTTATGCATGTATAGATTACAAAACTATCGATCTTCAGTCGGGTAGTATCTTAAAACCACCAGGTGGGGATATCTATCTGATATTCATACATAGCCGAAAGTCGAGAGAAACGAAAGTAGATTGTAGTCAACTGTAATTCTCGTAATTCTACTGCAGCAGATACTAGATACCAAAAATGCTCAGGCTGGACATGGCAGAAATAAGGTCTGCAGAATTTTGGAAAAAAATGCAAAATTTGGAACCCACAGAAAAAAAACACTTATACAGTATTTTCTCTTTTTCCCACAATGTGTTCTACCTTTCAAAGACTAATCCATGTTGTTTGAGCCTTATTTTATTTCTTTTCAGCATATTCTTATCATTTTCACCAGATTTGATTTGTCATAGTCAACTGCTTTCAGTTTGGTGTAGTCTAAACTTTTGTTGTCTTGTAACATTTTTTTTGGCAACTGATAATTACAGTAATTTGATAACAACCCTTGTAAAATAAGGATAATCCTTCATTTAGCTCTACATCATTACTTCACAATAAAATTTCTGAATTTTCCCATTTGAAAGCAGTTGCAAATAACAAATATGGCTCAAATGAAAAGACCCATGATTCGTCAAATGATAGGAACTGTTGTGGGAAAAGGAGAAAATACTGGTTACCAGCATTTTCTCCTTTTCCCACAGTGTTTTTAAAAGCCTTTTTTCTTTGGGTTACTAAAACACAGGATTATTTGGAACATATTAAGTGTTAATACATTATTTCAAGGGAACAGTCTTGTCATGATAGGTAATTATAACAAAGAAGACATTTTGCCTTTTGACACAATGTTGTCAAAATTGGTCAGCAAGATGACAAAAAGTCTTTTGCAGGAGGTAATAAGTTGACAAGTGGTAAAGAGTAGTTAGTATTGAGTTCTTGATCAAAGCTTCTGTTGTAGGTACATGTATGAATTTCATGGTTTGTCTTGAAATATTGAAATTCATAGGAGCACAGGTGGTCTGCAACAAAGGTTTCAGTGAAGAAAGCAAGTACAGTATTGTCACATTGCAGTTCCCGTGGAACGATGAAACTGTACTTTACTCTTTGGAATATGATGGAAAGGGTAGCTATTTGATTTTGTTGTGTCTTGTATGTATCTTGTAAAGTGTAAATTTTTTTTTTCTAGAGATGAATATTAGTGTTCATTTATTGGGCTGTGATCTCAGAAGCTTTCTACATACTGTACCAGGAAAAGCAAAGATGCCCATCAAATGAACTGTTTTGCAATGGTGTATTCCACGGAAATTACAGCTTCCATATCTCAATTAAGCCATATAAACAGGGATGTAGAACTCCTATGCAAACTTTGTCAGATTTGTCGAAAGCAGTCCCTGCACTATGATTTTGAATCAAAATTATTCATCAATTAGTGTGATACTCTTTCCAGTTGCATGACCTCTGTCTTTTGTGATGACTGAAGTGGATAAGTTATCCATTTTCCAAGAAAAAGCAAGAAATCACTAAAATGGAGTCATGAAACTTTACACAGAGTATAAAAACCTTTTCATGAAATTTTAAGTGAGGAGTATCGAAACTAAAAATGTCATGACAAGGCGTTTTCGAAGAGTATGGATATGACAACATTATGGTATCATTAACACTTTACCACACAATTCTTATTTTGAACAACCCTGAGGATTTTAAAAACATTGTGGGAAAAGCAGAAAATGCTAGTAACCAGTATTTTCTCCTTTTCCCAAAATGCTCTATACCTTTTGATACACAAGTTTTCTGTTTTGAGTAAAATTTAATGCATCATCTGCAAATGCTTTCAGTTTGGACAAACGTGGTAATGAATTAAATCTGGACGTAAGTTTGCCTGGATATGATGTATAGATCAGTTGATAGAATTACTAGCACAATGGACAGAAAAAGCCATTTATTTATGTGTGTATCTTAGCATTTTGTCTAAATTCCACCGTTTTTGCTTAACTCTTTACCACACAATCCCGACTTTTAACGACCCCGAGAAAGAAGCCTTTTGAAAACATTGTGGGAAAAGGAGAAAATGCTGGTAACCAGCATTTTCTCCTTTTCCCACAATGTTTTCCACCCTTCCCAAACCAAATTTCAATTTTTCAGTCACATTTATTTTGTCATCTGCAAATGCCTTCAATTTGGACCGGTCTATAATTTTGTTGTTTGGTAAAGAGTTAATTCCACATCCTGCTAAGGTTGATTATCCAGACAAGAAAAGTTATCTCTATCCTACCTTTGGGCATATGAGACATATGCAGTGTAGTATTTACATGTATAAGCTTCAGATCTCCTCCAAACAACCTGGAGTTGTAAAGACTGGTTTGAATAAATGCTTTTGAAGACTGTGAGAGAAGGATAAAATGTTGAAAATGCTTGTAACCAGCATTTACTCCCTTTTCTAAGACAAAATCCATCCTTTGAGCCATGATTCCTTTCTCTTGTACAAATGCTTTGAATTTTGGCCAGTCTTAAATTTTTAATTCTGATAAAGAGTGTAATAGACTGATTCAGGAATACAATGATTTTTTTTTTTTGTCCTTGTGATTGACTATTGTATTGGCAACTTAAAAGATGCATTGCAGCACTTGATTTTTATCTTCCGTTTTGTTGAGAAAATGTTCATAAGAAGATAATGTAAATTAATTGATGTAAACCATTTTTCAGTTATGCCCAATCCTATTTTATAGTTTTGAAACAAAAAATCCATTTGTTTGTATGTCCCTTTTTGTTTTATTGGTCACTTTGATTGTTATATCTTCACTGTACGTGTAGTGAGTTTGACATTGTGTTTGATTTTTAATGATACAGAAAATATTATATGAAAAGAAGCATTTGCTTTTAACAAGAAATGATTGTCCTGTTCGGAATGATACAGACTGGAAAACATTTTATGGAAAGAAGCATTTGCTTGTAACAAATACATGTACATTTAATTTCCATTTACAAATCTCAAAATCTGTTAATCTGTAGGCGTGTAAAACCCCTTGTAACTGAGGGTTCAAAGCCAAGGTTTTTACTTTCTCTTGTTTATGTTTGCCTGGTAGAGATTTTTGAAGAATTCAGGAAACTTATTGTGTCAGCTGGACAATTGACCTTTCTGCAAATGTGAATTTTGCATGCCCACCCAAGTAACACAGCATCCTCAATGCTAAGCTTTATTTATGAGAAATCAGGAATTTAAAATCGCAGTAACATGTTTGCACTTCCATGTACGGTCTCGGCATTTAAAATGAAAACACATTGTACACAGCTTGCAGTCAGCAACATCTATATGATAGTGGGAATTGGTTTAGGACATTGCTGAGTATGACATGTCATTATGACAAAAAATATAAGAAAAGGAGTTACAGTTCCACCCCTTACAACACAATAAAGTATTTTTATCACCTTGATCTTTTTTCCTAATTTTTTCTAGCCCTTTCAAAGACAAATCTCATCACTAGTGTAAAATTTAATTTGTTGACTGCAAATGCTTTGAAAATGGACAAATCTGATGTTTCGTCGTCTGGTAATGAGTCGCTGAACACCTGATACTTATTTGGGTGAAAATCAATAGGTACTGTTATTACAAGTGATCAGTTAACCCTTTACCAGACGACAAAACCCTAATTTCAAATCCTTTGCAGACATAAAATGCAACATAGGCTCAGATGATGGAATTTGTCTTTGATAGGGAAGAAAACATAGTGGGAAAAGGAGAAAATGCTGGTTACAAGCATTTTTTCCTTTGCCCACAATGCTTTCAAAAACGTTCTGCCATAGGGTCATCAAAAGTCAGGATTATGTGGTAAAGAATTAAGTTGTTTTTTCTAACTGGAATACATTATCAAAACTTTTTTATTGAGGGTATTTTAGGTGACTTGAAGTGATTATGAGGATTTTACAGATTTAAAATAGATATGCATCCATGAGTCATGCAACAATTGTGGGGAAAACAAACAGCCATTTGAAATAGGCCAATGTGCTATTTACAGACATTTAACTTGTCTTAATGAAACAGGAATAAAATATGAATGCTCTCTAAAAGTAATAAAGCAAGAATCAAAGGAACTCGAAATATACATACATTTATGAAACTGAGTGACATTTAAGAAAGCTTTTGGCTTTGAACCTACAAACGAAAATTACATTTCATTTGCACTGCAATATGTTTTTTTTTTTTTTTTTTGTTTTCATTAGAAATCTTATCTTTGTTAACTTTTTGTGTTGATACTATTATACGTTTGCTGTTACATAGAATATATAAATTAGTACATTTTAGTCTTTTAGATGAACTTCTTTTTATGTAAAAATGTTGTGCATGTCTATTACATTGAAGTATATCTTTCTTTTCCTCATGTCTGTTTCAGTTAGCAAACATGAAACCAAAAGACATTTAAGCCAAAATAAACCCATTTACATTCTAGAAATAAGACCTGAATATTTTCAATTTCAATATTGTGTTTGTCCGAAAAGTCTCTATAGAGATGACAATGTAGATCAAACATCAGACTGTAATTTTGTGCATTCTGATTTAGAGTTACACTAGCTACCAATACATCTACATTTGTGAAAAGCACCGAAGGGTTAAAATCCATTTCTGCACCAACACTTTTTATGAGCCTTCAGTAGACAGGTATGGAAACAATATTGAAATGGGGCAAGAGCTTTTAACAATCATATTTTTTGCTCCCTGTGCTTCAATTTTTAGCTCTGCTTGCAGAAGGCCAGTGAGCTTATGTCATGGCCCTGTGTTAGTTGTATGTGCAGCATTGTTTGCATGTGTTAACATTTGCTCTGAATTACCCATCTGATTTGTACCATGGTCCTCTTCAGAATTTCTTGAAAGAATATCAACAAAACTGGAAAATATTGAAAATCTTTAAAAATCTTCTTGTCCAAAACCATTAGGCCTAGCATTACCAAATTTGGTATATACCGTATTTCACCTAATTAACGCTCCCTCCCTAATAGTAGCGCTCCGCCACAATATTACTTACTCCAGAGGCCTCCGGACAACCCCCACCCACACCCAACCTTACCTGAAAGTTGGCGATTGGAGTGACAAACTTCCAAATGCAAGATAACTTCACTAAAACGCAGACTGATGAAGTTTATTGATGACATATATCTTATAAATAAACTTACCGATGTGGCATTGACGTAATCCTAATTGCATGTACTTCACAAATCGATGTCATTAACGCCTGACTATCAGAATATACATACACTTCCAATACCATTATAAAGTTCTGGTAACAGAGAATTTTTCAACTTACTTTAAAAAAAAAAACTTTAAGAAAATGAGTATTGAAAACTAGTGTTCCATATAAATTGTGAATGGTATTTCATGTCCAAATGAATCATGATTGGCAGTAGAATTGATACATTCTGCATTAATACAGCTGGTCTTTTAAATGGCGATCATTTTGCACATGGCACAAACTAAAACCTGGATCAAAGTAGCGTACTTACTCTATGTGACGGCACTGAAATTTCGGGACATTGGCTATGAAATAAGAGCGCCTTGTTGATGTTTTGTATGGCGCCCCGGAGCGTTAATTAGGTGAAATACGGTAGCTTCATCTAATGGACCTCTACCAAAATGCTTCAACTTATTGCCCTGGGGTCAGAATTTGCCCCATCCGGGGGTCACAAGTTTTAAATTGTTTAATAGAGTGAAAACTTTAAAATCTTCTAGTTCCCTACCCTAAGGTGTAGGGCTACCAAATTAGCAAATTGGGGTCAGAATTGGCCTCGCCGTGGGGGTCAGAAGTTTTAGATAGACTTAAAGTACGAAAACCTGAAAGAATCCTCCTAATTGTAATGTCTAAGTTTACCCAAGTTTTGCTTGTAACTTCATCTTGTGCCCCTGTAGCCATATTGTTAAAACTATAGTCCTTGGGTCAGCCTTGGGGGTAAAATTTTTTACAAAGGCTAATATAGGGAAGTATTTGAAAATCTTCTTGTAGCACATAAAGTCAATATGACAAGGGAAATAATTCCTGTACACTCATAACAGGTATACATAGTTTTTTACTATTTACCTCCCTTGATTATCAAATTGCACTTTGACATGATTGGTGTAGGGTATTCAAGTTTCTCAGATAATGTTCAGGTTTTATTGAGAGTGATTTAATACGATGCTAATTGTTTCGCTCAGATGAGTTGAATATTTACAATCTAGTGAGGTTTGTATCATTTATTTTTTTGTTCCAGAACTCTACCATTCATGCCATTAAATAAAAAGTTTTCTGTTATTAAAGTTTTGAAAATCTTCATGTCAAAGCACTCTTTGTTAGATTTCCTTGAGATTTGGTGTAAATGATACTTTATTAGACCTGCTTGTATTCATTTCGACCATCTTCGCATTTGAACAAAAATGACTTTTTTGGGGGAAGGGGTTAGGATACTGAAAGTTTATTGCCATACAAATGTCTTGTGATGAATATCTCTGTCAACGTCAATTAAGTGCATGATAAATTTATTTGAAAGCCAGTGAAGCAATGCAGGGCCATCATGGCCCTCTTGTTCTTACATTGATGAAAATATACACACATGTGCATGCATTTTTCTTTCTTACAAATGAAAGGTGTAATTCGTAATAGCTTTTGGTTGATTTAAAAATAGCCTTTTTGGAAAAGGGCTAGATCTACCACCAGTCATATTATACCATCAAGGTTATGTTATTTTATAAAAAAAAAATCATGCTTTGCTATTCTAAATTGATGTCTGTTATATTATTTCATCAACCAAATTGATGTTGGTCATTGAATTATTTTTAGTTTTGCCAGTGAGTTGTTCACTTAAAGAATGGTTAAGTTTTTTATTTTTTATCCATTTTTGTACACTGACTGGCAGAAGAAATACAACTTTTTTACAAGTACTATTTTGAATAAAAGCACACTTTGATTTTTTTTTGAAAAAGAAAAATAGTCAAATGATGTAGACTCTTCAAAATTTAAACTAAATACCAATTTGTAATGAGACTTACAGAAAAAGTTCTAGATGGACAGTTACATCAGTATTAAACCTTTTACTAAACTATTTCACGTATTTTGGTTCATTAGGGAGAAAGCTTTGTTTGGAAAGTAGAATAATGTTTTGTCCCTTTCAGAGTCAAATCCTATTGTTTTTGTCTACAGCAAAATGCTTTCAATATTATGGTCAAGTTAGCAATTTTGTCATCCCATAAACTGATAATTGTACAGAAAACACTGGGTATTTATTGGTTGACTCACCTGAGATGAGTTGCCACTTAAAACCTTGCATAATTGTCAACAGTTACAAAGCTCTTCCTGAATTATTGATATTTTTCATGTTACTATCCATGTTACTTTACCAGACACCAATAAGTTGTCAAAATTTAAAGCAAATGCAGACAACATAGTTAAATATGGTTCAAATGATGTTTGAGAGGTTTAAAAAAATGAATTAAAATTTGGGAAGACAAAGCTGAGTGTCAACATTTTTTTCTTTTTCAGACTATGTTTTCAAAAGCTTCTTTCTTCAGGGTCATTAAAATATTTGACTGTTTTTTAAATGATTGAATACATGTACTTACGTTTCCTGGAAGTCAAGACTGCTACCTGAAACTCTTTACCAGATGACCCTTTTTATGACCCTATGGAACAGCTTTTGAAAACATGGTAACAATAGGATCAGATAGTAGTTTTTTTCGTCATTTATATTTTCTGTATTTCAAAGACAAACTCCATTAGTTTATCCAGATTTAATTTGTTGTCTGCAAAATGTTGACATTTGTTTTTGCCTAAAATTCTTTCGCATGGTGAAGAGTTCAAGAAAGCATTGTGTAGAAAAGAAGTACCATACTTTATTCTGTTTGTATAGTTAACCACTTTTTTTAGCTCACCTGAGCACGAAGTGCTCAAGGTGAGCTTTTGTGATCATGCTGTGTCTGTCGTGCGATGTGCGTTGTCCGTCATGCGTCGTCAACTTTTACCTTGGGTACACTATAGAGGCCACATTTTCTGTTTGATACTCATGAAACTTGGTCAAAATGATTGTCTTGATATCTCTGGTGAAATTGAAAATGGGTCAGGTCGGGTCAAAAACTGGGTCACCAGGTCCAATCTTAGAAAAACCTTGTGTATGCTCTAGAGGCCATATTTTTAGTCCAATACTCTTGAAAGTTGGTCAGAATGTTTATCTTGATGAGATATTTGGACTAGTTTGAAAATGGGATATATCTTAGAAAAACTTTGTGTATGCTCTAGAGACCACATTTTCAGTCCAATACTGGTGAAAATTTGTCCGAATGTTTGTCTTGATATCTTGAACAAGTACGAAGATTATCATGTCAGGTCAAAAACTTGATCTCTAGATCAAATCATAGAAAAACCTTGTGTACGCTCTAAAGGCCATTATTTTGCGTCCAGTCTCTTGAAAATTTGTCAGAATGTTTGCCTTGATGATGTTTTGGACAAGTTCGAAAATAGGTCACGTCGGGTCAAAGACTATGTCACTAGGTCGAATCTTGGGAAAACCTTGTGTACGCTCCAGAGGCTACATTTTCATTCAAATACTCATGAAAGTTTGTCAGGATGTCTGTCTTGATGTTATCTTGGACAAGTTTGAAAATGGGTCACATCAGGTCAAAAATTAGGTCACAGGGATGAATCATTGAAAAAAGTTGTGTATGCTTTAGAGGCCTCAGTACAGTCCAATATTCATGAAACTTGGTCAGAATGTTTGTCTTGATGACATTTGGGTTGAGTTTGAATGGGTCAGGTCGGGTGAAAATCTAGGTCACATCTTAGAAAAAAGAAAAACCTTGTGTACATTCTAGAGTCTACATAGTCTAATACTCATAAAGGTTGGTCAGAATGCCTTGATGATATCTCGAACAAGTTCGAAAATGGGTCACATCCAGTCAAAAATTACTGTAGGTCACAAGGTCAAATCTTTAAAATAGCTTGTGTAGCTCTAGAGTCAACATTTTCTATCTAATACTAATGAAAATTAGTCAGAATGGTTTTCTTGTTGATCAATAAGATGGGATTGAAAATGGGCCACTTTGGGTAAAAATCTAGGTTGTCATGTCAAATCTTGAAGAAACCTTGTGCACACACTATAGGCCACATTTTCTGTCCAATACTCATGAAAGGTGGTCAAAATCTTTGTTTTGATGATATCTTCATTGGGAAAATGAGCTATGTTGGGCTAAAAAGTAGGTCACGGAGAGAAATTCTAGAAAAAGCTTGTGTACAAGCTATAGGCCAAATTTTCATTCCAATAATTATGAAAACATGTTAGAATGTTTGTCATAATATCTTGAAAAAGATTGGAAATGGGTCATGTTTGGTTAAAAGGCTGAGGTGAGCAACTTCAGGGCCATCATGGCTCTGTTTCAAGGATTTTCTATACTATATGGTATACTTGATTTATCAAAAGATTGTAATAGAATAATAATTATCTTGTGGAAAATGTCTAAATATGATTATGTATTAGATTTCTGTCTCAAAGGCATATTTCTCATCAATTGGATAAAATCAGAGAATATGTTTGCTTAGTTTTGTTACTTATGCTGCTTTCCAATGTCTTACACACATTGTACACTAAAATATTGTCATGATTTTATAGTTCATAATGTATAAATTATGTAGGTCATTCAGGCATAGCTCCTTACTGGCTGTTTATTTTTCACAATGCAGATATTAAATTAACTCTTTACCACACAGTCCTTAGTTTTAATGTCCTTGTGAAATAAAGCTTTTAAAACATCATGGGAAAAGGAGAAAATGCTGGTAACCAGCATTTTCCCCTTTTCCCACAATGTTTTAGAATTTTTCACAGATGAAGCCCATTATCTGAGACACATTTTCCTTGTTGGCAGTCAAAAGTGTTTTTTTTTTTTTTTTGGTAAAGTGTCAATGGTACAGTATACTGAACCATTATTACCAATGAAACCATCAATGTTCAGGTAGCTTAGCAACTGAGACAGGTTGTATAAAAGAGGTTGTAAGTTTGAGCTCAAAGTTCCACCAACTAGATAAAGATTAACATTTTATTTTTATGCCTGTAAGATGGCATGTAGTTGCTCTCATAGAAAACACGGTGGACATGAAGTTTACAAATGTCATAATTTGAAGAACGTTTAACCCTTTACCACACAATCTTGACTGTCATTGACCCTGAGAAAGAAACAGTTTGAAAACACTGCGGGAAAAGAAGAAAATGCAGGTAACCTGCGTTTTCTCCTTTTCCCACATTGTTTTCTATTCAATTTCAACTTTTGATACACATTTATTTTGTCGTCTGGACTAGTCTTAAAGTTTGTTGCTTGGTAAAGAGTTAAACTCTTGTTCCATTTTAGATCAGGATTTTGTGATAACAACTTTGTATGATTTTTAGAATATTCATGTTTGCTAAACAGGTTTCTTAGGCACCTGGAAGTCACTTGTAATCAGTCCAGTGTTCTTCTTTCTTTTCAGCCATTTTTTAGGTAGTGTTTCATTGCATATATTTTACAGATACACCCAAACAAACACTTGAAATTGTTACATCTTTTTCCTTGAATTTCAGGCTTGCTAATTTCACTTATCTCTAGCCCAAAGGCAGAGGCAAATTATTTTATCACTGTTGACAACCCCACAACCCCCTAATCCCTTCCAGCCTAAAGGTTAGGGTTGTGGAAACAACTTCTGAGACAAAACAGAGGTCTACAAATTTTGAAATATTCGTCATTGAGCAAAAAAAAAGTAATGATTGAAAGCGAACCTTAGGCTTTTTTTGTGTGTAAATTTCAAACAGGAAATTTAACAGACAAGTATAGACAATTAAGAGTTTTTATACAGAAAGTATGCGAGTTTTTCAAAATCAGTTGTCCCTTGCAAAGTGAAACTTACATTTTGCCACCACTGATAGCGAAAGAAATTGTTTGTCATATTGTACGCTACTTATCATACATAACTGTTCTCATATACCAACCATCAAGCGCCATACTACCAATGTGCACAGTATATCCATGGCGGGGGGGGGAGGGGGGGAATTAGTTCAACACCATTACTTGTTTGTTTGATATGTTACCCTTACAGAGCCATATCAATCAGATAAATATTTCCAGTTTGTAAATAAGATATGACAATTGCAAGACTACTTTTGCTAGATGGGACTGTGAAGATCAAGATCAAACTGTATAATTGTGTGCCTATGTTGCTCTACACTACCCGTAAAAGCAATTATACCATTGAATGACATTCAAATGGATTATTATCTTGTTCAATAAGTATTGATGATCTCAGTAACGGAAGACATGATAGATGTGTTTATCTTACCAATTTCATGTGGCAGTGAGATATGTTTTTAGCTCCACTGGCCGAAGGCCAGCGAGCTATTGTCATGGCGTTGTGTCCGTCGTGCGTGCGTGCGTGCGTCCGTCCGTTCGTTTGTCCGTTCGTCCGTGCGTGCGTCCGTAAACTTTTTCTTTAAAAAACTTCTCCTCAAAACTATTGACTGGATTTTTACCAAATTTCACAGGAATGTTCCTTTGGTGGTCCTCTTTCAAATTCCTTCAAATAATTGTGTTCCATGAAGAATTCTGGTTGCCATGGCAACCAAAGTAAAAAACCTTTAAAAATCTTCTCCTCCCAAACCGCTATTTGGATAGCATTATTATTTTGCAGGAATGTTCCTTAGATACAGGTTTACAGAATTCCTTAAAAAAAAAAATATCTGTCAAAAAACATGGCTTTTATGGGAGACTCATTTTCCTTTTATGGTATAAAGTAAAATCTTTGAAAAATTTCTTCTCTAAAACTATTCATTGGATTTCATTGTTGTTTTGCAGGTAAGTTCCTATGGTGGTTGTCTACCAAATTGTTTCTTCAGTGAGCTAAAATGCAGGATTGAATGATAATTGTTAAAAACTTCCTTTCGCCATTATAGAAATATCAGGCCTGTGGAGCGATACAGGCGCTCAAGCGCCTCTAGTTTCTAAATCTTACAAGAAACAATGGAGTTAGAGTTTGAAATTGCTGGTTTTATTCCAGAAAATGTCTAAGCTGTATGGCAGCAAGCTTTATTTTCCAAATTCATATTTTGTTTATTATCACCATTTGTCAGAGAGGTCTTTATTTATGTTTTAGAGTGGCTTAGAAAGGTTTTTGATATGATGTTATAATATATTCTTCTAAAGATGCCCAAAATGAAATTACAGGGTATTCCATAATGAATGTTAACACTTTCAAAAATGCTTAAGGTGTGATTGATTAATTGAATAATGTTTTATGCTGCTTTCAACATTATTTCAGTCAATTCACAGCTACAGCTCACTTATTCATGCATGTCTTTGGTTTCACCAGTACTATGCTAGGGCTCGTAAGTGTCTTGCCCAAGGACACTCCCACGAAAACCCCAGGCCTGCAGATTATGAGTTACACTTACCACTGAGGTAAAATGTTTATAATAATACGACAAAATTTATACTATTTGATAAGGTTAAGAATACTGTTTTATGACATGCACCGTATGTAAGGTAACTGAACACAATAAAGGTGGCTAGCATTTTGCAAAAGACATTGGTTTACGACTGGAATGATGTCAATTTTTACGTTGCAATGCATTCAGTCTCATAATGAAATTCCAGTTTGTTTGATCTACACATGTAGGATGTGACCAGCCTCATCTCTGAAACTGATGATACCTTTAAGCACATCTTTTGTCTGAGGCTGGACTGTATGCTTATTGTACGGGATGCTTTGAGTGTGAGTGTTGAAAATAGGCTATCTTCTTTAGATTTGAGGGTGATCTTGTGATCTTGAAAACAGTGTGACCATAACCCCCCAACACACATATCAAGCTCAATGGACTTCTTTCCTGGTGAGGTTTTCTCAGGGATAATGTGCATAAACTCTAGCCTTGGCAATGTATTAGCTTGAGGTATCAATAACTATTGAGCGGAGACTGGTCTCAGCCTAGACGTGTAGATCGATGAAGGAGAATTTTGTGAAGAGACTAAAATGTGACCTCAAAATGAGTGTCATTATGAACATATGATGCAAATCATTGTAAGTTTTGAAAGGCCCTAACCACCTTCATTGTTCAATGTTACCTTACATACTTTGCATGTTTTAAAACTTTATTCTTTACTTTACTAAATGGTACAAGTTTTAATGTTTTATCTAAAAGTTATTAACAATATACCTTAGGTATATTTGAAAGTGTAACATACATTTTGAAATGCCCTGTATGTTCTTATTTATTTTAAGAAATCATTGGCAAACTTCCTTATTCCTTTTTTCTTTTCCTGTCCTATTTGCTTTTATATCATCAATCTTCACGGTACCATAAGATGCAATTATTTTTTGAAATAACGTCAGTAAGTGACCAAAGTATTGCTATTTCATGGCTCTTTTTGTTAAAACCTAATAGAATATCTGGGTTGTTTGTAATTTTCTCTCTGATCTTAATCCACCATGCAGGAAAAAATAACTAAAAGTTATGGGAGTCTCAAGAATCAGTATCAAATAATAGTGCACCATGTAAGAGTGGATTCCTGCTTCAGGCTCTTTTTTACTTTCATTGTGGTGGGTGGGGGGGTTTTCCAGGTGAGAAACATAGAGATGGATATTTTAGCACTCATTAATTCATAAATGTACTGTATTTCTAAAGTTTGAACCATAGGTAACTGTTGTTTTTTCTTTTGCCAGTCTGATTTTCTAATATGATAACTGACTTTCTATGCTTATTCCTGTATGTATTTCTTTTTAATTATATACTGAAAATAAAATACTTGATAAGTGTAACTATTGTTACATTACTGTAATCCTTTTACAACAGTGTGTATGTTTTTAATGATGTTTTATTCTGATTCCAACTGAGTTTGTCTCAGTTACAGCTCCCTTGCCAGTCAGAAGTATGCATAATAGTATTCAAGGAGCTGGGAAGTCAAATCCCAACATTGGCCAAACTCTTCTTGCGCACTTTGGGCATTGTGAGGTCACGTGACATCCTCATTTGTGTACAAATCAAGAAGAGTAAATCAGCAAAGAAACATTTTTCTTTTGTCAGAATCCTATAGATCTAGATCTACAGGTAATTGCATGCTTGTATAGGACAGGTATGCACCTGGCTTTGTGACAAGCCTGCCAGAATCAGGATGTTAAAAGGACTGTTAAACCTTTTACCAAACAATTTTTAACGACCTGTGGGGAAGAACGTTTCTTGACACTGTGGGAGAAGGAGAAATGCTGGTAACCAGCATTTTCTCTTCTTCCCACAATGTTTTCTACCTACAGGCAACTTCCATCATGTGAGCAAGATACAATTTGTCGTCTGCAAATGCTTTTAGTTTGGACCAGTCTAAAATTTTGTTGTGTGGTAAAGGGTTAATCAGAATTGTCTTGTCCAGCCAACCCATAGAGTGTGGAATTTTGATCTTTATCTTCACTGGCTACAAAGGCATTTAAAGTAGTGAATGGTACTTTTGGGAAAATGTTGTTAACAATAATTTCGCACTCAGCTGTAAGGGCTACTTTTAGACCTCCAAAAACTATTGCAAGTTACTGATTGACAAACATTTGAACGCTAGGGACAGTTTTTTTAGCTCCACTGACCGAACCCAGCAAGCTTATATGGCCTTGTGTCCGTTGTGTGACTGTGCATCCATCCATCTGAGCGTTAACTTTTATTTCAAACATCTTTTCTTGCTACTCATACTACTTACCTGCTCATTTTGACCAAACTTCATGGAAATGGTCCTGCCATGGTCCTTTTCAGATTCAGAATTTATTCAAAGAATTCAATTTCTGTTCAAACTCTGGTTGCCATGGAACAAAACGGAAAAATATTGAAAATCTTCTTGTCCGAAACTATAAGGCCTAGGGCTAACCGCTACCACAGTTAAAATTGGCCCCACCCTTGGGATCACAAGTTTTGCATGGGCTAATATTGTGAAACTTTAAAAAATCTTCTTGTTTCTAACCGTAAAGCCTAGGGCTACAGAATTTGGCGTGTAACTTAATCTAATAGACCTCTACCAAGATTCTTCAAATTATAGCCCTCGGGGTCACATGATTAACATGTGCCATTTTTAGCTCCACTGGCCAAAGGCCAGCGGGCTTATGTCATGGCCTGTTGTCCGTCGTGCGTCCGTCCGTCCGTCCGTGCGTCCGTCCGTCCGTCCGTGCGTTAACTTTTTTTTAAAACGTCTTCTTCTCTGAAACTACCCATCCAATTTTGATGAAACTTCACAGAAATGATCCTGCCATGGTCCTCTTCAGAATATCTTGAAAGAATTTAATTCCTTCAAAAACTCTGGTTGCCATGGCAACAAAACTGAAAAATTTTGAAAATCTTTGAAAATCTTCTTGTCTGAAACCGTAAGGCCAAGGGCTACCAAATTTGGCATGTACCTTTATCTAGTGGACCTCTACCAAGTTTCTTCAATTTATAGCCCTGGGGTCAAAATTGGCCCCGCCCCGGGGGTTACAAGTTATACATGGGCTTATTTAGGGAGAACTTTAAAATTCCTCTTCTACCTAGCCATAGGGCCTAGAGCTACCAAATTTGGCATGTAGCTTTATCTAGTGGACCTCTGCCAAGATTGTTCAAATTATAGCCCTGGGGTCAAATTAGGCCCTGCCCGGGGGTAACAAGTTTTACATGGGCTTATATAACAAGTTTTACATGGGCTTATATAGGGAGAACTTTAAAATTCTTCTTTGACTTAGCCATGGGGCCTAGGGCGACCAAATTTGGCATGTAGCTTTATCTAGTGGACCTGTACCAAGGGTGTCCAAATTATAGCCGAGGTTCAAATTTGACTTCGCTCCGGGGGGTAACATGTTTTACATGGGCGGGCTTATATAGGAAAATCTTTCGCATCTAGCTATAAGGGCTAGGGCTATCAAATTTTGCATTTAGCTTTATCTAGGGGGTCTCTATCAAGGGTGCCCAAATTATAGCCCAGGGGGTCAAATGTAGCCCCACCCCAGGGGGTCACAAGTTCTACATGGTCTTATATAAGGAAACTTTAATAATCTACTTGTACATAGCCATATTTAGGCCTAGGGCTACCAAATTTTGCATGTAACTTTATATAATGGGCCTCTACCAAGAGGGACCAAATTTTAACTTCGGGGGTCAAGTTTGACTTCACACCAGGGGTCACAAGTTTTACATTGGCTTTTATATAGTGAAAACTTGATAAACCTGTGTCATGGATCACATATTTTACAGGGCCTTTTATTCAGCAAACTTGTTTTACATGACTTTTTATTGGGCAAGATTAAAAAATCTTTTTGTTTATAACCACACATTCTAGTTTCATATTGTAGGTCTGGGGTCAAAATTGCCTTCATTCCAGGGATCGCAAGTTTAACATGGGCTTCAAAATATTGTCACTTCAATTTAAACACTAATCAAGGGAAATAACTCTTTTTTATGAAAGATAAAGTTCGTTACTATTTACCTCCCTTGATTATCAAGCTGCAGTGATACATGATTGGCGCTAGACAAGTTTTTTAGCTCCACTGGCCGAAGGCCAGCAGGCTTATGTTATGGCCCGTTGTCCGTTGTGCGTCCATCCGTATGTTAACTTTTTAGCTCATTTGAGCACAACGTGCTCAAGGGGAGCTTTTAGCATTTGTTTCAACTCAATAAAAGAATTTTCAATCATACACCAAAACAAAAAATTATCCTCCACATATCTGACTGTGTTTACAAACTATGAAGTGTTCATATTAATACACCATGTCTACTGTTTGATGATGACTAGCTTAGAAAAAGTATTAGTAAAATAAGTTTGAAAAAAAATCTTATTGATTTATTATGACAATTGTTAGCACACATGTAACTCATTACCAAACGATAATATTTTAGGCTTGTCTAAATCGAAAGCACTTGCAGACGACAAAATAAAAGTGATTGAAAATTTGAAATTTGTTTTGTGAACAGTAGAAAACATTGTAAGAAAAGGAGAAAATGCTTTTCTAAAGCCTTCTTTCTCAGGGTCATCAAAAGTAGGGATTGTCTGGTAATAGGTTAAAAAGATATATTTCAAACTGAGATTGATGTATATACTTGTTTTTTACTGGCACAGAAGGTCTGTCCGTCCATCTGTCCGTGCGTGCATTAACTTTTATTTCAAACATCTCTGAAACTACTTATCCAATTTTGATGAAACTTCAAAGAAATGATCCTGCCATGGTCTTCTTCAGAATCCCATGACAGAATTTTATTCCTTCAAAAACTCTGGTTGCCATGGCAACAAAACTGAAAAATATAGAAAATTTTCAAAAATCTTCTTCTCTGAAACTGTAAGGCCTAGGGCTACCAAATTTGGCATGTAGCTGTATCTAGTGGGCCTCTACCAAGTTCCTTCAAATAATAGCCATGGGGTCTACCAAATTTTGCATGTAGCTTTATCTAGTGGGCCTCTACAAGGAGGGCCCAAATTATAGTCCTTGACCCAAGTTTGTCCCCACACCACAGAACACAAGGTCACCAGTTTTACATGGGCTTTTGTAATGAAAACTATCTTAAGTCATCATGTTACTAACCATTGTAAAGACTAAGGCTATTAGATTTAGCCCTGTCTCATGGGTTTCATGTTTTACAGGGCTTTTCATTGAGAAAAATTTGAAAATCTTCTTGTTTATAACATTCAAGAACTGAATTATTTGGTATGGAGCTTTATATTGTGGACCTCCACCAGGATTCAAATAATTATAGCTTTGCGATCAAAATTGGCTTTGCCCATGGATCACAACTTTCTCGTAGGATTAGATAGAAAAATGTTTGCATGTCCTCGTGTTTGAAATCAATTTGCTGAATATTGTAATGTTTGACTTGTAGTGTTTTTACTTAATAGCCAGTGGAGCGATACAGGGCCATCATGGCCCTCTTGTTTATGTATGTACGAGGGTTGTTCGATATGTAATGTGTATTGTACGATATCTCAAAAGCATTCGACTCAAATAGTGAAATGAACATTACATCCCTTCAAAATATTCTCCGCGGTTTGAAATACATAATTTCAATCTCTGAATCCATTTCTGAAATGCGTCACGGTACACTGATTTAGGTAGACCTCTGAGGCACTGACTGATGGCTGAGCCAAGGGCTTGTCGGGACTTGTAACGACGACCAGATAAGAACTTTTTAAGTTTTGGAAAAAGGAAAAAGTCGCATGGGGCTAGATCTGGAGAGTATGGTGGGTGTGGGAAGACGGTAACCTTCTCCGACTTCAAAAATTGCTTCACAAGCTCAGATGTATGTGATGGAGCATTATCATGATGTAGACGAACATGCCTAAATCCTGACACAAGGCGTCGTTTAAGATAATATTTCTTGAGCTTTTTTAGTATAACATCTTGGTAATACCGACCTGTAACAATTTTGCCCTTCGGCACCGGAATTTGTACGGCTATACCATCACATGAGAAGAATATGCAATAAAGGACCTTCTTTGTGCTTACGCTTCTTTTGGCAAATACAGGCCTTCTACCGTGTTTAGTTAGCCATATTTTGTTTCCAATTTTTCTTACTGGTTCGAAATAGTGAAAGCCATATTTTGTTTCCAATTTTTCTTACTGGTTCGAAATAGTGAACCCATGTTTCATCACCAGTAACAACGTTTGCAAATTGTCTTTGATTGAATTTGGGAAACATTTTGAGCAATTGCTTAGCTGTTTGTACTCGTACCCGTTTTTGGTCATCTGTCAATATATGCGGTATCCATCTGGCAGAAATCTTTCGTACTTTCAAAATACGCTTCAAAATGAAATGCACCCGCGATAGCCATCACTTTCAATTATTTCCCGGACTTTTGAGACATTTGCCTTGCCTATTACAGTCACAGGTCGGCCAGATTTTGCTGCATCTTTGACGGACTCTGTGCCAGTCAGAAATTTCTTTCTCCATCTACGAACTGTCTCATAAGATACCTTATCAGACCCATAAACTTCCCCTAATTCTGTAAAAATCTGCATTACCGAATGACCGAGTTTTGTGCGAACTTTTATATAAGCTCTAATTTCTTCAATATTCTTCATCCGTTTCCCAACCATTTTTACAACAGTGCTCAACGACTAGCTCTAATGAAATGACTATAAGTTTAAAACTATGTGGAGCTAAAGGCTCGTGTTTATACTGTTGGAAAGGTATTGAATAGAGCTGTTCAAGCGTATCATCATCCACGAAATCGTTGAAAGCGTTATTGCGCTGTGGTACAATACACATTACATATCGAACAGCCCTCGTATAGTAGGTCATTTTTTCCCAACCATTTTTGTGATGTTAAAGTTTTTGTTTTTCTAGCATTTCAAACACCTCCAAACACTTTTTTCAATGATCTACCCACTTTTGGAATGCTGTAGGATACTCTTCTCTAAGTGCATGTTGAAGGCACTGGATCACTGATTTCCAATACAGCGAAGGGATTTGAAGCGGCATTCTGCTAGTATTTCCTTAAGCCATGGGAACAACCAAAAGTCACAAGGTGACAGATCAGGGCTGTATGGAGGATATTCTAAAATACCATGCTCAGATTCTTTCAAAAACGTGTGCTGTGGCAGACTTATGTGCCGGCACGTTGTCATGCAGCAATTTAATGCAGTGGATGCCATTTTCTCTATAAAACTTCTAGGTAATGGAACTACCTTTGGGGACTGGTATTTGAAGAATTGGGCCTCTTGAATAAAAGATTAGCATTTAACATGCAATTTGAGGCCTTCAAACTGTACTGAGCTTTATGTATCCTTTCCATAAACTTTCTGCAAATATGCATGAATTTCTACTGACGGACACCAAAGCTGTGCCCAAATTTTACAGTATACCAGTAACCCTCTGTCCAGACATAATTTCCAACACAATGAAAGTGATGTTTCAATCTAGTTTATAAAACCTGTTGTAAAATTTCAGCACAGTATGCATGAGGATCATGTGTATCGTTAACCTTGATGAAGAAATTTTGTAGTTTCGTAGTTGCATCAAAATGTTTTACACATAGTCCATGAACATAGAAAATAGTGAAAACTTCAAAAATATTCTTGTTGCTAACCATAAGGACTAGGGCTACCTAATTTTGCATGTAGCTTTATCTTATAAACCTCGACCAAGATTTTTCCAATAATAGCACTGGGATCAAATTTGGCCCAGCCTAGGCAATCACAAGTTTTACATGGGCATACATAGTGAAAACTCTTAAAATCTTCTTGTTCCTAACCATAAGACCTAGGGCTACCAAATTTTGCATGTATATTTACCTGGTGGACTTCCATCAAGTTTGTTCAAATTTTAGTCCTGGGGTTAAAATCAGCCCGGCCCCACAAGTCATGAGTCTTAATTGGGCTGATACAGTGAAAACTTTAAAAATCTTCTTCTCCCTGCCCAAAAGCTACAGCTGTAATATTTTGTTAGTCTTATCATCTAATAGACATCTTCCATTCCAATATTGTTCAAATTAAAGTCCCGGAGTCAAAATTGCTTGCACCCCATTGGTCATGAATTTAAAATTTTGCTGTTAGAGTGAAAATTTTAAAAATCTTCTTGCATCTAACAATAAATCCTAGGACTACCAAATTTGACACATAGCTTCATGTAGTGGATCACTTCAAAGTAAGCCCTTGTGGGTCTTATGTTTTACAGGGGCTTTATGATTGGGAATCTTTGAAAATCTTCTTTTTAACCATGTGGCCTAGAACTGGAGCCGTATTCACCAACCATTCTTAGTTTTAGATTTAGAAAGTAACACAACTTCTGATTGTTGTGTTAATTTCAAATTTGGAAAATTCATGAGGACAACACTAAGAATGTTTGTAAGAATGGTTGGTGAATACAGACCCTGCATTATTTGGTATGTCACTTTATCTTTTAGATGTGTACCAGGATTGTGGTCAAAAATGGCCTCGCCCTGGGGTCACAACCTTCACATGGTTTTTTTTATAGAGAAAAATTTGAAAATCTTAATGTTTGAAAACATTTGGCCTGGAATGGTAATGTTGTATAATTTGTTAGACAGTGGGCCAAGTCCTGGTAGCTCAGTTGGTAGTGTACAGGACTTGAGAACAGGAGGTTGCTGGTTCGATCCGCAGCCTGGCCACTTTCTTTCCGGGGATTGATGATAGTCATTGCAACAGGATTCATATCTCTCTCATTGCTGACCATTGTTTGGACGATGGTTATGTGGGAAGGCAGCCAGTGGCTTGGAAAGAATATTGTGTGGATTACTGGTAAAAGAAACTTCAGGAAAGCATGGATAGGTGCACTGGCCACTGCAATATAACTGAAATAATGTTGAAAATGGCATTAAACACCATACAATCAATCAATCAATCATGTTAGACAGTGGAGCGATACAGGGCTATCATGGCCCTCTTGTTTCAACCATAAAGATGGGCATTGTGAGAAAAGGAAAATGTTTGTTACAGTTGCAGCTTTTGCCACATTGTTTACCATAGCTTTCAACTACAGAGGGATCAACCCTTTAACCACAAAATCCCATATTTTAACTCTACTTGATTACCATACAACTCCAAGTTTTGAAGACCCATGAGAAGAGAGCTTTTGAAAACATGTTTTCTCCTTTTCCCAAAAGGTTTTCTACCCTTTCAGCATTGAATTCCTACATCTGAGCCCCATTTAATTTTGCTTTCTGCAAATGCTTTCAGTTTGTTGTTTGGTAAAGATTACTGACCGTGAGGAAGATGTTTTCTACCCTTTGGTTGACAAATCTCAAAATTTGGGTCACCTTTGATTTGTTGTCTACTAAATGCTTCCACTTTGGACGAATCTCAAGCTTAATCATCTGGTTAAGAATTCAAAATTTCACTTGCACAGTCATGGTTTACCCTTTACCAAACATTCAGGAATTTATTACATTCCGTTACTAATAATAATAACATTTTGTAATGAAAATGGTGTAATATTAGTGCCACGCGAGGGTAGATATGGCAGGGCAACGAGCTGATATCTAATATCCTGCCCGTTGACAAGATATTTGTTCTAAATCTTTAGCAACAGAACACTCGCTCGTAAACTAACTTTCTCAAAACATCCAGTTTGAAAAAAATATGGCTGAATCAGTCCGTCAATCGCTAGCAGAAAAATCTTCAGCACTATACAGGCAGTAAATGAATCGCAAAACCAGCAAATACATGATAAATAGAGAATAGATTGCTGTTGTCTTGGATTGGGAAAATTTATTGGGCAAGGCGTAGTGGCTATAGGCTAGCAGTTCTATGAATCTTATCCGTTAAACCGGGGGAACCGAGCCTGATTAAGTTTCCCAATCCAAAGCACCAACCATCTTTTCTACTTATCCTGTTCCTTATTTATAGTCCGTATCATATGCTACTAAACTGAATATTTGGCTTGGAAAAACACACATGCCGATATATTTTTAACAATGAATAAAGGTGAAGATCTCTTTATTTAAAATGTCCTTATACTGTATATAAAGCTGCAATAGTCATGATGAATGATGCATGTTTACGTCATGAACTTGACGTTTACCCGCGGGAAAAAAAAGTTGTGTTGAATGAAAACAATTTTGAATGTCTCTGTTTTAAGTGTTTTTACATGTAAGAACACGAAAAAAATCGAGCGAATAATCAATGAATGTATTAAACAGGTTATTACACGGCTGATGAGGGCCGGAGAGTGATATCGGCCCGCCACCTTGATATCTGCCCCGAGGGCAGATTTCGAGGTGGCGGGCCGATATCACTCTCCGGCCCTCATCAGCCGTGTAATAACCTCTATGTATTTTAATGCACCTGATGTAGACGGCTTTTAACCCTAAAACCCATTACTACATTATTCTGACTTGAGAAGACTTGAAAACATTGTGGGAAAAGGAGAAAGTGCTAGTATTCTCTTCTTTTCCCATAATGATTTCGACACTTCGAAAGGCATTTTTCATGTTTTAGTAGATTTGATTTGTCGTCTGCAAATACTTTCAATATGGACCAGTCTTAAATTTTGTCATTTGGTAAAGGGTTAACTGACCACAAAATTTTAGATTAGTCCAAAATCAAAGTATTTGCAGATGACTAAATTGGTACATGTATGTCCCAACTAGAAGAATTTGTTTTTGGACGGGCAGAAATGTTGTTTGAAAGGGAGAAAAAGCTGCTTAACCCTTTACCACACAATTCCTACTTTTAACAACCCTGAGGGGAAAGCCTTTTGAAAACATAGTGGGAAAAGGAGAATATACTGGTAACCAGCATTTCCTCCTCATCCCACAATGTTTTGTACCCTATTTCACACTAGTTTCAACATTTGAGTCACTCTGAAATTGCAGTCTGTAAATGCTTTGAATTTGGACAAGTCAACATTTTTGTCATCTGGTAAAGGGTTAACAATGTTTTCAAAGCTGTTTTTAAGGATTGTGTAGCACAGTGTTAAAAAACATTGTTTAAGGATAGGGCACCCTAATGCGGATTCCTGAAACATTGCCTTTCATGGCCGAAAAACGTACGGATTTGGCTAAGACTCGGGTAATTCGAATCGACTGGCCGATAGATACTGGTTCCCCGCATCGATTAACGAAAACGTACGATGAAAGGCGATGTTACACGAATCCCTTTAGGTTGCCCTATCCTTAAGGAGGAGACAATGCTGGTAATCTAACCTCTCTCTACTCTTTCAATTTCAGAAATCACTTGAGGCACATTTTATTTATGGTCTCTCAATACTCTAATAGTTTTTAAAGTCTAGAATTTTGTTGTTTTTTTAAAGAGGTAATATAAGTGAAATACCATGTATATTGATACAGGGTAACAAATCATTTGGGATATAGAATTGCCAATACAGGCTCAGCCAAGAGCTTTCCACAAAGAAAAGGTTTACAATCTGCAGGTAGCTACATCGAATCATGTCGCTTTTGTCCTGTGGGTTAAAATCAATTGCAATTCTTTATGATGATCAGCAACTCATTCAGTAGTTCTCTGAATTCTGTGTGGCAGATTCAACTTTTTAGTTTCCCTTGGGTGAACTTACAAATCACCAACAGGAGGAAACCAGTGCATTTACTGAGGGATATCTTTTTCTCCTGTGCGAAGTACTGGTAAAAGAGACTCTAGGAACGCATGGATAGGTGCACTGGCCGCCGTGATATAACTGAAATAATGTTGAAAACGGCGTTAAACACCATACAGTCAATCAATCAATCTTTTTCTCCTGTTTTCTTTCCGTTCAAGGTCAAGGTTCATCATGTGGGTCACAATGAACTTGTCATCTGTAAAATTAATGCTTTTGATATGGAGACGTAAAATTTTGTTATCTGCCAGCATGGTCATTTGGTATTAAATGGAGCTCAAACAATAGGATAATTTTATCTTGGAAAGAGAAGAGCATAGCACTAGCATTTTTATGATTTTCACACAATGTATTTGAAAGACATCTGTATCTTGGTCATTGCAGAGCCTTGTAGCTCAGTTGGTAACAAACAGGGCTTGAAATGAGGTGACTAGTTCGAATTCCTGGCTTGGCCAATTTCTTTCCAAGAATGGATAATTTAGTCAATGACAGGATTCATTCCTCTTTCACATAAATCATTTTTTCACAATGTTTATGTGGGAAGAATATTGTGGAAAGTACTGTTAAAAATACTCCACGAAAACACAGAGGTGAACTGGCCCCTGATATAAAATGGAAATAAAGTTGAAAACAGCATTAAACTGACAAACATGAGGGTCATTAAAAACGGGGTCAATTTTTAGGGAATGAGCACTAGTGGCGGACTTCTTTTTGGAAATGGAGTTTCAATGACCCTGACAGATTTCTTTTGAAAACATCGTGGGGAAAAGAGAACATGCCATTAACCAGCATTTTCTCCTTTTCCCACAGTGTCTTCTACCCTTTCACAGACAAATCCCATATTTTAAGCTATGTTTAATAAGTCATCTCCAGTGTGTTCTATGTAGAAGGGTCTAAAGGCTTGGTCAGACCAGCTAACGGATATGTAACGGAGGGAAAATGGACAAAAACATGCAGAATTTGGTTATCTGGTGATAAAATTAATCTCCTCTGCCACTCGAGGCTCACGCGATCGGTGTGTGGAGCGAAGAAGCCACACAATTACCGCATGAGTACTGCACATGTAACGGAAAAACGCACGTTTACCGGATATGTACCGGATAATAAACGGTCTATTAACGGATATCACCGTACAAGTAACGGACTTGTACCGGATAAAACGGAAGTGCAACGCATGAGAACAGGGCAAAACGTTCTTCCAACATACGATGAACAGAAATGTACCGAACACCAACGTACAAGGCACGTACCGGTCACGTGACGTGCCGAGCGTATAAATAGTCAGATGCATCCAAAGTCTGTCATTTGCATGTGTCTGTCTGTTTTGTCCGGTGGAAATTTTTGAACATGCTCAAAACTTCACACTGGACAGAACGGACATCACCTGACGTCGCCGGACAAGTAGCGGATTCACTGGATAAGAAACGGACATAAAACGGATACGAACGGATGAAATGATTTTTTAGCTCCACTGGCCGAAGGCCAGCGGGCTTATGTCATGGCCCGGTGTCCGTCGTGCGTCCGTCCGTCTGTGCATGCGTGCGTCCGTCCGTGCGTGCGTTAACTTTTTTTTCAAACTTCTTCTTCTCTGAAACTACCCATCCAAATTTGATGAAACTTCACATAAATGATCCTGCCATGGTCCTCTTTAAAATTTCTTGAAAGAATTTGATTCCTTCAAAAACTCTGGTTGCCATGGCAACAAAACTGAAAAATATTGAACATCTTTGAAAATCTTCTTGTCTGAAACCATAAGGCCCAGGGCTACCAAATTTGGCATGTAGCTTTTATCTAATGGACCTCTATCAAATTCCTTCATATTATAGCCCTGGGGTCAAAATTGGCTTTACCCCGGAGATCAAAGTTTAACATGGGCTTATATAGTGACTGTAATTTAAAATAGTAATCAAGGGAAATAACTCCTGTTATACAAGATAAAGTTTGTTACTATTTATCTCCCTTGATTATCAAACTACACTTATACATTCTTGGAGTTTGGTATTCAAGTTTTTTGGAGAGGAAGAGTGATTCATTTTGATGCTAATGGTTATGCTCACATGAATGGAATTTTTAATTTAAAGTAAGGTTTCTATCACTCAAATTTTTTCAGAACTTTACCTTTCATGCTAATGAATAAACCTGCTTGTATTCACTGACATTATCTTTGCATTTAAAAAGATATGATTGTTTTTGTTTGGCGGGCAGGGTGGAGGTTATGTTTTCAAAGTAAGTTTATTACTGTACAGACTTTTTATGCTGTATGTCTCTGTCAATGCCAATTAAGCGCATGATACGTTATTTTACTCTTTAAGAAATGACAATGTTTTTTTTACTGTACCAAGTTTAAAGCCATTGCAAAAAGACAAATTGAATGTAGCTTAAATGACTATTTCTGTCTTTGATAGGTTAGGAAACATTGTGGGAAAAGGAGAAAATACTAGCTGACAACATATTGTCCTTTTCTCACGATGTTTTTGAAAGCCTTCTCTTTCAGGGTCATTAACACTTCGATTTGTGTGGTAAAGGGTTAAAAAGCCAGTGGAGCGATACAGGGCCATCATGGCCCTCTTGTTATCCATTACTCGTCGGTTAGCTCTGTGTGACCAAACCCTAAAATTTTGTTGTCTCATAAAGGTTTAAACATACTGATCAAAGGAGGATTTGTTCTCCTTGAACAAGCTTTTCTTTTTGTTAATAATTCTTTAAAAAAAATTAACCCTTAGACTTACTGCACAGGCTATTTTCAGACATGGAAAATAATACAACAAATTTAAGCAAAGTATCAGCATTTGAAAGGAAGCAAATTAAATTCATATTTCAAGGGTTTGGAAAAACATTGTAGGAAAAGAAGCAATAGCTTTCTACAAGCAACTGCTCTATTACCCTTAATTTTCTCAAAAGCTTTCAAATGCAAAGGGCATACAAAGTTGAATTTAGCCCTTTACCAAACAATCCTGTATTTTAACAACCCTAAATAAGAAGGCTTTTGAAAACAGTGTGGGAATATGAGAAAATGTTGGTAACCAGCATTTTCTCATTTCCCACAATGTTTTGTAGAAAAAAGTACCATTTTAAAGAATGAAATGATCCTTTTGAACACATTTAATTTGTTGTCTTCAGAATGCTTTTTATGTGGTTAGATTTAAAATGTTGTTGCTTTGTCAGGAGTTAACTCATTACCAAACGACAAAATTTTAGGTTTGTCCAAATCGAAAGCATTTGCAGACGACAAAATAAAAGTGACTGAAAATTTGAAATTTGTTTTGTGAAGGGTAGAAAACATTGTGGGAAAAGGAGAAAATGCTGGTTACCAGCATTTTCTCCTTTTCCCACAATGTTTTCTAAAGGCTTCTTTCTCAGACTGTGACAATGAACATTACTAGGAATGGGCCAGAGGTCTTGAATGGCTCAGTGTTCAAAGTATAGGATCAGTAGCCAGGAAGCCCTTTGATCGATCCTCATTTGAAGCAAAGGGTTTTTTGTGGGATTGTCTTAGGGTAAGACACCTCAGCGCCCCAGCATAGGATGGCATAAAAAAAAAACAGGACACACATGGGCTTGTTGTTGGGATATGACTGAAATAATGTTGAAATGGGCAAAAAACACCATTCATTCTATTAACCAATAGAGTACCGTAGGTGTTGGAAGGAGTGTCTTCATAAAAAGTTTGCAATAGAGATAGTTCACCATGCTGGAAAAGCAACAATGTTTGCTGTTAACTCTTTACCACATAACAAAAATTAAGACTTGTCCAAACTGAAAGTATTTGCAGACAATAATTCAAATGTGGCTCAAAATAATGGAATTTTTCTTCACAAGGGTAGAAAATATTGTTGGTAAAAAGAGAAATGCTGATTGCCAGCATTTTCTCCTTTTCCTCACAAAATTTACATAGGCATCTTCCTCGGGTTGTTAAAACTGGGGATTATGTGGTAAAGGGTTAAATGTATAAAAATAACTGCCCAATGATATGACAAATTCACCAAAATAAGAATAAAAATTGATGATTGGTCAAATCAGTCCACTTGAAAGGAGAGGAAACATTGAGTGAGAAAAGAAGTGCCGATTGTCAGCTTTTTCTCCCTTAAACTTTTACTGCACGACAAAATTTTCATTAAACCCTTTACCACACAATCCCGAGTTTTATCAACCCTGAGGAAATAACCTTTTGAAAACCTTGTGGGAAAAGGAGAAAATGCTGGCAACCAGCATTTTCTCCTTTTCCCACAAGGTTTTCTACACTTTCACAGATAACTGCCATCATTTCAGCTAAACTTGATATGTGGTCTGCAAATGCTTTCAATTTGGATCAGTCAATAATTTTGTCGTTTAGTAAAGGGATAAAAGCATTTGCAGATGTCGTAATAGATATGTCAAAAGTCACAGGATTTGTCTGAAAGCTTTTGGAAAGAATGTGGGAAAAGGAGAAAATGCTGTTCACCAGAATTTTCTCCATTTCCCATCATTTTTTCA
This sequence comes from Hippopus hippopus, assembly GCA_946811185.2. Lineage (NCBI taxonomy): Eukaryota > Metazoa > Mollusca > Bivalvia > Cardiida > Cardiidae > Hippopus > Hippopus hippopus. Next base: position 45,989,491 of record OX328099.1, on the reverse strand, counting down.
AAAGCTTTCTTTCTCAGGGTTGTTAAAATCGGATCCTGTGGTACAGGATTAACTACACTGATTTTGAATGCCTTCTCCCCTATGCTTGTTCAAAAACATGATTGTTAACCCTTTACCAAACAATCCCTGGTTTTTACGACCCTGAGACAGAAGCCTTTTGAAAACATTGTGGGAAAAGGAGAAAATGCTGGTAACCAGCATTTTCTCCTTTTCCCACAATGTTTTCTACCCTGCTGGAGACAAATTTCAATTTTTGAGTTACATTTATTTTGTCGTCTGCTAGTGCTTTCAATTTTGACCAGTCTAAAAAATTGTCGTTTGGTAAAGAGTTAAATGGTCAAAGATTTGAAAAAATAAATTTTATTTCAAGAATGCCTTAACACCCTCTACTACATGTGCAAAGAAAAAATTAGATTTGTCCTTATTGAAAGCATTTGCAGCAATAAATTGAATGTGGCTCAACTTGTGAGATTGGTCTTTGATGGAATAAAAAACATTGTGGGAAAAGGAGAAAATGCTGGTAACCAGTATTTTCTTCTTTGCCCACAATGTTTTCAAGAACTTTCCCGCTTTTTCATGAGAGGCTAATTATGATCATTGAATGGATGCATTAGATGGCAATTCAGTGTACATTTTGTTTCAAGATTGCTTGCTGGGTGGTCACCTATCAATTTGATTTGCTGTTCTATTCCTTTATAAGATTTAAGCATTTGAAGATAGAAAACTGGCAACATGCATTAACTCTTTACCAAACGACAAAATTGTAGACTTATACAAATTGAAAGCATTTGCAGACGACGAAATGAAAAAGTTTAAATTTGTTTTGGGAAGGGTAGAAAACATTGTGGGAAAACGAGAAAATGGTGGTTACCAGCATTTTCTTCTTTTCCTACCATGTTTTCACAAGCTTCTTTCTTAGGGTCGTTAAAAGTCGGGATTGTGTAGTAAAGGGTTAATCTGATTAATTTTAAGCAGTAAAGCAAGTCTATACATGGAAAGAAACTGTTTTAAAGCTTTTGCAGAAAGTACAATGCTTGGGCCATGTAGCCATTTGCCAAAGGACAATGCCATGGTACTTGGCCAGTGCTAGAGAGCAGACTGAGCCTGTTGATCATATGTGTCTTTGTTTTGAGTAAGCAATGAGCTTATAGGCCCCTTAACGTTTTACCATACAATCACATACAATCACATGTTTTAATTAAGCCATGTATGCAGCCATCTCCAAAGAAATTTGGTAGAAGGAGAAATTTATGGTCAACAGAACTTTCTCCTTTTTCCTGCATGTTTTCTGTTATTTTAAGAATAGATCGCCTCATTTGAACCACACTGTTGTTATCTGCGAATGCTCCCAGTACCAACCAATTTACAACCGACCAGTGCTAGTGATCAAATTCAGAGCCTGCAGATCACAAATACAATGTCTTCAGTAAGCAATAAGCTCGGGAGGACCCCAAACCAGTTTTTTTTTTCCTTTTTACGAAAATGTTTTCTACAATTTTAAAGACAGATCCCCTCATATTCAACTTGTTGCCTGCTATGGCACTATGGACAGATCTAAATTACAAAGGACTGCTACGTACATACCAATGCTAGTCTAGTGATCAAATTTAGATCTTTGGATCATAAATACAATGAGCTACAGAGGATCCTTAACCCTTTAGTAAACAATCCAGTGATGTAACAAATCCCTAAAGTCTTTTGAAAACATTTTGGGAAAGGAGAAATTGTTGGTAGCTGCAACTTTCTCCTTTTTAGCTCACCTGAGCACAACGTGCTCAAGGTGAGCTATTGTGATCGCCCTATGTCTGGCGTCCGGCGTCTGTCGTCCGTCAACAATTTCTTTAAACATCTTCTTCTCCTAAACCACTGGGCCAATCTTGATGAAACTTGGCAGGGATGTTCCTTGGGTGAAGCTCTACCAAAGTTGTTCAAAGAATTGAATTCCACCCTTAACTCTGGTTGCCATGGCAACAAAAAGGAAAAAAATACAAAATCTTTAAAATTCTTCTTGTCTGAAAATGGAAGGCGTAGACCTTTGATATTTGGTATGTAGTATCTCCATATGGACCTCTACCAAGTTTGTTCATATGATGCCCCTGGGGTCAAAACTAGCCCCACCCCGGGGGTCACAAGTTCGAACATAGGAGCAAAGACGGAAAACTTTAAGATTCTTCTTCTCTGAAACTGGAAGGCGTAAAGCTTTGATATTTGGTATGTAGTATCTCCTAATCATATGATGCCCCTGGAAACAAAACTGGCCCCGCCTCGGGGGGTCACAAGTTCGAACACAGGAACAAAGAAGGAAAACTTTAAAATTCTTCTTCTCTGAAACTGGAAGGTGTAGAGCTTTGATATTTGGCATGTAGTATCTCCTAGTAGACTTCTACCAAGTCTGTTCAAATAAACCCGCTGGGGTAAAAACTGGCCCTGCCCCGGGGGTCGCAATTTCGAACATAGGAACAAAGAAGGAAAACTTTAAAATTCTTCTTCTTTAAAACTGGAACGCGTAGAGCTTTGATATTTGGTATGTATTATCTCCTAGTGGACCTGTACTAAGTTTGTTAGCCCACCGGAGCACAACATGTTTAATGAGTTTTGAAAATGGGTCACCTGTGGTCATAAACTAGGTCACTAGATCAAATTAAAGAAATACCTTGTGGGCACTCTAGAGGCCACATTTCTTGCTCATTTGACCTGAAATGTGGTCAGAATGTTTTTCTTGATAAAATCTGTGATGACTTTGAATTTGGGTCACTTTGGGTCTTAATCAAGGTCACTAGGTCAAATTAAAGAAATATCTTGTGGGCACTCTAGAGGCCATATTTTTCAACTCAATTGACTTGAAAATTGGTCAGAATGTTTGTCTCGATAAAATCTTGGATGAGTTTGAATTTGGGTCACCTGGGGTCATAAACTAGGTCACTAGGTCATGTTAAGGAAATGTATTGTTGGCACTCTAGAGGCCACATTCATTGCTCAATTGACTTTAAAGTTATTCAGAATGTTTGTCCTGATAAAATTTCACATGAGTCTGAACTTAGGTCACCTTAGGTCATAAACTAGGTCACAAGGTCAAATTAAAGAAATACTGTGTGGGCACTCTAGAGGCCACATTTATTGCTCAATTGGTTTGAACATTGGTTGAAATTTTTGTCTTGATGAAATCTAGGATGAGTTTAGAATTGGGTCACCTGGAGTCATAATATAGGTCACAAGGTCAAATTAAAGAAATACCTTGCGGGCACTATGGAGGCCACATTTCATGCTCAATTGACATGAAAATTGGTCAGAATGTTTGTCTTGATGAAATATCGAATGAGGTTGAAATTGAGTTATAAACTAGGTCAGTAGGTCAAACTAAAGAAATTTATTTGGGCACTCTAGAGGCCACATCTATTGCTCAATTGTTCAGAATGTTTTTCTTGATAGACTTTATGATGAGTTCTAAATTGGGTCATGTGGGTCCATAAACTAGGTCACTAGGTCAAATTAAAGAAAAATCTTGTGAGCACTCTGGAGGCCACATTTATTGCTCAATTGACTCGAAAATTGCTGAGAATGTTTGTCTTGATAAAATCTAGGATGAGTTCAAAATTGGGTTACCTAGAGTCATAAACTAGGTCACTAGGTCAACTTACAGAAATTCCGTATGGGCTCTAGAGGCAAAAAATCTTGCTCAATTGACCTGAAAATTGGTCAGCATGTTTGTCTTGATAAAATCTTCGATGAGATCAAAATTGGGTCACATGGGGTCATAAACTAGGTCACTAGGTCAACTTATGGAAATTCCTTGAAAACGCTTTAGAGGCCACATTTTAAGCTCAATTGACCTGACAATTGGTCAGAGTTTCAATCATGACCCTGGAGTGAAATTTTGCCCATTGACTCAGGTCAGCGATCCAGGGCCATCAGGCCCTCTTGTTTCATTTATGTTTGCTACACTTTTAAAAAATCTCCACATTTGAACCATATTGTTGTTGCCTGCAAATGCTTCAATACCTACAGATATAAATTATGAAGGACTGGTACAGTATCTGTACTAGTGATCAAATCCAGGGCTTTTGGATCACTACTACAATGCATTCAGTAAGCAAGGAGCAAAGGATGACCCATAGGCTAAACAAGCATTTTAATGAATCTGATGAAGGAGCCTTCAGAATTAGGCAATGTGGGGAAGCAAGAAATTAGAACCAAGGCATAGATTTTCCTCTTTTTACTGGCAATCTTTCATACATACTGGAGTTTAACCCTTAAAGTGCCTTGCACAATTTTTTGTGACCAGTTTAGATCAAGATCAGACTGCACCAAATGTGCAGTTTGATCTTTGATCTACAAGTGTCCACTTTGCTAAGATATTCTGAACAAAAGTAAAACAGAAATTGCAATTATTCAGGTCTTATTCCCAGACTTAGGATGTCTGCGCTGTACAGTGGGCGCTCTATCAGTCACCATATTAGATGATCTACCTGAAGATAGACTTGCCTTCAACATCCTTGTAAATCCATATTCTGAATGTGGGTAGTTCGAGTCTCGATCAAGTCAACGTGAACATAATAAGATTTCTTGGGATCCGCATGCATGTGGATACATCGTTGACTTGTCGAAGGAACTGCATGTGGCTATTTACCCGCTAGATCTAGATCACGTGACTACTAAATGGGAAGAAAAAGTCGTCTGCAAACAGGTAGATCTATATGGTGGCATATTTCTGCCACGAGATACGAGATAGCTATCATGATAATTTTACAAAACTATCGCGATAAATTAAAGTTTCCTGGAAATTTTATCGAGATAGTAAAAAGTTTCCTGAAAAAAATATCACGATAAACTTAATATTTTAACGCAAAATTTCTCAATCGTGCACGAAGCTGACATGCAAGATAAAATTATCGTGATAGTTCTACCTGTTTCTCGATATCTATAAATAGAAAATTTATCATTTGGATGAACTTGGTTGTTTTTGACTTCACAAGATTGCAGTAAGTAAAAGTTCGAATAATTAATAATTGTAGCTTAATTGGTAAATTTTTACAAGATTCGAAATGAACAGAAGTCTGTAAAATCACAAAGACAACTCGAAATGCCTCCTTCGAACACTTTAAAACCATTCAGGGAAAAGGAGAATTCATAAGGTTGTAGACGAAGATGTTCCGAAACCGTATCTAATTATAGATACCATGAATGTCAGTTATGGGCACGAAAGCAAAAAAAATCATGATAACAGGTAGAATTATCGCGATATTTTTATCGTGAAAATTTTTATTATCTAGATAATATTTCCAGGAAACTTTGTTTTATCACGATAGTTTTCTAAAATTATCATGATAGCTATCTCGTATCTCGCGGCAGAAATATGCCACCATAGATATATAATGGATCTGCAGCATTCCCGGCTAATGTTTGAAAATTTTATTCACGGAAAACACTGCTAAGTCAACCTCATACAGGCATTAGACTAGTTATTTTCTACATTATCTATCTAGTTCGTGTAATTCAAAAGAGAGGTATTGTAAATGGTTGATATTTCCATCACTGTGCACAGTGAAGATGATTTGACCTTTACATTGCGCAGGTTAAAATGTGTCAATCCGATACTAATCAACATCTAGTTTGTACGGGGAAATAAGCAGACTATTATCATAGCAACGCGCCTATCCCTATTGCCCCAACACAATGAAACACCCAGAAGAACATGTTTTAACAGGATGAATAGGTACAAAGGCCACAATGTCGATTTATGAGGGTTTTCAATAGGGCATACACGCCGCTTTTCTTCTACGTTTGGCATACCCCGGTTGTCTCCCTTTCCGGAAACGACGCCATATGCATAAATCAAGGCGAACAAAGAGTGTTTGTTTTTTACAAATTAAACTAGTTTAAGGTAAGAGTTCGTTAAAACCAGTGTGGCAGTAAGAAACTTGCCCTTCACGGTTTACTGTTTGTGCAATTTATTTTAACATTCCCTGATCAGATTTTATGTATAAAGGAAAATAAAGGGCAGTGCAGGGCTTGACCTAGATTCGATATTTGGCTCGCCATTTGGTCAAGCAGGTTTGGGCTTATTGTCCCAGTAATCATGCCTAAAAGGCGATTTTACTGTGATTTCCTGTCATGCATAAATACCTTAGATTGTTTAAAGGTTATGATGAAGATAAATATCCGTTTTTATGCCTATTTTCAACGGCTACAAGAGTGGCCCGTCACTTAGTGGGTGGGGCTAAGAGATCTTGTTATTGCGAAGTGGACGTGGTAAAGAGTTGGCGGTAAAAGATGTCGAAAAAAGTCTTACTGCTTTGGAAAATATTACCACATGTCCGTATGAAAACATGAAAAGCTTCATATTTTTCATATTTGAATGAAATATAATAAAATATCATGAAAATTAATTAGGACTTAATCCTTCCATTTACCAAGGCTCGGGGTGAGCTAGGGACTAGGACATTTTTAGTAAGAATAGCCCAGAAATTCGATTAAGTAAACATGCAAACTTTAGACTGTCGGTTAAGTGAAAAGAAATATGGTTTCACTTTATTTGATTGCCTGATTTCCCCTTTTTTCACCCTGTTGCAAAATAATTTTTCAATCAGCATTAAATTTTCTCCATCCTTCTGCTACCTTGCATAGGCTACCCAGTTGGGTATGTTTATACATGTACATGCATTGCATGACCATAAATGATGTTTCCTATGTTCATGCAGGTCTAGTCTTGTACTGAAGATTTAGAGATCATCATATTTTTTGCTGCTACAGGCATACAGGATCTCCCTACCATATTTGAAAGAAGAGTACCTATTGCTATTCCTCTGAGTGAAGAATGGGCTTTATCACTTAGGATTTAAATATTTGATAAGCAATGATTTATCTTGCACCTCAAACCCTTGGTGTTTTTCTTAGGTTTTCAAGCCCATTTTTTACCTGCAGATAGTGTTGGGCATTCGGTTTAAAATCTCAATCGATTATCGCTTTGTAATTGGAAGAGCAAACCAACTAGCTATCGGTAGTACAATCGGTTTCTCCATTTAACCCTTAGGCTGCTAAGCGCGACTCACTGACCTTTTGCGGACAGTGTGGATCAAGATAAGACTGCACAGAGTCAGAATGTGCAGTCTGATCTTGGATCTACATTGGCCGATAGGGAGATATATTTCCTCCGAAGTAACTTTCAAATAGCAATATTTGGATTCTTACTATCAGTTTGGAAGTTTTATTTCTTTTTATTTAGCAGGATAAGGGTTAACTGAGAATCCCTTTTCGCTTTAAATACTAGATCTATGACAATATTGTCTACATGATATTAAGTTTATATAGATGTTGTTCTGCACTTTAATCAATGGAAATACATTACATTTAAATTTTCTGCTTTATTCAATATCATTCATTTTGTTCTTTATATTTTAATTTCCAAAGGAGTTAAAAAAGAATCAGACATATTTCAAGCATTTGCAGACAACCCCCCCCATCTATATTTTCATTTCATAAAACAACATTTTCACTACTGAACAGAATTTTAGCTTCCACTTATTGCTTTATTTAGAGATTTGTGTAAATTCCATGTTTAAATTCATTATTAAAGATGAGAAGATAGTTTGAAGTCCCTCTGATCGGACGATGCTACGCTTCTCATTGTAGTGTCATGGGTTTTCACGTTTTTTTGGCGATCTATTTTTTCGTGGTAATTAATTTTTGGAGAAGTATTACTACATGATTTGACATCAATTAGTCAGTTTGAATAGCAGGTAACTTTAAAATCTGTCACTTTACACTAGGTAAGAGGATTAACACCTTTGTTACTTTGTCATGAATGACTCGCCAGCTTCATTATCATCCGCGTGTCCTTCGCATTTTATACTGATCGTGTTTAGCCTATATTTCTGCTGGATGCGCGCAAGCTAGGTTATATGAAGCTCTAGATGATAATTTCTTGCGTCAGATTGACATTTAGGCAGATATTTTTCAGCATCAAAGACAGGTCATTTCAAATTTCCAAGTGTCAAAACCCGGGCTCAGGGATCAAATGAGAAACTTGCCGAGTTGTCAAGTTCTGTCAAGACATCCATGGACAAAGATTTCTTTCTCATTTTTCCGGCCAATTTTCGTGTTTGTTATCCACTATGTTTAATCCAATATTGTGATTAATAATAGTCACAAAACCAAGCGCTATAAACCAGAATTCAAGTTTTGGCACCAAGCGAGTTCAGGAACCAACTACAATCGATTCCGAGATTTCTCAATGGATTATCGGAATCGGAAGCCAAAACCAACTGACTTTCGACTATAGTCGATCATCAGTCCACCACTACCTGCAGAACCAGTGATTAATCAGGGCCTGGTATCTGCCATACATCTATCCATTGTGCTTCCAATCTGTGTGTCCAAGATTGTAAAAAGTGAGAAAAATCATAGATATCAGTGTGCCCACTAGCTTTTTTCTTTCAAGGGTACACTTACCCCCTGCGCTGAAAAATCTGGGGGTAAGATTTCATATTAGAGGGTATGACAATAAATGGTTTCCAGCTAGTAGTAAAGTGGTCCATATTGATGATTTTCAGCATAATAATATTGTTTTTATACAGATAATGTCTGTAAATTTGCTGCTTAAAGTTATTAGAAAAGCTGAAAAGACAGTCTGAAGTGACTGATCAGACAGCGTCAAAGTGACATTTTGTTGTGTGACCGGTTTTTGCGTTTCTTGCAGCAATCAGTTTTTCATGTCACTTAATTTTTTGACAGTTTTTAATGCAAGATTTGACATAAAATTGTTAATAATGGTAACAAGTAACTTCAAAACCTGTAATTTTATGCTAGATAAGCGTAGATGCAAATTGTTGATGGCAATCGCTGCATTTTTCAGTAATACAAGAACGTGCATCATTGCTAGAAGCCCAGAAGTAGAAAAAAATGGTTCCAGTTTTTAACGCCCTGCTGCTAAGCGGTAGGGGATTATAGGAATGGCCTTCGTCTGTCTGTCCGTCTGTAACACCTTCTTGTCAGCTCCATATCTCCTGAACCCTTTGAAAGATTTTCATCAAACTTTGGTCAATTGTTCATCAAGACGGTGTGCAGAACCCAAGATCCAGAACTCTATCTTCATTATTTTGGGAGTTATTGCCCTTTTTTAATCTTACATGTTGGATTTGTGTCCAGAACATAACTTCCAAAGTATAGAAGCTATCAACTTCAAACTTCATATGCATATTACATTGAGGAGAACTGCATTGCACAAGAATCAACTCTGTCATCATTATTATGCCCCCCTTCAACGAAGTGGGGGTATATTGCTTTGCTTATGTCGGTCGGTCCGTCCGTCTGTTGGTTGGTCGGTCGGTCAGTAGACCTTACCTTGTCCGGATAATAACTAGACACAGAATTGACCTAGGTTTGTCAAATTTGGCACAGACATGCGTCTCGGAGTGTAGATGATCCCTATTAATTTTGAGGTCAATTGGTCAAATGTCAAGGTCACAGTGACTGTCAACATGTTGATATATAGACCAAACGTTGTCCGGATGATAACTAGACACAGAATTGACCTAGGTTCATCAAATTTGGCACAGACATGTGTCTCGGAGTGTAGATGATCCCTATTGATTTTGAGGTCAATCGGTCAAATGTCAAGGTCACAGTGACTGTCAACATGTTGATATATAGACCAAACCTTGTCTGGATGATAACTAGACACAGAATTGACCTAGATTCGTCAAATTTGGCACAGACATTTGTCTCAGAGTGTAGATGATCCCTATCGATTTTGAGATTAATCCATCAAAGGTCAAGGTCACAGTGGCCTTCAACTTAATGATATATAGACCAAACCTTGTCCAGATGATAACTAGACATAGAATTGACATAGGTTCGTCAAATTCTGTACAGATATTCATCTCGGAGTGTAAATGATCCCTATCGATTTTGAGATTAATCCATCAAAGGTTAAGGTCACAGTGGCCTTCAACTTAATGATATATAGACCAAACCTTGTCCAGATGATAACTACACACAGAATTGACCAAGGTCCTTCAAATTCTGTACAGATATTCATCTTGGAGTGTAAATGATCCCTACTGATTTTAAGGTTAATCCGTAAAAGGTCAAGGTCACAGTGACCACCAGATGATTCAGGGCCCGCTCTGCCGTTCAAACCCTTTGTGCGTTGTTTTTTTGAAAAAAATGTCCAGGTTGAAATTCTCGGACGTTTTTCTCAAAATCTGGACGTAAAAAAAACGTCCGACTTTCCAAATGCCGACATTTCTTCTCAAAATTTGGACGTAATATACATCGACGTCCGCTTATTGAGAGCACTGAAAAAGATGACATTGATGTTTCCCAATCAATTCTTTTGATATCAGTTTATGAACTGTGCCACTTCCTGTATCAATGTGGCAGTAGGGGGGCATGACTGTTTTACAAACAGACATCTTGTTTTTAGAGTTCTTGCCCTTTGTTTTTTTACACATTGGATTTTGGTCTGGAGCATTTTAAACTTCATGTACAGATAGATCACATTGAAGAGAATTGCAGTGCATAAGATGCATAACCCTATCTCTATTATTTTTTATGGTTATTAGTCCCCTAGCGGCGAAGCCGAAGGGGACTTTAGGTATGCACTCCGTCTGTCTGTCGGTCCGTCCGTCCGTCTGTCCGTCAGTCTGGCAAATCAGTTTTCCGGACTTTTTTTCTAAACGCTGGCAGATATTGAGCTGATTTTTGGTGTGTAAGTCAATCACCATGAGTTACAAATCAAGTTCGAGTTTTGTTCCAGTCCACTGATTTTTGACGAAATTACGGGCCTTGGACTTAGCAATTTTCACTGAAAAAACAGTTTTCCGGACTTTTTCTAAACGCTGGTAGATATTGAGCTCATTTTTGGTGTGCAAGTCAACAACCATGAGTTACGGAGCACGTTGGAGTTTTGTTCCAGTCCACCGATTTTTGACGAAAGTACGGGCCTTGGACTTAAAAATTTCACTGAAAAAGCAGTTTTCCAGATTTTTTTTCTAAATGCTGGTAGATATTGAGCTCATTTTTGGTATGCAAGTCAACAACCATGAGTTACAGATCAAGTTTGAGTTTTGTTACGGTCCACTGATTTTTGACGAAATTACAGGCATTGGACTTAAAATTTTAAACTGAAAAAACAGTTTTCCGGACTTTTTTTCTAAATGCTGGTAGATATTGAGCTCATTTTTGGTGTGCAAGTCAACCACCATGAGTTACAGATCAAGTTGGAGTTTCGTTCCGGTCCACTGATTTTTGACGAAATTACGGGCCTTGGACTTAGAAAATTTCACTGAAAAAACAGTTTTCCAGACTCTTTTTTCTAAACGCTGGTAGAATTTGAGCTGCTTTTTGGTGTGCAAGTCAACAACCATGAGTTACGGATCAGGTTCGAGTTTTGTTCAGGTCTACTGATTTTTGATGAAATTACAGGCCTTGGATGTAGAAAATTTCACTGAAAAAACAGTTTTCCAGACTTTTTTTCTAAACGCTGGTAGATGTTGAGCTCATTTTTGGTGTGCAAGTCATCAAACATGAGTTACGGATTAAGTTCGAGTTTTGTTCCGGTCCACTGATTTTTTACGAAATTATGGGCCTTGGACTTAGAAATTTTCACTGAAAAAACAGTTTTCCGGATTTTTTTTCTAAACGCTGGTAGATGTTGAGCTGATTTTTGGTGTGTAAGTCAACCACCATGAGTTACAGATCAAGTTTGAGTTTCGTTACGGTCCACTGATTTTTTAAGAAATTACGGGCCTTGGACTTGGAAATTTTTGAGGAAAAAACAGTTTTCCAGACTTTTTTTCTAAACGCTGGTAGATATTGAGCTGCTTTTTGGTGTGCAAGTCAACCACCATGAGTTACAGATCAAGTTGGAGTTTCGTTCCGGTCCACTGATTTTTGACGAAATTACAGGCCTTGGACCAAAAAAAAAAAAAAAAAAAAAAAACAGTTTTCCAGATTTTTTTTCTAAACGCTGGCAGATATTGAGCTGATTTTCGGTGTGTAAGTCAACCACCGTGAGTTACAGATCAAGTTCGAGTTTTGTTCTGGTCCACTGATTTTATAAGAAATTACGGGCCTTGGACTGAAAAAAATTTCACAGAAAAAACATTTTTCCTGACTTTCTTACTTACAATGCACATGTTTGGTATGTAGGTACCTGTCATTCATACTGATCTTCTGTGGGTTATATGTCCAAGGTCAAGGTAAAAAATTTTAACTCTTATCATGAAAACCTGTCCTCAACACTTTTCATAGTCATTTATTTCTCTGTATATTTTGTAAGTACTTAAGTTATAACACTTATACATGGTAAGCTGGTACCTCTCATTGGTACACACCTGCTGATGATAAGGTCAAGGTCATCTCACAAGGTAAAGGTCATATTTCTAAAAATTTGCTTTTACGGGGGCATTTGTGTTTCACAAACACATGTTGTCTTAGTAAAACTTCTTCAGTGAACTTACTTTAACGAGGAAAATGCTTATATATCTGGCTTTCATTAAAGCATTGCATACAAAGACAGACACGATGCTTATAATTCTGAAAGGGGGTCAAATACGTTTTTTCTCCTCCACAGAGTTTCGCAAACTATACCTGCCAGCGATATATACGGCCGGTAGGGGACTCAGTATTGCATAGCATATCAGAATGCTTAATGCTTTTAGTTACTTTAAAGAGTGAATTTTTTTCCAGAACATAACTCCCAAAGTGTAAAAGCTATTGATATCAAACTACATATACAGATAAACCATGTTCAGAAAAAGTGCACTGCGCAAGATCCATAATTCTGTCACCATTATATTTGGAGTTGTGCTCCTTAGTTATTTTATAAATTTGATTGTTGTCCAGAGTATAACTCACAAAATATAAAAGCTTTTTTCTTCAAGCTTGATATACAAATAGGTCATGTGGAGGTGCAGTGCAGTGCACAAGGTCCATATACCTTTCTCCATTTTTTCTTGGAGTTATTGCCCTTTGTTATTTTATAAATTGTTATTTTTGTTTGAAGCATAACTTCCAGGATATATAAGCTACAGGATTCAAACTTCATATAAAAATAGGTAGATTAAAAGTATGGAAAATATTTTGAAGATGACAGTCTGTTATCGTGTGGTCGGGCCATGTGCTAGTTGCTGGCAGAAAAAAAGAATTTTAAAATCAGGTAAAAAGTAAACAAAAGACAGCTACCTGACAGGTTTTAACCCAGTTTTGAAATTAATTTCTCTGTCAGCAACTAACACTTGGACCGACCGTACAATGACAGATTGTCGTCTTCACAATAATTGCCATACTTTTAAATGCTATGGTATAAATTCAAATGCATTGTTTACTTTCGGGTTTTATTGTTACTTTAACCGCTTCTTAACCCTGTACCAAAAGACAAAATTTTGGACTCGTCCAAATTAAAAGCATTTGCAGGTGACCTTAATGTAGCTCAAAAGGGAAAAGTTGTCCAAGAAAGGGTAGAAAACATTGTAGGAAAAGGAGAAAATGCTGGTTACCAGCATATTCTCCTGTTCCCACAATGTTTTCAAAAGCCCTCTTCCTCAGAGTTGTTAAAACTAGGGATTGTAGGGATTAAAGTAATTGATTTTTATATCAATTACTAATTATTTTCAATTAACAGAAAAGTTGTAATTAATTACAATTAATTAAATTGTAATTGGACCTAGGTCTGCTGTCAGTGACTAACACTTTGACCGACCGTACAATGACAAATTGTCATCTTCACAGTAATTTCCATACTTCTAAATGGTATCAGGGGTGTGCAATTTTTTTCAATTTTCCCACTTGTCAACGGACAATTTGGACTGACTTTTCTACTTGTCCGCAGTCAAAGTTTACTTGTTGAAACAAATAGAGTAAATCAGTGGGGTATTGTAAATTTGTGTTGATGAATCTCACTCTGCAGTCATCTGCTCTTAAAAACAATATGGGTTAAAAAAGAAGTTGCTTGTAACTTTCTCTTACTCACAATACCAGGTTCAGAATGACAACTTTCAACATGATGGCCAGTAGAATTACCATTTCAATGTCAGTTTCAGACACTTATTAGCTTTCACTTTTTGTTTTACAGAGAGATTTATGTAAATGAACAGTTTAAAGTCATTATCAAAGCAAATAAGATAGTTTGAAATGCCTTTGATTGGACGATATCAAACCGACCTTTATTGTGTCATGGGTTTTCGCGTTTTTTGTAGCAATCTGTATTTTATGCCACTTAATTTTTGGAGTGGTATTTCTGCATGCTTTGACTTAAATTTGTCAATTAGGATTGCATTTAAGTTCAAATCTGTAATTTACTACAACACCACATATTTGCTTCGATACGGCCAATAGATAGTATGTTTTTCTGTTGAAACTAAAATACTTTGTAGGCTATTGTAACGTAAGAGTGTCTATTTCTACGAAGTACAGACGTGGATTATGCAAAAGTTTGAATAAGTAGAGCGCTTGAAGATCGCCATTGATATAAAAACGGCATTTTCTTACTGTGTATGGCTCTGAAATTCACTTGGCCGCGGACGAGCACTCTGTAAAAATCTAATTGTCCGCTGGCAAAAAGTCCCGAGTCGGACAAGTCGGGCATAGGAATTCCGCACCCCTGGGTATGATTAAATTCAAATGCATTTAAACAGCCACTTTGTTTACATTTGGCCTTTATTGTTACTTTAATGAATGCACTGCCTTTGTTTTAACAACCCTTAGAAAGAAAGCTACACGTAGAAAGAAAGCTTTTGAAAACATCGTTGGAAAGAAGAAAGTGTTATTATCCAGCAGTTTCTCCTCTTGCCACAATGTTTTCTTCCTAAACAAATCCCATTAATTGGGCAGCATTTGTCTTGTCAACATCTTCAAAATGGAGAAAACTAAAACTTTTGTACTCTTGAACAGAGTTAAAGCCAGAGGAAAAGACAAGTTTGTTACATATTGGAGTTTGAAAAGTGAAATTAGTAGCTAAAACTGTGTTTTGAATATGATTTCAGATCAGTATGCCATGATGTTTTGTGTAACAGATATTGTACATTGATGACAAGGCCGTAACAGGCACAAGTTTCAGCAAGGGTACAGTAGATGTATAAAGATTTAGACTCAACTAGATTTATAGTCTGTATCAGGTATGATAAAGGAACATTAACAGTTTACATTAGGAAAACTTGACTCAGTTCCCAAAATGAGTTTCTTAAATGTTCATCATCTCATGCAGCAGGGGGAGAACCCCTATATCTGCTACTTGTGTGGGGATAGCTTTTCACAAGAACATCTCCTCAATGCCCATGTTTTGATGCATGCAGGAGAGAAGCCATTCTCTTGCAACCTTTGTGGAGCCACTTTTCTTCAAGAGCAGCAGCTGAAAACTCATCAGATCATGCGTGCCTGTCGCAAGCACTATATGTGTAACTTATGTGGGGCAAAGTTCTCCATGGAGCAACAACTGAAAAATCATGAGGTGATGGTTCATGGCGCCGAAAAACAATTCATGTACCCCCCACAAGACCAGCATCACTCTGCCCACCAGCCAATGCACCCTGTTATCCCAGAGAAGCAATATGTTTGTAATTATTGTGGATTAAAGTTTCCTGCAGAGCATCACTTAAATGCGCATCAGTTGATTCACACAAAAGAAAAGCTGTACATTTGTAATTTTTGTGGTGCAGAATTCACCTCACAGCAACAGTTGAGTTCACATCAATTGATGCACAATGCAGAAAGGCCTTTTATCTGTAATTTATGCGGAGCCAATTTTTCCCAGGAGCAAGACCTAAGTACACATATGTTGATGCATAACAACAACACCACACCATTTACACAAGAACAGCCAATGCTGATTCATCCAACACTTCATGCCCCACATCAGACATCATTGAACCAATTCAACTGTGATCTCTGTGTGTCTTACTTTCCAACTGAGCAGCAGCTCAAGATCCATGAAGCATGCCATAGAAAGGACAACCAATACAAATGCTTGACATGTAATGGCTTGTTTTCCCAGAAGGACCATCTGAAAATACACATGAGAATTCACACAGGGGAGAAGGCGTTTAAGGTAGACCCTCCTCTTGTTGCCCAGAAAGTGCAGAATCGCTCCTACAACCCAAGTAGCATGATGACCAAGACAGTGCCAGTTGGAGAGAGGCCTGTAAAACCAAGAAATTACAAATGTTCCGTTTGTGAGAAGGCTTTTACCACCAAACAACACTTGAGGTCACATATCATGATCCACACTGGAGAGAAACCCTTCCACTGTACTATGTGTGATGCTAAGTTTACGAAAGACATAAATTTAACAGTGCACATGAGGAAGCATACTGGAGAAAGGCCTTTCCCTTGTGATATATGTGAGATGAGGTTTGCCGTCAAGGCAAGTCTGCAGCGCCACTACAAAACCCACACTGCTGATAAGCCATACAAATGTGAGCACTGTAACCTTGGATTTATCGCTAAGCGGAAGATGAAGAAGCATATACTGTTAGTCCATACACAAGAGAAGACATTCAAATGTGACCTCTGCGGTGAATGCTTTACCTCAAAGAAATACCGTAGACAACATATGAAGATACACACAAAAGAAAAATTACATGAATGCCAGTTTTGTCACCTGAAGTTTAAGCGGAGGGATCATTTTAGAAAACATAGAGAGACCCATATCATAAAGTACCCAATGCATTGTGATTTATGTGGTGCCGGGTTCAATTTGGAAGAAGAGTTAAGAGTGCACTCTATGACTCACACCCACGATAAGAACTTTAGATGCTCTCTTTGTGGTAAAACTTTCAATCAAAAGCAGCATTTGAGGTCTCATCTGATGATTCACACTGGAGAGAAGCCCTTTCATTGTCATTTATGTGACAGAAAGTTTACCAAGCAAATCAACCTCACAGTTCATCTTCGACGACACACTGGTGAAAAGCCTTATGCCTGTGGTATGTGTGACATGAGGTTTGCAGTGAAGGCAAGTCTGCAGCGACACTACATGACCCACACTGGAGAAAAACCATTCAAATGTGATTTGTGTGGTAGTCGATTTGCTTGTAGGAGTAAGTTGAAGACTCATTTGCTGATCCACTCCAAACCCAGGAAGTTTAAATGTGCAGAATGTAAAGCAGGATTTGACAAGAAAGATGAATATAAGAAGCACAAGGCCACACATGAAAAGATCACCAAGAAGAAGACCAAATCTAAGAGGTTCAAATGTAAAATCTGTGATTCAAGGTATGCATCAAAGGGAAGCCTTACAAAGCATCATAATACCAAGCATCCAGATGAGCCCAAACTGAGAAGAGTTAAGAAGCACAAGCACAAGAAGGTTAAAGACGAGGTTGATAGTGAGGGTAATCCAAAGAAAAAGAAGACAAAGGAAGAAAAGGCTGCAGAGAAAGCAGAAAGGAAGAAGAGGAGGCAAGAGGCTAAGGAAGCAAAGTTGAAAGGTGAAGAAGGTACGGTCGACCAAAAACCAGATATCAATGAACTGGAGCAGAATGCACCAAAAGAACTGGACCAGGAAGATTATATGAAACAGTTTGATTTAGCGAAACAACCAGAAAGTTCTACCAAATCTGGAGAAAACAAAACTACTGATGACAACAATGAAGTTCCAAATGGGCTTGACAAAAATGTTTCTAATGAAGTTACTCGTGATATGCCTCATCATGATAATAACAAAAATGTTAGCATTGATTCTGAGAAAACCAGAGAAGTCGTAGAGGAAGGAAATGATTTAGAGTCTTTTGTCAGGAAAAATATAAATGAAGAAGAACGTATAAGGCTAGCTAAACAGAATATTGAGCACAGGATGAGTAACCCCAGCCAGGCCATGTATTTCAGACCTCATCAGCCCAAAACTAACGATATTCTACAAGCAGAACAACCTCAGTCTATGATTACACAACCAAGCATCAGTCAGTCGGCTGTACCCCTGCCAGGTACTTCGCATCCACTTGCAACACAGAATAATGACATACATCCTGTAGATTATGGCAGAAGTACTGCTGCAGGCCCTGCAGTAGTATGGAATAACATCAGAGCACCAGAGCAATTTAGACAACCTCCTTCAAGTGGGAATCGAATTCCTATCCCCGATGGTCTAACCGATCGAACTGACATGCGAAACCAAGAACGGTTCCGGCATACAGTGACTGAAAACAGTGGTATATCACCTGAAGATCATTACAGACAAAGTATACCAGGAAGACCTGAAACTTTGCGGCCATCTGATGTTCGACCACCAGACACCTACAGGCAAGCTGTACCACCAGGTGGTGACGTTAGACCTGGCGAGCCTTTCCGACCAAACACCACAGAAGGTAATAATGTAACATCTCAGGACAATTTTCATAGTATAGCCAACATCATGTTGTGGTAACAGTACCCTGGTATAGATAATTCATTTGTAATATACAATCTTATTTTCAAGTTTAGGTAAGATTCATCCTTCTGATTGGCTGAGATATATCTATGCCAATAAAAGAGCTAATCTGTGACTAGGATGTTGATACAAGAAAGATATGAGGTTGTCTGAGCATATACTTAACCCTTTACCACACAATCCCAACTTTTAATGACTCTGAAAGAGAAGGCTTTTGAAAACATTGTGGGAAAAGAAGAAAATGCTGGTAACTAGCATTTTCTCTTTTACCCACAACATTTTCTACTCTTCCCAAAAGGAATTTCAATTTTTGAGTCATGTTTATGTTGTCATCTGTAAATGCTTTGAATTTGGACTAGTCTAAAATTTTGTCGTTAGGTAAAGAGATATAAGAACAAATGATGTTGAAAACAACAGGCAACACTGAGCAAACAAATCCTCTGCATATTATTTGCAATATTGTATAATATTGTATACCAGTATGTTCCCAATTCCAATCGATGACAGTACCTTTCATCTGAATCACATTTATATATTGGCTAAATTTAGAAATAGGCTTGATTTACATTTGTACCAAATTGATAAGCAAGCAAGGAATTTTTTAGGTTTTTAATCTATACCAGATGAAAAAAAATCTATCCAAAGCATTTGCATGTTACAAATGTGGTTCAATTAATGGGATATTTTCCATTTATCCCATTACCACACAATCATAGCTTTTAACGACCCTGAGAAAAAAAGCTTTTGAAATAATTGTGGTAACCAGCATTTCTCCTTATCCCATGATGTTTTCTTATCTATGAAAGACAAATTTCATGTTTTTCATATGGACAGGGCTAAAATTTTGTTTTTTTGCTAAAAAGGTACAAAGAAAGATGATAGGGAAAGCAGAAATATCTGTTTACAAACATACACATTTTCTCCCAAAATGTCTCAGTATTTTCTTGGACCGTAAAAACAGGAGTTTTTTGCAAAGGGTGAAAGGAATGAAAAACATAAAATTGTTGATACGAAAAACTTTGTTGGAAAAGAAGTCATAATTTATTTCTTTCAAGCATTTGCTCCATTTTCACAGTGTTGTAAAAGCTATGTTTTGTAGGCCAGGGATTGAATTTTCATGTATGTGAAGTTCTCAGAGAACTAATACATACAGTGATATCTCTCATTATCCCTTCCCCTGTAATTAATGCTCCCCTGCCAGCTTTTTTCTGACCAAAATGGGCTTACCAGATGGCCAATCCATTGTAAAGTTGAAATGAATAAGCTGGAATAAAGTAACTGCATTGACATAATCCTGATTACCACCTGACTATCCGAATACAGGTACACGTCCGATAACGTTATAAACTTCCAGTAAAACAAAATTTGTCCACTAACCTGGAAAAACTGTAAGAAAGTGAAAGACCAATGTCTCTCATTCACAGTGAATGCTATTTAATGTCCAAATGATTCATGATCAGAGGTAAAATTGATAATCTGCATTAATACAACGGTTTTCTCAAATGCGATCACTTCACAGTTGGTGCTAACTAAAATTCGGATGGTAATGTTACCTTCGTCCTCCAAAATTCTATTTTTTCACTCTATTAATTGCCCCTCCCTCCCCCCGTTTGGAAAATGTAATGCCCATGGGAGCGTTGAAAAGAGAGAGCATGCTAATTTAATACCATTTCATCTGCGATATCAATTTTTTTCTAAGTTACTTGTATGGAAAAGTGTAACAAACCTTATTATTATCTGAGAATTTTGTTTTCATGGTAATCTGTATTTAATATGGAAGGCCTCATTGCACCACTGGTCCCTTGGAACATTTGACATTTACCACACATAGCTATGTTTTAACTACCATGGAGAGGAAGGCTATTGAAAACATTTTAGGGAAAGGAAGAAAATGTGAAGAACCAATATCTCTCTTTTCAAACAATGTTTTTTACTATTTAACTGCTAGAAAGTTATAATAGTCACATCTGAAGCATAGCTTAACCCTTTAACACACAATGACGGCTTTAAACAACCCTGAGGAAGATGACCCTTGAAAACCTTAAAGGGAAAAGGAGAAAATGCTGGTGACCAGCATTTTCTCCTTTTCCATCAATGTTTTTTACCCTTCCAAAGGCAAATTTTAATTTTTGGGGTACATTGAATTTCTTGTCTGCAAATGCATTCAATTTGGATAACTCAAATTTTGTTGTCTTGTAAAAGGTTAAGTGAGAAATACTATATCCCCTGACCAGGTTGACCAGGCCAAGGACCTTTATGTATTAACTCTTTACCAAACGACAAGATGTTGGACTCATCCAAATTGAAATCATTTGCAGTTGAAAAATTTAATGTTGCTAAGATGACAATTTCTGTTTGTGATAGGGTAGAAAACATTGTGGGAAATGGAGAAAATGCTGGTTACCAGCATTTTCTCCTTTTCCCACAATGTTTTCTAAAGCCTTCTCTTTCAGGGTCGTTAAAAGTCAGGATTGTGTGGTAAAGAGTTAACTCCTTACCAAACAACATAATTGTAGACTTGTCCAGATTGAAGGCCTTTGCAGAAGACAAAACAAGTGTGATACAAAAATTGAAATTTGTTTTGGACAGGTAGAAAACATTCTGGGAATAAAGAGGAGAAAATGCTGGTTACTAGCATTTTCTCCTATGTACACTGTTTTTAAAAGCTTTCTTTTTCAGGGTTTGTTTAAAGTCAGGATTGTGTGGAAAAGGGTTAAGATAGATCGAACAGAAATTCCAATTAACATTATGAGGGTGATTTGTGAATGTTTTGTTATTCATGAGGCTTTTTCTTGTTTGTTCATTTCAATGTAAAGATATTTTGTGTATATTATGAATGCTTGACTTAGCGTTGTATAAGTGGATTGGAAGTCTTATAAATTTTGCACGAGACTTGGAAGGCAAGAGACATTTTTGTAAGTTACTGCTTCTGTATATTTCATGTTTTTAAGTATGATTTTTACTAAAGAAACATAAGATGCATTTGCAGACAATGTAGATTAATGTCACTTTGCTTGGAATGTGAGGGTCTCCAAATTTTGTTTTCTACCTGTTAGGGAAATTCAGCTTGCACTTTTTGTGTTATGAACTTGAAGTCTGTAGATGCTGGTTTCAAGCTGAAAGAGTGCAAGGTTTGTGAAACATTTATATTTTGGAGAAACTTTGGTTACCAGCATTTCGTCCTTTTTCCACATTGTCGTCTACCCTTCCAAAGGCCAATTCTGTCACGGGAGCCACATTTGCCTTGTCATCTGCTATTGCTTTCAACATTGACAAGTCTAAAACTTCGTTGTCTTGCAAAAGGTTGAAAGAAATTGGCTTTCTGCTTGTGGTACAGTTTGTCTTAAACTGTAAGCAGTAGGGATCCTATGGGAAGCTGGTTTGAATTTAATGTACTTGTCATGCATTCTTTGCATTTTTTTTTGTATGTGAACTTTTGAAAAAAGTAAATACATCTATACTTAGTTATTTACAGTTTATTTATATATATATATTCCATGTGTTTCCACCATGTTGTATTATAGTTACTGTACAAAGTTAATTCATAAAGTGAGATAGATATTTGATAGCTGTTTTTGAATTATTGCTTTTGGTTTTCCTTTCAGTAAGCTTGAATAATTTTAATTATATCTACACATGTTTGTAAATGTTGGTAAAAGAAATTGTTAACTTGAAGAAGTTCTTTAACTCATTACCTCTTGAAAAAAGTTGCAGTAGAAAACTTTGAAATCATGTGGAGAAGTAGACATTTTAACTGTTTATCAAACAATCCCTGGTTTTCAAGGCCCTTGGAAAGGCTTTTGAAAACATTTTGGGAAAAGATAAGCATTTTCTCCCATACCCACAATGTTTTCTATCCTATCAGAGAGTCTAATCTTTGTTGTTTTGGAAGGGGTTAAATTGGCATAAACTATTAAAGGTCCATTCAACCAATCAACAAAATTTTGGACTTGTCCAGATAAAAAGCATTTGCAGATAACAAATCAAATTTGTTTGATAAAGTAAAAAACATCGTGTCCCACACTGTTTTCAAACACGGTATTCCCCAGGGTTGTTAAGACTCATGATTGTTTGGTAAAAGGTTAAATTAATTTATGTTAAGATGTATGTGACAAAAGGGGCAAAATTCTATAAGTGACTTTTTTCTATTTCTTCATAGTTTTAAAAATGGTCTTCTTGAAATACTGTGTGTAGAAGGTAATAAGTTGAAGAAAACATAAAATGTATAATATACATGTATATAGATAACATTGTGTGAGGGAAAAGATTGGAATATAGATTTGTACATAATACATAATTACTTCTCAGAAGTTGTTTATGTTATTCTGACCTGTAATAAATAGGACGAATTGATAATATTACAAGGGAGAAAAAAATAGATATCACAAAGTAAGGTCCGATATATAAAAATATTGTGACAAAAGAAGAAATTGTTAGTTATGATCTCTCCCTTTAGCACAATTTTGTGATAAGTTGCAAGATGATATCAGTTGACTGCAGGTCTTAAAGTGACTTGATTTTGGCATGGCATTCATAACATAAACAGAACTCAGAAAGTGGAGAAACTCCGAATTGTGTGGTAAGGGTTTTAACTTTTTACCAAACAGTCCCGGGTTTTCATGACTCTTAGAAAGAAGTCTTTTGAAAACATTGTGGGAAAAGGAGAAAATGCTGGTAACTAGCATTTTCTCCTTTTCCCACAATGTTTTCCACCCTTCCCAGAACAAATTTCAATTTTTGAGTCACATTAATTTTGTCGTCTGCAAATGCTTTCAATTTGGACCAGTCTAAAATTTTGTCGTTTGGAAAAGAGTTAACTCAATACCAGAAGACAAAATTTCAGATTGATCCAAATTGAAAGCATTTTTGGAGATGCAAATGAACTGTAAAATGTGACTTGAATGATAGGATGTCTCTGAAAGGGAAAAACATTATTGGAAAGGGAGAAAATGCTGGTTACCAGCATTTTCACCTTTTCCTGGAATGTTTTCAGTGGAGGGTCCTTGAAACATGATTGTGTGGTAAAGGTGTGATTGTATGGTAGAGGGTTAACAAGAAATTTGTTGTCATATTGTTGGTATAAAGTATTTCAATGCATTTTCTGAAATGTTATGTATATATGAATATGTATTTAGTAATTGTTTAACGAGTTAATGAAGGTCTCTGTGAATATATTGCAGCAAAAGGAGAAAGTGCTTGTCACAAACTCTCCATGGGCCATGGCAATTTCAGAAGTGATGTGCAAGGTGCAAATATTGTCATAAGAAGAAATTTCACTTGTATGATTGAAAAGTTTAACCCTGTACCAAAAAGTTCTGACTTTCAACGACCCTGTGGAAGAAGGCTTTTGAAAACATTGTAGGGAAAGAAGAAAATCCTGCTAAACAGCATATTTTTTTCCTTTTTCAACAATGTTTTTTAACCTTCCACAAATAAATTTCAGTTTTGACTTCAGCAAATGCTTTCAATTTGGACTGGCTTAAAATTTTGTGGTAAAGAGTTCTGTCATTTAAATTACGCTATGGGTTTTCAAACCATAAGTAGATGAAATTTTGTTATTACATTTTCTAGGAATGGAAGTCTTATTTTAGTATACATATATGTTTGCACATGTTATTGAAATGGATTAATTATAGTGTGAGGATTTTTCTATCTGACAAAATGTTTATCTGTAGATGTTTGGATATAACTCTTTTGATTTGTTATTATCTTGATTGTTGTTACAAAATACATGTATTTGATAAGAATTTAAAACATATACAAACCATCTACCAAACAGTCATATGTTTTGACAAATCTTAGAGAAGAAGGCTTCTAAAACATTTAAGTAAAAAGAGAAAATGCTGGTAACCAACATTTTCTCCTTTTCCTGCTGTGTTTTCTACCCTTATTTTTTTTTTTTTTTGTACATTTATCCGCAAAATCTTCAATTTTGGACAGGCAAAAAAAATCTGTTGTTTGACGGAGAGCTTACTGATGTACAAAGAGCACAAAACAATTTTTTTTCCTGTATGATTACCGCATGAAGACATTGGAACTGTTAATACAAGAAACAGATTGATTCACATCACTTTTGATGGGTACAGTTTTACTTTTGGAGGCGTGAAGCACTTTCCTTGGAAGCCTTTATAACCAGTTTTCTCCAGAATTATAATAGCAGCAGGCAATTTTGATAAGCATCCAATTAAAATGATGATTTTCAGTATGGATCAAGTTTATAGCCTGAATAGGTCTGATAATATTGTTGAACATTGCCTGTTACATGTAATCGTGCTTTCGCTAGGTTTTCATAAGTGGTCTGCTGCTGGACTTAAAAAGTCCTCTGCAGGAGGTAATGAGAGAAAGACAATTAACTCGTAACCACACGATCCAGAGTTAACAACCCTGAAGAAGAAGGTATTTGAAAACTTTGGGGGAAATGTAGAAAATGCTGGTAACTAGCATTTTCCCCCTTTTCCCATGTTTTCTACACTATCAAAGGCAAATTTCATGTTTTTAGTAGCATTTAATTCTTCCAGTTTGGACAAGGCTGAATTTTTGTTGTCTGATAAAAGAGTTGAGAATTTATGTGAGGTAAAGGTGATTCGGAGCTTTAAATGTGTATTTGTCTGCAAGATAACAACTCTTCAAAACCTGGTAGATTGCCCAAGAGCTTGTGAAGTTTTAGCACTTGCCTCAACCTGAACTTTGGGTAGATTGCCCAACAGCCTGTGAAGTTTTAGCACTTGCCTGAACTCTGCAAGATGTTTTGTTCTCGTCTTGGCCTGGGCTTACAAACAATGATTACAGAGTTTTCTCCTAATAGTGAACAGTGTTTGGACTGATTTGTTGATTTGTGAAGTCTGTTACTGTAATACTTTGACCGTTGTGTGTACTTTGAGCTTCATCACTAGCATATGAAAGCAACCTGCTGTAAGATCAGGTGTTTACAAGTTTTAATGGTAATTGAAATGCTTTTTTCAGTCAGTTGAAAAGATTTAAATACATGTCATAGCAAAACTGTTTTTTGTATGAGTAATTTCTCATAATGAGGATCTCATGTTTTATAAGAAGGCGGCTTTTGAAAACATTGTTGGAATAATAAAAAAACTTTGGTATTGTTATGTTTTGCTTTTCCAAAGAAAGTATGTACTGTTTCAAGCGTGAATCCCATTTTTTAAGTCCCAATTTATTTTTAGCTCGCGCTTTTGACATGTCGTTAAATGCCTCTGTTTGGCAAAGGTTTAACAAAAACATACCGCTAGCAGAGAATTCAGTCAAGTTTCTCACTGTGGAAGTCATATGCCACCCCTCAGATGAATTGATGAAGACAAATAATTAAGTTGTGGTAACTTTCAGATTTAGGGTCCAAATCTGTAGCAAGAAGGGTTCAAGGAAACCCCTGTATAAGTGATATACAAAGTGTGGGAAGTTATACAAAGTGTAGGAAGGTAAAACAAGTGCCTGTTACCGTCAGAGGTGTTGGAAGAATGTACATAGATTATTATGAAGACTATCTCTATCATGTAAATTGTAGTGCATTTTTCTTCATATATTTCTTTGCTGTGTGACTGAATATTATATTTCTGTTTATGTTTTAAGAGACTTTTATTGCTTGTACACTATTGTTAGGTGGATGATTGTTTGTGACTCTCTTTCAGTGTTGTAACTGTTTTTATTTTTTTTTTGACCAAAAATTCCTTTTCGTGTTGATGAAATTATTCATGCCGTAGAGCACTATTCAAGAAGTCAGTTTATCCTTTGTTAATGGGAAAAGTATTTTCATTAGCAGAATCAGTATGGTTTAGTCAGACGAGTTCACTTCATTGCTCACTATAGATATTTAACTTTTACCAAACAACAAAATTTTAGACTTGTCCAGATTAAGTCTTTACCAAATGACAAAATTTTAGACTGGTCCAAATTGAAAGCATTTCCAGATGACAAATTAAACATGGCTAAAAACTGAAATTTGTCTTTGGATGGGTAGAAAACATTGATTGATAAAGACAAAATGCTGATTCCCACAATGTTTTCCAACGCCTTCTTTATCAAGGTCATTAGAACTCAGGATTGTTTGATAAAGGGTTCTAAGTACATGTATTCGCAGACTAAAAGTCTATGTAGCTCATTAAATGATTTCTTTGTTTTGATTAGTAGAAAACATTGTGAGGAAAGGAGATAATGCTGGATAGCAGCATTTTCTCCTTTCCAACAATGCTTTTAAAAGCTTTTTTCAGGGTTGATTTAATTAAGGATTGTTTGGTAAAGGGTTAGGCTTTCTGAAAAACTTAATGATTGATTGTTTACGGTTTGATTTTGATTTGATCATAAGTTCAGGCATTTAATAGCAGCCAGTGAAACATTCTGTGCAGGACAGGCTTTCTAATCCTTTACCAAACGATACTACAGTTTTACAGTCCTTAGGCAAAAGGCTGTTGAAAACATGGTTTAACCCTTTACCAAACGACAAAATTTTGACCTTGTCCAAATTGACGGCACTTGTAGACGGCATATTAAATGTACCTCAGAACAAGAAATTTGTCTTTTATAGAGTAGAAAACATCGTGGGAAAAGGAGAAAATGCTGGTACCAGCATTTTCTCCTTTTCTTGCAATGTTTTCAAAAGACTTCTTCCTCAGAGTCATTAAAAGTCGGGATTGTGTGGTAAAGGATTAACAAAGAAAAAATACTGTTTTATGATTGAGCTACAATGGTTTCTTTCTTTTCCAAGACAGATTCCATAACTTGAATCATATTTAGATTGTTGTCTGCAAATGCTTTAGATATGGATAAGTTGTTGAGCTACATTTAGATTGTTGTCTGCAAATGCTTTTAATATGAATGCGTCTAAGATTATTTTGTCTGGTAAAGGGTTAACAAAGTGGTGGTAATTAGATAAAAATCAAGTAGCAATGTCACAATTTGGATTTAAAATGATTTTTGTGACAGAGATTGCATCAACTGAGAAACAATATTAATTTAAAATTGAATGGTGAAAAATGTGATCAAATGTACATGTATTCGAAATCTTTTGTTCCATGTTAGGGGAAACGAGTTATGTTTTCAGCATGGCTATTAGGCATCGAGTTATTGTCGTAGCCGCATCGTCTGCCTTGCCAAGGGAAAACTTAGATATTTTCTGTTATTTTTGATGATGTTTACTTCAAACATGAGCTACTTGTTTGTTCAGTCTAAAAAGTGCCTTTCATGACTATAGTTGTCTTTGTAGCCATTGTAGATCAAGATCAGACTGCACAAAATGAGCGTCTGATCTTTTACCTACACTGTCCACTTTACTGATACATTCTAGACAAGAGGAACCTTGATATTGCATTTACAGTAATTGGGTCTTATTCTTGACTGAAAATGTTTGTTGGGTTTATTCGGTGCTCTAAGGGCTGAAATTTTCTCTGAAAAATCAACTGCAGCTAAGCTTTGGCACCAGCATGTGGTGCTGTTGTTTCTCTTTATTGTTTCAATTATAAATTTTCAATTATAGCCATATCCAAGAATTGGTTCCTGTGTCAAGCAGGTGTAGTCGGAAGAATCTTGTGAAATACAGACTGTCCTATCTGTAGAAAATACCAGTTTGTTATGTTTATGACTTGGAAGTACAAGTTTTATAACATTTTTGACTTGTATGGGGTATCTTGTCTGACTGACTGCCCATGTTTTTTAGGATTCAGACAAAATTTATGTCCGATACATTGAATAGGCATATAACCCTTACATTGCTAACCACGACTTGAATCACATTTATGCACAGTTTATGTCAAGATCAGTCTGCACAGAATGTTTAGTCCGATTATGACCCACACCAAGAGGCTACTTTTTTGACAAGGTTGACCAGATTTACCATGAAAAATCGTAGTGGGTAATGTCCTTTTTGATTTACTTGGCACTGGGAGCATTATTTTAGTGATTAAAAAGTTTCTGAAATCTCATATAGAAATGACATAAGGTGAAAAAATATTTTGAGGGAGATGTTATTTGAATGAATAATTTATCTGTCTGTCATAATGTTTTTGACACTGTGTTTATTTTCTTGAGATACATGTCAGGCCTCTACATGTATCTGTTGCTAAGAAATTACTAATCTACCAATGATATACACTGTCTCAGCCAAGTCTGCAAACTTTCCAACACATGCTTTAACCCTTTCCCAAACAATCCCTGGTTTTTACGGTGCTGGGAAAGAAGGCTTTTGAAAACACTGTAGGAAAAGGAGAAAATGCTGGTAACATTTTCTCCTTTTCCCACAATGTTTTCTACCCTTTCATAGACAAAAATCATCATTTGCATTACATTTGATTTGTCGTCTGCAAACGCTTTCAATTTGGTCTAGTCCAAAATTTTGTCGTTTGGGAAAGGGTTAACTCTTTATGACACCAGAAAACTTTAGACTCTTTCTAATTCAAACTATTTGCAGACAACAAATTGAATATGACTCAGATGATGGGCTTCATCTTTGAAAGATAAAACATTGTTTAAAAGGGAGAAAGTACTAGTTACTAGCGTTCTCTTCTTTTTCATCAATGTTTTCTAACTTGTCAAAGACAAATTTCATCATCTCAATCATTGTCTGCAAACATGTTGAATTTTGACAAGCCTAAAATTTTGTAGATTGGTAAAGTGATAATTTTGAGATAGAGTCATATGTTATGCATGTCGTCATTAATTGATCAATAACTTTGAATGAAAAAGAGAGTGTGTTTTAAAGGCGCAGTGTGTGTATAACTTTGTTGTTATATTTGTGGACCAGTACAAATTACCTTTAAGTTTTACAATAACCTTCCATGTAATATATTTGGTTTTTGTTTTTTGTTTATTCTCTCACTTTTAGATACCATTTAATTTAGAGTAAATTGCACTTATTTTAGATTCCATAGATATCACTTTTTTTCTGTTGTTATTACATGTATATCAGCTTTTCTTTTTTATATCATTTTATCATAATATTGCTGGAGAATTGAAATTAACTCTTTACCTGACAACTAAAACATCCTCCATACTGAAAGCATTTTGAGACAGCTAATTGCAGCTATCTCAAATGACAGGGATGTCTCTGAAAGGAAAGTAAACATTGTGTTAAGTGTCTAAAGTAAAGAACATTGTCTTCTTTTCTAACAGTGTTTCAAAAAGCTTTCTTTTTTGGTGTTGTAAAAACATGGCATTGTTGGGTAAAGGGTTAATCCTTTGACTGCAAAATGAAACTTTCTTTAAAGAGTGGGCCTATAGATTGCAAGGTCAACCGGATTATGGCCAGAATATCCTAAAAAAAAAGGCTGCTAGATCCAAAATCAGGCTGCATGCTTTGTGTAGCCTGATTGTGGCTCTCATATGTGAATTAATGATGGGAAGCACTGCGGACTTAATTTTTTTACTCTTGCACACTGTTAAAGTAATATTCTTGCAAACATGATAGAACGAAAATTTTGTCTAGGACTTTGGGATAAATCATTGGCATTTACCAAATGGATTTATTAAATCCATGATTATCATCCTGCGTTTTTTATGCAAACTACCATAGCTTACAAAAGAAGGCAGACATTAACAGTGAAAAAATGATAGAAATACTACATCTTGAGCAGGTGTGAAAGAAGTCCTTCCTCTGAGTGGAAAAACTTGGCTATCTGTTAAAGAAAAAGCTTGCAGTAGCTGTCCATAGCTTTTAGAACTTGAGAAAAAATTCTGGCTATGATTTATTTCCAGTTTGTAGAATAATGTGAAACTAGGAAACGATATACCATAAAACGAAAGAATAAAATGTGTTGACACAGATGACTAGAATTTCTGTCTACACAGACTTCTTTTTCTGAGCTGACACAAAACTGGTATGATAGTATGTCTAATTTTTCTTTTATGTATATTAGCTTTGTTGTAGGTTGCTTTAATAAAATCTCAAGTCTTTGAATTGATTCATGTTATTGTTTCATCCTTCAGCAAATAATCCTGTGTAAACAGACCCAAGGAAAATAGCTTTGAAAGCGTTGTAGGTAAAGGAGAAAATGTTGGTTACCAGCGGCTCATCAACTAGCCATATCATTTTGACCCTTCCATTGGAGCTTGATACCTTAACCACTAGGTGAAGGATAGGGTTGCTAATCCTTAATATGCAGAAATAAAATCATTGACCATTACAAAAATATGTTTAATCCTTTACCATACAATCCCGAGTTTTAACGACCCTAAGGAAAAGAGCATTTGAAAACATTGTAGAAAAAGGAGAAATGCTGGTAACCAGCTATGTTTTCTCCTCCAAAAATAAATTTCAATTTTTGAGTCATGTTTATTTTGTCATCTACAAATGCTTGAATTTGGACTAGTCTAATATCTTGTCATTTGGTAAAGAGTTACGTTTAAGGGCATTGAATGGGGCTTATATGACCAAAATTACCAAGAAAGAATCAGAGAGAGTAACGGTAAGATCAGATGCATGTATGTGCAAGCTGATCTTACTTTACCCTCTCTGCAAAATGCAGGTATGGTTGCAAACAGCAGGATAAGAGTTAGTTACTGGTAAATGTTGTCTGATACAAGGTACAGAACTACAAGAATTTAACCCTTCGAGTGGCTTATAACCCAATGGACAGTTTGAGTCTAAAAATAAAACCCTGATATCTTTATCATGGCTCTTTTTATTAATCGGTCGGCGTGAGCCGGACGATTAGAGAGACCACAAATTTCGGAAATCCGTCGGCTGAGGGCAAACTGATCTAACTGCAACTTGTGACAACTTTTACCTACAGTCTAATAACACTAATACTAGCTGTTGTGACCTTATTACGTTGAACTTTTAACCCTGATAAGGAATGGTGTCAGTGATAAAGCAACAACTTATGAATGAAACAAGAGCGAATCCAGGAGTATCGGATTACGATTGTATAAGAGTTATTACCCTAGTGGAGAAGCCATTACGTAAACATTTTCAGAATGGTCTGGTTATCCCACGCTTTCAACCTTAGAAACCAGACTGTCCATTCACAATACTGACCAGCATATATTTGATTATGCATCTTTCAGCTTAGGATCGACCAGCCCGCACAGCTCAATAGGTAGAGGGTAGGACTCGTGAACGTGATGTTTCGAGTCACTTGAGGGTGTGGGTTCGATCCCCACAGCTGGCCATCTAAAATTACTAATAGTCTTTCGGATGAGACGTTAAACCGAGGTCCCGTGTGACGGTGCTGTACACCGTGCACGTAAAAGAACCAGGCGTAACTTAAGATGGGTTTCGTCCTGTATCTGCACTATCCCCCGTAACAATACTAACAGCCTTCAGGGGGCGTCGCCCATAGAATTAAACAGAGCATTTTCTTAGATGGAAAAAACCCTGAATCTGCAACACAAAAAACTCACTTAACGTCATATTCTCCATGTCTGAATCAACTGACCAGAAAAAAAGCCTCTTCGGAGAGCGCAGATTCAGACCAGATGCAGACCAGACTGCACAGAACATGCAGTCACTCAAATTTTGGATCGGCTACTCCTATTTCTTGAGATATCGTGGTCAAGACAGCAATGACCCTGCAATAATTAGGCTGCTTTTCCACGCTTATCAGATCTATTTAATTAATTGAGTGCTTTAGTGTAAAACTCTCAGTAACATGTTTGTCTCATCAGCATATTGGTTGACTCTCATCCTCTCCATATTCCAGATTAAAAGCACAAGGTTTACTGTAGTAATGCTCTTGCTCATTACAATGATTCAATACAATGGCCCATGTTCTCCAGTGACATGTATAGTCGCTTTTGAAGACAAAAAAAGATCAAGATCAAGATCAGACTGTCCTTTGGATGCAATGCAGATCAGTATCACAGACATACATATTGAATATCTTAATTGTCTGTTTATGTATAATTCATATGAAAAAAAAAACTCGACACTGAAATTGTAATGTTTGGATATTGTTTTTCTGACTATAAAAGGCCATAACTGAGTCTTTTAACCAAAGTTTCCCTTTTCTGATGACCTCGAGGAAGAAGGCTGTTAAAAACATTGTGGAAAAATGCAAATAACCGTCGTTTTCTCACAATGTTTTTTTTACCATTTCAACGATTCAAATCTTCATTAATTTGGTCTACATTTCATTCGTCATGTGCAAATGCTTTCGTTTTGGACAAGTCTAAAATTACATCATTTGGTAAAGGGTTGAGGGTTTGGTAGATACTACATGCTTTGAAAGTAATGTGGGAGAAATTGGCCAGTCGATGTTTTGGACAGAACAATCTTGCCAAGGGCAATTTAGCCAGCCGAAAAACGTACGGTAGGACAATTTGTCAAGATAAACGGGAGCAGCCAAAAGTAATCACTTTGATAGTCATAATACAGGCACATTCTATACGACTTATTCATCATACCCATCATTCAATATGGATATTATTGATAATATCTGACAATATGTTACAGTATAGTTTCAAAAGTTGCAAAAGTTACAGAAAAGAATACATGTATTTATATTTTCTTAATCTTTTATAAAAGGTTGGTAGGTACTGTTATTTATGATGAGTGATATCTAAAGCTTGAAAATCGGTATTACTGGTCAGAATAGTCACTTACATTCTACGTTTTATTGCTGTCAACTGGCAGACATATATCTTTAGCATTCCGTTAAACTACTAATTTGTAAGGGACGGAGAGTTCCTACGTGACTCAGTTATAAAATGTCTATCCCATACGTAGTTCAAACAACTGCCATTTGTGATTTTAAACCACTGTAGTTATTCAGTGTCGACCGATTACAGTGCTGACAGCACTTTGATTGCGTTTGTTTAAGCCAATAATGTACACAAAGGATAAGTTTTTTGGTAGACTACTACACTGGTACATTGGCAGCAAAACAAGCATTTGCTGATTTTTTTTATATATTAAAATGATTCCAACCCCATGAACTTTCAGTCAATAACATATGAGGTTTGAAACCAAGGGTTGATTGCAATCTCCAAATTGGCCATTTGTTTTTTTCAGATGATTGAAGATAGGTTTTGTCACAAAATTCACTCCTTTCTAACAGCTGACCAATATTTCGATGATGGTTTGGTAGGAAAGGAGCCAGTGGCTTGAGAAGCATATTGAGGGGAGTATTGGTAAACAAGACGTGTCACTGGGATGTGGCTGATGCCTCGGGAAATAATATAATCTTTTCCTGTGAGTTGTGTACATGAACAATGACTATGGACACATCTCTCACAAACACTTCTGACTTTGCCATGACCTTGACCTTTGACAGACATGGTTCTTTCTTGCAATGCATCTTTTATGTGTGGTTGACAAATCTGTAACATTATAATAAAATTAATTTGTTATGATAAAAACTTACAGATCCCCCTAAAACACATTTTACTTTGCTGTAACCTTGACCTTTAACCTAGATATGACTTGCGGACACATCACCTTGGTATGGATAACATTTGTTCAAAGTTATTTTGATATTCAGTGAAAGGAAAAACAGTTATGGCTCAGACACAAAAACTGATATGTAATCTCGAACTGTGACCTATGGAAATGGTTCATTCGCACAACACATTGTCTTTATATGGTTGACAATTCCGCGCGGTTATAGTGAAATTAAAAAAATTACAGGCCGGACACGAACATAACCGTTCAAAATTTTTTTTTTGAACATAAGTGACATTCCTGTGACCTTGACCTTTGTCCTCCTTACATGGTTCTTGCATGAGACACATTGTCTTTCTGTGGTTGACAATTCTGCATAATTGTACTGAATTTCATTTATAATTAAAAAAAATTACAGGTCAGACACGAACACTAGCCCCCCAAAAAACACATTTGACCTTGCTATGACCTTGACCTTTAACCTATGGACATGACTTGCACATGACACATCATCTCAATGAAGTTAACATTTGTGCCAAGTTATTTTGAAATCAAGTGATAGGTATAAAGGTTTGGCCAGCACACAAAAACAGATGAATGGATGGATAGACAGACAGACAAACTAAAAAACTTTAATATGCACCCGAAATTTTAGTTGGGGGGAGGGGATGACAAGAAACTTCAGAATAGCATGGATAGGTCCACTAATTACTGAAATAATATTGAAAATGGCAATAACCATGTAACACACAGACGGCCAAAGAATTTGTCTCATTCTGATCACTGTTTTGAAATTGGTTGTGTGGTAAAGCAGCCAGTAGCTTGGGAAGATTATAGAGCCTAGTACTAGTAAACCAGAAACTCCAGAATAGCATGGATAGGTGCACTCAGTAACTGGAATAATGTTGAAAACATTGCTAAACACGTTACAATTAAATTTTGTATTTCATCTGTTACTGACATATCTGTTACTTCCACTGGAAACCTTTTTCATTTTCTGAATGTCTATCTCTTTATCCAGATTAGTTTTAATCCAAAAGTTTGCTATCCATTTCTCTCCCTCTATCACTGGGCAACCTCCATGGAATGTGTATTCATCCACCTCTCCCATCCAGCCTGTTTCCTCATTCACAAAATGGTTGTACCAGAGTACTGCCTTTCCTTTCTTAGCATTTATTTTCAAATTGGCAGTGTCACATTTCTTAAATAAGTGACCAACATTGTCTAAATGTAGTATCTGCAATATAAAGATAAATTGTATGTCCCAAATCTATTTTATAATTGATAACTCATGGTGAAATCAATATTCCAACTAAGCAAAATGGATACTGTTTAAGTCAGGATAAAAAATAGCAATTGTAAATTAGAAGAATACCTAAAACAAGAGGGCCATGATGGCCCTGTATCGCTCCACTGGCTAATAAGTCAAAACACTACAAGCCAAACATTACAATACTTGGCCAATTGGTTTAAACTAGAAAACACACAAAGTTTTTTCTATAAAATCCTATGAGAAAGTTATGACCCCAAGGCAAAGCCATTTTTTGGCCACAAAGCTACAATTACTTGAATCCTGGTGGAGGTCCACAAGATAAAGCCCCATACCAAATAATACGGTCCAGAATGTGTGGTTATAAACAAGATTTTCAAAGTTTCCTCAATAAAAGGCCTTGTAAAACACGAGATCCCTGAGACAGGGCTAAATTTAGTAGCCCTAGGTCTTACGGTTAGTAAGAAGAAGATTTATAAAGTTTTCACTATAAAAGCCCATGTAAAACTTGTGACCCCTGGGGTGGGGCCAAACTTGACCCCAAGGTAATAATTTGGGCCCTCTTGGTAGAGGCCCACTAGATAAAGCTACATGCAAAATTTGGTAGCCCTAGGCCTTATGGCTAGGTACGGGAAGATTTTTAAAGTTTTACCTATATAAGCCCATGTAAAACTTGTGACCCCAAGGGTGGGGCCAAATTTGACCCAAGGGCTATAATTTGGGCATCTTGGTAGATGCCCACTTGATAAAGCTATATGCCAAATTTGGTAGCCCTAGGCCCTATGGCTAGGTACCAGAAGAATGTTAAAGTTTTCCCTATATAAGCCCATATAAAACTTGTGACCCCCGGGGCGGGGCCACATTTGACCCCAGGGCTATAATTTGAAGACACTTGGTAGAGGTCCACTAGATAAAGCTACAAGCCATATTTGGTAGCTTTAGGCCTTATGGTTTCGGACAAGAAGATTTTCAAAGATTTTCAATATTTTTCAGTTTTGTTGCCATGGCAACCAGAGTTTTTGAAGGAATCAAATTCTTTCAAAAAATTCTGAAGAGGACCATGGCAGGAACATTTCTGTGAAGTTTCATCAAAATTGGATGGGTAGTTTCAGAGAAGAAGATGTTTGAAATAAAAGTTAACACACGGGCAGACAGACGGACGCAGGACGGACACCTGGCCATGACATAAGCCCGCTGGCCTTTGGCCAGTGGAGCTAAAATGATGGTTACCTTCAGGCAACATGTCCAGCCAACCAAGGGAGAAATACATGTAGTAAAGAACCTCATAAGCTGCACTCAGAAAAAAGGTACCCAATCACTCAATGCACATCTATCTCATTCCAAATCCCTTTGTTTATAAATTTACATGAGGATAGGAGTATTTGATATTCATAGAAAACTAAAGTTCAGTTTATGACCTTCAGGTATGATGCTGACCTTGACCCAACTGAAGTGAATAAATTCGACTTTCAGGTGTGGCCTTGATAATGGACCTAGTTAAAAATATTTCAGATGGTACTTCAACTCGTGAAAAAAAAAAAATTGGTCCAAAACCTTCTATTGCATTAAAGTTGCAGCTTGAATAGCCTCCAAAACAATTGTTATCATTTGACCTTCAAGCATCACATTTACCTTGGACCTTGCTAAACAAATTTTTTAAATGGCACTTAAAATCTTCTGAAGAAGAACACTGGTACCAAATCATTAGGAATTAATCCATAAATGTACAAGTTATGGCTAAGACAAGCTTTTTATACGAGAAAATTATCATTGAATCTTGAAGTTTGATCTTGGACCTACCTGAAGAAATGGCACTTCTTCTTGTGAAAGGGAACAACCGTGCCAAATTATTTTGAAATCCAACCATTAATGTTAAAGTCATGGCTTGGACAAGCTCTATAAATGGCAATTTTATGATATAATCTTCAAATGAGACCTAGACCTTGGAGCTACCTAAACCCATTGTTCAAATGCACTTCTTGTAAAGAGGACCAATTGCGCCAAAATACATTGAAATCCATTCATAAATGTAGAAGTTATGGCTCAGATAAAGCCAGAAAAACACAGCTAACACATGCACCATCACAGAGCTGAAAGTGTGAGGACTACATCTAGCCTATCATAAGTGGGCTCAACAACAAGTAGATTAACTCTTTAATCCTTTACCACACAATCCCGACTTTTAACGACACTGAAGAAGAGGCTTTTTGAAAACATTGTGGGAAAAGGAGAAAATGCTGGTAACCAGCATTTTTTCTTTTTCCCACTATGTTTTCTACCCTATGACAGACAGAAATCATCAATTAAGCTACTTTTAATTTGTCGTCTGCAAATGCTTTGAATTTTGGTCTAGTCCAAAAGTTTTGCCGTTCGGTAAAGAGTTAACACAAAAAATTTTTAGATTTGTCCAAATAGAACACATTCGCAGACAACAAATTGAATGTGGCTCAAATGATTAAAGTGATCTGTAATAGGGTAGAAAACATGATGGGGAAAACGAGAAAATGCAGGTTACCTGCATTTTCTTCTTTTCCCACAATATTTTTAAATGGCCTCTTTCTCAGGGTCGTTAAAACTCAGAACTGTTATGTAAAGGGATCAAAGATCAGACTCTAAATCTAGACCTGATCTTAACCTTTAGACTGCTGAATAAATGAAAGAAAGGCAGGGGGGGAATTCACTGCATTCGACACGGTAGAAATGGGATCAGACTGCAAATTCTGGGCATTCTGATCTTGATTTTAACTGTCTGCAAAAGTGCATTAAGCAATGCATAGCAGCCCAAGGATTATTGTAACTTGTTACATCATGATTAATTTATCTAAAATGTTTCCTTAACCAAAAACCTTTAACTCTCTACCAAACAACAAATTTTTGGACTGGACCAAATTCAAAGCATCTGCAGACAACAAATTAAATCTTGATAATATGATGATTTCTGACTTTGATAGGGTAGAAAATATTGTGGGAATAGGAGAAAATGCTGGTTACCAGCATTTTCTCCTTTTCCTGCAACGTTTTCTATAGACTTCTTTCTCAGGGTCGTTAAAAGTCAGGATTGTGTGGTAAAGAGTTAAATCTACATGTATCGCTTTAACCCTCTACCACACAATGCTGACTCTTAACAAACCCGAGGAAGAAAACATTTGGACCTTATGCCGACTCCTTATGACCCCGAGGAAGAACCCTATTGAAAACATTGTGGGAAAAGGAGAAAATGCTGGTAACCCAGCATTTTCTCCTTTTCCCACAATGTTTTCAACCTTATCAAAGAAAAATCCCATCACTTGAGCCACAATGAAATTGTCGTCTTCAAATGCTTTCAATTTGGACGGGTCTAAAATTTTGTAGTGTGGTAAAAGGTTAAGGAAACTAACACAAAATGTGCATACATACTGTCTGATCTATGGTGTTATTGTTTGCCACTGGAAAAGCTGTCTCCCCACCCTTGTCAACATCACTCAAGTAAAACAGCACAGTCATGTACCTATTGGTAAAAGTATAAGAAACATGAGATGGACTTTTGCATGGAAATTTTAGCCTTGTCCAAATTGAAAGGATATGCAGACGATGATTTCAAATTGGCTCAAATGGTGCAATCTTTCTTTGATAGGGTAGAAAACATTGTGGGAAAAGGAGAAAATGCTTGTTACCAGCATTTTCTCCTTTTC
This sequence comes from Hippopus hippopus, assembly GCA_946811185.2. Lineage (NCBI taxonomy): Eukaryota > Metazoa > Mollusca > Bivalvia > Cardiida > Cardiidae > Hippopus > Hippopus hippopus. The sequence goes on along the minus strand of OX328099.1, from coordinate 45,950,867 downwards.
TCACAATGTTTTCAAAAGGCTTCTTTCCCAGGGTCTTTAAAAGTCGGCATTGTGTGGTAAAGGGTTAACTCTATACTTAAAATTTCAGACTCATCCATACTGAATGTGTAAGCAGCCAAAAAATTAAATATGGCTTATATGATGACATTTTGTCTTTGAAAGGATGGAAAATGTTGCATGAGAAAGGAGAAAATTCTTATTACCAGCTGGTAACAAGCATTTTCTCCTTTTCCATTGGTTGGTTGTATTGGGGTTTAATGCCACTTTAACAGCTAAGGTCATATCATGGCGGTTGGTGACGCACATGTGTTTCCTGGCTTTCTCACACCAGTACTAATACAACTTTCTTTCCAAAGCCACCAACTACTTTTCTCACATGCTTCAGCAGAGGTGAGAGGCGAAAATATGCTGGAAAGAAAGTTCGCCTCAACCGGGTATCGAACTCACAACCACCAGGTCATGAGTCCGACACGCTCACCACTGAGCCACCCGGGCGGGGCCTTCTCCTTTTCCAACAATGTTCGCAAAAGCCATTTTCCTCAAGGTTACTGAAACATGGGTTTGTTTTATGAAGTGTTTAAAAGGTTTTCCTATCAATGAAGAGCTTTATTCTTTTATTTTGTGACCTTGACTTCCCTAAAAATGAAGGAAATAGGGATTGTTTTTCCACAGGCCACATTCTTTTGTTTATGAAATGTAATTAAACATGGTAATCAATTTTTTTATAATGATGTTTAAAACGTCTGCTGCAAATTGGTTCCAATAGGTAATGGGTATAGGGCTTCTAAGAAAGGAACAAAAACAGCATTTCTTTTTGTATAAAACGTGTATTGAATGTCCAGACAGTCCAAGAAACTGTGTGATAAAAAGAGCTGGCCTTCTTCATGGTGATAGAAAAGTCCTCTACCCTTTCTTGAGCTTGGATCTTACTGATTCTATATTGGGAAACAGGGACCATGTCCTTGGTCTTAGCAATAAAATGATGGATTGTTCCTATAATTTACAAGGGTGTTATCAAAGTTGTCTAGTGCAAACTCTTTTCAATAAGTAATGGGTCGAAAACCTTATTGTTGGTTGTCTTGCCACCACCCCCACTATACCTGCATATTCTACAATGTTTCTGTGGTGTTTTGAGACTTCTATCACAGCAAGGCACTTTAGGATCAGCATGGGAGGAGTCTAAGTGGGCATTATAGTGACCATGTACACCATACTTGACAACCTCAAACAGAGAAGAAAAAAAAAATCACATGAATATAGACTTTTATCACATAACTATCCTTGTTTTCAGTGTAATATTCTGACACTCATTATAGGGTTTCTTTTATCAAATAACTACACTTATTTTCAGTGTAATGTGACCATTACAAAATTTTAATGTTCTTACCTTACACATGTTTGAGATAAGCAAACAGTGCTGTATAAGGTCAAAGCTCTGTAATCATATACACCATTTCTAAAACACTGCAGAGCCAAATTTATCTCCAAAATTAAATGTCAAAATGATGATCATGATAAAGCTGTGAATTTTATCATTGTTATATGCAAAAAAACCTCATGGTGCAAGTTTCTTTGGAACTATATTTCATCCCTATGTACATACCAGTCAAAAAAGAGAATAGGCTTCCCTTTGTTTTTCAAGTAAGTTTCATTACACATGTACATGTACAAGAATCTGTGACATTACAAATTTTCGACAAATATTTAGTCAGTAACACACAGGCAAGTGATCTAGGTGTCATGAATTTAAGCCTTTACCAAACAATCCCGTGTTTTAATGACCCTGAGGAAAAAGACTTTTGAAAATCAATTTGGGAAAAAGAGAAAATGCTGGTGACCAACATTTTCTTCTTTTTCCACTTTGTTTTTTACCCTATCAAAGACAAGCTCCATCATCTTTTAATCTCTTGTCTGTATCTGCTTTCAGTTTGGATAAGTCTAAACTTTTGTGATAAAGTATTACATCAAAGCTCAACAAAGCTCTTTTCAGGGAATGATGATAGCCATTGTGACGGGATTATTCCTCTCTCACTGCAAAATATACTGTTTTGGCAATGTTAAGATGGGAAAGCGGTCACTGGCTCTAAAAATGTGTTGTGTGACTAACACATAGAATTTGTTTGATTGTTTCTATGGTGTTCAATGCTATTTTCAACATTATTTCAGTCATATCACTGCAGCCAGAGCATTTATCCATGCACTCCTGGAGTTTGTTTTACCAAAATGTCGCACAATATTCTTTCCAAGCCACCCACTGCTTTTCCACATAACATTGTCAAACAATGACCAGCGGTGACTACCGCTATCATCAATCCTCTAAAAGAAATTGGCCAAGCTTGAGATTCGAACCAGCAACCTCCTGATTTAAAGTCCTGTGGGTAACTGACTGAGCTACCAGACTCATCAACACAAAGAAAGAGTCAAGTGTGAAACAAAAGTTTGAAAAAAGGTATTTCCTACCTGAAAGTCACTGAGTTTAATCAAGTCCAGAGGAAGCTTTACTGTTTCTGCAACTCTACAAAGAAAAGTGAGATCGCTATATAATGACTTTTTTCAATCAAAGGGCCTGACTATAACACAGGTAATTTTTTTTATGAAAAATAAACACAATTATTTTTCAGAAGCTCCTAATAGCTTTCTTTTTTGACATAATATTTGGTTTAACAAAAAGCCTACCTACTTGGACTTATAATTCCAGAGGAGATGCCTGGTTAAAGAATGAATGATAACATGTTTGCTGTTTTATTAAAAAAAAAAAGACTTTGCTTTTCTTCAACCTTTTTCTCCTCTGTGCCACTTGTGTAGACCTTTCATTGATTAATAAGCCATTACTGAACATATAGCACTATCCACACCCATATGGTTGACAGCTTTGGAAAACATTGTGAGAAAAGATGCAAACTGCTTGAGACAATTAAAAACTTCTATCCGAAGTACAGTTCAAAAAACATCTTCAATTTTTTCAAATGTAGTTTTCTGAACATCTATTTAAAAAACCTGATGCCTCTTTACCAGGTGACAAATTTGCATACTCTTCCAAACTGAAACAAATTAAACATAACTCAGGTCATAGGAATGGTAGAAAGCATTGTGGGGAAAGGAGAAAATACTGGTTATCAGCACTTTCTCCTTTTCCCACAATATTTTCCAATGCCTTCTTCCTTAGTGCCATTAACCCTTTACCACACAACCAATTTTAGACCTGTCCGAATTGAAAGCATTTGCAGAGGACAGTTTCAATGTGGATCATATGAAATGAATTTTCTTTGATAGGGTAGAAAACATTGTGGGAAACGGAGAAAATGCTGGTTATCAGCATTTTCTCCTTTTCCCACAATGTTTTCTAAAGGCTTCTTTCTCGGGGGTGTCAAAAGTCGTCATTGTGTGGTAAAGGGTTAAAACATGGAACTACTTAACTCATTACCAAACGACAAAATTTTAGGCTTGTCCAAATTGAAAGCATTTGCAGACGACAAAATAAAATGACTGAAAATTTGAAATTTGTTTTGTAAAGGGTAGAAAACATTGTGGGAAAAGAAGAAAATGCTGGTTACCAGCATTTTCTCCTTTTCCCACAATGTTTTCTAAAGGCTTCTTTCTCAGGGTCGTCAAAAGTAGGGATTGTGTGGTAATGGGTTAATAAAGGTTAAAAAAAGAGGCATACCTTTTCTGAACTACTGAGAAAACTTCATCTGTTGAGCTATCGGGAAACAGCCATGCCTGTTTGCTGTATCTTGAATGTTTTGTAGGATTATTCTTTGTAAATTCTTTCAAATAGTCCGACAGCTGATATGGTTTTATCTTGGAAAGTTCAGCCTTACTGATCTTATCTAAAAAAAGAATGTCAAAGGCAAAATTGGGGATGCTGACAAAAACGACATATCAAGTCATTCCATCCAAAAACTAGCTTGTAGCAGATTATACTGAAAACCCCCTCAAGGTTTTTAACTTATTCAAAACAATCCCTAGTTTTAACAACCCTAAGGAAAAAGGTTTTTGTAAATGTTGAAGGATAAGGAGAAACTGCTGGTGACCAGCATCTTCTCCTTGTTTCCCACAATGTTTTCTACCGTTTTACATACAAATTCTGCCACATTTGTCATTTGATACAGGGTTAAAACATACAACTGTTTGGTAGAGGGTTAATTAAGGTACTTACGCACAAAATAATCTTACTTATAAACTAAAGTGCAAATTCTGTAATTATACATTTTTTGCATATGACAAAGGCTATTAACAAAATTCTGAAAATGTAAGGAAAACAAGGTAGTTCGATTCGAAACTGAACTTCAGTCCACTACATCAGGTACTTTATTCCCCACCCATTCTAGACTTATTTCTAAGCATAGAAATCTAATTTGCTGAGACAGAATGCCTCAGCCAATCAGATGACTTATCTTGCAAAATGGAATAGAAACATTTCTTTGAATTGAGTTTGTTGGTGAAAAAAGCCTAGGAAAATTTAACAAAACATTGTAAATTGCAAACTGCACAAAAGATGATCTCTTGTCTAATTAACCTTTAACCGCAGAACACAATTTTGGACTGGCCAAATTGTAAGCTTTTGCAGACAACAAAATAAATGTGACTCAAAAATTGAAATTTATATTTGAAGGGTTAGAAAACATTGTGGGAGAATGAGAAAATGCTGGTTACCAGCATTTTCTCATTTTCCCACAATGTTTTCAATAGGCTTCATCCTCAGGTGTGTTATAAAATTCAGGATTGAGTGGTATCGGGTTAAAGGGGAAAAAGGTAAATAACTGTGTAATGGATAAAGGGAAATAACTGTATCTGATACTATTGAAAAATAATACCACAGAGTAACCTCCCTTCCCATACTCTTTTGTTGATTTGAAAGTTATTTTCTCAACATTATTTCAGTGTATTGCGCCGACAGCTAATTAATATTCATGCTATTTTTGCTTTTCACTAATACTAATCTGGGACTTTGAAGTGTTTTGCCCAAAGACACTCACTGGAAAAACCTCAAGCTTGAGTAGAATCAGGGATCGTATATACACATGTATATAAGATCCCTGGTAGAATCAAAGGCCCTTGTATTTCTACATCTTATCCAAGCTTTCTCGGACCAGTCTGATCGTTTGATATAACATGTTGTTTCAACTCCTTACCAAACAACCCAATGACCCAAAGGAGGAAACCTTTTGATACAGTGTATGAAAAGGAGAAAAAGCTGGTGATTGTGGCAAAAAGTTGACACTCTTATGAATATACAAAACAATACATCTTTGCACAATCATTTCTATAACTTATAAGCCACAAAAACACTGGTTATACTCTTCTTGTGCAACAAGAAACAACTTTTGCAAAAGTATTTTCCATGCTATCTTAAACCCTTTACGACATGGCAAATTCTTAGACTAATTCATACTGAAGCAATTTACAGATGACTATTCAAATGTTTTTCAAATGACAGTATTCGTCCTTGAACAGGTAGAAACCAGTTTGGGAAAAGGAGAAAATGCTGGTTAGCAGCATTTTCTTTTTTTACTTGGCTTCAAAAGCCTTCTTTCTCCGGTTCCTTAAAACTTTGGATTGTTTGGTTAAGGGTTAACCCTTTACCAGACAAAAAATTTTATGATTATCCGAAGAGAAAGCTAATATTTGCAGAGAGCAATTCTATTGTGATTCAAATGATAGGATTCCAATTCTGAAATGGGATAGAAAACATTCTAGAAAATGGAGAAAATGCTGGTTACCAGAGCTTTCTCCTTTTCCCACAATGTCCTCAACATTTTTCTCATTAAAACACTGGATTTTTTTGAAAAGGTTTAAAACTATCATACTCAGTCATAAACCACTGTATGCTTCTACAATGTAGGGAGAAAGACAAGGATTAAAATAGCAAATCTATGGTTCTTCAGTGCTCTTATACACTACATAGATACTTCTATATGTACACAACAACAACAGGACTTAAAATATCCGAAACTGGGTAGAACACAATTGTCTCAATTATAACTTGGTCCTGAACCAATATTATGTACTGTGATAAAGGAGAATTAAAATGGCCTGTGTATCTATTGCATTTTTGTTTAGCAGATATCACGGTAAAAAGTTCAAAAGTTAATGAATCAACAAAGTCCTTTTATGCTCAACAACCAACCTCCTTAAGTGAGCTGTGCATGTTACAGACATGTATCAGTTTCAGTTTCTCATTATCCTATGTTTACCATCGTTTCCAGTTTTTAATATTCTCCATACCATCATAGTATTTTTTTGTTTTTGTTTATGAGTATTGTAAATGTTACTGGCGCATGACCACTGGTATGGAACATTATTTCATGCTTTTTGGTAGTTTACCGAGAAATAATAGTGGAATATTGTTCCATATTTCATTGTAACGACCTGTGAAAAATACCAATTTTATTTCCAAACTCTTCAACTGAAAGCGGAAACAGTAGTTCCCTCGCCGTAGGGGAATTACCGACAACAACTGTACTGGATTTTGATGTAAGTCCCTCCCAAAAAATGTGTCAATGTGTCTCTATAAGAATCTACATGATCTCTACAGAACAGACAATGCAAAGAATTACACATATATAAGTTTATGGCACTTTTTAGCCGTAATACACAGCACAAAACTTCTACAAAAATGTATGATAATGGTATATTGCACAGTTTCACACAACATTACAAAAAGCACACAGAGTTAACCTTTCACTAAAAAGAAATCCTGAGCTTTAACTTTTCTGAATGGTAAGGTTTTAAAACACATTGCGGGAAAAGAAGAAAATGGTGGTTAACCAGCATTTTCTTCGTTTCCCACAATGTTTTCTACACTTTCCATAACAAATCTCATCATTTGAGTCATATTTCATTTGTCAACTGCACTGCAATTTCTTTCCATTTGGATAAGTCTAATGTGGTCATTTGGTAAAGAGTTAACCATTACTGTACAAGAAAAGACTTTGGAAAACATTGTGAGAAAAGTAGCATTTTTAAGCAAATTTTTCATGTCCTTATCCCACACAATCTAGAGTTTTAACAACATCCAGAAGGAAAGCTTTTGAAAATATAGTGGGAAAAGGAGAAAATGCTGGTAACCACATTTTCTAGCCTTCCAGGGAAAATCCCACCATTTCAGCAACATTTCATTTGTTGTCTGCATATGCTTTTGATATGGTTAATTTCACAATTTTGTCATGTGGTAAAGACATTTTGGGTAGGTCTAAAAATAGCCTGCACAGTAAAGAGTGAAGAGAATTATGCCAATACAAGGGTGTTTCATTGGATGGAGGGTAAAAAAAATCACTCACTGTCATTGTTTTTATCAAGTTTTAGAGTTTTATACCTGAAAAAATGGAGATACAATAAAATGATACTGATTGAACACCAATACTGATCTCTAAGGGTGGTGAGCCATGGCTGAAAATATTGAATTTTGGTATTCACAAATGATACATAACCCTTTACCATACAACTGGAGTTTTAACAACCCCAAGGAAAAAGCCTTTTCAAAAAAAATGTGGGAAAAAGAGAAAATGCTTGTTACAAGCATTTTCTCCTTTCCAAAAATTTTTTTCTACCCTTTCAAAGACAAACATTATTACTTGAGCCACATTTAATTTGTTGTCAGCAAAATTTTTCGAATTTGACCAGTCTATAATTTTTCAGTTTCATAAAGAGTTATCCTACATGTAAGACTGAAGCATACAACTTTCCTATACATGTATCTTCCTTGCTGAAAAAGACATGCAACTCCATGTTGATCTATTTCTGCTGGATTAAGTTGAGTTCATGAAGTCTATAGTGAAGTGCTTGCATATTCATGACATTCCTAATTTAACATCATCCAAAGTTAGGGCCAAATAGAACAGAAATGCAGATTGTGTAGATCTAAAATCCAACTGCACATTCTGGGTGGTTGATCTTGATCTAAACTGTCTACACAACTAATTTATAATTTAGGATGCTCTCATCAGTGAAAGAGTTAATCTTTTACCAAAAAGTTCCATGCTTTAATGCCCCTCAGTAAGATTTTTGAAAATAATGTGGACTAGAAATGTGTCATCGACACAAAAGCCCCCACACTGCAACCTTGACCTTTTAGCTGGTGACAAGATTATTTCATATGACATGTCTATCCATGGTGGTCATTTGAGCCACAGTATCTTAGAATCAGACCATGCCCTAGAAGTTATTGACCGGATATGAAAAGTACTGTTTAACAAACACACACAAATACACACATACATACGTAAATACATACATACATACATGCACACATACATACATGCACACAAACACACAAACAGGTGTAACACAATATGCCCCCTATTTCAATGGCAGGGGCATAAAAAAGTGAAAATGCCGTTAACCAACATTTTGTTCTTAATCCACTATGTTTTCTGCCCTTTCTTCCACTCTGGAATAGAAATTTGCTATGCTGAAAAGCTCCATGTTGGGAAATATATCCAGGATATAAGTCTACGTACACTATCCCTTTACCACACAATCCTGAATTTTAATGACCTTGAAGTGAAAGCCTTCTGAAAACATCAGGGGAAAAGGAGAAAATGCTGGTAACCAGCATTTTCTCCTTTTCAAACAATGTTTTCTATCCTCCCCACAACAAATTTGTACTCTTTAGTCACATTCATTTTGTCATTTGCAGATGCTTTCAATTTGTACAAGGCTAATATCTCAGGAAAGGTGTTCCTAAAAATACCTTACAACTGCAGAACAAGAAGCCTATGGGGGAATGAAATGCTATACTGCCCTTGAACCGATGACTATGTCGTGATGGTACCAGCGTCCGACATGTGAATAAAATTAAACTTTTTGCTTTTTGCTGTTAATGAGTAAACTTTGATGGACAGTGAAAAACAAAAGCAAAGCAAAATATGCAATTTGATGAAAAAGACACTTGGCAACTGACTTCTTTGACAATCATGCAGGTCTGTTTAATTCTTTACCACACAATTCCAAGCTTTACAAACATTGTGGTAAAAGGAGAAAATGCTGGTAATCAGCATTTTCTCCTTTTCCCACAATGTTTTCTATCCTTTCAAAGACAGAAAACGTCATCTGAGCAACATTTATTTGGTTGTCTGCAACAGCTTTTAATTTTGACCAGTCCAAATTTTTGTTGTTTGGTACAGAGTAAACTCAAAAAAAGTAGTTGAAAAAAAAAAAAAGATAAAAAGTGTTAATCAACCTTTCACATTTGAACAGATGAAATGAAAAAAAAAAGACAAAAGAACAAGTTGCTTGTTGAGAGCATATTTGTTTTCTTTTTCCACCTGGTTTTCGACTGAGGTTTGCTATTAGACAAAAAATAAACCATCTGCATGGGGAAATAACTCAAAACCATACCAGGACTTCTGTTAACAGTAACATCACTTACATGGCAATAAGGTCCTCATCATCTGGATATATATCAAAACTGTTTTGTACTGTCAGTTTCATCTGTAAGGAAAAGATGGGCAGGTATCTAGTACTGGCTTTAACTTTTACAAAAAAACTGCATTTTTAAGATTTTGGAAATAAGGCTTTTGAAAGCAATATATGAAATGGAGAACCAGCATTTTCTCCTTTTACCACAATGATAACTTGTCAAAGACAAATCCCATTACTTGAGTCACATTTCACTTGTTCTCAGCAAATGCTTTTAATTTGGACAAGTCTAAAACTTTGCTGTCTGGAAAAGAGTTAACTCTACACAAGGGGATAAAATCAACCATACTGAAAGCATACGTGGGTAACAAATAAAACATGGCAGCAATGATTGGAATTTTCTTTTAAGGCCCAATAGTGGCCAAAAAGACAATGCAGGTGTTAAAAGGCATTTAAATTTAAATCATACCTATTAAAAGTATGGAAAATAGTTTGAAGATGACAATCTATTATTATGTGGTTGGCCCAAGTATTAGTCGCAAGCAGAAAAATGAATTTTGAAATCAGGCCAAAAGTAAACAAAAGATATAGCAACCTGGCAACTTTTAACCTGGTTTTGAAATTCCTTTCTCTGCCAGCTACTAACACCTGGACCAACAGTACAAAAACAGATTGTCATTTTCACAATAGTTTCCATACTTTTAAATTATATAATTTAAATCTAAATACACTTTAACACCAGTACTAGTTAGATTTGGCAACTGTGCTTTTGAAACTGAGCAAAAAACAAAAAAATACTAGTTATCAACAACCTTGTCCACAAAATTGCAATCTCAAGGCTGATTTTAAAATATTTCACAAAATACTGGACGATGCAGACCGAAATCAGACTTCATACTTAAATCTCACCTTAATCTACATTGTTCATCAAAGCATGTACAAGAGCACCTACAGAAGTCATCAATTTCAGGATGGAAAAGTCTATAAATTTACCTCTTGTAACGTGAGGACCATGTCTTGATTTACATCCAGGAGTTTTATACCATTTTCTAAAGATGCATCATCAGAGTATGTCTGGCTAGAACGTAGACCTGTTTGTTCGGCCACTTTTATAAAATGTTCACATTCATCATCTGTCAGGAAGTCTTCTATCTCTGTAAAAAAAACCCAAAAAGCAGGGCAGCATATAATTGTTTATCGCAATTAGCTTTTCACTACTTAATTTCCATATCAGTTACTTTTCTGCTTTTATCTATTGTTACCACCATGAAAAAACATTTTTTATAATCTTACTGCATAGAACTTTAAAAACACTAGCAAAAGAAAAATTTCTCATAATGAGCAATTTCTCCTTTTCCTAAAATGCCTCAATATTTATCTATGTGTTGAACCTTAACTCTTTACCACTCAATAAAACTTCTAACTTGTCCAAATTGAAAGCATACGACAATTGCAGATGACAAATCCAGCGTGACTAAAATGATTGGACCTGTCTTTAAAAGGTTAGTGAACATTGTTTACCAGCATTTTTTTCCTTTTCCAAAAGCCTTCTCTCTTGGGATTTTTATAACTAGGGATTTGTGGTAAAGGGTTAATCCATGTTGATTGCCCATACCTTACAAGGATGTATATGCACATACATGGAACTCTGTTACATTTGCAGACCATGCAGACAACACAGATAGATCTAGACCAGACTGCACAAAGTAAAGTATGACTTTGGATCAACACTGTTTGCTTTATGCCATATTCTGGTCAAAAAACCTTTAAATTGTGTTATTCCTGTTCTGGACTGTAATGCCTCATCTCTTTTGTTGGTGTAAGACATGTTTATGAATAAACCCTTAAAGCGCCTTTCACACCTATAGTTGCCTTTGCCACCAGTGTTGATCAAGATCAGGCTGCACAAAACAGATCTTTGATCTACACCGTTGCTTTGCTATGGTGAAAATGTCTGATAGGTTTATTCGGCGCTCTACGTGTTAACTCTTTGCCAGAGACAACTTTTTATTTGTGTCCAAATTCAAATATTGTGGCTCAAATGATATAATTTTCTTTAAAAAAAATTGAAAACACTGTGAGGAAAGGAGAAAATGCTGCTTACCAGCATTTTCTTATTTCCCACAATGTTTTCAAAAGCCTACCTCAGGGTTGCTAAAACTCACTAGTGTGTGGAAAAGGGTTGAATGAAGTTCCTTGCTCATATACTTACCAAAAACAAGAGGTTTTGTACAGGTAGTTTTCATCATGAGCAGCCTTCCATCTGAAATCTTTATATCTCTGGATTCACCAACCTATCAAATGTTGAATAATTTTAACAATAATCATTAAATAATATTTCTATGCTTTGATAATTCATTTCTATTTTGGTTTAAAGTGTACAAAATGTATTGATTGTAAAAGGCTGAAAATTCTCATTAATTCTTAAAATCTCAGATAATAGAATTACAGGAATGTTGCCGCTGTTAACTGAAAACTCTCTTGTGTACAAAGTACGGGAGGTACGAAGCTTAAATGGTAACGAAACGAATATGGTACGAACCTCTCCTGAATCCAATCGGGTTAATTTCAATTCCTCAGCGTTTGTGCAATTAATATCTCCACCTGTTCTTTCACAAAAATCGGAGTCATGTTTTAAACCTGCAATTAAAATGACGTTGGCAAATTCTATAAGTATAAAAAATAAACAGTTCATTTCTGTAAAAGTGATTACGTAGTTCGGTTATTTTCGGTACTCTCCGTAACCATTCCGAAGGCCGATATCTTAACTCTTATCTAGCGTATTCCTTTTTTTGTGATCGAAAACGACCTAGATATTTCCAATTCAAAGCAATTTTAGGCAACTTATTTCATATTGCAAGACCCGACAATGTACAATGCTAGACAAGCTTGCAAATTCTACTGTTCCTTTGGTTTTATAATCTTTTGAAGACGCATACATAAAGGCCAATATCAAATATTAACTTTTTACTAAACGACAAAATTTTGACTCCTCCAAATTGAAAGCTCGGCTAAAATGACGGAGTTCGTTCAACGAGGTAGAAAACATTGTTGGAAAAGATAAAAATGCCGGTAACCACTGTTTTCTGTTCTTCCCAAAATATTTTCAAAAACCCTTTTTGCCAGGGTCGTGAAAGTTTAGATACTTCGAAGTAAAGTTTTAGACTGCGCAGCGTACTATCAAATACACGAATGTCGAACAGAGCATCTATCCATGCGTTGCTAGAATCCAGACCTAGTCCAGGCCTAAACCCAATTTTCTTTCAAAGAGAGGCAGATTTCCTACTTGAGTTCAAACAGAGCATTGCAGAAATAGTATTGATGTTGGAGAAAAAATCCTCTTGTGGGTAAGGGCTCAGAGTCTACCCGTTACCCAGAAAATACCATAATCATGCTGTTTTAAATGCTGACACCTTCTGGTGGCCTCTCGTGCGCGTTTTGGCGGAAATAATGGTGATTGGGCGTTTTTCCCGCTGTTCGTATGCGATTCTGGTTTTGCATTTTTGTATTTTGCTATTCTTCTGTCAACTATATTCATTAGTCCAGGACTTACTTTTTGAGGACCAATCAAATATAGTAGATAAATTCAGTCAGGGGCGTCAATTTTTGACAATGGGCAGCAGTTTTTGACCCGCATCCAACGTGAGAATTGGACAAAAAGCTTTTAGAAGTGAGGTAGCTGTTTCGGGGTGTATCTGTATCCATATGGGGGGGGGGGGGGCTGGCTTCTGAAAATTTTTAACATATGATGTCTAGAAATCATACTTAAAAAAAAAAAAAGAATTTATTCCATTCCATGCGCATACCAAATGCATTCGCTGTATATCCAGTTATTTCTAACAGAAGTTACCGTGGTATAAACTGTACTCCATAACAGTCCGTTCAAACTGGAAAGAGTCCCTTGGCCTGGAAAATATTAGGCGTGGAAACACCAGGAACCCCGGTGCATAGATAGACACACAGGAAGCCGTGATGCAACTGAAATAGTGATAACATGGCGTTAAAAACGAAACCAACATTCTAATCTATCTGTCGTTTTACCTTTTTGAATCTATCTTTTATTCTCTATTGCACATGTATATACTGTCTTTTCGTTGTATATATTTAATGGCTTAGATGTGAAGGTCTAGAATTCGCAACCTGCAGGCCCCGGATTAGATCCTTACACGAGACTCTGGAAAGGCTTTAGCTGGAGTGTCCTTTAGAAAGAGCACCAGGTACAGTATTGCTGTACTACACGTGTAAACATAAAGCTGTCGCCGTAATATTACTGTTCGAAGCAATGTTGAAGGCGGCGTAAAACACTATTCAGTCTATAAAACTACAAGTCTGTTAAAAGGAGATATATTAAACAAGAAAACCACGGAATATTTGCTTATGTATCCCACATTTTTTTCTATTCTCTTATCCATTTTATCCTACAATGTGCAACGATGTTTAATCTGATCTTAGTGGGCAATTCCTACTGTTTGTGAGTTCCGTAATATAATCCTATCAAATGCAATAAATCTAAAGCAACATTACATCATCATCATCATCATCATCATCATCACCATCATCATATTCTTATTCTTCTTCTTCTTCATCATCACCGCCACAGTTTTAAAAGATATGACGGAAATATGAATTAAAGGTTTCTATTGTTGGCATTTCAAGTATTTGCTATTCATTCTATTCTTTGAAGAGAAGAATTACTGAAAAGTGAAGTGTAAAAATCCAATGTTTTGCATTACAGGGCTGTTAGCAGCACAGTTTTCTTTCAGATCCACTAAATAAACTTTTTCTAGCCGATCATAGCTGAATGAATCACACCAGGTAGCGTTTTATTGAGTACACGTTTATTTCATTTTGAAATTCAAAGTAACAGTTGTTGTTTTGAAAAGTAGTCCAGTTCTGTACCCAGAATGCCCAAATTAGATAGATGTGTATCTGTAGAATGCCATCTAGCGGGAGATAATGGTCAATAATGTACAAAAGAGAATTTTCTCGTGTATATACCGATCGATATCTCGTTTTTCTGTCAATAGTAGTATATAACTGATAAGAACCACAAACACATTTCATTCGCCCGACTTTTACAGAAGAAAGAAATAATTTGTAAATATGATAATTACATGTAGGCCTATACGTATCAGACCCAGCTCGGAACGATCTCTTGTTAAAAACCAATGGTGCAAAATCGGGGCGAAAACGCAAAATAATCAAAGTACCGTCTTGACACTCATTACGACGGTACCATTGTATAGAACCTTTAGACCAGGAGTCGCGAGTACGAATCTCTTGGCCAAACTATGTTCGAGGATCAGTTATCTAAACGTCGCTACAGAGGTCATTTCTCTCTTTCAACTGCATATTGTTTCGACGAGAACTGTACTAGATATATAAGTAAACAGCCAGTGTCTTGGAAAGAGGCTTACAAGTACGAGTATTGGAACAGAAACTTTATACTGGCCGCCGTGATATAAATGAAATAACGCGGAAACGCAGAAAACGGCTGTATCTGAACATACGACAAAACGGCACAAACCCGTCGATACACTGAACATATATTTGGTAATACCGTTGCTAGAGGTATTAAAAACGTATTTTTTCGTTTCGTGTGTTATAATCAGACAAATTACACGTCGCATTTTTTCCGACGCCCATAATCACAGAGCTTTCGTATCTCAACATTCAACACAGCAGTCATTGTAGATCTATGATCAGACTACAGTTTCTACAAAGTCTGGTCGTGATCTACTTTATTATGCGTGGCGCCAGGAGGATTGAAATGATGTTTAGGTGGGGCATTTCGTGTACTTTACATCTAACAGCGGGTATTTTCAAACGTTAAAAGTGTATCTGTTTCTTTGGTGTTAAAAGCCGTTTTCAGCATTTTTTCCTTTTATATCACGCCCTGCCATTGTACATGTATCTATCTAGAGGTTCTTGGGGATTCTCTACCAGCATTTCAAAGGCAACATTCTTTCATAACCTTTGACTGTTTTCACACATAAAGAAATTTAAAACGAGCGATATCAACCTGTCGCAATGACTTTCGTTTATCACCAGAAAGAATTATGGCCTTGTCAGGATTCAGATAGATTATTTAAGCATAGATTCTGCATAGATTAGTTTAAGCCCTGTGTAATACCAACAAGCTAACAAGGTCGGGCTAAAACAGATTCCATGTCCATATTCTAAAAGGCCTACTGGTTTCGTGCTACTCAGCAGCATACGTTCATTTTATTCCCGAAGTTGGTTGAATATTGATGAGATTTTACTGCTTCATGATCAATTAGCAACATATTTCATATTTGAATAATTTCCATGCTGTGAGCGATTTTCAGACGCTTATACCATTTGCATAATTGATTATGGCGTCGTGAAATCGAATAAAGGGATGCTTTATGTAACAATCATTGAAGTAAAAGCAGTCATTATTATCATGAATTTTCTAAGAAAGGGCGGATAATGGTTTGTCCGATCTACACAATCACTTGTTTTCACGATCCAGAAGAAAAGGGACCTTTAAAAACTTTGTGGAAAAAGGAGAAAATCATGCTAGTAACTAGCATCTTATCCTTTTTCCACTATGTTTTTTACCCTTTCAAAGACAAATTTGATAAGTTTGGCGACATATAATTTGTGATCTGCTTTAATTTTAGACAAACCTAAAAGTCTGTTGATTTGTAAAGAGTTAAAAACGGGACAGGTGTCGTGTTCGAAACTGTTTTGCTCAAAGGTTGTATATTGTTAAATAAGCCAACCATATTTTTCTTTTCAAAAATTTCTTTAAGCGTTTCCTGATGTTACTGGCGGTTATTTTCCATCGATTTCTGTAGACGTAGCAAAAATGACAGTCACAACTGTTTATTGAATCGAATTATGTATATGTCAAAGTTGTAGGTTTATTGTTACCGTTTGTTACCTTCTGGATTCTAGTTAGTAATCAGTGAGAAAAGTTTAAAAAAATTTAACACTTCAGCGTTAGCCAGTAATCTGTTTTTGCTGAACGTAAAAAAAATGAGACATAAAATTCCTGAGTACCTTTTAGTACTCTGTGCTTGTGAAGCATATATCTACATAGGTGAACCACCTATCGAAACCTGTTAACTACAGAGGCTACATTTTCAGTCCAGTTCCAATGAAAATTGGTCAGAATGTTTGTCTTGATATCTGATGCAAACTGAATAAATTCGACTCATATCGATGTTAAAAATCTAATTTCACTAAATTTAAGAGTTTATTTTTCCAGCGGACGGGGTTGATCAAAGATCAGACTGTGCGTTCTGTGCAGTCTGATCTTGATCTACGCCGTCCTCAAAAGCTAAGCAAGTCGCCATAGGCTGTGGAAAAGGTTAAGAGCCCTCAAGGAAATACACGCTACATAATGTTTACAATGTAAATAGCGAGGAAATATTCCTCGAGTGTTGGAACATTTCAACATCCCGTATAAAACTGTGTCTTTTCACAAATATTTTGATCAAAATGGCGATAAAGTATAATTCCAGCTAATAATGGCAGAACACCAGACCTCTCTGTTTATTTGTTACTCTAGTGTTAAAGCATTAGTATGCATTTAGCTTCTCTTTCATGTTCGAGAGGTTTTCACATACCGTTTTCCCTTCTCTTTTAGAACAATTATGTCTTTTTTTTCTTTCTTTCATTACAAATCGTAATGCCCATAAAATCGCACATCGTAGAGGTAAATGGGTGAAATGGTATGGCAGCTCACATAAATAGACCTTCCCGAGCAACTTCTGCATTCTTCGTCTTGTTCTTGTTCTTTTCCGGGTTCTTGGTCTTGTTGTTGTAATTGTTCTTCTTCTTCCTATCATTATTATCATTATCATTATTTTGTATTTGAAAATTGTTTACCGCAGATTCATTGAAGTGCCAACAGTGCAAAGGAACATGCAAATTCAGCGCTTCCGACCCCGACAATAGATGCTTCGATTTCCGCAAGCCAGTTGCGTACAAGCTACTCTTAAACCGACCAACACATACAGGTCTTTTTGTGACAAATTCGATTTTTTTTTGCTTGAAAAAAAGAAAATATATATGTGTGTGTGTGTGTGTGTGTGTGTGTGTGTGTGTGTGTGTGTGCGTGTGTGTGCGTGTGTGTGTGCAAAAAAAATGGAAAACCTGTGAAAAAAAGGAGAAATTGCTAGTTACAAGCATTTGCTCCTTTTTTCACAGTGCTTTCCCAAAACTATTACATGTATATGTGTTATTTTAAAAATAGAATTTCTATGATAAGGGGATAAACGCTTGTTCTGTTATCTTTCGTTTGATCCTTGAATAACCTCTTCAAAGATGTCTGGTAATGACACAGAGATAACTCTCCTATTTATGGCGACGACAGGTTTGGATGGTGTGTACAAAGCGCCAGCCTTGTGCATCACTCAACTCCATAGCAGGAATTTTCATTAAGAACTTGCCTCAAGGTGTAATAAAACAACGGCGTATGAGCAAAGGGATTTGGATAGAAATCCAATTATTATGAAAAAAGACAGAGCGATGTTATTATCAGATTTTATATCGTTTGATGGAATTGAGAAAGAACTTTTCTCAAATACAATTTAGCAAAGAGGTCCTCATCTGAGAGACGACAACGACTTTTGAGAAAATGATTGAGGTTCTAATACCATTCCTTTTTCTTTCCAGTTTAATTTTGTTTTTGTCTCTTAACTCTTAGTAGACCATCCCGATAGCTAAATCGGTAGCCTACAGGACTAGAGACAAGGGGTAGCTGGTTCAAATCCCAATGAATGGGGATAATTCCTTTCCAAGGACTTAGCAAAGTAATTGGGCCAGGGTTCATTCCTCTCTCGCAGCTGAACATTGTTTCGGTGATGTTTATGTGTGAAAGTAGCCAGTGGCTTGGGAAGAATGTTTAGCGAAGCACTGGTAAAAGATAATCCAGGAAAGCATGGATAGGTGCACTGGCCGCCGCGATATAAGTGAAATAAAATCGAAAACGGCGTTAAACATTCCACTGAATTAGGACAATGAAACAAAACTGTGAAACAAGAAGGAAAGATGATGACCTCGTTACTAAATGCTTCTTTTCAACAATTGTATATCCGTAATAGATAACCATTCTTTACATCAAACTTGCATTTAAAACCAACCTTTTCCATTATTTCTGATTTTTAACATGGAGGAGAATTGTGTACATGTGCTAAAGAAACCCATAATGATGGAAATCACCTGGCTCCAACAGTTTCTTCGGTTGCATTGCATCATTTAGTCATTACGTCAAACCACGTCTCTCTTTCTAATTTTATAAGGGTTATATTTTCGACAGGTCCCCAAGGAAAGAAAGATGTCGACTTCACTTAAATTTCTGTTGATGTGATTTATGACATAAATTGACAGTAATATTGTTAAAACTAAACAGCAGGCTTAAAATCTTAATGCATGAATCCTTCAGTGAGTCCATCATTTATTTCAAATAAAGAATAACAAGTTCATTCATTTATCTCTCCTTCTTTTCTTCTGCCGACGTTATGAGTGCCTTTACCGTCATAGAATGCATGGATTACTGGCACTGCATTGTAGTTTCCTAGAACCTCGAGTTTTCGATTTGCCTAGGTTGCACATGGTTGCAAATAGAGATACTAAATGATGAAATTGATCTTAGTAAATAGCGAAACCTCGTTTAGTACGACATAACATATTGATACAGAGTAGGTTAAGTCGTTATTTAAAACTGTCGTTGTAACGAATACTCAACTAAATATGGACATATGATCTAATTTATGGTACGACACTCTGTGACAAAGGATGAAATTGCTCAAGATTAGTAATTTTACCTTTGTCTAATTTTCGTCAAAATACATGTATCTGTATTGGCGACTCCTCTACATTAAAGAATCGCAATTACTCGTACATGTATCCAGATCTATAAATTTGTGAATGATCTTTCCGTTTTATTGAATGTCGGTCTAACTAGGTGCAACTGTATAAATCTTTATAGACTAATTCATAATTCAAGTCCAGAATCTTTTTTCTTTAAATAAAATTAATTAGATACTTTTGAGTAAGGGGTATACATACAGTAATACTGTAACATGTCAGAAATCAGAATACATTAGAATGAAATGTGGATCGTAACAAGGCAATCTGAAAACTCGATTTCATCTTCACTGATTTCTCCAAGCAAGCACCTTTATTAATATTTGCTGGGGATACTGTTGAAACAATATGACAAATGAAAAAAAAAGTGCAGAGAGTTTCGATTTTCCGATATGTCGTAAAAATTAGATTTTTTTCCCAAAAAATTGTAGAGCAATGGACTAAGTGAAACGATGTTTTCGATAGCTGACCGACCCGTGTAACCGTCTCAATACCCCAGCCTCAGCGCTATCATATATCCTATATAGTTCTCTCATTGCCTTTTTCCCCCCCTTAACTCTACAATAGACGATGAAATTTAGATTCTGCAAAACGGAAAACATTTACAGACGAAAATGAATTCGATGTGGCCCATATACTGGGATATAACTAATTGAGAATGGTAGAAAACGTTGTTGGAAGAAGGCCAAAGTGCTGGTTACCGTCATTTCTTCTCTTGTCGCAAAGTTTTGAAAAGCCTTTTTCAACAGTGTCGTAGACACGGGATCATACGGTAAAAGGGTTAAATCCATGTCCCCACTTCTCGTAATTAGTAGTTCTCGTGTCCCAATAAGGTGTTTTACGCATTCAGCCGCTCACGCTCGACCGCTGAGGTGTGAGTAACGCGCATGAAGAAAATAATGCGACTCGGTGATGCGGCTTTGTAGACAGCAGCGAAATAATGCCCAAGATTGAATTAGTAAAATATGAATTCTCTTTTTTACGGGTCCATTATTGGTTAAGTGTGAAATATAAGACTTCTTGAAGAGGTTCATCGAGATAACGAGGCACTATTTCTTTTTGTGGAAGTAACTCACTTGGAATAATTTTGGTCGGGATCGTGGAAGGATTTGACACCATGTGACACCGTTCGTCTGATTCTTTGTAATTAGGTCGTGTGAAGACGCAGCTGCCGTTTTCGTGTCTTCCGCCTTTCTTTAAATGTTTTCGTATTGTTAATTTTTCGTAGATGGAGATTAAGAAAAAAATAAAATGGACTGAATTTAAACCGTTCGGACTGAGACTTATTTTTTCGTATTGATCAATACTTATAGCAGCAGAGACCTAAAACATAAATAGCCTTTCACACATTAAGTTGCCTTTGCGACCTGTGTAGATCACAATCAGACGGCACAAAATGTGCAGGCTGATCTTTGATTTACATTGTCCACCTTGCTGACACATACTTGACATGAGCAATCATGTAATTGCAAATATTCGGACTTTTTTAGGCGGGGGGGGGGGGGTCGGTGCTCTAAAAATTATTATTTTTACATCAGTATGAAATACATTTCACTAAAAGCAATGAAAAGCAATGCAGTCGTATGACAAATATACTGAAGAAACGGATAAGAATGAAAGCTTAGGCTTATGGAGTTCTCGTCCAAATTTCTCTTCTAGTTAATAGGAAGACAAACTGTAAATTCTGTACAGTCTAATCTTGATCTACGCCGTCCGCAACGGGTTCTATGACAGCATAATGCTGCCAAAAGCGCCATGATACACATCACTAATATTTTACATGCAAACAGTTAATTTGTTATATCATTAATCCTTTGCCAAAGGACAAAACTTGAGTTAGATTTGTCCAAATTGAAGGCACTTTCAGACGAAAAAGTTATTTTGACGAGAATAATGGAATATTACTTAGAAAGGGTAGAACCTGTTGTGGAAAAAAGGAGACTCTTTCTCACAATGTTTTCAAAAGTATTACCTTTAAGGATCGTTAAAATCGGGTTTGTTTGGTAAAGGGTTAAATAACCATTCGAATATTCGAAATTTTCTATCGCCAGTGTGAAAATTCTATCAATATAATTCCGATAAAACTTAGTATAACAATATGTGATGTCCAGTATTGTCTTTCAAAGTCATCGTAAAGTATTGTATTTCGTGACAAACGGTGCCGCTTAACGTGTATCTGCTTCGCCAGAGGAAAGTCACGTGTTATAAGATGTCGTCTGATTGGTTAAAGAGAGTTGGGCGCCACTGGGACCGGAATACCTACGTTTGAGGTTCTTCCAAATTCATAATAAACAAAGACCAAATTTTTTATTCTGAAAGATTATGTCTTGCAGACGACTTTTGAAAATATTGTGAAAAAGAAAAATCTCATTACAAACAATTTCTCCGCTTGCGTCAATGTTTCATAGATTTTTTAAGAATTTAAGATTCGGTTAATAATTTGGAATCAAGTAATGGAAAGTTTTCATCACAGATCAGACTGTAGGCTCTTTATGGTATGACCTCAATACCATGTGGTCAAAACTTATCTGGCGTCAGATTTGCAACTTGGAAACCAGAACTTGATTCCAACAAGAGTTGGGCAACGTGGACATATCCTTGGCCGTTCTAACTTTGCCATCGTAAAGTGCGGTGAACAACAGGTAAAACACCATTTAGTCATTCAACTTAAGTAGATCTAAATGGGATTTCACTGCAGTTGAAGAAACTATATTTTAACTGAAAACCATTTTTATCCGAAAGTTTCGCAGAAACTCGCAGATCCTTAAATTGGGTTCGTTATTTGCGGAGATAGATTGGCTAATTGGTTATATATTCCAAGAGCCATTTCTTCCGGTGAAAAAGATTGCGGTGTTCGATCCACAAAAGAGTCTCATAAAAGATCATATTGCTTGAAACAAGTAACTTCTTTTTATTCTTTGATGTTTTTCTCCCTATCTTACAATTTAACAAATGGCACTTTTCTTTCTCTTATTTTCTCTCCTTTGCGATATATGCACACTGTATATTAGTTTCTTGATATTACAGTTAGCTTGCGCCGTTCTTGGTTCAAACGTTATTGCCGATCGACAGTTTCCCAGAATAAAATGTAATCACCTTCAGGACCTTCGTATAAGAAGCTAATTCGATTTATGTAATTTTTCCATAAAGGTTTTTATTTGATAGACTGTTTGCCAAAAGCTGTTTTTGCATATTTAGATCGGAATTATTACAAGGCCGTAATGTGTGTCTATACTTATATTAGGTTATTGCTTGACAATGTCTTCGAGGTATGTTCCGTATGACGGTTATGGTAATATTTAACGTTAACCCTTGAAATGGTAACTGAAAATTCCGAGCCGATAGTAGTCCTAAACGAAAATACTGCGATCTCAAAATTCTTTTCGCCGGGAAAACAGCTTCGTATCGGACACAGTACAGTAAATGACCAATGCTAGTTCATCAAATTCGGAATTGCCATTGACTTAGCTCTACATATATTTTTCAATGGGCGAGAAACCATTAACGCTGCCTCTGATTATGCGATCATACAGAAAACTTTCCTGGCAGAAAGCATGGTTACCGGAGCTATTTACACTAATATGTTGTTATTTTCGATTTGGACAAGAAAATATTGTCGTCATGTACAGAGGTAATTCCCTGTAAGAATTGTGGCAAAGTAGGTATCGAATTCATAACTCTCATATTACAAGACCTGAGCTTACGAGACTTGGCCAAACAGAATGAACGATACTATGAAATGAGTCAAGGAAATTGCAAAATATACAATTACCGGTATTTCAGCACGACAAATTGAAAAGAAAGTTGCGGTATTCAGAAGCGTAGCTGCCTTTACACAAAATCGCAGTTATGTACACTTTGCAAAACAGGAAGAGACACCAGAGGCCACCAAATAGTGTCTACAATTCAAAAATTTTCTAGAGGGGCGGGATAAAACCGCCAGAAAAATTCCCCTCCCGTCTTCCCGTTCGACACTTCACACCTCGGTTAACCACACGATAAAATTTTAGACTGGTTGAAATTGAAAGCATTCGCAGACGACAAACTAAATTACAGAAATTAGGAAAGCTTTCTTCGAAATGGTAAAAAAAAAATTGTGGGGAAAGGGGAAAATGCTGCTAACCAGCATTTTCTCCTTTTCCTACAATGTTTTCAAAGGTTCTTTTTCTTGAAGGTCGTCAAAGTCGGGAATGTGTGGTAAATGATTAATACCATCGGTATTACTTAAGCGTATACTTTTTTTTGGCTAGCTACGCCCCTGGTATTGAAAGTTGAACTGGACGTGATAGTAATGGCTTGACTGTTTTACCTCAGTTCTACCTGGTACTGCCCTGTTACGACCCTCTGGCAAAAACAATTGTTTAAATAGCGAATGCTAATATACCGAAAACTTTTCCGCTGATAGTCATCTTGTACAAAATTGCCTGCAGTATACTTAGATGCAAGCGATAACAATAAACCATTACTTCTGTAAAACCACCGTGTATAAATATCTTCCCCGACTCTTCATCGCAATTAATCCTTAACCTGCTGTATAACTAAAATGAAACCCTCAAGTCGATAGTAAAAGGTCCCAAGTATTGTTATTTCAAAGTTTTCAAAGTTTTTTTTGGGCGGGAAAATATCTCTTTATCGGGCAGAGTAGATCCAAGATCAGACTGCACGTTCTGTGCAGTCTGATCTTGATCTACACTGTCCGATAAAGGTCATTGAGTCGCACTTAGCAGCCTAAGGGTTAACTCTTTTATTGCCGAAATATGTTTTCGTCGCTTTTTCAGGTTCCAAAGATACATTTTACTGCAACCAAACAGACTTTTTAGTCATGGTTTAGAGACAAGAACCGTGCAGTGAAGATCCAAGATCAGACTACAATTATGTGCAGTCTTATCTTGAGCAACCATGAATGCAAATAATATTTATCTGGTCCATAATGGTGAAAGGTTATGTTTTCCCATCAATTCCCATCGGTGACTGTCCACTACCCGTAGGCTCGTGAAAAACATTAAAGACATTGTTCGTGTTAAAAGACCCTATTACTGGGAATTCAACGCTGATTTGTCAAGACTGTTAGAAACAACAGTATAATATAAAACTGTATTTGCTAAGTTGTACCAATCTCATCAAGTCACATCCGCACTAAGTAAAAGTCTGTGAGTACGGCCTATAGTAGGCCATCATCTTTTTACCCTTCTTTACGTCAATCAGAATCCTTCGTTCAGGGTTTCTTTTCTTGAAAGCGCAGATACACATTACGACAAACTTTTAATTTAGCAGTCGATGCTTATCCGCCATTTTAAAGAACAAACCCAAAGTTCTACCTTTGAAACGACTTCTCTGATTGGCTGAACAGTACTTAGCGATGTTGGAAAATCCAGGTTTACAAGGAGACCCAGTGAAAGCGACCATCGTCAGCACCACCAGAAGAAGATCGTCTTCTTCTGTCTTAACCAGATGACAAAATCTTAGACGTGTCCAGATTAAAAGTATAAATATCAAACTCCGATTTCTAACCCAGCTTTGAGCCGATGTAGTTAAATTCCCTTAGGAGCACGAAATTTCCCCCACCTAAAAATACAAGGGGTCCTGTTTTGTTGGACAACTACAGAGGACATTGGCTGACCGACGAATTTCCACCTTAAAATGAGTTGGAAACAAGACTTCGCAAGCGCGAAGAAAAAGGATTTTGGCAGCATATGTCGGAAAAAGGAGAAAATGAGGGTAAGTAGCATTTTTTCGTTTTTTCCCACAATGTTGCCAAACCTTTTGATAACAAATAGCATTACTTGAGCAACATTTAATATGTCGTCTGAAAGTGCTCTCGATTTGGACAGGTCGAATCGTTTGCTATAGAGTTAATGCCCCCTTGTCCGAAGATAGTACGATATTTAGTTTTGCAAATAAACAGCAATTTGAAAATTTGAAGAAATTATTAATACAAGTATTAACAAAAATGAAAGAGATGAATGAACAACAACAACAACAATCAGAGAAATCTTGAACATTGAATTATAATCCTGTGCTCTAAATTTGTTCGCTCTCTTTTATCCCGAGTCAGCAGGCAATGTGTTCAGTTAGCTTGCTACGTACAGATTTAGTCAGTTATGATACCTTTTATTCACATTAAACTCTCTTAACCAGGCCACAAAATTTCAGACAAGTCCAAATTAAAAGCATATGTAGACAGCAAATTAAATGTAGCCCAATTAATGGTATTTGTCTTTCAAAAGATAGAAAACATTGTAGGT
Organism: Hippopus hippopus; assembly: GCA_946811185.2. Taxonomy (NCBI): domain Eukaryota; kingdom Metazoa; phylum Mollusca; class Bivalvia; order Cardiida; family Cardiidae; genus Hippopus; species Hippopus hippopus. Next base: position 45,925,416 of record OX328099.1, on the reverse strand, counting down.
AAGGGAGAAAATACTGGTTGCCACTCTCGTCTAGGTGACAAAATTTTAAACTTGTCCAACTGAAAAGTATTTGCAGACAAATTAAATGTGACCCAAGACATTGTATTTGTCTTCAAAAGGGTAGAAAACATTTTTGGTAAAGAAGAAAATGCTGGTAACCGCTCTTTCTAGACTGGTCCCAATGAAAATGATTTGCAGACAACACATTATGTAGAATCATTAAAAGGGTAGAAACCATTGAGGTATAGGAGAAAACGCTGGTTACTAAAATGTTCTCCTTTTCCCACTATGTTTTCAAAAGATTTGTTCTGCAGAGTCATTTAAACAAGAGGTTGTTTGGTAAAGGGTTAAGATAGTTAAGCTTGTTTGTGGCTTTATAATTCCACCAGGTTTTTTTTGTAGCCGTGTAGAATTATTTTCCATGGCAAGCCACACACAGAACCACTCGTTGTTTCGTTCCTTTTTTTTTTCTGATGGCGCAAACCTGCGAATACTTTGACCCTGTGAGAGATGAAAGTATTGTTTCTCGAACAAAGTTCGTCAGTCGCCATCGGCATTCTCATTAAAATCTACCGACGATGTCTCACCCTTTTAATTTGCAATAAAATGCCCGTCTATTTCACGAAAACTAAAACAAGATTAATGAAATGTATTTCCAGCAACAACAAAGTACACTGGTGAAAACATCCTAGCTAATTCACTATGAGCTTGGTGTTATATTACTTATCTCAACAAAACAAAAATATGTTGTTTGTACTTTCACGTTCTTTGTTGTTCTATCTGAGCCTTTACCACACACCCTAGTTTAACGACCTTGATGAAGAAGGCTGAGGAAAACATTGTGGGAACCAGCATTTTCTCCTTTTTTCCACAATGTTTACTATCCTTTCAAAGACAGAATCCATTTATTCGGTCATATCTATTTTTTCTGCAAATGCTCTCAATTAGGAGAAGTCAAACATTTTGTCGAGTGGTAAGGAGTTTAGATGAGAAAAGATTTCCATTTGCTCAAGCGTTAATATCGTCTATCTCGAATAAAACCATTTGAATAATAATACCGATACATTTTTATTATTCAAGAAAAAAAAAAAAAAAAAAAAAGTTAGAGAATATATTATAACTTTGTGTCAAAACACATAGTAATCAATTTTAGTTGAATGAAACATATGGCGTCTTAAGGTACATCTTCGGATTGGTTAGGCTAAAATATTGATTATAATAATAGATACATGTAGATAAAAAACAAACCAACATAAGAGTAATGAGAGAGAGAGAGAGAGAGAGTTTTAAGCTTGCATCAATATTTACATCATGCAGTCGACTTTTTTCGGTCTTGCAGCAGACATCTAACGAATTATGAAAACATTGTGACAAATGAGAAATGGCTCGAATCACATCTGTAATGGCTTATATTAGTCGTGCAGATCAAGATCAGATTGCACAAAAAATTCAGATCTACACCTCTCGCTATGTAGATATGTTCCGATAAAACGCAATATAAATATTTAGATATGTTTTTTTTCCCCACACTGAAAATGTTTATTTGCTTATTGGGCATTGTAAACAAGACCGTCGTTTACGCAATTCCATTCTTTTTGTACAATCTCCAATTTGATCAGTATGAGTAAATTATTACAGACAGAAAGTTTTAGATGTTAAACCATCGTCTTCGACATATTAAGCTCATGAATATCCTAGTACTCGTAGTCAAACATTTTCTTACGTTTATAGCTAGATTGAAGGTAGAATTATATTGTGTGGAATAGGGAACTCACAAGAGTTTCATTTTTCGTAATATTTTCAAAACCACCCTGAATCGTATTTTCTATTTCTAATTTACGACAGTCCAAAGAGGAGCAATAGAATTTTACTGTACAGAAGAAGTAACGGGTGGAATATTCCAATATGAATTGACCATTCTTGTCGAAAACCGCTATCCTGCTGCCCCTGCTCTTTAATTAAGAGCGAAATTAACAAAATTCTATTAAAATGATGGAATCGCCATCAGCAACCATACGGTGACGGACTGCACGAACGCTATATGACGGTTCAGTATTTGGTGCCCGGGGCTTTTAACACCACTCCATTGTGTAACACACACTCGCCAACCTTTCATATAATTTTCCTCTAAATTAGTAAATTCTGTTGCAGTATCAATTATAGCCGATTACAAGAACAATTTTCGGAGAGGAGAAACGCTAGAAAGCTTTATAATTAACACCCATATCTTTGAAGGAACGGGAGCCAGTAAATTGGAAGATTTTGAGGTGCGAGACACAGTCTCATATCCGGACCATTTCCGGTTTGACTACCGCTCCCTCTGTTGGTGGGAGAAAAAACGCCGGCGGTAAAATTCTACTTTCTTTATTTAATTTATACTAAATACCCCTGATGGACAACATGTTTTCTCCCCGGGTTAAGATTTTGAACAAAACTTGACATATTAGATTTAAAAGGAAAATGAAATTGTTATGAAAACATGAATTTTTGAGAGTCTTTACATTAAAGTCTTTCCCTTCTTTGAACCAATTCGTTTTCTGCTTAGAACTACATGTATATTTAATTTGTAGACTGCTAAGGTCCTAAAATAAATGTAGCCAGCACCTACGGTATGTTGTTCTCACCATTGAATTATGAGTCTCAAGTCTGAAAAGGACCAAGTACATTCTGTAGATCTCGGGCGATCCACTGATCGAGTCTCTCAGCAGTATTAATTTGTGTTTGATAGGTACATGTATCTAACATTTTTGCCGGAAACAGACCGCTGTCTGACCGCTATCCGAATCATAAGATACTTTAAGAATATACAAGTCATACTTTTCAATCGAAATCATTCTAAATTCATTTCCTTTGACAAATAGTTTCTTGTTCCTTTTGTTTAATTATCAAATTCGGCGGAATATGTAAATAAATGTTTGTAAATGACCTTTACTGTAGTCATTGCGGTTGATAAAAAGAATTTCAATGAAGCGGCCATGTGTTAAACCATATGACTGAAAGTATTTCCGAAAGAAACTTCGTAGTTACGAAAGAGGTTTGATGTAGTAATGGAATCGACTGGGTTTTCATGAGTAGAGCCAAAAAATCATTGGCAGACGTGCATGAACTTATCCGGTTCGAGCAAAACATTCACTATGAAATGGAGAGCCACTACCAACATTACTGGCGAAAGTTATTGCTACGCAGGACCTATACTTCTGTCAACGCTGGGTATTGTTTCGACTCGGTCTATGAAATAGCAAATTACTTTGGAGAAAATAAAAGAGAAACATGCTCTACTCAAAGAATAGGTAGAGTGTTCCTAGGATGTCTTTCAGTAACCAAACTCAGTGTGGAACAATTTTAATCAATAATCTAAAAAAAAAAAACTTATCGGGTTTCATGCATGAAAATTTGTAAAGAATTGTGGCAAAAACAGAAATTGTTCGTCACGATCAATTTCTTTTTTTGCAGGACAAAAAGAAATCGTTCGCAGGAGGCAGTGTAGTAATTTAATGATAGTTCTTGCTGAGAAAATTTTAAATACATTGTACGAACACCCATATTGCTGATCAAACCACGCATTCCTGCATTCCTGGGACAACAACAAACACGAGGAACGCGATGATACTGTATACACAAGCATAATGTCTATTAACTCACTACCAGACGACAAAATTTTAGGCTGGTCCATTTTGAACAGAAAGCATTTTGCAGAAGACGAATCAGATTGGCGCAAATAATGGAATCTGCTTTTGAAATGGTAGAAAACATTGTTGTCAAAGGAGAAAATGATGGTTACCAGCATTTCCTCCTTTCCCAAATATGTTGCCTAAAGCTATGCCGGTATTCCTCGGGGTTGATAAAGCTTGGGGTTGTTTGGTAAAAGGTAAATGAAGAGCTCTAGGTAGACTTCGATGTGAAAACCACCAGTTCTTTAAGAAATAATCTGAAAATACATGTGTATGTATATGTTCATATTTAACAGATGTAGGGAGAACCATTACAAAAACAATCCTGACACTCAGAATAGACCTAGGTTACTGTCTGTCTGTCGCACAGCACGAAGTATGAAATGCATGTGGGACTTTACGGTTTGCGTAACAGAAATGCTGAAAACAAAAACTGTAAGGTTTAGATGTAAATCTTGCCAAGCAAGGAGGAATAAAAAATGTGACAAAAAAGAAAACAAAACTTGAATAAAATGGTACAGTTATTGAAAACGACGAATATTCTTTATATGAAAAAAGATTTGTTCATTGGTAATTCATGAATAAAAAGAGTGACTTACGTCGCGTTATAATTCTTGAAACGGCTTTCATGAAACGAATCTTTTGACTATCCTTATGATTGAATACTCAAGGATTTCATGTCGAATATGAAGCGCTTGGTGTTCAAATTCTTGAGCTTTCTTGTTGAAACAAATTCTTGAAAATGTAACGAAACAAACTGGTTGTTCTCAAGAAAGTATTTGCATCTTTCCCCCGCAACGTTTCGGCTCAAGAAAATTATACCATTAGTTTTGTTAATTCCAATAGTCGTGCTCTTCCTTCAGTATCTCTTTGACCATTTATTTGTGGTTACAGAAGGGTTTCGGGGTAATGGGTTAAACTGACAGTTTACCCCTCGAGTGTCTTCAAGGCAGCGGTGAAGATGCGCCAATAATCACTTCTTTTTTCTACGACAAGAATGGTTACCATTTGCGGGGTTTTGTCCGCCATAACTGACCATTTACTACGATTGGTGTACATTACACGAGTCGACAGGAACTTGTCAAACGTCGCGTGCTGTGGGTGACAGTCAAGCAGGTGCGCGCTGAGCGAAACTGACATGGAAATAATGTCGACTTCGGAAATAATCAATTGAGTTTCGCCTTTGGTCAATGAAATGATCCTGCTACATGGCAAACAGACACTCTAAACTAACGAAAGGTTGAGTTCTTAATTGGTGCCCTTCATTTAGCATGAGACATCCTCACTATAGAGTTATTTATTTTTGTTTTTTAGCACTGGGTGAGATTTGACAAATTATAATTAGGTATTTTAAAAATTCCAGTAAAAACCATTACAAGTTATACAACAGAGACAGTTTTGATGAACAGGGACATTACTTCTTCGAATGCTATTGGAAAATTTGTTGGAAAGAGTATAGTTACTCGTAAAGAGCAATTACTCCATTTCCAGGAAAAAAAAAAAAAAAACCCCGCAAAAGTCTCATGGTGAGGGCGTTTTTGTATATTAATGATTGATTGTATAGACCGTATTGTGTTAAACGCCGTTTTCAACATTATTTCAGTTATATCGCGGCGGCCAGTGCACCTAGCCATGCTTTCCTGGAGTCTCCTTTTACCAGTACTCCGCACAATATTCTTTCCAAGCCACTAGCTGCTTTCCCACATAACCATCGTCGAAACAATGATCAGCGGCGAGAGGGGAATGAATCCTGTCGCAATGTCTATCATCAATCCTCGATAAGAAATTGGCCGAGCCGGGGATCGAACCAGCGAGCCCCAGTTCTCAAGTCCTGTACGCTACCGACTGAGCTACTGGAACTCGGCCTATGTATATTAATGAGTAAATTCTTTGATCGTGTGTCATATGAACCAACGTTTTGCCATATGGCATCACCATTGCTTGAAGCATGTACTAGTATCAAACCGTAACAGATTTGCCGTATTCCCACTAAATGTCGATTACTCAAACAAGCAATTCTTCAAATACATCGGTTTGTTAAGAATATTTACAGAAAATGTCATGTCTAAGCAATACAAATGTAAAAGTGACTTTTATGGCTAAAGAAAGCTACCAGAGTTGCTTTTGTCGTGTTTTCTAAGGCACCCACCAATTTTGATTTGAATTTAAGTTAAATCTGTGAAAAGGGGGTTTAATACATATGCAACAAGTTTCGACTCATGTCAGCCTGCGCAGTCCGTGCAGGCTGACATGGGTCGAAACTTTTTGTTATTTTTGAATTTTCTGCATGACCATTCTACCTCATGATTCAGTCTGTTGTGAGACAAAATGGAGTTTATGGATCCACAATTACATGATGATTTGCTGTGTATAATATACTGCGGAGATCCATTAAAGCCTCTTTTGTCCGAGCGCGGCTTATTTGTAATGGTTAGTACCGAAATCCATTTGACGGATGCTGAAGTTGACGATAATCTGCGCAATCATGTAATTCAAAGTACTTTCAAGGTCTCGGATTTGAGAATGACTCTTATAAATGAGCCATGCTCCGGCAAAAGGGGGCTTAATGCATCTTCGTGGTCCATGGTTCAAACAAGCCATCACATACCTATGGATCCATTAATATCCGCGTTTTTTTCACAACCAATTTATTTATGAGATAGACTGGTCCTTGGACATACAGAAAATTGACTAAAAGCGAAAAGTTTCGGTCCAGGTCAGCCTGCGCGGACTGCGCAGGCTGACCTGGGTCGATACTATTCGCAAATGCATTAAGCCCCCTTTTCACAGAGCACGGCTCAAATGTATGTACTTGTAATAAACGTTTAGTGCGAGTGGCTACTTATTGTTGCTAGCTGTATATTACTGCCTCATCCATCGAAGTTCCAGAAGAGAGGACAAGTTTGTATGTTTGGTGTGACTTCTTACTCTTGTACGAGTATTTTGCATGGTCCATTACAGTTTCCAAGGTAAAATCAAGCGGCTTACAGTTTTATCAGGATGTGGATATAAAGATTTAGATGAAGAATTCTTTATCAATGTTGTTTGTATTTAGGGCTCTAGTAAGTAGATGTTGCATCTGTTCTTGAGCCGTCAATTTGTAGCTGTTGATCGTAACAGTAATGGGCACCGTTTCAATAGTATTTCAGTTAAATTGCTTTTGGTAGCGATATGATGATTCTGTCCAATGACTCAATGAATCCCTTATACTGCTCAACAAATGTAAAGGAATTTTCCTTTCTTCGTAAAAATTACTTTATTGTACTTGTATCTTGCCAAAATTATAGTTGTTTCATATCAGAAAAAGATCTTTTTTTATTATTGGCATTTAATTGGGCTTATAAGCCTTTGTAAATCAGTAGATAAGCGAATAATAATTACCAAATTCAGACTACGCTCTTGTGCGGGCTTAATATAGTCTACACACTTCGCAGAGAACACCATGTTCGAGTGTGAAGATTAGAAGTTAAGGCTTCATTAAGCCAGGAAATCTCAACATATCGCACAGTGTATATCAAAGATTTTATTTCACGTGTTTGTACAGTCTACCATAACACCAAAGAGCTCGCAGAGTTGTTGTTGCGTGTCATTCTTGGGACTGACTGAACCAGTGGATGCCATGCTTACTTGTTCTTCGTTTTTCTTTTCTATTAGCATCCCACACAACAGTCTTAAAATGGATCCTTACTAAGACAGTGATAAAGAAGTTAATTTTGATCAGGAAATCCAAGTTTGATCCTCGCTGGCGGCGATAGCAACGTGGGAGTATTAGTTAGCAAGGCACCGCAGGGCCCCAGCCTAAGAAACTCTGGGAAGACATGAGTAAGTAATTTTTGGCCGTGATATAACTGACATAGTGCTGAAGCGGCATAAAACATCCTTGGAACAAAAATGTCAGATAAAAAAAAACACACACACACATGTATGAATTTTATTAAAAAACTGTCAAAAGAAAATTACACGCCAAGATCTTTCATTAATTCAACTAAATTACGGGCCCGTGAAAATTAGAGCTAAATTTAAGAACCATTTTTTTTTACAGGGATGGTTTTAGCCCCAGGTGGGTTGACAAGGTCAGAAAATTATCATTAAATAACGCTCTCTCAGAAAGACCAGGTAAAATATCCTTGTTCAAATATATATCAGTAGTCTGTATCCACAACATTCCAAAGCTGGAAACTGTTGTCAACCATTTTCTAGTAAAATTCCTTGATGAATCAAGGTCACTGGAGATTGGTTTCCTTTTTTTTTTTATGTTAAACGCCTCCAAGAACGTAAATAATTTTGCAGCCACCATTGCGGCTATCTCTGAAATTCTTGATACTTCTTTATTGAGTTCTACACAGACAACCTTTCCCATTTCAGCTCTTTCGTTTCATAAATAAATAAATTTTATTTAATTTGATAATTTTATCCATGTTTGGCTTCAGGTAACGGTCAGCGTACTCATACTCTGGCAAAAAGGGGTTCAGTGCATCTCTGTGATGCATTATACACAGCAAGCCATCACATTATTATGGCTCCTTAAAAAATTTCTAACAACCGGCTGAATCCTACGGTATAATGGTCCTTCGACATGCAGAAAATTTACAGAAAAAAAACCGATCCAGGTCCTCCTGCCCGGACTACGCAGGCAGGGTTGATACTTTTTGCTGATGCAATAAACCCCCTTTTCATAGAACATGGCTCGTTATTAACTTAAAAAAGTCATTGACCCAAGAATTATTCAATAACTAGCAGTGAACTTTATTTTCAGTAATGGCACAACACAATGTCAATTTAACTTGGCCGCGAGTCATTTATCTTAACCATTAAGATACTAAGCACAACTTTCGCTGCCTTTACGGACAGTGTAGATCAAAGACAGAACAAGCACCGCTGACTAGAATTACTGCTAGTTTTTCGGATGAGACATTAAACCTAGGTACTGTGCTATACATGAAGCACGTTAAAGAACCAGACGTAACTTAGGATGGGTTTTGTCCTGTATCCAGCACTATCCCCCGAAACATAACTAACAGCTTTTTAGGGGCGTCGCACATGCCCGCGCAACTGGTGGCGACGATAAACAAACGAAATTCAATTAAAGCAGCTTGATCTTAGATTTGAGCCATGCTCTGCGAAAAGGAGGTTTAATGCATCTGCAAACCATATTGACCAATGTCAGCTCGCGCAGCCCGCGCAGGCTGATATGGGTTTGAAACCTTTTGCAATTTGTCAGGTTTATGAATGTCATAGACCCATCCTACCCCACGTTTCAATCGGTTAGTAGACAAAATGGATTTAATGAATCCATAATTATTTGATGACTTGTTTAGTATAATGCATCACGGAGAAGCATTAAACCCCATTTTGCCAGAGCATGGCTCATTTACATTAATTTTAGTGCGGATGATGTTATATGTCTTTCAACAGTATTTTAGCCATATCACGACAATAGCGCATTTATTGATGTGTTTCATTCCATTGCCTTAACCACACTCGAGTAAGGGTTTGTTGCTTACAAATCCAGTGCTCGAACCACTGTATACAAAGCTTGTACCCGCTAGTCTTGCAAGATATTCGGACGAAACACTACAAAAGTAATGAAATAACAATATTAGGATGCCTACTTAGAATGCCATATTAAAGATAAAATCTGGCTGCATAGCAGATAATATAAATGCATCGCGAAGAAACTCTACTTTTTACATGTATATAGAGTGCCTCAGATTTATGCCGTTGCCAGGGCCGGAAAATATCGCCTGCAACCAAAGTCAACAAGCACGTGCCAACCACGTGGCGTGGGTTTCATTTGCAGACGGAAAATGATATAAAATTGTTTACTCAGTAAAACATTTCTGGATCGGGTTTCCTGATGCGGTTGTTTCCAGGAATGAAGCCGGTAATTTAGGTATCACAGCCATAAAAGTGGTTTTGAGATGGTGCAACGTTCTTATACTTATTAAATTCGGTTTGAGATGCTGCCTGTGGTATGTTCAATACTTCTTAATCCATCATATACCGCCAGTCTGCAGAATGCATCTAATATTGATTGAAAAGTGTCTTAGGAAATGGATATTTATGACATTTTTCTCATTTTCCACATCATTTTTTGTTAGCTATTAAATGTCGACATTTCAAGTCTTTAATGATTTACCACAGAGGCACAGATCGAGCACACTCCCTGATTTCAATGTCGTAACGAACCGACACGCTTACTCTTTCACTACTGAATAAATAAATTGAATTTTCTCAAAGGCTATAAGATTAACTGTAAGATTAACAGATAGTTCAGTCATAATCTAGAATATAGCCGTGGACAGTGCAGATAAAGATCAGACTGTACGTTCTGTGCAGTCTAATCTTGATCTACATTGTACACAAAAGCTTCTGGTGTCGTCTATCCTATGGAAAGAGTTAAAGAAGACAAACAAACATTCAAAATAGACTTTGACTAATACCCAGATGAGATGATGGTTATGTGGGAAAGCAGCCAGTGGCTTGGAAAGAATATTGTGCGGAGTACTGGTAAAAGAAACTCCGGGAAAGCATGGATAGGTGCACTGACCGCCGCGATATAACTGAAATAATGTTGAAAACGGCGTTAAACACCATACAATCAATCAATCAATCAATACCCAGATGAACATGTATATTCGACCCACATGTATTTTATACATGAATATCCGAGATTTCATAGTAATCTTTTTGAGCATTTTTTTTCCTCAATGTCTTTTCTTTTGAATATTTTCATAAATAGAGGGTATAATGCATCTCTGTAATGCATTATATCAAGCAAGCCGTCATAGTATAGATCCAATTTGTCCAAAGAACCAACTGAATCATGAGGTTGCACCGTCCTTTAGCATTTTAGAAATTCTACCATTAGAAAAAAGTCTGGACGCAGGTCAGCGTGTGTGGACTGAGCAGGCTGACATGGGTGGAAGATTTTGGCAGATCCGTTAAACCCCTTGTCACAGAGCATGACTCATATACATATATAAATGAGCCATCCCCTGTGAATAGGGGGCTTAATGCATCTGCGAAAAGTATCGACCCAGGTCAGCCTGCGCAGTCCGCGCAGGCTGACCTGGATCGAAACTTTTCGATGTTGGTCAATTTTCTGTATGCCCAAGGACCATTCCATCTCAGGATTAAGCTGGTTGTTAAAAAAAAAAAAGTGGATATTATGGATCCATAATTATGTGATGGCTTGCTTGGTAACATTGATCACGGAGATGCAGTAAGCCCCCTTTTGCCAGAGCATAGCTCAAATTCATTTTAAAGTTAAATTCCAGCATATTAGGGGGCCGTTTTCAAAGTCATTTGTCTAAAATTTCAAAATGGGTTCAGCTTTTGTTTTACTGTTTTTTAAATGTAGTTTAGGTCAAAACCATGATTCAACACTAAAAAATGTTAAGAGTTTGCGATTTACTATGTATCATTTAGATAAAATGGTGAAAGGTCCATCTCATTACGACCACTTAAAGAAAAAACTACCACTACTGATTGGTTTTATTGATAAAATTGATCAGCAATGACTGATCGATGCGGTTGAAGTGGTGAAATTGAAGTCATGTTTATGCGGATGATTAAAGCATTAGCAATAGCCAAACAATGTAAATTCAACAATTTTATCCCTGAACATGTCGTGGGCAATGCAATATTCATTTTTAGAAAATTGTAAAAAAAAATCTTCACATATCCTCTGTGTAATTTTGTTTTTGGGTATTATCGTTATATAAAAGCCTTTGCGATGCGTTTAGTAGGTTTTTTCTATTAGCTGTAACAGCATCAATTCATTTTTTAACTTTTAACCAGACGACAAAATTTTAGACTCGTCCAAACTCAAAGCACATGTAGACGACAATTGTGGTTAAAATGTTGGGGTTTGTGTTTCCTTGTATAGAAAATATAGCGGGAAAATATTGTGGTTACAAGTATTTTCTCCTTATCGCACGATATTTTCAAAAGCCTTTTTTTGCAGAGGACAAATCAAATGTATCTTACATGACAGGATTTGTTTCGGAAAGCTTAAAAATATCGTGAAAATAGGAGAAAATGCTGGTTATCAGCATTTTCTCCTTTTTTCACGATATTTTCATAAGCCGCCTTCTTCATGGTCGTTAAAACATGGGACTGTTTTGTAAAGGTTTAAAAACTCGAGAGTAACTTTCGAAACCTTATACTTCTTACACAAATACTTTCTTACAGAGACAAATCTGTCGCAAACGATTTTGGAAAACATCATCATAGATGTAATTAACTAGAGTTAAGGAAATATATATGAATATCATTTATGCTAAATGTTGTTACAGAAGAAATTGCTAGGTACAAACAGTCATTGGGATGAAAAGGAATACAAAGAAAATGCTATGTTATCAGACGTATTTTTTAATTGTTGTAAGTTGAGAAAGTTAGCTATGGAATACAAAATCTAGACATCTACTTCTACTACTACTACTACTACTACTACTTCTACTACTACTACTACTACTACTACTACTACTACTACTACTACTAAAACGCTCCACTAATAAAATACAACGATTTTTTTTGGCTTTGACGAAAAAAAGTAAGTCGTGTAACGATATAAATAGATAAATAAATAAATAAACAAAATAGACAAAATAAATAATAAATGAATGAATAAATAAATAAATAAATAAATAAATAAATAGAAAAGCAGATTTTTTTTAGATAGAATATACAGTCTAATATTTGTTAATCTTGTGCTTTACAAACATGGCTTATAATGAGTAACCAACACCTGAACTTTCCTTTCCAAACATTTTCAGTATGAAATACCGGTAGCGAAACCACATTTTTTTTTTACTCCACCACATTGAAAGCATTTGCAGACGCCAATTCAATGTGGTCCAAAAAAAGATTTTTATTTTTCAAATGGTGGAAAATATTGATTGAAAAAGGAGAAAATGCTGGTTACCAGCATTTTCTCCTTTTCCCACAATATTTTCAATAGGCCTTTTTCCTAGGGACGTTTACACTGGATATTAGCTAGTAAAGGGATCACAGTCATCTAAATAGAATAGAATTTATCAACTTTCATTAACAGAGAATTATGACCGAAACGGGGAGGGGGTGGGCGTTTTAACAAAGCGGTATATAGGTGTATAAATTTCAGTTTCTTTGCATACTTCCGGTTTTTCCTCAAGCATGACTATCGATTTTTCATTTATTTACGATATCGGCAAAAAATCAATTACATGTATCAAGTGACTCATTACAAACCACATCGAAGAAAATAAGTTAATGTAATCGTAATCGTTCTTGAAACACCCTCACCACCACCACTAACAACAAAACCACCACCACCACCAACAACAACAACAAATAAATAAAATATTCGCCCTATTGAAGGCTTGTAATGAGTTAAAGTTTTTCAAATGCTATATTTCAGAATAAACTCGTTTCAGCTAGTTTTTTTTGTTTTTTTTGTTTTTTTTATTTAAATGATGCACGGAACTCTCTTTCTCTAGTCGCGCCATACTTTGAAATCCTCTTGTGCATATCCTAATGTATAGTTAATGAGTCATTGATTCTATTTTCAGTCATATAGTATCATGATTTTTTTTGGTGGCTAGATCTATCTAACTGTTTTCTCAAATCGATGAATAATTCTTGCCATGGTTTTAAAATAATCCATTACACTCGAAAATTCCCGCCATAATTATCTAAAATGAGGTGGCAGTGCAATTCCATAGCACTAATAGGGAAAATTTGTGTTGACTTATTAATTTGCTAACTTGAAATCCGCCATATTTTTCGGAAAACTATCCGCCATGATCAGGTGGTGTGTGGTGGCAGTTCTTTGCCACCATACAATTGTAGACAGGTATAGATGACGAATCTTTTGACGACTAATTTGATGCAACTTGAGAAATGAAGAGTTTTCACTTGGATTTTAAGAACTTATCGTGTGAAAAAGCATGAGACACACTCCCAATGCGTGAGATTCGACAAGTATGTCTTGGTCTCTTTGCAAAAAAATTCATTTGACGACTGTCAGTACAAACAAGGTACAACACGAAAGAAAAAGGTTTATTCTCACAGGAGTTCGCCAGAGAATGAGCAATTAATCAAGTGGCAAACTTCAAAGATAAACGCGAAAACGCATGATAAATGTCGCCAAAGTAATCTTCACGGCGTAGTAATTATAATGATTATTAAACAAACTACCTAGAGGCGAAGGAGTGAATTTGAAATGTATAGATGGTCTGTATGTTTAACTCATTACCTCCCGAATCAAATCTTCAACAGACGATATCGATATCGTTCTGGAGAGATGGGAATAATAAAAATCAAACTGAGGTCTGAGACAGGCAGGCAGATTATCAGGCAGACAGACATGATATTATAAACTGACTTAAAGGTATTCCGCACTACTAAAGTTCACACAGTTGTTCAAAGGTCAAACTTGGAAATAAGACTGGGCGAATAAGCAAATAAATGTTTCAAGTGCGTTACTCCGCGAAATAAGATTCTCAATGCGGAAGTACAGAAATGTTGGAGAAACACAAAACTGTCAAACTGATGAATGTACGACATGTAGCGTTGACTGATTAGGCTATATAGATTAAAAATCAATAAAATCATAAAATTTCGCAAATATATACATGTGTGTATATAAATGAAGTAGACCAACCACAGTTCGGTTGGACTGATGCCACCGTAGAGTTAACGAACAAACTGCAGACGGACAACCCGTTCGAATTGCGTACAACTCTAAAAAGCCATTGCGTATGGACTGTTTGTCGGTGCAAAAGGGGGGTTTAATGTATATCCGTGATCCATTATACAAAGCAAGTCACCACAACCATGTATTCATAAAATCCATATTTTCTAACGATCGACTAGGTTTGGAGGTAAAGTGGTCCTTTTACATGCAGATAATTATCATGTAGCTAAAAATTTAGATCCATGTCAGCCAGCGCGGACTGCACAGGCTGATATGGGTCGATACATTTTGCAAATGCATTAAGCCCCCTTTTCACAGAGTATGGCTCATATACCTGTGACAATGTTGACCAGTATAACTTCACTCCACCTTGCAGTCTAATCCTTGGTCTCTGCTGTCCTACAACTCTTTGAAAATGGAATTTTGGTATATTTTTCACTGATTTAATATACCAGTTTCACTTATTTTCCACGAAAGGACTTACTCTATTCCTACAGGAACAAAAAAGGAGCGTTGAGTATAAGAATATCTTGGTGGTTTATTGACTAAACAACAGACAATCATTGTTTGATTTATTTGCTTGAACTGTGTTTTACGTCATAGCAGAGAAATACGACAAAATTATTCACGACTTTCTGGAATGTTACCAGTGGTGGGTACTGTGTAAAGTGCCTCACCCGAGTGACCTGCACGCAGCCAGCAGAGATCAAACCAGGTTTTCCTGATAAAATATCCAAGTCCTTTACTAGAGAGCTCGGAAGTATCCCAAAACATGATTTAACTCTTTACCAGACGACAAAATCTTAGATTCGTCCAAACTGAAACCATTTGCAGACGACAAATTAAATGTGTTTCAAAATGCTAGGAATTGGCTTAGAAAGGCTGAAAAACATTGTAGGAAAATGAGAAAATACTTGTTACCGGCATTTTCTCCTTTTCTCATATTTTTTTTTCAAAAGCCTTTCTCCCCTCGGTCATTAAAATCTTGAGATGGTGGGATAAAGGGTTAAACCATACAGAGTTGTACATAGATTATATTTCTCTCCGACAATAAATTAAAGACATCAAAATTTGTTCCTAAACGCATGCAATTATATTTGACCCCATAGTGTCATTTGAAAGAATAGTTTCAAACATTCGAATTCAATTTCAAAGGTATTAGCCTCCCCTATTTTTTCGATTTGCTGTTTTCATAAGACCGCCTACTTGATTTGAATCCCATGAGCTGTCAATCAAAGACCAAAAAGGATGTTTATTCTACGGAAACAATTTGTTTTTTGACAAAAAACCTTTTATGGATCAAGTAAATGGTGTAATAATAGAAGAAGAATCATCAGAAGAAAACCAGGGGATTAGCTCCCACAACCTGATAGTTAACTTGTCTCGACTGATGAGCATAAGTATCTTTTCAAATCCTGGTCATTCTTTATTAATATTTCTACACTTTTGACTCTGGCCAAGTCTATACTATTAGCAAAAAATGCGTCTGGGAAAAAAAGTAGTAATCCACCATGTTCATTTACCCGAAAGGTATACAAAACAGTAGTTATTTATCTTTAAATGTTTCTAGAGTTGACTATGGACGCCGAGAGAGAAGGACAAGATCAGATGGTTCGCAAGATAAGCATAAGTAACGTTCCGTTCCCGATTTTTTTAAAATCACAATTCTTGTCTAATCCACGTCAACACAGTATCCTGGCTTTTACTGGTACCAGACTGGCAAACTTGTTCCAGTAGATTACGGGTTAAACAATTGATACTGCACTAAAGATAGGAAAACAGGATTAGGCTGCATGTATGTGCATGCTGACCATTGTCTATGGTTTGTGGAGTCTGATCTTTGGCCAATCTCTTTAAGATAAAGACAAGACATCAAGTGATGCGATAAGGTAGACATTATTAAGAAGAATAGAACGGAAAAGAACCCAGAACCACAACCGAAGCTGATACTCTTTCAACAAGAGGAGGGGCAGTGAATTTGGCAATGCTATCATTTCTACCCTGCATAGATTTCTGAATACTTGACATTTAAGATAATTATGTACTTTCACCAAACCATCTTGCCAAAAAACTGAACCCCTCTTGAACAATTAGAATCCATATCTTTTGTTCACGTTTTGAATACTAGATGTAACTTACAATAAATCAAACTGATAAATATGTTCGACATAAGAAAGTTTTGCAACTTTCAAAAAAGACGGGTCTAAACCCAAAGTAGGAAGACATTTATATTTCAATAAAGAAGAATGGGTCCTTCCATTTAAATTTTACTACAAGATCCGGAAAAGACCATGACCCTGACGGATCTCTGTACTTAATCTCCTCCCCTGGAGCCAAACTCACGGATGACAACTCCACCAAAAAAAGTATGAGAATCGGCCAAGGGCGAATTACCCGACCTTGTATCACCCCAACGAGCCCTTGGAATCCTTTGACCCTTTTTTCTTTGACCCTTTTACAAAAACAGATAAAAGAAATTGTCGAAAACTCTATCCATGTGTATTTTAATCACAAAATACTATTCCTGTAAAGGAAATTAGTCATAGTGCCGCAATAATTTAATTGTCATATATATATATTTTTTTTTTCTACTTCGCATGGCGCTCTGAAAACTTTTTGGGTAGCGTAGAAAAATGAGTTGAAACTCTAAACTTTAAAAAGATTTAAACCTTGACCGTACTGTTCTGGGATTTGACGACCCTGAAAGAGAAGGCGTTTGAAAACATTTTGGGAAAAGGAGAAAATGCTGCTGACTAGCACTGCCTCCTATTCCCTCAAAATTTTCTAGCCCTTTAGAGACAATTCCCATTTTTTTTCTTTAAAAATTCGCACTGTATATGTCATCTGCAAGTAACGTTACTTTCAGTTTGAACAAGCCTTAAATTATTTCGTCTGTTAAAGAGTTAAGCAAAATTTGACTGACAGGTCGAGGTCTTTTTTGTCAAACTGAAAAACTACAAGGCGATCGCTGTACCACTTGAAAAAATATCATTTTGCATTTCTTTAAATCCATTTGTTTGATTTTATACACTTCACTCTTTACCAGACAACAAAAGTTTAGACCCATCTAAATTCAAACCATTTGCAGTCGATAAATTGTATATGTTTGCAGACGACATTTTTACCACCAATTACAGACGATTTTTCGTAAAAAACATTGTAGTAACAAGAGAATTTCACAAGTATTCACTATTTTTTTTTTTTTTTAATCTTGTACCAATTAACCCTGAATTACCACGAACCGTAGGAAAAAGACTTAAAAAAATGTGGGAGGGGAAAATAAGACAATGCTGGTAACCAGCATTTCTTCCTTTTTCCATAATCTTTTCTACGCCATCAAGTCCCATTATTTGATCAACATTTAGTTTGTCGTCTGCAAATGCTTTGAATTTAGACAAGTCTAAAATTTTGTCGTCTGGTAAAGATTCAAAATTTCCTTTTTACTGCTTATCCCTGTTTTATGAAGAATTTTTTCGAATCCGTCTGTTTGGAATTCAATTCAAGTAGTTATAATTTAATAAGACAGATTTTTGACCAGGGAAAAGGAAAATACATAGGAAAGAAATAAAGAAGTGATCAAATATTGAATGACAGATCAGACAAAACACTGTGACAACTAGAAAATGTTCTTATCATGAATTACTCCTCCATTTGTCTCACTGTTTTGAAAACCCACACTCGATGGCATAAACAAAGTGAGCAGTGTTCTTGGAAAAGGAGCTTCAATGAATCTTTGTCATGCATTATATACCGAGCAAATCATCATACAATATGGATCCATTTTATCTCACAACCGACTGAACCATGATGTAGAATGGGCCTTCAACATGCAGGCTGACATGAAACGATACTTTTTGCAGATCCATTAAAACCCTCTTTCACAGAGGATGACTCATTCATGTTTTCGCACAGGGTGAAAACGTTGAAATACTTAAAATTCTTCTTATTGACTGGAGAGCTGCAAAAAGTCATCTTCAGAAAACAGAGAATTAAGTTGGAGTGTTGACATATGCTCTGAGATCGTTTGTATAACTGCATAGCTATGTTATTATTAAAACTTCACATGATATCAGCGACCTTTGGTCCTTTTGCGGACAGTGTAGATCCAAGATCAGACTGCACAGACCGTGCAGTCTGATCTTGGTTCTACACTGTCCGTTACTTGTAATAAATGTCTCGCTCAGATACCCCTGAAAATTACAATAACTGTCTTTTTATGTACTTGGATCAGTCTAATTTATCAATTAAGCTGCGTTAGGGTCTAAACTTTACCCCAACCATACACATACGTCATGTTACGCCCAGCTTGTAGTTATGGACTTTTGTAAACTTTGTGGGAAAAGAAGCTTGGCTTGGCATAAGTAGTAGACATCTTTTCCCGCAATGTCTCAATATCAATTAGAAAAATAGTCTCTTTTCTTATCCTTTCCACCAATTATTTGTCCTTTACATCCTCTGCACTAGTTTGCTGTGTATCAAAAATAGCTGATATGGAAATGGATTAAACATATAACACTAACTTCTTAATATGAGTTGAAAAATATTTGTCTAACAGAGAAAACCTCCTTTTCAAGTGTTTTTAGTCTTTTCACATGCTTGAAATACGAAACTATGATCATTGTTCAAAAATGAGTGACATAAATTTATTGAAATTATTTTTTACTTTTTAGTTCCTTTTTCCCTCCGTCTTAGTTGACATTTATCAGTTCTGGGAGTTTTTTTTTTTTTCGATTATTTAAGATTTATGCATTCGTTTTATGAACACATGAAAGACCATTGTCATTTATTTAGTTTTTGGAATTAAATATTGAGATGGGGGGGGGGGAATGCGCGTAAACATGCAGGGTTTTGAACACGACTGTATTTTTAAACCTTTGAAATTGCGACCTGTAAGGTTAATAAGACTACAAAGACTACAAAAAGAAATAAAAACCTCATATTTTATAATTTCAAACAGTTCTTTTCGTCGTGGAAAAAAAATGTATCTGACAGGTTGGAATCAAGATCAAACTGCACGTTGTGTGCAGTCTGATCTTTCTTCACACTGTCCACAAAAGCGCTTTGAGTCGCGCTAAGCAGCCTGAAGCTTTAAAACAAGTTTTATCCTTAAAACGAAAGTGCAATCTATTTAATGATGAACATTATTCATCTTCGCAACAGACAAAGAACAAGAAGTGAGCCACACTCTGTGAAAAAGGGGCTTAATGCATCTGCAAAAAGTATCGACCCAGGCCAGCCTGCGCATTCGCGCAGGCTGACCTGGGTCGAAACTTTTTGTTTTCTGTTAATTTTCTGCATTTCAAAGGACCAGTGCACCAGATTCAGTCAGTTGTCAGATAAAATGGATTTTAAGCATCCATAATTATGTGATGACTTGCTTAGTAAGATGCATCAAGAAGAGGCATTAAGCCCCTCTTTTGCCAGCGCATGGCCCAAAATATGACAGACAACATATGAGTGCAGATGGGCTTCCAAAACCTAGTAGTCGTCTTGTATAAAACAACTTTTTGGGAAAAAATATGGCCTAAGCAGGTCCTGCTCATATCGAGCCATTTATCCTTTGCAACGACGTTTTCACAAGTATTAATTCTTCATGGCTTAATTTACGTTTTCACAAATATTAATTCCTCATGGCTTATGTCGATAATTTATATAAAACAAGGTTGCATTCAAAGTCGTCTCCTGCAAATTTGTTTCGTGTGGTAAAGGGTTAGGCGGGAAAACAAGAAATTGACTGATTACTTCATTGCAACATAAAGTCCTCCATCCCGCTCGATTAACTCTTTACCACACCAGAAAAATGTAGACTTAGTCTTGTCAAAATTGAGAGCATTTGCAGACGACAATTTTAATGTGACTCAAATGATGGAATTTGTCTTTGATAGGGCAGAAAAAATACAAGGTAGAAAACTGGGAAAAAGAGAACATACTCTTTACAAGCATTTTCTCATTGTACAGCAATGATTTCAAAAGGCTTCAAAAGGTCGTTAAAAAGGTGTCTTCCTCAAGGTCGTTAAAAGTGGGGATTGCGTGGTAAAGGGTTAAAATTTTACCAGACAACAATATTTTGGACTTACCAACTATGAAAGCGTTCGCAGACAACAAATGAAATAATTGGGTTTTCTTCGGAAGGTAGAAGACGTGGGAAAATGAGAAAATGCTAATTACAAGCATATTCTCCTTTTCTCACAAGGTTTTAAAAGCCTTGTAGGTCAGGGTCATTTAAACTCGGAATTATTGTGTGGTATAGAGTTGAAATCATCAGCAAAACCAAGAGTCGATAAAGATCAGCCATACTCTACACAGACGACAAAATTTTAAAGTTTTTTTTAAACTGGAAGCATCTGCATATGACATTTCAACTGTGACCCCCAAGGAGAGGATTTGTCTTTGAAAAGGTAGAAAAAGGAGAGAATGCTGGTTTTCATTTTTTTCCTCTCGCTCTCTCCCCCCCCCATCCTATATTTTCAAAAAGTTTCAACCTCAGAACAGTTTAAACATAGGATTCATAGTTGTTTAGCTGGTTGAAATTGTGTTGTAAATTTTAAATAATCAATTCTGGCCACACAAGAATCAGACTAAATAAACATGCAGCCTGATCTTGATCTATTCTTTTCGTAAAGGACACAGGCTAGAGAAACAAAGAATACATGGTATTAAACTAAACGATCTTTTCAATTAATTTTCGCATTAGAAACAATTCAGTTAGTTTTTGTTTGTTCGCAAAGTCGATTCATCATATTCGGCAGATGAGCTTTAGAAATTCATGTAACTGTTAACCTTTTTTCAAACGACAAATTTTAGACTCTTCCAAAGTTTATTGTAAGCAGCTTCAGAAGACGAATTTCAAATGATGTATGATTGAACTTAAGTTCCGTAATGTGGCGTAAAACATAGAGGGAAAATGAATAAAATGCTGGTAACCAGTATTTTCTCCATTTCCCACAATGTTTTCAAAAGCTTTCCTCCTCAGGGTCGTTAAAACACGGGATTGTTTTGTAACTGGGTTACTAATCGACCATACGGTAGCAACTGAACATAAAGCGAAAACGTCTCTAGAAGTGAAATTCCTGCTTTGACCACAATGTTGTAACTCTATATCGGTCAAGAAAATTTCAGACCTGTCAAAATGTAAAGCATTTACATGTACATAAAACATACGAAGTGTGGGTCAAATAATTGGAATTGTCTTTGGAAGGGTACCAAACATTGTATTAAAAAAAGGAGAAAATACTGGTAGCAAGCATTTTCCTCTAACACAATGTTTTTTGAAAGCCTTCAAGCCAAGGGTCGTCAAAACACAGGATTGTTTTGGAAAAGTTTAAAAAGTGGTCTGCTGCGAGAAGCGAAAGTCAGCTGTCAGAAAAATTTAGAAAAAAAAAAAACATTAAAGAAGTAAGATCTATAAGTTCAGAGCCCAAGACTGTTGAACCTACTGATACGTGCAAATCAAGGCATTGAAAAAAAAAACCTAATAGATGCATTTTCAAGGCCTGTTTGTTAAAAATTCTATCAACTTTTCTGAACTATCCACAGAAAATGTAATCTTAAAGGTTCGAATTCACAACCCTTGGATAGATCACATGCCGTGCGCATTACCATTGAGCTTATGGAGCTTGTGTACTTCTCATGCAGGCAGAGAGAGAGAGAAAGAGAGAGAGAGAGAGAGAGAGAGAGAGAGAGAGAGAGAGAGAGAGAGAGAGAGAGAGAGAGAGAGAGAGAGAGCAGAGTAAATAATTCAATTATACATTAACGTCAGCAATGTTCTAAATAAGAAATTAAGGTCTCGTAAAAACCAACTGAATAACTGGTCTACAATTTTAATTTTTGTCGGGAAATGGAATACAAATTAGGTAATTAAGAACTTTATTGGGCCAAATGATATCAATTGTCAAGCGTTAGCCAATTCGGGGGAAAATTATTGCCTCGAATCTGTCCTAAATGCGATAAAAAGTGAGAAGAGAGCGGTAATATTTCCTTATCCAAACCGCTGTATTGTTCCGTAATTTAGGAACGCGTTTGATGCAATATGTAGGACCCCACCAGAGCACCTGCAGGACTCAAGTTAATTGACCGGTTACGCCCATTTTAATTAGGCAATGTCTAATGTCCAAGAATGAATTGCCCAAAGTTATTTTCAATGGATGGTTTTCTTCCGAATGAAAAATACTGCAAAACTGTCCGTCTTAGCTCCGTAAAGTCCCAGCAAAATTTACAAGAACAAAAACACCAACGCTTTTCTGTGTTCGTTTGTATGGTGTTTAACGCCCTTTTCATTATTATTTGAATTATATCCCGGCCGCCAGTGCACCTATCCATACTTTCTTGTAGTTTATTGCATTGATATTTCGCACAATATTCTTTTAAGGTCACCGGCTGCTTTCCAACATAACCAATGTCGAAACATAGATCAGCGGTGAGAGAGGAACGAATCCTGTCGCAATGACAAAAGACACTGACCTAGCTTGGTATTCGAACGAGCGACCCATTTTAGTTTCAAGCCCTGTGCGTTATCGACTGAGCTACCGGGTCCAGCTCTTTTTGTTTACTTACTTACTACGAGTGCAGATCAAGCCGACGGATAATCTTTTCAGTTACCAATAGTCCAGAAGATGTAATTGACCATTCATCACACGTTCCCAAGTTTTAGTAATGCTGATAACTATCATTTTCTCCTTCATCCACATTTTTTCTTTTTACATTTTCACAAAACATCCGATCATTTGAGCCCCATTTAATTTATCATCAGCATTTGTTTCATTTTTGTCGTCTGAAAAGAAAAAAAAACTGATGACGACCTAATACCATACTTGATATTGAAGAATACATGAGACGAAAAAATAATAAATCAACCGTCTGCTTAGTTATTATTCATTATGTCTTTTCTTCCATGTTTCAGAGGAATAGCAAACGGTGACGAAATGGAAGCAAGAAAAAAAGAATGGGTGGTATGAAAAAAAGACATGACATTTAGATCATGCAAGAAAAGATGAGTTGTAGAAATAAACATGCTATGAAGAAGAAGGTGAAGAAGAAGAAGAAGAAGAAGAAGAGTTCACAAAATACTCACATTTGAACTTAAATTTTTCATAAAGCAAGCAGAGATAGTAATGATATGAAATGTGAATCAAAATTAAATCAAAATTATCTGAACTCTTGCAGCAATAGGGACTATTATGGATGATGGGGATCAAGATTAGACAGTAGGGAATGTTTATTTTGCTGTTCTGATCGACTTAGCCTTAATTCTACAGGTATAATATGACGACGATAGCGTGTCACTGGTAAACTTTAAAACAAAAGAGCCATGGTCGAGCAAAAGAAGGCTTAATGCATCTCCGTGATGCATTACACCGAGTATGTCATCACTTGATTATGAATCCATTAAAATAATTATCTAACTGAATCATAAGGTAAACTGGTCCTTTCACATGCAGAAAACTGACCAATAGCAAAAAGTTTCTGCCCAGGTCAGCCCGCGCAGTCAATACTTTTGCAGATGCATTAGGCCCCTTTTTTACAGAGGATGGCTCAAATGGTTTTTTTTTTTTTTCATTTTTGACATAAACGTACAACATAAAACTTAGATAAATCTTACAGAAGATAAGTGACAATCTTATTCATACATTATATACAATAATTTCGAAATCAATTGCACACGTATGGTGGCATATTTCTGCTGCGACATACGAGATAGCTATCATGATAATTTTTGAAAACTATCGCGAAAAAATAAAGTTTCCTGGAAATTTTATCGAGATAGTAAAAAGTTTCCTGAAAAAATTATCACGATAAACTTAGAATTTTAACGCAAAATTTCTCAATCGTGCACGAAGCTGACATTCGAGATAAAATTATCGTGATAGTTCCATCCGTTTCTCGATACCTATAAATAGAAAATTCACCATTTGGATGAACTCGGTAGTTTTTGACTTCACAAGATTGCAGTAATAAAAATTCGAATAATTTACAATTGTAGCTTAACTCGTAAATTTTGACAAGACTCGAAATGAACAGAAGTCTGTTAAACACAATTTTAGACGACTCGTAACGCATCCTACTAACAACTTTAAAACCATTTATGGAAAAGGAGAATTCATAAGGTTGTAGACAAAGATGTTCCGAAACCGTATCTAATTATAGGTACCTTGAATGTCAGTTGAGAATCATCGCGATATTTTTATCGTGAAAACTTTTATTATCTAGATAGTATTTCCAGAAAACTTTGTTTTATCACGATAGTTCTGTTAAATTATCGCAATAGCTATCTCGTAGCTCGCGGCAGAAATATGCCACCATACACACGTTCTGGTTTTGTTTTGGATTTTTTTTTTGCGTGTATATACAAGTAACACAATATCGGCGTTGAGGTATAGAAAAAAAAAACGAGTTCCATCGTTATACAAAACAACGTGTAAATCACAAATTCTCTCAGACAACTCCTCGAAGAAGAATTGGTTGAGGTAATAGAAAGGGTAATACATTTGTGTTATGAGTTCCGGAAAAACCGCCCCCGGTGCACGAGATTTTCTAGCCTCGATAAAATTGTCCATTTATTGCAAATTGAATTGACTTTTTCATCATTCTTCTATAAAGTCTATTACGGAAACCTTCGGGTTATATCTCTATCAGATTTCTATTTACAAGATAGGAAGAAAAACAGTGTTTTTTTTTTCTAATTCCTAATGTACTCTGATCAATTTTGTCATTTTTTGCTGGTATTTTCGTGTTGTACCATTTCTTTTTTATCTCTTAGAGTGGAAACTTTCTGAGAGAAGAAAGCCATTACAAGCATCATAGTTAAATTCATCTGATAAATTGTTCATTTATTCTTTCATTTTTCGTTCACTAATCCATTTATACATTCATTCCACCCTACGATTTCATCATATTGGATAGGTTCTCACAAGACCGTCGCAGATTTGCCTGCTGTATTGCAGCACATTACAACATAAACCTACACAAGATACATTGTATTACTAATGGATGACACCATAAGTACCAGCAGAACAGATCGATTTCAACAAGATTCTTTTACTGCTTCACTATACATGCCGAAAAATAAGTGCAATCTAATTACTAATACTAACAATTAAAATAATTAATAACTCAAATTATTTTACTGAAACTATCTATTAAAATAATTAACAACTCGAATTATCAGTCCAATAAGTGTTATTTTTATTGTTTTCCCAATTTCTAAGGGAAATTCATTTTGCAGTTCAAATTTAAGACAGTAAACATAGGAAATACAATGTCGCTGAAATGTTCACAAGTCGGCTCAAGTCGCTGTACAGATGTTTGCATATCCTAAAATTCTCTTTTATGAACTGGTTATGTAAAAAGAAGTATTAAAGTAAAAAAAAAGTCATATTCATCAATTTGTTATGCATCTTTTGGGCGCATCTTTTGAATATAATATTATTATCCCTGCTGCATGCAAAGCAAAACGACCGGCAGCGTTTTTTCCGGTGGTCAAAAAATTTCTTTTTAAAATCAAGTGAACCATCTTTTCATCTTTTGCATACAAGAAAACAACTGCAGCTTCATATACATGATGGTGGATGGGTTGGAAGTGCGAGTTCATTTCACGGAAATGCTTTATTTAAAAGCGCCTTTTTTTTTTTAAGGTACAAACGTTTTTATAAATAACACTTTCACATATTTATATTGTTTTCTCTAGAGTTCAATACAAAAAGAAAATGAAATAATCTGATTGTTTAAGTTGTTCTTTTGATATTTTCCCAAAGGCATGATAAATACAATGGAAATGTACCGTATTTAACTAATCACTAACGGGCGATGATGGCTCAATTCCGACTTTCGTTTAGGCTGTGCATTCATCATCGAAGATTTTCTAAAATCAGAATCAGCAGTCTTGTAGGTGTGAAAAGATGTCCATATTTATACCCCCTTCTAATAGCCTCATTATACTAAATACTAACTCAAACTCAGTACTCAAATCATTTTATCTTGGTATTCGGCAAACAAGGTTTAGCCCTTTTTAAGAAGCTGCAGTATTTAATTGAACTTTTTTTTAGATTAGATTATCCTACTAAATTGAGTAATTGTAAACCGATTAGTGTGTAAGTATTTCTATCTCAATTTGCAATAATTTGGATAAATACATAAATGAACCGTGCTCTGGCAAAAGGGGGCTTAATGCATCTCCGTAATCCATCATACCAAGAAAGCCATCACATACTTATGGATCCATAATAGCCACTTTTTTTAACAACCGACTCAATCATGAGGTAGACTGATCCTTTGACATGCAGAAAATCGACCAATAGCGAAAAGTTTCGGCCCAGGTCAGCCTGCGCGGACTGCGCAGGCTGACCTGGGTCGAAACTTTTCGCAGATGCATTAAGCCCCCTTTTCACAGAGCGCGGCTCAAATGATATATTCTGATTCTTTTCTATTGCCATCGCATAGTCTACAAAGTCTATTTTTTTTTCTGTCAATATTTTGGATTCATCCAGTTTCTATAGCAAGCTTATATTAAGGAAGTCTAAGGCGTGTAAGCATTTTCTTAGTGTTTGATACCTTATATTTGATAAATAATCTTCAAAATCAAAATTGATTTCAAAAATGTTATAGTGCTGTAACTTAATAAAATTGCTATTTCCCAATTTCAAAATTCACAGCATACTTTGGGTATGAGAACTTGCGCCAAGGATTTTCTTGAAAAACTTCAGGTACATTCTATTAAAAGATTTTGAATTACATACCTCCAAGCTTCCGCTGCATACAACAAATTGGAGATATCATTCTATCAAAAAGAAGCGAGTTTGTTTCAAGACCTAATGGAACCTTATTAAATAATGATAAAAGGGTGTAAAGGTTTTCATAAGCTTGATCATTTAGAGCATTAACTGCATTTTGCATTCTATGCGTTCTAAAAAATTTAACCCCTGAATAACAAAATTCGTCAACAATTTCTAGTTTTTCTTTTGCAATATACCAATTAGTTACAATTATGTTTTACGTTTTTCAAAAATGCAGACTTTGCTTTTCTTTACATTTATCTTCAGACGCCATTTCTGGGTATAAGCATATAAACTCTCGACTCTAGATTGTATAATTATGTACATATTTAAGCTATATTTCATATTGTTATTTTTGTAAATGGTCAATGGCAAAATCTTATTTGCCGAGTACCAAAATATAATTATTTGAGTTTGAATTTGAGTTCATTGGTAAAAACAACCATGTCAGCTGCGACCATAACAGCTATATACATAAAATATCCAAATCATCAGCCGTAAGATTGTTGATATCAAATTTCCTCGTTTGTGTCATTTACAAATAAACTTGACATAAAAAGGAAAAAAAAGTTAATTCTGAAAGTATAAACATAATGATAAAAACACAGTAAAAATAAATCAATAATAATAATGATGATGATGATGATGATGTAGTATATTATGAATCTGAAAATAGACTGTTTGGTCTACGGTTCAACACACAAAGAAAACATATTTTTCCAGTCTCTAGAAGCCTTAACAGACCTCGTCAACACTAGACATGACTATCAAACACTTAGCAGGTAGACTAGAAAAATCCAAATTCATGTATTCATATTAAATACGAGTACGTGTATGACTTCAAAATAAGCTAGAATAATCGATGTATTGCTGTATCATAAAAAAAAACCTCCAAAGGTCTTTCTATTGCTAGATACATAAAATGAACAGATGCCATCATTAGAAAACACCCAAATCTGTGTCGGTCAGTAAAACTCACAAAATGTCTGACAGTGTAGATCAATGATCAGACTGCATGCACTGTACATCCTGATCTATGATATACACAAACCGAAAAAAGCATTTAAAGTCGAGCTTTGAAATTTCTGGTGTAAAAGCTTGTGTAAGCAAATATATTTATTTGGTTCTTCGTCACAAACAATAGGATGACAAATTCCTTTCTAGGAAAATTGCGCAGAGGCAGTTCTGTTTGCTTGCACGAAACCGTTGTTGCACTAGTTCCCAAAAGACAATGAATGTTTCAGTTGGTACTTTGAATTCGATAACTCGAATGCCTGCTTGAATAGCAAAGAGTGCAAACGTTTTGCGCGCACTGTTTCCGAAATGAGACGTCAGCTGACATTTTGGTAATTTTCTGAACCAGTCTAGATCTACCACTCTGCGCGGTCACATTCATTGTGATGTTGTTCACATCCTTACACGGTATGTTTTTAAGACGATACTTCATTCTTGTCTGAACACAAAGTTTTCTCATTTTACAGCCGACCACATGTGAAATCACTTTAGCAAAAGGAGAAATTGCTCGGGACGAGCAATTTCTCCTTTTGCAAAAGTGGTATCATCTGTATGGAAGCTTATTTCCTGTCGATTATACCCCACTTTACAAGGATGTTCCCAAAATCGTAGTCTGCAAGTTTGTTTCAGGGGTAAAATTAATGCCTGACATGGTCACAAGTTATCCACCGCAGAAAAAAATAGTACGATTTGAAATATAGCACACATTTTATAAAAAAAAAAAACCGACAGCACCGCTTTTAACCATTTATAATTCCCTTGAATGTGTTTTTCCTTTAATCAGATTCTCTATCCAACAGAAAAAAATGAATGTCTGTCTTTATCTTTTTTTTGCCTTCAAATAATTATTTTAATAAAATTATTAGCACACGTTTAACAGAAAAGACGAAACAGAAATGAACTTAGAAGGAGGGGAACCTTGGCGTTTATCAGGAAATAAAAGCAGCCCGAAGCTGCATTTTGCATGAAAACTCAGTGTTTATCGCCGTATGCTTCGGGTGCCGACTTTTTTTTTTTCTCGAGATGTTCCTTGGCCCTTTAGCAATGTTTTACGTTGCACATGACTTTGTATAAGATCTGTTCTTAAGTGACCCCTAAGGGCGGACAGACTGACCTCTGTGTATTAAAACAGGTGCATACGCCCAGTTAATTAGCGATACGAACATTAATAATGATCCTTACAAAAAATAACGTGCATAGGTTTCAATCGAATATGGATACAACTTTTTATGTAATTAAAAAAAAAATCAACATTTATTGATAAGCATGTAGATACAGAAATAGTGATCATGGACGTAAAAAAATACACATTTCCTGTCATTCAAATATTGATTTGTATTTCGACTGACTTTCTGACGTATTTGAGCTTGAACGAACAAAGCCAAGGAGGAAACTATTCGAGCCCATTTTGCATATTTTGGTGTTCGACCCATTTGAAAAAATGTGGAGTAAAGAATATTGATATATAATGTCCCTATGATAAGGAAATTTTTTTGAGAACTAAAGAAATAGTTCATTTTCAACAATTTCACTATTTATCATTATATCTTCAAATGTATTACCCCAAACAAGTTTCATAAAGAGTTGGTATGGAGGAAACGGTTTTTCAAACACCTGAAGGGAAGTCGGTATTAATTTTAGTAAACTTTGCCTGTCTGTCATGTCTATTTCCATGTAATAAACAGGAGGGTAAGGTCTGTTAACACTTTACCATAGACTGACGACTTCGTACGACTTGCCACAAAAACTGTGGAAAAAAAATTGTGGAAAAAGAAGAAATTGCTCGTAACGACCAATTTCTTCTTTTGCCACAATATTTTTATATTTATAAATATTGGTCCTTATTGGATATTCATATGTTACAATACTGATTCTGAAGTCTCTCGGTAATATGTTTTATTTTTTTTAATCAGGATGTATTGCCTTAATTTCGCCACCTGTTTATATTCTGACCCTGCTAACCAATCCTATGATCGAAAACGATTAAAAAGACCCCACTAATTCTTTAGCATTTCTCAACTGCATTTTTCCTTTTGTCTTTTTGAATACAATACATTGCTTAGTATTTCTGTCAATATACTAAAACTATTCTATATGCAGTAATATTAATATTCTTGCTGCATAGATCTATCACTGATAGAAAATGGTGGAAGGAAAACTGGTCTGAGTTAATTTCATTTTTTACTTCTTTTACTTGAAAAAATAAAATCTGACATAATTATCTCTATATGACGACCTGATATACCAAAATTTGAAGCATATGTCATCCTATTATCCTACATGTATATTTTTGAACCCATTTCAGAGATTGTAAAGTCATATTTCTAAAAGGAAAAGCTTGATGTACTGATAATTTTACAAAAAAAAATGGCGATTTTGCCATTCTGTGAGAGCTCTTGCACGAGCAATGGCAACAACAACAACAAAACCTTATTTCATGGTACCTCTTTACTAAACGAACACAATTTACACTTGTCCAAATTAAAAACATTTGCAGACGACAGTTCGAATATGACTCAAGTGAGGAGATGCTGGCTACGAACATTTTCTCCTGTTCCTACATAAATGCCATAAGCCTCTTCTTCAGGGACATTAGAACACGTAATTGTTTGATAAAGGGTTAAAAATCGATCTTTTTCCAAGTTTATTTTCAAAGTCGTCCGCTGCAAACTTGTTTCAGAGAGAAATTAACCAAAAGGACGGGGATATGACGTCAATGAGTCAAAGGGATGGAAAGTTTATCCGACTTCTTACCAAATGACAAAATTTTAGATTTGTCAAAAATTGAAAACACCCGCAGACGAAAAATGCAATGTTGAAAAAGTTCTGAAATTTGTCTCTGAAAGGGTCGGAAACATTGTGGAAAAAGAAGAAAATGCTGGTTATCACCATTTTCTCCTTTCCAATAACGTTTCCAGAAGTCATTTTCATTATGGTCGTAAAGCTCGGGATTTTGTTGTAAATGGTTAACTTCGTTTAGAAAGTTTTCAATTAAGCCTTTAAGCGCCATAGGCGAAAACAGTGACTTTTGCGGACGGCATAGATCAAGATCAGACTGCACAAAACGTGCAGTCTGATCTTTGATCTATACCGTCCGCTTGTGTAGTCAAGCCTATACAATCAAAATCTTTGTAAGTTTCAACAGAGTTTTTTTTGGGGCTGAAAGAGTTAAATTTTTACTGATAAATATCTAGACTTGAAGCTATTTAGAGTAAGTTATAAAACTAGGACAGTCGAAAATTTGTTCTATTGTTATAATTGGCCCCACTGTCATTTTAATGAGTTTTTAAATAAATTGTAAATGTGTGGTTTTTGATGTGTAGTAATCAACGAAACTTTTATAGCTTTGTTATTATGTGTCAGTATTTTCCGTATTTCATATTTTTTTGGAAAGAGAGAGAGAGAGACAGAGAGAGAGAGAGCCAGTCGAAACACCATTTCATAGGAAAAATAACGCAACTAGAAAAATTCCGTAAATTATTAAGTCCAATAATTTTTGTTTTTAAAGACAGCCTACCGAATATTATGAGTCATACAAATACAACTTATTTAAATTCATTATCACCTTCAGTTACATTTTTTAATCTTGTCGCAAACCATTTTCGATAAAATTGTGCCAAGATGGAGAAATTGCTCATTCTGTGCATTTTCTCCTTTTATTGTGTGTTTCACTTGCAGTTGTCTACTAACGGTATGTTTCGTAAAGAAACGAGTTAAGCATTTCGGCCACTTTCGTTAATTTTGATTTACAGATTGAAACCACTAGTTAGGTATTTTCTGGCGTAAGAAATATGTAGATCAGACACAAACAGACGTATGAATACATGTACCAAAAACTCCCTATTTTCAAGAAGTTAATTTCTCCACTGTTTTCTGTAACCGTTGCAGAGAATCACTCCAATGCTGACAGAGAGGGACCGTTTTTTTTTTTTTTCTTTTTTTTTAAGAATTAAAAAAAAGAAAACAAAAAACAAACACGAGAGACTAACGCAACATTAATTTATACGAATTTTCGACCTGAACTATCAGCTGGCTGCTTTTCATAGAATATTTTTCAGAATAATTTTTTCTCAGACGGCTAAGTGTTTACTGACAGGTAGACTGAGAGTTGGGGGTGTAATGACAAGCTTTAATCCATTCTATTGCAGGATAAGGTTACAAAGTTTCAGTTTAGCGACGAGAAAACGTTGAAATTTTACACCTCAGGTTTCTTAGCTATCAATCTATTTGTTCGAAATCCCACGTAAATTAATTTTCAGTTTTAACAAGAGTCCTAGGAGAAACCTAGACCGTTTTTTTTAACAACCGCATTCCTCTTTTCCCTCCATAAATGGTAATGATATTCTCAAAAAAAAAAATTACTAAAAACAAAATGGCGGAATGTTTGTCTTAAATACATCGTTGACTGAGCATCATCGAACTGAATGTTGGTCTTAAATACATGTATATGGTTAGCTTTGCCGATTAGTCTATGACAGAAAAAAATTTAAACCAAGGGTCGCATGTATAAATTTTTCAGTGATATTTTTTTTTTTTTCCTCATCATTGTAAGATTCAGTAGAACCAATATGCATCTTTACAGAAACATTAGTTTATTTTTCTGTTTCTTTATTACTGCTTCGAACCTTTAATCGTCAATATACTATCGATGTAT
The DNA here is from genome assembly GCA_946811185.2 of Hippopus hippopus. Lineage (NCBI taxonomy): Eukaryota > Metazoa > Mollusca > Bivalvia > Cardiida > Cardiidae > Hippopus > Hippopus hippopus. The sequence continues at coordinate 45,892,629 of OX328099.1, read as the reverse complement.
ACGATCAGTGCTTTAACTAAGAGGATGATGTTGGCGTTGATCATAATGACAGAGGTAATTTTCCCACTTTCCAAACAATCCCTAGTTTAACGACCTTGTAGAAGAGATTAAAAGAAAAAGAAAAATCGCGGGAAAAGGAGAACTTGCTAGTAACCATAATTTTCTCCTGTTCCAACAATGTTTTCTGCATTTTCAAAGGCAAATCCTACAATTTAGCCTCAACGAAGAAGTCGTCTGCAAATGCCTTGGATTTGGGCAGACACAAAGTTTTGTCGTTTGGTAAAGAGTTTATTAAATACAAAATCAAAACGGTATCTGATATCAACATGTCATATTAGCTCGTTATCTACTGGAACCAATTCGCAGCAGACGACTCTGTAACAGATGGATAATCAGCATCAATTAACCCATTACCACAAAATCCCGACCTCGAAAAAGAATACTTTTGAAGAAAATTGTGGAAAAAGGAGAAAATGCTGGTGACCAGCATTTTCTCCTTTTCCCACAATGTTTTCTACTTTTCCACAAACAAATTTCAATTTCGGAGTAAAAATTATATTGTCGTCTGCAAATGCTTTCGACTTAGACAAGTATATTTTTTTTCGTTTGGTAAAGAATTAAGATATAAGGTATGAATACATGTAAAAATATTGTAGCAAAATGAGAAATTGTTTGTCTCAATGTTTTGCCACAATGTTTATAAAAAGGGTTTCTTTTGCAAAATGCAAAAAAGATTTTTTTTTTTTGTATTAGGTTACTGAATGAATGTTAGCTACTGCAGTTTTCGTCGACCGTTATTTTTCTTGGAGCAACTTCTCGGACACGCAGCCAGCTGTAAATGGATTGTTTACGAAGTCCGCACGTATTTGCGAGGTTAATATTATATAGGTGTCCGTGTAAACAGTTTATAATAATGTATATAATGACAACAGATAATGAATAAAAACGCCCCTAGTGGTGTGCGCGCTATACCGATAGGAGTTAAGCGCCTCCCAGTCAAATATAGCCGGGCGTTACTAGCCAATCGCAAACCGTTGAAGGCAATAACGAAAAAAGTAAATTTGAATCAAAATCACATTCAATTACTAGAGGATAACAAAGTTCAGATATATAGTTCTACATGGACTTAAAACAATAGCCCTGGAGTGACGGATGAGAGACAAAGCTTGTCCGGCAAGGACTGTCAGCTGCTTTTGGCAGATATTTTTTGTTCTAACTCGTATTTGCTTGTGATCTCGGGGAAAAAGCACGAAAAATCCCTCTCGAAAGTGCACTGTCAACGTTTAACCAAGGCGTTGTATTTCATACTCTGTATAGACGTTAGTGTGTTCTTAATCCATTAAAATTTTATCGGATATTAGAGGAGAAAATTCTCTTTTTTTCCGCCTTGGAAATAAGACACAATTCTGGAGTACCATAGATTTTCCGTAAATCATCCGGGCTTGTTCCAAGACGTGGACGGCGTTGTTCCTGCTCATGAGAAGATGTCATTTCTGGCGCTGGATACCAACTCATGGCAGGTGGGTTTTGTTTGAAATATTTTTCCTTGCGGCCCCTTTGGCAATATTGGCGTTCTTCAAATTTCCTTGCTGTCGGCTAGGAGCAATGAATTAAATCCTTTTGGCACCACCTCCTTTTTTTCAGTAGAGGTGTTCTCTGCTTCCGTCTGTCATTTTTTTTTAACTTTAAAAGCCATACATTTTTGACATTTTACTCAACTAGGATATCAGTTTGCTTTCTGTCTAGTCTTAATGACAAAATCATTATAACAAAGTTCAACTGATATATCTAGGTATGCACTTGTAGCCTTAAGGATGTCATTTTGAAAAAGAATACCTAAAAAGACCTGCAGGGACATTTTACGATGACGGCGGTCTTTTTGTATTCTAAAGCCTACCTTAATAGCTAAATGTTAATATTCGGCAGGCAAAATAAAAGCAAGTGTATAAACATGTAACTATCGACTTGTAATAACGTTATTAATAAGTCAAAGTATGTTTTCATGTTTCAGGAATTCAGGTTTTCCTTGTGCTAGAAAATATCTAAGGTAGACATACATTTCATCGTATTACCGTGACCAATTAAGGCTGGTAAGCGCTACTCACGGACCTTTTGCGGACAGTATAGATCAAGATCAGAATCTGATCTTGGATCTACACTGTCCGATAAGGAGATATTTTTCCTCTAACATACCTTTGAAATAGCAACATTTGGGTTTTTACCATCGGCTTTAAAGTTTCATTTAGCTTATTTAGGAGTCAGAGGATTAAAACAAAAAAGTAGCCAGCTGCCACTGTAAAGTTTGCACAATGAAAAAGTGGAAGTGTTTGGAGAGAGAGAGATAGAGATTAAACCCCTTACAACAAAGTTCCGAGTTTTAACGACCCCGAGAAAGAAAGCTTTTGAAAACATCATGGTAAAATGAGAAAATTGTCGTACACAGCATTTTTCCATTTCCTACAGCGTTTTCGTTGTCTGGTAAATGGTTAAATACTGCTCAAATATTGAATGCATGCTAAATCACTCATCATAATTTACTCCGTGTAAATAATGTTTAGACATTTGAAATTATTCAAATTACTGAAATATAATAGCCTGTCAGCAAACCAATTGTTCTGGTGCATCAAGTGAAGATCATTTTTGGAAAAATGTTTATCTTTAATACTATTTCAGCTTCATTGGGGCTGGAAAAATATTAACTCTACAATATGATAATATTTGTAGGTTCGATTTTATGTTCACTTTATATAAAGCCAATTTAATAGAATATGTTTAATAATTTTTATGAAAAGTTCCCGTTTTTTCTCTGTGAGATCAATTTCTGTGGAGGAAAATTTTACGAAAGATTAATTTCTTTTTAAAGTTCTCAGATGAGGTCCGGATTTAATACATATGTATAGGACTCAGCTCTTTTCCAAACGACAAAATGTTAGGCTCGTCCAGATTGACAGCATTTTCAGACGACAAATTCTGTCTGGCAAAAATGCCAGAACATGCTTCTAAAACGAAAGAAAAAGATTGTGGGAAAAGGAGAAAATGCTGGTTACCAGCATTTTCTCCTTTTCCCGCAACGTTTTCAATAGCCTTCTTTCGCATTGTCTTTATAACTCGGGATTGATAAAGAGTTATATAATCACACCTTACAGCGGATGACTTAGTACTCATCCTTTCACATTATTGATAATTGACATGACTTCAAATATATTTGAAAACATTGTGTCAAAAGAATAATGCTCGTTCGAACTACATGTACTTTTTCCTTTTGCCAAAATGTTTTGAAAAAGTGACCTGCAGCAAGACGAATAAAAAATCTTCTGTAGATGGTTATAGTCACATTAATAATCTAATGCTGCTAACTCGGGGCGCTTTTAAGGACAGTTTGGATCAAGATCAGACTGCACAGAAGGTGCATCTAATTTTTTATCTGCACTGTCCGATACGGTGACATTTTCCCGGAGAAAACAATTTTAAAATCCAGTATTGTTTGTGTGTTTACTACGTGCTTGGAATTTTCATTTCAATTAATTATCAGTTTAAGGGTTGAAATTTTCATTGACGGAAGACAGCTTTTTCTGTCAGTATTACGACTGCAATGATCAGGATCAGACAGCAGATAAAATGTAGTCGAATCTCGAATTTACAACGTCTGCTACATGCTAACACTTTTGTTTCCGCTAAATATCAATAATACTTTTTTTCGATTTCTCAATATAAACTTGTAATGGAAGATGATTTTGTTCATAATACAAAACAAAACGGTAAATTGCAGACCCAAGATCAGGTTGCAAGTTCTCAGCAGTCTGATTTTGATCTATACCGTCTGCAAAAGCTATGTAAGTAGCCATTGACGATGAAAGAGTTAAACTTTATTATTAAAATGAATATTTCATTCTGTAAAACTGCAATTTCAAAACTGTTTTGGTCACATTACTTAAAAATGTGTAGATTAAAAGATCAGAATACAATCAATGTTCATTTTTGTGAAGTCTCATCATTATACATGTATACATGTACACCATCAGAAACAGACCTGACTAAAATTTTGTGAGTATGCTGGGATTAACTAAAAATGTGAACAAAGTTTCATGTTGTAATCTTTTAGTTTTTAAAAAAAAATAATCTCGTACCTAAGTTAAGAGGTTAAGCAAAAATGTCTTTTATTTTTTTTAAGACTAAAATGTACGGAATATAAAAAAAAAAAAAAAAAAAAAATGAGCCATGCTCTGTGAAAAGGGGGCTTAATGCATCTGCGAAAAGTATCGACCAGGTCAGCCTGTGCATTTCGCACAGGCTGACCTGGGCCTAAACTTTTCCCTACTGGTCAATTTTTTCTGTATATCAAAGGACGAATCTACATCATGATTCAGGGAGTTGTTTTACAAAATTGATTTTATGGATCCATAATTATGTGATGTCTTGGTTGGTATAATGCATCACGGAGATGCAATAAGCCCCCTTTTGCCAGCGCACGACTCATATCTAATTTAAATCCCTAAAAAAAAAAAGATTAAGACAAATGGAGAAATACATCATTAAGAGCAAATTCTAGCCGTGCTATTACGTTTTTAAAATGTAGTAAAGTGCAAGACGAAATACGTGTAAGTCTGTTATGATAAATTTCACTGTGTGAGGCCCTATTCTGCTGGAAAAAAAAAAACATCTCATTCCCCTTGCCGAAATAATGAACATTTTCTCTGCCAATCAAATAAGCATCGCTCTGGAAAAGGGGGATTTAATGCATCTCTGTGAAGCATTAGACCAAGCAAGTTTTCACATACATGTACTTATGGATCTATAATATCAATTTTGTCCAACAACCGACTGAATCGTGGGGTAGAATGGTCCCTGGACATGCAGAACATTGACCATTAGCAGAAATTTTCGACACATGTCAGACTGCGCGGACTGCACTGGCTGACATAGGTCGATACTTTTTTGCAGATGCATTAAACCCCCTTTCAACCCTCTGACGCTTATATATGCATTACTTTTGTATGTGTCTAAAATTACGTGTTGATTTCCTGTAAATTTCCATTACAGTTGAAAATGAGTTGGTCATATTTTAGCATCACTTAGCGAGCGGAGTTGATTAAGGATAAGACAGCACGTTTTGTGCAGTCTGGTCTTGATCTACGCCGTCCTCTACAGCTGTCAGTGAATGACTTTAATCTTTACCCATATGCTGCTGAAACTTTCAAGCCGACAGTTGAAACCCAAATTTTGCTATTTCAAAGATAATTTCTGGGGAAAGATATCTCTTTATCGGACAGTGTAGATCCAAGATCAGACTGCACGTTCTGTGCAGTCTGATCTTGATCTACACTGTCCGCAAAAGGTCCGTGAGTTGCGCTTAGAAGCCTAGGAGTTAACGTTTCAAATTGCTGCAACTTTTTATCTGGGGATAAGGAATTTTAATGACAAATAAATTCTTGTACATGTATCTTCAATAATCCTTTGGATGCACATTCAGGTTTCGAGTATTTTTCTTTTTTGTTTCAACTACATGTATCTTAACACACTGCTAATTCGAATTTATTTCTTTTTCATCTTCTAATTATTAAGATTATACACTAGTTTCTGTGAGAAATTCGGTTCTCATCAAAGATAAGACAAAGTATTATAAACATACCATGAGAATATTGCTCCTTTTAACGTCACAGATGTACATTTTCGAGACCACATTTCACGAACCTTTTCGACGATGATAAATTGACTTCTCGATACCTCTTTTGACGAAGCGACTTTATCCGTTTAAAAGTGATGCATTGCATTATGCCCGTAAATGACGTGCGGTAACGATGATGCTAATTTTGATGACTTAATTGGTTTCCGGGCAAAAGTTTTCTGTTTGTTGAAAATAGATCAGAGATTTGAGGAGAGGAATAAGAAAAAAAGCAATGACCTAACAACACTTTGGACAGAAGGTTTACATCTTGTATCCCTTAGAAGACCATGACGAATTTTCTTATCTTACACACTTTTGAGATATATAGGATCTGACATGAGTTGGTGTTTGAGGTAAAATTTTATTAAACGAGTCTAGAGAAAATGTTATTAAGCGAGCCTTTGGCGAGCTTAATAACATTTTTTCTTGACGAGTTTAATAAAATTTTATCTCAAACGCCAACGAATGTCAGATTTCTTTACCACGTTAAGATATTTCACAAATTATAGATCAGAAGATTCAAAACCAACTTCAGATGCACCTGCGGTAATATCCATATATTCCCATTCACTTCTATGAAATACGTACAAAATGGCATCAAAATGACGTCACAATTGTGATATCAAACGTGTACAAGATAAGAAAATTCGTGATGGGTATATTACGCTGAAAACAAGGGACGTTATGTGATAAAATATTTTGTGACGTTATATAGGAGCGGTATATGACGTCATTAAATTTTGTTAAAACATTACGTATATTCTTGCCCGTTTTTTGCCAAAACAACGTCCGACACAAATTTCCTGGTCAAATCAATTATGAACTTGATGACTGTAGTAAAGCCAAGGTTTTCACTAATTTCAGATTTAAAGATAATTAAATGTCAGGTCCTTAGGAACTACTTTAAGCTTTAAAAGTATACTTATGTCGAAGCAGTGAGTCGGTCTGCCTCATAAATTTGTAGGTTCTCATAGAGATCTAACGATTTTGAAAGTATTCTTGAGATACAGTTATGTGATAAAAAAGAATCTTACATCCGTTGGCGTTTGAGATAGATTTTATCAAACATACCAAGTAAAATGTTCTTTAGCTTGCCAAAGCCTTGTTCAATAACATTTTTCCTAGAGTCGTGTAATGAAATCTAAAACACCAACTTGTGTCAGATACTATATATTACATAACTGCTTACAAACATAGAGAAACATGCATGTACATACGTCCGGGATAAAAGATAGTTCCAAAGAAGTCCACATGAAACTCATTAATTTAAAATCTCACTATTAATCAAATCTTAGCTCAACAATTTTAAAAATCTAATAGACAAGATAATGTAGAAAACCATGGTTTGGAAAAACAGCTTAGAAACAGGACTATCTCGTACATATGTACCTCTAGTTCTCTCACCTATGACGTTATGTACATCACCCTTATTTCAAACGTGTGAAAGATACGAAAATCCGTAATGGCAATATTACTCTGGGTAGCTATGTGATGAATTCTGATTCACAGAACTTTCTGCTCAGAATGTTCAAGATTATATCACACATACTTTATAGCGGGAGTTTTGATCTGTAATTCCGAAAAGTTTTCATTGTTTTATCACATGACTATAGAAAGACGATAGTAGACCATGTCTAATGAAGAAATGGCTCATAACGAGGCGCCTTGACCAAAGAACATTCACAGGAAAATTCCAGCGCAGCGGGTGAGGATCAAGCCCAGGACCAATGGATTTCTAATCTTTTTAATTCCTGAAGCACGCAGGATCCCTTTAGAATGCCTATGGCGAAATCCTCTGAACCTGCCTGATTAAGATGGTGACCATTGTTTAGGATCCTCACCATTTGTCTTAGCCTAATTAAGCATAGCTGGATATTATTACTTTAGTATCTAACAATGTAGACCAAATTTAGTTCAGCCTGATCTTGATCTTCACTCTCTTTAAAGACCTAGCTGGCCAGTATAACATGCTCTGTGTGTGGCAGAAAGAGTTCTTATATAAAACAAGGGATCGTATTCATGCAATAATTGACCTCGCATTAACGAAACACGGCACTTCAGTGATTACTTATCGAGTAGTTGCAAAACCAAGAAACATATACATGTACACATGCGACATTTAAACTGTTCTCGCAAGGTTTTCAGAATCTTGCTACAGGGTTGTTGGAATCTCACTTTAAAAATGTTTACAAGAAAAGCGACAACATGACCATTTTCTTTAAGTTATTTTGCAAAAGCGAGATCTAACCGTCTCACTGCCATCGGCGAAAATCAGAGGTTTTTGCGGACGGCACAGACCATGAGTAGACTTCAAAATCGTGCTGTTTGATCTTCGATTTATACCCTCCGCTTGTTTAGTCAGGCTTATAAGACAAAAGGGTGGGATTTAGTGGATTGTATTTTCAGCCGTTGAAAGAAGTCGAGTATATATACATGTATTTGGCGCTGAAAAGGTCAAAATGACTGGAAAGGGATTCCGTAAAAAATAAAGCAACTTGTTTTTCTTTTTTCAAAGCAATACTAATTCAATTATTCAAATAGAGGCTTTGCCGCACCATGTCGGTAAATCACCGTCACATTACGTAATGTCATTACCACGTGCTACAATAAATACGGCCCTCGGGCTCACGACTCGCCGTCCCTCAATAACATGTGCTTCCACATTGGCGCCCTGGGCTCCGGTCGGTAGATTTATTTGGGAAACAGCCTTCGTTTAAGTCCAATCGCATTAACCTAGTCTGTATATTTTCAAAATGTGCATTATGCTTAATTTGTTTGTGTGTGATTGCTTTAGGGGAAAAATAGAAAAAAAAGTATTTGTTAGTAAAACTAGCACTTTGCTTTCAACAGTTTGGTTTGTCAGTCACATAGAGCAACAACTAACTTTTGTACGTATGTCTGCTTTCACCAGTATCAAGCTTGGGTTCAGCATTGCCTTGTCAAAGGACACGCCAAAGTTAACACTGCCGAAAGTACCCACATCAAGGTGCAATTACTGTGTAAGAAAATAAATATGTTTATCCGGTTAAATTTTTTGACAAGTTTTTTTTTTTACCATGTACAGTGAAATTCTATAATTTACATATGTGTATGATTTTGTAAACAGATAAATTTATGAAAATGATGACGACAACGACGACGAAGATAACAATAGTAATAACGATAATAACGTTGTAATAGAAACTAAGTAATAATAATAATAATAATAATAATAATGATGATGATGATGATGATGCGCACATGGAAAAAATAAAAGAAATTAGTCTTTAAATTGTGTGACCTTGACCTGCTTGCATCAAATTTTAAGGAGTGTTTTTTTTTAAAGTAAAAAAAGGAGTATATTTTTCGATACTAATTATATATTATTAGATACTGATGAATTCAGTCGCCGAATTGTTACAATGTCCGAGATTTTAATGCCACTGTAAGTTTCAATGTAAAGGCAAGCAGACGGGGAAAAAAAAAAAAGAAAAGATAGACAAACAAACAAAAACAAAACTATTCAAAACGAGTATTTTCTAAAAAACTGTCATTCAATCAGTATTCATGGAGATAGCCGTTTTAATAATTCAGCTATTCTCCCCCATATCGAGATGATCTTTCGGCATTGTTTTTTGGTTGAACTGTTCTCGCAGGAGTATCGTATAATAAAAGACAAACGAGTTCAAAATGATTTTTGAGGCACCAAACAACGACCAAGATGATAGCGACGACACATTGTATAATCTTTAAAAAAAAATAACTAAACATTTAGTTGATGCATACAAAAAAGCAAAAAAGTACCCTTTGCTTTCAACGCAAGTTTATTTCCAGCTAATGTCTAACCTACTTTGTCAGTTTTGTCGACAAATATTTCTAGTACAAGCTGCTGAAACAAAAAAAAAAAATACCCGCACAGGTTGCCATTGAACAAAAATGCAAATTAACGCCAATTAGAAAAGAAATTTATTGACATACACGTGGCCAATTGAAGCATTACAGAAATGACTGATAGACGTATAATAAACTTCTTTCCTCATTTTTGGACATTAAAAAAAAAATATCGTATTGATGAAACAATTTTTACTGATAAAAAGTGTTTAAAAAAAAAATAAATAAACAGTTAGATTCATAACAAGCACTTTCTCTATTTTCCAAGATGTTTTCAAAAGTAATACGTGGTAGATTTATCGGTACACAGTTTTAAGAGTTTATGAATGAGTATTAAGATTTTTATTGCCATTTTGTTCTTTTGTGATTAGACATGCATTCTCCCTAAATTTAAATGGCAATTGCATTTGTACTTTTCAACTGAAATTGGAAAAAAAAAAATATTGTGAGGACTATTCACGAACTTTGTGTACATACAACATAGTCCTCCGTAAATGAAAACTATCTATACAATGTAAGTGATAAAAGTACATCATAGATAGTTCTTACCATAATACCTACCATCTTCTACCAAACAGAACGTTCACTGATCCAGGGTTCAAGCCCAAGGCAACAAAGTGGGATCCTTTTACATCGCGGAATAACTGACCCAGCATTTTCTCAAATTGTACCATTGTGAACGCTGATGTACTGGTAGAAAGTAGCTATGACGCATAGAAAACTCTCAGATCTTCCGACTGGCCAATCAGAGATCGACGGTGGAATAAATAAATTAATCAATCGATTGATCCGTTCACCAATCAATAGAAACACAGTTCAGCCATGAATTTTGTCTTAATTTGTACACTTTTCACATTGTAGCGTATACTTAGATCTGGTGCTCAATTGAATAATGTGTTCTCAATGAGGAATGAGGATCAAATTTATGGAAAAGTTGAAATTGTGGGTCACTCCACAATACAGCATTTTCCAATGTAATTAAATATTGACCTGTGTTTATAAACACTGTTTTGTCCAGGGGCTATATACGAGTTTTCTGACTTTATCTGACCGAAAGATGGACCGATGAAAATCGAAAATATTTGATTTGTCTATCTGATTTGATCTTTATTTACGAACTCAATTACCACCTGTGTATTTGCTGATGCTATCGTGATGCACATTATGACGTAATGTGACGTCCAGAGTAGCCAAGCAGACTTTTTTAGGACACATTAACTGCTAAAAGCAGACAATGCGGGTGTTAAAATGCATTAAATTTTACACGTAAATTAAAAGTATGAATATTATTGTGCACATGACAATCTGTTATTGTACGGTCAGTCCAAGTGCAAGTCGCAGGTAGAAAAATTAATCTTAAAGCCAGGTAAAAAGTTGCCAGGTCGCTCTGTCTTTTGTTTACCATTTACCTGGTTAAACTTCATTTTCCTGTTAGCGACCAACAATTGGACCGTACGTACAATAACAAATTGTCAGCCTCACATTTATTGCAATATCTTAAAATGGTATAATTTAAACTTATATTGTCCACTTTTGGCCGCTACCTGACCTTTAAATACGTATCTTTAGCAGTACAAGACTGTTTGATACTCTTTTTTTTTTTTAACGAAAGCCATGATGTAACTACAGTGAACGATATAAGAATAACTGGAAGTCGAAGATACATTTAAGGGAAAGAAAAGTACTATTTTTTATTAAATGTACTGGAAATTATTGTAAAGCTTGTTACAATTAGTCTAACAATTGCTTTTGTTTATATTATGTAGAGTTTTGTTGTTGAACGTCCTATTTTGTTGCAACTGGTCTATCGAAGTTGTGCAAACGGCATCTAGATAGAATATTTGTAGGCAACAATGGAAAACGCTTCCTAAGAAAAATAGAAGTCTCGCTTTTACCCTCTATGTTTCATTTAAACTTCTTTGCAATCAAAGAAAATGTGTACTGAAAGAGGGTATCGTCATTTTGGCCAAAACTTTGAATGCAATCTTGTTTCTTTATTCTTTTTCATGTACTAAAGTCACATGACAAAAGCATCATTGGCTCTAAGTAGTTGTATCCTTTCAGAATCGTATGCAGTGTATCATACATAGCCTTCATTTAACAACATCGCAAACTTGGACATTTTTACCAAATATTTCGATATCTCCCTTGAGTGGTTAGTCATTTTTCTTCTTTTTGTGCAACTGTCAAAAGCAACAGGGGTTTTTAGTCGTCAGTTAGGAGAACCTTTCAATAATGGATTCAATGGTATATATATCTCTGACTCGACCAGATCTTTTCCAGAAGATACTTTTCCAGAAGATAAAAGGCAGTTGTGAAGGGGGTGACTAGTACATGCAAGTACGATCGTACATGTAAACTCAGCTTCATACTAATTGCAATATACATGTATCTTCAAATAATCTACGAAATAGTCTGTGAGAAAAATGGACTGCAAAAGGAAACTGGATAGGCATTGCGGAAATATGAATTTCAGCAAAACATGCATAACGTGTAAGCTTTGTTGCTATATATACCTTTACACGTTATGCGCTTCGTATAAAGTTGAGGTTACATGCACGATCGTACTTACATGTAAAAGCTTGGAACAACGTGTAAAATTTATCAAAAAGCGAATTGCATTTTGATGAGAAATAACTTCTCTTTACTCTGCACGCTTACCAGTCCATATTTTTCATGTCACGGCATTTTATTTGATTAGCGGTCACCATTTCTGCAGCTAATTAATTGATAATCAAAAGACTTTAGCAGGCTTCCATGCAAACCAATAAATAATATTTGAACGGTAACTGCAAATCATTCCGCATGCGGTATGGAGCAATAAAGTCACAAATGAAATTAACATCGTCCTCGGTATATTATAGTAATATTATATTTGACCTTTATTTCGTGCTTCGCCGAAATAAGAGTTGAACATCATTTCGCTGTGTCTCAAAGCTGAAAACTCTGGCATTAATCACGATTTCTAAATAAGTGGGTGCAATGGCTAGCCTTGTGCCTCTGTCGAGTCAGTATGACGCCATATAAGGTACATGTATGTTGTCAAGTTGTGCTGTGAATAAAGCCTGATGTATACTATTATCAAATACTTAAGTATTTAATTTTTTACCACATACTCGGGATTTTTAACGAATCAGCTGAAGAAGTCTTTGAAAATACAGTGGGAAAAGGAGAAAAATGCTGGTAACCAGCATTTTCTCTCTTTCCCACAAAGTTTTCTATCCTTATGAAGACAAATTCCATCATTAGAGCCTTATTGTCTTGAAGTTTTTTGAATGCTTTCATAATGGATCAGTATAAAATTGTCTCGTTTAGCAAAGAGTTAACTCACGAGTGAAACCTTTACTTAAATTGTTACGGCCCATGTTTTACCTCCCCTTTCAAATGCCTTGTGGGTTGTAGGAAATTTGAAGAGGTATAGAGTACTAGCATATTCAGGTGTAGGCATAAGTTATTGTGAAAGCTTATCTCCTTTCCTCACTACATTTTCCAGGAATTTCTTCAGGATAAAAGGTAGAAGAAGAAGAAGAAGAACTAAAACACGGAATTGTTCGTTCAAAGGTCAGAAAAGCAGAATGGGGGTGGGGTGGAGTTTCAGGAATATAGTTGGTTTGGTTTGTGGGATATAGGGCTATTTTTAGAACAAAATGATCAGTGTCAGCACCATAGGTCAAATTAGAGCTTTTACGGACAGCATAGACAAGATCAGACTGCAGAGAACGTGCAATCTGACCTTGGATCTATACCCTCTGCTTGATTAGTCAACCCTGTAAGCATATATCTTCACTCGTTTTCATCCAGTTTTTTAACCGTTTTTTTCTTTATTTTATGAAACTATAATCACTCTTGTATCTTCATGCCAAATATTGCCCCTGATGGTTGCAAGGTTGCACAGATTACGGCAGACAGAAAATGCATTTCATTTTATTGCGGCTAGCCATAGACATAACAACCACAGTTTCCGGTTTAAATCGAAGACAAATCCCTACAGTTTCTTTACCCCACACGCCTTATATTGATTTTTTATCTACGTTTACACAGCTGACTAGATTATAACACCATCAAGTTTTAACAACGTTTGTTTACTCTCTGGCTGTAAAGATGTCTCTTTAAGATAAGAATTGTTTAAGTTTTCTGCACATTGTATTTTTAGCCGTCGAGTGAGGTCAAGTATATATGGGCCCTGTTCTTTGAAAGGGGGGCTTAATGTATCTGCGAAAAAGGATCGACCAAGTCATCCTGCGCAATCCGCGCAGGCTGACCTGGGCCGAAACTTTTTGCTATCGGTCAAATTTCTGGATGTCGAAGGACCAGTCCACCTCATGATTCAGTCGGTTGTTAGACAAATTGGATTTTATGGATCCCTACCCTAATTATGTGATGTCTTGCTTGGTTCAATGTTTTACGGGGATGCATTAAGCCCCACTTACCCGGAGCATGACTAATATATTTGGCACTTACAGAGTTAAACGTATTTCGTTGCCATTTCATTATGACATCAAGTTATCCGAATGAAAGCACCCGGAAGGGACACGTGCCCGTTGGAATAATAAATCATTTTTTTACATTTTTTTAATTAACATATAGAATAATAGATACCGGTTTCTGATCTCTGTCAATATGGTTTATCAGACATGTATTTCTCAACCAGTTCCATTAAATATTTATTCAGTCTGTGGAATTTTGACACTGTGCAGTTAGGGTTTTGTGTATTTCGGAGAGAACCTGCTTCCAGATTATTGTCTATTTACACATAACCACCCGCGGAAAGATTTCTTGAAGTCCGGCATTACGCTATTGTAGAAAACATTGTGGTACATGAATAAAATCATATGCTCGTTGCAACCTGAGCATTATTTTCCTACAATGTTTTCAGGTGAATCTATGTATTGCACATTTGTTCATATTAATTTTCCTTATTTCACAAGTATATGCACTTTTTTAAGCTCTTTTTGTTCTCCTATATTTTCGATGAAAATGATTTAATCTTTCTCCTAAGTATCATTTCTTTCCAACTTTAGAGTTAAATCTTTTGAAAAAAAAAATAAAATTCTGATGAATTGAGAAACGGCTATACGGAAATTAGGAAAATAAGTTTATCCTATGTGTGACCATTGTATTGTCTTGTACGTACAGTATCTCTGGGTCAAAGAAAACAAAGAAGAAGAAGAAGTCAGATTAATGATGAAAAAGCTACAAAACGGCTCCCCTGTAATAAACATGCAAACAAGCATCCAAATTTCGTCGCTAAGATATTTTGTACTTTACCCTTATTTCATCGGTAAAAAATTCAGTACATTAAAAGACTTGCATTTCTTTTAACTCATCAATTGTCTTAGTCTTTAATCTTTAACAGTAAAAGCCTTAGGCGACAGAAGAAGCTTATGCGGACATTGTAGATCAAGACAAGACTGCACAGAACGTGCAGCCTACATCATCCGTTAATATATCCTAAACCATAACCAGAATTTGTTTTCATTTGAAGCGGAACTGTGTTATGGCGGTCGAAAAAAAAAAGAATAAATTTATTCAATTGGTAGTGAAAGAATTAAACAACGTTGTGTTTGAAACCAGATCTACTTTTTCATTTCGATTTGAACGAGATGTTTTTTCCCATTCATGTCCACTTTTCTTCCCTTTTGTGTAATTCTACCAAGAGAAACTTGGAGAGGATAAAAGAGTAGGTCTCTGATTTCTGTGTGACACATGCAAAAGGTATGTGACAACCCGTTCTTCGAGGGATTTCACTTTACAATGTAATAGTTTTGATTGCCTAACCATTATTTTGGTAAAACAATATTTATTGTAAGTCAAAATATTACATATGCATAACCATCATTATGCAAGCAAAGACAAGGATTTAGAAGATGACTTTAAAGCTAATATGTTCATTATTTCGCTGATTATATGAGCATGCGAAAGAATTCAATCACATTATGTAACATAATTCAAATTAGCCATCCATTACTAGTGTTTAGCTGTTTCTTTTAAGTACATGCGTATATCTTTCTGTGATATTAAGTGTCATTTTCAACAATATTTCGGTATTTTACTCGGCAACCAGTGCAATTTTTCCACGATTTGTTGGCCTTTCTGTCACACAGAACACTTTTACCAAGCCATCGGAACTTTTATCCCTACGGATAGAAACGTTACATTGTTCGGTGGTAAGAGGGAAATAGAAGACCTGTCTCAGTGACTTTTGTTTGGCACCAGAGTTTCTAGAGTAAAAGATCGGAGTCAGAAACATGGTATTACGAGCTCTGTGCCGTACTGAATGAGTTGGCGCGAGCTGAAAGAAGCTCGATCAAATGCGCTATTGCCGACAGTACATGTCAAGACCAGACCTGCACCTCCCGATACAGTGATTTTTTTACGGCGAAAAGAATTTCGAAACTGCAAATGTCAGGCCTTTTACTATTGGTTGGGAATTTTAATTGAAATAATCGAACGATTTAAGGATAAGCCATGTATATTTAGTGCAGTATATGACCAGTAAGAATTTGAAAGCTTGGATCACTTTTTGTTGACGTAATAGCTAGACTGGGGAGATCACAGACCTGTCATTAACGTGGTTTGTTACGTTAGCTGTCATAAAACATGAAATCGACGTCATCTCACCCACGTGAACCCTAACGTTACAAATCACGTGAGTCAGCCGTTACTAATTACGCTGAATTAATTGCAAGAATTCGCATAAGAGAAGTGAATGTTTGTGTTTTTATCTGCTTCAATATGTCATTCTTACCTGCAATTTGTTACAGTTGAAATTTGAGACTAGTAATTTGGCTGCGTGTCAATAAAAATGTTTTTTATAATTAATTCATTTCACCCTGCAGACGACGTTTTGCGTCTTAGAGCAGTAGACCTGAGAAACCACCGTGGCAAAAAGGAGATATTGCTCTTAATGAGTAGTAGCTCCTTTTATTATGATGTTTTCGTTTGTTTTCCTGTATTAAACTGAAATAATGAAAATGTATTTCACATTGAATCAATATGTTAAATGTTTTCTAAGTTTTTCGTTTAATTCTTTACCAAACGACAAAATTTCAGGCTTTTCCATATGCAAAGCATTTGTAGATGACAATAAAACTGTGACTCAAATATAAAAACTTGTTTTTGAAATGGTAGAAAACATTGTGGGAAAAGGAGAAAATGCTAGTTACCAGCATTTTCTTCCTTTTCCCAAAATGTTTTAAAAGCCTTGAGTCTCAATGTCGTTAAAACTCCGGACTGTGTTGCAAAGGGTTAAATCAAAGTTGTCCGTTGCAAACTTGTATTAGGTGGTAGCTGTTTTAATAAAGATATCTAGCATTTCTATCCATAGTGTAACCAAACTTGTATGTATGTTCTTGTATAATCCAGCCACTATAATCGAACGCGTCTAAACTCTAACTTGCTATAATATCAAAACAAGGAGCAAGACTAAAAATACTGCTTTGACAAAAGTAAATTAGTCAGACATACCTTTAACTCATTACCAAAACGACAAAATTTTAGACTGGTCCAAATTAAAAGCGCCTGCAGACGACAAATTAGATATCTATCATATGGTGAGATTTGTTTTTAATAGGATAGAAAGCTTTGTGGTAACAGGAGAAAATTTTGGTTACAAGCATTTTCTTTTTTTCCATAAACTTTTCAAAAGCTTGTTCAGGATTGTTTGGTAACGGGTTAGAAAAAAAACCTTTTCCGTTTGATCGTTGAAATTGATGATTAAAAAAAGAATTGCCATATTCCAATGTGCGAAGAATGGATTGAAACGTAGGCCTAACGTGAATCAAGCCATAAAAAATGTGTAGTATCGTATTAAACTAAATGGCATCAAACAAAACACAACAAACACAACGAAAGTCAAGGTAGATTGCAATTCTGCGTACGAAGTTACACAGTGTTTCCACTTTTTTCCCAGAACAATAGAAATATTAATAACAATTTTAATACCAAAAGTCAACAATTATTAGCACAAAATGTCGCACGTGACTACCTGCCAGACGCTTACACAAATTGTTGTTTCTGCTAAATGCACGCGGTGCCAACGCGGCGCAATTGTCGTCTGCAGATTCTATTGAAAAATCTAATGTTACAGTTTGTCATTATCATATGCAAAGTTTGCGACTAAACCATCCAAATTTTCATATAAAAACTGAGCAGAAAATTTACGCAGATTAATTCTGGGCGAATAAACGAATGTGAAAACATGACACACATGGAGAAATTGCTTACAGAAAAAATTCCTCCTGTTTTAATTGAACAAAAATTTATGTTTTCGAGCTTTGGACGAAGAGACGAACATGAAACCTTGTCACACAAGGACACATGGCAAATTTAGAATAGTTTCCCCTTTCGTGTCTTTCTTTAAAAAAAAGTAACACCAACCGCATCAGGGATACCAAAATCAGTACAAAAAAAGTTTAAGCTGAAAGAATGAAAAAAAATGGATGGGAAAAAAGAGCTATGTTATGGCAAAAAAAGAGGTTTAACGCATCTCTGTGAAGCATGGTACCAAGCAAGCCATCACGTAATTATAGATTCATAAAATACATTTTGTCTAACAACCGACTGAATCATCAAGTAGAATGGTCCTTGGACAAGCATAAATTTGACCAATACCAGAAAGTTTCGATCCAGGTTAGCCTGCGCAGCCCTTTTTGGGTTAATATTGTTTTATACATTATAACTTTTATTTATCCAATGTAACACCATAACATTATATCGTCGGTTTACTTTCAAAACCTCGTAACTACAGCTTGTAACAAGCTGTAGTTACGAGGTTTTGGAAGTAAACCGACGATA